>OY756431.1:29568444-31014694 GCA_963576905.1 Mystacides longicornis
TCCCTAGTGGGCACCCGAAGCTCCACCATTGATAAGAGTCGAGACGAGTCAATTTGGCCGCCGATTAGTTTATGCAAAAAAATGAAATCGGCGTTTTTACGCCTCTCAGATAATAATATGAGACCATATTCTTCGCGAAGTCGATTATAATCAATGTCAACAATTGGTATACCCAGTGAATGAATGAATCTAAGCAATTTATTTTGGACTAGGTACCTCAATGCGTCTGTTGTGAACCTGGTAATACGGGGACCACAGTTATGATATACATATGCAGCAGCATTAGAATTTGCGTAGCAACAAAAGCTGGCGCGCTATAGATTCTCCACCCCTTTTCAACGCCTACTAAAGAAGAAATGAAATCGAAATGTTCTGCAGTAGAAGGAGCATATTCATATTTGAAGGATCTTTAGAGGGATAGGAAAGGAGCACAGATAAGGAATAGGAAAATTCCACGGTATTGTGGGTTCGAATCCCGGAGCCAACATTTTCTCAATTATAAATCTACAGAATGGGGAAACATGACTAATTAAATAAACTAATTAAAATAAGTTGAGATTTAAGATTAACGGAATTCAGATGGCTCTGCCCAGATGAAATCCTGTGTCAACATCCATTCACCTGAAGCTTTGTTAACTATGAAAGAGTAGGTGAATAGTAAGAAAGAATAAAAAAAATAAATTTAGGGATCGACCGTATTTAGGCGCGGGTGTAACAGCTAGCTAGTCGCTATGCCATATTAAATAGTGCATTAGCTAAGCAGCGTAACCCACCTACGTTGTCAGTTAATTTCTTCCAAGCAATCAGGGACCTTTTTAGTTTATAATAACGTCTCCATTAATATTGTATAATTGCTTGTTTATTTTGGATGAACATAATCATTATGAAAACGTTCATATTATGATCAAAATATAACCAACAGAGATTCTCAAACATAAATACAATATACGACAAACTAAATGAAATGAAATTTATAAAATTACTAGCTTTCCCGGGAGACGTTGTCCTGTGATCCTTACTATGACTATAGAATTCAAATTTGTATAATGAAAAAATATGATTAAATGAAACTTTATTATTCCAAAGTAAAGTGTAGCGACAGTAAAAAAGACAGTGGAAAGGGCGGACTTATCCCGAAGGATCTCTGCCAGCCAACCCAGAATATTGTCAATGTTATTCGGACCGATTCATCTGTTTTAAACTATATGTTTTCCATCCACATTCTGTCAGTCGCACAAACTATCAAATGACTGACAGTTTTTGTAAAACGCCAATTTATTTCCAAAATTAGAATTGGATTATATAAAGAAAGTTATCTACTTTAAGTTTTCTTAAATTTTCTTATGTTCTGCGCAGATATCTTTTTTTTTTCTTTTATAATACCCGCTCCTGGGAATATCAAACATTACAAAAAGGAAATAGCGAAATCTGAGTTAACTGAGTGTAAAATATACTGAAATACTTACATTTTCGTTTTGTTTCAAGAAAACAATATCGATAGCAGCTGATGTCCTCTAGGAAGGCGATAGAAAAATCGAGGCATGCAAATTATTGCAAACAAACAAAAAATTTACAAATATCTCGTCAGATAACGAAAATATCAAAGTACATTCAACAACATCTATTGAAGAAAAATAAATACAAAAATTGGATAAATAAATTATAGTTGATAAATGATTTACACTACATTACAACAGATGGCACTCACATAGAACTAAGCCTTATAATAATCAGCCCAAAGTATTGTAACGATCCACCAGTAGATGTCACTTGCCTCGAAAATCGCTAAAATTTTAAATATTTCCCCACTCACTGTACATGTATAAGTATACAAGTTTCAACGAAATGACAATTGGCAACAGAGTACCTACAGCGAATGTTTCCTAGGAGTAGAAAGCGCTTTTAACCTGGCATACGTGGTTGTAAGCCCACAGCTCTGTTGTCCATTCTGATAGACTCATTGTCTGTTGAGATTGTTTCCCAATACATGGTTTGATTACCTATGTTACTCGGAAAAATCCATTCTTCAATCCGCGAGGATATAAACAAGATATTGCAAACACTGTAAATAGCAAAGATAAGTTTGACAATATTTGAAATTTACTATATAGTAATAATAATAATATGTTTTATATATTTACATAATAAAGGCTATGTAGAAGTAGGTATATATAGTATAATAGCCAGCGACACAACTGTCTATCAAAGCCATAATAATTAAACATAGTTAATGAGTGGGTTGTATATGTATAATACTATATGGAGACCATGGTAAAGCACATTTAGGTTTATTACACTTGCACCAACATATGCCATAATCTTATCAGATATCCTACATCTCAATCCAACTTCTAATTTTGTTCAACCCGTAGGTCTAACCATCGAGGTAAGGCATTGGACACTCTACCTTTCTTGTGGCAAATTTGTGAGTGTAGGGTTTGCAAATTAGCATGAAGACGAATATGGATTTGTTTTCTACCATTTGTCGTTAATAGAGCCAGAACCCTTACAAACAGCGGTGGCCCTTTTTATTCCGGCACTCTTTTACATTCACATTTTTCTTCCTTTTTTTCCTTCCCATATTCTTCTATCCTCTCCATCCACTTCCCTCCCTTTGCTCTTTTCTTTTCCTTTCCAAACCTGACTGGTTAAAAAATATAATAGATACTCTTATTGACTATGTGCAAAATAAATTATATACCTGAATTTACTTAAAGTTATAACTGTAAAAAAGCTGTTCTATTCACAATAATAAAAATTTGTTTGAATTGAAGCACTTTCTTTCTATGTGATTCTATGAGAACATTACAATTAATTATTCACATTATTTGTAATACTTAGTCATTATACCAATTTGTATTTGTATTCTTTATAAATTGGTGGGTTTATTACATTAACTTTTTTCAGACAACATTAAGTATTTTCATACAGTTCTTTTCGCGGATTGTATTAAAAAACTTTACACTTCTCATTTTCAAACTATTTCTTGGAATCTGCTCTAGAAGTTGAATAATTATCAATCGACTTCTGCATCAATACTATAAACTCAATGAGCAATTGAGCTCCAAGATGTGTTAAAAAGATTAATTTAATATGGAGAAGTTTGGTTAGAATCTTCGTACAATTTGAGCATCGTTCAACATTTGATTTGTTCAAAGAATCTATTTCGGCACTACATTCAAAAGAATTCCTTCTGTAGATTGATAAAAATGAGGCATAAAATATGTTAAATACTCGTAATTAGTAAAGCATTTTTAAATAAATCTATCTGTGAAAGGGTCAAAGAGTATAGCACAAATATATATAAAAAGAGTCAAAGAGTATAGCACAAATATATATAAAAAGAGTCAAAGAGTATAGCACAAATATATATAAAAAGAGTCAAAGAGTATAGCACAAATATACTCTTTCACAGATAACGCTAACTACCAACCACTTCAAATGGTAAAGCTCAAGATGAATATACGACAGTTTCCTAAATACTGCCTAGTGTAAATAAAATGTAGATATTATATTGTATGATTCTCTCATTAGGCTCACACTAAACACACAAGGTACGTTGGAAAGGTCTCATGTCCACAGGTGTACACGCTATGTATACCTACATACAAAAATAATGTCATAATTGTATGGAGTATATAAGTTCTAAGACTTACTAATATGTCTCGTAGAAACATACTAGTTGTTATGTCCTTTTAAGATCAATTTTCACAGATTATACTTTAGTTTACTTCAAATTCAGTTTTATTCAATGAGGTGTTCCATCCTATTTTGAATTGGACGAGAGACGACGTTGCATAATTAAAATGACATATGTAATAATTTTTGAAAAAATTATCACATATGTCATTTTAATTATGCAAGACGCGAGACCAATTTGATTAAGGGTGTACGTATGTAATAGGACTTTTGTTAGTATTTAGGTCCAATTTCGGCTTGTATATAAAATCTATGTATATAAAATACCCAAGTATTGTCTTTTCATCGTGTTAATTATAATATCTATCGTAAAAACATACAAATATCCAAATACTTACGTGAAATATAAAAAAATAAAATATAGATAGAACCTGATATAATGTATAGGTAAGTATATTGTACGTATCTACAGATTAAAAATAATATTATTGGCGGTGGTGTTTCCTAAATAGAGGTCCATTCACGGAGTTTCTAGAAAAGAGAGTTAATAGAAAGATGTTTTTAAACAAGTTCATAAAATACTTGAAAATATCTTTGCTTCCTATGTAAATTTGCCACAATATGCCGTTAAGCATTCCTATACCTGGACAGTTCCAAGGCGTATTACAATGCCGGCATCCTGAAATTCTGCATCAAATGATCTCTTAGGCCCAAAATTACAATACAGGCTTAAGGTCTACCTTAACGGTGAGGAGCACATTAAGCTTCGTTTAACAAAATTATGCAAATTACAATGTCTCCTTAGCACAAATTTGGGGCTTATCTACTCGTTAAGTTAAGGGATACCCTGGGGTGTCCTCAACAGCGTAAAGCTCGCTTAACTCAGTTATTTTTTTTCTCGCCAGGAGGCGCCACAACTCACTATACTTTCAAACTGACATTTAAAATTTCATTATATAGCCGCGCAATAATTACGCTTTTTGAAGATGAAATGTCTAATTAGTTATGATTCATTACGCTTATTTGTTCGCTGTTGCTTAGGTTGTTTCACTAGCGATTCTATTTGGATTTATTCGTGACCCTTTCTTTGATTAATTTGACCACCACATTGACTTATATACACTGTTCGCTCTGTTTGATAATAATTACAAGATTGTTTTGCTTTAACCTAGTTGAATACGTATGATATATGGTTATGTTTATTATTGAACACATCTTTCACTTTCCGTAGCTGTATCTTAATTAAGTTAAATAACCGAAGCAAGGGTCGTAACACATAAATACCAAGTCAGAATCCAAGAGCGAGCATCCATAAAACCAAAACAACAACACAAACAATGGCGCGCGTCCCGGTGAATATGACAGATGTGGAGCGTAATGCATAGATAAAACCACGATAAAAGATAAGTAGGACTACCAACTTAACCAGATATACGGCTTAGCCAAGCCGCAGTTGAATTTTGATTGATATTCTCGTGTGAGCGGTAAGCTCTACTTAACTTGTAAGCTTCCTCAATAAAGCTCCAGGATAAGCTACAAATTGTAATTTTGGCGCTTAATTGTGAGTCTTGATCTGCAATCTCTTCTAATATATAATATGTATAGAATATATTATATATATTATAAATAATATGTATAGAAAATGCTTAACTGAGCTCAGCATTGTCAGCATTGCTAGATGACTTTCTGTTTTTCTAAAGGTCGATGTGATGATAAAAATGGCGAGATTAAAGAAACACTGTAACTTTATTGAATCAAAAAAATATGCATGTGCACAGCCCGGACGGTACGCACTACAGTACTATTATATTATCTATGCGGCACGCAGAGAATAAATACATAGACTAAAATATTATCTATCGATGCCTCTATACAAGCTTGCAAATAAACCATGATAGGTGGCAGCTAGCGCCAAATGTCACGTGACCTTGCATGCTCCATCTGTGGAAGGCTTCTGTCTCCTCGTATATTTCCAAGTAATTATTGGGAACTCGAATCCCCCAAATAAATCTATCCAACACTTCGTCATCGGACGGTTTCTTTCGACCCAAAATCTAACCATCCTACTTTCAGGATTCATATATGGTAATTTTCATTTAATGCTTAAAACTTAAAAGATCGTCAAGGTGTGCCTCTGTAAAAATGCTAACATTCAGAGCAATATTAGACCACTGTCTTTGAGATAAACATTATTTGAATAGGAAAAATTTTACATTAATCGAAATAATACTGTGAAATATCAAACAACCCACAGGAATAATGTTTGCAGAGCAGTGAATGAATGGACTATAAGATTGAATATATGGCTAAACCATCCCACTTGTAGATGAAATTTCAAAAACGAGAAGAATAAAAAAAGATTGATCCTAAAATAGGAATCTAATATTTTGCTTATACCTCGCTTTTAGTAACGTCATCTTATCAAGATAAATTAATTTATTTGACAAAATAAAATTTAAATAAAAATCATGTAATAGTTTATTTACCTAACGAAAATCTTACAAATTATGATAATTACATAATATATAAATATTCTATAAGTAAGCAATTAGTAATTTCCGTTTATAAAAAAAATATAATAAGTATAATATAATAATAACCCTCTTGTAATCTGGAAATTATCATAATATTATTAAGTTGTATAGATGGTTGTACCTATGTCGTAAAAGCCCAATGGCCACCCTCAGACGTCCGCATCACGTTACGTGTTAATTAGCCTCAACAACCTTCTTCTTTATCAGCCTGTGAGGCATCACAACCCACGGCGGTACAATATTAGACAAATTTTCCATTGCAGATAAAATTTTGCTTCTCAACCATTTTCTCATACCCGAAATGTCAGACATTTTTATGAAACGAGAAGTTCGTCTTCTTTCTATGGACTCTCTCACCCCGATCTTCTAGTAGCCGAACAAATAGGTAAGTTTGTGTCAACCCACATGCTCATGTCGGTGATTCCATTCATCTAATTTTTAGGTTTGTAAAGGCGCTGCCTACGTCACATCACATCTTTTAGGAAGACTCAATCAACACTATATTTTTCTGGGTTGTGTTTAGCCAGGCAGTTCTTTTGTCGGGTCAGCTAGTAAGTTCTGGCTCCATACTGACGATGCGATCCATACTTGTCTCCACTTGTCTTCGATAGAGCAATCCCTACTCGTAGCAGCAGCTATAGCCTATAATACATGACAGCGCCAAATACATGACAGCAGTCGCAGTCTTTAAATTTGGTGCTCTCTTGTTCTTAATATTTTCCAACATTTATCTCTATATTTCATTTATTATTAAATTTCTACTTGTTGCATACCTGAGATTTTTCGACATGTTGAACATGTTGAGTATTCTCGCATGATTAGGAGTTTCGGAGACTTAAACATTACCACCTAATGATGAACGTTGTTAACGTAAAGTGATCACACTAAGCCAGCCTTCGAAATAACAGTAAAAGACGGTCTTAAGCCCGTAGTGGTTTGTTCCATTTAAAAATCGAACATTAGTAATGAATAGTTAGAGTCATTAGTTGTTATTTTTTTGTTTAGCATCTCAATTTATTAACTTTCATCTTTGTCACAACCAAACTGAGAAAATTGGTTTCCTCATTCAACAGTCACGTGACTGAAGATAAATTATCAATAATAATTCATTTTACTTTCATCCACAAGCACAAGCCAACACAACAAAGCCCATAGGTACTTCCTTTAACTAATTATATGATTAAAACATAAAACTCGTCTGTGTTAACGCTAAAATATTAAAATAAAAAATCGAATATCACACCCCGCTACCGACAAACGTCACAGTTTGTATGAATTTAACAGCAGTCACGTGGTACTTATTGGAACCATGCGCAGTAGCACATTATTTCTCTAGCAATATTTCTTCTCAAAGGGCACAACACTAACTTCCATACCATATTCCTTCATAATATTCTCATTCCTTTTATCCCACAGAGTATCTTCATATATTCTTCGTAGAGCTTTCATCTCTGTATTTATACTAAATTCTTCGCTTTTTGTCCACATCCATACATCATTGATGTTAACACGATTTGCGTTATCAGATAGTAATCGAACATCTTGTAAAACAAACAAAAAGCGATCAAGACATCGCTTGATGATAATAATTGATTTGTTTGCGCGAGTACCTAATGACTAGAAGACGTGCGCATTAATCAATCATCCTATATGTGATGATCTCGCACGCAATTCTAACATCATTTTCAGAGATCCCACCTGTATTCACCCGGGCACAGTAATTATCTGATCAATCAAAGTTTTTATTTTATTTAAATAATTACATACACGCCTTCGATAAAATGTGCACTGCACACAGCATGTAACCATTTTATTAATGTTGTACGACACGAAATGGGAAGGCCTACAGAGGTTAAAATATCCCGACTCATTTTACCGAATGGTTTTTCTTTTACCGCACGTAATAATTTAAGAATTTCTTTGGAGCTATAGTACCTTAGTGTGCATTTACACCCATAGTTTTTTTATATAATATAACTAGCTTTCCCGACAGAAGTTGTCCTGTGTTTCTAACTATGAATATTGAATTCGAATTTGTATAATGATGAATTATTTAATTAACTTTTGACCAATTTAATTCCGACCGATGCGTCTGTTTTAAACCATGTATATTCCATCCGCGTTCTGTCAATCGCCCCACCTATCTAACAACTGACAATTCATGTCAAAATTTCAAAATTGTAATAAAAATTATATGGTAAAAAGTTTTCTTTAATTTTCTAATTTTCCATGCATTTTTCTTATTTTTTTCTTCTAAAACATCCTTCTCCTGATAAAAGCCTACATGACAAAAAAAAGAATTAGCGAAATCGGTCCATCGTGATGCGATGACATCGGTAAAGAGCTCTCCATTTTTATATATGTATAAGACTAAATACCTAGATGGAGTACTCCTATAGGTATCTCTTTATAGTAAAAAAAGTAAAGCCGATTTGGCCGGAAATTTTGACAGTAGGGTGGTCAAAACGGAACGTAAAAAAGGATGTAAACATTATTACATTATAAAGAAGCTTAAAAATGATCAATTTTACTTATTTCAACGTAAAATTACGTTTTATTGTAAATAAAAAAACACGAGAAAACAACTGAATAAATATACGCCGTACTTCGTTCTTTTTGGAACCAAACTGTCAAAGTTGCAATAATATTTTGGCTTCACTTTTAAACGCGAGTCGGGATTCTAGGTTATTATACCTATGGAATTCTGTGTTTACACCAAACGAACTTAGTCGATACCATAATCCAGAAACAGAGCATACTTTCATTTTTATGGTTGATATTGGACACCATGGAAACAATAACAAGCAAGAACTAATTAATGGACGATGACAGATTAGTGTCGATACCAATAATTAAGAAAATGTACTCTACTTTCAGCTCTGGCTCTATGTTTGTTTGGTTTAAAAACACTCTTAGCCACAAGCTCTACATGATTACAGGAAACAAATAAACTTATCAATAAAAATGTTGGTCAAAGTTCATAACAATATTTTTTTTTTTAATAATAATTCAGCCAGAATCCTCTAGTTCTAGTTTATTTGAGACTACCATCTCCATGCGTTATGGAATATGTGAGACTAAATATTTAAAGAGTTTAAGTCTAAGGTCTTAACTTAAAGCGTTTACCTAAGGGACTTAAATATTTGATAATGCTGATTAACTGTCTGCTAGAAATAAAAAAAAAATAGTTCAATTATTTTCAGTCAGAAATTTCTTTTTGGAGGATGACATCTAATCACTAATTATTTGACGTGGCGGTATGATTGAAAAAAAAAAGAGTCTTGAATTAAATTCCACCGGCTATACAAACACCTTTATTTAGTTAATTCATTTTCTTCTATCATCCACTTCTTGTAATATTTTTACTATTTGAAGGGGTCTGCCTGGTCTTCTATTGCCCTCCGGATTGTAGTTAAGGTAAGGTTAGTCGACGGAACTATAATGGTGTTGTTGAGAATAGTAATTTACTAATTTCTAATTATTTTACCAGTCGGTGAAATGATACGGGCGGTATAGTGAAGGCGATGAAACTAGCTCAACAAACATTTTCCACGTTAATATTTCATATGGAGGAACTGGTTTCGAACACCTCAACTTACCATTTTTGTACCACTCAACAAAGCGCCTATAACTGGCGCCGTTTATAGATACAATCTCGCACTATCCTCCTCTCGGTCGCACTCACGGAAAACACGTTAGCTCCATCCTTATTTTCAATGTTTGTTTTAACGTCCATCTCTTTCTTACATAATATTCTGATCTTTTTCTTCAATGTTTGTTTAATCGTTTTTCTCTTTCTCTCCGATAGAGATTGAGTTAGTTTTGCATCCTTTTCTACGTGAAGACTGAAGAGTCTGCGTTTTCTTGTGTGTTCTCACAACTGGTGTGGGCCTTTTTGCAGATCATGTATTATAAAATGTGTAGTTACCGGTGTCTTGAAGACACTGGTCAGAGTTTGGAGCACTGCTGAGAATTATTGTAAGAAAAACAAACCATTTTTCCGAATATGTAACAACTAATGACTAACAATTCATTACTGATGTTCCATTTTTAAATGGAACAAACCACTACGGGCCTACTACCGTCTTCTACTGGTATTTCGAAGGCTGGCTTAGTGTGATCACTTTATGTTAACGACGTTCGCCATTAGGTGATTTTTAAGTCTCCGAAACTCCTAATCATGAGAATTATCGATATGTTCAACATGTCGAAAAATCTCATGTAGGTATACAACAAGTAGATATTTTATAATAAATGAAATATAGAGATAAAAGTTGGAAATCATTGAGAACAGAAGAGCAACCAAATTTAAAGACTGCGACTGCTGTCATGTGTTTGGCGCCAGGGTATGAATATTGAACATACCTTTTTTTGTAAATGTCTCATCTTTATTGGCTATTGGCTTTGTTGGTGCGCAATGTTCTAATTAGGTATGTCTAGATTCTTCTAACCATTTTACTTTTTTGGCATATGTATGAGAAACCTAGGTATTTGGTCCAAATCTGACAATTTCTTGCTAAAACTTACTTCAGCCTTTTCTTGTGTCCAGCATTGAAAAGTTCCTTCTTTTAATTCCATAATTCTCTATCGGGACTCTCTTTCAGTACAAAAATGTCCTCTACTTTCTCGCTTACCGTATTAGCCCGAATATACCGCACGTTTTCCGACTATTTAGATTCAAGAGTTAAATTCGGGGCTTAGCGTGGGTGGATACTGACTGCATCACGGCTTGGTTCCTCGTGTTAACATATTTTGAGCAGTTCGTTTCATATTGAAATAAATGTTACCTGTGGTTTTTACTTAAAACTTCCTAATAAACACTTATGTGATTGAATTTTACATTTTTTGAATTCCTATTGGTATATTTTTTTCTAAAATCTTTTAGAATATTCAAGAGTTGAGTCGGGGTCGCATTATACTTATTCGGGCTTATATACAGTACTTTGTGTATGCAGGGCTATAATAGGGGCCTGACTCTGCTTAACTAATAGGTATCAATGGTATCATCGGACTATTTGTCTGAGAACTACCCCCGTTTCTCCGTTCTCTTCCAGGCCTTTAGTACAGCATTTCTTCATTCTATTCAACCATGAGACATACCCTTCGCCGTCATTGAATTGCTCGAAGATGTTTCATAGTGGAAAACTATTTCATACGTACTACACATACCACATAACTAATATTTGGGGCGTTTCGAATCAGTACGGGTCCATCAGCGGATACATATTTCACGCCCAATACATCACACATATCTCAAGTCCGGCGTGGAGCGATGAGTTATTATCAAGATGTGAGTTCGCGATACTAAAACGTCTCGCGTGGGATACGAAACACAGGACAGCGTGTTATGCCGTGTATACTTGGCAATAACCTATCTCGTGCTGTAGATCTTTCACTTTTGGCCGACGCAAACAGAATTAATTATTCATGTTTGGAATCGATATAATATGTTGAGGAGAAAGCAATTTTAATAGAAACGAAGTAAACAGTGGAGTATTTTGAGAATTCCTAGAAATTATCCAGAAACAATTACTTATTCTGTTCGTCGCTATAAACTAAAGACTCAAAGCTCGGTACTCACTTGCGCCGCGAACGTGTATCGTTACATCAATTTTATCAAAAGGATGCATGTGTTCCGCTCGCGTTCGCTTTTTCGAATCACGTATACACTTAACCTTTCGATAAAATTGATGCAATGTCACACGTTCGCGGCGCAAGTGAGTACGATGCTTAAAGCATCATTCGTCAATGCGTTGTAATTCCTGTGGTCGCTTTCAGAATGTGTCTGTACATGGGGCACTTATCCAATAGTGAAAAGTTGGTATCAGTACCTACATTGCATCCGTCCATGTGTATACTGTATATTATATTCGAAGTGGTACAGCCAAATTAACACATTTTTTATCACATTTCACACTACATCAAGCGTACCACATGCATTCGAAGGCAAATGTACTATGCCTGTTATATGCATTCAGAAAATGCCCTGTTTTCATCGAAGCGAAACGCTGGTTTTGTAAAGTTTAGTGGCCTTGTACCAAGATGAAACTGGTATCATCGTCCAGCTAGATTATCTGTTAATATGATGTGGAGTTCTGCCAGATTCCGTACTAGTCTACCCTTGATAGTCGTCGGTTAAATAATCGCTTTATAGGACATAACTTGAATCCGTGAAGACACCATAACGGCATTCTCTCCTTTCTGGTTACAATCCTAGGATTGTTCTTCACCAATCATGATACTACGTTCCTCCACTTCTCCCTGTCACTGGCCAGCCTCTGCAGTTCTTGATAGGTCCTAAATCGCATGTCCCCTATGGTTTTTGCCCTCAATCATTCCTTTAATCAAGGTAAAGTTTAGACCCGTGTGCCGGATGATTGGATCTGGTGTAGATCCGAAATTATTCTGTATTTATCAGATCAATAATTATTATTATCAGATTTGTTAATTTCATTTGTTTTAAACAAACTAATTTGACTTTGTTGTGATTTATGTTTGAAACCGAGTCGAGTTTTTTGTTATTTGTTGCAAAGTTCAAGTAGAGTAATTTATTTTCATAATCCTTGTTCAAAAAAAAAGATGAATAAACAAAATCCTACAAATTTAACCGTATCACATTTATCAAAATCGTTCTGAAAATGTCACCATAAAAATATGAACTTTCAGTAAGTTCAATTTTTACTTAATAATTACGTAAGTTAGAAAAAAAACATATTCCTATTATTAAGATAAAGTTTATTCTGCCAAATTAATTTCTGGCAACGAAAATTAAATTTTTAAGTGTTTATTTGTATCGAAAAATTGACAGGTTGAAAACAGTTGCGAAAACACTAAAATTTTGAATGATTTCTGTTAATTAGGCGTTGCTGGCCCTAATTAGAACACTATGGACACCGAAGACTTTGTTCTCGGCAGCGCTGTGAGACATTTCGTCGCTCCATTTAACACATTATTTTTCTTCAGCAAACAACGCCGTCCATTATACATCCATTACTATCAACACTTTTGTCTGCACATTATGAAGACAGGAATAAACCAGGGAACTTATATAAATACCCACAACAAAATTTATTTTGAATGGAAAATGTATCACTTTGAATAATAACAGCTTCCACCCTACTCGAAGGCCGGCATAGTGTGATCGCTTTACGAAAAACATTCGCTTTTTAGGTGGGCAAATTTTAAATCCCTAAGGGGAATATTTGGCTTCTTCCAATGACATACCTTCCAGCAACAACCTTTCCTTCCTTGAGGACGGAATTGTTGTGTTCAATCCGCGTCATTCCATGTCGATCATGCCTTCTTACACCTTTTCTCTCAGCCTTAGGTAAGGTACAGTGTATTCCATTTTAGAATGCCGACTCCACGTTGTCTGGGGAACCCTGCGTATAGGGTGTACAGGTAATATTAGATACAATGTGACATTATTTTACGATTTGAAGACGATGTCATTAAACTTCAATAAAATGTATAGTGTTCGTGTGATGTATGTGCCCAATTTTTGCTTCAGTTTTGTTTTTTTTTTGGGGATTTCATTACTGCTTCTACTCGTTGTCTTGCTTAGCGAAACTATGCTTGTAGAGAAAGATAGAGATAGGTATACTTGAACAGATCTTACAGCGACAAGACACCACTAGCAGCTGCAACTTCGGATAAAACCTAAATAGAAATAAATATACCTAACACTTTTTACAAAAAGATAATAATATAGCCGCCTCGAATTTTTGCCCGAGATGTTTGTTTTTCAATAGTCAACTGTGGGGCTAGTACGAGTTTTATCCAAAGCTAATTCCACGCTAATAAGCGCTTATTAGCGTGCAAATAGTGTTCTTAAATCAAACGATCGAATCATTCGATCATTTTTGTATGGAAATTTTTCGTAACTCTTTCGATGATCGTTTCGTTATTCGATCATCGAAAACTTATACTAGGGCTACTGATCCTACGAATATAATGTAGGAAGTAGATCTATTGTAGCTCTTTTTAAATTTTCCATAAACATTTTAAAAATGTTTGTAAGACACAAGAAAATTCGTTAACACCCGGTATTTTACAGCAACAAACAAAGGCCCTTCCACCACAAACGCTAAACAATAACTATGCACCTTTGTTTTTTTCGTAATACGAAAGGATTAACCAATACAGTCAAGAACGCAGCGACAATGTGGCGTCGGCAAGGTTAAATGGTATCGATAATACCTATCCTTGTTGCTCTATTTACATCAACTCTTTCAACATATCCAAATCATCTCAACTCATTAACTTTCATCTCTGCCACAACACTAACTTCCACACCACATTCCTTCCTCATATTCTCATTCATTTTCACAACGACCTCTTGATCTGAAGTCCACGATTATATAGATACCACTAGGACACCGAGATCGGTTAGTACCTAGTTGAACATTTTTAAATATCAATTTTTATAATTTTGATTATGACGTGCTCATAATCGACTCTTCTGCTGTTTTGAAAACCGGGTAAATGATATGGGTCAAATTTACTAAACTATCGTCAATAAGGATCTTTATAGAGTAAGGAAATAGAACCTACCTACAGTATAGTTAAGAAAATAGTACATTACAGTACAAATAATAAAGAAGGTAATATTTCAGACTATTTATGTCAAAATTTTGTACAATGTAGGTATATGTATGAGAGTGACAATTCACAGTACCTATAATGTCGAAACGCGTATATGATGAAAAGACCAGAACAATGGTTGCTATTTATTGATGCTTTAGTGTCATATGAAGCTATGGTCGGGTGCCATATTCACTCGTAATATCTATAGAATTATCAGCTAGCAGTGGTGTTACCAGGATTATGGAAAAAAATCAATTCATTTCAGAAAAAAGCAAAATTACTTCTAACCGACAACCCCGCCCTTACCCTTACTACGCTGTTTTGAAGATCCGCGTTCTACTAACTAAAAACAACTCGAAAATGAAATAGAAATAAAACAGTTGATTTTGTTTATTGCATAATTTTAATAATCTGGCTTATTTCGTTAGGTCTATTCTTAAATTTTGGTCTTCTAATCGATATAACCTATAATTCTTAATAAAAAAAAATTAAATGTACGTAGGTAGATGTATTTCTTGGTGGAGTTTATTTGAAAATAAAAGATCATTTAACTTCTCCACAATGTTTTATTATCCTATTATTATTATTATTATCCTAAGGAGGGTTATAAAAAATGTGGATAGGTTATACAATATTTTATTTGAACTTGAATTCTTCATCCATACGAAATTTTTGATGCGTGTGTGTTGCCCATTCTCCTGTATGGGTGTGAATCCTGGCATCTGACTAAAGCCCCGGTACAATGAGTCTCCGCTTTTGAATCGAAGTTTATCGGAAGAATTTTGGGTATAAGATGGTACCACCGCATCACGAACTACGAGATATTACCTATTACTTCTACCATTATGGAGAGGAGATGCCGTATGACTGTTCATTATACAATATACAAGAATTGAGAGATTTTATGTAAGTGTAACATTAAAGAATGAGACACTCGTTTTCCTAGACCCAACTACTTAAAGTCGTTTCTATTTTGTTCTTCCTTACAAACTAATACGTAAAAATGAATAAAAAAATCAGTGTATGATTATTATATGAATTGCGTTTTCAGTTACAAGTAGGTACACCACTGTTATTTGTCGAACGTTGTTTTGAGTTAGTCGAATGTAATATCCCCAGCAAAAGGACCATATATCTTCATTATCACGGGGACAGATCGCCAGAATTATTATCAGCGCTACGACTCTTCACACCGCGTCAACTCCACGTCAGCACGGATCCCATCTTCAGGGCTGGACAAATCGGTATTGTCACATCCAATCCAGACTGATCTCAAGACAGTTGTACATACTCGGAAAAACTTCTAAGAAGATTAGACAAATGTAATTGTTATTTTAACATCTTGATGATGATGTGATACTTATAGAAATTGCGTTTTGATGGGAATAGTTATAACGGCATAAATCGCTTATACCACGCGCTACTAATAGTCAACTCTATACCGTGTCATAACTATACTGTAGAATACTTTGGTAACCTCGCATTTATCAATGAAATTTGTGATTCTTCTATGGGAGAATTACCAAGGGGTTGGTTTCTAAGCATGCCGTACGGACCCGACTGAACCCTCGAGAAAGTTCGTGAGCGGAATATCACGAGTATGTTCGAATCGGTACGAATATTTCCGAAGGTCGATTCGATTCATTGACAGCTCAGACAGCTTGTTTTCGTGTGTTGACTGTCAAAATATGAAGAGTACAGTGGTAGTCTGTCTCATTACATGTCGCTATTACTTCTTTATACCTGGGGGTAGCCAGGAATAAATTTGGGATGGAAATTATTCTTGTTATAGCTTATTACATATTAAATTAGTAGCACTTTTGCGTAAGTAGGTATTCTGCGTGTAATCGAAGAATGACGTTCTATTAGTACGGCTGTTGATTGCATAGCGAAATACTATTTTCAAAGGTCTCTGACTACAATTGTGGTGAATTTACACCATAGGAACATAGTGCCCGAGCTAAAAGTAGTTTACTCTCTTTTATGGTTGATACTGGACACCATGGCAACAATAAAAAGCAAGAACTGTGTAATTGATAACAATGACAGAGATTAGTAAATCCATATCAACGATCAAAACATGATACTCTACTTCCAGATATTTATTTATTTATTGTCTACGCAACCAGCGGTTGCTTTTATAAACAATTTTGACATTTAAAAAAAATAAATTAATATGGATCTATGTTCATTTGTTTTAAATGCACCTTAAGTGAACACTGGAATATTCTACTGAGATTTAAACCATCTATACATAATATATCAAGAGAAGTGATAATTTTTCCCAATAATTGTTTATTTGCATTTTCCACTTAAATAGGTTTTTTTCAAAATACTATTTAATCAAATTTAAATGACAAATATTATTATTTTAATAATCTCAGCATTGAGACTGACACATTTTGAAAATTACTACGATACGATACGAAAGATCTTTTAAAGTTTGAAGATATTCCTATTTATTTGTTCTGGGCGTTTCTTCAGACCCTCTCACACTATGTTCCGCTCCTTCGAAGCAGAGCTGAGGAATCTGGACATGGTGTGGGAGGAGGTCATTAACGTTGCTCAAGATCGAGCGCAATGGAGAGCTCTTGTTGCCTCCCTATGCCCCTAAGTGGGGTCTTAGGGGAGTTTGGATTGGATTTGGATTGGGGCGTTTATTTAATCATTTATTTATTTATTTAATCATTGTCACATCAAATTCATACATATTATACAGTTCAAAACAATAATACACACCAGATACAAATAAAAAAGAAAAATTTGCCGCCTCACTAGGTGTGAACCTGTGTTGAGGCTAGCATGCATATACGAATAGGCACATTAAAACACAACAAATCTTTGGAAAATAAAATTAAGAACAAGATAGAAGAAGTTTCTGAAGTACATTATTATAGCATCGACTAGGTACTCTTTAAAATAATATGTTTTTGTCAATGGTCTGAAAAAAAAAGTATTGAAGATTTGAAATAGGTATGAATTGATGAAAATACACTCCTTTGCAGCGGTTTTAAATAAGCCAGAAGAGGTTTTCTTTGAAGCCATTAACCATGAAAATTCACCCATAGAAAAAGATATGTACCTACCAGGGAAAACCGTGAAAGCTACAAATTCGAAAATGTTGTAAGATTGAGCTCACGAAAAAGGCGTTTTTGGCGGGATCGTGTGCAAAGGGTGAAAGCTTCAAGAATAACCAAAGAGCATTGGTTTTCCACAAAGACAGACGAAGGCCACCGGACGACCAACTAAGAGATGAAAAGAAAGAAAGAGAACTCAAGAAGTCATGGGTTCAAAATTCAGCGGCGAGGTAACTACATAATACATAGGCTACCGAGATCGGAGCTACAATACGTATAACTAAATATGTTTTTTATACAAAAGAGTGTTTATTTTTAAGTGTGGCTGTCGAAAAAAAAACTTACTATTAGATCCCACCACGAGTGTGGAAATGTCGACATTAACATCTTTGGTGGTTTTAATTTGTAAAAGAATAAGTAGGTAGGTCACTGTAGACATCTTACAACCGAAGATAATTGATTCAGGATAAAAAATTTGACAAAGTTTTAGAAGCGTTGCATTGATACGAAACAAAGTTGCCCCAAATTTTACGAATGTAGTAAATAAGTTAGTGTAGGTACCTATTCTTTTTAGATTGAAATTTGGATTTTCCTTATTAGTAGGTAGGTACTGCTGAATATAGAACCAAAGTATCGAGAAATATTCACAAGAGTCTCTCAGATCTTTCATAAACGTGACATTTGCAATTCAATTTGCCTTTGGCATAATGTTATGTCCGATAACTTCAGAACTATGAACTTCCTTCGCTCCTGCAAAAATAAAGTCTGCGGGTACCTACTCAGAAATATCGCTGGCAAAACCATCGATTCATTTAAGGGAATATACAAATCCGGAGGGTATGCGATGTTGAAGCAATTGTCAGGTGGAATCGATGGAGAGAAGAAGGTTCTGGAACAAGCATTTGTCCAGGATGGAAAGACACAAGAATTGTAAGGGCAGCTAGAGATGGGACTCCTTAATCTAAGTGACCTTCAGGACGAATGCTCATGAGTTGGGAGGATAGTCGGGAGTCCACGTCACAAGAGGCAAACACAGCAGAAACATAATAGGCTAAGTACTTGGTAAAAGATATAGAAGAAGAAGAAAAATAATATATTTAGTTCTGTCATGCTTTGATAAAATAATCGTTAATGGATATGAAATGCATAAAAAGAATTTCAAGAATGGTTTATTTAGAATCGTATAGCTTTGCGAAAAAAATTGTAATAATTTTATACTTAAGTCCTTATTTGGTTACAAGCAATATTCAGATATCATTGGAATTTGTTCTCTATAGACGGTAACATTTACAACACGAAGAAGTCTACGAGTATATATACTAGTTCAGTTTACAGAGTATTCTGTCTGACAGCACGACAACTCGATTGTTCGATAGATATTAAAATCGGGATTGAATTTCAAGAGTAGGCCAACTAGCGCTTCTTGCGTGACGAGTACCTACTTTTGATTATGAATCTTTTCACAGACGCGTTTTTTTTTTATTTCTTTATCCAAAATTCGCCGGTTATCCTATACCAACGCCGTCACTTTCCATTTTTAGGCATTGCTATCCGCTTCTGCCAAGATACCAACTGTTTTTTTTCAGGAGCATGTCTGATTTGGTCTAACCATCTAGCGGTTGGTCTTTCTTTACCCCTGGTTTTACTAAACCACCAAAAAAATCCATTTATATTCATGAAAGTTTTTCAAGAAGTCACCATAGTAGCATTTGGTACATAGGTATAAGAGTTAATAAATTCTGGAACTAAAAATAAAAATACAAAATTGTACATGTGTAAAATATGACACCATGTATAATACGCATGATGAATCTGTGAAGACATGGAGTACAGCGTGTTCTGTAATTAAAAACATATTTTAAATTTAGAAGCGTGAAAATTTCGTGTCTAAAAAAGATGGAGCATAGCCGTATCGTGCTTAATGAGACGTGCTGACGTTTCAGATGCGGTCACGTCATTTTATTAATATTTACTATGTGTGTAGAAGTACGTACCTATTACGTCAACATAAAGTGCGGATTGCCACAAGGATCTGTTTTAGATCCGTCGCTTTTCAATATGCCAGTCATATACCTATACAAAAGCAAGAAAATCTATTTATATAGATGAAATCGCAATTGCGAGTCAGAATTACAACTTAGCAAAAAATATACGGAAACTTTGTCCCCAGATTTGAAGGCAATGGAAACGTTTGAAAGCTTTTCACTTGTGATATTTTGTTGATTCATAGATGTCGATATTTTATTATCAGTAGTTCAAAAACATGGTGGAAAAACACTGAGGTGGCAGACTTCGCCGCCTTGGATCCCCTTCTAATGCTGGACTTTTTGATGCGTCTGGGATTAGAGGGAAAACTTAAATTGGGAGACAACATGCGCAAGCATGGAAAGCACAATACAGCAGCCCTATTCACGAAAAAGTTTGAATCGAACTTCGAACTAAACTTTTCTAAATATCTAGTCATATAAGTAGTCTGTGATCTGTCAGATTTACTACCTGTCAGATTTACTCCGATTTTTCCGAAAAGTATATCTTTTTTTAAAAAGATATGTACATGGTGCTCGCTTAAGCGTGGCATTCGATTTTCATTGCCTGCCCCGCATTGCGTCGAAATCAATCAGACATTGAAAATAACGATCATAAAATAATTGTATAGGTGCTTTGATAGCACGTAATTTCATTGTTTCATTATGAATTGTGTTTTTCCCAATGGATCTGCAAAATAATGTCGATTCATTAGCCGAGAGTTCACTCTGTCTGAAGTGTGGATTATGTTGTTGATGGTACAGTTCCTGTACTAGATTATACATATACACTATACAGGATGAACACGGATAGGAAAGAATAATAAAATTTGTTGAATCCCCTCAACTTTACACACTAAACTTCGTGTGGGTTTATCTAAAAAGTTTCAACTATTCCCGTATACCGCAAGATAATAAAATCGACTGGAAATTTAATGTGAGGTTGAAGAATTTTTGACCCCACCGGGAATAGAACCCGGGCTCTCTTATAAAGAAGCATACGATTAGATAAGTAAGCGATCTCATAAAATTATTAAAATACCTTTCAAGCTCTCCGCACACTGCAATTAATTCAAATACATATGTGTTCATTTTAAGTGAGCACAAATTGAGAACGTCATTGATGTAAAATAATCAATAATAATTGTTCTCAATAATTTTCAACTTTTATCTCTATATTTCATTAATTATTAAATATCCACTTGTTGCATACATTAGATTTTTCGACATGTTGAACATGTAGAGAATTCTCATGATTAGGAGTTTCGGAGACTCAAACATTACCACCTAATGGCGAACGTTGTTAACGTAAAGTGATCACACTAAGCCAGCCTTCGAAATAACAGTAGAAGACGGTCATAAGCCCGTATTGGTTTGTTCCATTTAAAAATGGAACATCAGTAATGAATTGTTAAGAGTCATTAGTTGTTACATATTCGTATATAGTGATCACATTATGCCAGCCCACGAAACAGCAGTAAAAGACGGTAGGCCCGTATTGGGTAAAAAATTCTTCTCTCTTAGATATCTAGCACTAGTTGAAATGGCTGGTTCTATATGTATGTGCATAATACACCTTGTAGGTAATAAAAATATTAATATTAATAATATTATGCTTGCATGCAGACTTCACCCTTATATATAGTCCCACTTAACCTTCTAAGCGCCATGGCTGTCTCTCCACCTGCCCTCGCCAGGCCCGCCTCTTTCTCTAATTGTCTGCCACCACCCCTGGCAGCAGCAAGCTACCCGCACAGCAAGGGTTCATTTCAAGTGGAAGCCATTTTTTATTTTCTACGCTCTGCGCATTAAGTAAGTACCTACCAACTTTATTAGTCTTCTATTGTGAATTGACAAAACGGTGGAAATCTCGACAGATTGTTTGGAAGAAGTTAATAGGTGACTTCATAATGTTGGCCAACACGTTTGTTTTAACAACCCTGTTAAAAATAATGTTTTTTTTTAATACAAGATTTACCTAAAAAAAATCAAAAACATAATCATATCATAATAATTCGGTAAATTTTGGGTTTAATAGAGTGTTCTTTTTACAGCATATACCTACTTACAATAACGTAACGGCTTTCATATGTGACTTATTTCCGCCTACACCGCCATCTCTTGGATTTTTTTTTAAATTACGCAACTATTATAGTCGATTTATTGTTTTTATTACAGACTCATTACCCGTCGAACTTCATCCCGCATCCGAATCAACAATTATAATTATTACATAGTTTTCAATAAATTAGTAGCTAAATTTAATAAAGATTTTATGACATGGACGAAAATTTTTAAAGTTGGAATAAATGCTGTAGAAAACACTGCGTAGGATATGCGGAAAGAGACTGATTGATAAGGTGAGGAATAATTATATTAGAAGTGAATGTGGAATGGATGCTTAGTGACTATATAGAATACCTAAGAGTGAATAAATTAAGGTGGTTTGGGCATGTAGAGAAAATGAACGAAGAGTGAAGGACTAAAAGAATATTTAAATCTGAAAGAATGGGTGCACGCAGACGAGGCCGATCGACCTCGACTGACATGGTACGATCATATCGGTGGCGTCTTAGAGGAGGGCCAAGTCAGGAGCAAAGGAATAGAAGAGCATGTATGCGGAATGTTATGCGTTTCGAGGAAGCGAAAGAGATTTGTTTGGATAGGAAAGAATGGAAATCCGTATGTACTAATGACCTACCCCCTTCCCTGATTCGGTCTGAAATTTAACCAAGGACATCTACTACAGTTAGCTTCCTAATTGACATGAGTGAAGTTATCTACATATGGTCGTTATAATTCCACGTGCACAAAGGCTGTACCTGCGTCATAATAAAATTACTACAAATCCTAATTTAATATTCCTATACGCAAGGCGAACGTTGCATGAATTCGTCATTTTATTTTGATTGTAGGCAGTGGCGTGCGAAACTACGAAACAACATTTTGTAATGCTACATTTACACGCTTGCCATGATTTGGCAGACCATCACAAAGTCCGAGCCTTCACAAACGCTCGGACGCCATTTACACGTTGGCGTGCGCATCGGTATTTTAATACATTTACCGCAAATTCCTTTGATCTGTGTCGAAAAACCGGCACTCGCCCGATCGAGGACAAGCGTTGGCAAGCTCACACAAGCCCTGAAAAACACCCCGTTTACACGTCCGTGTTTGTGGTGTTAATTTGACAACCATAGACCGAAATTATCTGTGAGTGAGCGCAAGTTCTACAGTCCTTGAATCGAAACGCGTAAAAATATTCGTTACAAAAATCTCAATATTTTGTGTCCCACTTTTTGTTTATGGGGTACGAAAGAGAAGATACGTTGATGGGGAAGAAGTGGTATCGTAAAATAATCATGTCAAATACTTTTGATAAATAATAATAAAATTGCTATTTTACGCAAGTGCATGACTTATGTGAGTTTAATGAGGCAGAGCTATGTTTATTCAGAAGCGTTGTTGTAACTTTCTATCTTGATCTTTTACCTAAATCATTACAAAAAATAACAAACATTTAATATTTGTACTGTAAAAAGGTAGCTATGGTAGGAGTTAGTCTATACTCTAACAAATATCCTAGAAATAGAGGAGTATCAAAAAATAAAAAGAACTTTTATATCGAACACAGACCGTGGCATACTTAAAACGGGTAAATATATTTATTCAAATTTAGAACAATTTTAAAATGCCTTAAATGTGGCAATGAATGTTTTCTTCTTTTTGTTCAAATTTAGAACAATTCAAAATGACTTACATGTTGCAATGAATGTCTTCCTTCTTGTTGTTTAAACTTAGAACAATTTAAAATGACTGTTGGTAAATGTGACGCCCATGAGAAGCAAGACATGATTTCTCCGTCATATGGAATCTAAATTCGTTTTGACACTTCATTCGAAACATAGTTCACACTGATTTTTGACACTTGTGTGAACATTTCCACAACAGCGTGGTCACTGAATATCAATAGGGAACGATTAGGACGGAGAATGCTGACTGCATTCAAATAACCAGGATAATTGACCATATTTTATAACCGTGTCTTTTGCATTTATAACCACATTTGTTCAATGTAGTTAGCCGATAATATCACTGTAATATTGGGAAATAATCACAATGGACTCTCTTCAATCTGTGACACTATGTGTTGAAGATCTCTTTTACGTTGCAATATACATATGTAGAGCCTTCGTTGATTTACTAGCGATTGTCACTATGTTGGATGTTGGAAAGATTTTCGTGGACGAAATAAAGGTTCGGTTTACTTTATAATGAAAGTTGACCTATACTGAACGTTAGAGCAAAATCTAGACTCATGAGATCTATTAGAATATACTGTGTGTTACCTAAGCTTTAAGCTACTATACTGAGAGGTATTTAATGCTCATAGAATTTCTAGAATGAGTGTTACACATAAATTACATAGAGTTTAAAAACCTTAGATAGTGGAGAAAATATTGTCTATCTTATTTAATTGAGTACAAGAAGAATTTGGATGGTTTGAAGTGGTTTTTCAAGCAGATGCGAACTCTTGGTAGTCAATTTAAGACAATCTGAATCAAACCCCAACCATTTTACATATGCACTAAAGCATTATACTGTACACAGAGTGTTAAGATTTATTAACAAAATGAGAAACGAAATTCACTAGGCGGTTAGCACAAATGTAAGTTAAATTAACTTTCATTGTCGTTTAAAAATGTGCGAGTTGTGTGCAAGAGTTTTGAGGTGAAAAACCATAATATTTTGTAGAATACGAACCCGGAACCGCAGAGTTCAACGCATTTAAATTATGACATTAATTCAAACCCAGTAGCGGCTACCGTACTGATGATAAAACAAAGTCTCGTTGGCACATAGGCCATAAGGTATTCCTGCCACACACCGGACTCTCTGTAGTGCCGAGGTCTGGCGAGTGACAAGCTTGGCATGTCAATCAGGAGGCTGTCCCATAATTAACAGGAATATCAACGTTAAAGACTATTTTATGTCGTTTTATTACATGTTATTACTATCATTAGTTTGAAGAATCTTCATTTGATTTATCATTTCGTCATCTTTCTCATCAAACTTTTTGTTATGGTCACTCACAGTTCCACCTCCATAGACCAAAACCATTGGATCATGTCATCCATCAATCCCTTTAAAAATGCTTGCATGAAGCACATGCACTTGTATTATAAGACAGTCCTTTATTTCATCATACATTGGTAGCTCTATCGCCGACGATTGGCTATTGTGGATATCCAAACAGCGCTTTGCTAGTCAGAAATTCCAATCTGTCGAGCATCCCGTTCCATGCTCACCATCTAGCTTCCTGTTCTTGTTCATTATCCTGGCATGCCTTTCTGAATCTTCTCAAAAGACTTTATAGTTCATCATTTTGCCTTATACTCCACTCTACACTATCACAAGCGGGACCAACGATTCTGCGGAACACCTTCCATTCATACGTTTCCAATATTCCCTCGTCTAACCTACTTTTAGGCCAACACTGAATCAAGTTATGTCAGAATTGCTGAGATCCATGAAGTTAGTATTCATTGTCGTTTATAAGTTCTAAGCAATAAAACCGAGACATCACACATTATTAGGTTATTCCACCATGCATTTTTAGGTCTTCTATCGGACATCAACTATCTTTAGATAGGCTTAGAAACGGATTATCTATATGTACACCAAGATGGATCATTAGAGTCCTTCCATGCTACTTGAAAACGCTTTCTATTGTAGAAGATGAAAATAAGTAACTGTATGAGAAAACAAAACAATGTTTTCTTTACGGAAATCTAAATTATGTCTGACAAATAAAAGGCATCGGATCAGTGATAATGTTACGTCATACGGGGAAAGAGAAGTCACATAATAAGGCCCATCAGACCTAATCAAATACATAAAGATAAAAAGAAGAGAAATATGAATTATTAGGAACAGAGTTGGAAAAGGGTCTACCTAGTATATATGAAAATTAACGATGACTATAGTCTCTAAAGTTCATTGTTTGACAATCAAGTTGAAAACAAACCTGCTAATAATACTGCTTCGGTACTCCTTTGGCAAAACCTCTGTCCAGAGGACCGGCAGCGGAGAGGGTTTTTGTTCGTGATTTCGGAGGCTTTTGAACATATTGTAGACACTATTATGATCTTTGTTATCAATTGGACCCCTGTTCATGAAAGGGGTTTCGGTTTCCTTTGTGCGATCTATCCTCTAACGATATGCAGTCTTTTGAAGGTTTTTTCGAAAGATCCTGGATCATTTTAATATTGGCTCATTGATAAATTTTGTTAGGTTGAAGTCGTGGGAATCTTTATGATCCTGGATAGGCTAATTATTTTTCCTCATTCAAAAGATTTCTTCATATTTTCACTAAACTTAAATATCATTAAGATGTTTTTGAAACGTAACATTTCATACACCTTTCAATATCTCAATTAATAAATAAAGCTATTATAGACAAAAGATTTGTAATAGACACCATTGGATATATTCATTGTTTGAAGACTAGGTATAGGATGACCGATGTCCAGGATGGCGCAAAATTTGTCACCCGTTTCTTTGTCTCTCCATTGATCCGCCGCTCTTGTCAAGACGCTGGATATTTATTACCCACCAAAATTAACAGAATTCACAAACAGGAGTGATTTGGGCTCTAAGAATTAATTATTTACTCTAATAATAATAATATGGTCAAACTCTGCAATATTGTTTGTCCTATTTTTCTTTACTAGATTTTCCAATTCCCTTAAAGGAGTCTACCTATCTCCGGCCTGAAAAACTCCTGTTTTAAACAAAATTTTCTCGTATCTAATCAACTAGTCTTGTTGCGCACTGTAGATACTCGCTTGATCTTGCATATTACGTCAAAAACACCCATTTACACCAATGTCCAAATTACGCAGCTCTATCTTTTGTTGTTGGACATACGATGGTACTATACACCACAATTTTTCAGAGTCACTTTTGAATGATGTGGCTGGGCTTGGTCCGAAGCCAGTACTTATATACAATTTACATACAGAAGAATGAAGAACAATTTTATACGATTTCATTACCTACCATATGAGTTATTTAATCCACGTGGATGTCATGAAATACCTTCAAGTCTTGCGCCAGTTTCACAGCTTCATCCCAGCTCAGACCAGCATCCTGTATAGTGCCAAAGAATACCCGCTTGATAGTAGTTTATTTTGGTTTGCCTCACTCACTTTCTTGTCTCATCCTGATAGTAAAAAGGCTTGCATATTCGAGATTCTCTTGGACATGGCTTGGTTCTGAATGATTGAAATTATGTGTTTTTCTGATGCATGGTCTTATTTGTGACATTATATGGTTCCACTTTATCCCAAATATATGTCCCAAGAAGTAATTCGGAATATTTATTCTGTCGTGCCTTCGTCAGGTACCAGGAATCATAATAGGAATGCACGCTTGCACGTATTGATGTGTGGGCTTAGACCAAACGAACATAGGGCCGAATCTAGAGACAGAGCATACTTTCTTTTATGGCTGATCCTGGACACCATGGAAATAATAACAAGAAAGAACATATTAATGGACGATGACAGTTCTTTCTCGTTGTTATTTTCCAACTCTGTGGGTTCGTATGGTATAAACGCACCCTTAGCAGGATTACAAGTCTTTTAAAAAAAATACCGAACCAGTGGTGCAACTTGGTATCCGGAAAGACGAAAGTTCATATAAAAGGTAATTTTCAAAATAAGCTGTCCGAAAGTTCACTCAAAAAAAAAGTCATTCCGAAAATATGGTACCTACCCGGAAAGGACAGGTTAGGAAAAATTAATCGTAAAAAATTCCGAACCGCCTTTAGGTACTTGGGTATTTTTTTCATACCGAACACGGTGCTAAAAAATACCGAACATCTGGCAACCCTGATCCTAAGAGGGTACACTTGGTTTTGGCGGAGAAGCTACTGGATTTCCATATTTGCCGATGTCCAAAGACGAATTCACTTAGCTAGGTATATCTCCCCGCAGTTTCATTTCAAATATACTCCAAGTGCACACGTCATCATTTCCAAAGCAATTGACATAGTAATATAACATGCACAAGCATTAATAATTATTTAATGTTGATACTAACATGACACTTCTTCTACTATTAGATATTTGGATGGTTAATTTGAATTTGACTACTATGCGTTTACCTGGTGGAGGAGTGTCCAGGAAGAAGGTACGAAGGAAACTGGACAGACATCCATAAGTCGACCACGGAGACGGTGCAGTAGCTTTCTGTACGGGAGCCAAGAATCTAACCTTAAAAGACAAAATATGCAGCAATCTTGCTTAAGAAGATAATTACCTGCATGCCGAAGCCATACAAAAAGTAAAGTAAGTAGGTACATGGGTAACATAGCTAGTAGGTACTTATATCTAATTTTGATTTACTAAAAAGGGTCACGTAGTTTTGTTTAAAGAAATAGATTCTAGATTTAGCGCATGTCAATGCCAACGTCAACGGTGTAACCACTAACCAGGCGCTGCTGTCTCTCAAGACAGATTAAAACGCCTGGCGCGAATAACCCGTGTTGTAAATCACTTATTACGCGAACGTGAACGAGTTTTTAAAAAGACTTTTATTATGACTGCTGTTAAGTTAAAACACATTATAAAATGTATTAAACTGTAGAATGAACTGTACATGCCGATTCGAATTATCAAGCGTTGATGGTTGTTTAGAAGAGATTACAATAATTATTTGCGTATGTTTTCGGTGACGAATGTACTGCGCAGAATTCTGGGGCCAGTGCATGATGACGAAATCTGGAGAATGCGATATATCGAAAAGCTGTGAACATCTACCAAGCTCCCACAAACTCTCTGTGCATGCAAGACTGAATAGGCTACGATGGGCCGGAAATGTCCAAAGGATGCCATCATCGCGGGCGCTATGGAAAACTACGGATGGACACCCAGCAGTCCGTAGAAGGGTTGGCAGACTAAGGCTGCGATGGAAGGAGGAAGTCAGGAAGGATGCCGAGCAAATTCTTGACTCACGGAATTGAAGCTTGATAGGGTTTTATGGTGGCGCGAATATTGGAGGGCAAGAGTCGAATTGGGCTGTAGTGCGATCGGAACAAGAAGAAGTGGGGTATCTTTGTGAAATCCCATTATATCGTTTATTTTTTTACTTTTGAATAAAACACTGTTTATTGTTCTAATGCGAATATTGTAATGCTGTAATGCTAATGTTGTAGAATACTGCTCTTCGGTCTGGTTTCAAAGCGCACACACCAATCTCAATAAAATGAAGCGATGAGAGTCATTAGAGGTACACTAAAACCAAATCCTGTGCCGTGGCTATGTGTGCTTTCTTAGACAAGAGGAAGCTTTTCTTCAAGAAGTAAGAAAAGTGGAGTCTAACCATAATCTACCAATCCATCTTGATTTAGTTTAAAATCCCGAAACACGTACTGGCTAGCTGCTGCTACAACTGCGGATTACTCGATTGAAGACAAATGGAGACAAGTATGGACCGCTTCGTCAGTAAGGAACCAGAACCTCGTAGCTGACCCGACAAAAGAACTGCCTGGCTCAACGCAACCCAGAAATATACGGTGTAGAGTTAACCGAATAAGATGTGATGTAGGCTGCACCGCTTCAAACCTACATAAATGGGGATGGATAGACTCACCAGCACGCGCATTTGGGATGACACAAACAATCGATCATCTGATAAACGAAAGCACCGTGTAGACATTTAAAGAGGGACTGCAGGACTTGCAAGCACTAAAAATGACGCTATCCAATGGCTTCGGTCTCTGGAGGTCAGATTGTGAGCGACCATAAGAAGAAGAAGATTGTTCTAATTAGTTTAGTTGACGAAGCTTTTCGGTCATACGACCATTTGCAGAGCCACAAAATTTACTGCGTCACAGTAAAAAACTCAAAGCTTTTTAAAGTTTTTATGACACTGAATATACGGTATCGTTTCTAAAGGGGTAGGTGAAAAGTCCTTACTTGAAGTTGTTTAAGATGTAAGGGAGGTTGTAAAGATATTTTAGATTGTTCGAGGTTTGATGGAAGGATTGCTGCCTTTGACGGAAGCCGCCAGTGATACGACCTATTCAGTAAGGTATGTATTTAGCAGACTGATGATCCTTAATGCTCTGTCAAAATACATGCCTACCTAAATAATGAGGACTAGGTGAGTATGTGGGTCGAGAAATTTATTTCAATAGATTCTTTAACTTTTTTTTATTTTTTCTGTGCTTGCTGATGGTACTTATTCTACGATAAACTGCCGCGTCCTTGTAAGTTTAATTTTCTAGACGATTACTTCTGAATAATGGATTTCGAGTTCAATTCTCCTTCGGCAATTTCGACAACTGTATGTATAGTCTTCAAAATAAAAGAATTAGGTGTTCCATGTAAATAGCTATATATAGCAGCCAGGATTGTGTCTCCTCCGGTTGTCTCGCACTCCTTTGTACCATGTAACGATTGACGTGAACGCTGGCCAGAAACTTATACATCCTGCCCAGCGTCCGATTACATTGAAAATTCATCATAAAGGTTACATTTCCTAAATTGTGATATTTTTTGTATATAGACTACCTGACAAAATGCTGGTCGTAGATCTTTACACTGCAACGCTTGTATGATGTTCTTTTGACTGTTCTCTGCCTCTGTATAAACTATTGTTTTTTTCCATGTACCTACTTATATCTTTCTATGCCTATGCTATATCTTATTTGTCTTAATTTCTTTTTTTTTAATTGGATAAATAATGTTCATATGACGATTCCATGTGTCCGAATGGACCTAAGGATGATAAAATACAATAAACAATATCATATAAAACGCCTTTTTTTAGAAAATTATGACCCTATATGACAGTAATCCTATTTAATAATAATTGGTCAGTTCGTTTGTAACTCTGTATTTTCGTTGAAACATTAACCCCAAATTTTAATGTGATACTTGATCAGAGGATCCTTCATACAACTGCTGCTACGGGGAGAAATTTAAAATTGTCCACAGTCCTCGATGTGGTTTACTAAAATTGGGATCCTATAAAAGGGAAAGGGACCATATAAAACTGATGATTTATAGGACTGTAACGGACATGTTTCGCATGACGACATCATCCACCAAAAGCGTTTATCCAAAATCATGAAAAATAATTAACTTTTCTTAACTAACGCTTTACTGCTTTTTTACATATTTATTGTATTAGAAGGTCTTCCTCGTCATCAGGACCCTGATGGGAGGAAGAAAAGCGCTTTCCTCGGCCAACTGTCATTCGGCAACGTGTCGTTTATAAAGTGTTTTTTGAAATTAGTTTATAAGAAATTGATACAAATCTTTATCAGAAAGTTAAAGAGGCCAGCACTTATAATGCACTAATGATCTACGATAAGGAATTCGCTTCTATTTTTTGAGTTTTAACTTCCAGGAGGGATATATAATGTTTGACGTCATCCTTCTCAGAGGGCATCCTCCATTTTTTGCCGCGATGGCACGTAAAATAACCAAGATTCCCCGCAAATAAAGACGTTACCAGGAACCCCCGGAGGACTCAATCACTGGGTGATCTCTTTCATTGTTGCATAGCTGGCATATCTCGACAGAGCGACGAACAAAAAACGACCGAGTTATTTTAAAAATAAAATTCGTCTGAAAAGAGCGCTTTTGTGTTCGAAGTTTTTTTTTTATGTAGGTAACAAATAAAACCAAATGTCAAAATATCTTCACAATATTCTGTTTTTTTTTTACAAATTCTTTGTGCCTTGCAGAATAAAATTGAACAGCGTATGAACCATTATTTTAAAACCAACAATGAAATCGTTTACATTGCAAGTAAATTAAATGGTTGGTAGCATAGTAAGTATGTATATAGTTCACACAGGTATACCGACGCACTACACAGTGCTTACCATATTCATATTTCACCAAAGAAGCTGTTTATTATGAAAGATGTCGAAATTGAAATTGGCTGGCTTAAGGCAGTACCTACACATGAATTTTTTAAAACAAAAGCTGATCTACATATTATCTAGGGCGATCCATTTTGAGTCGTTCAAGTTCTTAATAGATAAGTTAGCTCTAGCAATGTTGTAGGTAATACAGTGTACCCATGTAGTGTTTTTTTCGCTCTTTCCACTCAAAGGTATGCTCTAGCTCTATATTAAACTCTAGCTGGAGAAAAACAGCTCTGAAGAGTACCAATAAGTATAGAATTTAGTAATAGCATATCTAGGTTGTGCCATATAGATAAACTCTTTTTTGTGTATTTCTGTAGAGTTTTATCAAAAAATATACAAATTTGTAACTTTATGTTCAATTATTAGAGATACCTGGTCGTTACACTTTCTTCCAATAAAAAAACGCTTGTCAGATAAATGTTAATAATGGGTGTTTAATATGCGGGTGTGACCGACCTTTGTTTGCTCAAAAGATTTCAAATTCGTATACTTTTTGATCGTTCCCTCAATTGCACAGCTTCATCCAAGCTTGGTCCAGTCTATTGTAAATCCGCAGTGAGTACCTGCCTCGTCTTCTTGTCACATTCGGATTGTAGAAAAGACTTGCATACTCAAGACTCTCGGGGGACATGCGGAGAACATGGCAAAGCCAGGTCAATCTGAGATTCTGGATTATCGAGGTGATTGGCGGTTGTGCTGTTCTGGCGCTTACGGTTTCATTTGAGTCATACCTAATGCTACCACATAATCCCCAAAATCTGTCGCAGAAATCTTATCCCAACACTAAGGATCTTCTGTTGAGTCTTCATCAGGTGCCAGAATTCACAAACATAATATGATGCACGCATCAAAGCGGCGACACTTAGTCTTGGTGGATTTCCACAGTTTCCTCATGTTGTTAAAGGACTCGCCATTGCAATTCTTATGGAAATCTCCTTATCTATCCCGCCATTTAGTATCAAACAGACTCCCAGGTATTTGAAACTGTTATGTCTCATCATTCAAAGTTATGGTTCCCTGGCTTGGGCAGAAATCATTTTGCATGAATCATTTGCATGTTCCATGCATGTTTTTGGTCTCGTTAATATTTATTTTTAGACCAATACTTTCTGAGTAGTCCTTTAATAGGGAAGTTGCACATATTTATTTTTTTAATATAATGAAAGATATCGATAAATAAAGACTTTTGACAATTATCATTTCAAAAAATTTTCTTTTGTTTTTGAGATATCAAAGTTTGAAATTTGAAAATTTCATAACGGCGCGAAAAAGAGGGTAGGTTGAAACCACACCCCCGTGACGTCATAACACACATTGAGACATGCGCTAGTCTTCTTATTCTATGGTCAGTACGTTAAACTCGTGAGTTGAAGTTTTGTGTTGCGTCTAATCATTGAGTTTTTTTTGTATTTCAATAAAAGTTTTAGCAAAAATATGTCTTACAAGTATTGTATAATGCCAAGATGCAAAAATACCACATTTACAGCCCCAAACAAAATATTTATACATGTTCCACGTGATCGTTTAATACGACGCAAATGGTGTCATGCTATGAAAAGAGACGAAATTTTAAACAATCAATTGAGTTCTAGTATAATACCAGTTTATATTGCTGTGAAGATCATTTTGATGTAAGTAGGTACTATGAATACCTCTATTATTTATTATCGTGAGATTAAAATAGACTCTTTTTTTGACATAGTTTCTGTAATAATATTATTCCTTCTACATTGGCTTTTTAGGTTAGGTTTATCTTTATTCTCTACTTATTGTTTATTTCAAACATTTGTCACATATCAATGTAATTTTCGAAAAACAGCTTAAGTATACCTAAATACACATTACATTTTTCCCTTTTTATTACATAATATTTAATTTCCCATGTAAATATATAACATATTTTTTTAAACAATTTTTTTTGACAAATTAAAATAAGTTAATTATGTTCAACCATTTTTCAGTTAGAACAAAACCTAGAAAATTACATGCGACAAAAAATGTTGGGTGGCAGAAGTTATTTGAAAAAGGGTGTCATTCCTCACAAATTTGAGTGTCAAAAGCTTGGTATTGCAGAAGTCAGACAAACTGGGATTCGAAGGGAACGCTTAAAGTTGATCAACGAGGCAATTGAAAACAGAGTTGTATGTATCTTCATTTTAGAATACAATACAAATTACGTTGATATTCAAATATATATTTCTATTGCAGAAGTTCTGTGTGAAATGGTCGATAGCCCACCTGAACCAGTTTCCGTTACTAATGTTGATGACTCATCTGATAAAGAAAATGTGCCTGCATGCAGTCATGATAAGGGAGTCCAAGTAAAAATAACAAAAAGTGTGAGAAGCAAAGCTTCAAACACAAATTATTTTCATAATTTAATAAATACTGCTTGCTCTCCTGTTAAAGAATTCAATTATGCTAAAGCGTCTACTTCAAGATGTGAACGACACTCTACTGAGTCTGATGACAGTATAACTCGCACTGAAAGTCCCGAACCTGCATATGATTCTGAAGACTCTGAGTTTGGAGATTGGGAGCATGATAAAACCAATATAAATTTATATATGCGGAAAGGGATTCTTTCAAGGATTGACGAGGATCCTAATTTGTACTTGGGAATAACACCAAATATGTATCATGTTATTGACATATTTTGTAAACATTTAAAAACAAGAAAACTTAATATACTTATTATACAATTGTCAAGATTAGGTTAAATCTATCATATAATGTATTGGGTTCACTTTTTGGCGTTTCGTCAAGTACCTACTGTATATAGAATTTTTCAAAAGACCTTACCACTATTAGCTTTTAGGTACATTAAAAAAATTAATTATTTGGCCAAAAGCGGAAGATATTTATTCCCATTTGCCAATATCATTTAGAAGACGCTACAGCAAAGTTTGTTCTATAATTGACTGTTTGTAACTGCAGATTGAAAAACCGACAGACACCGAACATCAAGCACTCTCTTGGTCAGCCTATAAACATTGTAATACCCTGAAATATTTAATTTCTTGCACACCTGACGGTTTAATCAATTTTATTTCTTGTGGATATGGAGGACGGGCAAGTGACACAATAATAGCTGAGGATTGCGGCTACTTCAATAATTTGCAGCCAGGCATGTGGGTATTGGCTGACAGGGGTTTTAAAAATATTTCACATCTGCTGCAACAGCGGAATGTGCATCTTGTTAGGCCTCCAAGTGCTTCAGCAAACACGAAACCATCAAAAGAGGAAGTGATGGAAACAAAACGAATCGCGGCATTACGAATCCATGTCGAACGTGTGATTAGTAGGATTCGTGAATTTAATATGTTAAAAATGCATTCAACTATCGATCATAATTTCATCCAAAATATAGACGAAGTAATGATCATTGTATGTGGCTTGGTCATCAACAAAATTTGTTAATAAAATTATAGATTAGTCGTACCTCAAATTTTTATGTTTCAAGTTTTTTCAGATACATAACATGTGTTTTAGTTTTCAAATCAATAACTTTAATAGAATTTAGGCTCATTTACACTATGCAATTATTGAAACACTTATATATTTTTTATTGTTATAAGTTATAATGTACATATAGATTCAATTTTTAAAAAAATATAGGCTATTGACCGAAAAATGTAAAGTGTTTTTCTCTATATATTATTTTTCTCAATGGTGATACTTTTGTAGCAATTGATATATGAAACATTATCACCTAATGGCGAACATTGTTAACGTAAAGTTATCACACTAAACCAGCCTTCGAAATAATAGAAGAATATGATCATCAGTAATGAATTATTGTTAGTCATTAAATGTTACATTATCGTAATTGATATATTATTGTATATGTTTGTTGTTTATTTTAATAAAGAAATTGTTTGAAGGTTAATGTACATAAGAGTTTAATTGAGAATAACTTTTTTTTATCTTATATTAGTGTAAAGAAGGTAGTTTAATTATTTCTATGCATTATGTATATTAATATTATTTTGATTAAGTATCCATTTAAAGATCATTGTGGAATATTATGTGCCCCTGAGGTGGGTCATGGAACATCTCATCTTATTATTCATCTTAAATATAGGTTTTTGGTTGATCAGGTCAATTTTTTTTTAAAATCAAAACACATAGTTACTTAAATATTTTTATTTTATGTTTTAGAAAATTATAAAATTTACATTTTTATAGTAGACATTTTATATTGATACAAATTTTATAATACTAAAATTATTATTTTTTTACTTGGTTTGTAAATCTAATAATAATGACTAATTTATTATATAGCATAACTATTGCTAATTTCTTACCTTCAGAGATGCTTTATAATAATTTTAATCTGAAGTATAGGTATAATAAAACTATTTAATAAGATAATTTCCAATGTGTTTTAATGAGTGAAGTTGTGTACAATATTAATCTTTTTTTTTATTAAAACAGTAAGTTGTTAAAAACAATAAATGTGGAGTTTATTATGGCACTAGCTTACTTCTGAACCTCTCCCTCAGTCCCCAAAAGGAGGAAATGATTTTGCCTCATTGTCACATTACTCTGATTATACATGTTGCTCATAGCATAGGGTGAGAACACGTAGAAAGCCGATTCCGACTGGCGCAAAGAATGTTACTATGCATTTGAATGGGGATACCCACAGAAAAAGCAGGAACTCGCTTTCCGGCATGCCCATTTAAATGCATTGAAACCATAGACAACAATCTTTGAGCTGGTCGGCGCGGGTCGGAATTTGCTCTCTACATGTTCTTACCCATAGGCTAATAATTGACACTATCAATACATTATCTACCTATATCGGTTAAAATTTTGATACCAATGTCACATAGAACTTATTAATTTGGGAAAGACAGATTTTTTCCAAAATAATTCAGCCTTCATTATGAGTTCCTTAACAAGGTTAATATCGTAATGAACAAAACAATATTCAAATTTTTTTGTAACCTCAAAATCTGGATAAGCCACACAATATAATCCTAATTTTTTATTTGCTAGATGCATTTGTAATTGCATCTGGGCATTATATTTGGGATTAGGTTTCCCATTATTTAAAAAATGGTTCATTCTTTGAATGGTGGTAGGACACTTGATTTCAACTATATATTCAGAGCAAACGCCGTTTGGCGATGCCCCAAAAATGGGTAAACTGGGTGTGATTATTATCCCACTTCTTTTATATTTATGTCCGCTCAAATTCTCCAGTTCTTTTATTAATTCTTTTTCCAAACATATCCCTCGTTCTAGCGCTGCATTTTGATATATTTTACCTCCCAATAAACTTTCTACCAACGATCCATCATCTGTATGACAGTGTGCCGCTTCATAAAGTTTAGAGGCTGTAATACGGCCATATCTTAATTTATGCCACTGTGCATTGTTCGACTGATCTTTTGTGTCATCACAGATGTCCCTACAAATTTTGGAATCCATTTGTGAAGTACAATACCTTATAAAATCATCCGCATTTTGCTGAACATCAAAATCTTTCATCAAATTATATATTATCAAACTTTCAACGATATTCGGTTTCATTTTATTAGCTGGACATTCTCCCTTCCGCCGAGTTCCAATGTTTTGGATACAATTGCATCTAAAATTGAGTGGCCATGTTGTGGTGGATTGAAGATTGGTTTGCGACCCATATCACTGGCTTTTATAAATTTTTTGGAAGTTCCTATTGCAGCCATTTTAGATTTCTTCCAGTAACACTCCACAGATGTCCTAGGAGGATCTTCGCTTCGTCGATGCACCCATGATAAAAACGCAATTGCGTGTTTACATCCTCCCGTAAAATGAAAGAATAGTATGATTAAAAGAGAAATCCAATAATATGGTTAATTACCTACAAACAAAAAACAACAACAATGGTCTATTTTCAATTTACTTTCATTTCCCCGTCTGAGTAACCTTTGCATGGGCTTGTTTAATTTTGGGAAATTGAGATGGAGTTTAACAAAAATGTTCAGAGCTTTATGATAATATGGGAGTTCTATTATGTGGTATATTATGAAATGCTTTGTAGGTGGCAAGATATAATTTGGGATAAATTATAATGAGTTGAAATACTAAACGCCTCTGTTGAGGAGTAAACATGTTACACGATTTCCAAAATTGGTGTTTTTTCTTTACCTTCGGAAGCTGCACAGTCTTGGCAAACACATGATTTGACAATTTCCTCTTGTTCGTCTACAACCAAAGTAACAGAATAGGGTTTTATTCGTATTCTATGTTCTGGTGTCACTCTTGCTTTCACATGGCAAATAGGTCCATCTCTCTTTACTTGAACATACCCAATGGCATTGTCACCATAATTTTCTCTCGAGGATCTGTAAAAATAATTATATGGTGATATATGGCATGAATGTACTGTATATCTAAAAAAATACATAAAGGGAACAATAGATCCAAGTGGTCAGGTAGATAATTAAAATTATATTACATATTTCAAAGTAGTAATGTGAATAAAACATTGAAATGTTGATTGATTCTAATACATAGGTATTAAAGATAACTTGCCTTGCAGCTTTAACTCCCATAAAATGTTGCTAACATAAAAGAGTAAATTATCGGATTGTCCTTGCAAGTAACCACTTTCCATTTTAAAGTATATGAGTTATTATCTTTTTCACAATATATTTATCTTTTTCACAATAATTGAACAGCACAACACAAGTTTAGCGACGACTTCGGTAATAGAACGCATATAAAATGTATGAAGGATTTGACATTTCGTACAATATCGTGTGACGTCAGTCACAACTTTTATTGACCAATCACAGAGCGTTTCTAAAGGGGGCGTGAAATTTGCGATTTTATTTATCAAAATAATAAATATAAATGATAATCTGATATATTTTTATTAATACATATCGAATAACAAATAGTGTCTGAATATATTCCAAATATTTTCAAAGCAATTCTTCATTAGTGCAACTTCCCTATTGCCTTAAGATTTCTGCCTCACGTATCAATACATAGATTTTTAAAATTGTTAGATATCTAAGTATCTACCCGTCAAAGTTCACGGAGTCTATAAAAACTGTAGGTATGTATGTATGCAGGATTGAGAAATAAATAACCAACTAATATTTTTATGAATGAATAAAATAATTGGAATATTATCCAGTCAGTCAGGGATCAGACGGCGCCAACAAAACACAGAGATACGCATCTCTCCCTGCTCTGACTCTACGGAGGTCGTAACGTTATTAGGTATGGGAAATCAATTTCTTTATGGCCCTAGGTACGGGCTGGGTCAAGGATAAAAATTACAGGATAGAAAAAAAATTTACAACTTACAATTTTTGAGTTGATTCATGCATACAGTGTTTTATCGTAAACTCCAAAATAAAATCACGTATTTTTGTAATGAACGTTCATTATTATGAATCATAAATGTGCAACTGTGCACTCTTCTTTACATAGGTGTCAGTGTAGCCGGCGGAACTTAATGCTTAAAGCATTCTCTACCAGTCAACCGGTCCCGTTCAATCTGAGACAGGATTCCAACCCCGAGTAGAACTAATTTAGTTCTGCTTTAAGATGTCTTGAGTAATACAACAACACCAGAGGGTTAACTCTTGTAAGTCAATGTCGAACGTCAATACTTTTGATACTTTAGATTTCGGCAAAATTAAATTTGTAGGATTATAGAAATCACGTTGTTACAGAAACCTGTTATTGGAGCATTGAGGATTTTATGTGTTTATATTAATCTGTATACTACCTTGTATGTGTTCTCAGTATTCTGTTGCTGTCTTTTTTAAATAAATACTTGTATAAAAAATGCTCATTTACACCATTTTTTACCTATCTTCATTTTTTCTAAATCTATGAGTGATAATCGCATCGTAGTCAATACTGGAATTGGGTCGGTATTATCATTTTCTAGCTATTCTATATAGTTATATATCGTTTTCTAACTATTCTACAAGTTTCAAATTTCTAGCTAGTTGAGAACAACAAAAATTAAAACATGTGTACACAAAAAGGTCAATAAAATCATCATAAAAATAATCAAAATACATTGCAGTATGTATTTAAAATTAAGACGATTTTATTTCATGAATTATAATTAAGGTAAACCATGCACTACAGCTGGATTAGTATACCTAGATACCTAATTTCATATCAATTTTGAATTATTTTAACAAATGGAGAACGTTCCAAACGTGACCTCACTAAGTGAAAGAATAGGAATATCCACAGGAGATTTTCAAAATCCATTGAAAGTCCGAAAATAATGATTTGTAAATTTGAGAATCATAATATACATTCATTTTTATAGCTTATTTTTTACAATGTGTATGAATGAAGCGAACATAGATTCGTTTCAATATAATAATTATAAGATGAAAACCACTTTTAAAATTACCCATTTTTCTGGCACCCTTTGCGGTGGCAGTATAGTAATGAGACTCGGAGACGGCCCAGTCTTGTTATTACCTCGCCGGATTGGTTCGTAAAATATATTGAAATATAATTACCTGCCCATAAATACACAGCTGATATTTCATTCAACTTATGATTTAAATAAATAATCTTCGGTTAATCTACTTCCATCAACAATAACAAATCGAATCGATAAAATAGTTTAGAATACAAAATAAAACTCGATAACTGAACTCGATAAGTATCATACGTTTATATCGCAAAGTCGAGAAATTATCAAATTGCGATTAAATATATTATCATAATAATAGTTAAGTATTTAATTTTGTTTCATTTCGTAGATATCCATTATTTTACATAATATGTATTGGTATCTGTTTAGAAGGTATATTTTATTACAATAAAAATAAATTATTCGGTAATGAGTAGGTAAATGTTATATTATTAGATTTGAAGTGATTGACGACGGTTTTTGTTTTAATAGATTCACTTTTTTTAAGTAGGTAGGTACTGTTTTTCTTACTACTGACAAAAATATTTTTTTGTAAGTAGGTACCTAATTTATATATTTTATTATAAGTAGGTTAAGTAAGTATATATTTTATAATTTGTTATAGGATATAATAAATAAATAAATAACAGTTCTCAGATTTATAACATACCGTCTAATCTTCACAAAAGAAAAATTAAATTTTATCATGTTATCATAACTAGGTACCTACCTATACAAAACGAAGATAGAGTTTTGAAAATAAATTTTGTCGGAGATTTCAACTTGAAAAAAAGACTTTTTTCCCAAATTAATTTTTCAAATATGATCTGGAGAAAACATGGGAGAATGAATAATAATAAAAAAAGGTATTTTCGGATTAATATATTAAAGAAAACAATCTAGCTCGTGTTAATAAAAAAAAATGAGTTTTAACTCAATAGTTTTAATTATACCGAACACTCGAGAAATTCGTCTCGACTTATCGAGGAATCGATAAATTGATGTAGATTGATATCGGTGTAATCATCGGGTTAATTGTTAGTTCCTCATCCGCTAGCCCGGAGGTCTGAAGCTAGAGCATTTATCCAAACATTGGGACTTTATGATCTTCATAATAATAAGCACGTTATTGACTTTCATGAAGAGATAAAATGAGTCAACCGGGGGAATTTGTACATATTATGCAGCCGAACTAATAAAACGTTATTCGTCGAATAAGCGCAGGATAAGCAAAAGTAACAAAGAATAAGCTATAATAAAAATTGTTTCGATGCCAACTTTATTCCAGGCTACCTCCAGGTATAAAGAAGGAATAGCGACATTTAATGAAACAGACTACCACTGCACTCTTCATATTTTGACACTTAACATACGAAAACAAACTCAAAATCCGAGCTGTCAACGAATCTCATATTTCTTCGAAAATATTCGAACCGATTCGTACATACTCGTAATATTTCGCGCACGAACATTCCCGAGGGTCCAATCGGGCTCATACTGAATTCTTAGAAACTATCCTCGTAGTATAGAAGAACTACAAACGTCATTGATAAATGAGAGGTTTCCAAATTATTCCTCGGTATGGTTTTGACACGGTATAGCGTTGATTATTAGTGGTGCGTGGAAAAAGCGATTTATGCCGGAATAACTACTATTTTCGTCATAACGACAATTTCCGACACTTTTGTTCTATGTAGCTCTCACTGTAGTGTCCCTGATTCTGTCCTCAAGACTTACACCTAGCATCACTCGTTTAATTGTTCATTGGAGCCCCCTTAATACTTTACAGTATTTAGTTATGTTAATGTAACAGTTGTTTTGATCCCACATGTCTGGCAAGTACTGCAAGAGAAAATCATTAAAGACCTTTCGTTTGAGGTAGAAGGGTACTTATTTTGGAAAGCTGCCTATTCTATTTTTTCTTATTAAAGGTCATCCCAACACCACCTATATAAGAAGGCCTTAGCGCTACGTCACAGCGGGAGGCCCAGCATTCACTCTTCTATATCTGTATGTACTTACCTGTACGCTATGATATCTGTCTACACGCAGGTGGTCGTGACGCGAGAGGCCAAAAATGCATGGCCGCCAGCACTAAGGCCTTCTTATACAGGTGGTGTTGGGTCATCCCGTAGCTATTACTCTCTGTACAAGATATGCACCCGAATTCTACATTCAGGGAGGTAAACCTTACCAGAGCAATGGAGCGAGCGATGTTGGGAGTAAATCTTATGGACAAACTTCTTCTTCGATTTCAATCATGTTTATTGGTTTGCAGCAAGTGTGAACATCTCCTTCTGCACCCCACCTGGTTTACCGCTGTTCTCTTCAATTCGGAGTATGAACTACACTCCATATCTGCTGCAAATACTCATGACGCGGGCATCCTCTATCGAACCTTTGACCATTCCCTCCAATATTGTACCCAGTAAATTTTCGTGTCTCATTACATGTCCCAGCCATCTCTGGAGTCACCATATTATTATGGTCTTCAATATGTGCGAACCTCTTCGTTTGTGGTATGTTTCCTCCAAGATATTTTTAACATACGCCTATACGTCCTTCAGTTTTTTTTCTGTGCTCTTTCGCCGATACACCACGGACAATTTGTGATAACGTTTACCCCAGTTTACTCAGTTAGGTACAGCCGATAGATTCATAATAATGTTTTTAAGGTTTTAATAGATGATCGTAATGTGGGTTTTTATTCTCTGGGAAATTTTTAACCGATGATTTATTTATTAATTTATTGCAATCGTATTAATTTATTATTCATTTTTTAACCAGCAAAAGGTTCACAGTAAAATAATGAGAAGCAGTAGGTACCTACTTAATATAGATATTCAAAATGGGTGGTGAATATCTACCTATTTTATTTTTAGTAAGTAATCTTCATCTTTCACGACACAAGCTTTAACTAGCTTACTGTGAAAGAGTCAAGGAGTGTATTTGTATTCACTTTGAATAATCACATACCTACATTTTTTTTTTTTTTTTTAATAAAAAAGAGATGAATATGAAAACTTAATTACTGACTTAAAATAAAGCCTGATGGGTACTTTGATCACATTTTCCGAAAATATTTTTTTTATGAATCTGTTCTATTCAGTTATGTTCTGATTCTATTAAGTTATTGACCTAAACCTTCGCCACCCAATGGTGACATAGACAATAATTATTAGAAAAAGACACGAATCCATAGACAAGAATGTTAGTAGGTAGAGGTAAGTAGTTACCTACTCATTTTTATGCCTCGCAGTAGATTATCACATCTCCCGTGTGTAAGCCAAAACCATAGATTATATCATTATAGCCATTATTATATCAGGCCTGGCATTATATCATCATCTTACTATGTTGTTATTATTACTGAGACCACAGATCCCAAAACTTTTTTGTTCCACATACCACTTTCGAATGTGTTTAATTCAACTGATTTTTTTATATAAAATCATAATTTACAAACGATCACACTAAGCCAGACTTCGAAATAACAGTAGAAGACGGTCGTAAGCCCGTAGTGGTTTGTTCCATTTAAAAATCGAACATAAGTAATGAATTGTTAGTCCTTAGTTGTTACATATTCGTTAAGATCTAGTCCTGAAAAATGGTCACATGAATCTAGACATAATAAGAACGTTGTGCACCAACAAAGCCAATAGGCAATAAAGATGAGACATTAACACAAAATGGATATATTCATACCTATTCTGTATATATGTATATAATGGCGAAAGTTGTTAACTTAAAGTGATCACACTAAGCCAACCTTCGAAATACCAGTAGAAGACGGTCGTAAGCCCGTAGAGGTTTGTTCCATTTAAAAATCGAACATCAGTAGGTAATGAATTGTTAGAGTTATTAGTTGTGTCATATACGATAGATTATACTCAATTTCTTTAATTGATAATGAATAATAAAGCCTAGGGACGAGAATTAATAGATAAATAGATAAATAATTACCTAAGTAGATTTTGTTTTGTATGAAAAAACTGTGAACGAATAGAGCAATATGTCTTCTTAATCCGAATTATACTCACTAACATAAGTGAGAAACTCACGAGAATTCTGTATATAGGCTACGGTGCTTTCCGAGGAATTTTGTAAAGGCGCATACATATACACGTTTCCATATAAAATTTTGTTACTTCACGCCAGCATAAATGTCACGGAAATTAAGAATAATAGGAGTAGTACCTACCTACATTTTTTGTAGTAAAATAACTTCGCCAGGTCTCTAATTTTCTTTCCACGATTAACTAAAGACTGGCACATTTTTCATTTCGGAAGATGTGACCGAAATAATACGGTTACTTTTGACAGTTGTCAGCGGTTACCACTCCTGTATAATCACTTGTTTATAGGCTTTAAGAATAATTAAGATTTCGACACACTGCTTATTAGTTAGTTATCACAGCAAATCGGCAGAAAACTTGATTTGCATGAAGATGTGTGGGAGAGCGCACACTGAAGCGATCAGACTAAAAAGTTGTCATCATCTTTAAACAAAATCATCTAAAAAGATTAATCGTAGCAAACTACGGATTAATCTCCTCCAAACTAGTTTACAATGTGCTGGGAGCGTAACTGTATCAATTTTTTTCTGACATGGACTCGTCGCCGATAAACTCCACTTTGAGAACCGCTGATTTCTAGTCAGTCATAGACAATCAGGGTAATAATAATCTAACAAGAGAGGTGGGTGAGTGGCTGGTTATACACTTACACCGTTGCCAACATAATCATAGTAATATCGTTATTTTTAGTAATTGCTCTATGAATATTTTGTACGGATGGGAATTACGTGATTACTATGGAAGACCACCTGAATGTCAAACCTAGGTAGAGTAGAGTAGAGTATATCTAGAATAGCTGGTGTTCAGGATGTCAGCTATTGGGGACATCCTATGAACCCTGGACTTTATGCTAACGTAACGGTATACCTTTTTATCTATATATATTAATATGTGAAGCAAAAACTTTGTGATTATTTTTGGAAATGCGCGGACGGAGGAGTATGAAAATTAGCACGATTATAGTTTATATATTATATGGAGAAAGAGTGGTAAATATTTTCTTATAATTATGCATAAAAATAAATTAAATCAACAAAAAAAACATAACAAACACTAATGAAATGTTAAGGTATTTGATAATCACACTCACTTCGATGTATTTGACATTGACACAGACTCATATATTCTTTTGGTCTGGTCAAATTGGGAATAGATTTGTAATGTTTGTCTTCAATAATAATAGAAAAATTTATCCGTACAGGCGTATCCATGTCAATGTTTTTGAAAGAAAATTGTGAATAGCGCTCGCTCAGCCTTTGATAATGAGACCTTAATAATGTTCAAACTTATAATTGTTATGGTCGAATTTCGGGCACTGGTCGACCACTAGTTTTAGTAATTCCTTATCATATTATCTTTCTTTATTACTTAGTGGATTTTTTGTCTTAAATTGTCGTTACCATTGGCCATACCTACACCAATTTTCTGCCAGTCACCCCGGTCCGTTAATAGCGTATAAATGCAGGAAAGCTGAGAGCTTTACGAAGAATATGCGGAAAGACTCTACTCTGTGGGACATAGAAAGGAATGTGGTAGATATGGAAGTGATCTTACCAAGATGAAGTAAATAAGTTGAGATCGTTTGGGCATATTGAAAGAATTGATGCAAATAGTAACAAAGATATTTTATAAGACGGAAAGAAAAAGGCCAGGTCAGAAGTAAAAGAAATAGAAGAGGTTGTGTGAGAAATGGTATGTCGGTAGAAGAAGCGAATGAAATGGTCATGGATAGAAAAAATAAAAACATCAGCTCTTTTCTGCTCGTGTGCCAAGAATCATTCTAAGAATAAAGGTTTCGTTCATTCGTTGGACGTTCCTCAACTATAAAAGACTATCTTGTAAATTTTGAATTATTAGGTATGAAAGTGAGATTTGGCGCTTTTAACGAAAAGAGAGAGAAAATTTTGGATCTTACAGAGGACTTCTAGGGGAGGGAGAACATAACAAGAGAAAATATCATTCTCCAAAGAATCGAACGAGGAAGGCACCTGCTGAAAATCCTGTCGGAAAGCCGAACAAGATGCAAGAAATGATGGTTTCCTAAATATCATAACTGAGGAAAGCCAAGGTACAAACTCCCAGAGACGACCACGTCAAGGGTAGCTACCTGCAAGACACGCGCTCTCCCTCTAATGAGGAACTTAAAGGAGTTACTTCGAATTGGGCAGAACGGATAAAACGAGTGGTCAAGAATGCTACCATCCGATCTTGTGACTAGAGGAGAGGAATCGAAGCTTTCACGTCTTCAATGTATCTGGAAAGATGCTTCGTGAACCTGGAGTACAGATAATTAAAAAACCTTTATAGATCCTTCAGCATTTGGAATTAAAATTAAATACCCTCAGAATGTAGAAAAAGGTGGTCATATAAATAACATCATGTTGGTATTATAAAAGCAACAATTGTTGCGTAGAGAGAGAAATAAATAAATAAATAAATAAATAAATAAATAAATAATGCTCTTATAAACATCACAAATGACCGAGACCGAAAGAGACCGATTGGGGTCCGGATGAGGGTCTCTAGAGTGAAAGATGCCTCCAATGGTGGCTTGTTAGCACGAACCGTATGATATATGACACATTCATTAACAGGCGTGGACTTGTCATAATATATAATTATTTCAATTTCAAAGTATACAGTCTTGGTAGACTGCATTTCTATTTTCCGTGGTCATCACACCATGCGTGAACGACTGTACCAAATTCGCTAATTCTTTTTTGTTGTTGTGTCCATAATTCTTTTTTGTTGTTGTGTTCGCTAATTCTTTTTTGTTGTTGTGTCCATAATTCTTTTTTGTTGTTGTGTTCGCTAATTCTTTTTTGTTGTTGTGTTCATAATTCTTTTTTGTTGTTGTGTCCATATTCTTTTTTGTTGATGTGTTCGCTAATTCTTTTTTGTTGTTGTGTTTGCTAATTCTTTTTTGTTGTTGTGTCCATAATTCTTTTTTGTTGTTGTGTCCATAATTCTTTTTTGTTGTTGTGTTCATAATTCTTTTTTGTTGTTGTGTCCATAATTCTTTTTTGTTGTTGTGTTCATAATTCTTTTTTGTTGTTGTGTCCATATTATTTTGTGTTAATGTGTTTGCTAATTCTTTTTTGTTGTTGTGTCCATAATTCTTTTTTGTTGTTGTGTCCATAATTCTTTTTTGTTGTTGTGTTCATAATTCTTTTTTGTTGTTGTGTCCATAATTCTTTTTTGTTGTTGTGTTCATAATTCTTTTTTGTTGTTGTGTCCATAATTCTTTTTTGTTGTTGTGTTCGCTAATTCTTTTTTGTTGTTGTGTTCGCTAATTCTTTTTTGTTGTTGTGTCCATAATTCTTTTTTGTTGTTGTGTTCGCTAATTCTTTTTTGTTGTTGTGTTCGCTAATTTTTTTTATTTTCAGGAGAAGTTTCTTATGAAAAAAAAAAAAGAAATTTGTGCGAAGCATTACAAAATTTAAGAAAACTCAATGTAGGTAACCTTTTTGTGCTTTGGACGATATGAACTTTTCTACTTTTGGATTTCAATTGGCGTTGGTTGTGTCGTCAGTTTATACTATAATTGTCAGAATGTGACCCGTAAACATCGTTTAAAATGGACCAATTTCGCTATTAATTTTTCGTGTTTGCTTTTTGTCAGGAGATGGTTTTTATGAAAGACAAAATTAAGAAAGTTGGGTGGAATATTATAAAATTAAAGAAAACTCTACGTAGTTTTGACAGGAACCATCAGTTGTTAGATAGTTGGTGCGATTGACAGAATGCAGATGGAATATAAATGGTTTAAAACAGACGCTTCGGTCGGAATTACATTGGTCAAATGATAAGTAATTCATCACCATACAAATTCGAATTCAATATTCATAGTTAGGAACACAGGACAACGCCTATCGGGAAAGCTAGTAATTTATAAAGCTCGTAAAAGACTATTAATTTTCTAATGGTGGCACCTTGACAATATCTAGAACCCGCGCGATAATTTGGAAGCCCCCTGAAATATTTTGCAGACCTGGGTGGTTACTCTTCATTTCAATCACAATCCAATCCAAATCCAAAACTCCCTTAAGACCCCACTTAGGGGCATAGGGAGGCAACAAGAGCTCTCCATTGCGCTCGATCTTGCGCAATGTTTATGACCTCCTCCCACACCATGTCCATGTCCCTCAGCTCTGCTTCGAAGCAGCGGAACACAGTGTGAGAGGGTCTTCCTCGTCTTCGGGACCCTCATGGGAGGAAGAACAGCGCTCTCCTCGGCCAACTGTCATTCGGCATCTTTAACACATGTCCCAGCCAAGTCCATCTCCTCCCCACAATGGTGGAGGTGATGGGCTCACGCTGGGTGCGCCGGCGTATAGCGTCGTTCGTGATGCGGTGGTACCATCTTACGCCCAGAATTCTCCTTAGGCACTTCAACTCAAAGGCTGAGACTTTTTGTGCCTGGGCCTTGGTCAGGTGCCAGGACTCACACCCATACAAGAGAATGGGCAACACACACGCATCAAACAGTTTACATTTCGTCTCGACACTAAACGCCGACGCTTTCCAAATCTTGGTCATGTTGTTAAAGGCGCCACTCGCCATACCGATACGTATCGGGAGCTCAGCCCCGAGGTCACCAGAGGTGGTAATGGTTGCTCCCAGGTACTTAAATTTATCCACCCGGGAGACCTGGTGACCATCAATCACAATACATTTATCTTTGGTGACATTTCAATCACAATACCGATCCAATTTCAATCTAAATAACGATGCCATTATCACACATAAATTTTGGTTGCTAAGCATAAAAATAGACGAGGAACACCCTCTCAAACCGTATTCCGGCGCTTCAAAGCAGAGCTGAGAGATATAGACATGGTGTTGGAAGACCTCATTGAAGCCGCGCAAGATCGAACGCTGTGGAGAGCTCTTGTTGCCTCCCTATGCCTCTAATTATTGGAAAAAAATTGATCAATCTACCTACACATAGGTGACAGTATAGCCGGTGGAACTTCACACTTAAAACATTATCTACTAGTGATCCAGTTCAGTCCAATCCAGTACAGGTTCCAAAGCCGTGCAAAAATTCCAAAATGAAGAAGGAAAACTTCTAAAAATCTGACCTGACAGGGAATCAAACCTGTGCCCTTATTCTCGTAGCGGTCTTAATACGCTCTTATCTTGATTGACAATCATAAAATGGCGGATTGGTATTCACAAAACAAGATATCTAGTAGATATCTTAAAAATTCGTTATGTTTGAAATATCAGTATGAAAATGATTCAGTTTAAGATAGGATTAACATTAGATTCCGATAGTTTTGTGAATACCACTGCTTGCGATCGTGTCTTAATCTTATCGTTAAGTGATTTTTTAAAGCGATTGATTACGAGAATAGCCCTACTGGGACCTCTTGATCAGAATTCGATCTACAGAGCTAGGTGCCGAGGTCGCGGTAATTGATTTTGAAAGGACATATTTTTCGCTTCAGATGCAGTCCTTCATACATCAATCCCTTGCAGTTTAAAAAAAATCATAAAATAAAGTTCTGCCAGTCCGTTCCTGTTTAATCGAGCATTGTAATATTATTACCAATTGGTAGTTTAACTTTTTGGCGTTTAGTTTTTTCTTTTATCTGTGGTCTAATTATTCTATTAAACAAGAAAAACAAATAATAACTGGCTAGAAAAAAATCTCTTCGTGCATGGTTGTCCATCAGGTAGGTACCGGCTTACGTGTTTATGTGTGATTATTATTATATGATTTCGTCTATGGACCACCATGGGAGGCTGCAACACAAGAAGCTAGAACATTCTTATGTCATAATCTCGTACGGACCATAGATAAATTACTATTATTTTTTAACCACATTCTATATTTTTTAAACGCAGTACGTGAATTGCCACACGTACAAATAAAATAATACCTCTACAACAAATTATCGTTTTTTTTTTAGTTTAAAGTACCTGGTTTATATTTTTATTATTTGTTGTCATAAATTTAAAACATTGTTACAGCTTCGATGTAATATTTATTTTTCATAAAAAAATAGTTGATAGAAAAATAGTAAACCTATCTAGGTATATTTTTTAAACGCTTTTTACGCTATTTCTTATATGGCAATATCGAAATATATTTGACAGATATTTAAACCTTTTTATACCCATTAGTCCTAAAGAATTAAAATCATAAATGGGTACTTAAAGTTGAGAGATTCTATGCCTTGTAAATAATCATATTGCTATTCAGTAAATGTTTAATGACTTCATTAATAAATACCTACATACTTATTTTACCTATCTACTTAAAACAATGAAAAAATATCTTCAGTATCAAGGATTGTTGAATACGTATAGCATAAATCACTATACGCACAATGACAATCATGATTGCGTATCCATAGACAATAATAATTTCCGCAAACCAGAGAGATCCATCTATCAAGAGCCTCCTTGTCACAATAATCAATTAAAATCCATTCCATAGAACAATATTGTCAATTCCAAGCTCGATAATAATTGCTGGATTCAAAATAGAACAATGCGTTCTTTATTCAAATCTCAAGCACAGTCGCCCAATGACAGACAGTTACAGTGTTGTCATTTCTAAAATAACATTTTTTTTTATTCTTTACGCATATTGAAAACAATAGATATCTAATAGTCCTTGAATAACATTCTATTCCGATTAATTGCAATCTGTTAAACCTACATATTATAATATGTTATTTTGATAGATAACCCATTAAGTCCCAACATGCTTAGGTTTATAATAGCATAATATTCCCAACGAGTAGGCATTAATGGGTTAAGAATATTCGTGTAGAATCCAAATGAGTCCAATAACATCACTAATTATATAATTAAAATCCTAATTAGACATAAATTTGTTATTTAATTGTCCATGTTGCATGAATAATACATAGGTATCTAATATATCTCATTATTTAGCTATCTCTTTGAATCTTTCCATTCTGTTTGAGAACATAGGAGAGGAACGTAATATTGTTTCTATTTTAATCGCCTGATAATATATTAGATACATACCTATGCATGGATACTAAACGAGGTAAATCCCAGAATTACCAAATTCGCGGAATCTAGAAAATACACTTTATTAGATAGGTACTTATATATTTTGTTTAAAAGGTAAAAAAAAAATAAAAAAAATTGTTTAGTAAGTATAGTGAAAACTAGAATTCACCTGACGAAATTAGGTATAATTTCGATTCGACGCTTACTTAAATATGTTGATAATTTAATTGTAAAGAACTCTTGATTTAAATTCCTGTGATATAGTTCACTTTTCTTCCACTGGGGCGTTAGTTTAATGCCTACAGTACCCCTATTCTCTGTTTTATCGGAAGGTAGTCACGGTGTAAAGTGAGTATTACACGATACATTTTGTATGAAAAACGTCTATACGTACCTACCTATCGAATGCGAGAGTCGCATTTGTTTCTAGAAATATTTCTGTGGCGGCGCTATACACGTTTCCCATACAAAATGTATCGTGTAATACTACCGTGACTACCTTCCGATAAAACAGAGAATTGGGGCTCAGACCGCTGAGTACAAATATTATTAGAGAACTTTTGTGGATGCGCAGAACCAAAAATTGGTTCCTCCATTCAACAGCCACGTGACTGAAGATAAATTATCAATTCATTTTACTTTCATCCACAAGCACAACACAACAAAGCCCATAGCTAATTCCTTTAACTAATCATATTATTAAAACATAAAATTCTTCTGCGATAACGCCAAAATATTAAAAATATAAAATTGAATGTCACACACCGCTACCGACAAATAATGTCACAGTTTGTATGAGTTTAACAGCAGTCACGTGGTACTTGTTGGAACCATGCGCAGTAGCACATTGTTTCTCTAGTAGATATTACCTATTTCTTCTCAAAGCTACAGACTGCTGTTTTACAACATTCTTCTTACTAACGAAAGACGCGGTAGGTACTTGTATGGGGTAGGTAGGCGCTGTTAGTCGATCAGCCTGTTCTCAAATGCCTATAGATTATTTTCATGTAAGTATAGGCACTCTTACCAAAAAATATAAGTAGGTACCTACCTTTGGATGGATATAAGAAAAAGAAGAAAATATTGTTTTTGCTGCCCGCCTCTTCACCAAAAAGTTGCGTAGGTAGGTACCCCTGATCTTCATGAACCGTCAACCATCGATTGCCAACGATCCATAGAAAAAAAAATGTAGGTAGGTATTATAAATCTGTATTATTTTAGTAAAATGTAAACTATTGAATTTCCATATTTTTCTTGTGTTGTTATGGCAACTTATAAAAAGGTAAAACAAAATACGTAGGTAATAAAAAAATACACAGGTAAATCAGACTAAACGAAAGTTAAAAACAATAAACAATCAACAACGAGATGAAATTCGATGAAGCGTTAAGCGAATAAAACAATATTTCGAAATTAAAAACAATATTGGGTATCTAAACAAACTTGTTATAAAATTATTAATTATGTGGGTACGTCGGCCTAAAGAATTCCCGAAATTGTTAACATGGTTGCCACAAAACAATTCCTGACAATTTATTTATATGAATCAATTATGTTGTTATTCGAAAATCAAAATCCAGTATTTGTCTATGGTGTGGGGTGAAACAAATCCATTTCTCCCCTTTACACCCTACTCAAGGTCATGGGGAGGAAACAAGAGCGCTCCATTGCGCTCGATCTTGATGCGTAATGTTTATGACCTCCTCCCTCACCATGTCCAAATCCCTCAGCTCTGCTTCGAAAGAGCGGAACACAGTGTGATAGAGTCTTCCTCGGGACTCTGATGGGAGGAAGAAAAGCGCTCTCCTCGGCCAACTGTCATTCGGCATCCTTAACACATGCCCCAGCCGAGTCCATCTCCTCTCCACAATGGTAGAGTTGACGGGCCCTCGCTGGGAGCGCCAGTGAATAACGTCGATCGTGATGCGGTGGTACAATCTTATACCCGAAATTCTCCTGAGGCACTTCATTTCAAATGCAGAGATTTTTTGGTCAGGTGTCCGGACTCACACCCATACAGGAGAGTGAGCAACACGCACGCATCAAACAGTTTACATTTCGTCTCGACACTAAACGCCGACGCTTTTTAAATTACTATAACCAGTGAAAATAATACATTTATATACAGCTCTCCCTTATAGGTAATAATACATTTATAACCTATACAGATTATGTTCTTATTTTCACACTATTTGATTTGGTTCAGTTTTAATTGAGCGTTTCTATTGTGGTCCTTCGAACCAGATTTGAACCATCGATATTTGGATGTTGGAATACATTTTATAACTGCATTTGAATATCAAGTGATTTCGAGAATAGACCAAACGCTCGCCAATCGCTATTATAAGAAGCTACTTAAAAACAATGTCAAACTAACGTAGTCTTAGTAAATAGGTTACTATAATAAATTGTGGTTATATGAAAATATAGATAATTTGAAATTTAAATCACCAGAATATACATACTTACAGAGAAGTTATTTAAAAAAAAAAACAAGATTTCTGGTAAATAGAACATAAATGATACACCTAATTAGGAAAAATTCTACCAAGCAACTGATTGAGAACGAATTTCAAGGTAATAAAATATTTCAAATAGACTAAACTACAGATCTGCAAAAAAAGAACGAAAAAATTAAAAACTATTCCATACAAAACTTAGTTCTGTTGTACGCCAGCGTAAATATAACGGAATTTTGGGGATAGCTGATTTCTATTATATTTTGTTGTTATTTTATAGATCAATACATAAAAATGGATCTGCGCGCACACAAAGTACCTAACAATATTTTAATTACCAACCACTTCTTATACTGAACATATTTTTCTGTGAAATAAATATTTTTATTCTTATTATTATTATTTTGTTTAAAGACCTCCACCCGAGCTCGAGTGATTTTGGATTTATTTATTAAAAAACCGAGTTGTTAAACATAGTAGTGTCAACCCTGCGATCGATGAAATGCCCACGAGTTATAATTTAGAGTCTGTAAACTCCACGGGCAAAAGGTGGATGGGTGAGCCGCGGTGGGCATTAGGCAAACACGAACGGTCTGTGTGTGGGCAACAGGAAGACTCCGAGTGCCCTCGTCCATCAGAGGTTATAATTTATGACTCGGCCTGCCTCTTCGCCGTCTCTCAGCTCATTCACTTTAATTCCACTTACCGGAAACAATACCGAATTAATAACAACTATCGGGTCTTCTCTAATAGGTACCCTGCATGGACGCCACTGACAAATCAATCAGTATGTACCTCTTATTCCGAATTTTATTCACTGACGTAAGTGTAGATACTTATTATGTCTTTTTTCTTCTTCTCAACCTATACCCGTCCACTCCTGGACAAAGGTCTACTCCATCTCCTTCCACGCTGCTCTATCTTGGGCATTTTGTACCCAGTTGATCGTGTCAGGTCGTCCCTATGCCGCCGTAATGGTGGTCTCCTGGTTTCGATCCTCTTCAATCAATTATCTGCCTGGTCTCTAGCCAAGTGACTTGAGGGAGGGAAGCGATACATTGGGCAATATCTGCAACCTTGGTTCTTTGTCTCACTTCATTTCTCACTCTATCTCCCAGCATGGCTCTTTCCATGGATCTTTGGGTAACCCTTATCTTCTGTTTGCTCTGTTTGGTCAGTCTTTCTACCTTCCCTTAATTCCTACTTCATTTCCTTTTTATCCATGTCCAAGTTACACTTCTGTACCTACATTAGTTTAACGCAACGTTGTGCCTATTTATTCTCTTATAATTGTGTATGGTGTATGTAGGCGTATGTATTATGGATTTAGATATAGGTAGGTACCTACCTCAATTGTCAACTCATCTCAATTGGTCTTAAATAATAATAATTGTGAAGTTTCAATTGGTTGGTTGGAAAAAATGTCTGCGCTAATAAGCCCACCAATGAATCAACTATTGTAGTATCAGCCCGAAAGAGTGTAGGACCTACCTATTATTTTTATTTGCCTATCTTCTATGTTGTGCTGCCTCCGACAGCGAATCTTTGTTTCTTGGGGGTAGCGAAAATAAATAAATAAAAATATTATAAAAATGGAGAGCTATTTTCCGATATCATCGCATCACGCCTAAACGGCTGGACCGATTTCGCTGTTTCCTTTTTTGTCGTGTTGGCTTTTATCAAGAGAAGGTTCTTATAAAAGATAAAAAATAAGAAAATTGCGTGGATAATTAGAAAATCGAGATACTCTTAGACTTCTTAGTACCTACTATTAACAATATAATTTTTTATTCCAAATTTGATTTTTTTTAATTAAAATAAAATTTGACAGGAATCGTTGAATTTGGCTCGAATGAGATGCATCGATCTAAATAACATTAGTTAAAAGGTAATAAGCTTATCATTTCGAATTCAATATTCATAGTTAGGAACACAGGACAACGTCTGGTGGGAAAGCTAGTTTATACCTAATATTGTTCCTAATCATTCCTGTAAGTATTGATACTGACTAATAAAAAAACATAAGAAATTGTTGAGTTTATTTATTTTTAAATTGGAAAAATATTTTTTTCATCCTGTTGTTCAGTGTTATGTTATCTTTAACAAAATGGCCGTAAAATAACCTAGCGCTTTGTGAATTTCCAATATTGCACTCTGTTCAAGTAGTTGTAATTATTTGACTGTGCCAATCATAATTGTGTACCTACACCTACTATATGAAATGAATAAAATTAACTACTGATTCTGATTTCCTCTATTGCACGATCTTTCTCTTCCATGTATAGTTACCTGCCTACATATATATTTCATATAGTAGGTAGGTATTCATCTGGGGTCCACAATTACCAACCTAGGCGAGTGTGAAACCGAGATCAGGAGAAGGATAGGTATGGCAAAGAGTGCAATGGCCCGTCTCAACAAGATATGGAGGGACCGGAACATATCCAGAAACCTGAAGGTTAAGATTGTGCGCACACTTGTGTTCTCGATTTTCTTTTATGGAGTGGAATCGTGGACTCTACGAGCTAGAGATAAAGATAAAACAGACGCGTTCGAAATGTGGTGCTGGAGAAGAATGCTGAAAATCCCATAGACAACAAGAAGAACTAACATCTCAATTCTTCAAGAACTCCGCATCACGGTGAGATTGTCGTCTCTCTGTCTCGAACGCATGCTTAAGTTTTTTGGACACATAGCTCGTAGAGGGGAAGACAGCCTTGAGAAGCCAATCATGGTCGGAAGAGCGGCTGGTACAAGACCAAGAGGCAGATCGCCGATGCGATGGACCGACCAAATAAAGCAAAATATTCCCACCACGACACTCCATAGAGCCGTCCATCTGGCAGCCGACAGCATTCCACAACAGAGTGCATGATGGCCACGACCCTCAGCAGTGAGGACGACGACTGGTAAGGTAAGGTAAAGGTAGGTAGGCATTTCGAAATATATGTTGTTTATCTTACAATAGGTATTAAGTGGAGACCAACAAACTTGGAGACCCAGAATGACTGCCAGAAGCGTCGGGAGATCACCACTACGGTGGAGAGACGACCTCGTCAAATACGCTGGGGTCAACTGGGTCCAAAAAGCCCAAAACAGAGCGGTGTGGAAGGAGATGGAGGAGGCCTTTGTCCATCAGCATTAGACGGGAATAGGCAGAGAAGAAGAAGAAATATTAAGTAGGTACCTATAGGTACCCGCCTATTGAGTTTTTTGGATCACTCGTCACCGTGTGACAACTTCTGACAGCTTCGTAGCCCAGTTTTGAGAATTGGCTGTAGGTATATATACTCGTATGGTTGTCAGGCGCTATAAAATTTAAAAATTAAAACTATAAAATTATGTTAATATCCCTCAGCCATGTTCTGGCTTCGGTCGTCAAAAAGTTAAAATCCTCCATCATCCCGTGGAACCCATATATAGGACAATCACCAACGATATGTTGCAGGGTTTGGGAAGCAGCACCACAGTCGCATCGAGGGTCTGAAATATAGCCCCATTTGTAACGCTCTGCTGCGCTTCTGCTGCAGCCCGCTCTGATGCGGTTTAGTCTCACCCACTCCCTGCGGTCCAGCTCAAACCCATCCACTCGTTTAGTTGGGTCTGCTATCAGGAACTTATTTCTAGTGTCTACCCTCCTCCACTCATCTCGCCAAGCTTGTTCCGCAGTGAAATTATTGTTTTCCAACATCTGCGCTCTAGACCAGAACGGCCTCCTTGACTTCAGTCTTTCAGGTGGAATATCTCTCAATGCCATGTTGAGAAGGGAGGTGTTGTTAATGCCTTTTGTCCATTCTCTGAGTGTTGCAGCGTCTCTACGAAGGTGAGGGGGCTCAATATTCGCCAGAACGGGCAGCCACTGGCATTGGGTGGGCTTTAGTGCACCAGTTATAGTTCTCATAGTGGAGTTAAGTTGGATGTCCACTTTTTTGGCATGGGTGCTTCCGTTCCATACTGGGGCGCAATATTCAGCGGTTGAGTAGACAAGTGATAGCCCCGCAGTGCGCAATGTCTCAGCGCGAGCACCCCATCCCGATCCTGCCAGTTTCTGAATAACATTATTTCTGGTTTTTAGTTTACCGCAGAGGGAGTCGATGTGTTTTTTAAAAGTGAGAGTACGATCCAAAGTTACACCCAGGTATTTTGGGTGCTCAGTCTGCTTCAGCAGGACCCCTCCAAAGCGTACGTTTATTTCGGATTTAGACTGCTTATTATTAAGGTGGAAGGTTGCAACCTCTGTTTTATTAGGGTTGGGTTTAAGTCGCCAGTTTTTAAAGTATTCTGAGAGTCTTTCCAAGTCACGCTCCAACTTACGAGCCCCCATATTCAAATTTTTATCCGCAGCCAGGAGGGCAATATCATCTGCGTATTGGAACATAGTCGACTCCGTCCTGGGAATGTCGTGCACGTAAAGGTTAAACAGCACAGGGGCCAGCACGGATCCCTGTGGAAGGCCATCATTCAAAACTTTGGTGCGGCTCTCTTTTCCCTCTAGTGAGACTCTTATATATCTACATGACAACATGCTATTTAAGAGATTAAAGATTCTTCGGCATGGTATTGTTTTAGCGAGCTTACCTAGAAGACCATTGCGCCATACGGTATCGTAGGCTGCCGATAGGTCTACAAAGGCTGCTGAAAATTTAAGTCCTCTTTGGAACCCCGCCTCAACGCGGCTAGTCAAGGCAAGCACCTGCTCACAGCAATCTCTGCCAGCTCGGAATCCAGCCTGCTCAATAGGGACAACTGCGTCTATCGATGTAGCGATGCGCTGAAGCACGAGCCTTTCCATAAGCTTATACGGAACACATAACAAGGAAATAGGTCTGAAATGGCTAGGATGGCTTCCATCCTTCCTCGGCTTAAGGACAGCAATAACTCTTGAATGTTTCCAGATTTTCGGCAGTTTAGCTGATTTCAATATCTCATTCATGAGTTTTAAAAGCCATTCCTTTGCTCGGTGGCCCATGTTTTGGATAAATTCAGGATATATTTCATCCATTCCGGCTGCCTTTCCACATTTAACATTCTTCAGCGCCAATTTCATATCTGTCAGTGAAAATTCCTCAGAAAAAGTGGCGTTATCCAATAGTTTGGATTTATGGTTTCTCAGGTCCCGGCCGACTTCTCTAACTCGTTCTTTGTTGACGGAGACTCTCGAGGTAGACACCATGTGTTTGACTATGTCATCTGCGGTCACCGGTGTGGTGGGAGAAACCTTTGGAAGTCTAGGTGGAGCAGCTCCCAGTTTTCGTAGTGTAGTCCAAGCCTTCCTGCTTGAATGGCGGAAATCCATATTTTCCACTGTCTCACTCCATCTTTCCTGGCGGCCGCGGTTCAGGGTTTGCAAGAGCTCATCAGCAATAGTACCCTCATGTGTCTCTTGGTACTTTTTATATAATTGTTCACATGTATCATCCCAGGCTGGTATATACTCTCTACGGAAACCTCGCGGGATGTTCTTCTTTGCAGATGACAAAACTGCTCCCACAAACCTGTTATAACACTCTGTTTGGCATGGAATATGCTGTATAATGTTATCCAGGTCTCTCGAGAAACACTCCCACTTGGCTTTTTTAAAATTCCACCTTGGCAGGGGCACTGAAGATGTTAGAGGGACACGGATTCCATAACTAACCACAACAGGGCGGTGTTGTGAATGGGGAAAATCATCCAATACAATTCTTGAGGCTTTATCGTTAACATTTGTGTTTGGACTTGTCACGAAGCTAAGGTCAGGTGTATAATCCTTCCTCCAGCGAGCTGAGTGGAAGGTGCCCCAATCTTTTGCGCAGTACAGTAGGTCTAGTGCGCTCACTTGAGCCCATTCACTTATGCTATCCCCATTCTGGTCTGCATGGTCGTATCCCCATGTAGTATGATGACTGTTGAAATCACCCACATAAATTGCCGGGTGTTGATATAAGGGGAGGGGGGGCGTAGGCCAAATTTCATTTGGTGGTTTGTAAACGTTGGTGATCTTGATTTCGTCCACTTCTATAGTGATGGAGAATATGTTGTTTTCAGTGCTACAATTAAGGACTCTAATTTCATCTAAGTCGGACCTAGCGTAAGTAGCAATACCATACACATCGCTGTGTACAGCCGCCACGAGAGAGAACCCAGGAATTTGTCCTCTCCTGTTCAAGTCCTCATCGTCCTTTGTGTGGGTCTCTTGTAATGCGATCAAATCCACATTATGTTTTGTCAGCAAGCGCGCTAGCAGCTCACATTTGGAAAGGGATATGCCCTCTATGTTAAAATGGCAAATGTTCAAGCAATCCTCCAGGTTGCGAGTCTGATAGTCCTGAGAAGGACTGTTTTGCTTTTTGCTTCTAGTGTTTTTCAGATTTCTCATATTTAATTTAGTTTCGGTTGATTTGACTTTTCATGCTTTATGTAGGTATATAGCGCCTAATTGCTGTGTTGCAGCACCAATTGTTTGTCTGTTTGCTTAACCCGGGGTAGACCACTAGGAGGTCGACAAACATCCTACCCCAGTAGGGCTGTAGGTAGCTACCTACAATAAATAAAAATACCTAAGTGGGTAAATTTACACTTTTCTATAGGTACAAAGGTTTGTGCATAACCGGCTGATCTTATTGCCTGAGGGATTTTTTTAGCCAACTGGCTCCGTATGATCCAAGACAGGCCAAGCTCGGTTGGAAATTTCAAGTGAATAAACCGTAAATTGATCCCTGGACCTCTTGAACACAAAGTCGGTAAGGTTTTTTAAAGTTGAATTTTTCCCCCATCACCTTATGGGATAGGTACCTACATACCTTCCTACCTAAGCTACAAAGAGGAATTCTCGATTTTGCATGAGACTAGTTTTAAAGACAAACGAACTTCTGTGACTCAACTCTCAATTTATGACTCAATCATTCATTAAGCCAACGCACAGATCCTGTTAGGGGGCGTTCAAGTATTACGTAACGCAATTTTTGAAGATTTTTTACCCCCCCTCCCCCCCATGTAACGCGCCGTAACGTTTTTCTGTGACCCCCCCCCTTCCCCCCCCCCCCCTAAATGTTACGTAACACTCTGGAAGTAACTATTTTTTACTGAACTCTTCTTTAGCTGTTTTTCAAATTTCATTGGTATTTTTTTGACATAGCTGCGTTGGAAAGTCAGCATGAGAGCCTTTATAAGCCATGAACAGTTGATTATGTAAATCCCCCGCTTTTGTGGACATTATAGTACCTATCTACAAACTCACTTTAACAACGCTCACTACAAGCAATTTGTGTTTATGCGTACTGCTTGTTTAAAGCACTAACTAATACTAACAACGAAAATAAAATAAAAATGACGTAAGTATAATACAGTCGAGGGATTCCCCGTAAAAAATAAAAGAAAAGGTTTGCTAACTTAGGAGAGCGAAATGAAAATTTCGACATACAATGCAGTCGAGGGACTCCCCGTAAGACGTAATCGAAAAAGGTTGCTTTTTACGCAGAGCGATAAAATTACATACAGTAGAATTGAGGGACTCCCCGCATTACATAAACGAAAAATCGAGGGACTTCCCGTAAAACATTGCCCAAAAGGGTTGCTAACTTCGGAGAACAAAAAATGATGTATACATTACCATCGAGGGACTTCCCGTAAAACATAAACGAAAAGGGTGTCCAACTTGGAAGATTTATTTCACAATTTTTTTTTATTTAAGAAAAAAAAACGTTACGTGACGCATTGTTCGAACCCCCCCTCCCCCCCTTGTAACACACAGTAACGTTTTGCAAGACCCCCCCTCCCCCCCAAATTGCGTTACGTAATACTTGAACGCCCCCTTATTGAAGACTGCATAAAATTAAATCGACGCACATTTGCTAAAATAGGTCATTCCATCTCAATTATATAATTGTCCTCAATACAAACAAAGCAATTACCTATAGATACTTATACGTAGGTATTAGGTACCCTTCGACCTTCCATTTGTCATCAGATGATATTATTATTTTCTATCTTAATAAACAAATTGGCGGCGCTTCACACGCCAATTAAAACTGAGAAATGAAGGTGATTGAATATTAACTAAACTTACTTCTCTTTAAAAAATACTTTATAAATGGTAGGTATTTATTCACAATCAAATTTTTTTAGGTTTGATTGCTTCGATCGAGCTAGGAGGTCGGTTTCGTGCGGGTCGGGTTTGCTGCAGATTGATCCCCGCCGGGCTGGCTTGCGGTGTGTGGGGTGCCTTAAAGGGAGAATGTATGTAGGTATGTATTTATTCACATTTTTAAGATCTTACTTTTACGTGCATTTATTCTTGAGTAGGTAATCTCGAGCAAGGACGTCGCCAGCCCGGGGCCCAGGGGGGGGGGCAATTTGACTCATTCATAGGCTATTCTCCGTATACCCTATATTATGGAGGATGAGGAAAATATGAATTGGCTAAATTTTTAAAACTCTAGGGGAGGGGAGGAAGCTGCCCCCCCCCCCTTGGCGACGCCCCTGATCTCGAACATCAATTGCGCTAAGTAGGTAGGTACCTACATACTCACTTCAATTTACTAATGGGAAAGTTTCTGGGGAGCTTCCGACAATAGGTACACACTAGGTGGCAGAACTTCTAATCAGGTCTATTGTCAAATTCAGTGCTGCCAACGTAGAGATGTTTTTTTCAGTGATGCCAACGTTGGGAAGTTTGTTTTCCATTGTGTTGCTAAGAAGTTGTTGATTGACTCGCTAAGAAGTTGTTGATTTTGTTGCGCATAAATTTGATAATAAATCTCAGGGGTGCTGTTCTGTATTTTTTAATTTGTATTTAGGTAGGTATATAAAAAAAGATGAACAATTTTATTTGTAATAGTATGTAAAAAATGTACAATGATTACTCTAAACCTATTGTAAGTTATCATGTATGATAATATATAAGTTGTTTAATTTGAAATAAACTAGAATGCTATTTTGGAGGTTAGATTGTGAGCGACCATAAGAAGAAGAAGAAGTAAATCGCCCCCGTTAGCAACACTGAATTTGACAATAGATCGGATTAGCAAGGGCGCCTCTAGCGGCACAAAAAGGAAAAAAAAACATCCCATTAAAAAGAAAAGAATTCAGAAAATGGTTCATTTTGCAATTTGAAAATCAAAAATAGATAGGTACTCAAATAATATATGTACTTTTTAATTTTATACCTAATTCATTACATAGGCTTGTTGACCTATCGAATTGTTTTAAAAACATTTACAAATCAAACGCCATCTACAAATAAATTGACAAAGTTGATTGTAAAGAGACATCTTTTGGCGAGTAGTGTCATTATCATATTACGCGGTAGCTTCGAAAACAAAACATAACTTTTAAACGAATTTAGAAATTTCAACAATTATATTTCTCCAAAGGGTATCATTTCTAAAAATCTGAATTAATTCATAGGTATAATATAAACTTATTTTATTTTCAATAGAATAAAGTAATAATATGACATTTTTGAGATTTTGTTATGAACTACAAACTGTGACCTTGCCCTATGTAGGGTAATAAAATAATATTGTTCTGTGGACATTGCTCTTATGCTCTTGCTCTTGACAGATAGTAGTGTCGTAGTGTAATCATTATAGTTTTTTTCTGTGATATTGGTAATTTTTATCATTCATGTTGTGCTTTAAATCGACAGTTTTATAAGTTTATGTAGTATTTCTACAATTAACAATAAATCTGTAACTTTACAGTAATAAACTTAATCAAAATGTCTCGTAAGATCGCTGTTGTTACCGGCGCCAATAAAGGTATTGGATTCGGAATTGTAAAAGGACTTTTGGAAAGATTTCAGGGTGATGTCTATCTGACTTCAAGAGATGTGACGAGAGGAGAAAATGCCGTCAAAGATTTAAATTCCAAAGGATTGAAACCTTTGTACCATCAACTGGATGTAACAGACACAAATAGCTTACTAACCTTCAGAGATTACATTAAAGAAAAACATGGAGGAATCGATATTCTCATTAATAATGCAGCCATCGCTTTTAAAAGTACCGCCACAGAACCGTTTGCAGTGCAAGCAGAACAGACGACATTTGTTAACTATTTTAGTCTTTTGAATACTTGTACAGTGTTGTTTCCGATATTAAACCCAGGAGCCAGAGTCGTAAACTTGTCTAGTTCAGCTGGGCATTTGAGCAGGATTCCTGGTGAGAAATTGAGAAACAAATTGGGCGACAAGTCTTTGACTGTAACTCAACTTTCTGATCTTATTAAAAGCTTTGTTGAATCGTCCAAAAATGGAACAAATGTACAGGACGGATGGGGAGAGAGCGCTTATGTTGTATCCAAAGTAGGTGTCAGTGCCTTAACTTTCATTCAAGACAGGGAGTTTGGTCCTAAAGGTGTCACTGTCAATTGTGTGCATCCAGGGTATGTCAACACCGATATGACGTCACACCGAGGACCTTTGACCATTGAACAGGGATCAGAAGCTGCTCTATACCTTGCATTGGACGCTCCTCCCGATGTTAAAGGTGTCTATATGTGGTACGATAAAACCATTGTTGATTGGTATGGTAAACTCTCCAAATAATCATTATAAAATATTGACAGTTTGTCTCACATTCATAAGAAATCTTTTATTAAAATATCTCACATTCGTCTACATTTACTTAGCATGTTTTTTTTAATGTGTGGTTGTGATTGTAGCACAAATCTTTTTTTTTTTTAATGAACTTCACCTTGTTGGTGTTCCTGGCCAGTTTCAAGTAATTAGCACAAATCTTGTGATAATTTCCAGCTTTACCATAAAAAAAAATTCGAGTCCTTGCCACTCTAAGTGGTTCTTTGCAATATGAGGTTTCATTTCATCTTTGCCTTAATTTCTTCGCCTGAAGATATTACTTCTTATTTAATAATGTATCGCACAATATTACATTTAAATGAATGAAGAACTGCTGTTAGAAGGACCAAAATGTTGAAGATGCTCCAAATACTTATGTTGGGTAAAAACCCTAATTGATTTCTTCTAATTATTATCTTATTGTGTCAAGGATTTACTTTATGAGAATAACATAGAAACTTCAAATTATGTTATTATTATTGACAGACATGGATACAGATTTCTTTTTATACAACTGTAATTATTTTTAAGAAATCACTTATTAGAATGTTTATATTTTTGAGAAATCTCTTATTAAAACGATCAAATACGGGTGCAGAATATTGTTTTCTTTAATCTCAACCAGAAATAACAAATTCTACTATACTCTGTGACAAGGTCTCAAAGAACCTCATTATTATTCAGAACACAAAAGAAATGCAGATCTGCGTTCATTTATTATTTATCAGTTTTACATATGTGTAGCTTTTTGATGAGTACCTTGGCTATCTTGATTAGAGATGGGCGTTATAACGATAGCTGATAAAAATAACGCCTCTAACGTTATTCATATTTCAGAATATTAGTACAGACTACCGAGATCGGTAGCCTAGTTGTACTAGCGTGGACTTCAGATCCGGGGTCCCGGGTTCAATTCCCGGTCAGGTCAGAGTTTTTCTAAGTATTTTTTACTTGAAATTTCTACCCGGGGTTAGCCAGTCTCAGATTGGACAGGACCGGTTGACCGGAAAAAATTGCCTCAGGCAATAAGTTCAGACGGCTACACTGACACCTCTGTATAGAAAAGTGTTATATTATTAATAATCTTTTTCTAAAAAAGCTTTCAGCTTTTAATAATGTTTTTTACAATTAATGAAACTGCTATAACGTTTTTGATTTTAAGCCGTTATTCCCACCTCTAATCTTGATTGATAGCATAGCAATAGAACGCTTAGCTTTCTTATTCAAGTTGGTTGAAAGGTTGAAAAAATGTCATCACGCCATCTTACACTTCTTTAGCCAGTGCTCAGTCTTCAATCTATGGGATTCACAACCAGTTTACCTCATTTTACTGCGTTCAATATGCAGCGGGCCTCACTCAAGACAGATTTCACTGCACCTCTAAATGGGAGAGAGATAGTAGGTAAGGTTTTGTGGGAAACACAGGGTCTGATGCAAGAGGTGGGATCCCAGATGTCGGAATACAATCTCTTTAATCATACCTGCATTGGTTATGGATGCAGTGAGATTACAAATCTGGGAGTGTTCAGAACACTTTGTAGAATTCCTTTGATATTCAAAAATCTTAGGCTCAGGCCGGCTTGCTCCAGTCAAGCTTATTCATTCTAATCTCGGTTTAGTGAGTTTAGAGAATAGTTGGCGGAGTTTACTAAATTTTGTCTTGCAACAACGCTAAACTCCGCAAATCGCTATAATTTAAAAAATACGGGATCCCACAGTTGGAGATTACTTTCATAACACTATGTAATAGTCAAAATGCTTTTTCAAGCATGCTGTAAAAGGCAGGAAATCGAGGTTGACCACCTCACGTCCTTAAACCTCAAAAGGTCAGAAAAGGCACAAGAAATAAGCCTCAAAACGCCTGGAACCCATAAGCGGCGGGTTTAAGTCTTTGCCCTATAATTATGCAATGGAGAGCCCTTTTTGGCTCCCTATGAGCGAGTGAGTGATCGCTAAAAGAGTTAACTCAACCATAGAGCTCGGTTGGTGCAAGACAAGTTTATTCTGTTAACCTTTAGCCGATTAAGAGAAGATGTAATCAAAATGGTGGAAGTGGTCCTTTGTATCCTTTTCCCTCTACAGCTTCCTTCGTTTCAACTAGTTTAATTCATTGTGAATAGATTGGCTGCTAAGCGACTTAAAAATTTTCAACGCTGATTATATACCTGCAGATAATTACTGCTTGAATCCAAAAACAGTTTATTACATAATAAAAATATATTTACAAAAAAAAACACAAAATTACACAAACCTATGTGATATTGAATATTCACCAATGAATTTTGAATCAGCAAAATAAGATAAACCAAACACAGTTTTAGCATTTCGTTTTAAAGTATTGACATTGATTAAGCATTTTTCAAATTTTTGTACCTGAATTCATCAAAAAGGCCGCTTTTGGTGGCATCTTGGTCTTAGTGTACAAAACGTAATCAACAAAATTAAAAAAAAATTTTTTACGAAAGTATTTTATAATGATAAATTATATTAAACTATCAAAAGTAGGAAATTATACAAAATTTTACATTATTTGACAATCCCCATTAATCAATGAAATAAAATATTACCATCAATGTGTTTGATTTAAAGTAACGCAACCTAAGACTTACGAATCACACAGTTTGTAATAATTGAAGACTGGACATTATAATGGTGCTAAGCAATGTTTCTTAAATAATTTTATGCTTGCAAAAGGTGTAAAATATAGAGGTCTATTATAAACATACAAAAATTTCAAGTGATAGCATTACATTAAGTAAATCAAATATGTCACTCTGTACGCGCACTCAAACATTGTTTTTCCATTTTTCTCTGTTTTTTATTTAACCCACTTAGCACCATCGTAATGTCATATGTAAAAGCCACCAAAATAGAACTACAAAATATCACAACGATTCAACGTTAATATGAATTCAAATATACAACCAAGACATTAATTATTTCACAGGTAAAATCCAAGAATTTTAATAACATTGTATATTATTTACTTGTAAAATTTGTCCAAATTTCAATTCATTTGCAACAAATTTTTTTATATGAAAATCATTTTAAATTTGAAAAAAAAACATAACCTCAACCATAGGAATACTGAGCTACTTGAAAAAAGATATTTTGGTATTATATTAATTCATTTATAGACCTCCACCCGGACTCGAGTGATTTTGTTTGGTATTATATGAGACGGTCAAAGTCTGGTAAATAGTGTTTTCTTATCATATATTCGGTCGCATAATTAAAATTCTTGAATTCTCCCAATACTTTTTTTTAACACATATGTCTCTTTTTTTTCTACACAGACAACACTATCACGTATTGAATCCATCAGGAAATTAAAAATGATACTTAAAAAAATAGCTGATGAACAGTTGTTAATTAAACCAAATTACATGTATTAGAAGTTAAATCGACCGACAACATTGTGAAAGTTCTTCTTCAGAGTCCTTCGTTCGTCTTACGTGCTCTTTAGAGCAAACCAGTATTTTCGCGTGAATATGTCATCACAACTCATTGTTTTGAAGAGAGTCTCGCAAAACTGCAGCAACGGTGGGGTCCGTAATCGAGAGGAATATGGAAGCACAATATACCAATCAAACGACAATCCAAGAAGGGTATTCTTAAATCTGTCTAATTTAAATCTTCACGTGTAAAATCTATATCGGTTGCGAATTGCTTGGGAGTTAAAAGCTACTTAAATTATCACTAAGCCAACAAATAAAAAAAAAACACGTCATTCTATGTTATACCGTTTTAATTTTACGCCATAAGTGACATTCTCTAAAAATAATTTTGTGAAAATTCAACAGTGTCGAATAGGCTAAGATTTGAATTAGAACGTATTTAGACCGTTTTACGAATACCCCTCCAGAACTGAAGATTTTAATGTGTGTTTACACCAAATGAACATACAACTGAATCTAGAATAATGCAATACTTTCTTTTATGGCTGATATTAGACACGATTGATGGGCGATGACAGTTCTTTCTCGTTGCTATTTCCTTGGCGTCCATATCAATGATCAAGAAAATATACTCTTATTATGGAGCTCTGACTCGATGTTCGTTTGGTATAAACGCACCTTTAGAGACCTTAGGAACATTGAGTGTCACAGAGTAAAACTTTGCCTTGAAATACAGCTTTTGGGTGAAAGTTACGACTCTGTACACGGTTAATATCTTAATCCACTTCACTCTCACTATGAAGTTTACTATATTATAAATATACCATTCGAATTCTTTTTCCAAGAAGAAATGTTAAGTATGAAAGATGAAACCATATTTTTGTTACGAAGTTAAATCCCCTAATACGCGTGTAACTGTAATGGTCTAGTATTGCGAAATTATCCTTTATCATATCTGAAACAGAAAAAAAAATGTGTGATGGGTCAAAGTTTTAAGGTAAAAAAATAAACAAGAAACCTTTAGTCAATTATCAAAACAATTTATTGGAAATTGTTAGAGAAGAGGTAGGAACAAAGATATTATGCCATTTTAAGTCTAACCAATTAGTACAATGAAACCTCTTGTAATGAACCAACTACCTGGGCAGATGAATGATAAGGATAAAGTTATACAGGTCAAATCTCTTTATAGCGAATACCAAAGTAACGAAATTTCTAGTCTGAATCGTCAATTTGTCCCTGAAAAACTTCCATATAAAATGTACTGAACCAAAATTCGTTGTAACGGAGTCCATCTCAGTATAGCGAACTTATTTGTTTAAAAATTTTATAATCATGTTACAATCAGGCAATATAATTTCTCCGAATTCAGTTTGTGCTTGGCATTGGCGAGTTCGCAAGTGTTTGCCTAACATACCTATTTCCTTCACATTGATTGATAAATTCTTCGAATTTGTTTTTCTCACTTAATAATAGCAATAACAGTTTATTTGACATCAGTAGGTATAATATGGCGACACAAAAAATGTATCTAAATAAAAATGTATCAATTCCTATATATCCAGTATAACGAAATTTCAATATAACAATTGAATAACTTATGATGTGATGTACTGTATACCATACGATAAATAAATAAATCAATATAACAAAAAAAAATTACGGTCCGTGAAGTTCGTTATACCGAGATTTGACCTGTTTACCACCATATAAAGATGGAACTATAGAATATCATGTATGCCCTTTACATAAAATATATGTAGTATTCTGTGAGCACAGCACTTAGGGCAATATAATGTGCACTGTTGAGTGCCAACTATGAAATATCGCATACCCATATTACACTAGCACTTTTCCATCCATTTCAAAATTAACATATCAAGCAATGAAACAAAACGATTATGCAAGAGATTTTATCACAAGGAAACATGGGTACTTAGCAGTACTTCAGTTTATCTCTTGCTATATCCAAATTTAGCGCGAGTCATTTTTTTAAAGGGATACGAAGTTTCAAACCAATTGTCAAAATCACTAAGATTGCAATGCATTAATTTTTTTAAAGTTATACGCAATTTTCTTAACTTCTTCTTTTAAAAAAAACCTTGTTCTGACAATAGCATAAACAAAAAAAAAAGAATAAGCAATATTGTTCCAGACATTCCAAGAGGAATAGGGCTTTATTTTAATGTATAGAGATAATATTCTAGTATACCTAGTGACAAATTTCCCTTTTTTCAAGACTTGCGGTGTTTAGGGAGCAGTTTTGCCCGTTACCAGAGGTTCCATTGTAAATACAACACGCAACATGTATAAAATATTATAAAGATATATTACAGTGAGTGAGATAAAAGTTGCGGAAGAAGTTAATCCTCCTTGTCTTGCCCGTCCTCCGCATTGGGTGAGTGCCAAGTTAACCTCTCTTCGTAGAACTGGATTACTATTTGTGGGCATTTCACGTTGGCTTGGCGAGAGGGGACCAAGTCCGCTTCGTCCGTGCCCATCCACTTCATTAGGAACATCAGCTCTCCCGAGCTGTCTGTTGCGCCTGTAAAGCAGATAAAACTGATGTCAACAAATGTATTGGGAAACAACCTCAACAGACAATGAGTCTATCAGATCTTAGACAACACACTGAAATGGTTGGTAGACTGGCAGTTACGACGCCCGCTTTCATACTGTTTCGTATCGGAGGTCGTGGGTTCGATCCCAGGTGCCGACCATCTTCCTCTTTCACGACACAAGCTTTAAGTAGCTTACTGTGAAAAAGTCAAAGAGTGTATGTGTGTTCACTTTGAGTGAGCACAGATTCATTAAAAAAATAAAAAAAACAGCTGTGGGCTTACAACCACCTAGGCCAGGTTAAAAGTGCTTTCTCTTCCTAGTGAACATTCGCTGTTCTCTGTTACCAATTGTCATTTTGTTGAAACTTGTATACATACAGTGAGTGGGGAAATAATTTTCTAGGCATCTATCTACTGGTAGATTGATACAATACTTGGACCAATTCTATAAGTTCTAAGTAAGCGACATCTGTAGGATGTAATGGAAACAATTGATAAATTGAAGGTAGATATACCCCCAGGATAATTAATCCATTTTAGCTAAGCACTTATAATATAAAACTTTTCTATACAAAGATGTAAGTATAGCCGGCAGAACTTATTGCCTGAGGCAATTTTTTCCAGTCAACTGTTCCCGTCCAATCTGAGAGAGGCCAACCCCGGGTAGAAATTCCTAGTGAAAAAACACTTAGAAAAACTCTGACCCGACCGGGAATCGAACCCGGGACCCCGGATCTGAAGTCCACGCTAGTACAACTAGGCTACCGAGGTCGGTACTAACTATATTGGAAAACAACAAACAATCATTTTCAATTGATCATGATTGTATTTATAGATTTGAAAGTGTAGTAAAAAAAAATTTTTCTGACTTACATCAGACTAAAGATCGAATGATGCAGCCACATAAGCAAAGAAAACGCACAAATCAATATTATTGTATCAGTTGTTTTTAAGTTCTATATATGTAGGTAAACATATATAAAAATTAAAAAAAAATCAAGGAAATTAACAAACAAATAAAATGCATCTATAAAGTAAAACAAGTACAGGTATCTTACAGCGACTACATAATACTATATTATTATTTATTTTGCAGTTTAATAATATGTGTTAAATTAAAAATTGAAAAGATGTAAATTAAGCATCTTTAAACCCAGTCGAAACCTCAAGAGTATAAGAAGAAATAGGCAATAAGCCGCAATTTTTACAAGAAGCAAAACAAGAACAGCCAAAACCAAACAACAAAATTGACAAATAGGACATGAGACAAACACATAAAATTTCCAGTGCCCCAATAACAGGAATCTCTTGCGAAATCATTGAGATAAGGTCTATGTCAAGAAGCGAGGGATGATATTAGAATAGAGAAAGGGTCACAATACGGTAGCTCACCAATGATTCTTTCTGGCTCCAAGCCTCTTTCGAACCCTGTTAGAGGTTTGCCATCACTCGTTGGCTTTTTCTTGGCTCCTTTGATGTCTGTCTGGGATACTGGACCGGATTTCCTCTTCTTGGCAGAATCCTTTCCTTTATCAACTTTACCCTCTGCAACAACAATTATATCCTTTTAGTATCAACAAGTTTTAGTAAAAACAATGTTTGTTTATTTTGTTCTTGTGTGTAATGCTGACATTGATTCTCAAAAACATTCCTCCCTTGTGATCACTGATCACATAAACAAATACCAACCAAAAAATATATATAAGTAAGTTTATACCTATATTAAAAATATTAAAAAAAAAAAAAATATCCATAATCATTTTTTTTCGTTTGTATGTATATTAATTTTTGTAAATTGTAAATACAGATATTAATTCTTCACAGAATAAATGTAGGACGGATGCAGTTTAGATCAGTGTCGGGAGTTCTATGTGATCCAAAAATGCCAATCAAATTGAAAGGGAAAGTCTATCAGACTATTGTCAGACCCGCACTCCTGTATGGCTCCGAATGTTGGACAATGTACAAGACCTATAATAAACAATTAGAGACAGCAGAAATGCGTATGCTGAGATGGTCCACTGGTGTGTCCCTAAGAGATAAGATCAAAAGTGCTCACATTCGTGGAAGCCTAGGAGTGATAGACATCAATAGTAAACTAGAGGAAAGGCAGTTGAGATGGTATGGACACATAGAACGACGACCACAGGAGCATATCGTACAACAGGCAATAAACCTGAATGTTCCACGTTCTGTGACTAGAGGGAGGCCAAAGAATTCCTGGGTGACGCAAAGGCGCGAGCAGATGCAAAGATGTGGGGTGGGGGAAGTAGTGCAGCAGAGGAGAGTCTACAGCCTGAGGACGAGGAGAGCTGACCCTAGCAGTCTTCATAGACGTTAAGCTGGGAGCAAGCCAGGGAGAGAGAGAGAGAGAGAGAGATATTAATTCTTCAAAAAAAGTTCCCCCTTTACACGAGACTTGACTCTACCAGGGGGATACACATAATATTATGTTTTGTTCAAATTCTTCTAGTTCATCATCTTATATCTGTGTAAAATATTATATTTGTATTCATTAAATAAATAATTTCAATCATCTCAGAAATGTGTTTTTTGCATATGACAAAAATTAAATGCACAGCAACAATAGGTGTGATACTATTAAATTAAGATGTTCATGGATATCCAACGAGAAGCCATAACTTTTCTGCTGTCAAGACTTACAACCACATAAAAAGAAAATTATATTGGCCTTGGTTTTTTCAATAGACCCGAGGAGATCAGAATTCCATGGCTATATTCCCAAGGAGATATTTTGAATATAATATAAAGAACATGAACCGTAATTGAGTGAAATATGAATGTGTAAACAGTTTTGTGTTTTGATATTCCTATAGATGTTATTTGTAATTAATTTTAAGATTATTATAAGTTGTAGATTACTGTATTATTTGCAACTTTCTTAAAATAAAAAAAATAAGGCTAAATTCGATTACTTTTAAGTTAACGACTAAATGAATAGCTTCAAAAGATCTTCGAGCTTAGCTCTAGCTTCGAATCCGTCCTCAAATAAAAAATAAATAACCTGCTTCTCTTTTCTTGCGAGCTTCTTCAAAGGCGTTTATGAGATCCGGACAATCGAGGTTTTCCTCAGGCTCCCAAGTATTGTCTTCATCAGAATAACCTTTCCATTTAAGAAAATACTCTACTTTTCCGTTTCTAACCCTTCTATCAAGAACTTTCTCCACGGAGAATTCTTCCTCAACCTCACTGCCGGCACCTTCCTTTTTGGACATGCTGTAAATTAAGAGCTTTGATATAGTACCCAATATCATCAACATAATTATAGATTCAACATTAAAAGCTAATCCGAGAATGCTTAAATAATTATAAAGTTGAAGCATAAATGCTTAACCTATAATAATGTCTATATGAATACATTATTATCGTTTTGGAAACACGTTTGGATAGAAAATACACCAACAAATTGATTATGAATGACAATAAAATGCTCGACTAATATTTGAATGACGGATATTTGAAAAAAGAACAACATGAAGGCAAGTCATATTACTCAATTAGTATCCAAAGAATATCTTAACAATTCATACTTTAATCCTTACTTATAAAGTATGAATGATAACAGGTTGAATCGAGATTATTACTGGCGTAAAAAATTTCGAAACCACTTCGTGTTTTGAAATCGAAATAAATATCTACAATGATAATGACAATTATTCCGCGTTCTTAGAAGGTATTTACACAATATGGCTAAGATCCCGCCATTTTCGGCACCGGTTTTACTAAGATTTCTCCATAGTTACGGAGTATCAGGCAAAATTTCTTGTAAAAATATTTCGAAAACCCTAAAAATGTATAATAAAATGGCTTACTTTAATTCTGGTATGTGTTTAAATTGAGGTATTTATGAAGTTTTGTTTTAGAAAACACGAAAAAAAGCGCTGAAGGCAACGAGACGCCGAATCACCATAGACAAAAGAAACTAAAATCGGATAAATGTCACAATAAAATGTAGTATATTTTAAGCTATCAATGTAACAACTGTTTCAGTCATATATATCTGACAGCACGAGTACCTACCTACTATTTAATTTCGAAATATTATTTTCGATCAAATGTTGTAAGCATTACCAGTTTTCTTTTGTAAAAGCATCCATTCGACAAAACATCCGTTTTTCTTCGAACAAAATCTCTCTAACGTAGCCATCAATCAATAATTATTTATTATTCTTTTATAAACCCGCTCAAATATTATACGCTATAAAAGTATACTTTTATAGCATATACATAATATTTGAGCGGGTATCTACCGTGGTTCTTCTTATGACATGTTCAAGTACAATAGACCATTAAAGGATGACGTCATCTGACATTGGCTGGAAGGACAACGGCTGCCATGGCGACACACACACACCACACATCTATAAACCATAGTGATGGGTAACAAATTATTTTGCATAGCGACCCGAACTGCCCGAATCAATAGTGATCGGAATCGGTTGTCTGGTTCACTTGTCAGTTTTGTGATACTTTCCAGGAATAAAACACTATAATAATATACTATTTTTCTTTAAAATACAGAAATTTTGTATTGTTCGTATTAATTATTAATATCTTATAATTAATTACCTACCAATCCAAATCCAAACTCCCTTTAGACCCCACTTAGGGGCATAGGGAGGCAACAAGAGCTCTCCATTGCGCTCGATCTTGCGCAACGGTGATGACCTCCTCCCACACCATGTCCATGTCCCTCAGCTCTGCTTCGAAGGAGCGGAACACAGTGTGAGAGGGTCTTCCTCGTCTTCGGGACCCTGATGGGAGGAAGAACAGCGCTCTCCTCGGCCAACTGTCATTCGGCATCCTTAACACATGTCCCAGCCAAGTCCATCTCCTCCCCACAATGGTGGAGGTGATGGGCTCACGCTGGGTGCGCCGGCGTATAGCGTCGTTCGTGATGCGGTGGTACCATCTTACGCCCAGAATTCTCCTTAGGCACTTCATCTCAAAGGCTGAGACTTTTTGTGCCTGGGCCTTGGTCAGGTGCCAGGACTCACACCCATAAAGGAGAATGGGCAACACACACGCATCAAACAGTTTACATTTCGTCTCGACGCTAAACGCCGACGCTTTCCATATCTTGGTCATGTTGTTGAAGGCGCCACTTGCCATACCGATACGAATCGGGAGCTCAGCCCCGAGGTCACCAGCGGTGGTAATGGTTGCTCCCAGGTACTTAAATTTATCCACCCGGGAGACCTGGTGACCATCGATGGTTATCGGTTGCTGTTTATCGGGGCAGGCATTATTCGCCATGAGCTCCGTCTTACTGGCATTGACTCGAAGGCCGAGGCGTGCTGTTTCGTTGCAGAGTCTTGAAACACTGCGCTGTAATTCCTCCACTGTCGTACTGAACAACGCTAGGTCGTCCGCGTACTCCAGATCGCACAGTTCGCCCATTAGACCATCTCTCTGTGTTATCGGTATACCTCTTGCTCCTTGCATGGACTTTCTCAACAGGAAATCCATGACTATTATAAATATAAAGGGAGCTAGTACGCAGCCCTGTCTGACTCCCGTGGTGATCCTAAAAGCTTCAGTAGGACCACCTGGCGTTTTCACGCTACACTCAGAGTCTTCATACAGGGACTGCACCATTTTAACTATTTTCGGAGGTATACCATACAGAGCAAGTATTTTCCATATTGATGGTCTATGTGGGCTGTCGAAGGCCTTTTCAAAATCTATAAAGCAACAAGCGACTGGAGAGTTAAACTCCTTGCACTGCTGAAAGATGCACCTGGCACAGAAAATTGGGTCCGTGCAGGACCTTCCAGGTACAAAGCCGCATTGTTGCTCTCTCAGGACAGCCATGACAGGCCCCCGAATGCGGTGTAGTAATATCTGAGATAATACCTTACCGGGAACACTCAGTAGAGTAATTCCACGGTAGTTTCCGCATTCAAGGGGGTCCCCCTTTTTAAATATTGCGACGATGGATCCATTCCGCCAATCTTTTGGGCACCTCTCCTCTTCCCACGCCATTTTAAATATATCTAATAGTGGTTGGCCAAGGGTGTCTATGCCTTGTTTGAGGAGCTCTGCGTGAATTCCATCGTCTCCTGGCGCTTTGTTGTTCTTAAGTCTCATCACGGCCAGCACCATCTCACTGTATGTCGGCGGTTCCTCACATATCCCAGTTGCCTGAGGTATATTCAGACCAGCCAACTCCTCCTCAAAGTTGTAAGGTGAGGAGGGCTCGGGACGGTTTACTATTGACTCAAAGTACTCCCTCCATCTCCCTTTAATCAGTTCGGGGGCAGTGACAGTGGCTCCACGAGAGTCTCGTATTGCCGTCACGGGTCTTTTTTGACCCCTGCCCCCGACCTCCCGGGTGATTTCGAAAAGTGTCCTTGAGTCATTTCCGAGTGCAGCAGATTGCGCTCGCCGTATCTGAGAGTCCAGGTGTCTTCTTTTATCTGTTCGTACAGAGTGCTTCACCTTGCGGCTCAGCTCCCTGTACTCAGACACCAAAGCAGCCAGTTTTTGAGGGTCTTTTTCGCTGTCTCTGAGGGTCTTAGCCTTCTGGCGATCTTCGATGAGGCTCCAGGACCCATCGGACATCCATATTGGCCTCTTTTTGCTCTTATAGCCGACAGAAGAACGTGCGGATTCCATAACGGCGTCACGGAAGCTATTCCAAGCTGTCTCAATTGGAACAGCTCCGTGTGAATCCTGCAAGGGGGCAAACCTGGTGCGTAACTCAGCCTCGTACGAATGACGACACTGAGCACTCTCTAACCTGCGTATGTCCAGCGGGCGAGAGGCAGACGGTCCCTGCTGGAAATGGGTAAATCTGAATTTCAACGAACCCACAAGGAGTTCGTGATCAGTATCCATGTCTGCCCCTCGGTAGGTGCGGACATCTCGCAGGTCAGTTCGGTTGCTGGCCCTTACCAGAAGATGGTCAATCTGGTTTTTTGTTCTCCTGTCAGGCGAGGTCCAAGTATATTTATGGATATCCTTGTGGGGGAACAGAGTTCCCCCTATTAAGAGTCCGTGGAGTGTGGCGAAACCAATCAGACGGCTTCCATTATCATTTATCACTCCCATGCCATGCCTACCCATGACGCCTGGTCCATACTGGGGGTCACTGCCAACCTTGGCATTAAAATCCCCCAGTACAATTAAGCGGTGGCGCCTTGGGACATGGGACACAACTGCATCCAGACTGTCATAAAAACAGTCCTTGGCAGCCGCATCCCCATCCTCAGTGGGAGCATAGCATAGGAGGACCGTCAGTGTTTCGCCTGTCATCTTGAAGGACGCACTCATCAGGCGGTCAGAAACAGGTTCCCAACCAAGAAGGCGAGAGAAGGCATATTTACTTAAAAGTAGAGCGACGCCACGCATCCGTGCAGTTCGGTGACCAGAGTGCAGCATGACATAGTTGCCAGCGTCACTCTGCCCCGTCCATGGGATGCGTGCCTCGCTCAGCCTACACATTAAAATATTTTTTTCCATTATAATATTATCTATAATAATTCTTCTCGGTCATAATAATTGTTTTTTATAATTTTATTTATCAAACCCATATTTTGTCATCTGAAAATTTGTGTCCAACTATTCATTTGACCTATATCTATTTATATTTTACTAGTTATTTACTTAGGATACTTATATGTTTTGTAAAAGCAAAGTTGCTGTTGCGTAGAATTCATTAATATTTTTATTAATCAGCTATCTATCATCATTAAAATTTATGTGAATTTTTTGTTTCTTATTATGTTAAGCAATGATATTTTGTGAAATGTTAGCCAAAATAAAAAGTAAATATGGTAAATAGTATATATATCATTGCTTTTTTCTCAAATTTTGACATTTATTTATTTATCGTATACTCTAATTGACTCGTAACATCTGTAGATTCGCTCTATCCGTGACCCGATAAACACGCTCATACCAACTCTTAAACTTTTTGTTTATGTTTATCCCTCCAGGGTAATGTCAAAATCCACGTGGCCGTTAATGGTCTATATTGAAGAGAGTAGGAACCAGTCCATCTCCCTGTTTCAGTCCCTGTGTCACCGGGAACTCTTCCGTCAGCTCTCCGTCTACCTTCACTTGACATCGTGAATGTATCATTGTTGATTTGACAAGAAGTCTTACCAGTTTTGGGGGAATCTGGAATCGCAGAAGTATATCATGACATTCCTGGTCTATGCTATCATCTTACCTTACTTACCAGTCGTCGTCCTCATTGCTGAGGGTCGTGGCCATCATGAACTCTCTCTCGCACCATTGCTCTCCAGGATGTTCTATCCGCCGCCAGATGCACGGCTCTATGAAGTGTCGTCGCGTGGATATTTTGTTTTATTTGGTCGGTCCAGCGCATCGGCGATCTACCCCGTGGTCTTGTACCTGGCGCTCTTCCAACCATTATCAGCTTTTCAAGGCTGTCCTCCCCTCTACGTGCTATCATATTATATGCTTGCTTAAAATCTATAAAAATTGGTGTATGTCTATATCGAATTCCCAGCACTTTGCCAAAATCTGTCTTACGGTGAATAGTTGATCTGTTGTTGATCTGCCAGTTTGGAATCCTGCCTTATAAATTCTCCTAAAATGTTTTCTGCGTATCTATCAATCCTTTGTTTTAATATGGATGTGAATATTTTATATGCCGTGACCCGTACATATACCTATCCAATCCAATCCAAACTCCCTTAAGACCCCATCAGTTAGGCATACCTATAGAAGTTTTTTTTTTCAGGGGATGTTTTGCGCTCCGACCTGTAGTGGTCTATTGTGCTTCCCCTACTTGCTCATGGTGTTACCCAATTAGAGCTTCCCCACTAATCCCAGACGCTTCAGAAAGTCCAGCATTTGGAGGGGATCCAAGGTGGCGAGGTCCTCCACTTCTATCCTGTGTTTACCAAAACTTCTTGCTCTCGCATAAACCACTGCATCGCAGTCTGTAAGTAGGTGGTGAGGCGTTTCCACCCTTCTTCGCAGAATCTACAGGTTCCATCATCTTCAAGTCCCAGCTTCCTCAGGTGTTCCCTAAGTCTGCAGTGACCCGTTAATAAGAAACCTGTTAGGGTTTTAAGACCTATTTTACTTAGCCTTAAACATATTTTGGTTCTTCTGGAGTCAAACCCACCAAGAAGATCCTTGGATTGCCTAAGTCCGGGAAGGTTGTTCCACTGTTCTTCTCTTTCTTCCATTCCCTTCCTTCTTATCTCTTCTTGGAAGAATCTGTTACTTAGACCGCAAAAAGGTTCTGGTCCAACTAGGTGTGTTGCTGCACCTCTTTTCGCTAGCCTATCTGCTTGTTCGTTACACATAGAAGTAATATGCCTCTAAGATTTCCGCATTTTAATTCATCACCTTTTTTATATATTAGGCATATCACACTTATGTGCCATTCCTCTGGGATTTTTTACAGGGTTTATATTTTAGTGATTTATTTGTGTAGCAGATTTTTTTAGGTGTTCAGTTCCATGTTTGAATAGTTCAGCGGGTATATTCTTTTCCCGGTGTTTTGTTATTTTTGAGGTTCTTCAGTGCTGCTTTTATTTCTGAAATTGTTGGTGGGTTTATTGATTGTTCACCTTTTTATTTCCTGAAATTGTTGGTGGGTTTGTTGATTGTTCATCATTTAATTTCTAAAATTGTTGGTGGGTTTGTTGATTGTTCATCTTTTTATTTCTAAAATTTTCTTCCCCCATTGGGTGAAAACACGTAGAACGCCGATTCCGACCCGCGCCGACCGGCGCAAAGAATGTTACTATATATGCCTTGGTCACACGTACCGTGTAAACGGGTGAGACAGTGCACTCGGCCAAGTACTCGCTGCGTCTAAACCTTAAGGCGAGTGCTCGACCATAAGGTTTAATTTAAACGCTCATCACTCTCTCGGGCGAGTAACATTTTACTGTCTCGCCCGTTTACTCGGCACGTGTGACCAAGGCATATGCATTTGAATGGGCTTACGCACAGCAAAAGCAGGAACCTGCTTTTCGGCATGCCCATTTAAATGCATTGAAACCATAGGGAAAGAACACGTAGAAAGCCGATTCGATTCGCGCCGACCGGCTCAAAGATTGTTGTCTATGGTTTCAATGCATTTAAATGGGCATGCCGAAAAGCGGGTTCCTTTATTGTGAATAAAGATATTGTTCCTGCTTTAGCTGTGCGTATCTTAATTTAAATGCGTAGAAACATTATTTGCGCCGGTCGGCGCAGGTCAGGATCGGCTTTCTACGTGTTCTTACCCAATACCCATAGACAACAGTCATTCCACCGGTTGGCGTGGAATGTTCTACGCGTATTTTCACCCATTCGCTCTGTCATTCATACAAACAAAGTAGTATATTATTATTTCCATCCTTTTCATCATGATTCCGTGTCTTATCACTAAGGTTCGTACAAGAAAAATACAATATGATAAGTTTATTAAAAATTTAATGAATTATTTTAACAACTTGAGGAGTTTGTATTTAGTTATAATTTAATCCTAATTTCAATAAGCATAATGTCCTTCTGGTATTTCGTTGTGATGATCAACATTCAGAGCAGCCTTTTCAGCTTCTCTCTCAGCTGCAATGCGTGCATGTTCCGCAGCAATCTTTTCATAAAGAGTCAAATGGCGGATCTTAGCATGCTCCACAGCTTCGGTGTCGTGAGGAACATTTAATGGAACTGAAACCAAAAAAAGTTGTTACTTAGGTACCTAGAATAAGTCATTGTTTTACTATGTATCTACTCATATATTATGAGATCCCAAACCAAATCTTTATTAACGGTATCAGGGAATCAACGTATTTTGACCGCACTTGGTAGCCTAATCGCCGCAAAGAATATTGTCTATGGTTTCAATACATTTAAATGGGCATGCCGCAAAGCGGGTTCCTGCTTTTACTATGCGTATGCCCATTCAAATGCATAGAACATTCTTTGAGACGATCGGCGCCGGTTGGAGTCGGCGTTCTTTGTGTTTTCACTTTTAGACTGCAACAGCGCTTACACAACGTTGGGCGCCAATTTTGTAGGGACATGATATGATTTTATTATTTAAAAAAATAACATTATTCTAAGGAACACATTTTTTTTTAAAACTGAACCTATTTCTGTGTAGGTACCCACTTTTTATATTTCTATATTTTACGGTTGTTTCAAAATATCCTGCATATTCATTCAAAGGGTCAAAAGCCTTTTGAAAGTCTACACAATTCTGTATATAATAATAACTATATAGGTAGGTACCTGAAGGATGTGGGTTGTTGGCATGCTCCAGCGCGATTTTGTTGAACAACTGATGATGTCTTTCTCTCGCTTTGGCCACGGAAACCGTCTCGGCTGGGGCTGGATGACTGAGCGCTGGGTGGAATCCATATTCGTCCGCTACATACTCCACTGTTCGTACTTCGTGTCTTGGGTCTACGTAGGAGTAAGATCCTGAAAGAATTTTCGAAAGTCAGTTAGAATACCTCTAGGTTATTTTTTCACAAACATGGACAAAAATTTTGATAGAATTTTTGATAGGTTATATTTTTGAGCACTACTTGTCTTTCCATTAAAGAAGTAGGCAGGGAAATGTAATATTTGGGTAGGTACTTTTTCTACTTCCAATATCATATAATATGTATCTACCTACATACTATTTGATATTTTTTACTTATTAGTTTGGTCTCATGTGCCGTGAAGCCATTAAATTTTTACCTACGACGTATATAGGTCAAAAAAATTAGCCTATAGGTTTTTTTAGGTGCGTTAGTGAGTCATTCGAGAACCTCATTCTTTTACGCGACTCTCAAATCCATGACCTCTCAAACGCAGAGCCCATAATCCCAACATACACTGAGATGATTATAATATGCAATACCTTTAACTGTGCCGCTTCCATCTGAAGTTTCCGAGTGTGTTCTGTCGTAATGTCCCGGGAATCTGCCAGCCGAGTAGCTGAAGACGTAGGGATGGGGTGGAGGAGGAGGGGTGCTGGTTGTGGAAGGACCTTCTTCATAGAGGGGGTACAGCACTGGAGCTGTCTCCTGGTGGGCAAACCTCAGACTCTGGCGCTGTGCCGCAGCCGCCAGCACTTCTGGTGGGAGATGGGACACATCTCCACACGCAGTCACAACCAAAGACAGAACTGCCAGCGATATCTGAAACAAAATCCGATACAACAACATTAATTAGGTAGCATAGACATTATGCAACTTTAAATGGTTGAATATGCAAAAATAATTTTTATTGTGCTTCTATTCTGTTGGTTTGAGAATTGTGATTTTTGACAATAATTTGTTTTAATAATGAAGTTAGGTACTTGAACTTTATAAATTTTTGCTGCATATTACCTATGTAAGGCCCTCCGCATACGATGAGTTGCGTCATTCGCGTGACCTTCCCGGGGAAGATGCATGCACCGTGTGCGGAGGGTCTTAAATTTAATCAATAAAAGGCACAAATCATTATAGGTACGGCTCATAGAGATCTCGTAGTCATATTGACCCGTAAGATCTGTATAGATCCACGGGACAAGGGATGATGGAATGACCCGATTCATGACCTGATAAACACACTCACACTAAAAATCTTGATTGTCCATGGACTTGATGCATCAAGCAAATTTCAAAACCCACGTGGCCATTATTAGTCTATTCCAATTCTAGGTAGCTACATACATCACAGCGATAATAATATGACATTTCAATGTTGGATTCGTAGATAATAATATATTGTAAAGGTAGATGCTTTCCTACTTAAGTACCTATACTCTGATGGCTAAATATCCATTTTATATCAAATATTTTTATGTAATAAACCTACGGTACTAAAGGTGATTTTGAACACGTAACGAAATCCAGGAATAATGTATGAACATCTATTTTTTACCCATCACGCTGTGTCCCTTAAATGGTAGGCAGCGGGAACGAACTTCCGCTCTTTTCTATCCATCAAGGACAATAATTATTATTTCGCTACTTTTATATCTCATACAACCTCTCCTCTTTCTTTCGCTTTTGACCTGGCTTTCCTTGAGAAAGGAATCGATGTGTTCGATCCACACCATTACCTATCGGTCGACCACGCCTTCTTACACCTTTCATTTCAGTTTTTAAAGTATTTTTGTAATCCTGTTTGCATCCATTTTAGCAACGTGCCCAAACCATCTCAACTTAATAACATTCATTTGTAACAACACATTCCTATACCTATATATCTGTTCCATACCACATTCCTAACGAATATTCTCATTCCTTTGTATCCCCCACAGAATACCTATGTATAGGTATATTATTATTTAGGCAATAAATATGAGACAGTAACAAAAATGGATATAGTTATATCCTGGCGCCAAATACATGACAGCAGTCGCAGTCTTTAAATTTGGTTGCTCTCTTGTTCTCAATAATTTCCAACTTTATGCATACCTACATGAGATTTTTCGACATGTTGAACATGTTGAGAATTCTCATGATTAGGAGTTTCGGAGACAAAAATTACCACCTAATGGCGAACGTTATTGTTAACGTAAAGTGATTACACTAAGCCAGCCTTCGGAATAACAGTAGAAGACGGTCGTAAGCCCGTAGTGGTTTGTTCCATTTAGAAATCGACCATTAGTAATGAATTGTTAGAGTCATTAGTTGTTATTTTTTCTTTTATATTATTATTTATATCATTAAAAACTTCACAAGAAAATAAATGTGATATGTGCATAAAAATCATCATCACAAGAAAATAAATGTGATATGTGCATAAAAATCATCATCACACCTATTATTGGATACCAAAAAACCGTCTGAATAACGAATAAAGTCATTGAAGGTCATGGATTCGATCCGGTGTCGATCTTTTAATCTTTCACGCCATAAATATCTAATCTATACAATAGGTGTCAGTATAGCCGGCGAAACTTCATGCTTGAAGCATTATCTACCAGTCAACCAGTCGCGTCCAATCTGAGACCTGGGGTTCCAACCCCGAGTAGAAATTTCAAGTGAAAAAATACATAGAAAATTACTGGCATGGAATGAAATTGAGGTGTGGAAGAAAACAGAATGATGTTCTGACAGTCAAACGCGCATGAGACCGTACCTAATTAAGAAAGAGTTGTTCCTCGGATCAAGGCGTAAAAAAGAAAGAGATTGGATGAAATGATCGTCAATTCTAAATCAGAAGAAAAAGACAAGAAAACACTATATGCAATGCTTTCAAGCTGTATTGAACATTCAATTTCTAGTACTAATTGGTAGGTATAATATAATTGAGAAGTTTGTCCGTAAATCGATGTAAACTGAACTTCATACAAGAAACATCAACGCGTCCTGTAACCAGTATGTACACACGAAACCTAATTAAATATAACGCACTATCCTTGCGAACTATTTATGGAAGTCATTTTATCAATGAATAACGGTCGTATTTTCAAGACATTTCTAGACGCAGCTTATGAATATTAAGTGGATTGATTTCAACACTAATAATAGCCTACCCTTGACCCGTTAAAATAAATAACTTTAGTTTTTTTCTTAAACTGATGATTTTTAACATTTAAATTTAAAAAAAAAATACTCACTTGAATCGCGTTCGCCATATTACCTATTTTCTTTTTATTCACACTAGACTGATTCGCGACGCATTCACTTTCGTTTTCAACACAATATTGAGTTATTCGAGTTACAACCACGTAATGTTCTGGCGGCTGCTATTCGCGTTTATTTCGTAATTATTACCAGTTTGTTTGTTGTAGGAGTGACTTTGGTAGGTAAATCAAGACTTGCACGTTCTACCAAATACAAATCAACACTGAATAATATGGCACCGTGTCTAGTGAGGTAGGTACCTATACTTTAGCTCTTCCACCGTTTATATGAAATTTTATAAAACCAATCAATACAAGACTTATTTCGAACGATTTTCAAATCGCGGGGATTCACATTTAATTCGAATACCATAATGCGTCACCACAAGGCACGAAGATGCGGTAAAAATGCATTGAATGCAAATTTTTGTCCATGAAAAATAAGAAAGTGTAGTCTGCGTTCAATAAAAAAATGTCGAATTTTCAATTATACCTTTTTTTCTAGTATAGGTGTTTTTATGTAGGTATTTAGATACCTACCTTTTTTTCAAAGTTTTGTTATTTTTTGCTAGCCCACTTGTCATGCTAATTTAAACACGAGAAAGAGACAAGAACGATAATTATTCGAATAAACGTAGCTCCGCCTTTCTATATTTTCGCGAAAAAAGGTCGCTTAAAAAGAATAGTAGTTTACTAATATTACTATTTTAAGGACATCTTCTTTGATGGCTCTACATCAGTATCAGTACCCCTATTCAGAATTTTTCTCACTAACTTAAGTGAGAAACCCACGGGAATTTTCTGAAGGGGCATATTAGATTTTCCCCTATTTTCCTAGAGAGTCTTCTAAGGAAGTGTAAATAATAATAATAATACTAATTTATTTTCGATTTAAAAAAAACATACATAAAATATACATAATATCAATTATACACATAGATATTCACATAGGTACCTACATTCCTTTGATTTGGTTACAATTTCGATCGAAAATTTCGATCGTAAAAGAGTATAATGTTCGTCTTCCTGCCTACGGTTCCGGTTATTAATGAAGTCTGATTTATAGACCAATGATATTACCTAATTTGTAATAACATTGTCACAAGAACGAATTAGGTCAGGGGCGTGCATTAGAATAGGTACCTATCTGACCAACAGTGGACAAACACGAACTGTACCCCTATTCAAAGTTTTATCGGAAGGTAAGTGATTTTATATTATTGCATATAAAGATATACAATATTTAACAAGAAAAACAAAAATATACTTATTAATTGAATTATATATAAATTGTGATGAAATGGCCATACGCTAAATAATAATAAATAATACAATATTTTTATACAGCATATCTGATTACCCAACTAGATGAGACCTGTTCTAGGGTAATCCTATAAAAACAGTTTTTGTTTGAATACAATACAAAGTACGAAGACAAGATCATTTATAAGGCAATCCTACACATTTGAAAGATTATTACACGATGCATTTTGTGTGGGAAACGTGTATAGCGCCACCACTAAGATATTTCTAGAAACAAAAGTGATTCTCGCATTCGATACGTATATATAGACGTTTTCCATACAAAATGTATCGTGTTACTCACTTTACTCATGTGACTACCTTCCGATAAAACTAAGAATACGGGTACGAAGAAAGCTACAAGGTTAGAAAGATAATCGAATATTAATACTTGTTGGTGTAGGTATTACCGTGAATATCGAGGTAAATGATGAAGGATCGATCAGGTGGAAGTACAAGTCCTTAACAAACACCAACAAAGATTCTCCATTAGTTTAATATCCATATTGTGATCACGCGAATATTGGGATTTAGCTAACTACATAACTAGAAATTGAATTGAACTTATGTAGGTTGTACCTAATGTATCATATTTTGTTGTTGTTTAGTTGTTCGTTTCAAAATAAAATGAGTCATTAGAATCTGAGAATTTGAACAGGATTAAACTGTGATATCATCGTGGTTTGATACAACTGTTTTTCATTTCATTACAACACGGAATTCATGGAAATTTATTTGATGGAAAAAGATAATAATATCTTCCTAATTCCACCTGTCTCAACAACCTTACACCAAGATGATCGAAATCTTATAGACGCTAAGTTTGAAAGATTATAGAATATGATAATGGTTATACTTATTGTATCAGTTGTAGGTAGGTCTTTTTTAGCGAGTCTTTGCCAAATGTTTCTTAAGCCCGTTGGAGACATCTTTATTATTGTATTTTTCTCCAGTTTTTACTTAAATAAGAGTTTCTGTCACGGTTAAAAAACAACGTACCTAATGCGGTATATATTTATTTTAACACTAGCTTTCCTGACAGACGTTGTCCTGTGTTCCTAACTATGAATATTGAATTCGAATTTGTATGGTGATGAATTATCATTTGACCAATGTGATTCCGAACGATACGTCTGTTTTATACCATGTATATTCCATCCCCATTCTGTCAATCACACCAATTTACAATTTCTGTCAAAATTTCAAAATTGGAATAAAAATTATAAGGTAAAAAGTACTAATAAGGTTGTCTACATAAAGTTTTCTTAATTTTTCTCTTGCAAAAGAACATTCTCCTGATAAAAACCTACACGACAAAAAAAGAATTAGCGAAATCGGTCCAGCCGTTTAGGCGTGATGCGATGACATCGGGAAATAGCTCTCCATTTTTATATATAAGACAAGATAAACGACATATCGAAATAAAAAAGTTTATTTTTAATATAGAACAATAATTATTATCATCAATTTAATGATGATTTGGTTGCATTTATAAGCAGGTTCTCGTATATTAGCTTGCTTGTCCCCCTTTTTTATTAATTTTTAAAAGGGCGGAAAACATGCCCTGCATGGAAAAAGTTTTTAGTACGCCGCTGTGTTTGTAAAAATTTAAAATAGAACTTAAATTATACTTATTATGTCATTGTACCTATTTTGTAACAAATCATTGAGACCAACAAAATAATCAATATTTATTTTGGTTGTCTCAATTTTATGATGAGCGAGATGTTTAGGTAGGTCTGTGTTGAGATTTTGTAATGTTGACACGGCGCTAATATGAGAGTAGGGGCAGGGCAGGTTATGGTGAGCTCAGTCTAAAGATGGGTAAGAGACTAAAATATGGCCTGAACAAAAACGTGTTATTTACGTATGTAAATTACATACTGCAAAGAGTCGTAATTGTAGAGGAAGTGCATATTTGATAATATCTAGGAAGGTATAGGTGTAAATTTTAATATCTAACCTTAATACACGGTTAGGTACCTACTACATACATACCCAATTATTTTAATCAATGTCTTACATGACAATATTTATCTTACATTTTACCAATTACGGCAGTTTGTTTATTTTTAAACAAATAGTAGGTAGGTAATCAACCGTTACAATATAAGGATTCGTCTCCACTTTTGAGATAGGTATTAAGATGGATAATATAATTATTTTTAAGTAGGTACTTACTTGAACACACTTCTACAGACTACTTATAAAGATCAACAACTTCATAGAAACAAATGTAAAATGAAAAGGGCTCATAATGGGCGCAGTAAGTTTTTGAAGGCGGCACCTATATTCAAATGGAAGGTGGAGCTGGAAACGGCGGGGTATAATTTGAGAATAGATTAATATTGTTTGTTTTTATGTAATAATAATAGAAAAACTTTGTACGTACCTACAACATTTCTAATTTGACGCATCCATGTCATTGTTTTTGAAATAAAATTGTGAAATAGCGCTCACTTAGTCTTTGACAATGGAACCCTAATACCTATGTTCAAACTTATAATTTACATGAGCTATGGTCGAATTTCGAACACAGCAGCCCGATTCACGGAAAAGTTTAAGTCTAAGTTTAGTTCGAAGTTCGATTCAAACTTTTCCGTGAATAGGTACATAGACTGTAGATAGTCGCCGCCTACAATTATTATTACCAGCAGCCCTATTCACGGAAAAGTTTGAATCGAACTTCGTTCGAACTTCGAACTAAACTTAGACTTAAACTTTTCCGTGAATCGGGCTGCTGGTCGACCACTAGTATTGATAAATTCTTGACTGTGTATGTTACACCATCACACCATTGGACAACTTATATGTAAATAAGGCATACCTAATATTTTATGATGCGCACAAACAGGTCATAGCGATGAGTAAGATTCCTTTGCTCGATACCATCCTACATGTCCCTGACATTTAGCATTTTGTGATTATTGGTATAGGTACCTACAAAATAAACACGCATAATGCTGGTTAACGTCATCCATGATGATACGGAATATTATCTGCCAGGAACTAAGATTTATTGAATCAGTGAATGCCAGAAGGGATCTATGTCAAAAAAATGAAAAATTACTTATAAACTTTTTATGATGAAAACTTTTGACACATCCATCCGACGTAACCTAAACTAATCTCATTTGAAAGATAGTAAAGCCCCTTTATTCACGAATCGATCTTAATGCTATCGTGTCTTATATCTTGTCTTAAAATTGCGGATTGGCATTCATGAAACAAGATATTATCTAGTTTGATGCCGGTTTGATCCGTTAAGACCGCGTTTACAGTATGGAAATCGGCATTCATGAAAATGATCTAGGTATCTTGTATCTTATCTTACAACTGTCAAATTTTATGTCAACTCAAATGGTACATTTTACCGCTCCGAAACTCCTTTTTACTCTGTTTAAACGTCATGTAAAACGCAAATTTGTTCATTTATTTACAAAAAAAATGTTTTAGTGTATCCTAATTGTTAGGTATAATTTGACGTGTAATTTTTGGCATTGGCAGATTTTTTTTTAATCGACATCTCCGTGTATGTTGTGTTCGCAGTTCTGTTATAGACCATTAAAGGATGTCGTCATCTGACGTTTGCCACACACACACATCCATATAATTAGGTGCACACACCACACATGCATAAACCATAGTGATGGGTAACAAACCATTTTGCATAGCGACTCGAACTGCGCGAATTAGGTAATAGCACTGCCTTCTATAATACATAGATAATATAGAAGGCAGTATGGGTAATAGTGATCCGAATCAGTTATCCGGCTCACTTTGGTCAGTTTTATGACACTTTCCAGCAATAAAACACAATTATATACCTACTCTTTTTCTTGTAAAATACAGATATTTTGTATTGTTCGTATTAATTATCAGCTATTACAAATTAAATATTTTATTCCATACTAGCAATGATTTTTCTCAGTCATAATATTTGTTTTAATAATTTTATTTATCAAACCCATATTTTTTGTCATCTCTGCAAATTGATTTTTGTCTCATTATTACATTTGATGTTTTTTTAATTACAAGTTTTTTAAATTTATTTTTATGATTTTATTTGTCTTAACCTTGGTATTTTCTTTATTGGGCTGTGAAGCTGTGATAAGTTGGTATTTTCTTTAGCGGCACAAAACGTTCGAAAATCAATTCATCGAAAATCAATTCATCGAAAATCAATTCATCGAAAACCATTATTTTGAAGATATTTTAGAGAAATTGTTTATGACCTAATAATAAGGTAAAGCTTCAGTTTGGTCACTCCTATAAATTAAAGATGGCGGCGATTTTGACATAAGTTGGAGTATTTTTTTTTGTAATATCTTTATTAGTGCCTCATATAATGGCCGAAAACAGCGTCTGTACCCCTCGCCCCCCCCCCCTCAAAGATGTTGGCAGATCTTGTCACGTTCGTCCGTCCGTCTGTCTGTGTGTCTGTCTCGTCCGTTTGTTAGTTTATTTATTTATTTGTTTGTTCGTTTGTTTGTTTGTTTATTTATTTATTTATATATATTATTTATTTATTTATATATTTAGTTATTTAGTTATTTATCTATCTGTCCGTCTGTCTGTTCGTCCGTCTGTCTTTCTGTCCGTCCGTCCGTCTGTCTGTCCGTCCGTCTGTCTGTCCGTCCGTCTGTCTGTCCGTCCGTCTGTCTGTCCGTCCGTCTGTCTGTCCGTCCGTCTATCCGTCCGTCTGTCTGTCCGTCCGTCTGTCTGTACGTCCGTCTGTCTGTCCGTCCGTCTGTCTGTCTGTCCGTCCGTCTGTCTGTTCGTCCGTCTATCTGTCTGTCCGTCCGTCTGTCTGTTCGTCTGTCTATCCGCCCGTCTGTCTGTCCGTCCGTCCGTCTGTCCGTCCGTCCGTCAGTCTGTCCGTCTGTCTGTCCGCCTGTCTGTCCGTCCGTCTGTCTGTCTGTCCGTCCGTCCGTCTGTCTGTCTGTCCGTCCGTCTGTCTATCCGCCCGTCTGTCTGTCCGTCCGTCTGTCTGTCCGTCCGTCTTGTCTGTCTGTCGCCCTTCTGTCTGTCTGTCCGTCCGTCTGTCTGTCCGTCCGTCCGTCTGTCTGTCTGTCCGTCCGTCCGTCTGTCTGTCTGTCCGTCCGTCTGTCTATCCGCCCGTCTGTCTGTCCGTCCGTCTGTCTGTCCGTCCGTCTTGTCTGTCTGTCGCCCTTCTGTCTGTCTGTCCGTCTGTCTGTCTGTCCGTCCGTCTGTCTGTCTGTCCGTCCGTCTGTCTGTCTGTCTGTCTGTCCGTCCGTCTGTCTGTCCGCCCGTCTGTCTATATAATTAATTATCGACGACAAATACTAAAATACGCTTTTCGATACAAAAAAACAATGAAAAGTGATAGATAAAAATAAATATCGCATACTTTGAAAGTGTGTGATATTATTTTATCGCACGATATGAAAATAGGCCCATTTTCTAAATTGAAGTCCAAATATTTCAACACATGAGTTTGGTTGTCAAAAAGACTAGTCTCTCAAATATCTTCAAAATATTTATTTTCGATGAATTGGTCATTCGATGAATTGATCATTCGATGAATTGATTTTCGATGAATTGATTTTCGATGAATTGATCATTCGATGAATTGATTTTCGATTAATTGATTTTCGATGAATTGATATTCGATGAATTGATTTTCGATGAACTCGTCGGTTACCGAAAAAGGGAGCCACCGCCGAAAAGGTGCCACGCTTGTGTTTTAGTCGTTGACAACCACAGAACACATATACTCTCTAACGAGAGAAGAACGCCAACTTCATAGAAAAAATATGCAAACACGGAAATTGACAGATGGCATCTATCTCTCTCGCTCACATCGTTCATGCCCATACACAAAACCGGGAAATTCAAATATGGGTCGGTACAATGCGCACTAGCGACCAAAACAGTTGCATTCTAGTACAAAAATGGGATATGAAAATATCCCATCTTTATACTAGAATACAACTGTTGAATCATTTATCCTGAAATTGGTTATGGTAAAGAATTAAAATGCAGCAGTAGTTAAATATGGCATTTATTTTTATGCAAATAATAAAACATGTAACAATATAAATAGTATGTATTATTGGTATCTATTACCTACATAAAATAATACTAAGCCAAAAATATATTATCAATAACAATTAGTTACTCGAAAAAATATGTTCAAACGACACAATACATCCTGATTCTACTTATTATTAAAATCACAGAAGTAACCACAGCGGAACCTTTTTTTACCGTTAAAAATGACGAGTACGTAGGACTTATTACAAAATCTTTTAAAAAGGAATACAATGTGTCTTTGATGGTATGTGATTGATTATTATTATGACACCACAGAATAAGGAACATTTCCGATACTTGAAACTCATAATAACAAAATAATAAAGTAAACGAAAGATTCAATGTCTAGAACCGACACACAACCACTTGTAAATATTAATTACACTATTATGAGTCTTTGTTTTAACATCTTTTACGTGCATACAATAGCGTAGTGGTAAAATCTCAAAACAAAACAGGAGTCCATTTGTCGAATCAACACAAGAGTCCATTTTTTGTCAAAACAAAACAGAGTCTATTTCTCACAAACAACAGTATCTTTCTTGATATCAACGAGACCATTTTTCACAGCGATACGAAACACCGATTCGACTTCACACAAAATTAATAACACAATCTCCCGAGTTGGAAACAGGAAAAAAAACGGAATAATCAGTCAGCGCTCGTCTAAATAAAAATGGCCGAAGTTGTTTGGATGTTGTTTGGCAACAAGATCAGTGTAGCCAGCTTTCAAAAAATAAAAAAGTTTTGCAACATTATTTTTCGAAATCTGGTGTCTTATAAAAAAATACATATTAATTCACGAATCAAAACACCACGTGATAACATAATAATAAATGTATGTTTTTAATATTCACTCTAAAGTTCATATTTCGGAATTATTTCATAATCGGTAATTCTATTTTTTGCGTCTGTTATACAAATTTCGATACCATACAATACCAACATTAGCATCACGATGTACCAACATCAGCATATTCTTGTTGGCAAGTACCAATACCAGAGTTAACCCCCCCTGTTGACAACAGCTCGAGCTTGACAGTTGTGTCTGCGGTAATACGGTGTTCTTGAAAATGGTGACTTGTGATTGGACTTGTGCTGTGAAAAATAGACGTACATCAACAGAACTCAATATAGGAAAATCCTGTTATCAAAAGGGATGTATTTAATATATTATAAGTGAATATTTTTGTAATAAAATGCTCAAAATATAAAAATAAATTTGACAATTAATTTTGTTTTATTAGTTAGGCCCACATCACACAACGGCTGCAGACCTAGAGCGGTTAAAAACACCGCGTCTGTTTGAAACGCCTAGGTACATTTTTATTTGAAGAGGTAGCCCAGCGGTTCAGTCTGCGACTTTCTTACACAGCATACGTCGTGGGTTCGAATCCCTGTGCTGACTATTTCCACTTTCACAGCACAATTCTTCCTTAGTATATGTGAAAGTTTCCAAATGTATTTGTGTTCACTTTTATTTGGCCCAAATTCATTTAAAAACATACACCCGTACGCGGCGTATGCAATAGTATAATATCTCATTGTATATTATGTAGATATATTATATTTTTTGGCAAATATACCCCAGATGAATGCGTATTTTATAGGTTATGGCACAACTTGCAGCATACTTCAATGTTGTAGAGGGGGCACGTCGAGTGGATATGAGAGACTTGAGAGAGCAGCGAGAACTTTGGTATGTTAGAGCAGCCATGGATGCCGATGATGATCAATTTATTAGACACTACTGTCTTTCAAAGGAAGTGTTCAATGAATTGGTTGTTGAATTGACACAGTTGCTGAAGACTGCATACCGAAGAGGTAATGAATATTAAAAAATTTGCAATTTATGTTATATAAAATTAATGAAAGCATTTATTTCACCTTTGTGTAAGTATACAATCTTTGATAATAATGAGCCCTTTGCCTGTAGATCACTCATAGAGAATCATGGTGATTTCATTTCATGCCTCATTAAAGTTTTAATCATAAACTTTTAGAAGAATCATATTATAGGAATGTATGTTATTTAATCCAGATTTACCACTTTGACATAAATATACTAAGTCACTGTGAATGCATCTTTTGGTGGAGCTATGGTTACCATATGTACGGTTTTCGACCGAACAGTCCGGTTTTCGTTATGCTTGTCCAGTCAAGAAAATCTCGATAAACCGGACAGAAGATTGTACGGTTTCCGTGAAAATTATGAACATTTTCATAACTGACTGAAAATTGTGCAGAATGTGTGTAGTATTCCCGTATCTAATGCTTTTGTAGAAAAAATCTTTAGCGTCATGGGAAAGGACAGAAGAAAGAAATTGTCTCGACGTAAATACTGTTAAAAGTGAATTGTGCGTTTTCTTTAATATTACTGCTAGTTTTACTGAATTTAAAGATGCCATCTCAGGCAATAAAAGCAGTAACAGCAAGTACTAAATATATGAAAAAGTAGGTCTATTTAGTTATCAACACAGGACAGATGATCAGTCTCCAAATCACCGGACCCCCCCCCCCTGCTCCGGTCCTGTCCGGTTTTTTTTTAACACATCTGGCTATCCTAGGTGGAGCAATGCATGACTCCCATATCTTCAACCAGCACCCTGTCAAGCAACACCTTACAGACCTTGTTAGTAGAGTTGTTGACTTTCTCAACAGGAAGTCCATGACAATAATGAATATAAAAGGAGCCAGTACGTAGCCCTGTCTGACTCCCGTGGTGATACAAGAAAAAATAAAAACCCAAAAATATTTGAAAAAAGCTTACTTAGTAAAGTAGGTATCATAAATTAAACATACATCTATTTGTATAATAATTTTAAGAATGTATTCATACTATAAAAATGTATAATTGGAAAATCAATGCTAATAGATAATATTTGATATTGTAGGTGACTCAGGATATGCACTTAGGCAATATAATGTTGACACCTATTGTGAATGCTGCAGCAGGAAGTGCAGAAGAGCACTTTACAAAGACACTGTGCAGCACGCAATAGGGTGGAGCGAACTATTGGCCTGTTGAAAGCTCGGTGGCATTGCTTATTGAAAGATGCTGCACTATAAACCGGAGATGGTGGAGATATAAATGAATGAAGTGAAAATAGTGAATGCATGTTGCGTGTTGCATAATTTATACAATCGTTACCGTCTGCCATCTCCGGATACGCCATATCAACAGGTCCACGATGAGCTCCACTTTGATGACTTCATTGTCCCCCCCCCTTATCACAGTAAGAGGAATTTCGAAGAGTCCAGGGGGGCTATTCACGAAACAGTGCTCACTCAAAGTGAACACAGATACACTCTTTGACAGTAAGCTACTTAAAGCTTGTGTCGTGAAAGAGGAAGATGGTCGGCACCTGGAATAGACCCCCCTCCCTCCTAGTGATATTTGGTGATGTTTCAAAATACCCCCCCCCCCTACCACCCGAAAATCACGTGTACTTTTTAGTACAAAGAATCAAGAATTTTTTGATTTAATTTTCGTAAATTTTTTAAATTTCTGAAAGTAGGTACAATTGTTTTTCTTTAAATTCATCATAAAAATAAATGCTTGTGATTTTCTCACTAGGCCCCCGTCCCCCTACATAATCTTACGTAATTTTTTTCCAGACCCCCACCCCGTATGGGCTCATGTGATTAATGGACGCCCCCCTATGGATATATTTTTTTTATATAAGCAACCTTGTAAGTAGGTAGGTAATGATGAATTTTGAAAAAATCTGCAATCAGACCCTTGTACGTAATAAAATCTCAACTTTGATGGCATTTTCGGGTTGCAGAATACTCAGCTAACAATCTGAATATTTATTTATTTATCGTATGGTCTTACAATGTATGTCACATTTCATGTAGGTTAATATATTTTTTTCAAATAAGTAAGAATACATAAAAACAGCATTAAAATATTAAACAGTTATATCTCCTATTGGATTGTCAAATCAGAATATGATCCATCTCATTTATAATAATATTTTCAATTAATGAATGACAATATCTAAAAAGTTGCAAAGAAGATGAAGAAATAAAATGATTTATATTTTAGTACACAGAATTTTATATTGTTTAACTTACACTTAACACATTTCTTAAAAACTGTAAAACATTCATGATCGAGTTACACGACAATAAAAACACTGGTTGTAACTTCCGAACTAAAAGATTTCATATAGGAGACAAAGTATTCTATCTTCTTTATGTAATTTGACATTTCTTTCTTGGTGGGCTGCGGCAACTCCAGCATATCATGCTCAGTAAACTTTTTAGAAAATTCTCCTCCGCCATTGAGTGCCTTACTTCCATTTGTTTCAGCCTTATTATAATTTGCTTTGTTCTTTGTGAGAAGGGCGTGAAAATCAGAGAGAGCGCTCAGAATGTAAAATGCTTTGTTTCGTTTGTCAGGACCATGAAACAAATGCTGGAGATCACTAATGATATGTCTTTTGGTATCTGCATCCGTTATTATTGACGGATTCTGAAATGAAGTAAAGGTATTTTAAAATAGTTGAAAATTCATTGTAATTCTAACTTCCATATTAGCCCAAATATAAAGCAACTTCGAAATTTTCAAAGAGGTATTTCATATATGTTGTTGAAGGCGCCACTTGCCATACCGATACGTATCGGGAGCTCAGTCCCGAGGTCACCAGTGGTGGTAATGGTTGCTCCCAGGTACTTGAATTTATCCACCCGGGAGACCTGGTGACCGTCGATGGTTATCGGTAGCTGTTTATCGGGGCAGGCATTATTCGCCATGAGCTCCGTCTTACTGGCATTGACCCGAAGGCTGAGGCGAGCTGTTTCGTCGCAGAGTCTTGAAACACTGCGCTGTAATTCCTCCACTGTCATACTGAACAACGCTAGGTCGTCCGCGTACTCCAGATCGCCCATTAGACCATCTCTCTGTGTTATCGGTATACCTCTTGCTCACATTAAGTAAACACCCAATACATGCCAAACAACATGCATATCAAGAAGGGAAATCAACTGAAACTGCACTTATCGAACTAGTAAATAAGATACAGAACTCAGTAAACAACGGGGAAGTAGCACTTTGCGTCTTCCTGGACATAGAGGGAGCATTTGATGGTGCCCCAACAGAAGTCCTACTAAATGGACTTAGACGAAAACAAGTATCGAACACCATTATAAAATGGATCAAAGATATGTTGTCCAATAGATACATTACGACAAACCTGCTGGGAGAAAACTTCATAGCAAAAACTATCAAAGGATGTCCGCAAGGAGGGGTTCTATCCCCACTATTATGGACACTTACAGCGGACAGCCTTATCTGCCAATTAAATGATAACGGTTATGACGCACAAAGCTATGCTGATGACATAGTAATAACAATCAGAGGGAAACAATGTGAAATTATCTCTGAACTAATGCAAAATGCACTACAAATAGTAGAAAACTGGTGCAAACTGAATGGACTTGTAGTAAATGCAAACAAGACTACACTTATTCCATTTACAAAAAAGAGGAAGTTAGATAAACTAACAACACCCATGTTCTTCGGAGAAAGACTAACATTCTCGAAAGAAACAAAATACCTAGGTATAACACTAGACGACAAACTCACATGGAACAAACATGTAGACAAAATAACACAGAAAGCAACAAAAGCCCTGTGGATATGCAAAAGGATGGTAGGGAAAAACTGGGGACTGAATCCCTCACAAACATTATGGATGTATAAATCCATAGTGAGGCCCACTATCTCATATGCTATACAAGTCTGGAGCAACAAACTAGAGCAAAAAGGCTGTATAGACAAGCTTACAAAATTACAAAGAATGGCTTGTCTACTAACCACCGGAGCACTACATACAACTCCCACTGCTTCTCTTGAAGCGTTACTTAATCTACCACCACTTCATCTGCACTTGCAAAAAGCAGCGAAGGAAGGAATGATTAGATTAAATAATGGATTGAGCCAAAAACATAAATATCCAACAAAATCTAACTTAATAACAGAACTTGAAAAGGATAACCTTTTAAGTATACCCAAAGACAAAATTATGAATGTCTATAAATTCGAAAAACCTTATAAAATCGAAATCCAAACCAGGAACGAATTATCTGACACCTGGTATCAGGAAACCAACGGTGCTATAATATGGTACACTGATGGCTCCAAAAAGGAAAGCGGAGTTGGTTCGGGTGTGTATGGACTGACACCCAGAGTCAAGATGTACAAACACCTCGGACAAACTACAACCATTTTTCAGGCAGAAATATGTGCCATAACAATATGTGTCTATGAAAACCTAAAAAGAAACTACAGACACAAAACAATTTATATCTACTCAGACAGTCAAGCAGCGCTCAAAGCCTTGACTCATGTAAAATAAATTCATCTACAGTACAAGACTGTACTATAGCACTCACAACTCACAATAGAAAAGAACAACAAAGTTGTTCTAAGATGGGTGCCAGGACACTCAAACCATAAAGGTAATGAAGAAGCGGACAAACTTGCAAACATGGGGGCTGACACCAAAACATTTGGACCAGAACCCCACTGCTTCTTAGCCTACACTGTTCTAAAAACAATGTTAAACAATAATATGCTGGAAAAAGCAAAACTAAACTGGGAAAACATACCCGGACAGAAACATCCCAAATCATTAATAGACGGCTTTATAAAAAAGAGATCAGACAAAATCCTTGCTTTAAATAGAGAAAACATCAGAGTTCTAACCAAAGCACTGACTGGACATTGCAGATTAAATAAACATCTAAGTACAATGAAACTGATGGACATGCATCTATGCAGATTCTGCCTAGATTAACATGAAACGCCATTACACCTGCTATGTGACTGCGGACCACTGATGCAGACCAGAAACAAAATAATTGGATCTCACATCTCTGATCAAACTCAAATCAAAGAAACCAGCCCACAAAAGATTCTAAAATTCATCCGCGAGATCGGACTGTGGGGTGACCTCTAACAGCAAATCTATTCACAATGAACTAATACAGTTGACGTGAAGAAAGCACTAGAGGGTTTCAAAAAAAAAAAAAAAAAACCTCTTGCTCCTTGCATGGACTTTCTCAACAGGAAGTCCATGACTATTATGAATATAAAGGGAGCTAGTACGCAGCCCTGTCTGACTCCCGTGGTGATCCTAAAAGCTTCAGTAGGACCACCTGGCGTTTTCACGCTACACTCTGAGCCTTCATACAGGGACTGCACCATTTTAACTATTTTTGGAGGTATACCATACAGAGCAAGAATTTCCCATATTGATGGTCTATGTGGGCTGTCGAAGGCCTTTTCAAAATCTATAAAGCAACAAGCGACTGGAGAGTTAAACTTCTTGCACTGCTGAAAGATGCACCTAGCACAGAAAATTGGGTCCGTGCAGGACCTTCCAGGTACAAAGCCGCATTGTTGCTCTCTCAGGACAGCCATGACAGGCCCCCGAATGCGGTGTAGTAATATCTGAGATAATACCTTACCGGGAACACTCAGCGGAGTAATTCCACGGTAGTTTCCGCATTCAAGGAGGTCCCCCTTTTTAAATATTGTGACGATGGATCCATTCCGCCAATCTTTTGGGCACCTCTCCTCTTCCCACGCCATTTTAAATATATCTAATAGTGGTTGGCCAAGGGTGTCTATGCCTTGTTTGAGGAGCTCTACGTGAATTCCATCGTCTCCTGGCGCTTTGTTGTTCTGTCGGCGGGTCCTCACATATCCCAGTTGCCTGAGGTATATTCAGACCAGTCAACTCCTCCTCAAAGTTGTAAGGTGAGGGGGGCTCGGGACGGTTTAATATTGACTCAAAGTACTCCCTCCATCTCCCTTTAATCAGTTCGGGGGCAGTGACAGTGGCTCCACGAGAGTCTCGTATTGCCGTCACGGGTCTTTTTTGACCCCTGCCCCCGACCTCCCGGGTGATTTCGAAAAGTGTCCTTGAGTCATTTCCGAGTGCAGCAGATTGCGCTCGCCATATCTGAGAGTCCAGGTGTCTTCTCTTATCTGTTCGTACAGAGTGCTTCACCTTGCGGCTCAGCTCTCTGTACTCAGACACCAAAGCAGCCAGTTTTTGAGGGTCTTTTTCGCTGTCTCTGAGGGTCTTAGCCTTCTGGCGATCTTCGATGAGGCTCCAGGACCCATCGGACATCCATATTGGCCTCTTTTTGCTTTAATTTTAATATTAATAATATACATTTGGATTTTACTTTCATCAGCCGGCATTACAGTTTTCACCTATGCGCTGGCAGATGTCAACAAATTGTTAGAAAATTAATTAAACTAAATACATAAATAGCAACACAAATATGCAAAAATAAATTAAACTTTATAAGTAGTTAACCAATTCAAAATGTCTTCAATATAAAAAATGTTTATAAGTTGTTGAACATGCATTTTTCTTGGTGGAAGTAATTTAAATAATCAAATTTAAATAAAAAACTTTTTAACTATTCCACAAATTTATTGTACCTGACATGTTTCGAAGGGGCACGCCCTTCATGGTCACGGGTTATTTCAGTTTCAAATAACCTGTGACCATGAAGGGCGTGCCCCTTCGAAACATGTCAGGTACAATAAATTTGTGGAATAGTTAAAAAGTTTTTTATTTAAATTTGATTATAAAAAATGTTATTAAAAGCAGTTAAAATGTCACTGCGCATAATATAATAGAATATCTGAAGTGGTTGGTGGTCTTGCGGTTACGACGCCGGCGGGTTCGATCCCAGGTGCCAACCATCTTCAATGAGTGTATTTGTGTTCACTTTGAGTGAGCACAGATTCATTTTTATTTAAAAAAAAATCATCTTATCTTAAAAACAATTGCTTTTCAAAATATTATACTCTGCATATACCAGGAATTAGGCTATAAAATTGCATAAATGGCAACACAGATAAAGCAGGAAAGATTTTAACAACTCCAAAACTAATAATAGTAGACATACCATGGATAAAAGATACGCTTATACGAAATGCGATTTTGATAAATAATAGGATGGTAAAACTGTTAATGGAAGAAATAAACAGATTGGACTTACATTATAACATTCTTGTACGACAGACAAGACAGCGGTTGAAGCATCATCAAAATTAACATTGCCATTTAAGTTTTTACAAATGGAGTGAAGACAGCAGACGGCCTCTCGATCAAAGAAGTTGTGCTCTCCGTTAAACAGTCTCGCTATATATACATATGATGCTAAGATGTTGAACAAGTTATATTTGACACAGGAAGCAGGCTTACGACACTGTAAATTGAAAATTCAATACAAGTAATTAAAGAACAATTCAAATAATAGAAACTCAAATAACAAATGGATTCTAATTATCTGAGTTTTTAACAAGGTGACTCAGAAGGATTCCGTGTATCTATAATCCCTTTAAGACCTTAGGAGCGTAAGGAAGGAGCTAGAGTTCTCTACTTCAGTTGATCTTGCAGTGTCATTTCTAACCTCCTCCCACAACATGTTCAAATCCCTCTGCTCTTCTTTGTAGGATAGGAACATAGGGAGAGAGAAGGTCAGGATCAGAAGGAAGAAAAAACGGCACTTCTCGGTCAACTGTCGTTTCAAAAGACATTGGGAATACAGTGGTGCCACAACATAACAAATGCATCTATACCTCAACAAGTTTGATGCATTTTTTTTATGAATCTCTTTCACAGTGAGCTACTACAGAGGAAAATGGTCGGCATCTAGGATAGAACCCACAACTTACAGTATGAAAATTGGCGTAGCAAATATGTATTAAGAATAACAAATGACAGTTTGTGTCCGATTCCAAATTCATGGCAGACCATTCAATAGAAACCTCAGTTTCTTCGACACAGAGCTGAGAGATATGAATGCAGTGTGGGAGATGATCGTTGGTACTGTCGAACATTCAGGTCTACGTTTAAGATGTCAAAATGTATTTTATGATTACACTGAAATTTAAATAAAATAACTAACCGATATTTGGGAGAAGTCTTTAACATTCTTCAAAATGGGAGGGCAAAGAGATATATAAGGTTCTTCTTTAACTTTACTGTTGACTTCCTCAATCTTCACATCCTCATAATGAGCACACCACCAGGGTTCCCATAGTGATAGAATTTTGGAGATGTCTTCCGATTTGATTAATTCTTCAAATTCTTTTTTCTCTGTAAACGACAATGCTTCCCAAACTTTTTCTGCATCATCTAAATTAATATCTCGCATTCGTTCAACTAAATCTGGTAAAGAGTCTTCATCGTCTGAATCTTTCACTTCTTCACAATCACTCGAAATATTAATAATATCTTCATCATCACTGTCACTATCTTCCAATAATCTATCTATGTTTTCCGGCGTTTCTTTGGAATCACAGTCATTTCTATAAGTTCTTGATAATATTTCTAACATTCCATTTTTTACTTTGGGATCTGGTTCTAAAGACTTCAACTCCTGATCAATGCATTCTTTGTAGAAACTTTCTGAACATTTAATATGCTGGTTGGACTTGTAACAATCTAGGGAACAATATAACACATTGCATCTTGGACAGCAATATTTACTAACATTTTCATTACATCTGAAACAATTTAAAACAATGCTACATAATAATAACCAAATAATAGTCAAACATAAATGTGCCTATACCAATGTTTATACAATCATTACTAACAAATTACACAAATCATCCTTGTTTGGCTTTTCGTCTCCAGACATATTTTGTAGTTTGATTACTTAATAGTTAAGTCCAAAAACTCTCGGCAAAATTATTATAAACAAAACTTTAAAACGATTTCCCTTTAGGAATATGGTTGAGCCGGGTGTGACAGTTGACAGTGACAGTTTAAAACCATAGAGAGAAATATTATAATATTCCTCAATCAAATATTATTTATTTTTTAGTGATTATATATTTTAGTACCTAATGAATTGCAATTTAAAGTTGAATTTATAATTCATTATTGTCATAATTAACCATGTAAAAATTTAAAATCAACTCACTTTGGTCGATTAAGAACGTATTTTTCTGGATGAAAATGTTGTGGTGGCCAATCTATGGTAATGCTTATTGTCATTGTTATGACAGTTGACAATTTCAGGATACAAAGAGTAACCTAAAAAAACAATTAAAAAAACCTAAACGATTTTTTTTGAATAGTAATAATTTAGAATCGAGGTAGTAATGTTAATGCTTCTACGTAGTACATTTTAAAAGGTTTTATCCAAAAATATAAGACTTGAATTTTTAAATTATAGGTATATATTTTTGCTTGATTTACAAATCAAGAGCTTTCCCATATTATTTGACTTCAATATCATAGTTAAAAATAATTATAAAAATGAAAGAGTCTTCTTTATCAAATGTTTGACTTAAACATTTGATATTTCAAACCGTTTCATGTTTGAACAACATATTTTGTGAGACTCTTTCATTTTTATTTTGAAATAGACTATCGCCAAGCACCTTCCATCGTAGAAGAATAATTATTGTACTTTTTTATTTGTAGTACAATCTGATGGATGAACCAGATATCATAGAAGATTTTTACGGTGTATACCTTTTATATTGCCTGAATGAAAAATATTTAGGAAGAACGTATATTGGATACACTGTTGATCCGAATAGAAGAATTTCACAACACAATAAAGGAATAATAGCTGGTGGAGCATGGAGGACAAATAACAAAGGACCATGGTGATAATTTTTAATAGCTTTTTATAAATATTACACCTTAATGTCAGCACCAATTATATCAGAGCATCCTTTTGTGAATACATTTAATTTTGTTAAGGTTTCATCTTCATACATTGTATTTACTTCTTCTATCCCATTAGTTAAAACTTACACTCTTGCATTTATATTTCTTTAGATACTGAAGACGAAAAAATACAATGACAATCTGGGTTCTTTATTTTTATGTGCATTATAACTTGTTGACTCCATATTGTTAGCAATTGACAGTTTAGTTACACTCTAAACAAAGCTCTTTCTTCAAAAAGATTCTCATTATTTCCAACAGATGGCTTATGATTTTGAAAATTTCCCAACCATTTAACCAATTCCATACACACAGCTGATGGCCTGGAATTTAGCATCTCTGCATAGTGTAGTTAGGGTCGTAGCTTAGAATCCTACTGGTAGCATGGGATCTTGAATACAAAATTAGACCACCTAATGGTGAATGTTGTTAACGTAAAGTTATCACACTAAACTAAACTAAGTCAGCCTTTGAAACAGTAGCAGAAGACGGTTTTATTGCCATTAAAAATTCTAATATTTCTTATTAATTTCAGTCTTGTGGCTTGTAATTCAAAAGTTGGGGCAGATGTCTTGTAAGGTTAATACACAGCTATTTTTCACCGCTTTCGTTGTCTGCCTGAGAGGCGTCTTCCATGGAATTGGTCGTGCAATGCCATGGAATCTGGATGAGTCCATTTTCCTCACGTGTTCATACCAAAACCTTCTTCTTTGCTTACCCCAACCTATTCTCAATATCTCCCTTACCTTTGTGGTTCTATCTCTGAGGTTCTTCCCAGAGAAATATTAGCATTAAAAAGAAATAATGATTTTTTAGGCTCTTTCTGACCGTACTGACCAGTTGTGCTGAAGCATTAATCCAACATTTAGTGTTCAAGATGGCCTATATCTAATTTTTTCTTTACTTACCTGCTATAGTTGAAGAGTCAGCTAAAAGGCCAGATGTTTTGAATTGTATCTGTGTTTTCCTGATAACTTATTTTAATAAATACTTTGATTTCAGGAAGATGGTTATGATTATACATGGATTTCCTAACAACATTTCAGCACTTAGGGTATACTAGAACTTACATTATTAACTAACATAAAATTTTGAACACAGATCTTAAAAATTAATATTGAATTAATTATTATAGTTCGAATGGGCCTGGCAAAATCCTGAATCGTCTCGGAGATTCATTCATGTCGCAAACAGAAAGAAACTGAGAACTGAAAAACAACTAGGATACAGATTGAGAATGCTGGCTGAGATGTTAAGAGTCGGTCCCTGGAATAGACTTCCTCTAACCATAAGATGGTTAGCGGACGACTTTGCTCAAGATTTTCCAGTAAGTAATTTATTCTGTAGTTAATAATTTATTCTAAATTTTAATAGATCTTGAATTCTAGTACAGATTTCAATATAATATCTGTAAATAAGTACAATATATGTGAATTAGACAAATAACAAATGGTATAGTCATATTCTACCGCCATATTAACCACTGGTAACTTTTCTGATCTTCAAGTTGTTTGCATATTGTTTTCCGCAATATCCAACAGATGGCTCATAATATTACATCTACATAATGATTCAGTTATAATATTAAAAGCTCATAAACCACAAACTTTAGATTTGATTTTAATCATCGCTGAACCTTGTAGTTGCTTTGTAGTAATGTTATATACAAATTTGTTCATTTTTTTCAAATTTATTTAAACATTTGATAAATTTCCAAAATTATAGAATCTTGATAGTAAAATAGATACTTGGCCATCTTTTGAAAATTAATTGTGTTTTGAAGATGTGAAGCAAGACGGGTAAAGACGCTTGTAAAAATAATAAATTACAAAATTATCTTCTTGCTTGAGTATCTGCTGAAGAATTCATTTCAATTTTCTCACCATTTCATACTGTATTTAGTGGCATTGGCAATTCAGTTGAGCTAAAGGATAGAAATTCTAGAAAAAAAATCATCACTGATACTAAAAATTCAGAAACTTATCATAATTAAGTTTACTAATTTGAATTTTCAGCCGGATAAATTACCTCCGTTTCATATGCCCATTTGCTACGGACCAGTCAAAAGTAAAAAGAAGAAAACCTCAACAAAGAACAATGCCAAAGTTACGGAATCTAAAGAGTCTCTTGAAAGTTTAAACTCTGTACAGTGCTCCTTGTGTTTTGAATTGATTCAAGACGACTTCAAATTATCCTGTCTAAATAAAGATTGTGATTTGCTCTGCCACATACATTGCTTAGCTGAGTTGTTTTTAGAAAGTGGTGAATATGTTCCTATAGAAGGTGACTGTCCTCTGTGCTGTAAGAATCTATTGTGGGGAGATTTAATAAGAAAAATGAAAGGTTGCAATGATTTCACTTATGAACAGGAATCAGCTGATGATGTAGAAAGACATTCTTCAGGAGAAATGAGCGATGTTCCAGAGTTCTCGAGTGATTTAGACAGTGATGTATAATATTTCAATTATTTATAACAATGTTTTTAATATTAAAGTTTGTTTTTTTACATGTTTCTCTTTACTTTTTTTTGTTAGTGCATACCTGTATCGTCACTCATCAGTCATGATAGCCAATTTTGGAGGAAGTCAGGAACTTAATAATACAGACAAATGAACTGATATTCTTTAACCTACTACTAAAGTTGGGCCACTGTACGGGTGCTTCCAACTACCCCTTTATAATTCTACCTACTTCCTTCCGTCTCGCCATAAACGAAACATCAGAAATGGTCAAAGTGGTAAGTTGGTAACGCCTTGTTGATTGTATTAGAATATAATTATGTAAGCTATATTCATATTGTCTTTCTATGACAACCTTTCTCTGTTTTTTTCTATTCTTTTGTTAATTTCTTTGAAAAGAAATAATACTAGAGAGATAATGTGCTACTGCGCGTGGTTCCAACATGTGCCATGTGACTATTGTTGAATTTATACAGACTGTGACGTTTGTCGGTGGTGGTGTGTGGGATTCATTTTATTATTTTTAATATTTAAATGTTAACACAGACACTTTTAATTTTTTAATCATATAATTATTAGTTAAAAGAAGTATGGATTTTTATTGCTGTGCTTTTGAATGAAATGAAAATAATATGTCTTCAGTCAGGTGACTACTAGATAAGGGAATCAGTTTTTGGTTCAGCACACCTACAGAAGCTCTCCAATAATATGTGTACTCAGTGGTTCATTTCTGATTTCAATAAAGATGTGAAGTGTTTCTTACTCTCTCACTAAATTAAACCACTTTTATTGTTGAATTGAACATGCCTGCATATGATAAAGACAATCTTACTTGAAATGCATTAGTAACTTGGTCCCACTTTAATCTTCATTTAATTTGCTTGTTTTCTTTTACCTTACACCCTTCTTCTGTTCTCAGCAGTTGGAAAATACTTTATTAAAATGGGTAGAAACATTAGTGATGAAATAAAAATTTGCACAAGAGTTTATTTAAACTTTTTCAATTTATATAACAATTATTTTAAAAGTGAAGTAACAAAATTGCACATCAATTAAAAATGCTTAACAATAAATAAATAATTCTTACAGCTAATCAAAGAGTTCTATAATAATGAATAAATAATTACTTTAATATAAATTATCAAAAATAAATAATTTCTTAATATAAAATATAATTTAAAAAGCTATAAATACTAGATAATATTACAATATTTTATAATTATTTATGAACTTTTTTGTACAAACAGAAATCATCAATATAACGAAATTATGTGACCATTTATAATATTAACTTTGTTTGAAAGTTAATATTATAAATAATGGTCTGAAAGAAGTATGGAATCGACTCATCTATACAAGCCTCAAACGTAAGTGTGAAAACACGTAGAAAGCCGATTCCAACCCGCTCCGATCGCCGCAAAGAATGTTGTCTATGGTTTCAAATGGGCATGCCGGAAAGCAGGTTCCTGCTTTTGCTGTGCGTATCCTCATTCAAATGCATAGAAACATTCTGTCAAATCAAATCACCGAACTGAGTTTTGTCCCCGCTTCCCCGCGCACACCTCGTCATATTGTGCGTGAGACAGGTTGAACTTTCTTCTCGCTGTCTCTGTCACTTAACTACCCTGCTGACACAATGATATTTTGTTCATTTCTTTATCCTTAGTCAAAATGCAATCGGAGTCAGGGTTGGCAGCCAAACCATAAATATCAGGTTAATTAATACATTTAAAAGTTGGTGTCATGTCAAATAATGGATATTTTTCAAATTGAATATAATGAATATTTATAAATATAACTAACTTTGCAGTATTACAATATATTACATTTTTTTATCCGAAATATAATCTATTGTAATACTGCAAATTTAGTTTTATTTATAAATATTTATAATGACTCAGTATTACAAAGTTGAAAATAGTGTGTTTGAAGAATTAAATGTAATGAAGTTCTATAAGTACTATTTATTCGTTGAGTGCGTATTTCGACGAAGTTGAGTGACATTAATAAGACCAACTTTTTAATAGTTTATTGAATAAACGCACATGAGTTTTGTTTTACTAAAGTACACTCTTCTCGGTAGGTATAGCCGGCGGAAGTTAACTTAAAGCATTTTCTACCAATCAATCGGTCCCGTCTAATCTAAGACAAGATTCAAACCCCGAGTAGGTTGGCTTCATTTAAGTTTATTTTCTTTTTATTTTTGTGTAACATAAAAACTTTTTTGTTCATATAATATATTGTAGGTACGTATGTAGTTATAAACCAATTACTATATTATCAACGTACTATTTACGCAATTTTGTTGATGATAGGTTCTTTGACTTAGCTACCGATAAAAGTCAAGAATTATGTGGTAAAAACTTATTATATCTAATTAAGATATTACGATAAAAAATACGTCAAAACGTAATTCTATATTATTTTATGGAAAAAAAAAATTGTAAATAAAAAAATTTAGAAGGGAAAAAAACATGTAAAAAATAAATAAATATAAAATTTTTGACAACCATGGATTCTCACAAATAATATTGCATTTAGCCCCAAATGACCAACATTAGAAAGTGGAAGGTTTCTGCAGAAAAAAACTACAGAGTACAGAGCGACACGTCCGCCCGCCACAACGTTCTCTCACGAATGAAGAATTTTAGGATTTGTATGGAGCGTATACAGTTTTTGTTTCTAAAGGAAAAGGTCCTAAGCGCCCAATCACTTTTTACCGATTAATTACAAAACTATATTAAATAGAAATAAAAAAAGAAGATGGTTTTGAAGAAAATTAAAAGATAAGCAACGTTCTAATTATGTTTAGATTCTTGTGACCTTTTCAGGACTAGATCTTAAAGAAAAAATAACATGTTATTTTTTCTTTAAGATCTAGTCCTGAAAAGGTCACAAGAATCTAAACATAATTAGAACGTTGTGCACCAACAAAGCCAATAGGCAATAAATATGAGACATTAACAAAAATGGATATAGTCATATCCTGGCGCCAAATACATGACAGCAGTCGCAGTCTTTAAATTTGGTTGCTCTCTTGTTCTCAACAATTTCTAACTTTTATCTCTATTTTTCATTTTATTATTAAATTTCTACTTGTTGCATACATGAGATTTTTCGACATGTTGAACATGTTGAGAATTCTCATGATTAGGAGTTTCGGAGACAAACATTACCACCTAATGGCGAACGTTGTTAACGTAAAGTGATCACACTAAGCCAGCCTTCGAAATAACAGTAGAAGACGGTCGTAAGCCCGTAGTGGTTTGTTCCATTTAAAAATCGAACATTACTAATGAATTGTTAGAGTCATTAGTTGTTATTTTTTCTAAAAGATAAGCATTTTGGTATATTTTAAAGCGTTTTTTATTGAGTAGATAGCCTAAACCGTTATTATTTATAAAAATATAGAGCAAACTTTGAATTTTTTTTCTATCGAACTAAATTTGGAAAATTTAAATTCAAATTGGAAGACTTGATAGCCAAAGCTCTAACTTAAAGCACACTTCCTTTTTTGTTGTGCTACGATACCTATTAAGGGAACAACGTTTATATAAAAACAGCCATTTTCGAGTGTCCGGCTCTTAAAGGTGTCTTTTACAATGTGTTCGGTAAAAAAACTTGGAAACTATGAATATTCTTAAAACATTTGAGAGATTTTTTAAACTATGTGGTTATATATCTCAAAGTTGTAGAGTTCAAAAGTAGTAAGAGTATTTAATGTGATTAAGAATCGCTCCTTGTAATTCTTTAATTTTAATAATTTTAAACAAAAAAAAAGTAGTTAAAAGAGAAAAATGGTTTATACACATACACGAAGTAATTCTTTTTAAATAAAAATTTAAAAACTAAGTAATTATAAGTCTAGTAAATGCACATTAATATAAAGCTTGGATATATCAGTGGTTTTTATATCGCAACACACTGCCTCCTTCGAGAACATAGGGAGGAAACAAGATCCATTGATTGCGGAATTCCAGTGACCTCCTATTTTAGTTAACTCACATATAATTTTAAATGAAAATTTTCTAACGTAAATATCAATTCTATAATAGCACATCTAGCACAAGCGGACAACACATGGTGCTGGTGATACGACAGTTCTGTTGTCAATTTTGCGTAATGCGTACCTAGACAAGAACTTACAGTACCTACAGCCATAATTTAAACGTCGAATCGAAATCATTTTAAAAAAGGGCAAGGGAGTCTTGCAATATTATTCTCCAAAAGTAAATAGGTACCTAAGTAGTTGATAAAAAATATTGCATAATAAAGTACCTATGAGGTTGCAGCTAAAATGTTTTTTTAAGGCAGTAATAGGTATATCTGTTATGTGTGTTAAGGAGGATGCTGAATGACAGTTGGCCGAGGAGAGCGCTGTTCTTCCTCCCTTCCCCGAAGACGAGGAAGACCCTCTCATACTGTGTTCCGGTCCTTCGAAGCAGAGCTGAGGAATCTGGACATGGTGTGGGAGGATGTCATAAATATTGCGCAAGATCGGGCGTAATGGAGAGCTCTTCTTGCCTCCCTATGCTCCTAAGTGGGTCGTAAAGGGAGTTTAGATTAGAATACTGTATATCTACCGGTATTGGTGCTGTTGGCTGGTATGTTGCCGGCTACAACGCGAAAATCGGAGCAGCACTAGCAGTTTATTGCAAAGAATGACACATTTTTGTTTATGGTTTTTATCTCCATAGACAAAATTCTCATTGATGCATTTGAACTTCAAACTCTAGTTTGGGAACTCGTTGATAATTATTATTATTTCTATAATGTACTTAAAGTAAGATGTATGTCATGACCTCTAGGTTAATTAACGACCAATTTTTTTTCTAGCTTGATGTGCGAAGAGCCTCATTTTTTACTTTGGAAAATAATTATATTGTAAGTCGTCTAAAAAGAAAACAATAGGTACAACACTGTCAAATTCACACAAAATAATAGCAATTAAAAATTATTTGGCACCATAGTGTCCATAGTTCATTCGATGTGTGTGAAGCTACACAAAATTGTGATAAAACATTGTTTTTTAAAGCCATTCTCGACGTTAGATAGAATATTTTACAGTATAATCAATTTTAATACCTGTTCTTCATAAGTACATATATCATCTTTTAATTAAAATGGTTTTCATATTCGCAGACGATTAAGAATTATGAACTTTTTATTACAATAATTTGGTGGCTAAAAATTCGAACCGCTATCTATACTTACGGCCTCTTCTACCTGCCTACTGTGTTTTACAGTTTCAAAAATGTCACCTGCCTATCTACAGTGGCGTAACGTGGGTTTTCGCCGCCCGGGGCGGAATTAACATTTGGCGCCCCCCCCTCCCCCCACCTACCTAATAAAGTTTGGCGCCCCACCCCCCTATATAAAATGAAAAAAGTCAAAATAAAAAAGTTTACATATTTATTATAACTAGTGGTCCAGTTCATTGGTCGAAATTCGACCATAATTAATTTAAACTATAATATACTAAAATAGTGTGCGTAGAGTTTTTTTTATTGATTTAATCTATTTTTATGTATGATTGAAAAAAAATATTAGCATTTGCCACCCCTTCTCTAAGTGTGCGAAATTTCACACTCCTCCGTCCGCTCAATTTTCGTAAAAAGGGGCACAATGTTTTCCCTTCACGTTATATAGATACTTTACAGCACTACAATATAGTACAAAAATTCAATTTCTGGATAGTGGGAGAGAGCTAACTTCTGACACAGATTTTTCTACTTGCGGAATCACCGCAAAAGTTTTTTTACGACCTTAACCCGAAATTACTTAAAGAAAGGAAAAAAGGAACTTGAATTAACTCACTCCGGTGTACACTTTTTTGTACTAGCTTACACTGAGACAGCTTAAAAGGAAAAAAATCTTTATTTTATCAATTTTAAGAATTTTAGTGATTTTTTTTCTCATTTATTTTTCCTTCACAAACTCGGGCCCCCGATTTTTTTCTCATTTATTTTCCCTTCACAAGCTCGGGCCCCCGATTTTTTTCTCATTTATTTTCCCTTCACAAACTCGGGCCCCCGATTTTTTTCTCATTTATTTTCCCTTCACAAACTCGGGCCCCCGATTTTTTTCTCATTTATTTTCCCTTCACAAGCTCGGGCCCCCGATTTTTTTCTCATTTATTTTCCCTTCACAAACTCGGGGCCCCGATTTTTTTCTCATTTATTTTCCCTTCACAAGCTCGGGCCCCCGATTTTTTTCTCATTTATTTTCCCTTCACAAGCTCGGGCCCCCGATTTTTTTCTCATTTATTTTCCCTTCACAAACTCGGGGACCCGATTTTTTATCTCATTTTATTTCGGGGCCCCTCGCGCGGCCGTTTATTCCGCGTACCGTTAGATCCGCCACTGATTGGTACCTTATGAAATGTTTCCAAACGTCATGTCTGCCGATTAAGAAAACAGTGCCGACATTGATAGTGAATCACTTGGAGGTATTAGTAGAAAAAATGAACTGGTCCTTTCCTAAGTGTGACCTGCAACCTATGGACTGAGCACGAAATAAATTCTCGTACCCTATACTGTTTTGTGTTTTTTTTTATTTGCCGGCTCATTTTGCCGCCCCCTGAAAAGTGCCGCCCGGTGAGAACCCCCCCCCCCCCTAGTTACGCCACTGCCTATAGGTACTATAAAATCAGAGTTGTGGTGAGGATACAGTGTTTTCCCGGTGCATAAAAATAAAAAACGCCCGACAATAATTATTTTAGTTATTCAATACTAGCGGATACCCGGCGCGTTCTACTATGCTAAAAAAGATTTTTTTAATTTTTAGTGTTCTTAAACCGTCTTCGCATTATTACTTTTTTTAACGAAACCGCGATTTGGGATATTATATCGGTTGAATGGTTTCAAAGTCTATAGCGGACAATGCGGACATTGGTAGATTTTATCTGCCTTTTGAATAATATACTTTTATATTGAAGTATTTTCCATTGTCATTATTGAAATCAGACCGAACCTTTAAATTAACGAAAGTATTGTTTTCTCTTACTGAGAGAGACAAAATGAAAATCAGTAAAAATATTTCACGAATCAGTATTAGGTATTTATTTTTATTCGAAGAATGTTAAACTCCTTCCTTCTCGCATTTTAAAAAAGGATCTAACTTTATCAAATTTTTTTTTTTTTTTTTTTTTTTTTTTTTTTTTTTTTTTTTTTTTTTTACCCATCACGCCGTGTCCCGTAAAGGGTAGGCAGAGAGAACGGACCTCCACTCTTTTCTATCCAAGCATACTTCTTTCGCTTCTTCCACCGACATACTATTTCTCATACAGCTTCTCCTATTTCTCATACTTCTTACCTGGCCTTCCTTGAGGACGGAATCGATGTGTTCGATCCACGTCATTCTCGGTCGCCCACGCTTTCTTACACCTTTCCTTTCAGCCTTATGAATTATCTTTGTCATTCTGTTTGCATCCATTCTTTCCACATGCCCAAACCATCTCAACTTATTAACTTTCATCTTTGTCACAACACTTACTTCCATACCACATTCTTTCCTAATATTTTCATTCCTTTCCATATCCCATAAAGTTTTTCCACATATTCTTCGTAGAGATTTCATCTCTACTGCATTTATACTACATTCTTCTTTTTTCGTCCATGTCCACGTTTCACAACCATACATCATCGATGGTAGCAGGATTGCGTTATGCACTAGTTTCTTTGCTTGTAGTGAGACGTTGTTGTTTCTCATTATAGGTCTTAGTGCACCGCCCACCCTGCAACCAGCAACTTTCCTACGTTCGATTTCTTTTTCACACTTTCCATCACGACTAAACATGCTTCCTAAATACACATACTCATTCACTTGCTCAAGACATTCATTTTCTACGGTTACTTTGCAATTCGTTCTTGCTTCATCCCTTTCAAATACCAAAACCTTTGTTTTGCTTACATTCATTTTTAGACCATTTTTTGCACAATTTTCAAACACACTTGACACAAGTTCTTGCAAATCATTTTCACACTCAGCCATAAGTACTAAATCATCTGCATGCATACATAAGCGCACATACCTTTATTCCATTTAGTTCAACCCCTATATTTATATCTTTTAACCCACTGACGCAAAAATCAAAGAACAAATTAAACAACCAGGGTGACATAATTTGTTCTTTGATTTTTGCGTCAGTGGGTTAAAAGATATAAATACTTTATAAATAACTTTATCAAATGAGATACGAATTATTAAGTAGGTAGGTACGACAAGAAAGGAAAATTAAACCACTTGGTTGCCTAACAGTTCCGTCGTAGAGGATACTAATAAATAAATAAATAAATAAATAAAGCTTTATTGTGTATCAAAAATCAACTCATACAAAACATTCAAAGATTCAAAGGGCGGACTTATCCCGAAGGATCTCTTCCAGCCAACCCATAAACCCAATACTAAATATCGTGGGTTCGAATACCGGTGCCGACCTTATAACTCTTGCACGACATAAGCTTTGCTGAGAGTGAAAAATGATGAAATTTCACTTTGGGAGAGCCCATAGACTCGTTAAAAAAAATATATTAATTTACTCAAACTTGTATGCCAGTCATAGACAATAGATTATAATTGACTGAAATCTTTCGAGTGCCTGCCTATCCATTAGCGGGCATACATCGTACTAAAAAACGTGACGGCATGCCTAATTTATTAATTATTTAGAAATGATGGACGCGCGAAATAGCGTCATTCGGTTTCTGTTACATTAGGCGCATGCGGCGTGCGCAGTAATATGGCTCGTAATGTAATATGCACGTCCCCATTAAATCAATGAACGTTATCCAGATTAATGTGTCAAAGAAATTTTCGATCGCCGCCATTTTACTGCAGGTAGATGTTTATAATCGAAATTTCACATTGGTTTCGACGAAACCGTAATGTTGTTATTCTAGGCGACAGTTTAAAGTATTTTATTCCGCATAAATGATCGAAATCACGTGTATGTACTGTTTAATACAAAGCGTGAATAAAGTTGGGCTTATGGTTTTCGTCAATATTATTATTAAAATTTCTGTATTTCTTTAAATTCTTCAGAAAAAATAAGTGCACATTATTTTCTAACTAGACCCCACCCCCCTTCCTCTCCCTCTACGTGATCTTTCGTGATTTTTTCAAGAACCCCCTCCACGTTCTGAGCTCACGTGATCAATGGACGGCGGAAAACTATGACTTATACAAACATTTTATTTTAATTCAGACAAACAGTCATTTTGTAAAATATTACAAAGTATCATTGAATAAGTACATAATCGAAATTTCATTTTTATCCAATCAAAACAGGTACCTTAGACTCAGTTTTAAATTAGTAATTTTTACATTTACTTACCTAGGTATATCTTCATAATAAATATTATAATTTATGAGCTTAATAATATTAAATATATGTTTAGCAACAACAATGCGATAGGTAGACAAATAATAAATTAAATTAAACTGACCTTAGAGTTCTACTTTGGCAACCAGTCCTTATCTAATGATTGTGACTTAACTTGAAATATTTTACACTTTTAGAAGTTGATGTACTTATCTAAATATTTAAAACTAACTTATCATCGTTTCACGTTAAATTTGCCTCAATTACTTACAAAAAAAAAAAATTCTGTGAAAAGAGGTCTAAAATTAAAATGTAACAATGCGCATAATGTGGTCGATAAGCCATCAGGGGCCTATTCTAGAATCTCATGTACCTCGTGTTAGATATTATAAAAGTTTTTTATAAAAGTATTCTGATTCGACATAATTTTCTTTGACGTATGAAAATGTCAAAATTACGCGTAGATATTGTATAAGGTGATCGTCGATCCTTGAAAGTGCTCTAATAAAAGAAATTTCTACTCTGTACTTTTAAATAGGCTCTGGAAACAGCGTAAGTCTTAAAATGAAATGCTAATCTATATTTACAAGCATACGTCATAATACAGAGAAGGCATCGAGTTTTATACATCTTACTCTCCGTCAAAAATGTCGCCAAATTCAAATCCACCATCGTCATCATCATCGAAGTCCCCAAATCCGTAATCGTCGTCTTCGGCACCAGGGGGCACGAAAGCGCCGTTCAAGATGCCAGAGAGTCTCTCCTCCACCCCCATCCAGGAGGCGATGCCGTAAATCAGCCTCATTACAACCAACCGAGAGAAGTTGACTGGATTCGTCTCTCTCGTCCTCAAGATTTCCAGCTTCTCCAAACGTTTCCTTTGGGCTTTCGTCATTCCTGCCTTCTTCTTCTTGCGACCTTCACAGTCCATTATCAGAAGACCGACAACGATGAAGGTAATGAGAAACTTTGATTTCAATATTGACATTTTGAATCTGAATCTGAAACAAAGATAAGAAAAGAAATTAAAATAATAATTAAAAAAAGAAAAGAGATGTTAGGTACTAACTGGAGAGGTCACCTCAACAGAACGGATCCGGGGAGAGTGGTAAAAATAAAGGAAGACGAATTACCATAAACCAGCAGACCCCCTGGATGCCCACCTGATGGAGGGGGAGTTATGCATCCCAGGAATAAGAAATCCGAGAGAAATCAGGACACAGTCCTAAATCAAGAATAAGAATTCCTTATTTTGAAGGCGATTATTGATAGTTCTCTCAAAAGGCAATCGTGCTTTTACAGCTGACTTTGACTTCCTAGAAAGCTGACTTTGCTAAAATTGTGGCATATAAGTGGCAGATCTCTTGTCGGCAACAGTTGCGATAACAGATAGTGTTTTTGTTCAACCATGGTACTGAGCACGCTAAAAATCAACTTTTGCCTAAAATTTCTTATCGCAGTGCATGACTTAACTTTTACATTAAACTAGAAAGGCCATAGAAACAAGGCAACTCCTAAAATGAGTTACCCAATAACGTTTCAAATGGATTGACACTAACATCCAGGCCAACTCTTAACAGCTATCCTCGAAGGAATAATTGAGGGTAAAAACCGCAGAGGTCAGCCCAAAGACTCTGAAGCAGGAGGTGATAGGGGACATTACCTACCAAGAAATCTACCACTATTCTAACTTTTCGTAACATTTAAGCTGACGTTAAGTAACAAAATTTTGTATGGAAACGTGTACCTAGTACCTACCCTACAGAATCCTTCGGAAAGCTCCGTTGCCCATACAAAATTCCCGCAAGTTTATCACATACGTTCGTGAGTAATATTCGGAATAAGGGTACATACTGAAGAGTGAGGGTACGAGTGATATGGGAGGAGTGCAGGAACAGGGTAAACCAAACCATACTCGGTGTAAACCAAAAACCACCAAGAACTGCTAGAGGCTCCTTATTACCTACAATCGTTACCTTATTAATCAGCGAAAGATAAGCCGCTACCTATATCGGAACTTGACGCAATCATAATATACATTCCACGCCATATTAGTGATACTTCTTAGAGTAGGCGGCAACGCGTACTACATTTCATTACTTACTATGTCGCTTTCAAAAAATATAACTGTTTGGACAAGTTGAGCCTCTCGGAATGTACTCAACTCTGCACATTACCGTACCAAGTTACTTTATAGTACCTACCTACTTTATTTATTTAACTCACAGTTTCTTTTATTTCTTGTTAATGGATAAAAATGTACCGTGCTCTTCAAATAAACAAACAAAATTTCATTTTAAATATGTTTTGGTGCTACGAGCATAGGGTGACCATCACTCATTTGCCACGAGACAAAATACGTCATAATCTGCTTAGCGAGTCAACGAACAACACCCTTGTCTTGTTACTGTAGATTAATTTTCGGCGTTATTACTTCTGTAATACGACGAAAGGCTGAAGATGGAGTCTCTGATGGCTCCGAAATATATACCTACCACCAACAAACCAACACCTTTAATAATGTTCCAAATAACATCGGAAACAACTCACAACGCGACAGTACCCGAAATAACAATTTACATATATATTATAGGACTACCGGTCGTGCTTGACGCGTGTTGTATGGCTCCGCTTAAAGGTTGGCTAATATGTGAGTAAAGTGAATTAATTAGTGACAAACTGTGTATTATTGTGTCCGCTGGTGGGATGCGCTTGTCTTAGGCACAAGTTGGACGACAGACATGGTGAGGAACTGGTGAAAACTTATTCTAAAACATTGGTTATATCTGTCAAAATATCTTTTTTTACATATTGACAGTTATACTTGCACCAATAAGGGAACAGTAAACTGTTGACCAATCATACGTTCAGTGAATCATTAGGAACCAACCAGGAGGTGAGTTGTGTGGCGCGCGCAGTGAGACTAGCAAAGGAAGAAATCGTGTTTACCGACTAAAGTAATTGGAATTGCATAGATTCAGGAGTGAATTTAATAAAATTAAAATAACAGCTAGTACTACAAATATCTGGAAGTAAGGTGTTTTTGGATTAATTTACCGAGGTATTGATACTTGAGCAATATGAATTGTAAGCAGTGTAGTGGTACGTTAAGTCCCTCTAAAAAATCTCTCTGCCATGAGGACCTAACAGGAGAAAAACCGGATAAGTGGTATGATAAAATCGCTCATGAAGTGACAAGAAGACTGAGGGTCTTTATAGCTGAGGAGCTCAAGTTGATAAAGAGGGAAATGAGTACAAGCTTTGAGGATATCAAGTCATCGATCAGCTTTCTGTCCAGGGAATATGATGATCTCAAAAATAAAGTAACTGCTATGGAGGAGACCATAAAAGAGCAGAAAACTTTAAAGGATGAAGTTGGAAGCCTACGGAAGAGAGTTGAGGAGTTGGAGCTAAAGGAAGAGGAACAGAGACAAGAAGCTTTGCGAAACAATATAGAAATTTTCGGAATTCCTCAAAAAAAAGACGAAAATCTGTTCACTTTTATGAAGAAAATGGCTGATGAAGTTAAATTTGACCTGGCTGAGAGGGACGTTGAGACTATATTTACCGCTTGCGGCGTCGGGATGACAGAGCTCCAAACGTTGTGTTGGGATGACGAGCTCGATACGTAGAGGCCAATTTTTGTCATTGCTTAAGGTTAGAAAAAGTGTTGAGGAAAGGGTCAGCTAAAATATATTTTAATGAACACCTGACTGCAAGAAACAAGAATCTATACAGGGAAGTGAGAGAACGTGCAAAGGAGTTGAAATTTCGTTTCGTCTTCCATATCTTTGTTAGATGCAAATTGGAAGTTAGAGGTGCCGTTATCAAAACCGATTTTACCGATCACTTTACAACTTTAATCGAGATTAACAATTTACCAAAAAAAATACACAGAAGATTAATTAAACGAGTAGATTACAACAGTATTGCTAAACAACTTAAAGATAGGGATTGGTCGTTTGTCTATGATTCTGTCGATCTAAATGTAGCACTAAATAACTTTGTATCGGTGTTGCAGGGAGTTATCTTGGGTTCCACTACTTTCAAGACAGTTCCTCACTCGACAAACGGCATCAAGCCGTGGGTGACTGAGGGGCTTGTCAAATGCATTCGAAGGCGGGATAGGCTTCATAAACAGGTTACGCGGTTTCCTTCAAACGAAAAATTGCAAAAGTTTTATAAGCGATACCGCAACACGTGTAACAGAACAATAAAGATGAGAAAGACCCAGTACTATAAAAACAAAGTTGAACAGAGCAAATATAATTCTAAAACAATAAGGAGTGTTGCCAGGGAGCATAATATATGGCTCAGGCAGGAAAGGAGACGCGAATTGGCAGGTTGAGTGTCGACGGCGCAACACACACTGACCAAATAGAGATTGCAAACCTCTTCTTCTTCTTCAGCCCTCTCTGGTCCACTGCTGGGCATAGGCCTCTTCGATTTTTGCAAACCTCATGAATGATTATTTTAGTAACGTCGGATCGGTTATAGCAAATAATATTTTGAACAAATTAAACAAAACTGAAAGTGAGTTGGCGATGTCTGCAGGCGGTCTCAGTGCTGGTGCTCGTCGATCTGATTGGAGTTTCTTGCCGGTAACTGAGAATGAAATGCTTAAAATATTGGGTTCACTTAGAACAGATTGTGCTATGGGTCCGGATGGAATCTCTGCAAAACATATTGGGCTTGCCAGGCATTCACTGGTGTACCCTTTGACACACCTCGTAAACATGAGCATTGGCCACGGTGTATTTCCGGAATGTCTAAAAGAGGCCACCATAATCCCATAATACATAAGGGTGGAGATCCATGTGATCCCTCTAACTATCGTCCAATAGCTCTGCTGAATGTAATCTCAAAGGTTTACGAGAAGGCGATAAATATACAAATGATGAGGACACTGGAAAGTAATGATATGCTCTCGGATAATCAGTTCGGTTTCCGTTCCGGCAGGAACACTTCCGATGCACTGGAAAAAGTGGTAGAATACGTAACGGAAGCACTAGATGGAAAGGAGAAATGTCTGGTGTCGTGGCCATTCATTTTATTGAAATATTGTAGTTTATTTTAAAAACTTAAATACTATTTTATGTTATACTAATATTAGTAGTTGCATCTTTTACTTAATTAGGGATCGTAGTCTTCCAAATTCTATACGGAGAAATGATTGAATCATTTCTCTTAAGTTAGATTGTTGTTTTATTTGGACGCTTTTGAATAGAGCAATGAAACACTGACTGAAAATGGGATACGAAGGATTTTGTATTATGTAGATAAATTAGGCGCTTGAGTTGATCTCAAGACAGTTCGGGTTGTATCGTCGACGGGGAGTGTAGAGGCGCGTTCTCGTGCGAAATCCTTAGATAGCCCTGTTTTTAGTTAGTGATTTTTTATTCATTAATTATTTTGAACATTTTATATGATTTAATTTTGTGTGCTCCTGGGTGGTGAAATCTATTAGTAGTAGATTCCTTTTAGATTCAAACATAAATTTAAATTCGGTGTTGCATTTTACTTAAATATTTTCTCGTAATTGTGTGTTATCTGGAAACCAATTTGAATTAGAATCTTTTAAATATAGAGTCAGTGGCTTCAAGAAAGAAGCAGCAGAGCTGGATCTTTGATAAGTCTTACTTTTATTTTATTATTTATTTTTTATTTGTTTGCTTAGTTTGGGGAGGGCTTTGTGTTTTGTCAAGAAGAACCATTCACTGCAATGTGTAATGGCGAACGTTGTATACGTAAAGCGCGCAAAAGCCAGCCTTCGAAACCACAGTAGAAGACGGTCGTAAGCCCGTAATGGTTCTATCTTGATTTCTGGGAGTAAAACTTTATAATGGAAGGGTTTATGATATCACGGTAGGATAGGATTGATTGATAAACTATTTGTTCATTGTATGTTTTCATTTCGTTTTGTTCTGTGTCGTGAATGAGCCGAGTTCATCTTTTACACACTATTTACGAAACAATGCATTCATGACCTTAACAATCGATTGTAAAACTTGGCATTTTAGCTGAAAAGTTACTAACGAGTTGCGTGATCTTATGTACTTATTTATTTATCATTATTATATTATATACTGACAATAGTCCATTCCTTTCTTCTCATGCTGCAGATGGGAAATGATTAACACTCTATTTTATGATAATTTATGTAATTTGCATGGATTTTTCAACTCTATTTATTATTATCTATATTTTAACAATTCCAGTCCTTTCCTAGATGTGTTTGGTGTGGAACATTCCTAATCATCGACTAAATGACTGTAGAGTAAATGAGAGCTTTAACAGACACGCGTGTTGCCTCGGAAGGACTCTAAGATCAGTCATTCTATATTATAACTAACTTGTAATTTATGTGCATGTTATGTATGTATTTCGTATTTTATTATATTTCCGCGTTCCGTGATAAAGGGTTAGTCTAATCATAGAGACCCAGTGTGCGAAATGATTGACTGGGATCGAAGCAGGCGATGGATGGCGCTGGGCCTGTTTCCTATTGCATGGAGGGGGGAGGGGGGGTACTAAAACCCACTAACGAAATTTTGCCAAGTTAATAAACCCAGATAAAGTATAATAACCTTAAATACACCGTGTGATCATTATTTTTGTTCACGATACAGACATTTTCCGAATGGAAGCCAATGTTTCTTTTCCAGGCTACAACTGTAAATTTAATTTGAAAACTTCCCAAGTTTAAATTCTCAAAAACAAATTTCTTCATTTGGTTAAATGAATTATAGTTCCATGAATCCGATCTGTAACACCTTAGGTTTCCGATGTATGAAAATCGGTACTAAAGAATATCTCCTAATAAATTAAAAATTCTTCTTTATACCTGTAATAAGTCGATTTTTCTTCAAAGTTCAGCTTCCAATGTTAACAATAAGAGCTGGACATTAATGAGTCAGACGACCTCTAAAAGATAGTTAAAAAAAACCTTCAACTGCGGATTTGTCGACCTAAGAGAATTTTCACCAATCAGCCCACCATAAAGCATGTTATTGTATTAAGATAAGATAAACAGATTATTATGCATGTCCCAGGTGAAATTTCTATAAGTGCCTCTTGAATTACTATGATAAAAGGGGGCTGTATTGAAGGACTAGATGAAATATTTTGGACAAAGGAAGTGCATGAATCAAAGAAAACATAACAAAAACCAAGTGTAATATGTAATTAATCTATTTTATTCTATAAATCAATGGTTTTATTTAATACAAGGTTCGTCAGAAATACTACATAACAACACATTATATTAAATTACACTTAAAATAATCATGACACACTTCTTTATAGTACTTACACAGAATGAAATATCCAAGATATTCAGAAAGTTAACCTACAAACGACTTAAAAACACTTAATTTGTAGAAAATATCATTAAAATATGTAAGGGAATTAATTGAAATAAAAATAGTGGGTAATTAATACAATAAAGTAAAGTTTGCACACAAATGTTGCAAAAAATATCGATCAAAATGTTACAGACGTCAAATGACAGTATATAAACCACAATAAGTGGTATATAACAAGTGAAGTGACACACGCTTATTTATTTTGTAAACCATAGAAGTCGCCGAAAATTGGTAGAAAAAGCTACTTTTTAAGCGGGTATATTTTTTATTTGAAAAAAAGCGCGGGAACGAACGGGGTAGGAATAGCCACTCTGTAATCTTTATTTTGATATTTACAACAAATTCGCATGTGTGTCGTTAAACTACACGATTGAATGAACTATTTATTACAAATCTTGCATTCGTATGTTTTTTCTCCGCTATGAATTCGCATGTGACTTGTTAAATGACTTGATCCATTGTACTTTTTCTTGCAAATTTTGCATTCGTATGGTTTTTCTCCGCTATGAAAATGCATTTGTACCTTTAAGTCAATCGATTTCTTGAACTTTTTATTACAAATCTTGCATTAGTATGGTTTTTCTCCGCTATGAATTCGCATGTGTGTCGTTAAATTACATGATTGAATGAACTTTTTATTACAAATCTTGCATTCGTATGGTTTTTCTCCGCTATGAATTCGCATGTGACTCGTTAAATAACTCGAATGAATGAACTTTTTATTACAAATCTTGCATTCGTATGGTTTTTCTCCGCTATGAATTCGCATGTGTGTCGTTAAATTACATGATTGAATGAACTTTTTATTACAAATCTTGCATTCGTATGGTTTTTCTCCGCTATGAATTCGCATGTGACTCGTTAAACTACACGATTTATTGAACTTTTTATTACAAATCTTGCATTCGTATGGTTTTTCTCCGCTATGAATTCGCATGTGACTCGTTAAACTACACGATTTATTGAACTTTTTATTACAAATCTTGCATTCGTATGGTTTTTCTCCGCTATGAATTCGCATGTGTACCTTTAAGTCACTCGACTGCATGAACTTTTTATTACATATCTTGCATTCGTATGGTTTTTCTCCGCTATGAATTCGCATGTGTGTCGTTAAATTACACGATTCATTGAACTTTTTATTACAAATCTTGCATTCGTATGGTTTTTCTCCGCTATGAATTCGCATGTGTGTCGTTAAATTACACGAATGACTGAACTTTTTATTACAAATCTTGCATTCGTATGGTTTTTCTCCGCTATGAATTAGCATGTGACTCGTTAAATTACTCGATTTCATGAACTTTTTATTGCAAATTTTGCATTCGTATGGTTTTTCTCCGCTATGAATTCGCATGTGTACCCTTAATTCACTCGACTGCATGAACTTTTTATTACATATCTTGCATTCGTATGGTTTTTCTCCGCTATGAATTCGCATGTGTGTCGTTAAATTACACGATTGAATGAACTTTTTATTACAAATCTTGCATTCGTATGGTTTTTCTCCGCTATGAATTAGCATGTGACTCGTTAAATGACTCGATTTCATGAACTTTTTATTGCAAATTTTGCATTCGTATGGTTTTTCTCCGCTATGAATTAGCATGTGACTCGTTAAATGACTCGACTGCGTGAACTTTTTATTACATATCTTGCATTCGTATGGTTTTTCTCCGCTATGAATTCGCATGTGTGTCGTTAAATTACACGATTGAATGAACTTTTTATTACAAATCTTGCATTCGTATGGTTTTTCTCCGCTATGAATTCGCATGTGTACCGTTAACTCACTCGATTGCCTGACCTTTTTATTACAAATCTTGCATTCGTATAGTTTTTCTCCGCTATGACATTGGCGTGAGTTGGTAGCCATGCGTTTATGTACATTCTTTAAAAATGATTCTATCTCGTTTTCTTCTAATTCGTAAATTATTATATCATTTTCAAACTGTTTGGATAGTAATATATTGTTCATGTTTGCTTATTACAGTAAAAAGATATAAAACGACACTCCTCCTTATACAACACGGGCCCGAGCCAAGTGCACTAAAGTCCCGTCCCACCGGATAGGTAGATCTTTGTTCCCATGGTAACCAAAGGTAGAAAGTGACGGTGCGCAAAGTTCGCAGCCGAAGTCAGTGATATGTCAAAGACATAGATATGCAATTGGACTCCAAAATCTGCACACAAAAACATGAGTCAAAATCAAAACATGAGTCCACGTCATCATCAGTCATTGATAAACCTCTGTGTGCGTCGCTTGTCTGTGTTTTGTGGTACTTTTGTGTTGAAAAAGTGGTAAAAATGCCGTGCTGTGTGGTAAAAGGTTGCCGTAATAGATCTGAAGTTGCTTATAAAAGCATTGGAGTAACTTATCACAAGTAAGTGCAAGTAAATTATTTATTAAATTAAAAATACGAAATATTTAAAACAAAATATTATTTTTCTCCGCTATCATCTTGTCCAGACTTAACAAGTTTAAAATAAAGAACAAAAATAAAAAGGGGAATTTTATTTCCAAGACGTAAAAATAAATTCCTTGCATTTGTATTACATTTCTTATGAATATAATAATAATATAATGAACTATTGTTCAGCGGGACGAAAGTCGCTCAAGGAACCCTTCTATTGTATTCGGTTAAGGCGGTCCTTTAGTATTGACGCGATTGAAAAGATATTATTAGGGCTGTCGCAAATTTATTTATAAAATATTTTTTATTTCCACCAGGTTTCCAAATGCTGTACGTAGTAGAGAAAAGTGGACTAAGGTCTTACGAACAAATCGTGATGATGAATATTGGTGTCCGTCGCCGTACTCTCGTGTTTGCTCTAAACATTTTCGTGATGCAGAATTTTATGACACCATACATGGGCGTAAATATTTGAAAAAATCAGCTGTTCCTTCACAAAATGTAAGTCATACATACTATATTTTGTTGAAAAAAATAAATCGATATACTTATTGAATTTTTGTTATTAAATTTGGATTTTTTCCTTTAACAGATTACTGCTTTGGATTCGAGCACGCCCCATTCTTCATTGTCTTCTAAACACCAATCTTCTATTGAAAATGTAAGATATACTCAATTTTACCAATAGTTTTTTAGATATGCAATAATATGCATGTAGTTTTTATAGTAACATGAAATTTATCTTCAGCAATTAAGTACACTAATATTGTTTGATTAACCAGAAAGTAATGTATTACCTAAATTTATTCTATAGCATTTTGTTATTAATATATATTTTTTTCATTCTTCAACAGATTACTGCTTTGGCTACGAGCACTCCCCATTCTTCTTTGTCTTTTAAACACCAAGCTTCTATTGAAAATGTAAGATAAATATTCCCTTTTAGCAATATTTTTTTGATATGCTTGTAGTTTCACTTGAAATTTCTACCCGGGGTTGGCCTGTCTCAGATTGGACGGGACCAGTTGACTGGAAAAAATTGCCTCAGGCAATAAGTTCCGCCGGCTATACTGACACCTTTGTATAGAAAAGTGTTATATTATTATTATTAGTTTTATAGTAACTGAAAATTTATCTTCAGCAATTAAATTAATGTTGTTTGATTATTAAAAAATAATCTAGGTTTTAATTTTATCCTACTGTATTTTGTTATTAATATATGTTTTTTTTTTCATTCATCAACAGATTACTGCTTTGGCTACGAGCACACCCCATTCTTCTTTGTCTTTTAAACACCAAGCTTCTATTGAAAATGTAAGATATACTCCCTTTTACCAATAGTTTTTTAGATATGTATGTAGTTTTTAAAGTAACATGAAATTTATCTTCAGCAATTAAGAACAATAATATTTTTTGATTATCCAGAAAGTTATGTATTACCTAAATTTATTCTATAGCATTTGTTATTAATATATATTTTTTTCAATCTTTAACAGATTACTGCTTTGGCTACGAGCACTCCCCATTCTTCTTTGTCTTTTAAACACCAAGCTTCTATTGAAAATGTAAGATACACTCCCTTTTAGCAATATTTTTTTGATATGCTTGTAGTTTTATAGTAACAGAAAATTTGTCTTCAGCAATTAAATTAATGTTGTTTGATTATTAAAAAATAATGTAGATTTTAATTTTATCCTACTGTATTTTGTTATTAATATATGATTTTTTTTTTGATTCTTTAACAGAGTAATGTGATTATTTGATTGATTTGAGTGCGCCTCATTGTTCATTGTCTTCTAAACATCAAGTCTCAAATGAAAATGTAATCTATACTTTTTTTTTAACATGTTATAATAACAGAAAATGTATCTTTAGCAATTTAACTAAAAATTCTTGATTATTCAACAGGCTACTCTTTCGAATTCGATCATCTCGCATTCATCATTGACCGCTATTGAAAATCCTCCTGTTGGAAATGTAAGTTGCTTCCACTTTTTTACAATAAAATTTAGTATGCACAATACCAATATTCAATGCTTAACAATACTTTCTGTATTTGTTGAAGGTGGAAGAGTCTTTGGCGGACATAAGTATTTCGGAATCTATTTTCGATACTCCAAGAAAGGTGGTGTTGAAAAAGCAATTAAAAAAAATAACGATTTCCAAAAAAAACCTTATGAACAAATTTACCAATATTCGAAGACAGAATAAAACGTTAAGAAAAAAATATGACTTTAAAAGCAGTGATGAAAAAATTGAATACTAAGTTCGATTTAGATAACCGTGTTTCATTATTATTAGCTGAAAAGCCAGAAATAAACGAAATATTTGATAAAATGGTATCGAAAAATAAAAAACCAACTCATAAACATAAATTTTCACCAGTTATGCGTAAATTCGCACTCACATTGCACTATTTTTCACCATCTGCATACAGATTCGTTCGAAAATCATTTTGTAACTCATTACCTCACACTAAAAGTTTATATAATTGGTATTCCTCCACTAACGGAGAGCCTGGGTTTACCGACGAAGCTTTTTTGGCTTTAAAATTGAAATCTGCCTCTATTGCAGATGGTTCATCTTTAATATGCAACCTCGTTTTTGATGAGGTAGCCATTCGAAAACAAAAATTATTTAATAAAAATCGAATGTTAGGGACCGTTAATTTTGGTGCAGGTCCTTTGGAAGGAGAATATGATGAAAACATTGCAAGTCAAGCTTTGGTTTTTATGGTCGTCTGTCTCACAGAATCGTGGAAGATTCCGGTCGGCTATTTTTTAATTGCTGGTATCAAAGCCGAAACAAAAGCTCGTTTGGTTGAAATATGTCTTAGAAAATGCCATGCAGTAAATGTAAAAATTGTCAATATAACTTTTGATGGCTGTGCTACAAATTTCAGCACTGCTGAAATCTTGGGTTGTAAGCTCACGGATGTCAATAATTTACAAACATTTTTTAAACATCCTATTACCAGTGATAAAATAACGATATTTGTTGACCCTTGCCACGTGATGAAAATGGTGCGAAATACTTTCGAAAAGAAAAGACTCTTCTTTGATAAAAATAACAATAGTATACGGTGGCAACTTCTTGTAAATCTACATAAGATACAACAACGCGAAGGGCTCGTTTTCGCAAATAAATTAACAGAGCAACACATACGATTTCGAAACCAAATTATGAAAGTGAGACTAGCTACACAATTGATGAGTAAAAGCGTTGCTGAAGCTTTACTTTTGTGCAACCAACTTAAAATTAAAGGATTTGAGGACTCCTCGGCCACTATATGTTTTTTAAATTTATTTAATAATATGTTCGATGTTTTAAATTCACGAAAATACGGTACATATAACCTTAAGCACCCCATCGGGGCTAAAAATAAAAACGAAATTTTCGCCTTTTTAGATGAGGCTATATTGTTTATTAAAGAATTAAAATTCTTTGTTAAGAATAGGAGAGTTATTCAACGAAAAAATAAAGATCCTAGAATTATCATTAATATATCAAAAAAAAGACTTGTTGATTCGGCAAACAAGTCAGGGTTCTTAGGGGCTATTATTTGCCTAGAGTCATTGAAGAATTTATATATTGAATCCTGTGAAAAAAATAACTGGCTGCAATATATATCTACTTACAGATTAAGCCAGGATCACCTAGAACTTTTTTTTGGATGTATCCGGCAACACGGGGGCTATAATAATAACCCGAATGTACTTCAATTTAGATCAGCTTATAAAAAAACACTACATCATATAGAGTTTAGATCATCATTCTCGGGGAATTGTATCCCGTTAGAGAACTTCAGCATTTTGTCTGGAAACACACAATCCTCGGTGGATGTGATTAATAGGACTTCAGTTAACTTGAGACATGATGATGAAGAATTTCAAGTTTTGGAAAATGTACCTGCACTAACTTCAGATGCAGAAGCAGAAAGAAACTGCTTGGTAATGTCGGGTGCTCTGGATACCGAGATGATATCGGATACATCTAAAATAATTGTAGGCTACATATCCGGTTTCGTTTCGCGAACATTGATGAAAAAAATAAGATGTGAAGAATGTACTTTATCATTAACTAGTGATAAAAAATTATGGCATCATAAGCTCGTACAAATCAAAGATATGGGTGGGTTAGTGTATTCATCCCAGGATGTTTACAATATATGCCTCCTAACAGAGCACATCATTAAAAATAATAAAAAAGTAGGAAAAAAGATGAATGTGTTAAATATCACATGCGATGTTATACGACTGCTGCATGAGCATAACAATAAAAAAATATTAGAAAACCTATCCTCTCACGCGCTTGATCAACCGACCATATTAAATCATAGAATACATTTAATTCGAGCGATTATCCAAAATTACGCGAATGTGAGACTCCACCATGAGGCCAAGCTTGAAAATTTAAAAATACAATCGATACGACAAAAGTTTACAAAATTAATGTTGCTTAAAGGTATGTGACCTCAAAGTTATTGTAAATTTTTACTTTAATATGAATAATAATTGTTCAATAAACTACTGATCAAATTATAATTTTTCATTTTCATAACCATTACTCTAATAGTGAAATAATGAAAAAGTTTAATATAATATAAAGATGGGAAGGACTGACAACCCTGTTTCAACAAATCGGTAAGTTCAAGAGAGAGATAATATAATAGACATGCAAGGAAAAGAGACGGTGAGTGTAAACTATTGTGTTATGTTATCACTGCCTCATTAGAAAGAGAAAGCAGCAATTCAGGTACATTTGAGACAGTTTTTTGGTAAAAATTTGTATGGGATTGCAAGTCTATATTTATGACATGTCTCTGGCCGAAGTATATAAATTTGACAGTCGGTGTACGTCAGCCGTTACCGGTGGATGTAAGAGGATGGAACGTCTACCTTGTATGAATGACAGTGAAGCCAAAATGTGGATTTTTCCTCTTAGACGCACTTGGTCACTTCTTCAATGTATGGCGGCATGTTGACCATGAACACAGAACACATATCTCTAACGAGAGAAGAACTCCAACTTCATAGAAAAAATATGCAAACACGGAAATTGACAGATTCTTAGATTAGGAAAGAGAGGGGATACGTAACTTCTATGCATTGCCGTACTAAGAATGCGAGATTTTAAAATGTAAAAAATACTCACAGTTCAAAAAGTGGCTACTCGCGGCGCTAGTAGTTCTTTCATATCACTAGCGGATCGGGAATGTATAGGTAGCTGATATTATCAATTTTTGGCGTAACGTCTTAAGACCGCAGCGGACGAGTGGTTATAACCGCCGCCTTTCATACTGATGGTTGTAAGTTCGATTCCCGGTGTAAGCCTTATTTTTTTTCCCTTTTTTTACATTTTTGAAGTACATATTATTATTTTATCAACCAATTTTAAGTAAAAATCAATTTTAAAAGTTGCCTATTTTCTCATACAAAGTTTTCTTTCATGGAGTATTGTAGTGACATTTTATTTTTTGATTCACAAATTGGTGTTTTTTTTTTTTTTTTTTTGAAAAATGAAGATATTGCTGGTCATTGTCGTTTAGTTTGAATTTGTCGTCAATTTGAATAGATTAGGGATTTGACAACATCCTCGAATGATAACATTACGATTTGAATAGGTTAGGTTAAGGTTGGAACTCAGTTTTTAAGGGGGGTTTGGGGGGTGGAACCCCCCATACCTCTTTGGACACCTCCCCGAATGATAACACTACACTATGTTAGGTTGAAACATACTCTTTTAGAAGGGTTTTGTCAAAAATCTTTTCCTTGCAAGGAGTGACATTTTATTTTTGAACTACTAGCGCCGCGAGTAGCCACTTTTTGAACTGTGAGTATTTTTTACATTTTAAAATCTCGCACTAAGAATCTGTGACCATTTCGACATTTTTTGGTGGCAGGTACAAAATACATTTTTTGTACTAAATATAAATATTTTGCCAGAACTGCAAATTATAAACTCTAAGCTATGTCCACACATATCTGGATACTGTTGATAGCGATGTTGCGCGTCCACACATCGTTTGTTGTTGAAAATCAAAATATGCGAATAATAGGTATACAGAGTGTTTGGTAAAACGTTAGACAAACTGGTATGGTACATAGAGGAGATCATTTGGAAATAAAAATACGTTTTGCTTGTTATATACACACATGTTGTAGGTATACTGTTTGAAAGAGAATATAAACCTTACCCTTACCAACTCACGTTCACTCCCAAGGTAGAGCATCTGGTCACCATTAGGTTCCTCTATGCACTTCTGTCTTGTCTGCTTCCTCTCAGATCAGTGCGTTCAAGCCATATTCGGGGGGCACAGCAAGGTGTGCCAATACTCAACCCTGTTTTTCTTCCGTTTTACTGATATTCAAGGAAAATTTTTACGAAATTTGAAGAACTCATGGTGACTTTCACCAACGGTTCATAACATTTAAGTTGCTCGTAGCCTTTTATATAGTGTGGAGTGGAGGACACTAAGAGCTACGTAAAAGTTAGGAACCATTGGTGAAAGTGACCATCAAATTTTTTTCTGAGAATTTTGAAATCTGAAGTAAACTTATTTCGTGGATGTTTCTTTGGAATATGAAGGGATACAACTTTTTATTAAGCCATTTTCTTGATTATTTTACTTATTTTTTCTAAAGATTTGAAATTTGAAAAAATAGTTGGATAAATAAAAAAAGTTACAGAGTGACTTCTAGATAAAATTACGGGATTTCTATTTTTTTTTTTTTGTAAAAACGCCTAAAAAGGGAGCTCTTTATATAAATTTTGAGTAGGTAAGTACAATATATTACAAAATAAATTATCTAACTTTGTACCATATACCAGTTTATCAAACGATCAACCAAACCTCCTGTATTCCTACATATTCTTCGATCGTTTTTTAAAACTTATCGATGGAAATGAACGATGAGTGAAGCGTTCTGCAACTCGTGGGCTCGAATCCCGGTGCCAACCATTTCCACTTTCACGATACAAACCTTTTGCTTAGTGTGAAAGATGTCAAAAGCGTAATTGTATTCACTTTGACTAAGCTCAGATTCATTTTAAAAAATGTGGAAATCTTTAGAAAATTGCCAGATTTGAAGCTCATGGCGAATAACGCCTGCACTGATTCACATTTACTGAACATCATCGACTGTTAATCAGGTATCCCGAGTGGATAAGTTCAAACAACTGGGAACAGCCATTACCATCTCTATTGACCTGGGGACTGAGCTCCCGATTCGCATCTGTATAGCAAGGGGCGCCTTTAACAACATGACCAATAGGTATATGGAAAGCATCAGCGTTTGGTGTCAAGACGAAAATGTTAATTGTTTGATGCGTGTGTGTGTTGCCCATTCTCCTGTATGGTTGATTCGCATCTGTATAGCAAGGGGCGCCTTTAACAACATGACCAATAGGTATATGGAAAGCATCAGCGTTTGGTGTCAAGACGAAAATGTTAATTGTTTGATGCGTGTGTGTGTTGCCCATTCTCCTGTATGGTTGTGAGTCCTGGCACCTGACCAAAGTCCATGCACGAAACGAGGTGCCTCGGGAGAATTTTTAATATAAGTTGGTTCCACCGCATAACGAACGACTCTATACGCCGACGCACCCAGCGTAGGCCCATCACTTCTACCATTTTGGAGAGTAGATGGACTTGGCTGGGAAATGTGTTAAAGATGCCGAATGGCAGTAGGTCGAGGAGAGCGCTGTTCTTCCTCTCATCATCAGGGTCCCGAAGACAAAGAAGACTCTCATACTGTGGTCCGCTCCTATGAAGCAGAGCGGGGTCTGAATATGGTGTTGGAGTTGGTTATCGAAACTCTGAGTATGGGAAGTGTTTGGTAGACTAGCGGATACGACGCCGGCTTTCGCAATGTTTCATGCGGAGGTCGTGGGTTCGATCCCAGGTGCCGACCATCTTCCTTTTTCGCGACACAAGCTTTAAGTAGCTTACTGTGAAAGAGTCATATAGTGTATTTGTGTTCACTTTGAGTGAATATATAGTGAACACAGATTCATTTTTATAAAGAAAAAAAACTGCGCGAGATCGAGCGAAGTAGAGAGTTCTAGCTGCCCCCCGTTGCCCCCGAATGGGGTCAAAAAAGGAGAATGGTTGCCTAGTGGCAAATGCATCAACTTCAGATCAAGAGGTCCCTGGTTCGAATCCCGGTTGGGTCAGAAATTTTCAATGTATGTGTATTTTCACCTGAAATATCTTCTCGAAGTTGAATCCTGTCTCATATTAGACGGGACTGGTTGACTGGTAGAGGATGCTCCAAGGATTAAGTTCCGCCTGCTATACTGACACTTATGTATTGAAGAGTGTTACTTATTTATGTAATAACTCGGATCGAACACATCGATTCCGTCCTCAAGGAAGCTCAGGTATGAAGTTAGAGAAATAGGAGTGGTTTTATGCGAAATGGTATGTCATTGGAGTAAGTGAAAGAAGAATGCCTGAATAGAAAAAAGTGGAGGTCCGTTCTCTCTGCCTGTCCATTATGGCTTGATGGGTAAAAAGAAAATATTAAATAATTAAATAAGTAGGTACCCATTTAAATTTGAAATTAATAAATACTTGAAAATTTTTCAAAACAAACCTATAAAAATAATGTAGAAAGATAAAAAAAACATTCACAAATAATACCTCGACCAGTGAGATGAACGTGAAAAGTTGACGAGTTACCCGTTTGAAACGGGAAACTTGGAAACATGCAATACGCAACATTTCCATATGATTTTTGGCGCCAAATATCGACGAGTATCTGTCAACTTCACAACAAAAAGTCAATGAAAACTCGTCAACTGTTGGTATCAACTTTTTGTTGCCATGTGTGGACAGCCGGGATACACGGATACAAGCAACATGCATAATTTCTCTTTGATTTTTGCACCCAAAAGTCGGCGGTCGACTTAAAGTATCCGTCAACATTTTGCGTTTTTTACAACAAAAAGTTGATAGATACCCGTCAACTGTTGATATCAACATTTTGTCGCTATGTGTGGACATAGCTTTGGAACATGCATGCGATGTCAAACAAAAGGTAGGTACTGGAAGAAAGGAAACTTTTAAGCGCCACGGATGATCCAAAAAGTGACAGGCTGGTGGCAAACAGGCACTTTTTCTATAGCAAACAGGTATAAAAATGGTCACACGCCACCGGGCATAGTTACGTATCCCCTCTCTTTCCTAATCTAAGGACAGATTGCATCTATCTTTCTCGCTCACGCCGTTCATGACCAGACAAAAGCGGGAAATTCAAATATGGGTCGGTACAATGCGCACTAGCGACCAAAACAGTTGCATTCTAGTACAAAAATGGGATATAAAAATATCCCATCTTTATACTAGAATACAACTGTTGAATCATTTATCCTGAAAATGGTTATGATAAAGAATTAAAATGCAGCAGTAGTTAAATATGGCATTTATTTTCTATGCAAATAATAAAACATGTAACAATATAAATAGTATGTATTGGTATCTATTGCATAAAATAATACTAAGCCAAAAATATATTATCAATAACAATTAGGTATACGAAAAAAATATGTTTAAACGACACAATACATCATGATTCTACGTATTATTAAAATCACAGAAGTAACCACAGCGGAAGCTTTTTTTACTGTTAAAAATGATGAGTACGTAGGACTTATTACAAAATCTTTTAAAAAGAAATACAAATGTGTCTTTAATGGTATGTGATTATTATTATATGACGCCACAGAAGGAACATTTCCGATACTTGAAACTCATAATAACAAAATAACAAGGTAAACGAAAGAGTCAATGTCTAGAACCGACACACAACCACTTGTAAATATTAATTACACTATGAGTCTTTGTTTTAACAACTTTTTATGTGCAGACAATAGCGTAGTGCTAAAATCTCAAAACAAATCAGGAGTCCATTTGTCGAAACAAAACAAGAGTCCATTTGTCAACACAAAACAGAGTCTATTTCTCACAAACAACAGTATCTTTCTTGATATCAACGAGACTATTTTTCACAGAGATACGAAACACCGATTCGACTTCACACAAAATAATTAATAACACAATCTCCCGAGTTGGAAACAGGAATAAAACGGAATAACAAAAACAGTCAGCGCTCGGCTAAATAAAAATGGCTGGATGTTGTTTGGATGTTGTTTGGCAATAAGATCAGTGTAGCCAGCTTTCAAAAAGTAAAAAAGTTTTGCAACATTATTTTTCGAAATCTGGTGTCTTATAAAGAAATAAATATTTATTTATTTATTTTATTTATTTATTTCTCCATCCATAGGCCTTTGCAGGCACTTGGTGGCGTCATTATTACATATAACAAATATTAATTTTCAATAGTCAAGGAATTCAATATAGACAATAATAATATAACAGAAGACAAAATAAAATGTGAAATACCTATGCTTTGCAGTGCCGGTTGATGTAAAGAGTCAACCGGCACATTGTCCTTGACATGTTGTATTTTTATTATCAATTTAAAAATGTGTGAAATATAATAATAAGTATATACCTAGTAACAAGTTGATAGTCTATGCTAAACGCTGCTGTTAGCCTCATTTAGCATATCGTCAGTGGAGTAAAATGATTTTTCGACAAGGTACGACTTCACTCCTCTCTCAAACTCGGAACCAGCCAGATTTCGGATGTCGGCCGGGAGCACATTGAACAGTCGGACGCTCTGACAGATATAGCTTTTAGATGTTTTTGTCAGTCTATGTTTGACGGGTCTGATGTCGTGTTTGCGTCTTGTCTCGTATCTGTGTGCATCGCCATTTTCGGGGGTTCTCGGCAGATTCCTTCGTGCGTACAATAAGCACTCCCTTATGTATGCACCCGCGAGAGTAAGTATGCCTAGGGATTTAAATTTATCTCGGCATCCCTCGGGCGCATACCCAGAATCGCTCTGACTGCCCTTTTTTGTAAGATGAAGACTCGAGAGAAATCTGCCGCTTGCCCCCAGAATAACACGCCATATGTCATGACGCTATGGAAGTACGCAAAATATACATTTTTTGCTGTTTCCTGTCCACATATTTGTTTAGTTTTTTTAATGGCATAGATTGCTTTGCTGAGTTTATCGCACAACTGTTCAATATGCAAGCCCCATTGCAATTTTCCATCCAGGGTAACACCCAGAAACCTGCATGAAGCGTTGCTTTTAATTGCTTTTTCAGCAAGGAAGTTCCCCGTAAGGCTCCCGTCCGGCTCCTGTCCAAGAGAAAAGCGAATCGCACTCGTCTTCGTCGTGTTAAGGATAAGGTTATTGTCACCAAACCAACGCATTACGTTCTCCAACACATCCGCAGTAGACCGCGATCCGTCATCCCTCAGCAGGAGAGATGTACCATCGGCAAACATTACAACTTTGCTATTATTTTGTGATAAATTTGGCAAGTCATTTACATATATCAAAAATAGAACTGGACCCAGTATTGAACCCTGAGGAACACCATTCTTAATAATCTTCATACTGGATCTTATGTTATTTAGCTCTGTACATTGTTGTCTGTTTAATAGATATGATCTGAAGAATTTTTTCTCAGTGCCGTGTACACCGTAATGCTCGAGCTTATCTATCAGAATATCGTGATTTACGCAGTCAAACGCTTTCGACAAATCGCAGAATACCCCATATGTATCGCACCCCGCCTCGAGAGACATCAATATGGCTTCAACAAGGCATGCTATTCCCTCTCTTGTGCCTTTCCCCTTCTGGAATCCAAACTGTTGGGGGTGTAGCATGTTGTTGGATACCAGAAAGGTCGTGAGCTGTTTAGTGACAATTTTTTCAAAAATCTTACTAATTACAGGTAGGACTGATATAGGTCTGTAATTATTTAAATCTGACCTTTCACCTTTCTTAAAAATGGGAATAACTCTCGCCATTTTTAGAAGGTCGGGAAAGTCCCCGCTCTCGAGACACTTGTTGAATACGACCGCCAAATGTTCAGCAATGTCTATGATGACAGTTTTTAATAATTTGGTGGATACATACCAAAGATCTTGGGATGTTTTAGTTTTGAGATTCTTCGTGACTTCTATGACTTCATATTTAGTAACCTTCATGAAGGTAAACATTTTATTAACATTTTTATTTGAAGTCGGCAAGTATTTCATAGGATTGTAATTTAATACATTATTATTATTTGTGCTAGTAAGTATTTCAGCAACTTGCACAAAAAAGTTGTTAAACTGGTTAACGATTTCAAACTGAGTCACACTCGTATCATCTGATGTAATACCTAATTCTCCAGTTCGGCTCTCAGATCTCCCTGGTTGAGATTTAATTATGTCCCATGTTGTACGGAGAGGGTTGTCAGATCGAGCAATTTTAGTTGCGAAGAATTTTTTTTTCGCTTCAACACACACTTTCTTGAAAGTTTTACTATACCTTGTCACATATTTCTTAAGTTCTATATTATTACTATTATTTTTTAAGCTATATAGGTGAAACAATTTGTTTCGGGATACTCTTATGCCGTTTGTTGCCCAGTCATTGAAGGAATTTGTACAGAATTTGGAATTTACGACAGGCATGTATTGATTAAAACGAAGAATCAAGCAGCTGAAGAGCTCGCTGAAGGATTGGACTGCATTCATTGTTTTATTCTGTTCATCTAAATGATGCAGATCAGATTTAACACTATTAAGAAACTATTTTGTATTTTCGTGGTTAGGCATTCTTTTTTTAGATATTTTGAATGATTTAATACTTTCAATATCTTCCCCAGCGAGAACCTCAACTACCTGACCCACATGATCAGATTTCACAAAATTTGTTTGATATGTATCCCCCAGTGTAAGGTTCGTGAAAATGTTATCAATACAGGTAGCAGTGGTGTTTGTAGTTCTTGTAGCATCATAGATGCTACGTGTCAAAGAATAACTAGACATAAGATCCAACAGGGAACCTCGCTGACTTGAATGCGAATTTAGATCGATGTTGAAATCTCCACATAAAATGATTTGTTTTTTAACTTTGAATAGAATGTTTTCCAATATCCCCAAGAAAGTCTCGAGGCTCCCTGATGGGGGTCTGTATACACAAATGATGACAACGTTACTAATTTCTACGCAACTCACTTCACAATGTCTTTCACAAGATAGTCTTACTATGTCTTCCCTATTTTTGATTTTCAACACTTCTCTGGTCAATATCATGCAACCGCCCCTAATTGCACTCGTTCTACAGAAAGAACTCCCTATTTTATAGTTCGGCACTGTCACACATTGAATTTCATGTTGTTTCATCCAAGTCTCGCTGGCACATATAATGTCTAATTTTTCTGCTTGAAGAGATAAATAGTATTAATTCACAAATCAAAACACCACGTGATAACATTATAATAAATGTATATTTTTAATATTCACTCTAATGTTCATATTTCGGAATTATTTCATAATCGGTAATTCTATTTTTTGCGTCTGTTTTTTTCATTTTAATTTCAATCCCAGCCAATACCAACATTTACATCACGATGTACCAACATCAGCATATTCTTGTTGGCAAGTATCAATACCAGAGTTAACCCCCCCTGTTGACAGTTATACTTGCACCAATAAGGGAACAGTAAACTGTTGACCAATCATACGTTCAGTGAATCATTAGGAACCAACGAGGTGAGTTGTGACGAAGCGTTAAATTGTCGACGAATCCTGTTTAAACTGTGCATGACAAATTGGCGGCAAAATTCAAAATAATACTGTGGATCTTGACCAATCTTGACACTCGTCATTTATTTCTTTCACGCCAAGAGGGCTTTTTAAAGAAAAATAATCATATTATGGAGATAAAAAATGAAAAGGATTTGACACTGGTATGGGACACTTATTGATATCATACTTAAGTTACCTCTTCAAAACACGACTTCTTACTCACATTGGAGAGCAATCATTAATGATTTTTATTGCCTTATTTTTTGTGAATGAAAAAAAAACAATACAGTGCATTGCGTTATGTTAAGTCAATAGTTTCGATTAGTCTTATAATTAAAATATGTAATGTTATGGGTATATTATTGTTTCCCATAACATTAATGTCCATTTTTTTTTAATAGATACCTATATTTTTTTTCAAACAAATGAATCTGTGCTCAGTCAAAGTGAACACAAATACACTCTGATTCTTTCACAGTAAGCTACTTAAAGCTTGTGTTGTAATATGATTCCATACTTTAGCTTTCTTATGAAGTTGGGTTTTATGGTGTCCATTGCTATAGGTATAATACTTGAATAGTTCAGCCGGAATGTTCCTTGTCATTTTCCATTCTTAAGACTTTTAAAGCAGCTTTGATATCTTAATTAAATCAAAAACTTTTTGAATAAAAAGCTGCAATAGGTTAAAATGATGTGCTGAATCTCGGTAGCAAACATGATGAAAATAATGCAAACAAAATAGGTAGACAGGGTAAGCACCCAAATCTTGACACTCATTCATGTGCGTGACAGCACCAATGTTCCAAATGCGGTTTTCCGCTTTATCAAAAGGGATGGCCTTGGCTGGATCATGTTGAGTGAAATTCTCAAAAATCACGGGCCACAGAACACAGGTTAAAAACGGAACAACAACAAAGTTAACAACCAGACGCCTCAGACCACAGAACAATAATACCCTATTGCCCACAGAACACATATACTCTCTAGCTATTGCCTCAGACGACAGATCAAAACTGATCAGTGATCATAGAGTATAATATAATAATACTACTTTTCAAACTGATTTACGTCGTGGTTCTATGTTCACTTCACCGTATTCAAACACCTGCGCATGCGCACAGCAGAAGGATTCGTCGACAATTTAACGCTTCGTGAGTTGTGTGGCGCGCGCAGTGAGACTAGCAAAGGAAGAAATCGTGTTTACCGACTAAAGTAATTAGAATTGCATAGATTCAGGAGTGATTTTAATAAAATTAAAATAACAGCTAGTACTACAAATATCTGGAAGTAAGGTCTTTTTGGATTAATTTACCGAGGTATTGATACTTGAGCAATATGAATTGTAAGCAGTGTAGTGGTACGTTAAGTCCCTCTAAAAAAATTAAGTGCTCACGCTGCCTTGAAAACTTCCACCACGCTTGTGGAGGAACAACAGTTGAGGGCTATAAAAGGATGAGTGCGGATAAAAAAAAGCAAACTGGAAATGTTGTGCATGTAAGGAGGATCCCGGATCGATGATAGCAGGTTCAGGAGTTATCGAAAGAGGTCACACTGAGAGTGCCATGAGGACCTAACAGGAGAAAAACCGGATAAAATGTATGATAAAATCGCTCATGAAGTGACAAGAAGACTGAGGGTCTTTATAGCTGAGGAGCTCAAGTTGATAAAGAGGGAAATGAGTACAAGCTTTGAGGATATCAAGTCATCGATCAGCTTTCTGTCCAGGGAATATGATGATCTCAAAAATAAAGTAACTGCTATGGAGGAGACCATAAAAGAGCAGAAAACTTTAAAGGATGAAGTTGGAAGCCTACGGAAGAGAGTTGAGGAGTTGGAGCTAAAGGAAGAGGAACAGAGACAGGAAGCTTTGCGAAACAATATAGAAATTTTCGGAATTCCTCAAAAAAAAAGACGAAAATCTGTTCACTTTTATGAAGAAAATGGCTGATGAAGTTAAATTTGACCTGGCTGAGAGGGACGTTGAGACTATTTACCGCTTGCGGCGTCAGGATGACAGAGCTCCAAACGTCGTGTTTGGGATGACGAGCTTGATACGTAGAGACCAATTTTTGTCATTGCTTAAGGGTAGAAAAAGTGTGGAGGAAAGGGTCAGCTAAAATATATTTTAATGAACACCTGACTGCAAGAAACAAGAATCTATACATGGAAGTGAGAGAGCGTGCAAAGGAGTTGAAATTTCGTTTCGTCTGGATGAAGAAAGGAAACATATTTGCCAGGGAGCAGACGGGCTCGAGAATTTTTAAGATAAAATCACAGAATGATGTTAAATTACTTAAGGGGGCGGATCTTCCCAACTAATAGATATGAAGCTCAGTTGGTAAATTCAGTGCTGAGTTTTCCACCAAAATGTTGATCAATTATTTGTACCTTGTTTTGTGTATTATGTACCATTTTGACTTACTGAGAGGTTGTATGTTGCATATTGCTTTCTGCCTTGTGCCCTGTCTGTATGTGTTTGTTACTGTCGTGCTGAGTATTTTTTTTTTTTTTTTTTTTTATTTATATGGCGGCTCATATGGCCCTATTGCTGAGTATTTTTATTAATATGTTTAATTACATTGAAATACACTTAGTGAATAAACAACATGGAGATTGTAGTGATTTTTGCATGTGACAGAGATGCCCTTTTGAATGGCTGGAGCTGCAGACAACGGTATGTAAATGTCTTTCTGCTTATGGAATGTGACTGCAAATTTGATTCGCAATAGTGTTTTTGTACGTGTTATGTATTTAATGTTATTCTGTCAATCACTGGCGTGTCGGGATATGATTTTTCTTTTCTATTGAAGTGGGCAAATAAAGTTGGGTACAATGTCTTCTCTAAATGATGGCTGAAGATGACTTTGAGTGTCTTGTTGTCAAAACTGAAACGACAAATGTCTGCGATTGTGATAAATTCAAAGTCATGCATGTTAACATCAGAAGTATTAAAAAAAATTTTGATGAACTAGTTGTGTTCTTGACCTGTAGTGGATTAAATCCGGATTTAATAATCCTGAGTGAGTGTTGGCTGGGTGATCGGAATGTGGAGCTTAGCTTGAATGGATACAGGATGTTTCAGACAACGGAACATAACAATAAATCTGAGGGTGTAGTGGTCTATATAAGAGACATTTTCCCAAATGCATCAGCTAGAGAAGTAAAAATTAAAGATGCTAATGCAATAGAAGTGACGTGTTCGGAGGTATTCTCCCTTCTGGCTCTTTACAGATCGCCCTCGGGGATCGACTTGTCAGAATTTATCGTTTCTTTGGACGAAGCCATTATAAATCTACCAAAAGCGGAGATGAATATTGTGGCTGGAGATTTTAATATTAATATTTTGTCCCTCAATAAACAAAGCGAAGAGTATGTATGTCTCTTGGCCGAGCACGGTTTTCTGTCTGCTATTAATGTTGCAACTCGAGAGTCGCAATCGTCGGGTACATATTGTATAGACCATATCTTTGTTAGATGCAAATTGGAAGTTAGAGATGCCGTTATCAAAACCGATTTTACCGATCACTTTACAACTTTAATCGAGATTAACAATTTACCAAAAAAAAAAAAATACACAGAAGATTAATTAAACGAGTAGATTACAACAGTATTGCTAAACAACTTAAAGATAGGGATTGGTCGTTTGTCTATGATTCTGTCGATCTAAATGTAGCACTAAATAACTTTGTATCGGTGTTGCAGGGAGTTATCTTGGGTTCCACTACTTTCAAGACAGTTCCTCACTCGACAAACGGCATCAAGCCGTGGGTGACTGAGGGGCTTGTCAAATGCATTCGAAGGCGGGATAGGCTTCATAAACAGGTTACGCGGTTTCCTTCAAACGAAAAATTGCAAAAGTTTTATAAGCGATACCGCAACACGTGTAACAGAACAATAAAGATGAGAAAGACCCAGTACTATAAAAACAAAGTTGAACAGAGCAAATATAATTCTAAAACAATAAGGAGTGTTGCTAGGGAGCATATGGCTCAGGCAGGAAAGGAGACGCGAATTGGCAGGTTGAGTGTCGACGGCGCAACACACACTGACCAAATAGAGATTGCAAACCTCTTCTTCTTCTTCAGCCCTCTCTGGTCCACTGCTGGACATAGGCCTCTTCGATTTTTGCAAACCTCATGAATGATTATTTTAGTAACGTCGGATCGGTTATAGCAAATAATATTTTGAACAAATTAAACAAAACTGAAAGTGAGTTGGCGATGTCTGCAGGCGGTCTCAGTGCTGGTACTCGTCGATCTGATTGGAGTTTCTTGCCGGTAACTGAGAATGAAATGCTTAAAATATTGGGTTCACTTAGAACAGATTGTGCTATGGGTCCGGATGGAATCTCTGCAAAACATATTGGGCTTGCCAGGCATTCACTGGTGTACCCTTTGACACACCTCGTAAACATGAGCATTGGCCACGGTGTATTTCCGGAATGTCTAAAAGAGGCCACCATAATCCCATAATACATAAGGGTGGAGATCCATGTGATCCCTCTAACTATCGTCCAATAGCTCTGCTGAATGTAATCTCAAAGGTTTACGAGAAGGCGATAAATATACAAATGATGAGGACATTGGAAAGTAATGATATGCTCTCGGATAATCAGTTCGGTTTCCGTTCCGGCAGGAACACTTCCGATGCACTGGAAAAAGTGATAGAATACGTAACGGAAGCACTAGATGGAAAGGAGAAATGTCTGGTGTCGTGGCCATTCATTTTATTGAAATATTGTAGTTTATTTTAAAAACATAAATACTATTTTATGTTATACTAATATTAGTAGTTGCATCTTTTACTTAATTAGGGATCGTAGTCTTCCAAATTCTATACGGAGAAATGATTGAATCATTTCTCTTATTCTCTTAAGTTAGATTGTTGTTTTATTTGGACGCTTTTGAATAGAGCAATGAAACACTGACTGAAAAAGGGATACGAAGGATTTTGTATTATGTAGATAAATTAGGCGCTTGAGTTGATCTCAAGACAGTTCAGGTTGTATCGTCGACGGGGAGTGTAGGGGCGCGTTCTCGTGCGAAATCCTTAGATAGCCCTGTTTTTAGTTAGTGATTTTTTATTCATTAATTATTTTGAACATTTTATATGATTTAATTTTGTGTGCTCCTGGGTGGTGAAATCTATTAGTAGTAGATTCCTTTTAGATTCAAACATAAATTTAAATTCGGTGTTGCATTTTACTTAAATATTTTCTCGTAATTGTGTGTTATCTGGAAACCAATTTTAATTAGAATCTTTTAAATATAGAGTCAGTGGCTTCAAGAAAGAAGCAGCAGAGCTGGATCTTTGATAAGTCTTACTTTTATTTTATTATTTATTTTTTTATTTGTTTGCTTAGTTTGGGGAGGGCTTTGTGTTTTGTCAAGAAGAACCATTCACAGCAATGTGTAATGGCGAACGTTGTATACGTAAAGCGCGCAAAAGCCAGCCTTCGAAACCACAGTAGAAGACGGTCGTAAGCCCGTAATGGTTCTATCTTGATTTCTGGGAGTAAAACTTTATAATGGAAGGGTTTATGATATCACGGTAGGATAGGATTGATTGATAAACTATTTGTTCATTGTATGTTTTCATTTCGTTTTGTTCTGTGTCGTGAATGAGCCGAGTTCATCTTTTACACACTATTTACGAAACAATGCATTCATGACCTTAACAATCGATTGTAAAACTTGGCATTTTAGCTGAAAAGTTACTAACGAGTTGCGTGATCTTATGTACTTATTTATTTATCATTATTATATTATATACTGACAATAGTCCATTCCTTTCTTCTCATGCTGCAGATGGGAAACGATTAACACTCTATTTTATGATAATTTATGTAATTTGCATGGATTTTTCAACTCTATTTATTATTACCTATATTTTAACAATTCCAGTCCTTTCCTAGATGTGTTTGGTGTGGAACATTCCTAATCATCGACTAAATGACTGTAGAGTAAATGAGAGCTTTAACAGACACGCGTGTTGCCTCGGAAGGACTCTAAGATCAGTCATTCTATATTATAACTAACTTGTAATTTATGTGCATGTTATGTATGTATTTCGTATTTTATTATATTTCCGCGTTCCGTGATAAAGGGTTAGTCTAATCATAGAGACCCAGTGTGCGAAATGATTGACTGGGATCGAAGCAGGCGATGGATGGCGCTGGGCCTGTTTCCTATTGCATGGAGGGGGGGGGGGGGGTACTAAAACCCACTAACGAAATTTTGCCAAGTTAATAAACCCAGATAAAGTATAATAACCTTAAATACACCGTGTGATCATTATTTTTGTTCACGATACAGACATTTTCCGAATGGAAGCCAATGTTTCTTTTCCAGGCTACAGCTGTAAATTTAATTTTAAAACTTCCCAAGTTTAAATTCTCAAAAACAAATTTCTTCATTTGGTTAAATGAATTATAGTTCCATGAATCCGATCTGTAACACCTTAGGTTTCCGATGTATGAAAATCGGTACTAAAGAATATCTCCTAATAAATTAAAAATTCTTCTTTATACCTGTTATAAGTCTATTTTTCTTCAAAGTTCAGCTTCCAATGTTAACAATAAGAGCTGGACATTAATGAGTCAGACGACCTCTAAAAGATAGTTAAAAAAAACCTTCAACTGCGGATTTGTCGACCTAAGAGAATTTTCACCAATCAGCCCACCATAAAGCATGTTATTGTATTAGATAAGATAAACAGCTTATTATGCATGTGCCAGGTGAAATTTCTATAAGTGCCTCTTGAATTACTATGATAAAAGGGGCTGTATTGAAGGACTAGATGAAATATTTTGGACAAAGGAAGTGCATGAATCAAAGAAAACATAACAAAAACCAAGTGTAATATGTAATTAATCTATTTTATTCTATAAATCAATGGTTTTATTTAATACAAGGTTCGTCAGAAATACTACATAACAACACATTATATTAAATTACACTTAAAATAATCATGACACACTTCTTTATAGTAGGTACTAACACAGAATGAAATATTCAAGATATTCAGAAAGTTAACCTACAAACGACTTAAAACACTTAATTTGTAGAAAATATTAAAATATGTAAAGGAATTAATTGAAATAAAAATAGTGGGTAATTAATACAATAAAGTAAAGTTTGCACACAAATGTTGCAAAAAATATCGATCAAAATGTTACAGACGTCAAATGACAGTATATAAACCACAATAAGTGGTATACACGGTAGTGAAACTTCCATAGAAACCATAGACAATATATTTGACAGATAAGTTTGACACCTCATGGTCCTTGAGCCAGAACTTTTTTTCGGAAATTATTGGAACTACAGCCGCGCAGCCGCATGACAGCTGTTATTGAGTTGCTGAGAAGTTGTTGATTGTTGCTAAGAAACTGTTGATTGGGTTACTAAGAAGTTGTTGATTGAGTTGCGCGAGTTTATATTTTTTTCACCATGTGTCAGTTTCTTTATATTTCGAAGCTTGATATGATAAGTTTTGTGATTTTATTTTACGTAAATATATTATTTTTGTATCGTTGTATGATATTTGGACGCTTTATTCCCTGTTTTCATTCATGTGTTGCGATATAGGTCGCTTTGTTTTGTTTTCATCAGTGCAGTTTGAACGATCTGTCTCGTAATTTAATACAAAATCTGTGGTTAAATATTGGAAGGTCTGAGTGATGAACAAATCTCAAGAATTAGGAGGTTTTGTGATAATTTTCTTTAAATCTTCACTCGTGATATAAATTTTATTTAAAAAAAAATATTGTGTAAAAGCACTAAGTATAAAAAACAAATAAATGTAATTTATTTTATTGGGTTGATTTATTAATGGATTATAACATCTCAAATTTTAATTCCTTTTCATAAAATATATAGTGTAAAATATTCATCAACACACTGACATAATATTCAATTTTGTCCATAACTTATGAATATTTATAGTTTCTAAAGTGACTTATCCTATTTCTAAAATGGATATATTTTTGTTTTAATTTAACATTTTAATCTTGAATGTGTAAAAAAAAGTTTAAAATGTTACGTTAAAATAAAAATATATTTGCTGATGAAATAGAGTAGGTCATTTTTGAAACTATTTATATTCATAAGTTAAGGATAAAATTGAATATATTGAGGGGTATAAGATTTGAAAGCGCGCATGCGCGAAATTTTAGTACGATGAACAAAATATGGCGTTGTATTCCCAGTCTACAAAAAAACGCTCGAGTTGCCACTCTATTTTAAGTAGTATTATTATACTCTATGGTGGTATATAACAAGTGACACACGCTTATTTATTTTGTAAACCATAGAAGTCGCAGAAAATTGGTAGGAATAGCCACTTTTTAAGCGGGAATATTTTTTATTTGAAAAAAAAGCGCGGGTACGAAGGGGTAGGAATAGCCACTCCGTAATCTTTATTTTGATATTTACAACAAATTCGCATGTGTGTCGTTAAATTACACGATTGAATGAACTATTTATTACAAATCTTGCATTCGTATGGTTTTTCTCCGCTATGAATTCGCATGTGTGTCGTTAAACTACACGATTGAATGAACTATTTATTACAAATCTTGCATTCGCATGTTTTTTCTCCGCTATGAATTCGCATGTGACTTGGTAAATGACTTGATCCATTGAACTTTTTATTGCAAATTTTGCATTCGTATGGTTTTTCTCCGCTATGAAAACGCATTTGTACCTTTAAGTCACTCGATTTCTTGAACTTTTTATTACAAATCTTGCATTCGTATGGTTTTTCTCCGCTATGAACTCGCATGTGTACCTTTAAGTCACTCAATTTCATGAACTTGTTATTACATATCTTGCATTCGTATGGTTTTTATCCGCTATGAATTCGCATGTGACTCGTTAAATGACTCGAATGAATGAACTTTTTATTACATATCTTGAACCTTGCGTTCCTATGGTTTTTCTCCGCTATGAATTCGCATGTGTGTCGTTAAATTACACGATTTATTGAACTTTTAATTACAAATCTTGCATTCGTATGGTTTTTCTCCGCTATGAATTCGCATGTGTGTCGTTAAATTACACGATTTATTGAACTTTTAATTACATATCTTGCATTCCTATGGTTTTTCTTGACTATGAATTCGCATGTGTGTCGTTAAATTACACGATTGAATGAACTTTTTATTACAAATCTTGCATTCGTATGGTTTTTCTCCGCTATGAATTCGCATGTGTACCTTTAATTCACTCGACTGCATGAACTTTTTATTACAAATCTTGCATTCGTATGGTTTTTCTCCGCTATGAATTCGCATGTGTGTAGTTAAATGACTCGAATGAATGAACTTTTTATTACATATCTTGCATTCCTATGGTTTTTCTTGACTATGAATTCGCATGTGTCTCGTTAAATTACACGATTGAATGAACTTTTTATTACAAATCTTGCATTCGTATGGTTTTTCTCCGCTATGAATTCGCATGTGTACCTTTAATTCACTCGACTGCATGAACTTTTTATTACAAATCTTGCATTCGTATGGTTTTTCTCCGCTATGAATTCGCATGTGTGTAGTTAAATGACTCGAATGAATGAACTTTTTATTACATATCTTGCATTCCTATGGTTTTTCTTGACTATGAATTCGCATGTGTCTCGTTAAATTACACGATTGAATGAACTTTTTATTACAAATCTTGCATCAGATTACTTGAATCAGATTACTTCAAGAAAGGCGCCAAAGTGCTCAAATATTGAAAAACTGGAGGAGGATGGTAAAGTGGTTACCGATAAAGTGGTGATTTCGACTATGCTAAATAAATATTTCGTCGACATTGCGAACAGACTGGTTGAGCGGATGAGGAGCCCTGCAACCCCACAAAACTGTAGGGAGTCAACAGCTGCTCCGCCGGCTGACTCGAACATGAGTGTGTGGAACAATGTAACAGCGGCTGAAGTTGGTCTTTTGATAAATGGTCTGAAAAACTCATCAGCGGTGGGTCCTGATGGAATCAATGCCGAAACATTAAAATCTGTTGGGTCGTTCGTTGCTGAGCCCTTATCACACATATTAAACTTAACCATGAATACCGGAATATTCCCCTCAAGCCTGAAGGACTCAATAGTGGTGCCTATTCATAAAGGAGGTTCTCCTCTATTGATGAACAATTATAGGCCTATATCACTGATTTCACAGGTGGCAAAAATATTTGAAAAGGCCATGAAGATACGTTTAATGGACTACCTTAATAGTAGGAGCATCTTGGCAGACAATCAGTTCGGGTTTAGAGCTGGTATGGGAACGGAGGATGCTTTGTATAAGCTCACCTCTTTTGTGAGTGAACACCTGGATCATGGCAACAATGTCCTGTCGGTGTTCTTAGACATCCGTAAGGCATTTGACACGGTGAATCATGGAATTCTTTTGGCAAAGTTGGAGGGGCTGGGAATCGGTGGAAGCTGTTTGACGCTACTGACAGATTATCTAAATGGAAGAACACAGAAGACCAGAGTGGGTATGGATTACAGTCCACTTTTGAAAGTTGAACACGGAGTTCCACAGGGAACCGTCCTGGGACCTATCTTGTTTTTGTTGTATATAAACGACCTTTGTGGAATGGATATCCCGGGACAAATTGTTACTTTTGCAGACGACACTTCCATTACAGTTTATGGTAAAACCTGGGAGGAAGCATATAGTAATGCGACAGAATGTCTCAAGCGTGTCAAGGGCTGGTTGGAGAGTAATTTGTTATCATTAAATTATGATAAGACACTCTATATTCCCTACTCATTGAATAGGCGGAAAGCGCCAAGGGAAAACATGCCCATCAGGATGCATGACAGCCTGTGTAGTGCACAATGTTCGAGCTGTCCAGAGATTGGAAGGGCCCAACATGTAAAGTACCTGGGAGTCTATATTGACTCTCATTTAAGGTGGAACAAGCATATAGACTGCATTACTAGAAGGGTAAGAGGTCAGCAATACATCTACAAAAGACTGATAGACATTGTGGGATTAGAGGTGGTCAGAATGGTTTACTATAGCCTGACTCAGTCGATTCTTGCATATGGTATCTTGGCATGGGGAGGCGCATTTGACAGCCACCTGAACATGGCGAGTGTCGTGCAGAGGTTAACAATCAAAATGATATATAAGAAACCCATAAGATACGAGACCAGCAGATTATACGAATTGAGTGGTTTCTTCGACTTGCGTAAGTTATATCTACTTCAAAATTTGAAATTCATTAAAAGAAAGCCAGAATTGTTTGTTGGCTCAACTAATCACAGATCAAGTGCCAGACTGGGAAACGTGTATACTTTGCCTTCTTGTAGAACTAGACAGAGACTTCGACACCCGGCTTATGTGGCACCCAAACTGTATAACAGTGTGCCCGATGATATCAGAAGCGTGAGAAGTATGGCAGCTTTCAAGAGACACGTCAAGCTTTGGCTCGCTGATGTTGATATATCTTCTTTTTTGTTATAAAATTCCTGTGATATTCCCATTGCTCTGGTCTGCTTAGAGATTGTTTTTTATTTATTTGATGATTTTGCTGGTTTTTCCTCCATTTTTTCTTCTTTCTTATTTTGTTTGTTCGGCAGTTCTTGCACCACCCCATTGCAGGGGCTGCTGGTTTTTTGTCTATGACTCTGCTGATATCTCTGGGTGTGGGGCTATTCTGATCCATGATATTTTTTTATTTTTGATTTTCTCGTTTATAAAGTCTTCCATCTATGGATTGTTTTATTTTGTTTTAGCAAATCTATTGCAAAGTATTTGGACTTCGACCTTGTAAAGTATATTTTAATGTTAGAGTATTATGGTGTGTATGTTTTTCTCCTTACTTAATAATTGTGGTGACTTTTATTACCTTGTCCACGCTGACTAGACTGGTCAGTTTTGTATGTTTTTTTTTTAAATATATTTATTTTATGATTTTAGTTTGTTTATATATGTATTTTTTTTTTTTTTTTTTAATACAATTTATACAATTTATCTATAGCTATGCGGATTCATTATTAATCTGCTTTTTTAATATTCATTGTTGCTATTTAATCTTAAGGAAAGAGAACTTTTTTTTATTTTTTTTATTTACCTATTTATTATTATAAATTCTGTATACTATTCTTGCGCATTTAAAGGCTTTATTTTAACTTGATTTGCCAATTGATTGAATATCTTGTAAATTGACTGGAGCATAATTGTGATTTGGGATTCTTCTTTTGCGTATCTGTGTACTTTTGAGTTGCAGGAGCGCCTGAGGATCTTTTTGTAAAAATATTATACTTTGTTACTGATATTTTAATGGATATCCCCACTTACGGGCATTTGCCTAGTGGGATTTCGATTTATAAACTAAAATTTGTATGAACATGATTCTATGTATCTGTGTTTTTTTTTATCGAAATAAAGAATATATTATTATTATTATTCGTATGGTTTTTCTCCGCTATGAACTCGCATGTGTACCTTTAAGTCACTCAATTTCATGAACTTGTTATTACATATCTTGCATTCGTATGGTTTTTATCCGCTATGAATTCGCATGTGACTCGTTAAATGACTCGAATGAATGAACTTTTTATTACATATCTTGAACCTTGCGTTCCTATGGTTTTTCTCCGCTATGAATTCGCATGTGTGTCGTTAAATTACACGATTTATTGAACTTTTAATTACAAATCTTGCATTCGTATGGTTTTTCTCCGCTATGAATTCGCATGTGTGTCGTTAAATTACACGATTTATTGAACTTTTAATTACAAATCTTGCATTCGTATGGTTTTTCTCCGCTATGAATTCGCATGTGTGTCGTTAAATTACACGATTTATTGAACTTTTAATTACATATCTTGCATTCCTATGGTTTTTCTTGACTATGAATTCGCATGTGTGTCGTTAAATTACACGATTGAATGAACTTTTTATTACAAATCTTGCATTCGTATGGTTTTTCTCCGCTATGAATTCGCATGTGTACCTTTAATTCACTCGACTGCATGAACTTTTTATTACAAATCTTGCATTCGTATGGTTTTTCTCCGCTATGAATTCGCATGTGTGTAGTTAAATGACTCGAATGAATGAACTTTTTATTACATATCTTGCATTCCTATGGTTTTTCTTGACTATGAATTCGCATGTGTCTCGTTAAATTACACGATTGAATGAACTTTTTATTACAAATCTTGCATTCGTATGGTTTTTCTCCGCTATGAATTCGCATGTGTGTAGTTAAATTACTCGAATGAATGAACTTTTTATTACATATCTTGCATTCCTATGGTTTATCTTGATCATGAATTCGCATGTGTCTCGTTAAATTACACGATTGAATGAACTTTTTATTACAAATCTTGCATTCGTATGGTTTTTCTCCGCTATGAATTCGGATGTGTCTCGTTAAATGACTCGATTTCATGAACTTTTTATTGCAAATTTTGCATTCGTATGGTTTTTCTCCGCTATGAATTAGCATGTGACTCGTTAAATGACTCGTCTGCGTGAACTTTTTATTACAAATCTTGCATTCGTATGGTTTTTCTCCGCTATGAATTCGCATGTGTGTAGTTAAATGACTCGAATGAATGAACTTTTTATTACATATCTTGCATTTGTATGGTTTTTCTCCGCTATGAATTCGCACGTGTACCGTTAACTCACTCGATTGCCTGACCTTTTTATTACAAATCTTGCATTCGTATGGTTTTTCTTCGCTATGAATTAGCATGTGACTCGTTAAATGACTCGATTTCATGAACTTTTTACTGCAAATTTTGCATTCGTATGGTTTTTCTCCGCTATGAATTCGCAGGTGTGTCGTTAAATTACACGATTGAATGAACTTTTTATTACAAATCTTGCATTCGTATGGTTTTTCTCCGCTATGAATTCGCATGTGTCTCGTTAAATGACTCGATTTCATGAACTTTTTATTGCAAATTTTGCATTCGTATGGTTTTTCTCCGCTATGAATTAGCATGTGTGTCGTTAAATTAAACGAATGAATGATCTTTTTATTACAAATCTTGCATTCGTACGGTTTTTCTCCGCTATGAATTCGCATGTGACTCGTTAAATGACTCGTCTGCGTGAACTTTTTATTACATATCTTGCATTCGTATGGTTTTTCTCCGCTATGAATTCGCATGTGACTCGTTAAATGACTCGTCTGCGTGAACTTTTTATTACATATCTTGCATTCGTATGGTTTTTCTCCGCTATGAATTCGCATGTGTGTCGTTAAATTAAACGAATGAATGAACTTTTTATTACAAATCTTGCATTCGTACGGTTTTTCTCCGCTATGAATTCGCATGTGTCTCGTTAAATGACTCGAATGAGTGAACTTTTTATTGCAAATTTTGCATTCGTATAGTTTTTCTCCGCTATGACATTGGCGTGAGTTGGTAGCCATGCGTTTATGTACATTCTTTAAAAATGATTCTATCTCGTTTTCTTCTAATTCGTAAATTATTATATCATTTTCAAACTGTTTGGATAGTAATATATTGTTCATGTTTGCTTATTACAGTAAAAAGATATAAAACGACACTCCTCCTTATACAACACGGGCCCGAGCCAAGTGCACTAAAGTGCCGTCCTACCGGATAGGTAGATCTTTGCAGGGTGAGGAAACCAAAGATAATATAAATATACTGTAATAAGATAAGCGTCTCCCCACTTCTTTTTGCGTAATTCTAAAAAATGGCCGCCAACAGTATACTACTACTGCGCCTCTAGCGTCGTTTTCATGTAACTACAGCACCACCCACCCGACCACCCACTCACCAAAATTTGTATCCCACCCACCCACCGAATTTCGTATCCTTTTGAAAATTCTGCTTAAAAATCGAAAATAAAACCAAAAATTTGCAGTATTAAATAAATCTTTATTGCAAAAAAATGTATACACTAATAATGATTAAATCAATTTTTTCACATAACACCATCTTGGTCTTGTACTGCAAAAGGTTGGTTCATCTCATTTGACACTCCTTACTTCCTCATAAACATTGAACAAATAAAACAGTATTATTGATAATTGCACGATATTATATTGGTTACATAACGAGATTTCAAGAGATGTCGTGTTAAAATATGCTATTGTACTCGATAAATACGGGACACGTAAACATGAATCAAATCCAAACATCAGTCATTAGAGGGAAAGGCAGATAATTTAAAACAATTAATTGTGTGTTCTTAAATAGAGGAATTGAAATAATAAATATGATTTCCACATACCTCCGGATATATTCCAAGTTGGCAAATTTACATCAGATTCGTACTTTTAAAACGTCACTCGCACAATTCAACATATTATTCTAATTGGATTTTTCTTATACACCTTATTATTATGTCAGCAGAAGAAACAAAGTGTTTGCATTTTCCATAGTGTTCCAAACATCATTCACAAAATAACACGAACAAATTAAACTGTATTAAACAAAGTTTTTAAACAGAGAAGTAATAAAATAAGGCCGCCACTATTTCCACTGCCATGGAAAAAATAATTTTATTTTTTTTATTTTTATGGTGTTGCAATATGAAAAAAATAATAGAAATGAAATTGTCGTATTATTTTTCAAATAAAAAGCAGAATACACAAGAAGTTAGAGGAAAAATAAATAATACCCAAAAAATATGTTCTTACGTTTAAATTCTACATTATAATACATTTTGTGTGTTTTTGTTTTTAATTTTTATTTTGAATGTCCTTTTTAAAAGATCATTTTAGTATTTTTTATTATTGTTACAATTTATTGATGTTATTACTTTTATCTTTATTATTTTTAGTGCTTGTTTTTGATGGTTTGTTTTTATATATTTTAACCTAATTCAAACATGTTTTTAATCAATTTCTTAATCATTTTGCAATTTGAAACAACTGTAAAGAATGGAATAATAATTGTTGTACAGTTGATTGTGTTTCATATGTTGACTTTGCCATTGAACCGATTGTAACATGTTATTAAGTAGTATTGTGATTGTAAATGTTTTTATTTTTACATGTAAAAGGCTTTCAGCCGTATATTCTATGAATAAATAAATAAATAAATTTTATATTTCCTTTTTCTATGCCAATGGCTTTTAAATTGACATCGACGCCACCTGGTGGAGAACTGAGACTTTGGAATAATGATTGTCAATAACAAAAGTTATCTATTTCCACTGCCACAGACAAAAAATGAGTTTTCTATTCTTTTCGCGCCAGTTAATATATCTGTCAGATTATTTGAAAGTTTTGTTTTCATTCGTTGAAAGTGAGGTTAGTTGTTAGCTGCGAAGAATATTTTGATGAATATTAACTAAGGTACCTACATTATTTTCGGTAATTTTCAGTCAAAATGGGTTTGTATCAAGAATTTATCAATTGGAACACTTTTGCAGAGTACTATGAGACGTTTCTGGGTCTCATCATTCAATCCCATATTTTGCATAAAAAATTCAATTAAAATAGATGCGCATAGCCAAAGAACAAAAAATCCAATCGTAGAGAACATAAAAATATGCTATTATTCTATTACATTCAGCTGCATACAGGGGAGGCCTTCTAAAACATCTTCTTCGAATAGCGTGTGTCCATTGCAAAAAACTTTAAAAATAAATTGTCTGGCAGAAATTAAAAGTGAAATTTAATAAGGATTCTTATAAGTTGGTCATTGAATCATGCAATTTAGATCATGTTGATGCATTTGGCCAAACAGTGCACTTAATATTTAATATGCATTCAAGACTCAAGACGCAGGGGCCTTAACAGCCAAAACGTCCTGATAACCACGTTCCAGCATATCGAATGACACAATGGATGAATTTATGATGTGATGGTAGTAAAAATGATGTAATGTTCAAGAGCACACAGTATGACTCGACAAGAAGAAGAAGAATGACACAATGTTCAAGTCGTAAAGAATTCTCATGTATATTTAGGGTTTCCGCTGTAGTCCACACAAAAATTCATGATCAAAATAAATAATAATCCTACACGACTTGACATCATTTCCAATTCACTTGTCAAGACTCTGTCATAGATCTGTCATTATTTTTGTGTCTATGGTCATAAAAATAAGATTCCATAAACAAAACATTTTTTTTCTTTTTTTTTTTAATCTATGGCAGTCGAAATAGCAGCTGCGATAAAATAAACGTATTATGTGGAACACCTCACACTCCAACAGACAATACAAAACGTCAAACGTCATCAAATCCAAATGAGCGTGCGTGTGAGCAGGACCGCATATACTAGGACTCAGGTCATACGCGAAAAAGAGACAGCGATATGACGCAAAGGTATTTAGCGCTTCGAGTGTAAGATTCGGGAACTACAACTTTGTACAAAGAAATATGTATGAAGTTTCCTCACCCTGGACGGTGTGCACCTTTCGCATATTTGTAACTAGCTTATACCCGTCTTGCTTTACGTTTTTGATTCCGAATGTCAGGCTTGATCGGTAGGTAATTAAACTGGTTCTAGTCTAGCTTCCCATTGCTTTGCAGACCTCTATAACTGACATAAGCACAGAAAAAGAAGAATGAAACTTTCACAATTCATAAAAAGAAAGAAGAATGACACTTTTAATGTTTATTAAAATTTTGAATGAAGATCCTAAAAAATAGAGATTTTTAAATAGCTCTAAATATATTAAAGTTAATGCAGCAAATTGTATTAAAGAACCTTCTCCGGCATTTTGCACGGCTCTGTGCAGATTCATATCTGACGAAGCATTTGTATTTTAAGCGTGATGCTATGACATACGGTAAAAAGCAGATAGAGAAGGAGGGGCTAATGCGAGTTTTATTTAATTTCCCAATTTACCACGCAACTTTCTTAATTTTTTCTTTCATAAGAACCTTCTCCTGATAAAAGCCAACACGACAAAAAAAGAATTAGTGAAATCGGTTCAGCCGTTTAGGCGTGATGCGATGACATACGGTAAAAAGCAAATAAAAAAACATTTCTGAATTATTATGTAGATTTTCCACGCAACTTTCTTAATTTTTTCTCTCATAAGAACCTTCTACTGATAAAAGCCAACACGACAAAAAAAGAATTAGTGAAATCGGTTCAGCCGTTTAGGCGTGATGCTATGACATACGGTAAAAAGCAAATAAAAAAACATGTCTGAATTATTTTGTAGATAAAATGCAATTTACGATGTAAAAACTTAATTATTTTAGCTAATTTAATTGAATTATGTTATAGTTATCGTTGATTCGGGTGAAGGATGACGTTCGATGGGACATAAGCTTGAAATCAAAACAATTCCTCTATAATTGCTTTACTTTTTAAAAAATTCAATAGATGGCGGTGTAGTAGGAAGTACATAACATGTGATGTATGTTTGCCTATTGTATAGATACATCGAAAGAATTGACCAATTTAAACCAATTTTTCTGAATTATTTTTCTGATTATTATGTTGAGATTAGAATCCGCGCTCTTGCTCGCTGATGTCTCAACTTTTTATTTGTTTTTATTTTTAAACTGCACTCGTGTGGATCTTTGTTCGAAGCTTTTTAAATGTATTTCATTGTATCTACCTATAAGAACTGAATTTTGTTATGTATAACTTTTTTTATTGTGTTTGTTTTCCTTATTATTTTACTACTTTGATTATATACCACACTATTATTCATTTTACTGATTTATTTTATCACTTTTATTATTCTTATTAATTTGATGACCTGCAACTATATATTCACTTTGATGCTGGCTGTGCTGATAATTGTTTTAATGATATGAATGTTAATCTCCAACTTTTGGACTCTTGGTGCAGGGAGCACGGTCTCCTTGTTAATCCAACGAAGTCTCAAGCTATCGTACTGGGAAGCCCACATGCACTTCATAATCTCAATCTTGCTCCCCTGCCTTCTTTAATTTTAAGTGGTTCTGTGATACCTTTTTCAGATTATGTCAAAAACTTAGGTATATTCTTTGATAAGAGAATGTCTTGGTGGAAGCAGGTCAATGAGGTCAACAGAAAGGTTTTTGCTTCATTGCACTCCCTTAGGAGATTGAAGAATTTCTGTGCGGAGGAAACAAGGAAGCGGTTGGTGGAGTCTCTGATTCATCGCCTATTTGATAACGCTGATGTGTGCTACCTAGATATTTCAGTTGAGGCTTTTAATAAGCTTGAACGCCTTCAGAACACCTGTATTCGTTATATACAGGGTGTTATGAAGAACGTTAGCCAAACTGGTAGGGTATATAGAGGGGACCATTTCCAACATCGTTTCCATACATCAAAATGTATACAGGATCTTACTTTTTTTTCTAGGATTATTTAAAATAATTTCGGAAAAATCCCAAAATTTTACCTATTAGTGTCTATAACTTTTTTATTTATCAACCAATCAGATTCATTTAAATTTTAGTATTATCTCAAATACATGCTTATTTAGATAAACATGAAACCTGATAAAAAATCAACGCTAAAAAAAGATATGATCCGACAAAATACAAAAACGGTCTGAGAAAAAAATTTTGTTAATTTTTAAATCAATTTTAAAAATATTTAGAAAAATGGTTGAGTTTTTAATATAACATCAAAATATCTCTGAAGTCTCTTCTTTTAAATGATATATTGCAAGTGTGTACAACATATCCAAAAACAAAAAATAAAAACCAAAATCTGAACGATAGTCGCTATTTCATATAAGCCATTTTCTACCATAGTATAATTTTATACGGCGGTATAATGTTCTTTTTTCACATACCTTTAAAAAAATGGAGGTACCTGCTTACATACTTGTGTTATTTTATGAATAAATCCAATTCAACTCCCTTAAGACCCCACTTAGGGGCATAGGGAGGCAACAAGAGCTCTCCATTGCGCTCGATCTTGCGAAACGTTCATGACCTCCTCCCACATCATGTATACAGTTAGGTTTCTGGTTTAAACACAAAATATTTATTTTTTAATAAAATAAGTTTAATCTGTTTAATAAATAAAAAACAAATTTATAAAAAAATTATAACTATTCTTTTTATTTTTTTTTTATATTAAGTATACAATAACAAAAAAAAAACTTAAGTATTGATAAAACAATGTAAAACTTAAACATCGATTCGTAGTATTATCTTGAATTCCCTAATGCCAAAATACTTATATCTATAATATTTATAGCAACATCCTATGTGCAGGGGTTCGGGACGCATGTTCATCATACTGTCCTAAAATATTGGACTTCCCCGTGTGGAGGTAATAATAATATAGCCCGACAACTTTACTGGCATATCGAGAAATGTCTATTGTCTACGCTCATAATATGTAGGTAGGTACTTAACGATTGAGGTCGGATAGTGATATTATATTTCGTATTCTCACACATATACATATGTTTTATATCTCTTTCTAGAGTTAACAGGAATGTTTATTTTTTACAATAATTATGCGCAGGACTTCCCTGGTGAATTCGCATGTGTGTCGTTAAAGTACACGATTGAATGAACGTTTTTTTACAAATCTTGCATTCGTATGTTTTTTCTCCGCTGTGAATTCGCATGTGACTTGTTCAATGACTCGATCCATTGAACTTTTTATTGCAAATTTTGCATTCGTATACATTCATGTGCCTTTAAGACACTCGATTTCTTGAACTTTTTATTACATATCTTGCATTCCTATGGTTTTTCTTGACTATGAATTCGCATGTGTACCGTTAACTCACTCGATTGCCTGACCTTTTTATTACAAATCTTGCATTCGTATGGTTTTTCTCCGCTATGAATTAGCTTGTGAATCGTTAAATAACTCGACTGCATGAACTTTTTATTACATATCTTGCATTCGTATGGTTTTTCTCCGCTATGAATTCGCATGTGTACCTTTAATTCACTCGACTGCATGAACTTTTTATTACATATCTTGCATTCGTATGGTTTTTCTCCGCTATGAATTCGCATGTGTGTCGTTAAATTACTCGAATGAATGAACTTTTTATTACAAATCTTGCATTCGTATGGTTTTTCTCCGCTATGAATTCGCATGTGTGTAGTTAAATTACTCGAATGAATGAACTTTTTATTACATATCTTGCATTCCTATGGTTTATCTTGATCATGAATTCGCATGTGTCTCGTTAAATTACACGATTGAATGAACTTTTTATTACAAATCTTGCATTCGTATGGTTTTTCCCCGCTATGAATTCGCATGTGTGTCGTTAAATTACTCGAATGAATGAACTTTTTATTACAAATCTTGCATTCGTATGGTTTTTCTCCGCTATGAATTCGCATGTGTGTAGTTAAATTACTCGAATGAATGAACGTTTTATTACATATCTTGCATTCCTATGGTTTATCTTGACTATGAATTCGCATGTGTTTCGTTAAATTACACGATTGAATGAACTTTTTATTACAAATCTTGCATTCGTATGGTTTTTCTCCGCTATGAATTCGCATGTGTGTAGTTAAATGACTCGAATGAATGAACTTTTTATTACATATCTTGCATTCCTATGGTTTTTCTTGACTATGAATTCGCATGTGTCTCGTTAAATTACACGATTGAATGAACTTTTTATTACAAATCTTGCATTCGTATGGTTTTTCTCCGCTATGAATTCGCATGTGTACCTTTAATTCACTCGACTGCATGAACTTTTTATTACAAATCTTGCATTCGTATGGTTTTTCTCCGCTATGAATTCGCATGTGTGTAGTTAAATGACACGATTGAATGAACTTTTTATTACAAATCTTGCATTCGTATGGTTTTTCTCCGCTATGAATTCGCATGTGTACCTTTAATTCACTCGACTGCATGAACTTTTTATTACAAATCTTGCATTCGTATGGTTTTTCTCCGCCATGAATTCGCATGTGTGTAGTTAAATGACTCGAATGAATGAACTTTTTATTACATATCTTGCATTCCTATGGTTTTTCTTGACTATGAATTCGCATGTGTCTCGTTAAATTACACGATTGAATGAACTTTTTATTACAAATCTTGCATTCGTATGGTTTTTCTTGACTATGAATTCGCATGTGTCTCGTTAAATTACACGATTGAATGAACTTTTTATTACAAATCTTGCATTCGTATGGTTTTTCTCCGCTATGAATTCGCATGTGTGTAGTTAAATTACTCGAATGAATGAACTTTTTATTACATATCTTGCATTCCTATGGTTTATCTTGATCATGAATTCGCATGTGTCTCGTTAAATTACACGATTGAATGAACTTTTTATTACAAATCTTGCATTCGTATGGTTTTTCTCCGCTATGAATTCGCATGTGTACCGTTAACTCACTCGATTGCCTGACCTTTTTATTACAAATCTTGCATTCGTATGGTTTTTCTCCGCTATGAATTAGCTTGTGAATCGTTAAATAACTCGACTGCATGAACTTTTTATTACATATCTTGCATTCGTATGGTTTTTCTCCGCTATGAATTCGCATGTGTACCTTTAATTCACTCGACTGCATGAACTTTTTATTACATATCTTGCATTCGTATGGTTTTTCTCCGCTATGAATTCGCATGTGTGTCGTTAAATTACTCGAATGAATGAACTTTTTATTACAAATCTTGCATTCGTATAGTTTTTCTCCGCTATGAATTCGCATGTGTGTAGTTAAATTACTCGAATGAATGAACTTTTTATTACATATCTTGCATTCCTATGGTTTATCTTGATCATGAATTCGCATGTGTCTCGTTAAATTACACGATTGAATGAACTTTTTATTACAAATCTTGCATTCGTATGGTTTTTCTCCGCTATGAATTCGCATGTGTACCGTTAACTCACTCGATTGCCTGACCTTTTTATTACAAATCTTGCATTCGTATGGTTTTTCTCCGCTATGAATTAGCTTGTGAATCGTTAAATAACTCGACTGCATGAACTTTTTATTACATATCTTGCATTCGTATGGTTTTTCTCCGATATGAATTCGCATGTGTCTCGTTAAATGACTCGACTGCATGAACTTTTTATTACAAATCTTGCATTCGTATGGTTTTTCTCCGCTATGAATTCGCATGTGTACCTTTAATTCACTCGACTGCATGAACTTTTTATTACATATCTTGCATTCGTATGGTTTTTCTCCGCTATGAATTCGCATGTGTACCTTTAATTCACTCGACTGCATGAACTTTTTATTACATATCTTGCATTCGTATGGTTTTTCTCCGCTATGAATTCGCATGTGTGTCGTTAAATTACTCGAATGAATGAACTTTTTATTACAAATCTTGCATTCGTATGGTTTTTCTCCGCTATGAATTCGCATGTGTGTAGTTAAATTACTCGAATGAATGAACTTTTTATTACATATCTTGCATTCCTATGGTTTATCTTGATCATGAATTCGCATGTGTCTCGTTAAATTACACGATTGAATGAACTTTTTATTACAAATCTTGCATTCGTATGGTTTTTCTCCGCTATGAATTCGCATGTGTACCGTTAACTCACTCGATTGCCTGACCTTTTTATTACAAATCTTGCATTTGTATGGTTTTTCTCCGCTATGAATTAGCATGTGACTCGTTAAATGACTCGAATGAGTGAACTTTTTATTGCAAATTTTGCATTCGTATGGTTTTTCTCCGCTATGAATTCGCATGTGTCTCGTTAAATGACTCGAATGAGTGAACTTTTTATTACAAATCTTGCATTCGTATGGTTTTTCTCCGCTATGAATTCGCATGACGTGTGTCGTTAAATTACACGATTGAATGAACTTTTTATTACAAATCTTGCATTCGTATGGTTTTTCTCCGCTATGAATTCGCATGTGTACCTTTAAGTCACTCAACTGCATGAACTTTTTATTACATATCTTGCATTCGTATGGTTTTTCTCCGCTATGAATTCGCATGACGTGTGTCGTTAAATTACACGATTGAATGAACTTTTTATTACAAATCTTGCATTCGTATGGTTTTTCTCCGCTATGAATTCGCATGTGTACCTTTAAGTCACTCAACTGCATGAACTTTTTATTACAAATCTTGCATTCGTATAGTTTTTCTCCGCTATGACATTGGCGTGAGTTGGTAGCCATGCGTTTATGTACATTCTTTAAAAATGTATCTATCTCATTTTCTTCTAATTCGTAAATTATTATATTATCATTTTCAAACTGTTTGGATAGTAATATATTGTTCATGTTTGCTTATTACAATAAAAAGATATAAAACGACACTCCTATTTTTTTTGTTGAGGCCTTCTACCCGATATCGAGTGATTTTGGAAACGACACTCCTTTCTTTATACAACAGGGGCCCGGGCCAAGTGCACTAAAGTGCCGTCCCAGTTCCCACCGGATAGGTAGATCTTTGTTCCCATGGTAACCAAAGGTAGAAAGTGACGGTGCGCAAAGTTCGCAGCCGAAGTATATAAATTTGACAGCCGGTGTACGTCAGCCGTGGGTAGCCTAGTATGTACAGGGAACCAGATTAGCACCAATAGAATCCTTGGCTAAAGTGCGCATGCGCGAAAATAATAGTAGATAATATTATAATTTTTCTGCGGCACACGTAAGTCCGCAGCAGATGAATGGTTACAATCGCCGTCATTCATATTGATGGTTGTAGGTTCGAATCCCGGTGCAGGTAATCTTTTTTTTCTATTTATTCGTTTTTTTCTGTGAAAGATATCTAAAGTGTATTTGTGTTCACTTTGGCTGAGGCCAATTCATAAAAAAATTAGGTTCGTTAGCCCGCATTCTACTATTTTCATGACTGTTAGGTTAGGTTAAGTAAGAACATAATTATTTAGGGGGGTTTATTATTATACCTCTTCACATATACCATACCCCCGAATCCATTTTACCCTTTGCAAACCGAACATATTTGAATTTTTGGCGCATTTGAATTGTTGACACATTTGAATTTTTGGCGCGGATCTGATTCCCTGTACATAACTAGGCTACCCTAAATGTGGGGAAGGGAAATCAGCCGGCGGCCATCTTGGAAGACCCACATACTTCTTGTGAATTTGTATGGACAATGTATGAAGATTATTCACGTAGTATCAGAAAACATTATATTTTCTTCTTAAAATGATTATATTGTCACAAAATACCTATACTGTTTTCTGATGGTTGATGAAATAGGGAATAGGTTTGTATTAAAATGAGTAAATAATAAAAAAGTATTTTAATTTAAATATTTTTATTTAAGTTTTTTTTTTTTTTTTTTACCCATCACGCCGTGTCCCGTAAGGGGTAGGCAGAGAGAACGGACCTCCACTCTTTTCTATCCAAGCATACTTCTTTCGCTTCTTCTACCGACATACTATTTCTCATACAGCTTCTCCTATTTCTCTTACTTCTTACCTGGCCTTCCTTGAGGACGGAATCGATGTGTTCGATCCACGTCATTCTCGGTCGACCACGCTTTCTTACACCTTTCCTTTCAGCCTTATGAATTCTCTTTGTCATTCTGTTTGCATCCATTCTTTCCACATGCCCAAACCATCTCAACTTATTAACTTTCATCTTTGTCACAACACTTACTTCCATACCACATTCTTTCCTAATATTTTCATTCCTTTCCATATCCCATAAAGTTTTTCCACATATTCTTCGTAGAGATTTCATCTCTACTGCATTTATACTACATTCTTCTTTTTTCGTCCATGTCCACGTTTCACAACCATACATCATCGATGGTAGCAGGATTGCGTTATGCACTAGTTTCTTTGCTTGTAGTGAGACGTTGTTGTTTCTCATTATAGGTCTTAATGCACCGCCCACCCTGCAACCAGCAACTTTCCTACGTTCGATTTCTTTTTCACACTTTCCATCACGACTAAACATGCTTCCTAAGTACACATACTCATTCACTTGCTCAAGACATTCATTTTCTACGGTTACTTTGCAATTCGTTCTTGCTTCATCCCTTTCAAATACCAAAACCTTTGTTTTGCTTACATTCATTTTTAGACCATTTTTTGCACAATTTTCAAACACACTTGACACAAGTTCTTGCAAATCATTTTCACACTCAGCCATAAGTACTAAATCATCTGCATACATAAGCGCACATACCTTTATTCCATTTAGTTCAACCCCTATATTTATATCTTTTAACCCACTGACGCAAAAATCAAAGAACAAATTGAACAACCAGGGTGACATGACGCACCCTTGCTTCACACCTTTCGTAAGATAGAACTCCGGTGAAAGGTGACTGTTCACCTTCACACACGCAGTACTTTCCGAATATAGCGAAGCAATGGCACGAATCAACCGGTTATTCACTCCATAAATTGATAGAACTTCCCATAATTTACCCCTGTCTACCCTATCATATGCCTTTTCCAAATCTACGAATGCACAGAAAAGCTTCTGATGTTTACTCAAAAGCTTCTCCGTAATCATCCGCAGAGCGAAGATCTGATCGGCACACCCCATCCCATTCATAAAAGCCCCTTGTGCATCCCAGACTTTATTTTCAGTTATTGTTCTAACCCTTTCTACTAAAATTCTACTGTATAATTTACCCACGTTGCTCAACAAGCTGATTGCACGATAGTTGCCACAGTCCAACCGGGAGCCCTTCCCCTTGTACAGAGGGCAGATAATGGCTTTCCTCCAGTCACCTGGGGTACGGCCTTCCGTCCAGCACAAGTTGAAAAGCTCCAGGCACCACTGCAGCGTCACTCGGCCGCCATACCTGATAAGCTCCGTTGCTACCCTATCGCAACCTGACGCTTTCCCATTTTTTTGCTTTTTTAAGCGCATTCATAAGTTCATTCATACTGACTTGCTGACTCTCATCATCCTGTCCATTTATACTTACTTGGCACAAACTGCCGCATCCATCCTTGGTTTCAAACAACTCTTCAAAATACTCTTTCCATCTCAGACCTATATCCTTTTCCTGTGTCAGCATACATCCATTTTTATCTTTCAAACAATTCACTTTCTCATCCTTCCCAGACCTTTTCCTTTTCACTTCCTTCCAAAAAAGCTTTAAATTGCCATTCACATTCGCACTTAATTTTTTACATTCATTATCCTCTAATTTTTTCTTTTTCAAGCTCACAAGTTTCTTAACTGCATTCTTCTCTTTCTTATAAATATCATACATAACTGTTTTGTCGGAGTCATTCTTCGCACAAACTACATTCTTCCACGCATTCTGTTTTTTATCCACAGCCGCTTTCACTTCTTTGTCCCACCATGCATCACCTTTTTTTCTACCCGTTTTAGATTCCCCACATACTTTAATCGCACTATTTACTAAAGATTGTTTTATTATTTCCCATTGTTCCTCTAAGCTATAATTGATTGATTCTAAGTTGTTCAACGTGCTTTCAATTAATCTTACATATTCATCCTTACAATTATCCTCATTTAACTTTTCGATTCGTATCCTTTTGGAGCTTTCCACTTCTCTCGGTCTCGATCGCCAACCACGGAACAGATCAATTCTTGCAACAACAAGGAAATGGTCCGTCCCTAGTTCAGCACCTCGAAAAACCCGAGTATCCGTGGTCAAACCCCTCAGTCTAGAATCCACGCACACTAAATCAATCATACTTTTTTCATCCTTTCTTTGCCACGTGTATCTGTGGATCTTTTTGTGTGCAAAAAACGTGTTTGCAACAAAGAGATCCATTTCTAAACATAAATCCAGTATCCTATTTCCATTGTCGTTAACCCGGTCATCTCCATATGCACCCAGAACCCTTTCATAACCCTGTCTTCTAACACCAACCCACCCATTTAAATCACCCGCTAAAATTAATCTTTCGTTATCCCCTCGGTTTTCTGCAATATCACTAACGTTTTCCCAAAACTCATCCTTTTCAGCATCAGAGACGCCATCACAAGGAGCATATCCTATTACTAAGAAAATCCTCGTAATGCCTATTCTGAAACGGATCCAAATAAGCCTGGGACTAACAAATTTAAAATCTTTCATACATTCACTCATTCTTTTTGATAAAATAGCCCCCACACCTTGTTTCGCATGCTCCGACTCAGGCACACCAGACCACATAACATTCAACCCATTTTTATCAATCATGCCACAGCCTTTCTTCTTTGTTTCATTCAGACATACAATATCCAGACCTTTATCATTCATAACATCAATAACTTCATTAATTTTAGCATCCATGCATCCCCTGATATTCCACACACCAAACCTACACTCGTCCGCTCTCCTCTTTGCGCCTCCCCTATTTGACACGACATGATGGGTGGCGAGCCTCACCGATGGGGGGGCGATCAATTGTTGACAATACAAACAAATATAAAATGTTGAAGAAGAAAAATGATTCCTTAAAACGAAAACTATATTTATTTCATATTATTTATGAATCTACCAAAATAATTTGGTAGAAAAATATATAAATATTGCCAAATATTCAAGTAAATGAAATCAAAATATTATATAACATACAGGATAGCATGAGAATGCAATGGGAGACTCTATAATCAAGATAATGAAACAATTCAATATTATCTTACGAGACAGATGTGCATAAATGGAAGAATGAGTTGAAACTTTTTAGGAAATGGATCAATGTTTTTTTCTAATGACCTGATAACCTTTCTCTAAGGTAATAAGGTTCACTTTAAGTGAGCCCAGATTCATATTTAAAAAAAAATCTATCGAAAAGGCATTCGAGTTGTAACTACTCATCTTATATCATAAAATTATTCCTCGTATTTCGATCAGTAACAATGAAATGTTTAAAATGATTATCGTATAATTTTGGAGTAGGTTTTAGCAAATTCCCAAACTCGAAACTCGGCGAAAACATATAGGTAAGGCACAAGAAAAAGTAAATACGTAAAGTTACATGACACAACGCTCCGAATATAATGGGCAGAGGTTTTTTTAACAGTTGAACATTCATTCATATGATTTTAAGTTAAGGATTATTATTAATGATCACCCTAACTCAGCAATCGAATCCAGACTCTCGTTACCCCGCAGTGGTTTAAAAATGAAAAAAAATATATTAATTTAAAAATAGAACATCTATTAATTTAATGATGATGTCGATTCTATACAGTTACATGAGAAGTATTACTATACTCTATGCATGAGATATTTTTTTCGAGTGTGCGTATGGTCACACTATTTAAATATTGGACAATGACAGTTGATTTTGCTCATCACAATGTATTACAATAATAATTATAAATGGTATGATTATGTATTTAGTTATGGGAAATTAACATCGCTGTAGTGGGATTTGAAGACCACGGCTATTAAAGTACCTAATGGAAACATCGCTCATATAATATTTTCTTTTTATGGCGCGAACCATTTAACAACATAGCCTCAATTCTCAGATTACTCGCATACACAACATTTTTTTTTCTAGTTCTTATACAAGCTGCAAGTGCTAGTAATTTAAAGCAAATTTATGCATCAAACAACATGAAGTTTTGTTTGTTTTATCTACACAATAATTATTAATATGCAAGCATATGTTTATTCATTAATTTCTTCACGCATAAAATACAAGATCTAACAAACAAACAAAATTGAAAAAATATAGGAACTTGGACAACCTTTCACATATTATTCAAAAATAGCTAGACAAGCTAGATATTTTATTCGAAGTAGAATTGTCCATCAGTTAATGGATAAAGTAGGTATTAAAGAAAAACACTGTATTATATAAAATAAAACCAAGTTTCCCCTGTACCCCTATTCTCTGTTTTATCGGAAGGTAGTCACGGTAGTAACGTGAGTATTACACGATACATTTTGTATGAAAAACGTCTATACGTATCGAATGCAAAAATCGCTTTTGTTTCTAGAAATATCTCTGTGGCGGCGCTATACACGTTTCCCATACAAAATTTATCGTGTAATACTCACTTTACTACCGTGACTACCTTCCGATAAAACAGAGAATAGGGGTACTGTTTATAATAATCACAGCATTTGAGAAATATGGAACTAGGTATATTTTGCAAAGTAAAAATGTAATAACAAAAGCGTCATAATAATGACTTAATCACACTAAACCAAGATGGCCGGCATATCAACAGCTGGTGCCATTTGACAGCTCGTGTTGTATTAAATTTTCAAATGTTATTTCGTTCGAAAATTCAGTTGTGTTTTTGACGACTCATACTCATCAGAACATCCAAAATTTTATATGTGGTTCGAAATTTAAAAACTATGATAAATATCTATGAATTCACTCGTTCATAGTGTAAGAACACGTAGAAAGCCGATTCCGATCCGCGCCGACCTGCGCAAAGAATGTTACTATGCATTTGAACGGGGGCACCCACAGAAAAAGCAGGAACCCGCTTTCCGGCATGCCCATTTAAATACATTGAAACCATAGACAACAATCTATGAGCCGGTCGGCGCGAATCGGAATCGGCTTTCTACGTGTTCCTACCAGGGTTGCCAGGTTTTTTTCAAAAATATACCGAACCAAAACAAAAAAAGGTCATTTTCAAAATTACCTATTCGGAAAGTAGGAATTTCCCCTAAAAAAAAAGGTCATTCTCGAAATTTGCTGTCCGGGAAGTTACAAATTCACTAGGAAAAATGAAAATTATTCCCGAAAGTAAAAATACCGAACACTCCATAGTTCGGTATTTTTTTCATACCGAACACCGAACATGGGGCAAAATTACCGAACGGTTCGGTAAAATACCGAACACCTGGCAACCCTGGTTCCTACCCATAGGGTAAGAACACGTAGAAAGCCGATTCCGATCCGCGCCGACCGGCGCAAAGAATGTTACTATGCATTTGAATGGGGATACCCACAGAGAAAGCAGGAACCCGCTTTCCGGCATGCCCATTTAAATGCATTGAAACCATATAGACAACAATCTGAGCCGGTCGGCGCGGGTCGGAATCCGCTTTCTACGTGTTCTTAGCCAGACACCAACGCATAAAGGTAATGTACCTCAAGTACATTTTGAACAATTTCAAGAAAATGGCAAGCTACTCTCAACAGCAGCTCTGCGTAACTAGAGATTAATTAATTCATTTTATTTTAATAAACCACTGGAGTCAAGTGCACCCAGTCTAGCGACGTTTACTGTTATTAATTTGCATACGGTTTATCAACTCGTAAATCCACGTTGCCTCTAATATAATAATGAGCGTTTTATTTTAATTCGGTGTAATATTCAAATGTTTGCAACTCAGTGAATCAAACCTAATTTTGTAACCGAACTCTTGAGGTATTATCAACCATTTTTTTACAGGTAACACCTATTTATTTCATTAAAGGGAATACTGACTTCGGTGGTGAGTTATCTAATGATTTTTTATGATATCTAATTACCTTGAAAGTGAATATAAATACATTTTTAACATCTTCCTAAAAAAGCAAAGTTTGTGTTTTTGAAAGAGGAAGATGGTCGGCACTAGGGATTGAACGCACAACCTTTTACTACGAGAATCCGCGACTGAACCCCAGACAATCAACCTCTTCTTATTTGTGCACCAAAGGCACCAACAAAGCCAATAGTAAATAAAGATGAGACATTAACAAAATGTATATATTCATATCCTGGCGCCAAATATATGACAGCAGTCGCAGTCTTTAAATTTGGTCGCTCTCTTGTTCTCAATAATTTCCAACTTTTATCTCTATATTTCATTAATTATTGAATATCTACTTGTTATATACATGGGATTTTTCGACATGTTGAACATGTCGAGAATTCTCATGATTAGGAGTTTCGGAGACTCTTAACATTACCACCTAATGGCGAACATTGTTAACGTAAAGTGATCACACTAAGCTAGCCTTCGAAATAACAGTAGAAGACGGTCGTACGCCCGTAGTGGTTTGTTCCATTTAAAAATGGAACATAAGTAATGAATTGTTAGAGTCATTAGTTGTTACATATTCGTCTCTTCTTATTTTTCTAATTTTTCTTTCCAGGACTGATGGAAACCTATATCGGATTTTTCGAAACTGGTTGAATGGAAGAAATTACTGATAAAAAGTTCGCTGATGGCTTTGTCTAGAAAAATTGTGTCAATTAACTGAATTTTTTATTATAGTTGGAGGTTTTGACCATAGAATAAGGATGCGATAAATCCAATGGACTGATTTGATCAGAATTTTTGAGACAAACCCACGGCTAACCATTAAACACTCTGCAAGAAAAATTCCCAATTTTCTAGCCTCGATAATACCTAGGTCTCATTACGCTAGAACAGTTTAGCGTGGCCATAGTGTGACCCAAAAGTGCAACTACAGTGCTCTCTCTATGTTAGTCCTATAAATATGGCAACGGGACCTAGTGTGCCGTAAACATAAAGCAACTGTTCAGATTCTCTCAAGTTAATCCATTTCTTTTTCTAACTTACATTTTATCTGTTATCTCGACATTTGATCAAAAAAAAATTTAGACTTATAGACAAAAATGTATCGATGAAAATGCGAATATTTTTCGAAACACATCCTCCTTTTACTTTAAAATGGGCATATTCATATTTTTGACAATAACAATCCAGACTCTTTAAAATTTTATAACTTCATTTTTTTACCTCCTTTATTTTCCATTGTTGTCATAAGCATAAGCTCTAGGGGTGGAAATTACGACAACAAAATGGGATAGACACATATTCTAAATAGTTTGTAGAATAAACTATGAAATTAAAAAAAAAAAAAGATACAAAAAGTCTACCGCAACGAACTAATAATAATTTAAGAGTTGTTTTAATTTGAGGGATCATTTGAAAAGATCAGTAGGGTGACGCCTAGGGTAGCAGATTATCTTAAAAATAAATATTGATGCGGAGCTGTAACTCCTTGATGCCGTGATCGCGTGCATACGAAAGAAAAACAAGCAAAGAAAATCCCGATATTTTCACATTTTCATCGATAAATTTCTTCCTATTATTTCACAATTCGTTTTATCAAGTGTCGCGAAAACATGTTGTATTGAGTTCTACCGGAGTTGATCTTTAAATCCGTGACATCAATGGGTTAATGATTAACACGCTTGAATCGCTAATCATTTGGCTCATACTTCCGATTTAAAAACTGCTGCCCCCGTAGACAAAAATTCAAATTGGCGTTCGACTACAAACGAAGATTTCGACAATGTATAGTGCGAAAAAATTAATTGTCCACTGGAACATAATATAAACAATTATTTAAACCAAACAATGACATTTATATAAAAATATAAAAAGTGGACGGTTAATTTTCTTCCTACTCAACATTGTCGAAGAATAATTCGTTTGTAGTCGATCGCAATTTGAATTTGTACAGGCCTACAGGCATGAAATCATTAGATTCAAAAGTCACAATGTACTATTTACAAGAAATTATGCATTGTGCATTCGGATCACGTTTAAAGACTAGAAAAAATGTCAAACACACTTTCATTTGAATAGTAAATCAGCAAAAATATCTGTACAAACTATTGAGTATTTATTAGAATTACTGGAATCCCACAGGGTTGCTTACTAAAGCCATTAATAAAAATAATTATCATCATGGATATCATTTGAGCAAGTTTTTCAGGGAGCTGTTCCGCATGGACAGGCCTACTCTGTTAAGAGACATCACGTTTTATTAGCCTTTGAATCTATGCCAGCTCAAAAGCAAAAGAAATTATTAACGTTTCCTCTGAGAATGTAAGCTATCAAAAAAGCCAGACTTCTGAGTGATAATTAAGTATTAGGAGCAAATCATATTCGCATATTTTTTCGAGATTTTTTAATCTGCGCAAAATAGTGAGGTCTGTTTTTTGATAGGCATATTTACTGCTAGCTGGGGAGTCTTTGCCAACGCAATAGCCAACATCTGAAGAACTGACCAATGGGCACTTCAAAAAGAAGACTGACGTTTGCAAGAACGCAAAAATTTAGTATAAATAATGAATTCTCGCCGGAAATATATGATTTTGCGTAAATCGAATGGCCGTAAAACCGGAGATGGTGTGGGTTCGTAACAATTCCCCACTTTACAGAAATCACTGCTTATTTGTTTAAATTTAGTAATTGCGTGGGTACTTCTGCTAACTAACCTACTCAACTGTGATAACGGTACTCCGCGGCTGACTGTAGACCATTTTTTGCAGGTGAAATGCGGTGACCATAATACGGGAAAATTAAAGAGAATTCGACTATAATTATTATATCTGCATCTAGCTGGGGCAGCCTAGGTTTTAAAACTCTATTTCTGAATATGGGATACCAAATCGATTTTTATTCAATACTTGTTTTTCTTTGTTTTAGAGGACATGCCGGTTGATTGGTAGAAAATAGCCATAGCCATTCAGCTTCTTCATACTTACACTCGAAATGTGTTTCATTATTTAATTGTTATCCGTTCAATAATCACAAGATCGAGCGTGGTGAAGGGTTCTTGTTGCCTCCCTATGCCCTGAGAAAGGTTCAAAGGGAACTTCAAAGATTTGTATTCAACAAGTAGTGTCCCGATAAAGAAAGTAGGTACCTTCAGTAAGGTCACCCTATTTTAAGTTAGCTTTAGACTGATACTTAAGGCGGATATTATTTATTGGTTGAACTAACGAAAGTTTACACAAGTTATTTTTTGATGAGACACCGACAAGTGTGTGACCTCCATTACATGCGATGGAAAGTGTAACTGATGATGACCTCAAGTGGTGTCGGATTGAAAGTGATTTTTGTGAGAGAGGTCGCCGCGAGTCGATGTGCTCCACATAGGAAATTTATCAATCGATGTTTTAAAATATTCGATGTTCGCTATCTACAATAATATCTTAATATTTAACGCGATATGCGTATCAGGTTACTTTACCGTGTCAAATGACAATAATAATTACTATGTAATTAAGAAGATGTTGAGGCGCCGGCATGCGTGCGCTCCAGATGTTCGTGATGGTCTTGTGTATGTTTCAAATAAGTTTCTCTGGACAACGTTATTCAGTTAGTTGAACTTTCATCACATAAATATGTTATGTTTTACAAGCTGGTAAATTCGTTGACTAACAGAAGATGAGCAGAATCAACATGAAGATGTAGGTAGGTACCTACCAACAGACTTCTCAGAATGATATTGTATTCAATTATCTGGCGCCATCTACAAACAGCTGTCGATTTAAAATGGTTTCCATATTTTCACAATTTGTAACACGTCATGTTTGATTTGATGCTACCGTTTACCTCTCGGCGTGCTACGCAGATCCGATCCTATGGCGAAGACATGGTATTTTTACTATTTTTCATGGAGACGCTCATGGTGGGTGCTGGACCTGATAAATAAATAAATAACACTCTTCTATACATAGGTGTCAGCATAGCCGGCGGAACATATTGCTTGAAGCATTATCTACCAGTAAACCGGCCCCGTCCAATCTGAGACAGGATTCCAACCCCGAGTAGAAATTTGAAAAATTTCAAGTGAAAAAACAAATTGAAAATATATTTTAACACTACTTTATGACGAACATTTAAAAGATAAACCTAATGACACTAAACCACAGTAATCCAAAACCTAATGATACTAAATCACAGTGGTCCAAAACCTTCTTCTTCCGGTGTCCGGACGGTGTAATGACACTAAACCACAGTGGTCCAAAACCTTCTTCTTCCGGTGTCCGGACGGTGTAATGACACTAAACCACAGTGGTCCAAAACCTTCTTCTTCCGGTGTCCGGACTGTGTAATGACACTAAACCACAGTGGTCCAAAACCTTCTTCTTCCGGTGTCCGGACTGTGTAATGACACTAAACCACAGTGGTCCAAAACCTTCTTCTTCCGGTGTCCGGACTGTGTAATGACACTAAACCACAGTGGTCCAAAACCTTCTTCTTCCGGTGTCCGGACTGTGTAATGACACTAAACCACAGTGGTCCAAAACCTTCTTCTTCCGGTGTCCGGACTGTGTAATGACACTAAACCACAGTGGTCCAAAACCTTCTTCTTCCGGTGTCCGGACGGTGTAATGACACTAAACCACAGTGGTCCAAAACCTTCTTCTTCCGGTGTCCGGACGGTGTAATGACACTAAACCACAGTGGTCCAAAACCTTCTTCTTCCGGTGTCCGGACTGTGTAATGACACTAAACCACAGTGGTCCAAAACCTTCTTCTTCCGGTGTCCGGACTGTGTAATGACACTAAACCACAGTGGTCCAAAACCTTCTTCTTCCGGTGTCCGGACGGTGTAATGACACTAAACCACAGTGGTCCAAAACCTTCTTCTTCCGGTGTCCGGACGGTGTAATGACACTAAACCACAGTGGTCCAAAACCTTCTTCTTCCGGTGTCCGGACTGTGTAATGACACTAAACCACAGTGGTCCAAAACCTTCTTCTTCCGGTGTCCGGACTGTGTAATGACACTAAACCACAGTGGTCCAAAACCTTCTTCTTCCGGTGTCCGGACTGTGTAATGACACTAAACCACAGTGGTCCAAAACCTTCTTCTTCCGGTGTCCGGACGGTGTAATGACACTAAACCACAGTGGTCCAAAACCTTCTTCTTCCGGTGTCCGGACTGTGTAATGACATACTAAACCACAGTGGTCCAAAACCATTACAGGCTTTTCTTCGAGTTAAAATTATTGCTTGCCATCAAGAAATTTATGAAACTGTTTAACGCACCCTTCTCCGGAGTTCTTCAAATATAATATTAAGTACATATAACATACCTACGCCTAACTTTGTAAACTAGCTATCTGACGTTTTGATCTCACTAATTATAAATAATGAATCTATGCAATGTGTTATAACGACACTTGATCAAACGAATTGTGATAATAATATGTAGACCAAAATTAATCCATGAAAATGTAATTTTTTTGGCTAATTTCTTCTTCTACATTTATAGGGGTAAGTACCTACTTGATTTTCATACATTGTATTTTTATTTAATTTCTCTTTGCATTTAGCTACCTTTGCGTATTTTTTACTCATCAATACGATTTCGCATTGTTCGCGACAACTTTGGTGATGAATAATAAATAAAATATAAAATCTAATAAAACTTATCTATCAAAATAACTATCGAAAGGCCTAATTTAGAAGGTAGGTACCTACAAACAATTTTATTTCACAAATTTTCAATATTATTATTGTTTATTATTCGAACACTTGGTTTGATAAAGTGTTGAAATAACACATTTTAGATTATGTAGTAGATCATCAATGACCAATACAGGAGCTACATAGTTGCAGCTGCCGTATGTACACGTGATTAACGGATATTTTCCTCATTTTAATTAATATTATAAAGATACCACAATAAAAAAGTCAATACTGAAATAAATAAAAAATAAGCATGTTACCGAGTGCTTAACTGTTAAAACGAAATTCTCGAATGTATCTACTTAAATAATTAATTAAATGTTAAGATTCGTAAGATGCTGGCTTCATCACACATTGATAATAATAAATTATTATTATTGGATGATAGAGTTGTTGTAAAAGAATACTTATAAAATAAATTACATACCTAGATAAAGAAAGATTATTCGCTTGATATGTAGACATTTGACAGACATTTAACCTGGTAGTAGATCACAGTAGAAAAACTATTTAGATGCGAATTTGTACGGGATAAGTACTTTTTAGCAGGTCAATTTTTTAAATTACTTTTCATAGTAAACCTAAAACTAAAGAATTAATAAAAAAGTTGTATATTTACATTTGAGATAATATGATAGTAAAAAAAAAAACATAATGAAAAACAACAAATTTTGGAGTTTTTACGAGATTATTGACTATAGAAAATTTGTAAGGTGAAGAAAAATTGCATAATCTTGTTGATGTTGCAGGTTCTTCGTATCTCATCATTCGGGACTCTTGTCTCTTATGGATCTCCCTGCAATGGGTCGCAACGTTTTCATTTCGGACGTTCTAAGAAGCTGTTTTGTCCGTAGGGTGTTAGCTCTAGCTTCGATCTTATATATATATATATATATATATATATATATACATACATCTTAAGCGTTGGTAAATAGAAACAATAGAATGCCAGTTAGACAGCTCATAGGATCCACAACATGATAATGTTTCTATGACAAGTGAAACTGGATGTTTACAGTCACTGGATAATGTCAGTGATGGGTATCGGTAGTGCAGCGTAGTGACCTACATAGCCACACTGACCTATGCACTTTGTGCTCGAAGACCAAATATCTTTCCACGTTTCGAATCACGACAAAATTTCAGTACAATTCGCCGTGGGATATCGACCCAAAATACCGTAATATGCATTCTTTTTAAAACTATTGTTTTCTGATTGAAATGTTTGACCCATCACACTAAGTTTCTAAAACAGTAGACAGAGTTTAATATTAGATATCCAGGTATAAAATTGTTTTTAATAAAAATGAATCTATGCTTACTCAAAATGAACACAAATACATACTTTGACTCTTTCACAATAGGCCACTAAAAGCCTGTGACGTGAACGAGGAAGATGGTCGGCACCTGGAATCGAACCCGCGACCTCCGCACGAAACATCAGTAGCTATACGAAAGCCGGGGTCGTACATAACCTCCAGACTGCCAACTACTTCAATATTTTTAACTGATACTAACCTTACAAAAATGTTTTCTCTTATTGAAATTGGATTAAAAAAAATTTAATTATTAAACATCATCTTCATAATTTAAGAGCTACATACCATTTTGTTGTAGTCATTGAAATGTTTAATTGCGGGTTACCTACTGATATAACACCTACTAGCTATTTGGGTCAATGACTGCCCATCAAGTAGGTACCATCAGAGACCTTCCGAAGGGCATCGTGGCTATAATCAAATTCAAATAATTTACCTAACGGGATCTGACCTACACAGAGCTAAGCTCCTAAAAGGTGTTCTATGATTCTGACATGGCGTGAAGAATTCAATGCGGACAGCTCATTAGCTTATGAGTGCGTTGGCATAGATAGCCTCTCCTAATATTATAAACAGAGTGTACCTACTTGCTAATTACTTCCTTTTATTGTAATTTCATCAGTGTATCTAAACATATTTTATTTTTACTCTCACTCAAAAACTTAGACTAAGCTTAGAGTGGCGGTCCGTTCTCTCTGCCTACCCCTTAGGGGGACACGGCGCGATGGATAAAAAAAGTACTAGGACACTCTAGGCCAGTTTACTGTTGTTCCATTGACAGTTTTCAAAAATATCAATCAAATCTCTCTTTACACCCCACTTAGGGGCAAAGAGAGACAACAAGAGCTTCCGATTGCGCTCGATCTGACGCAATTCTTATGACACACACACCGTTTCCAAATCCCTCAGCTCTGCTTCAAAGGAGCGAAAAACTGTATGAGAGGGTCTTCCTTGTCTTCGAGACGATGGGAGAAAGGCTCTTCTCGGCCAATTGTCTTTCGGCATCCTTAACCATTGTCCCAGCCAAGTCCATCTCCTCTCCATAATGTTAGAAGCGATTGGCCGTGATGCGGTGGTACCATCTTATAGCCAAAATTCTCCTGAGGCGCTTCGTTTCAAACGCAGAGGCTTATATAAAATATAGACCGAAAAAAATCACGAAAAACTCTCTTTTAAGACAAGTACCTAATGCTTTTTTGGACATTTTGATTTGTTTTTCCAGTGTACTCGACTAAAAGTCTTTAAGATACTACCTACTTTTCTTAAGACCCATTCTGAATTAAAAGACCCCTAAGACCAGATGGGCTGTCTATATGCAGAAGGAGGCGACAGGCGATCAACTTTCAGTGAGAAGACGCGAAACCCAAAAACTTGTGGATCAAAAGGACTAATCTAGGGAATATCTCAAGGTCTCAACGTGTTCAATGTTTATCAGCTTTAGTTTTTGTATAAGCCTATTTTGTTGAGGAAAAAAGTAGGTAGGTATTTAAATTTTAGACGGAACTGTTAAGTACACATCTAGTACATTTTTTTCTGCAATTCTCCACATTTGATCGAGTAATTTATAGAACATTTTTTTATGTGTAAGGAAAATGTTTTCGCTATAACTGTTACCAACTTCAGTCATTGTAAGAAATTAATTATCAAGTTTTGTTTGCGGAAATGCACTGCGGGTGTTATGAAGCAGCGATGTGCATAATTATTTCTGGTACAAAATGGTTATTAACAGCTCGTGTAGGTACACTTTTATAATATTTATGAAGCTATATATTGTAGGTCTCATCTTGCAAACACGTGATCAACTTTTGGTTGCCCACCAAGGAATGTCAAAATCCACGTAACCTTTTCGTTTATACCTATCTACTATAAATATACATTTTTGTTCAATACTATCAAACTATAGCGACAAAATCTTTTTGGACGACAAACCTAATATAAAAGGGTCATTGACTTTTTTTATCTTATAAAGATCGGTTTTTTATCGTCCCTTAAAAAAGTTCTCAATTTGACTTGCAGACAATTATTATAGACATTTATTTTCTTCCCATAACAACAGTTTGTTAATTATATGTAGGAACCTCTGATCAAGTATCACATATTATTTCGTCGTTATAATATTTCCCGCGGACACCTATATGAATTTTATTATTGTCATAGCAACGCATACCTATCGACTGAAGTACAGACGAAAATCAAAGTAGGAAAAATATTTGTGGGGTTTGAGTAGGTAGGTACGTGTTTAAACGAAATAAGCGAGCTACGGACGAACTTCCCAATTTACAGGATACGGTTTGGAATACGAAATCTATCACCAACTATACACATTTAATATGGATTCGTGATTCGCTGAGCATGTCAATAATACACGACAATCATGTCATTGTATAGGTACAAATAAATATGTTCATTGGGAGATCTAACTGTAAAAGATTCTATTGGAAGTCAACATGCATGCAGTGATGCGAAAATATAATAATAATAATTGGACCCGGAATGTGCCGTAAAAACTGGTCTTTCAAAAAAATACTCTCAGTTTTTTTTTAATATTTGAGCTAAGAAACTCATCTATTTTCTTAAGGAAAATCATATTTAGGTAAATGAGACAAATTCCAATTACGCCCTTTTTGTAACTCATCCATGCTGTAAATTATTGTAAGTTTTCGGATTTAAGAAGAACTCGGTGGATCTTAAAATATAAACTATTCGATTAAATTTCATTCTACAATAAAACCTAAATTTCAATTTCGTATGTTATGGACTCTCGGAGTAATCCAATTAGTAACAGTGTGTATTTTTGTGCTAATCCCTCTTAAATCTCAAAAAAATTAGACTTGTGCTAAACTTAAACTTTTTCGTGCAAAACTCTGTGGTTTCGCAGATAGTTAGAAGAACTGAACGCTGATGGAAGCAGAATGCCAGGAAAATATTGTCTTAAAAACTATTCCAGAAGATCATAGAACAAGAAAAAGAAGACGAGAAAAATTGATGGAATTCTTGCAAATTTAAACAACAAACTATTAAATAATAATTATGTAAAACAAAAAAGGGCCCCGGCCAAAACCGCACAACCAAGAAGCTGAAAAAATAAATAAACATAAAATTCATTTCTTACCTTTTCTTATAATACAATTAATTAATCAACTTTCTGTTCTTCTTGGCGTGTCTGATACGACACCACAGCACATTGAAATTATATTTGGTATATAGGTAGTATCAAAGTTAAATTATTTATTTTCACACCTTTAAGGACTTTGGTTTATTATAAAGGGTTAATTTTGTAACATCCAACTTTTTGCAAACACCTAATAAAAAAACTGTATTATAAAAAATCATAAAAAAACTGTTTATTTCTTAAGTTAATTAATCAGCAAGTTACACTTTATTGTATTTTTTTATTATCGATGGCTCATTTTCAAAAGGAAATCGATATTAGAAAATTTAAATATTCGAATGGTGAGCGCACGCTACCAACCGACCGGCAGTAACATTCATGAATGAATCAATGAAATAAATCACAAGTCGCGATCAGCTGTAGTTTGGCGGGCCGGAGAAAACAGGGAATGTGTGAAATGTTCCGGTATTGTTTCAAAACTCGCCATTTCACCAAACATCTAACATGACTCATCGAAAACAGCTTATTTTTATTTTATACCTATCATTTTGTGTTACAGTAGTTTTTGCCTGTTTCTTTACAATATGACACTGTTTTGATTTGAACATTTTCATTCACGAGGACAACAAGAGCTGAAGTATGATACCTGAAGATAGAATACCGAAGATACCTAGCCAGTTCTTGACCACACAGTATTATGCTCAATAAAAAAAAATAGCGCGAGAGCTAGACCAGATAGAAACGGAGACCAAATATTCCATCAGCCCACTGAAAGAAGAAGATGTCATTTTTATTGGATTCTCCGCTAATTTCATTTTTAGTCCTTCCTATGTTTATTAGGATTATTTCATATCTAAATGTGTTTATTTGATAATAATTTACTTTTACATGTATTTTTCATTGTAACAAAATTACCTATCCTTTTAAAAAAAAATATCCTTTTAGCCATTTGTGACACCTTTCATTTTCAAATATAAATTGAATATCCGTTAATCCTAGCTTGCAATGCTCGTGTTTTTAGTCGAGTGGTGACTGGTGAGTAATTTAGAAACGAAATGTGTCTAAACACCTAAAATTTAATCGAGTAGTCAGCCGGCAGTTTAGTCGAGTCGATCCATTTTGTTATATTTTTTTAACCTATATTGGCACCAGCTGGGGAGCACGGGCTGATATACACTCAGAACCTCCTATCTGGCGTTGGAGTACTCGGCCGCAGATTATTGCGCCCGGTCTGGACAAACAGCACTCACACGTACAACTAAATCAAACCATGCGTCTGGTGAGCGGTACGATCAAATCAACATCAGTGGAATGGCTCCCAGTTCTTAGCAACATTGCGTCACCAGAACTGCGTAGAAGGGAAGCTACTCTAAGGGAATGGACGAAATGTTACGCCTCTCCGAAACTGCCCCTTCACCAAAACATACCATCTGATCACAACATGTGCCTAAAATCCAGGTGCCCTTCCTGGAAGCTAGGTAATGTTGTTAGCGTATAGAACATTACTAAAAATATATTTAATACTAGCTGACCCATCGACCTTCGTCCCGCCTTAAAGTCAATAATTTATTGCTGGGTAACAGAACATAGCTAACATACATGACTACTCAATGTGAAAAAAAAATCAAAAATTATACGGTTAAAATATTATGAATCAGTTATTTCAAAAGCACCAAAACTCACCCATTTATATATTAGATATATGTACCTATATATTAAATTTTCATCATCTGACTTATAAAAAAGTATTAACAGACTTTTTTATAAGTCAGATAGCCATCTGTGGAAACATAGGGAAAACATTGATCTATAGAATGTTTCTACCAAAATATCAATCTATACCAGATATCTCCCAATTTCCCCAACAGATGGCGGTGACAGTACCGGTGCAACCCGTTCCATACTAACTTTAATATTATATTTTATATCATTTATTTTTCATTTATTCAACTTTTTATTAGTTATTCTGTTATCCGGAGCGGAGGAGAATCCAATAAATCAGACATCGGAAGAATCTGTTCAGCCGATCTCGAGTTATAAGTGTTCGCACTAACCCGACTTTCATTTATATTAGAGATGAACGATTTTTCGAACGATTCGAACGGATAATGTTTAATGGGGTTTTCAAAAGGCAAGAATCAAGAAAATAATATTATGTTTACTTTGACAATGGCATATCGATGAAAGACTTACTAGCTTGTGGATTGGATTCTCTACAGTAATTGAATACGATAATATCGATACGAGACGGGCGCATATCTACTATAAACACGATACGTGCACTTGTCGCTCCATTTAAGAACATAAACAGGTACCAAAATAATTCAAAGTATTACATTTGTCTACTCATCCATTGCAAAGTTAGGTACTTACTTAGATTGCTTTTTTTCGTTTTTATCCAAAAATTAATCTGGGCTCACTCAAATACACTTCGTATAAAACTGAACTGAAAACTGAATAAAACAAAGCTTTTGTTGTGAAAATAAGATGCTCAACATTGGAAATCGAACCCGTGACCTGGTTTGTGAAATCAAAAAAAAAAAGATTTTAAGATGTTAACATCTCATAAAGCCCATTGTTCGTATAAATACTTAAAAAGCATAGAAAGGATAGAAACGTGGATATAGGCAATTCGTGAGTTTACAGTACTTGGTACTTACCTATTAATAAAATTTTTATGCAGAACTAGCTTTCCCGACAGACGTTGTCCTGTGGTTCTAACCTGAGGCAGGCGGCCCGTTCATATGTAGGTACATAATGTGCACTGCGCCCCCATAAAAAATAGATAACTAATTTGATTGAGTTAAGCTAATAAAATATTACCAAAACATCCCTATTTCATTCGTATTCAAAACTCAGGCGGGAACAACGCGAGAATATAATATCAGCGCGCGCACATATACCCTACCTCGTGCTCGATGTTGACTTTGTATAAAAATTGGAGTAAGCGGGACGGGCTACTTCAAGAGCGGCAATTACGTTTGCAAGAATGAGAGGGAACTACCATCATAATTTTGTTGTTATAGCGTCGCAGGAAATCGGTTCCATACTAACTTTAATATTATATTTTATACTATCCATTATCCATTTTTCAACTTTTTATTAGTTATTCTGATATCCGGAGCGGAGAAGAATCTAATAAATTAAACATCAGAAGAATCTGTTGAGCCGATCTCGAGTTATAAGTATTCGCACTAACCCGACTTTAATTTATATTATAGAGATGTGTGAGATTATATACCACAATATTATCTCGTTAAATGAAGCAAAATAAGTACTTATGAGAAATCAAAATGGATAAAGCGGAAAAATTGGTTCTCTGCCTACCCTTTTGATAGGGACCAGTGGCGTAACTATACCACGGGGCCCGTGGCTAATTGTTTAGATAGGGCCCTCCTTTAAATTTTTTGCTTATAATGATTATTTTTGAGCTATAGCGACCTCTTGGCCCATGCTTTCTCGGGTCAGGGGCCCGTGAGGTCATGGCGTGCATAATCGTTAAAAATTTGTCCAGACACTACCTTTGATCCTTATTTCACGGCAAGATAGTTAAAAGTAGGGCTATGATATTATAAATACTAAGCTAGTTTTGTAAAGGTTTTATCATTAGGAAAGTCTATGCAATAGTTCAATGCAACACCACCTATATAAGAAGGCCTTAGTGCTGGCGGCCATTTTTGGCCTCTCGCGTCACGGCCGCCGGCGTGTAGACAGATATCATAGTGTACAGGTCTCTTGCTCTAAGGTACAGGTAAGTACATACAGATATAGACAAGCGAACGGTGGGCCTCACGATGTGACGCAGCACTAAGGCCTTCTTATATAGGTGGTGTTGAGTTTATAATGCAGCGTTGTTATATCTAACAACTTTTCGGTGGATCACTGATTTTGGCTCTTGTCTATACAATATCTACCAAATTGAGTCTTAAATCGACGTATTTTGGAAGATATCCGTATGAGAATCGAATTTATTTACATACCTAACTATAGTAGTAACAATTTGAGGTACCACAGGAAGTGGTTGGTAGTTGGTAGCCTGGCGGTTACTACAACGCCGGCTTTCGTAATATTATGTATTTCGTAATGGAGGGCAAGGGTTCGATCCCAGGTGCCGACCATCTTCCTCTTTCACGGCACAAGCTTTATGCCTATGTAGCTTACTTTGAAAGAGTACTTTTAACAAAATATACTGAATTATCTGAATGACGTTTTCAAGCGAATTTGGACCTTTCCGGGTACTGAATTATTGAAATGACCTTTTTTTAGCGAACTTTGATCTTTTCGGATACCAAAACCAATTTACCACTTTCGGCAGTTTATCTACTTGTTTTTTTTTGTAATTTGGGCTGGCAACACTGGTTCAATGTCAAATCAAATCTGTCATTCTCAAGATTCAAGAATAATTCAGTTTTGTATGAATTATTTGGCGTCTGTCAGTTGGCTTAATTAACCGGTGTATTAAAATAGATATTGCATAATAAATACGACAATATCTACATAAATATACAAAATGCCTCATTTTAGAATTGATACCAATGTTCCGAGTGATAAGATTCCCGGCGATTTTGCTCTAAAAACTACAAAAATAATTGCCAAAGCTTTGGGCAAACCAGAAAGTGTAATAATTATTTTGCATCATCCTAAATTTTTTGCTTAAATTAAACCAAAGGCATGTCATAATTAAGTTAGGAGTTGATTGTCTACTAAGAATGTGTTTTTTTTTCAGTATTGCGTTTGCAGCATAGTTGGGGGTGTACAAATGGCATGGGGCGGAAGTACCGAACCATGCGCTATCGCAACATTAATGTCTATTGGTCAGCTGGGTGTTGAAGAGAATAAGAAACATGCTAAAGTTTTATATGAGCATGTCGAAAAAGAATTAAAAATTCCACCAACTAGGTAAGACATAATGTATTATTTTATTAGGCCTATCTCCATCTTTGAACGCAGTCCTTATTTTTTATCTTCTACTTCTTTCCGTTCTGGACGTCCCCCTCGTCTAGAGCCTACTGACGCTTCTCTGCTTGTGTAGGTTGCCATTGGTTTATCTATGTTAGGTGATATGACCATAAATAAAAAAATCCGATGTGGTGCTAAGGAAACAATGCTTTGTCTGTGGAGGTGGGGAGACTAAGAATTCCTTTCACTTCATCCACTACAACAGTCATTCATTAGGCAACTTGAATAATTTTTTTATAAACATTGACCTAAACAATACATCCTTTATTTGTATTCAGGAAAAATGTAAGAATACACCTGACTCCAGAGCACTAATTCTTCTTTCTCCTTCCATATCTCTCTTCCTTGTCCTGCATCCCTTTACATTACTACATTGAAAACAACTGACAATTTGAAAGTTTCGAGTTACAGATGAACTTAACCAATTATTGCATTTGATATTTAATAGGATGTACATCACATTCCAAGACGTCGCTCCGGCTGAACTTGGCTTTAACGGCACCACTTTCCATGACATATTCGGATAAGGGAACATACCATAAACTTTATCCATTAAGAGTTGAAATATTTTTTTTTACTAATGTTTTTGTATATTATCAAATATTTTTTTATGTATACAGAAACTAAACAACTTTTCAATGTTTTTTACTGTCTGCCACAAAATGATCTAAGATTTCAGATAAACCATATCACTAAGATAATGTTATATGTGTACAAAACAGTTTTAGGTAACAAGACAATTCTGATTTCAATAATATGATTTAACAAAATATATACAGTTACATTATAAATATATAACATTTTTTAGTCTAGTCGCCGATTTTCGTACTGGAGTACACAGTGCCAATCATTTTCCTCTTTCGTGAATACACGCTTTGCTTTCTTTTAAAGGTGTCAATAGTGTATTTGTGTTCACTTTGGGTGAGCCCAGATTTATTTATTTAAAAAAAAAAAGATAATGATTGATTGTACAATAACCAATTTATTGTTTTATATAATATTTACTTATACTACAATGATTGTATTCATACCATTTACAAAACACTTATATATTATAATGTCTGTAAAATATTATACAGGTAAATTGTAAACCTTAACTTCTTGAATAACTACACTGCGTTTTTATACAATAAAGGATTCATATCACTCTGATTGTTGTATTCTTTCCACCCTATCTTCATCCCTTAAGGACCTGGTAGAAGACAAACATCCAGTCTGCGTATATAAGGGAGTGCATAGCTAAATACACCTGCAGAAAGCTGTACCGAGTGGTACACGACAAAGAAAAGTTCCCCGAGAAGATTGCAAATGGGCTACACGAAAGGACATAATTTTAAGAAAAGAAAGATAACTTTCTTTCAGCTAATCTTTAATCTGTCGGCTGTCATGATTCTTAAATAACACTTATAGGTGTCAGTATAGCCAGCGGAACATAATGCTTGAACCATTCTCCACCAGTCAACCGATTCCGTTCAATCTGAGACAGGATTTCAACCCTGGGTAGAAATTTCAAGTGAGAAAACACAAAATTTCTGACCCGACCGAGAATCAAACTTTTGTTGATCTGAAATCAGCACCTGTACCACTAGGCTATCGATTTTTTTTCTTGTACCCTGTCAGGTCTCCCCCGACATTGGGAATCACTTTTTTTATGGAACCTCTGTCTCTTACTACCAGCAACAGCTCCTGCACTTGCCTTATTTCAGTACAATTGCGCAACCAAGAGTTGTCATGATTGTGTGAAATAAATCCAATATTTACAGATGCATACGATTACAGTCCCGGCTAATTATATTTTGGTTTTTTGAAGTCGCCATCGTACCCTGAATCTTTGGGAGCTTTACGCTTCTGTATTATATTTTGTATCTGAAAGAGAAATAACAAAGAATATTTTATAGAAATGTTTGTTGATTAATAATTATTAGAGCGAGAAAAACATTTTGTATCTTCAAGAATCTAACCTGCTGCCACTCTCTGTCCAGTTCAGCCTTGTCATTTTTATCTCTGTTATTTGTTTTGCGTGTTTTCCGGCCATCTTGTGTTTTGAGACCGTACTGGAAAGCAGCTTTGGGTAAAGCTTCCTTCTGATTCATATATGCCGAATATTCTTCTTGTGTGTCAAAGTCCCATCGGCCTGTAACATTTCAAATAATTACGATTCTTAGTTTATAAAAAAAATGAATTACATTTTTTTAGAGGGTTTGAGTATTCACATAGTTGCATTGAATTAAATATCAAACACAACGGTCTAATTATGTCTAGATTCTTGTGACCATTTTTCAGGACTAGATCTCCTATCACTCGCCAGTGATAGAAGAAGAAGGAAGGAGAGGAGAATATCTACACAGTGAGGTAGGATTCATACTTTTCCCAACCAAAATTATTTTTCTTTTATCTCACTTTCGCAAATCCAGCTTAAGCGCAAACACTTATAAAAGTGTTAGTTTTTTAAACAAGCTTTTTTCTTGCCTTGTAAGTGGCAACACTGAAATTTGACATATTATGTTTATTTCGATTATTGAAAATTATGTTCTTTATAAAAGAACAACGCGTAATATTTGTTTGAAGTGGTTGGTAGCCTTGTGGTTACGATGCCGGATTTCGTGCGGAGGTCGTGGGTTTGATCCCAGGTGCCCGCCATTTTCCTCATTCATGATACTAACTTTTAAGTAGCTTACTGTGAAATAGTCAAAAAGTGTATTTATTTATCACTTTACATGAGCACATATCACTAATAACAGTGTACTCTTCCTAAGATATCTTTTTCAAATGTAATAAAAATAATATTATTTTTCATTATTAAAATAAAAAAAATAAGTTATAAAGAAAAAATAACTAGAGACTGGAAAATAGTGGTGTTATTTTTTGTGAATTTCGGTGTTATTTTTGGAGAAATTCGGTGTTATTTTTGCTCTAAAACACGGAAATTCGCGTTATTTTTCAACGTTGATTAGTTCAAAATGAAGGTAGATGTTATAGCAAAACAAAGAATAATAGCAATTTTTAGAATTTATAGTATAATTAACAATATTTATAAACATACATTGCCAAAAAAAATGAAAAAATCTGATCAAAAGAAATAGTATAGGTAATACAAAAAAAAAATCAAATAAAACAAATTAAAAATCAATATAAAAATACAGAAAATTATACAATAATTGAAATAACGTTCAGAAATAATATTAAAAAAATTATTGTTTTGTTGAAAGATTGTCTTAGTTAAGGTTTTTCCTTCGATTTGTTAGCACAAATCAGGGCATGTGAGCAGGAAAATTTCCCCTGCGCTCCAATCCATTTTACTGCTTTTTAAAAAATGTACTTTTCTTATCGATTGTATTATAATTAGGGATACGTAATTTTCGCAAATAAAAAAATGTAATATCGCATTTAAAAAATATATAAAAGCGAAATTTCGCATTTATTCGCATAAAACATAAAATGTCAATAATAAAACACCTTTGAGTATTTTAAATATTTAATAAAAGGTTAACAATTATTGTAGAAAGCCTTTATAAAATATCAACGTGTAATAAAATATACGCTTTCAATTAATATAATTTAGTTTCATCGGCGACTTTTACTAACTGATTTTCAGTTTCAATTATTTTCAGAAGGATACAACGTTCGTTTTGACGAGTTACTTCTTGATCGTTTACCTTTAAAAAATAATAATTATCAACATTTCACTGAAATTTACTAAAAATCAAAACATTGCATTTATGGAATATATTGACAAATTTCGCATTTATCGCATCTATTTCGTAAATACGAAAATTACGTACCCCTAATTATAATCTTTTGTGATGAACTGGCCATACGCTAAATAAATAAATATTATTTTTACAAAATCACATTATTTCTGTAAAATAGGTATGAAATTCGCATTTTTTCTCCAAAAATCACATTATTTGCGCTATTTGCGCAAAAACTTCGAAATTCGCGTTATTTGCACAAAAACCTCAAAATTCGTTTTATTGCGAACGCGAAACTTTCCAGTCTCTACTAATGACTCTAACAATTCATTACTAATGTTCGATTTTTAAATGGAACAAACCACTACGGGCTTACGACCGTCTTCTACTGTTATTTCGAAGGCTGGCTTAGTGTGATAACGTTCGCCATTAGGTGGTAATGTATAAGTCTCCGAAACTCCTAATCATGAGAATTCTCAAAGGTAATAAAAAAAAATCAACATGTTTAGAAAATAAATATTAATTTTTACCTATAGGTCCTTTTTTGTTTCCGACATCCATTTTAGAATAATCAACTTCGTCATCTGAATCATCTATGGCATCGTCCATTTCTCTTAGACCAGGGTAACACTCGGCGTATCCTTCAGGTTCTGCGGCCAATTTGGACAGAAGGTTGGCCCCGCGGACTTTCACAGAAGGGAGTGCCACTAAATAAAAAAAGTACAAATTATTTTTCACAATCCTGTTGCCATCAATGATGTATGGATGTGCAATGTGGACATGGACAAAAAGAGACCAATGTAGTATAGATGCAGCGAAGATGAGATGTCTATGAAAAATATGTGGGATATGGAAAGGAATGAGAATGTGGTATGGAAGTTAGTGTTGGGACATAGATGAAAGTCAATAAGTTGAGATGGTTTGTCAAAATGATAAAAAGGTGGAATCATAAAAACAATTAGAATTCCCTCAGCCAATTGCTGACCTTTAGGCATGTGGATAAAACAGATACAAACAGAATAACAAAGAGAATTTATAAGGCTGAAAGGAATGATGTAAGAAGACCCAGTCGACCGAGAATGATGTGGATTGAACATCATCATTCTCTCTGCCCACACCTTAAGAGACACGTTGTGTAGGGTATAAAAATAGGTACTCGTACATTATTTGATGTGCTTTTGTGTTGAAGAACTTTCGCTTACCATCATCTTTATCCTTTTCGAGAGGTTTGTCGAAGTATCTGGATCTCTTATCACTATCATCTCTCCTACTTCTATCTCTGTCCCTGTCTCTGTGTTCTCTGTCTCGCTCCCTATCCCGGTCTCTGTCACGCCCCTTCTCCCTATTGGACTCCCTGCTGGTAGGATGCTCCCTACTTGGTGCATAATCTCCGATATCACCGTATATAGAGTCATCTTGCGGTTTGAGAAGTTTTCCAGTTTTGTCCTGTAAAAAATATGAGATTAATACAAATAGTCTTTGATAAGGGCAACACAAAGACTTGGTAAGTTGTACGAATTATGAAGGATCATCAATCAATCAATATAGCAATATTACATTATGCGCGAAATTGCAAATTGAAATCGCACATAATACATTTAATAGAACGAAAGCTTTCTTCTGCAATGATAAGTCCACAAAATAAATAGGCTAGAAGCATCCGAAATGTGGTTACGCAGACAAACGCTTCATGTACCGTGGCCAAAATTAGTCCTGAGAGCAGCCAATAGTAACAGAGAGTTATTACAAACCAGCAACATCCTAAATATATCACATCTGTGATACATTGTGTGTGGGGATAAATATGAAATCTTTATGAATATAATATAACAACCAATGATTTTAATAATTCTGTAACGTTTTTCGATTTTAAATGGTAAGAACAAATCACTTCGGGCTTATGACCGCCTTCTACTGTTATTTCGAAGGCTAGCTTATGGTATGTTATATTGGGGTCCCACAATTAGTCAGATGCAATACAAAGAAAAATCCAATTTTTAATATAACTAATTAACACTGCAAATGTTTTTGAATTTAACCCTTTTTACTTAGTTCATACATTTGTATGCAAGCAACGTTTAATGGCATTAAACATCAAGATTACACTGTCTCTTTCCCACTTTCATTATTTTACTACCGGCAGTGAAGAGATAAACATAGAACGCTTTGTACTTGTCTCAAAGAATACTGAGTTCGTAGTGTCCAATTTTGGTTCATTCTATAAGTAAAAGAAAAATGAGAAACTGTGTGAAAGGGATGACATGATGAGTAAAGAAAACAAAGCACCTTGTTCTTCTTTCCTTTTTTACTTCTTCCTCCCTGTCTGAGATATGACAGGACCTGAGTAAGCTTATTAATGACGATGTCGTTATTTGTCAAGGAGGTGGAACTGTGTTGACCGCCTTTGCTTTCCGAAGCTGGTAGTTCTGCTCTACTTCTCAAGATAGTCAAGGGTATATCCCATTCGGCCGATTCATCCAACTCCATGACATAGGCCATACGACCAGGTAGGAACATTTCATTCCGCTCTATGTACTTGGATCTAAAAGTTTTCAATGCAATTGTACAAGACGATTAAAGATTATACCAGAAGTTTAAGAGAGTTAACATACCTGTACGCAGCTAAAGTTTTGTACACATTTTTACCCACTTGGGTTTTGAACTCCATTCCATCTTCCTGTAAAGAAGAACATACAACAATTCGGTTAACAAATAACTAAAATTCCTAAAATATTACATTCTAAAAAATCTTTAATTTGTTTATTTTACTGGCTGACCCGCCCGTCGAACTTCGGACCTAACCCAGAATAAAAAAATGAATAATTTTGACTTATTACATGAGTTAAATACAGTTTATGACATAAAAACTGAATTAAATTTAACTTATATTGAATCATGTAAAAATTATTGTTGATTCGGATGCGGGATGAAGTTCGACGGGCCATAAGTTTGTAATAAGAACAATTCCTCTATAGTTGCATAACTTTGAAAAATAATCCAAGAGATGGCGGTATAGTAGGAAATAAGTCACATGTGAAGCGTGTTACATTATTGTATATGTTGTTAGATGAATAGACTCCATAAAATGGTAAGACAAGACTGATAGGCAAACAATGATGATACAAAAAATAATTTCATACAAGTTATGAACAAATTAACTATTTACGCAAACATTTAAAATGAATACTTGAGAAGTAAAAGACAAAACAAAAAAATGTGGGTAATAGTATAATATGTCGGCATAGCTGGTGTAAAGAGATGTAGGCCTAGGATGGGACAGGAATAAGGCACATGGAAGAAGGAGAGAGAGGAAGTTATTCCTCTGACGTCAGATGGAGTAAAGGACGAGTCGTTTAGCTTACCTCTTCCTTCTCTTTTTCCCTTTCCTTGTCCTTCTCACTGGCTTTGGCCAACTCTTCCAACTGCAAGTCCTGTTCTTGCTCTCTGTTTTGTATTTCTGATCTCACTTTTTGTAACAGTGCATAGTCGAGACCTTTGACTAAATGAGTATGCTCCATGTCACCACCCAAAAATTTGGATTCCTTTAAAAGAAAGAAAATATCTAAGAATATAACATGTTCTAGTTTGCAGTAGGCATCCAAAACAAAGAGGTTCAGAAAGCACGAAAACATTGGAGAGAGGTGGTTCATTCTAGAAGCAGCATATCCTCATAAATGTTGAAATGAAAATGAGTTGACTGGCCGTCACCCTTGCAATGGTCTTCATTCTATAAAAGGTCCCTCGCTAAATGCTTTCTCATTCCGAACAATCATTAAAAACAATCAGTAATTATTTACTTTGCAGGCTTCTTCGTTTTTTGACAAAACCCTTCTAAATGAATATGTTTCGACCTAACAGACTGTAGTGTTATCAAAACAAATGTCAATGGTTGTCCGGTAAATAAAAATTGTGTTTCTATAGAATTTTTCCCAGATGGTATTGTTGCAAGGAAATTCGTTCCATACTAACATTAATATTATATTTTAAATTATTTGATATCCATTTTTCGATTTTTTTTTTTAGTTATTTTGTTATCCGGAGCGGAGAAAAATCCAATAAACCAAAAATGATAAAAATCTGTTCAGCCGATTTCAAGTTATTAGTGTTCTCACTAACCCGACTTTCTTTTATATTATAGATATCCTATTGCAGGATCTAGTATATCGCACATTAAAATTATTGATCACGGCAGCTGTTTTCACTAGTATTTGTGTCAACAAACCTGAATCATTTGCCTTCGTCTTTCCTTGGCATCAAGGCTGGATTTGATGTCCGGAGCAACAGCTCTATAGGCACTGCCCGCTCCAGGGGCGGCAGTGTTGTCTGCATTGTTATAGTCGGGATTAGCCCCGTCTCTCCTCTCTCTAGCCCTATCACGATATTTCTCAGCGAGCTCTGCTAATTTGTTGTCTTCCTGTTTTTTCAAAGCTGCATAGAACGATTTCTTCTTACGTCTTAACTCGTTCTTGTCCTCTGTTTGAGGTGGAGGAATTGCGCTGCAAACGAAACCCTTATTACAACAAAGATTACTAAAAATAAACAACTATATTTCATCCAATATAATAATTGATTATGTTTGTACGTAACTCAGTTTTTGTAAATTGAAATAATTACTCACGACAAGTAGTTGATTGGTATTTCAGTTCAAACACTAACCCAATGCGTTATATTTTTCATAATATATTGTTTTAATACTACTTAAATGAAACAATCAATCCATCTAAATACTCTTCATACTTATAATTGTCGATAGTAAGTTGATAGTTGCTATACCAGTTGATAATAAATGGTTCCTAGAGCAACCACACAGTAAGGATGAGCTATCAATGCTTCTATGTTATACTTTCTTTAAAGTGATACATGTTTTGAGGTTCCTGCATATAATTGAGAAGTTGAGAGCTGCGGAGAATTTGACAGAAGAAAATGTCAAATTCTCCGCAGCTCTCAACTTGGTGAAGTAAAATTAGGACGCTTTAACTTTAAGATACGATATAGCCGATTTATATAAACAATAACTGAGGGGTACTGCTAGTTACATTATAAACATCTGATATAATTTTAATCACCTGGCATTCGCCACTGCCTCTCGGACGGATCCAACAGGGTGCGAGGTGCTACTAGAGCCTGAACTATGTCTAGGCGTCATGAGAAGTCTTCGAAAATCATCATTGGTTAATCTTACGGACATAGGTGTATCTTCCACATTCACACCTCCTCCGCCCTGTTCATCAACCAACGGCATGGTTGATTTTTGTTATTTCCAACAGTCGATAAATAGAATTCGGATGAAACACAAATGGCTTCCCCTTCAAGAGCAGTTTCCAAGTTTTCTTGAAACAAAATTCAACACAGTATATATTATATTATCTATGATTCAACAAACGTAGGATTTAGGATCGAGGTAGCTGTCACCCGAACAGTGTTGCCAATCCGAAGATAAACAATGAAAAAAAAACAGAAATCCATAGAGTATAAAACAAGGCCACATAAAACAAATTTATTAAAAACTTTTAATATCATCATATTAATATCAATTGACATTATTATTTGTGTATCGATTTAAAATTGTAAATCTATATTTTATTGAATTTAATTTAGTTAAGCTAAACTACGCGAGGTTTGTGAAAATATTTTATATTGTACATTATCTTTTTAACTCTAGCAATGTTATATAACAGCTGTCAATTTTTCCAACGACATGTTAGTTGTCATAATGTGGGGGGATGAAATAAATTTTGATAAAAATATAAATATTGTACCTAATTTTTAGATTATTTTCAGTAAAAATTTCACCGTAAGTTTGTTTATATAATATGCTGTAAAAAAATAAAAGTTTTAAATTATATACTTTTCGCAATTTAATTAGAAAAAAATTGTAAAAATAATTTTAGATGGGTAAATAAATAACATTATTCGATTATGATAAAGTAGTTTATACGTTTTCTTTGACGAGTTTTGTATTATATGAAATAGGCAAATTTAAACTATACTACTAAAGCACTGTCTGGAAAAGGATGCATAAAAATTATTGTTAGATTGGATATTATTCATTTATATGTTCTGCTTTTTTTAGGCTCAAAGAATGCATTCAGTCGAGGGAGCGGTTAGTTTAGTCAAACATTTGTCGTACAGGACTATTTCCACATCCTTTGTATGTTTTACGAATCACTATGAAATACTTGGGTTGAAAAGGTCAGCCACTTTTGCAGACATTAAGGCAGCTTACTACAAGAAGTCAAAGGAGTGTCACCCTGACTTGAATGTGGTATGTTGAAAATTGGCACAATCTCTTGTTTTTATTAATAACATTCATAATAATGTAATATCATTCATGAACCATAATAGTGTTAACAGCACCAAAAAAAAATAAAAATCAAATAGAATGCTTAAGGTCTGACTATCAAGATTTTTACCTGTTTAGGTACAGAATTCCGCATCAATTTGAGAAGAACTTTTGTACAGATCTAATTCTGTGTTGGTGTAGAACATGGGTCGGCAACCTGCGGCCCGCAAGATTCTCGCCGCAACGCACATGACGGACAATATTATACACAATCTGCTCAATGCAAGCTGATATAAAAAAAACTTGCAAGTTAAATGCAATCACAAAAATCCATTGATTTTATTAACTACAATAAATGTCGTTAAAATATACACATAGCGTTTTATTTTTAAAACTAAAATATTTGTACATTAATATTGTACGTATACCTACTGCAAATGCGGCCCGCATTGATCCCCATGAAAAATATTTGGCCCTTTTACAACAAAAGGTCGCCGACCCATGGTATAGAATATGAGTTTTTTAATTCAAAATTGAGTTACGTACACAGACCCATGATTTTTAACCAATTGTTTATGCAGTAGATTTACTAGTACTGCTTAGTAGTCCAAATTTTTTCCACGATGATGTGATACTGTGATGGGCGAAGGGGTACCAGATTACAAAGGGTCCACTATGATTCTTTGTGTTTTTCATCCATTTTTGCTTGAATTATATTCCAGGATGACGAAGAAGCAGCCCAGAGGTTTCGTGCGATAACCGAAGCGTACGAGGTGCTGGGAAATGTTCATTCTAAAAAGCTCTACGACAAAGGTACACTTTTCTTTTTTTTAACTCTTTCCCGTAAACTGAAAAATACCAGTTTCAAACATTTTGAGTTTTAAATACAATAGAAAAATAATTGTTTTTACAGTCGAGGGTTTTATTTTATTTTGTAGGAGCTGTTTTCAAAGACCGCCAATTCGAGACGACTGAAAATAAATTTCACCAGTCAAGAGGGAAGATAGTTCCGTCTGAAGGCAATTTTAAAATTTACGATTTTGACGAATGGTAAGTGAATATTTTTAATGCGCCAATTTGTAAAATTGGATTTTAAATACTCTTCAGAAATTATAACTCACTGTATTTAGTTTTAAGAATTTTAGATAAGCAAGTGAAATATTAGTCCTTGTTTAATTATTTGAAATGAATTTAATACTATCATACTCTTTGTCCATCTGAGTAGTCATTATTGAAAACTAACAGTACACTAGAGGAAGGTGTCTATAAAAATGTCATGTCCAATATAAGAGCCTCTGCGTTTTGACTCTACTGTCATCTAATCGCAGACCTTGTTGCATCAGCCGAGGCCGAAACTGTACTACTAAGAGCCCCAGAGGATGCTAGGGACAATTCACTAGGGCAACTGAGAGTTGTTTTTTTTTTTTTTTTAAAATGAATCTGTGCTCATTCGAAGTGAACACAAATACACTTTATGACATCTTTTACAGTAAGCAAATGCTTAATTCATGTAATAAGTAAACATTATTTTTTTTGAAAGTGATGACCTAGGATTTGTCACGAGCTGCATGTGTAAAACATGCACCTCGATAGACAAAAAAGGTCATCAGCTTTTCACAGGAAGAAATATTAAGATGTAAGTTTTACTCCATTTCTCTCTGCCTAACTGATCACAGTGAAATGGAGTAAAACTTACATCTTATTATTTTTTTTTATTCTGAGTTAGGTCAAAGTTTGACAGGCGGGGCAGCTTGTTATGTATAAAACTGAAATTTATAAAATTTGTCCACGATTCTAATGTAAAAAATATGTTTTATTTTTTCAGGACTCAAGCTCATTACTCTAAAACTTTTGTAGATGGACAAAAAATTAGGAAATCGGAAAGGAAATTAAATTCATTTCACATCTTCTCTAGTAAAACAAGTTATGAACTTTACGCACTTGGAGTTGCTTCAGTTTTCTTTTTTGGTAGTTTCATCTTTTTCAGTGAGAAAAAAATTAACGAGGATCGCTTAGAAAGAAAGAAAATAATGGCTGAAAAATTAAAAAACGATAAAGTTTGACCATTTCTATATTATGAATTTTCACCAATGTATTATTTTTAAGCTAAATAGTCTTCATGATCATTCTACAACCTTTAATAAAGTAAAAAAAAATCATTAATCACACCAGATTTCATGATTTTTGTTTTCAAAATATCACTTTCAAATTTAGGTAATTTCAAAATTTGCCATGGTGGTAAATAGAAGTTTGCTAGCAATTTTAGCAAACCTGGACAGAGATTGATTTGATAAAAAATTCTCAGAAAATCCATGATTATTACTTGGTTGACAATATGCTCCTGCGGTCTTCGTTCTATGTGTACATACCATCTCAAATGCCTTTCCTCTAAGCTTACATTTAATGCCTGTCACCCCTAGACTAGAAGTGTCCACGAATGTGAACACTTTTAGACTTTCACTTTGATTGGCATTTTTGGATCACATAGAATTCGCGACAGTGATCTAAACTGCATACATCCTACATTTATTCTGTGTGTTACGGCTGCCACAGTGCTTCGGTCACTTTGGGTGAGTGTTCCAAAATACTAGAAATCACTATTCAGTAGCACTCTGCATTACCCCATCCATTTTCATCATGGGCGTCTTAAGGTATGGCCAAATTTTTTAACTTTAGCGGTTTTCTCCCTGCTAAGTCTCAGCCCGCTGTCTTCTAATATTTTCATCCACCTTTAAAATCCAATTTGCAGGTCTGCTTGTCACTATCGTTGACTGTTCATCACCACAAACACAAAATATTTCTATTGAATGCTGTTTCTATTGTAAGAGATCTAAGATTGTAATATAACATACCTAATTAGTTTTGTTTTACATAAATTAGTTTACAACCATAAAATAAATTAACAGTAAGTAGATATCTGGTGCTTTTACTGAATTCTTGATAAAATTCTTCGAAAGAATATGTGCAAGTGATGCTAATATGTAAAATAAAATACCCACTTAAAAATCTTTCCGTGTATTCTCATCCTATGCAGGAAATAATATTATATTGAATTTGTAAATATTATGTAGTTAAATATTTCTAGACAAGATTGTTTTAGTTATTTATTTATTTTTAATAAACCAATTTATTTTTGCATACTTGTTGTGTTTTATTATCTAATCCTTCCTGTGTGAAGAGCATTAGTTATTTTATGACCAAACGTATTTATTTTTTATTGATCACTAGCTTTCCGACAGACGTTGTCCTGTGAACCTAACTATGAATATTGAATTCAAATTTGTATAATGATCAAAAGAATTACGACCGGGACCGATGCATCTCTTTTAAGCCATATTCCTTATACATTCTGTCAATCCACCAACTATCAAACAACTTACAGTGTCTGGCAAACACCAATCAAAAAACCAAATTAGCAAATTAAAGAAAACTCAAAATAATCTTCTTAGTATAATATCCTTCTGTTTTTGAATTTTAAGTTAGTAATTAGCATTTGACAGAACTTTCAGTTGTTTGATAGTTGGTGCGATTGACAGATGCGGTTGCAGCCGTCAGAATTACGCTGGTTAATCACCATACAAATTCGAATTCAATATTCATATCTATGAAGACAGGACAACGTCTGTCGGGAAAGCTAGTTTTAGATAAAAGTTTTTTTTTTTAAGCTTAAAAGTTAGAATTAAATTATATTTTAAAAAGCACTAAGAAGGTTACTGACTAATAAATTAATACATTTTCATAAATAAGCTACTTAATTTTTTCATTCATAAGAACCTTCTCCTGAAAATGGCAAACACAAACAAAAATTAGCCAAGTTTGCATTGCCGTTCAAGCGTGATGCGATGACCACGCAAAATATCTATTTTTATAGATCTCCATTTTTATAATATAGATTTGGAATTTGTCAATTTTTTTTCTGTATGAATGGCAACAGGGTAAGCAGTAATCACTATTGCTTACTACCATTGTGCAGTTGCAAAACGACACCATAAAAAGATGGTCGTTAACTAGTAGATTTATTTTTTTATTTTATTTCCCATACCAATAACATGAGTACAATAATAAGTACAAGTGCTTATAATCTATATATGTTTATTTATTTTGGGATTTATTATCTCCGAGTGTGCCGAGATAATACTTTTGTTTTTTTTTTTAGAAATACTGGAATAGTACCTACTAGAATTTTATATAGAAATCTAATAAAATATAATATTGATACTCTTATATTTTACTTATTTTTTGATGGAACAATATTTTAACCCACATCATTTGTTATTCTACAATGAAACACTTCCAGGCCAAATAAGATCTTGAAATAAAGATGAAAGTTAACATTATGTGACTACTCTTCTATTAGGGCTGCCCAATTTATTTTGCCCTGGGGTTGCCCTCTTGAATTTCTCATAATTTAGGGCCCCAGGTTGGCCGGCCGGTGCTTGCTCAATTGCTTTAAGAATGGGAATGTAAAAAGTACATAACAAATCATTTGTAAAATGTATTTATTCATTTACTTGATAAATATATAAAAAATGTAGGTATTCAACAATAAAACATTGTGTTTGAGAGTATTAATAATTATTATGTTTTGAATCAATAATCCTAATATTATAATGGTACACATAAATGACAAATATAAACATTAAAAAGGGTCAAGTTCTATTCTGAACTTCAAAAAGAAAGTTGTTTTTTAGGTGAGCAGATGTCGGATTACCAGACGTGCAAAATCCACACTAAAATTTTATATAGTGGTGTTTTTTTTTAATGAATCTGTGCTCACTCAAAGTAAACACAAATACACTCTATGATTTTTTCACATTAAGCTACTTAAATCTTGTGTCGTGAGAGGAAGATGGTCGGCACCTGGATGGAACCCACAACCTCCAGTACGACCAACAACTTCACTTTATTTACCATTCCTATCACAGACTTTAAGTGGGAAACACTAGGGAAATTTTTTGAACAAATTAAAGTACCTAAGTATTTTACCTATGTTTTTTTTTTAACATTTTTTTTTATAATTTATAAAGAGTTAAAATTATCAAATTTAAAAAAAATAAAATGACATAATTCGATTGTTTAATATGTTATGTTAGTATCGTAACTAGGTCTGACATATTCTGCTGTTAGTTTTCAAACATAATACAATGCTATGGTTTTTTTTTATACAAAAAGGGAATGAAATGCTTCACAGGTAAGATTATGACATCATCATAATTCTACTTCTATTGTAATATTTGATGAGTTAAATCGTTATCCCAAGAAGTTCTGCTTCTCTGTGGTTCTTAATGCAGGAACCTTAGTGATAGGAAATATCCTTAGATTATAGATTTCAGCACCTTTGTGGCAGATTCTAGTAGCCACTCATTTAAAAATAATCAGAATGTCCCACTTAGAAAGGGTTGGAGACAATCAGTTAGGTCTCTGACTTAGAAACAGTCTACAGAAGGTCGTGGGTTCCATTCATTTTGACACAAGTTTTGCACATTATATTGTAAGATCTCTTGTCTCTGAAACAAAGTGCATATGAAGAATATTGGGCAAGAGGTAGAACCACCGCATTACGAATGACGCTGTATGGTGGCGCACCCAGCACAGGACCATCATTTTCACCATTGTGGATAGGAGATGGACATGTGTTGAGGACACTAAATGACAGTTGGCCGAGGAGAGTTTTGGTCTTCCTCCCACCAGGTTCTTGAAGACGAAGAAGACTCTCATACCATTTCCCATTCCTTCGAGGAAGAGCTGAGGAGTATGGTATGGGAGGAGGTCATCCAAACTGCGAGGGACCGAGCACAGAGGAGATTGTGGGATAAAAAAAGAGAATCGATCGATTGATTGTTAGATACTGAAAGTGTATTTGTGTTCATTCGGTTTGAGTCCAAAATTAACTTTTTAATTCTTAAGGTAGTCTCTAACGGCCGGTTTCAATAACCTATCTATGGGGGCGTTCAAGTATTACGTAACGCAATTTGGGGGAGGGGGGGGGTTTTGCAAAACGTTACTGTGCGTTACAAGGGCGGTAGGGGGGGGGGTTCGAACAACTCGTTACGTAACGGTATTTTTTTTTCTTAAATAAAAAAAATTGGGAAATAAATCTTCCAAGTTGGGCAATCCTTTTCGTTTATGTTTTACGGGGAATCCCTCGATTGTACTGTACGTCATTTTTGTTTTTTTTTTTTTTTTTCTCGATGTTGGGCACCATTTTCGTTTATTTCTTACGGGGAGTCCCTCGTCTGTATTGTATGTAATTTTTATTTCGCCCTCCCAAGTTAGCAAACCTTTTCTTTTATTTTTTTACGGGGAATCCCTCGACTGTATTATACTTTATTACGTCATTTTTATTTTATTTTCGTTGTCAGCATTCGTTAGTGGTCAAAAGGGGGGATTTACATCATCAACTGTTCTTGGCCTATAAAGGCTCTCATGCTGACTTGCCAACGCAGCTATGCCAAAATTTGGAAAACAGCAAAAGAAAAAATAAAGATAAATTTATGGAACATATAAATAGTATTTTTTTTTCTCCGAAGTTAGCAAAGGAACCCTTTGAAACCCTTTTATTATTTTACGAGAGTTCAGTAAAAAAATAGTCTCTTGGGTGTTACGTAACATTTAGGGGGGGGAGGGGGGGTACAGAAAAACGTTACGGCGCGTTACATGGGGGGGAGGGGGGGTAAAAAATCTTCAAAAATTGCGTTACGTAATACTTGAACGCCCCCTATCTCCTATCTATGGTTAAAAATCTATCTATCTTTACACTTTGGTGTTTCAATAAACAAAGGATAGATAGAATTTCTATCTAAACTTTCTATCTATCTTTCATTATATGATTTGTATAGAAATCGGCGATAAAGCGTTTCAATAACCTATCTCTAGTAGCTTGTGACATTTGTGATTACTGTTTTTTCTATGGTTTTCCTAACCCCCGATTTCGGCGGTTTGTTTTTCCTATCCCCCGATTTCGACGGCAAGTGTTCGGTATAGCAACAAGTTTTTTTGAAAATAATGGTTTTTCAAGTGACGAGAGCGATTTGGAGTTATTTGAAGACGGAGTCTTCGACTCTAACGAGGACGAAGAACCCCGGATGTTATATTCACGGATAAATTTCATGTCGATATTGTCGAACAAAGATTTTCTTGTCAGGTTTCGGTTAACCAAAACCGTCGTAAATGATTTGTTGGCCGAAATAATGCCAAATTTACGAGTTACATCTTCAAGGTACGTATTCTAGCCTTACATATATTTATTTGTTTTATATTGTCCATAGACAATATAATAATATTGTTGATATTGAAACTCTGACGTATATTCGAAAATTGACATGGACGAAGTATTGACGATTTCTATGATCAAACGCGGATAGTTTCCATGGTAACTGACATAAATACTATCTATCTGTTGTTTGTTTATGGAAACGCGGATAAGGATAGAATATTAACTGCGGTTAATTGACGGATAGCGTTTAACTGATTACTACGGATAGGTTATTGAAACCGGCCGTTAATAGTGTCAATGCGAAATTGACATAAAGCTCATTAAATATTAATGATAAACCTAATGAACTTTTACAATGTGAATACAGGAAACGCTTAAATTATTATAATGTTGAAACTAGCAATACTAATTCTGAATTATGATTTTTAATAATGTAAAAAAATAATTGTAAGTAGGTAATGAGCCAACTTATGCACAACCAAAAAAAATCTCTCATTATAAATTGCATTGAAAATCCATCAGAATATAAAAACAGTGATGTATTTCGTACAATGAATCAAAGGTATTAGTCGGTTATTAAAACTATACTTTCAAAAAATCTCTTAAGGTTCGATGACACGGGGCGAGTTTACAAGCTACAAGCCAGCGAGTTCCCTAGTAATTTAAAAACTAGCCCTGTGTCATTGGCTTTTTACAATTTGCTAGTTGATTATCCAATACATACGAAACTCGCCGAACAGCAGCTCGTGAACTAGCCCAGTGTCATGGAACCTTTACAGACAATAAAAAAGAGAGAAGGAAACATTTAATAATTTCTGTAGGCTCCTGGCATGGGCATATTGAAGGCACCAGTAGGGTAAGGAACTCCGGATGGAGGATAAAATGAATTTGAAGGATACGGAGTTGGATAAGAGGAGTGTATAGATGGCGGGGGGCCGTACATGCCACCAATGCCCGTTGCTGGAGAGTGTATTTGTTTATTCCTAATCAACTCTGACATTTTATCAACTTTGACTTTACGTAAATGCATAAGGTTTCTTGATTTGGAGAAATCTTCCAAAAACTTTTCTATATCGTATTCCCCGTTAAGGAATTTCTGCGCAATCTCCTCCGATTCTTCCTCGGCCACAGCGGTGGCAGCTTGAAGAAGCGCTAATGTGGTGTCTAATGATGTTGCATTTGTTTTAGATTCTGAAATAAAGGGTTATGGATTATATTTTCACATGACGAAGAGAATATAATATAATATAGAGAATACCTTTGTAGGCACTTCTTTAAACTTATAAATGGCATAATTAATAACCCGCAGGTACTAGTTGAGCTGAGCCTCTACGTCTCTGACGATTACATGAGATCTCGCTCCCATGTTTTATTTTATGTGCATACAGGACATACAAATGTTATAAAGCATTCACCAATTAACCGAGAGATGCTCTTGATGAATCAGCTGTCTGATGATATTGATATTTTAAATGTTACATATGAGCTTTTCTGCAGGCAAATCGAGTATTTGGTGTAGAAATACTGATGATCTGCTTTAATATGAAAATAACTTATATTGTATTTTTAGTTATTCTTCTTTGTTTTTTTTTTTTTATTTTCTTGAAAGTGTGATAGACGCAAAGAAGCTGTTAAGTTTATTGCATTGATATTTAACAGATTAAATAAATAATAATAATAAAAATATTTATTTCACAGAAGAATAAAGTTTACAAATTAAGACAATTTACAATTTTCAAAAAATAAGGCAATACAAATATCATTGAATGATTGCTCTCCAACGTAAGTAAGAACCTGTGTTTTGGAGAGGTAACTTAAGTATGATAGAATATCAATATGTGTCCCATATCCCATACCAGAGTCAAATCCTTTCCATTTTTTTTTATTTATTTATTTTTTTTTTTTTTTAATAAATGACTTTCCATGATAATTAGAATACATTTTTTTTTTAACAAAAATGAATCTGTATTAAATACACACTTCGATTCTTTCACAGTAAGCTTCTAAAAGTTTGTGTTGTGAAGGAGGAAGATGGTCAGCACCTGGGATCAAACCCATGACTTCCAGGACAATACGAAGGTGAAAGTTCACAAAAAAGGTTATTGAGTAAAGATACAACTTGAACATTGTAGGTTTCGCCCGGATGCATGTTGCAAAAGCCGAACTCAAACACGGACAAATGGTAACATTGCATGTAGGTATTTAAGATTGTTTTTTTTTTGTAATTTTGACAGGGTTTATCGAATCGAGGTATACTTTCTTATGGTCTGGGTTCCTACGGATACGCTGCTACTTTTAACAGCAGTGAACATGTCAGTTGAGAACGTTGTCGATATTGTTTCTGTAGTAACAAAAAACATTGACATATAATTTTGAAAGATGACGGATCGTTCCCTAGGAACCCAGTACATTACCTATTTTCACTAATAAAATATCTATACCTTTTGATTAATAACAAAACTTTATGATCCCAATAATATTATATAAATAAATAATAAATAAATAAAAGCTTTATTGCTGTCTGTATAACAATATAAGGATAAATATTTATACGTTTCAAAGGGCGGACTTATCTTAGAAGATCTCTGCCAGCCAACCCAGTTGACAATATAATTATTCTATAAGATACGTAAATACATAAAAAATAAATTAAATAAATAAAAAAATTAATTAAATACATAAAAAATACATGAAAAAATCACACATAATGGAGTGAGTAAAATGACTTATTGGAAAAGTAATTATTGATACCAAAATATAATAAACAGGTACATAGATAAGATATAAATAACAATAATAAATAAATATCTAAATAAATAACAGAGCAGACCGAAGAGAAGTAGGGAGAAGAGGTAGAGGGAGGGAGGGAGGGGATCCTCTGAAATCGGAATAATATTTTATCGTGTCATCAGCGACTTTTTGAACAAGTAAATTGTCTGAGAGCCTCTTATGGAAATCGGAAGTTGGTTCCACAGCCTAGCAGCATGAACGGTAAATGCGGATCGGTGGGGTGGAATGAGCAACAAATTATTTTGATCAGAACGCAACGATCGCTCGTGCGAACTGAGGAAGGTGAATCTCTGTTTGAGGTAATTTGGGGATAAAGGGTCATTAAGTATTTTGTACAACAAACAGAGGGTATGGAGGTCTCTTCTCTCTCGCATGGTTACCCATTGTATATATACTGTAGAAACTGGAAGTATGTTTCTTTTTAAAGGTAATCAAAATCATACATCATACTTTGTTAAATGAGATTTCTGAATATTCAAGACTGTTTTTAGATAAAACATAATTAGTTCATACATAATAATAAATAAGAGTACTTAATAACTTACTTAACTGGTCCAATTTGTCCTGCAAATCTTTACAAATTTCTTCTCCTTTCTCTGACTTTTCAACTATAAATGCTTTCAAGTCTGTTAACTCTGGCTCCTTTGCCAAATTGTATTCGGCTAGAGATCTGTTTTCTGCTATCAACATTTCTTTTTCTGTCTCCCAATCTTTGAACTGCAATTATCATTAAGAGTAAATATAAAAATGAACAAGATAGAAAGAATAAGGGACTTCAGATACGGTATTAAACTAAATGTGTTTTACAGATAAGGAAAGTTTATCAAGGCTCTATAAAATGACCATGACTCATAGCAGTATTTAACAGACTAATGGAATAATAATTCTTACTAGTTTCACATCCTTTAATATACTTTCAAATTTTTCATCATCATTGAGTATTTCTTTCAATTCGTCGTTGCTTAAATGTTGTATGAGACCCAAAGCAGCCGAGTAGTCCGGTTGATACATCTTTATCTACACCTTAAACGCGCTCAAATTATATTTATAAACAATCGCCTTTATCAAATCCCTTGTGAATTACAATGAATTAACAAAGTACGTATACGTAATGTTGACAATTAATTCCCATACCAACTGTCAAAATATTTTTATGTCATAGACTAAAAATGACATGTGTGGCTTGGTGTATGGGTAAGAACACGTAGAAAGCCGATTCCGACCCGCGCAAAGAATGTTACTATGTATTTGAATGGGGATGCCCACAGAAAAAGCAGGAACCCGCTTTCCGGCATGCCCATTTAAATGCATTGAAACCATAGACAACAATCTTTGAGCGGGTCGGATCGGCTTTCTACGTGTTCTTATCCTTAGTCTTTAGCGAGAGTATTTCTATTTACAAAATTGGTAACATAAATGCTACCGTGTTGAATGCTACCCAACACCACCTATATAAGATCTTATATAGGTGGTGTTGAATGCTACCATTCGATAAAATTATTTAAACAGAAATATTAAAAAAAATGATTAGATTTTTTACCATCTACTGAAAATAAAGAAGTATTTTTTGTTATTAAAATAAATGCATATAAAAATATCATTAGTTTTCATGCCTAAATGATCTTTCAAAGGCAACATTTCCCAATGATATAAACTATACAATCCAACATTATTTATTAATAATCCAAAATTATTGCAATGTACGGCTGATGAAATTGCTATCTATTTGAAATTTTCGTATAAAAATCACGCTGTGACGTAAAAATCTTATATAAGTAGTGTTGACAGCAACAGTCTCTTTTTTATGCATATAGCAACATTTTACCTCAATTAGTCATCAACTGTCAACCGTTGGGCTCTCGCTCTATTATTATTAAATCTTGGTGAATTGAGAAACGCCCGTGTCGGAAATTTGTACAATTTTGTAATATTTAATTCAAAGGTAAATAGTTTTGATTTAAAGTACTACATTAAAATTTAAAGCATCTTTTATTATTTATTTTTTCGTTCATAGGGTAGATATTTTTTAAAGTATTTCTTAAGTTGAAGTACATTGCCTTATTAAACGTCATCTTCACCTGTATAGTTTTCCTCAATTTTACATTTCACGTATTCTTTTTTTTATACATTTAATTTTATCGAACTGTTAAGATTGAAAATATGTTTTCAAGAATTCTTAAAACTAATTCGAAAGTATTGTTTTTAACTATATTTGGTGGTTATTAAGTAACATGTGTGTGTTCTAATTTACCCTCTCTTGTTTTTAACAAAGGTTGTACATGTCTGCGGTGATTAGTCATTTACGACGATAAATGGATATTTAGATCATCGCCTTTTACGGTTTATAGAAATATGCAACGCAATCTGCATATGGTTTATATTCTTAAAATATTGTTTTTGTTATATTTTTAGCACCAGACAATGTCTTCTCGCAAAACCGCCGGTCGCCGTGGCACCACAAAGAAAAGAGCTCAGCGTGCCACCAGCAATGTGTTTGCTATGTTTGATCAAGCCCAGATTGCGGAGTTCAAAGAAGCCTTCAACATGATTGATCAGAATAGAGATGGATTTATTGATAAGGATGATTTGCACGATATGCTTGCTTCTCTTGGTATGTTCCTCAAAATTTATAACTTTGTTTTTACCTGCCTGTATTCCGGTTCATTTCCTTTTCCAGTACAAATCTATAGAACTTACACAATAGCTCAGAAATATGACAATCAGTATTGTTCTACTTTAAGCCATCTTTATGGAGTTTAAACATAATTTTTAGTAAATTTTGTATGCATCCAAAGATATTTCTGAATTTGGTCTAAACATCTTATGTAAATTGCAAGGTGGCACTTTGTTGATTTCCAAGAATTTATGAATCCATAGAATTGTTAAGTTTGCGTGAATGAAAATAAAATTCAAAACATAATATTGTGTATATTTTTTTGTTTATCTTTCAATAAAATGCTTACACAGCTAAAGTGTGCATTAAAAGAATTATATATACATACCTCCAAGAGTTTTTGAGATTCTTTTGTAATTTTACTTACTTTGTTAGTTTTATGATATATTATTACTGGTCTACAAACCTAGTATCGGCAGATCCAAGGATGGTATGTGTTGATACTGGGCTCAGCCAGCGGGAGGACATTGGCTGCCGACAGGAAAGCATGTCGACGACTTTTTAGCGCCTAAGTTCATTATAACAAACATAGTATCGTATTCCCATCCATTGGTGTGGATAAGAGTCTTGTTTTTTTCTCATTAGTTGGAACGAAATCGTTAAAAAATAATCTACACATACCATTCATGAATATTATCATCTTTAGTCGACTGTACTTACAATATGTTTTACTCAAGGACTGTTTTATTCTAGGAAAAAATCCAACTGAAGATTATTTGGAAGGTATGATGAATGAAGCTCCAGGTCCCATTAATTTCACAATGTTCCTGACTTTATTTGGTGAAAGATTGCAAGGCACGGATCCCGAAGATGTTATCAAAAATGCATTTGGGTTAGTACCTTCCGTACTTTTTAATTTGTTATTATTTGGAATAGTTGTGTGTCGGCACCCATACTGTTGTCCGCCATTTTGGCAAACTCCTGTCTTGGCCACCTGCCTGCTTCCTCCTAGGTAAAGCCAATATTCAGCAGGTCAGGGGTATAGGCTCTTCCTTTTTTTTCTTGTCAATAAAATAAGCTTACATGGTCTACGCTTTTCGAGAGATATGGAGGACATGACCAAACTAAACCAATCTGCAATTCAGGATGACTGAGGTAATTGAGGAGTGTAATGTTTTTTTGCAAACGTTTGTTACAAAGTCATACAATCTGATTACCAAAATTCGATACAGGAATCTGTTTTCAATGCAAGCCTTTTTTAAATACCAGGACTCATAACTATAACAAAATTGTCACGATACACAAATTCAATGGGCAACATTTGGTTTTGGTGGAAATTTTTTTAACCCATCACACCGTGTCCATAAGGGGTAGGCAGAGAGAAACGACTTCCTCTCTGTTCTATCCAAATACACTTCTTCCACCGACATACCATTTCTCATAAAACCGCTCCTATTTCTCTTACTTCTGACCTGGCCTTTTTTGAGGACGGAATCAATGTGGTCGACCATACCTTCTTACACATTTTCTTTCAGCCTTGTAAAATAGAAATTGTTGGACCTCTTCAAATGTTTTTCATACCACTCAATGACAGCTTATCCGAACATGTCGACGAGTTGAGTTTGTTTCAATAGTGTTGCGTGGAATCCAACTTGTTGAATGTGCCCTTATTCCGAATTGACAACAGTTGATTAAGTTAAGTCCGTGCAGTTGTAACGAAAGCAGTAATCAGTGGTCAAATCAAATATGACCCGATTCTATCGGATGGTCAGAACAACCGTCAATGAAGAGCTGCTTTGGGTCATTATAGACAGGTCTTTTTCGCTACTGCCCTCAGATGTGACATACATTCCTAGATATTTAAAGTGCTTGACATTCTATATAGCTCTTCCCAGTTGCAGATAAAATTGGTTTCTGCAGAATTAAATTTCAGACATGTGTTAAAGCGATTCATATAATTATTTCAGGTGTTTCGACGAAGAAAACAACGGTGTCATCAACGAAGAGCGTCTCCGTGAACTTCTGACTACCATGGGAGACAGATTCTCCGACGAAGACGTAGACGAGATGTACAGGGAAGCTCCCATCAGGGGTAATGGCTTGTTTGATTATGTAGAATTCACACGTATTCTTAAACATGGTGCCAAGGATAAAGACGAACAATGATTTGAACGAATCTTTATTTTAATAGAATTATAAGATTGAGTGCATCATCTCATACCTTATGAAGTATTAATATATTATATATCCTTTTATTTGATAATCATGTTTTTTTTTAAGAAATTTGTGCAAATTTATGTAATTTGGGCTCTCGTTTTATGTTGATCATCTTCTTATTAATGAGTTAATTTTTAATGAGTATATAATTCGACTCAAGCTTAATGCTTATAAAACAAGGGGAAAAAGAGGAAACTACACAAATTCGTGTTGAGGGTCTGATGGAGTATAGAGCGACGTGAAAAATTTGGATTTCGTTTTTAACATTCCGTGTTTTGTATTTCTTTTTATTTTTTGTCCGTGTTGGAAGACCGTTACGTACTTAGAAATTTGCACTGTTTCAAAAATGAAATAATATACTTAACATTAATTATTAGAAAGTTATATTCCCATTTTTACTAACCTTGAATATATTTTATATGTGAATTAGTTCATTATTAAAGTTTTTTACATTTCAATTTTTGTATCTTTATTGATTTAATCGGTTTATGTTGAATATTGTAGATAATAAGACAAAATTCTCTTTTCCATTTTCTTAAAACAAAGAATGTTGGTGTAAAAGTGTGCATTTACACCAAACGAACATAGAAAGAGAGTATACTTTTTTTAATGATTGATATTGGAAACCATGGAAGCGATATAAATGACAGATTAGTGTCATAACAACGATCAAGAAAATATACTCTACTTCCAGCTATGGCTTTACGTTTGTTTAGTTTAAATGCATCCTTAAATACAGCATATTGTAAATACCATGGACCATTACAAGATAAAATTCTAGAACATAATGCATCCTGTTATCTTAGATAGAATACATGAAATATGGATATGGAGAAAGAAAAATTTCTGTGGGAAAGACTAGGACAAGTAAAGTAATGAAGATGTTAGAAATATGCTATGCGGAAGTAAATGAATCTGTGTTCACTCAAAGTAAACACAAATACACTCTTTGACTCTTTCATAGTAAGCTACTTAAAGCTTGTGTCGTGAAAGAGGAAGATGGTCGGAGCCCAGGATCAAACTCACAACCTCTGCACGAAACAGTGCGAAAGTCGGCGTCGTAACCGCCAGTCTATCAACCACTTCTTTTTAGCTATAAAAACAATATAATTTTAAAACTGAAAGAAAAAAGTATAAACAATTGTTAAAAATAATTTATTATGAACATTTAATGTTTTAAAACACAGTGTTATTTATTGATAATAGCAAAATATTTATACTTAGATTATTTCAAAACAAAATAATATCACATCCTTGAATTCATCAAACAAATACGGTTATGTTTGCATATTTTTTGTTCAACACTAACTCTAATAAAACCCATTGCCCCATTTACAAATTGAATTTGTTTGGCAATGGTATGTTGTGCCGTCTGTGCCACTCTGGGTCGTGATGGTAGTGATTATTTTGGGAGTGATGGTAGAATGACTGATAGTTGGGCTGCGGCTGCTTGGTGAATTGCTTGGATGGGGCCTGCTCTGTTTCGGAATCTCCAAATCTAGAAAATACAGTGGGTGGTTTGTTGCTGGACCACATATTTTTGATGAACGTCGCACCTCGTTCCGCTATCATGATTGCAGGACCTGCCGTATTTCCTGAAATATTATGAATATGTCATTTATTTTCACCATAGATTGCTGAAAAGAATGATTGATCTGTGCTTGCTCAAAGTGAATACAAATACACTCTTTGACTCTTATACAGTAAGCTACTTAAAACTTGTGTTGTGAAAGAGGAAGATGGTCGGTACCTACGATCAAACCCAGGACCTCCTTTTTTACATCTTTCTGTGAAAGATGTAAAAAACATTTTTTTTTCTCTTAAGGTGTGCCCAGATTCATTAAAAGAAAAATTAGAACATACGTTGAGTGGCTTGTTTCGCTATACTAATTTCAATTATGTTAGATTTAAATCAAAGGTCTTGGACAGAACCAGGTCGATCTTAGTTGGTAAACAAACAGAAAAGAATGTTATTTACATGAATTACCACGTATTAAAATATGAGACACGGAATGAGAAAGCTCAAACACAGTTGCACTTTGACATATTATCGACTTTAGTAGCCTAGTGCTATAGACAATAACTTTTGATCAAGCAATCCTAGGTCCAATTCCCTGGAGTTGGCCTGTCTCGTATTGGACGGGACCAATTGGAAAATTTGCCTCAGGCAATAATTTTCGCCAGCTATACTGACACTTTTGTAAAAAGTGTTTATTTATTATAAAGTGTCGCCTGATAATGTTAGCGAAAAAGGTTATGCTTAAATATTATGAAAGTGCAACTGTGTTTTTTTAAATTCATGTGACAATATGTTGATTAATTGAACTAATGTCGTATGGGCAGTGTGATTAAAACAGTATTAGAGAGACATAGTAAAAAAATGACCGTTTTAGGTATTCCAAACCCAAATGCTTCTTAAGGTGCGTTTATACCAAATGCACATAGAGCCAAATCTAGAAACAGACCATACTTTCTTTTGTGGTTGTTATTAGACACCATGGAAACAGTAACAAGCAAGAACTAATAATTGATGACAGATTATTTCCTTGGTGACGTTTTTCCTCAAGAAAATATACACTACTTCCAGCTCTGGCTCAGAGTTTGTTTGGTATAAACACACCCTCAGAAACTATTTCATATCTGAATGATCAATTTTTTATGAAAAAAAAAATGCATAATTTTTTTTAAAGACACTACTAAAGGAGATTCTGAGATTTACAGTTATCGAAAGAGTAAGTTTTCTTGATAAAGTCTGCCCCGCGTTCTCCTATCATGATTGCGTGAGATCCAGTATTACCTACAAAGTTTATTCATTAAAACTCGGTCATTATAAGTAACTACCTGATGGATGGTTAAAATTGTACATACCTGAGGTGATGATGGGTATGACCGAGCAGTCCATTACTCTGAGACCTGGAAAAATGAACATCAATGAAGAACCAAAACATGTTTGAGCCTAAGTAAAATAGGTCTTAAAACCCTAACAAGCTTCTTAATGGGTTACTGTAGACTTAAGGAGCACCTGAGGAAGCACTCGAAAATGATGGAATCTGTAGATTCAGCGAAGAAGAGGTAGAAACTCCTCACCACCTCCTTACAAACTGCGATGCAGTAGTTTATGCAAGAGCAAGAAGTTTTGGTTAACACAGGATAGAGGTGGAGAACTTCGCCACCATGGATCCCCTCCTAATGCTGGTCTTCTTGAAGCGTCTGGGATTAGTGGGGAAGCTCTGATTGGGAAACACCATGAGCAAGCAGGGGAAGCACAATGAACCATTACAGTTCGGGGTCAAAAACACCCCAGAAAAAAATATGTGTGTACACTCAAGACTACAATTTCAAGAAAAAAAGCAATGATAGACTGGAGAAAACATTACGGTAATGAGACTGATTGGATGCAGCATCAGAAAGTTATTATTACCTCTTATTCCGACAACTTTCAGCTCTGGATCAACTACAGTAGTTGGATCTGATGGACTTCCCATTTTGCAAGTTCCTACTTGATGGTTCTCCGGTCCGGTAATGATCTTGACTAAACAGGCCCAGTACGGGTCAGTACCCCAATCTCCTAGTGCCAAACACTCTTCTAAATTGGTTTTGTCAATGGTGATGCCCCATTTATCCTTTAGAATCTGAAATTAAACGATTTGAGAAGTACTAAACGCTTTTAAAAATACGACAAAATTGAAGCTAATTCAGATTTGAAGATGGCACTTAAAGGATAACAAAGTTGGGTACCGTCGTGACCCCGAACTTCGCCTGGTTTTCAGAAGTTTTTTTTGAATAGCTCCAAAATAGAATAGTACTGGACGAATTGGTATTGAAAATAATATTCAATAAGAAGAATTCTAAAGGAATGTCATGATAAATACCTGTATTTTATAATAATTACCATTTTATTAGCATTTAAAGACGGCAGGCGAAGTTAGGGAACTTTTACCTAACTTCGCCTACCACGTGTAAGTATTAAAGTGTGCACCACAGACACATAAAAATAATACGGTTGTGTTGTGAACATCATACAAAGCAATATGAACCATAACGAGAATACAATAAGGTCTTTTTTAGCAATATATTTCCACTAGGCGAAGTTAGGTACACATTTAAATCTGTTTCCATACATTTGATAAACTTTAGTCAGGGTTGTCAAAAAAAAACTAGAATTCATGTTACATTTTTTTATACATTACCTACAACTCAAATTGTAAGAACCGTTATTCTTAAAAATTTAAGAATAAAAAAACAGTTTTGTTATCATGAGGCTATCCTATACATTTTATTAGGACATTTTATTACAACTTAACCAAATTTTTGTTTCCATGTTCCAAAAAAAAGTGTGTTGTGACAACCCTATAGGTAGGGGAAGATTGGATCATTTTTGGAGGTAACCCGCCTCAGTGAATATTTATTTAAATAAATTAAAAACTATAATAGATAGTGTTCTACCGATTTTTATTATAAACATTAGATTGTTTTTGTAATCTATTAAATTCCAATACAGGAACTTATCTTTGACAGATTTTTGTTAAAGTGAAAGTTTCGCATAACAATATAATGAACGCTGCCTTCGCGCCAACTTGAAACCAGCCATCTGACGTATTCGCATGAAGTTAGCACCAAATTTAAGGAAAAGTATTGCCATTATGAATAAAACTTTCATTCAAATATTAAATGAAGATCGTATTATAGATAAAAATACAAAAATATTGAATTTTACCAAAACAGGCGAAGTTAGGTACCACAGGCGAAGTTAGGGGTCACGACGGTAGTCAAAATTATTATCATAGAGTCTCACTGAATATTGAGAATGTCTAGACTGGTTTGTCTTATTTTAGTTTTCAAATTTTCGTAAATTCCAGGGAAATTTTAAACGGTTATAGAAAATATTGAATACCTAATTGCGAGGTAAATAAAAAAGAAGCAATTTAAAAAAAAAATAAAAATAGATAAATAAAGCACAAATACACGTTCAATATCTTTCACATAAAGCAAAACTTGTGTTCGAAACTGGAAATGGTCGGCAACGAGTTACGAACCGAAGACCTTCAGTGCTCTGTACTGTATGTTAGAAAGTCTTATACCGATACCACTGATCTACCAACCACTTCTTTAGTGTTATTTTAAAATGTGTATCAAGTTATTTCATAGACTGATGGTACAATTCCACAGTGACAGGCAAATTTTCAAGATTACTGGGTGAATTAGTCATTAATATTATAATCAAGGTTTTTGAGATGTGATTTTAATAGTGTTGTGTACGTACATCATGGGTAGATAAAGAATCTATAGAAAATCCAATTGAGTTTACCTAATAAAAAATAATCAAAATAACATTATTGATAATACTGTATGTAATGAAGATTTAAGTACATACCTGTGCATCAGCAAACTTAAGGGCTTTTTGCACACCATCCACCAGCGTATCCAGATCTTCCTTTTCACTAAGATATTTAGGATAAATGAGGGGATAGTCCAGGGGATTGTTGCTCTTCAAAGTCAAGTAGCCTCGGCTCTTTGGATGGAGAACTACTGGGTTTATTCTGGAAAGTCAACATCCATAGTTTTGATAGCCCCTACATTTAAAATGGAATGATGTAAGAAAGTAGTGGTGTTTGTAAAGATTGTGAGATCTTACGTAAGTGTGGCAGTAGAATTAGGATGATGTTCATCAGCTGCTTCCCCATATTCACCAGTACGAGAGCATTGTGCCAAGAAACCTCCGAAAAAGAATTGCAGATCTGGGTGTTGGCCCGATGGATCAGCGTATTTTGAATTGAGTTTTCCAGAAACCTAAAACAAAGATCCGTTGCTTAAATAATCTCATATTTTCTATTCAGTATTTTAGTCCCAAGAACGACCCCTTTTCCTGATGTACTACGTGAGATTTAGGGCTGGCCAGATTAAGGCTCCGGGGTTAAAAATAGCCGAAATGATCCAATCAGTTAATTACTTTAGTAAGTGAAATTATCAGGAAGGAAGAAACCAGATAGGCATCAAGTCACAACCTTCAGACGAATGTGACCAGTAAAAAAATTGTGACCCAAAGCAGTTATGAACATTTACAATGAAATTGAGTAAAAAAAGCACCATAATTTTTACCTGAGACATTCCCGTGGAAGCCATGCTGCCAGATTTAGCCATGAAATAGTTTAGAACATTCACCCAGTCCAATTCGTGGGTATCTCTTATCTTTTCCAGCTTGAAGTTGATGTAAGTTGTAACGTGATTATGCAAATTTCTACCAACTCCAGGTAGATCGTGAACCACAGGTACGTTGACTTTTTCCAGATCTTCTTTTGGACCAACTCCAGAATTGAGTAAAATATGGGGAGAGTTAATGGCACCACCACAGAGAATGATCTAAAATAATTATTTTGGTTAAAAAAATAACTGGGTCATTTACGTTTTATTTTGTCCAACTAATTGAATGCTTACTCACTTCTTTGTTGGAATTCACAATTTTCGATTCACCATCCTTTAGGAACTCTACTCCTGTAGCTATTTTAGTCTCTGGATCTATAATTATTCTTGTTACGGTGGCATTCAACAGAATGTGGAGGTTGGAGCGTCGATTGGCTGGACGCAAGAAGGCAGTGGCTGCACTCTGACGGACTCCATCTCTGAAGATGGAAATGCGGTTACCATCAAGATTCAATAACAAGATGAAAGAGAAGTGGAAATAATGACATACTTGCTCATTGTTTGTGTGATGGCAAATCCGGTTATTTGATCCCCATTTAGATCTTCCGATACACCATATCCCAAGTCTCTAGCAGCTGTTAAGACATCATGTGCCAGCTCTGGTTGATGTGGAAACTGAGAAAGAAAAATAAAAAACCTTTCAATTGCGTTTATGTTTAGTGTCAACTACCATCCAAAAGGCAGTTTTCGGTAGGTGTGGAAGACCTTTGCAATGCAGGCATTGCAAATCCAGGGATTTACCTAATAGAATGTGAATAATTGAGATAAGTTAAAGATGAATTTCTTACTTGTTGCACTGACAGCAACCCACCCATCGAGTGATATCTTGAAGAGACCAGTGAACCAATTTGCAAGTTGTTCTCTGATTTCTTGAAGAAGGGCAGGACATCCTTCCAAGACCATCCTTTGGCTCCTGCTTTTTCCCAGTCATCATAATCTCTCTTGTGTCCACGGATGTACATCATTCCATTGACGACGCTATTGCCACCTTAAAATAAATTGTAAAGATGTGCTTTATCGAGGAGTTTCTGTCTTTATTGAAAAACAGCAGGGACTTGAACGTAATGGACTGCTATGTTCAGAGCCGTAGCAGGGGCAATGCGCGCCCGGTTGATAGCTCATGGTCCATAGAACTCTTTTTTTACGTATTGTTTTCGATTTTTTTGCAATATTTTAGGCGTACATACTGCCCGTACTAGCCCACGGCGTACGCGGCAGTATTTTTTCGGATTCAGTATTTTTTTAACATTTTTTCATAGTCTTACATTAGGTAATACCGAGCTAAACTCAACGAACTAATTAAATAATTATTATTTTCTTAGCTTGGATAATACTTTAAGAAGACAACAAATTCCACGAATCAGCATTTATTTTGGCACCAGGGGGGGGGGGGGCACATGGTCTTAATCGAGTCACAAGAAGTTATAATTTAATTTTGATAGATACAAGTAAAAATTATGTATTTTAATAAAAAAATGTAGGAAGTACTTTACTTAAAAATAGACAAAAATATATAAAAACATTATTTTTAACAATTTAAATTAGTGGTTCACCTAGGGCCTGAATCCGAATCGGGGGGGGGGGGGGGGGGGGGCTGGATCCGCCTTTGTAAGTATGATAGATGTACGGTGGGTCAATTCCATCTTAGTTTGATCAAATAAATGATCCAAAATTTTAAGTATAACGTGCGTTTTTGTTTATCTATTATGATTTTATTTATTTTTGTTGCCTAACATATCAGGCGCCCGGGGCATGAGCACCTAGTTGCCCCTCCTCGCTACGTATTTGGCTACGGATTTGCCTACCTAAAACTTTGGCTCTAGGCCAGCTGCATTTCTTTTCAGGCTCTCCTTGACAGGCATTCTCTTCAGGTTCTGTCAAGTAGTTCCAGTCCATTTGAGGATTTCCCCAATAAGCTGCAAGCAGAGATGGCACGCTGCTGCCAGGCGGTTCATCTCCTCCGGCTTCTATCAAAAGCACCTGGAAATCAGAAAGCAATTATACAGAAAGGTATTATTCAAATATCTGCTCGAAAACTGGTCGAAAACAATCAACGCCTACTTTATAAAATTTAACATTTCGTAGGCTCGCATACTGATGGGAAGAACACGTAGAAAGCCGATTCCGACCCGCGCCGACCAGCGCAAAGAATGTTTTTATGCATTTGAATGGGGATACCCACAGAAAAAGCAGGTACCCGCTTTCCGGCATGCCCATTTGATTGCATTGAAACCATAGACCATATCTTTGAGCCGGTCGGCGTGGGCCGGAATCGGCTTTATGCGTGTTCTTACCTTATAAGTGTCTCCCCAAATTCCGAGTGGAGTGCCGCAGGGATCCGTTCTTGGTCCTATAATATTGCACAAAAGTAAAAAAAAGTTCAATAAACTCAAAAATTACATCTTCGTGCTATGATGTAACACCTGCGAAAGTCACCTTATTTTATGTGTTGTCTCGTTTCACATATGATTTGGTGAAGAGCAGGGGTCATCAACTCGCGGCCAAAATTGAACATTTTTTCCGGCCCATAAATTGTTACGAAAATGAAAACGGTTAAAAAATACGTCAAGTATAATAAAATGCCAACCTCTAAAATTTATAATTTGTGTGCAAATACTTAAGGTGGGATTAAATACCTATATTTACAAAAGCTATGTGAAAGAGGAAAGAAATAAATACCGATTTGAATGGTGTAAAATGCAGAAATAACATGTAATAGCAGAGGTTTTTCGGGTGTTGGTATACCTACCTTAAAAGTTACGAAGTTGGTAGGTACCTACCTAATAATATTAGCGAGATTTGGAATTTTGGTATCGTGACAGAGCAAATTTTCTGGACGTCGTCAATTATGAACAAAATAATAAGAAAGCTCACGAAGCTTTTATTTCTCATTTAAAAAAAAATATCTATAGTGGTTATATTCTTATTATGTGGTGTTATAATTTTATATGCCTCCCAATAAAGATCTTTTCCTTCTTCCTATATACGGAGTCACTAATCGTTATGTAAATTATATATCTGTTTTCTATAACACTTTCTTATTTTCTTCTGTTTTCATTGCATTTTTAACTTTTTATCTTACTCTGTGTTAATATTAGTTGTTAACAAAATGTGCTATCTGTGAGACTGTAAGGCCCCGTCCGCACTGCGAAATTTCACCGCACGGTTTTTTTTTTCGCAATTCTGTAACACATTGAATCTTATGGGAGTATTCACACTTGCGCTAAAAAATCGTGCGGAAAAAATTCTGTGATTTTTTGCAAATTGAACGCGATTCGGTGCGGACTATTTCCGTGCGAATATTTTGTACAGTATGCAGTAGGTATGGCTAATGGCTATGTCCACACTGCGAAATAAAATTCGCAAATTTCTCTCAGTCGTGCGCTGGTAGTACTTTAGATATGATATTAAAAAACCGTGCGAAATTTTATTCGCAGTGCATGTGTACTAGGTGAAATTTCAATCACGAAATATAATCCGCAAGAATAAAATTCGTGAGGTGAAAAATCGCAGTGCGGAGAGGGCCTAAATGGGTTATTCATTTTCATGTTTTAAAATTCGTAAACAACCTATAAATATTATGCCAATAAAAAGCTATATCATTTGGGTTGGCAACCCCTGGAATCATTAAGAGGAGTGACACCTCTGGGTAACGGTTCTTTATTCATCTTTATCTTCCGCGGAATTTTATCATCTTTTGGTACCACGCCGATGGGCGCAGGCATCATCTGGTTTTTTTTATAACTTAAACCTTAAAACGGGATTTTGAACGAATATGGACCAATGCAGATTTTAGTGAATCACAACATTAAAATTTTTGTGAATTCTTGGGCCCATTCAGTATCTTGATCTCAATGTATGTATTTTCCCGTCCAATCTGAGACAGGCCAACCTCGGGTAGAAAATTTAAGTGATAAACAATACATTACTTGGGAAAATTTAGTAGGTATAAATGCTGTAGAGTTGAAATATCTACGAAGAATATGTGGAAAACTTTATGGAATATGGAAAGGAATTAAAATACTAGGAAGGAATGTGGTATGGAAGTAAGTGTTGTGTCAAAGTTGAAAGTTAATAAGTTGAGACGGTTTGGGCATGTGGAAAAATGGATGCAAACAGAATGACAAAGAGAATTCATAAGGCTCAAAGGAAAGGTGTAAGAAAGCGTGGCCGACCGACAATGACGTGGATCGAACACATCGATTCCGTCCTCAAGGAAGGCCAGGTAAGAAGTCAGAGAAATAGGAGAGGGTGTATGAGAAATGTTGTCGGTTGAAGAAGCGAAAGAAGTAGGTAGGTATGCTTGGATAGAAAAGAGTGGAGGTCCGTTCTCTCTACCTACCCCTTATGGTCAGTTTTCCTACGGATACGCCGCTACTATAAACAGCGGTAGGTATGTCAGTTGAGAACATTGCCAATATTGTTTCCGTAGTAACAAAAAACATTGTCATATAATTATGAAAGACGCCGGCGCCGGACCGTTCCCTAGGAACGCACTGCATGGTGGGACGGAAAAAGGGCACGGCGTGATGGGTAAAAAAAACTTGGTAAAATTATTGTGAGTCGACCGAGAATCAAACCCGGGACTTTTTGGTCAGAAGTCTGCGCTCATACATTAGGTTACCGATGTCGGCCAGTCATCAAAAGTTTTGCGTCCATCGCATGGGCATAAACTGAGATTTTTGGCAATAGACCATTGAAATGGGGTCTCATATTATTTATGAAACAATCGAATACTCCACCTTCCATTTGTTGTTTTCTGAAAGTCTGGACGCCACCACAGAACCAGCCGTTCCGCCTCCCACCACGATGAAGTCATACTCCGAGTCCACGTAGTCCTTGGACTTGATCCTCCTGCAGGGCTCTGCCAGGAAGCACCTGGAGTTGATGTAGCGCTCCAGGAGACTCATGAAGAGTAGGTAGGTGCCTGCTCCGCAATACTCAGCAAAGGTGGGTCCAATTGGCTGGACGGGACAACCACATGTCTAAACAGAATAGAAACATTATAACAACTTACAAGTGCGAACTGTTGCCTTACGCTACTACTTATATGTTAGTGTGAAAGAGAGAACAAAATAATAATGCATCAGATAGGAAATGTTTTTTTCTTCCTAATGTATCTACGTAGTAACATATTATTGTGCACGTAAAATATAAGAAATTGATTTATAACGTTTGTCTGTTAATTAATTGTAATACGCGCGCACAAAAAAACACATTGGCTTGTTTAACAATGCTTTCAAATGTTCATGTTTATATTTTGATGATATGATTAGAAAAAATGTATTTTTAGTTCATATAGCAAAGTACTTTATTTACAACTTTCAGTTTTAGACCAAAAGATGAAAATGAATAAATAACTCGAAAACCACTGACATTAGACCCTTGGTTAATGGGAACAAAATTCTTGCAAATAAGCTCTAGTATAACCTCTTTCAAGGAATTGGTCGAAATACGCCACCTGTGCCCTTATTCTCGTAGTGGTCTTAATACGCTCTTATCTTGATTGACAATCATAAAATGGCGGATTGGTATTCATAAAACAAGATATCTAGTAGATATCTTAAACATTCGTTATGTTTGAAATATCAGTATGAAAATGATCCAGTTCAAGATAGGATTAACATTAGATTCCGATAGTTTTGTGAATACGACTGCTTGCGATTGTGTCTTAATCTTATATAGTTAAGTGATTTTTAAATGCGATTGATTACGAGAATAGCCCTACTGTATATATAATATGTAGCTGACTAAATTCCATCTTTAATCAAGTTTACATTATCATACGCCACATTGTGATAACTTATTGTAATATCATACACCTCCGTACGCATATTTGAAAATGGGAGGGTGGGTAGGAGGAACATTTTGGGGTTGTAGTTATTTTAATAGGTAATGCAAAAAGTGTATATTATTTAAAAAAGGGTTGGGATACCCTAATCATAATATTAGTAGGTGCAAAGAGTCTGAACTGAGTATTTTTAAAACGTGTTTTTCTGGCTTACCTCAGGTGCTATGAAAACTCCTGCCATGGTCCTTGTATTTTTAAAGCTGTAATATAATAGAAATCATTGTTTTAGTAAAGTTATATAATATACATATGTAGCTTAAGTTTTATTGCATTATACACTATAGTCTCGTTAATTCGGATAAAAAATTTAACCCAACCGGGAATCGAATACAGGACCACATCTCTTGATATTGGGAAAAAAAGAGGTCGGCAACTCTGCATATTGATGTTGCAAGTATCAATGGTATCGGTACCTACTTTGTAGTAAACAATGGAATTCTAAGAATAGTTTTGTCTTTTGTTGCATTAGTAGATGACACCTCTAATAACGGAAAAAAGAAGAAAGAGCTTAGATATAAATCAATAATTGGATACGCTTGTAGAAACTATATTCCTTTAGGTAAGAACATATTACTTTAATCAGGAAAATATCTGTTAAATATTATAATATCTTCGACTGAAACAGTAAATAATATATTTTTTCCGTTTTACTCATTATGTTAATAATTGCTGTTTTCCTGAAATTTAATTACAATAATAAATTGTGTCATGCCAAGTCCTAGGAAATTTGTTTTCAAAAGTTTCAGACTTCCCCTAAACCATAAGTAATTCTTGTTATTGGCAGGTACACACATATATCATAAATACAAAAATAAACATTGATAATAAAAAATATCTTTCAGATAAAAAAGTACCATATGCATGGATACTCAAAACGTTTTTTTTTGCAGATAATAAAAAAGATGTAACTAGATTCAAAACGTTTTTAATATTTTTTGTGCTTTTATTTGATCGATTATCTTGTCATCACAGAGATTCTATAATTCCAAAACGTGGCAATCTTCCGGACATTGTTATTTTTTGTGAAATCCAAAATCACTCGAATTCGGGCCTGAATAAATTAATTTTTATTTGTGAATTATTATTCATATTATGTATCTATTATTTATTAGGTAGGAAACCATAATTTCATAAATTATTGTTGTTACCACGAGCTGTCAAAATTATCAGCTGTTCATATGTCGGCCATCTTGGTTTAGTGTCACTATTTTGTCTTTTTATTTCCACACATACATAATATCCGATGCTACGATTAAACATTGGTTTCAACTGAAATTCGCATTAAATTTAAAATAATCAACATGACCCTAATTTTTTTTTTACAATAAATTACGAAAAGAAACTTTGTCTTTGGTTTTTCAACATTGATTGAACTAATTGCTCATCTCCGTTGTTAGGAAAAATACGTCTACGTGTGTCTGTACATTTTCCTGTATAACGAAGGCGCGTCATTGCTTACAATCGTGTCCGTACGTCATTGTAGAATCAATTTGTTTATTGGAATTACATGAACAAATTGTTTTCTGATTATTCTCTATCTTGTTACCTACTATGTAACACGTTTTTTAATGTTATTTATAAGGTATCATTAATAATTATTGATATTATAATTTACAAGTAAAGGGATTCTTCAATATCGATACATAAAGTCATGATTTTGTATAATTTAAGATTACAGTTTAGTCTAATAGACTATAACTTTTCAACATGTCAAACATACAGTGGTACTAATAGAAACTGCGTTATAACACCGTTATGACGGGAATAGATATTCCGGCATAAATCGCTTATACCACGCGCTACTAATAATCAACCCTATACCGTGTCATAAGTATACCGCAGAATAGGTACTTTGGCAACCTCAAATTATCAATGAAATTTGTGATTCTTCCATACTAACGGGGTTGGTTTCTAAGTATTCCGTACGAACCCGATTGGAACCTCGGGAAAGTTCGTGTGCGGAATATCGCGAGTATGTACGAATGGGAAGTTTTTCTTCCCTTGTGTGCCGCTAGGGGCGCCCTAGCTAATCCGGTCTATTGTCAAATTCAGTGTGGCCAACGGGGCCGATTTACGGCCATTTGGTAGGTAGCAGCATAGATAATATAATAATATTTAACTGGGTAGCAGCGCTTCTCATCTAAATATTATAATAATATGACAGCTGGTTATTAAAACATAAATACGTTCGGAGATTTGTCAGTTTGACTGTATTTTTGTTATTTTTACCATTGCTTTTTCCTTCACGTATTAATATTATATATGTAGATATTGAAATTATAAACGTTAATTTGACATTTACCATAGACCGGGTTAGCGAGGGCGCCTCTAGTGGCAGAAAAAGGAATAAAAACATCTCTACGTTGGCAGCACTGAATTTGACAATAGACCTGATTAGAAGTTCTGCCACCTAGTGTGTATTATCGGAAGCTCCCCAGAAAACTTCCCATTGGTACGAATATTTCCTTAGGTCGATTCGATTCATTGACAGCTCGGACTTGTCGCAACTTCGAGTTTGTTTTCGTAAGGTAAGTGTTAAAATATGAAGAGTGCAGTGGTAGTCTGTCTCATTAAACGTCGCAATTACTTCGTTATACCTGGGGGTAGCCAGGAATAATGTTGGGATGGAAATTATTCTTGTTATAGCTTATTACTTGTTTTATTATGTAGTAGGACTTTTGTGAATTCTGCGTGTATTCGAAGAATAACGTTCTATCAAAGATTCCCGTGGCAAGTAGGAGATTTAAAAATTGACCATCAGTTAATAAGTCTTTGCAAGATTATAGAGCTCTAGAAAAATGTCATCATCATGAAGACATCTCAAAATTTACAAAAATGTCCTTTCTTCTTTCCTTCTTTGTGTCATATTAGGTCTACCCGACGTTGGCAACCATTTGTACGAAGGCTTCTAGGTCTCGCGCCAGTTGGAACAGCTCGGCCAGGACCTCTTTGACTATCCACCATACTTGTATGAATGCCTCCAACCATGGAGTTCATCGTGCGGACTTCGAGCCCTTAATTTCGAAAAATTTGTTATATAACATTTTGTAAGAAAACCGTTTCATAATCAATCATACAAATATAATATTATCACCATGGAGGTAGGTATTGTGTTTTTTTTTATCTAAGTATAGAAAATCAATTTAAATTGATTGCAAATTTTTCATGCTCACATGCAGTTTCGAGATTATATAAGTATACATAGGTACTAAGAGAGTAAGTTAAATTTTTCTCATTATTTTTTTTTTGTATTGCTTATGATAATAAAATAATGTTTCCACTAAGGTACCTATGCATGCATATTATATAGGAATGTAACTTAAAATGATGTTTTATTCGAGTTTTAGTGTCCATTATTCATGTTATAATAATATGTAAAGCTACAGAACTGAGATTCTAGGATGAGATAGCAATAAGGATACATTTGAAAATATGATTAATTATAATTATTATTACTCATAATAATTAATATATTCCTCTGCCATAATAAATGATGCGCAAGACTCGGTACTTAGGTATTTTTGTCACTAACTTATCTGCATAGGTAAACCACAACACGGCGCGTCGCGACGCTAGTAGCTATAATTGATTATAAATGCATATAGGTATTATAATCTCCAATGATAATAATAAAATACAATAATAATCAACAGGTAAAATCCGTCTATTTCCTAGTTTCAAGTTTTTATTTTATACATAGGTACATTTGAAATATTTTTTTAATCCCTAATATTAGCTTTTTATTTTTTTTTATTTCAACATTAATATTATAAACAGTGATTTTGATACAAAAATAAGACATTACAAAAACATTACGAAAATTACACCAGTGAAGTACCTACCTATACATTTAAACTTATAAACTGTGAGATAATAATAATAATAATACTTGGACAACTTTTATGGCGCCGTTTAGTGAAATATATTCACCTCAAGGGCGCCTCACATAAAAAGAAAAGAGTAATCATCACCAATTAGGTAGGTGATTATTATTATTAAGATGGGAGCACGTTTGATTTTTGATAAACATATTAAGGCGTAATATGAAAATTTCTAACAATTCACACCTACAAGAACTCGGTTCAGTACCCCTATTCTCAGTTTTATCGGAAGGTAGTCACGGTAGTAAAGTGAGTATTGCACGATATATTGTGCATGAAAATCGTCTATACGTATCGAATGCGAGAATCGCTTTTGTTTCTAGAAATATCTCTGTGGCGACGCTATACACGTTTCCCATACAAAATGTATCGTGTAATACTCACTTTACTACCGTGACTACCTTCCGATAAAACAGAGAATATGGGTACAGATACTGGGGAAAGGGAAAAAGAGGACCGGATAAAGGTTTAGAAGGATAGAGCATATTTTACAAAGAACGAAATACCTAATATGTTTGTGAGATTTTTCCGAGTTTAAGCTTAAGCTACAATTATTGTAGCATATTATGCCTATTATGCATATTTTGAAATAGAAAAAAATATTTTTCTCACATTTTTGTTAATTAACAACCAATAGGTACAATGTTCACATAAAATGAAAATGATAATAAAAAAAGAAAAATTCAGGACTTAAGACACGGCTAAATCCCGTAAGTAGTGAAGATCAAGAGTTGTAGGATTTATAGGCACAACAAAACCCATAAATACATAATATAAAAAAAAAAACAAAAAAGTGTAGGATTTAGGTAGGTACCCTAAATAAAAAATAAATAAAACAGAACTTTTTTTATTATTAATTAGGCATTCCACCCTCAAAGAGTGATTTGTATGTAAAAACAGAACTTGTAATAGAACAATTTTCCCGCCTACCGGATATGTACCTACGGAAGATTTCGAACGTAACAAATAGGGTTTTTTTTTTCAAATTTTAAACGACTTCTCCAACATTCGTAAAGATCCTTTAGAATTGACGTTTTATAGCGAAGTTGGAGGAGCACTGCTCTGTGAATGAGCATGTAACAGCATCAGCTACCGTTGTCACATCCTTTGGCATTGTTGTCGCGATGGGTCGCAAGATATAGCCTTCAGGTTCGATGAGGTGGAACCAGCGTCGTGTCGAAACAATTTCGGATGTGACAGTGATTTGGGACCTACTCGTACATAGACCCAAAGGTATGTATTTTGATTCTTGTTTGTTAATCGCAATATCAATATAAGTACCTAGTAGGTACCTACCTGCTTATTCAGAAACAAGTGCGAAATTTTTTTTTGCAACGTAGATAAACATATCTATTTTTTCATTTCTTTTTCTCTATTCTACTAATAACTGCGAATGAAGAAGTAAGATTAGTAACGTACCTATTTGTATATTATGTACCTACGTGTTTTTTTGTGATTTTTCAAAAGAAATGTGCGAATAGGTACCTACCTAATAAACAAAAATGTATCGATGAAAGTTTAAAAAAGGTTCTTTTTTTTTTAAAGCAGTATTTTTTTTTAATTGTTACAAATCGTGATTTCTGTTAGGTATTTTATTTTCTTTTAAAATAATCGGCCTGTTTTCTTGAAATTTACCACATTTGAAAGCAAGAAAGACTATCAGATACAAGGCGTTAAAGATAGCTGTAGTGTTTTCATTCTTGATTACCGGCTTTCCAGATGTGTTGAGTTGGTTTGGTACCTAAAGTTCTCTTCTACACAAATACCTATGGTGAGAATTTTACTGTAAAGAGCTCTTAATTTAAATTTTCTGTATTAGTTCACTTTTCTGCCACCGGGGCGTTAGTTTTATATAGAATGCTTTCATATAACACTCTCTCGTTGTCAGGGTGGTTACCAGCAACTAAACTGACAACGGTTAACGGTTTTGGGCTATATTCTAATACATATCTATTCAGTTTTAATACACAACCAATAACGCATTGCCATCTAGAAATATTATTTTAGTCTCTGGTTTTATGGGAATCATTACTAGGTACCTACCTTCTCGTACTTACATAGATACTAAACACCATTCATTTAGGTACTTACCTACATATTTTTTTATTTATTAAACGAATCTGATGGGTTGATACGGTCGAGTTAATGGAGTCAATTTTGTTTAGACATACCTACCTACTTATTTAAACTATTTATTTTTTACTAGCTGACCCATCGAACTTCGTCCCGCCTTAAAGTCAATAAAATATTGCTGGGTAACATAACTTAGCTAACATACATGCCTACTCATTGTGAAAAAAAAATTATAATTTATGTGGTTATGATATGAATCAGTTATTTCAAAAGCACCAAAACTCACCCGTTTCTAGATATCTACCTATATTGAATTTTCATAATCTGACTTATAAAAAAAGTACCATCAAAAATTTTCGTCCATATCAATATTTTTAAATCATTACCGCCATCTGTGGAAACATTGGGAAAACATTGATCTATAGAATATTTCTACCATAATATCAATCTACCAGACATCTCCCTATTTCCCCAACAGATGGCGGTAGCAGTACCGTTGCCGAATCCGTTCCATACAAACTTTAAATATTACATTTTATATGATTTCTTATCCATTTTTTCAACTTTTTATTAGTTATTCTGTTATCCGGAGCGGAGAAGAATCCAATAAATCAAACATCGTAAGAATCTGTTCAGCCGATCTCGAGTTATAAGTGTTCGCATTAACCCGACTTTCATTTATATTAGAGATTTCCACCATAATACAAGTACAAAAAATAAGTAGGTACATATACTTATACATTATTTCAATATAGGAATTTACTGCCCCACTAGACAAAGGCTGTTCTGGGTATAAAGGTTCTAGCAGGAAAACCTGTCGTAGAAAAGGGACCCTAGTTGTTTAATTGTCCTATAAGTCAGTTAAAAAAAGGGTAAAATTTATACTAGATGAACATGCATTTGTTGGTGGAGTTTATTTGAAAATAAAGTTCAAAAATAATAAAACATTCTATAACTTTTCCACATTTTTTTATTATCCTGACTAGATTACCCCTGCAATATTACCCCTGTATCTTCATAAGTGTTTGTTTGTACCTTCATTGTTTCGAATTTAGTTTCAGTCTCCTGTGACCATGTAGGACGTGTGCCTACGAAACTAGTCAGGATAATAAAACATTATGGAAAAGTTATACGATCTTTTATTTGAACTTAATTTTTAAAAATAGGCATCGTCTCTTCAAGAGTCCCAATTTTACATCAACCCGTTGGGAAGTGTGGAAAATTTGACTTTATATTTTATTTATTTTGCTACGTTTGTATTTTCTCTTGTTTAAAGTAACTTATTAAATAAATAAATACAACCCTATAATTCCCCAAAGCACGAGCTCTGCTCAATTTTGGGGGTAAAATATATATATAAAAAAATGTATAACTTTTATTATTGTGTAAGTATATGTATTTTGAGTGTTTTTTATTCTCTCAATAAAAATATTTGAATTGAATTTGTATATGAAATTGAATTGAATTATTCAGTCTCGTCCCTAGGCTTCTTGAGGCACTTGGAGTCGTCAAAGTTTAATAAAAAATCATCGTACAAACGGGAGACGCAGTCCGTCACCAGGTGACGGGTAACTCCTAGTTGTTTTGACTTATTTTATGTTTCAAATTTCTAGTGAAGCGGGAAAATCTTTTGCAAGGTATGTACCTACCACCCACAGAAAAACAATATGAGTAAGTTAGGAAGAATTCGAAAGTTGATGTACCTACCTATGTTATAATTGAAATATTATTGTTTCATCGATTTATTATTGTCATATGCGGGAGTTAATGATGCTATTGAGTATAAAAAAAAATGTGTAATTTTTCTGAGAGTTTCATGGTAAAATACGGGTATATGATTCACAGACAATACGATAATTATTGGCGTAACATTAGCTGGTGTACCTATACTTGTCTTATTGACGTTGGCTTGAAAAAAGGCTATTAAAGTGGTACCTACCTATCTATATACGAAGTAAATAGATACATTTTTGAAAGACCTAGTTATTCAGAACCTATACAAACGTGAGACTAATAATTATTATTAACAATATTAACATATAGATTCATGAAAATTCCTCTGGAAAACAACTAAAAATATTGTAGATACTTAATTCGTGAAGCGCCGAATAGACCGCCGAAAATAATCCTAGAAAGAGAGAGGTCTAGCTGTGGAGGAAGAGTTATATTATATAGGTACCTACCTTTTTATCTTTAGTATGATACGGGCTGTTTTTTTTTTTTAATAAATAGCTAAAGCGGCTAAAGAACTATTAGCTTAAAGGAACTTAAATTTTTAAGTCTCCTTTAAGTTGACGCGTGTCATAAAAAAACATTACGCGATGGGTAACAAAAAAGTTTAATAATGTAGCGTATACATGACTTTGTATGAAGGTTTTTCAGAACAAATTATTTGTGGTTATTTTGAGAATTTCGGCACATTGTCCTTAAAACAAGATTTAATTCATCGTCTGAATTTCAGAAGCAAAAAAATAATCAAATCATTTATTAATCTTCAACTTTGTCATATTGTGTGACTGCTTGAACATCTATAATATAAAAGAAAGTCGGGTTAGTGCGAACACATAACTCGAATCGGCTGAACAGATTCTTCCGATGTTTGATTTATTGGATTATTTTCCGTTGGATAACAGAATAACTATTGAAAAGTGCATAAGAAATAATATTAAAATTAGTATGGAACGGATTTCCTGCGATGCCTACGTCATCTGTGAAAATATCTTTAACAACAAAATTATTTTTTACCTGATAACCATTGACATTAAATATGTATTATTTCGCAAATTTTTAATGAATTTTTTTTTCGAGCATTCATAAATATTTTTTGACATTATTTAAACGTATTTTTGTATAAATTACAAATTTGAAATCAATATTCATAGTAAGGGCTACAGGACAACGTCTGTCGGGAAAGCTAGTTGTACGACATACATCACTTTAATTGTGAGTGGAATAATTGCAAAAAATTAAAAGTAGGTATGTAAGTATTGTATGAATCGAATCTTGAATTAATTTTAATTTGGCGCCTACATGAAAGGGGAAAGATTCGAATTTTGAATAAAACAACCAAGATTTTTAGGACGGTTTCAATTACAGTCTATTTTGGTATGTTGTCGAGAAAAACAGATCAATAGACAAAAAGAAAGTAGAAAGCGATCGACTGAATTAATATTAGAAAGCACTGAAATACACGTCGACTAGATAATAGACGTATATTTTCAGGTAATAGATTTTAATGATTCAACTGAAGGCTGTTATAATATCAGCTAAACAGACTCCAATCAAAAACAATACAATGAAGTATAATAATAATAATTATAAAACATTTAGGCCAAAGTAGTCTGGCCGTGTAGATGCTAATTGCTCTGTGCTGGTGGAAACCAGTCCTGTATCTCTGGTGACTGTGATTGTTTTGGGACATTAACCTGTCATCATCATACAGATATCATCTCTAAAACATCCACTCGGTTATATTATCGTCAACAAAACAATGGCAGAAGGGAAGGGCCTCAATTTGTACTTTTATTATCAATATTCGAATCCGGCGGTGAAGTCTGCCTGAAGGTTTTTAACTTAATAAATGGCCGACTGAAGGTATACTCAAACCGCACTTTGTCGAAAAAACATTTTCGCAGATAAATAACTTTTATTATCGCAATTGATTTTTGTTGTAGTTAAACGTGCATTTAATTGTCCGTTTTGGAAAGTTATTTGAATTTAAAACTTTTCTGGAATATTTTTTTTTCCGTAAATGGATACACATCCTCCATGGTCACAAGCAAGATAGGTACTTAGACTTAGTTTCAGGATATTTGGAAAGCAGTTTCAGGACTCTTAGAATATTCGATGTTTTGGGCATAAGGTGCTTGGCGATACCTAGTCCATTTCAAAATAAAAATGATCGAGTCTTGTAAAATTCTATCACAAAATTTGCGATAGAACTATACCTACAAGACTCATTCATTTTTATTTTTCTTAGAATCTGATTTTGCAATTAGATTTTTACGCACACTTAGTTATATACATCTTCCCTCATCTATACCTATGTATATTTTTGTATTTACAATTGGAATAGGTACATACTATAAAACAGTTATTTTATGTTCAATTTTATTATTGAAATTTATTTTGGAAAAACTAATTTAGATTTTGGTACATATGTATGACGTATTAAAAAAACCTAATTAGAAACATGAAAGAATTTTTTACAAAGGTTTTAATATTGAAATTTAAATCTAAATTATTTTTTCAATATTTTTTATTTAACCATTGAAAGAAACGAAATCGTTTTTTGTGGACATCATACATACCTACATACATACATTTAACTCATAAATCTAATTTTTATTATACTCTTAGGTATTGGTATCAGCGTTTTACGATAAACATTAGGTACTTAAATATTGAAAAAAAATCTTTCTTAAACTTAATGTTGGATTATTGCATTTTTTTTAAAGAACTGCACAAATCCAAAAAAGTCATATGCAGTAGGTACCTACTTTAATATAGTTTTATTTTAATTTGTATTTATTTTTATCCTAACTAGGCTAACGAGTGTTTTGGGGTGATTAGAAAAGTGCAAAAAAAAAAAAACTTACGTATATTTTTTTGTTCGGCTTTTTTTCTGATCGCTCTAACTTCTCGTTTTCGAGTGTAATATGGGTTAAGTAAGTTGAAGAGTTCAAATCCGCGCACAGCCTCGCGACCACTGTTCACAATGTCAAGGTAGCGCCAGCACTAAGGCTGTATGGAACTAGTTCCGAATGTCAACATCGGAATGAACAGTTGCTTTGGTGGACGGTGAATTAAACCCGTCAACTCATCCGCGCGAGGTGTAAAGGTGGGTTTATATCACCCACTTGCATAGTAATTACGTTATTGCACTAAATTGTACGAAAGTGGATTTTTTTTATGCGGTAAAATTCCCACATACCTACCTATACCTTAGACAAACTTTGTGCTGCTATTATCACAGGTTGCCGGCTGAATAGCACCTTTGCTGGTTTTCGAGCATCCTGTAAGATCCTGCATCGAATAAATCAGATCGGGACCGGAAGTTGACCATCTTACGTCCTTAAACCCCTTATCAATGGTACCGAAGTCTCACAAAAAACCTAAACGGGAAATTAGTTTTAGGTAGCCTACGTTAGTATTCTTAGAAGTGTTAATCACGTGAGCTCAAAAGGGGGAGGAGTGTGGAAAAAATTACGAAAGATCACGTAGGGGGGCGTTCAAGTATTACGTAACGCAATTTTTGAAGATTTTTTACCCCCCCTCCCCCCCATGTAACGCGCCGTAACGTTTTTCTGTACCCCCCCTCCTAAATGTTACGTAACACTCTGGAAGTGACTATTTTTTACTGAACTCTCGTATAATACTATTTATTATGTTCCATAAATTTTTCTTTATTTTTTCTTTTGCTGTTTTTCAAATTTCATTGGTATTTTTTTGACATAGCTGCGTTGGAAAGTCAGCATAAGAGCCTTTATAGGCCAAGAACAGTTGATTATGTAAATCCCCCGCTTTTGTGGACATTATAGTACCTATCTACAAACTCACTTTAACAACGCTCACTACAAGCAATTTGTGTTTATGCGTACTGCGTGTTTAAAGCACTAACGAATACTAACAACGAAAATAAAATAAAAATGACGTAAGTATAATACAGTCGAGGGATTCCCCGTAAAAAATAAAAAAAAAAGGTTTGCTAACTTAGGAGAGCGAAATGAAAATTTCGACATACAATGCAGTCGAGGGACTCCCCGTAAGACGTAATCGAAAAAGGTTGCATTTTACGCAGAGCAATAAAATTACATACAGTAGAATTGAGGGACTCCCCGCATTACATAAACGAAAAATCGAGGGACTTCCCGTAAAACATTGTCCAAAAGGGTTGCTAACTTCGGAGAACAAAAAATGATGTACATTACAATCGAGGGACTTCCCGTAAAACATAAACGAAAAGGGTGTCCAACTTGGAAGATTTATTTCACATTTTTTTTTATTTAAGAAAAAAAAACGTTGCGTGACGCATTGTTCGAACCCCCCCTCCCCCCTTGTACCACACAGTAACGTTTTGCAAGACCCCCCCCCCCCCCAATTGCATTACGTAATACTTGAACGCCCCCTAGGGGGAGTCTAGTAATTAAATTATGTGCATTAATTTTTTCTGATGGATACAAAGAAACACAATTGGTCATCATTCCAGTTTGCTTTACTTTGAAAAACAGGACATCTGCATAGGGTGAATGTGATCGCACCTTTATACCTAACAAGTACCAGGCATATGTGATAACTAGTCATTTTCAGAACTAGCTTCATTCTTCAAATTTAACTTTCAACAAAAAGTTATTAATTGAATCTAGATTGTCATCAAGGTGCCTGAATCATGTTCTGCCAATTTTTAGAGACATCATCAGAAGTCATCAAAGCGTTTTCATAAATTAACTGATACTTGTGGACAGAGTTCAACAATATAATGAACAGGAAGACTTTCCTCAACTTTGAGTAACTGTATTTTATTCTTGGTGCCAAGAAATTAAAGATAGAGCAATAGCTCTCTATTGTCATCTTGAACATTTTAAATAGAGACGAAAATATGTGAGAATTGTTTTATTTTCTTCCTCTCCTTTTTTAAGGCTTTGATGCCCTGTTTATTAATACTTAGCTGTATCTGAATCTTAAGGTCCTTTCAAGTTTGTCCTACAAAATTGACAATTTTGTAGTGGAACACAAGGAGATACGGTATTAAATTGGTTTGGTATCTCTCTTGTTCTCAATAATTTACAACTTTTATCTCTATATTTCATTAATTATTAAATATCTACTTGTTGTATACATGAGATTTTTCGACATGTTGAACATGTCGAGAATTCTCATGATTAGGAGTTTCGAAGACTTAAACATTACCACCCAATGGCGAACGTTGTTAATGTAAAGTGATCACAATAAGCCAGCCTTCGAAATAACAGTAGAAGACGGTCGTAAGCCCGTGGTGGTTTGTTCCATTTAAAAATCAAACATCGGTAATGAATTGTTAGAGTCATTAGTTGTTACATATTTGTTAGGATATAGATATAGTAACTTATTGTACATGTGCAGATATAGTAACTTATTCAAATAAAAACCAAAACATATAAATTTCAAAAATCTTTATGAAAATTACAGGATACAGTCACGGCATACAATAATTGTACAAAAAGAAGTCAGGTTGTCAGATCTTTTATAGTACACAATATGATTCATTACTGAAATAAATACACACAAAATGCAAATGAAATAGGATGAAGTTAGGATGGTATAGCCCTCTGTAATATCTGTCCCCCTTTAAGAGACGAGGTCTGATCTTTACATAGCGACAGTGACATGATGATAATTTTTGAGATAGTAGAGCTGCGCTTGGGACTCCAGATCTCCCAATTGTCTTACGACTGGAATAAGCTGAGCCACATGATCCTGTGAATAGAAATATTTAACCAATTAGATCGGAGAATGAGTTGCAAGAACTCCAGCAGTTCCAAAAAGGCAGCTGTTGTGCTGAGAAAAAAGATGTATCTTTTAATTAATTTAATAAAAAAAAAAAAAAAAAATACCTCCGCTCAAGCATTAAGTTGCTTATGGAGGAATATCGTGTCTTGTGTTATTAATTGTTGTTTAATTGATTGTTGTATTTTAAATGTATATTATTTAAAAAAAAAAAAAATGTAATAGGATACATAATACAGTTTGCATTTTACAGATGTCTCTACACAAAGTAACTGACGGCGCCCAGTGTAAGAAATCTGAACAACAAAATATTAAACTCAAAAGTACTTATTTACCACCAGATGCAATAATATGCTTTTTTGTGTATGATTTTTTATTAAATTAATTTTATTAAATGAAATCTGACCTCAGGGTTTGCGTCTTTGAGGTGGCCATTGTGTCACAAAACGGCGCGTTAAAAATTGTCCGCTTATTATTAAAGAGATCTATTGACTCGGGGAACACCGTATTAAATCCTTTCACCAGAAAAGAGACTAGGTTAGCAATAAAGGAAATGAAAACTGGGAAAGCACCCAGATTTGATGGTTTGCTGACAGAATTTCTAACACACTGCAGTGAATACGCTGTTAAATGGATGACACAGTTCTTTTCGGACATTCTTTTATCAGACAATATACCAGATAAAATGAAGCGTGCCAAAATAATCTCCCTGCTAAAACCACCGGAAGAACCTAAAAGCCACCGACCCATTGCTCTTCTCAGTTTAACAATCAAACTTCTCGATACAATAGAATCAGCCCATTAATTCTAGAGGGTACCGGTGGAACAGGCAGGCTTTCGCCCGAACCGCAGCTGCAGTGACCAAATCCTCGCACTCACTACATACATCAAGGCAGGATTTGAGAAAAACCTGAAAACAGCTGCAGCATTCATAGATCTTTCGGCAGCGTACGACACGGAGACAGGTTCTTATTTGCAAACTTGCCCATATCATACCATCTCAGAAAATAACGACGCTCATAAACAACATGCTCGTTGGGCGTACATTTCAGATAATAATGGGAAACACCAAGATGGACTCCCCCAAGGATCGGTTCTGCCCCCACTCCTTTTCAACTTGTATATCTCAGACATGCCACAAACAGCTTCAAGAAAATTCGGTTACGCGGACGACTGGACTCTCGCATGTCATCATCGCACATTTGAGGCGGGAGAGTCTACTCTATCTTCCGACTTGGATATACTTGGACAATACTTTGAAATTGGAGATTACAGCCCAATGCAAATAAAACAGAAGTCACATGTTTCCACCTTAATAACAGAGAGGCTAACAAAATACTAAATGTGACTTTCGAGGGAAAGACACTGAACCACAACGTGCATCCAAAATATTAAGGGGTGGCGCTCGACAAAACGCTCTCCTTCAGGGAACATTTAAGCAAACTGTCTGCAAAAATTAAAACACGTATAATTGGTTGAATCTTGAAGTGGTTGGTGACCCAGCGGTTACAACGCCGGCTTTCGTACTGCGGACGTCGTGGTTCGATCCCAGGTGCCGACCATCTTCCTCTTTCACGACACAAGCTTTCAGTAGCTTACTGTGAAAGAGTCAAGGAGTGTATTTGTGTTCACTTTGAGTGAGCACAGATTCATTTTTAAAAAAAAAAAAAATAATAATATCATCCACAAACTTACTGGCACCTCCTGGGGATCAACCGCGGAGACTCTGCGCATTTCTGCATTGAGCCTTATTCATTCAGCGGCGGAATATGCGTCACCTGTGTGGATAAACAGCGCTCACACTGGCCTCGTGGATGTCCAACTAAACAACACGTTGAGGACTGTCTCGGGAACATTAAGATCCACCTTGACTTACTGGTTGCCCATTCTCAGTCATATTGCACCCCACGATATCCGAAGGCAAAATGCACTTATAGGGGGATACTATAAATTGTTGAAAACCCCTGAACTGCCGAGGGAGCCAGATATTGAATTCCTCTTAACCAGCAATAGACTTAGATCAAGAGTAGCGGTGGAACAGGCAGGCTTTCGCCCGAACCGCAGCTGCAGTGACCAAATCCTCGCACTCACTACATACATCAAGGCAGGATTTGAGAAAAACCTGAAAACAGCTGCAGCATTCATAGATCTTTCGGCAGCGTACGACACGGAGACAGGTTCTTATTTGCAAACTTGCCCATATCATACCATCTCAGAAAATAACGACGCTCATAAACAACATGCTCGTTGGGCGTACATTTCAGATAATAATGGGAAACACCAAGATGGACTCCCCCAAGGATCGGTTCTGCCCCCACTCCTTTTCAACTTGTATATCTCAGACATGCCACAAACAGCTTCAAGAAAATTCGGTTACGCGGACGACTGGACTCTCGCATGTCATCATCGCACATTTGAGGCGGGAGAGTCTACTCTATCTTCCGACTTGGATATACTTGGACAATACTTTGAAATTGGAGATTACAGCCCAATGCAAATAAAACAGAAGTCACATGTTTCCACCTTAATAACAGAGAGGCTAACAAAATACTAAATGTGACTTTCGAGGGAAAGACACTGAACCACAACGTGCATCCAAAATATTAAGGGGTGGCGCTCGACAAAACGCTCTCCTTCAGGGAACATTTAAGCAAACTGTCTGCAAAAATTAAAACACGTATAATTGGTTGAATCTTGAAGTGGTTGGTGACCCAGCGGTTACAACGCCGGCTTTCGTACTGCGGACGTCGTGGTTCGATCCCAGGTGCCGACCATCTTCCTCTTTCACGACACAAGCTTTCAGTAGCTTACTGTGAAAGAGTCAAGGAGTGTATTTGTGTTCACTTTGAGTGAGCACAGATTCATTTTTAAAAAAAAAAAAAATAATAATATCATCCACAAACTTACTGGCACCTCCTGGGGATCAACCGCGGAGACTCTGCGCATTTCTGCATTGAGCCTTATTCATTCAGCGGCGGAATATGCGTCACCTGTGTGGATAAACAGCGCTCACACTGGCCTCGTGGATGTCCAACTAAACAACACGTTGAGGACTGTCTCGGGAACATTAAGATCCACCTTGACTTACTGGTTGCCCATTCTCAGTCATATTGCACCCCACGATATCCGAAGGCAAAATGCACTTATAGGGGGATACTATAAATTGTTGAAAACCCCTGAACTGCCGAGGGAGCCAGATATTGAATTCCTCTTAACCAGCAATAGACTTAGATCAAGAAACCCTCCATTGAGAACAGCAAAAAATCTATGTGACTCTATCTTCAACACCATAGACACATGGAAAGCCAGGTGGGAAGAAGCTTTGGACCCGGTAAATCACTGCCTGCCCTGCTAAACTAAACTCTGTAAACTCTGGTCCACATTAAACAGGATCCGAACAGGGCATGGCAGATGTGCCGATTTTCTCCACAAGTGTGGATGGCTGGATATCCCTGGTTGCGACTGCGGAGCGGAAAAACAAACCATGCAACATATCGAAACCGCCTGGATTCGACCAGCCACGTAAACTCTGTTCCACATTAAACAGGATCCGAACAAGGTATGGCAGATGTGTCGATTTTCTCCACAAGTGTGGATGGCTGGATTCCCCTGGTTGCGACTGCGGAGCGGAAAAACAAACCATGCAACATATCGTAACCGAATGCGACCTCAGATCATATTCGGGGAATTTGAGGGATTTCCTTTTGCTGACTGACACAGCAACTGAATACATTTTAAATATTGACCTTGATATGACCCAAGTAGGGAGGCATGTAGTGATAAAAATTCATTACTGCAAAAGTGATTAGGTTTGTCTAGTAAGGGACAATGTGTGGGGTCTGCCAAGAGACCGAACGTGGGAACAGGAAACAGCTTCGCAAAATACCGGGTTCGGAGGGACATTAATAACAATTAGTGCCATTTTTAATAGATTTTGAAACCCAATAGTTGAATTTTTTTTGTAGGGATTTGGAACTCTGATTTTGAGACTCATAAATAAAAGCTTAAATAAACACCCGAGTTAGCCTGAAATTTAAAAAGCAAGACAAAAGACGTTCGGAGAATTCTGATGGGTCGTAGAAATGTCACACGTGTGACCAAAGCCATCAAATAGTCAGTGGCGTCCGTTTTCACGACTCTGTAGAAAATTGGGGGGAGTTTAGACGAAACATACAAAACAATACAAAATTACCAATTTAAAGATCGTCTAATGAGGGTTCCTTACAAACGCGGGAGGCCTAAGATCCATAGTTGTTCACAGTCACCAGAAGGAGGGAGAATAATGCGATTTACTCGGTTGAATTGCAAAATTCGGTTAATCACTAGAAAATGTAGAATCGAACTCAAATAATGCACGTATAGAGGAAAGAAATTAATGTAATACGGAATTAACAAAGGAATTAAACTGGAAATTTTGTAACATTTTGCGCGAAAGTTTTGATTGAAAAATAATATAAATATAGCGAAACAGACTACCATTCCACGCCACTGGCGGGGTGTGGTCACTTAACGACCCAGGGCTATTGATCAATTGATTTATAGATCTTTCTGTGAATCGAGGGTGGCTACCCAGGGACGGTGTTAGTCTCCAGAAAGTGAACGCTGTCCAAGATTGGGGAGCGAATTTAGGTAAATCCGCGAGTCAAATAAAAATTAGCTAGGGAAAAAGGGTTGAAACGTAACGATAATTTAACGTCGTTTTCCATTATGGTGAAATACAAATGGTTGCTAGCGTAGAGTTTAGGAAACTATAAGAGGGGATGGATTTTGGAGAAATTGAAAAGCAGAGGGACTCAGGTTTAGAAGAAAAGAGGAAACGCACCCATTTAGTATTCGACGAATATAAGAACAAAAAAAAAAAAAAATAGAATTTAGACATTTTAATTTCTTGTTTTCTTAACACCCTTCGCTACAGCGGTGGTGGGTGTGTACCTGAAGAGGGCCCTGGAAGGTACGAAATTGAACCGAGGAGTAGGGTGTGAGATCAGGATTGGGTGAGAGGAGTCCACGTGGACCCAAACGGGCGGTCTCCAGACATTGATTGGTCTTTTGAGACAAATTTGAATGATCGGGGGAGTTTCACGGGGGCGGTGGCTAGTTGTCTTAGGAAGGGAGAAGATATAATCTCGTGCACGGGGGTTGACAAGAGTTGATTGTTACGATCTCCTCCGAGAGAGGTAGTTACGGTTGATAGTTACGATCTCCTCCGAGAGAGGTTGTTACGAGTTGGTTGTTGTTATCGAAGATCGTATCGAGTTGATTGTTATCGGGAAATTGAACGGGCGAGCCGATAGTTACGAACCCTTGTGGTACGAAAGAATTAGTTACGTAAAAAATTCTTTCACGCGAACTTACGAACCTGTCGTGCGGCGGGAGTTTAAAAGTGACTTTTCTGGAGGGAATCATGTTATATCTCCGACGTGGAGAGGAGATAAATTCTCCATGAGTCGTGCGCGTAAGACATAGTTCGCGAGTAAAGTGGAAAAAAAATAATAATCAGGGCATCTACACATAGCCATATTCAGTGGGCGAATTTGTTTCACCATCTCCACTAAATTCTAAATTTACTTATTAATATCTATTCAAAGTTTTCAACAAGACAATATATTTTGGTGGCTAAAGAATTTCAACCAGACAGACATATTATTTTTATTTTTGACATTATAATTAGTGAATTGTGCAACGGGATCATCTCGATAAATGAACGACTAAGTAAACGGTTTCTGATAATAATAAAGTGTGTACTGTGTGTGTGATAATCCAAGGGAATTACTCGACGGGGGCCCTCATCTGTGAGGCACACGCAAGGGAGCGTCGGAGACCAATTTAATGTATGTACCTTTTTTTTTTTTAAATCTTCATCAACGGCCAGGGAATTCACTTCAAGAGATTTAGGGAAGTCAGGGCTGCAGAAACCAACGATTCCGAGCGAATCGATCGAAACCAATATATATTGGTTTACTAAAATGTACAATGTCCTATGTATGATTGTTTATGTAAATGTTATTTATTTATTTATTTTTTATTTATTTTATTTTTACAACAATACAATATAATAATTACAACAGATTTTTTTTTATATAATGGGAAATAAATATATGACAAAAGCATCCTCCTATGCAGCAGTTTGCTGGTATGAAGGAGGACCCTGAACCTCAGATTCGTGATGGTTTCATTTGGCTCTGGACTCTAATAAGTGTTGTTTAAGCATCTTCGAAAAAGTTTTTAAACCATTCTTTTTCTTGATGTGGGTTGGTAAAGCGTTGTAGATTGTACTGGCGGAATACATGAAACTCGACCTCACCCGATCAGTGCGGGGAATACTTGGTCTTATGTCACTTCTGTTTCTGGTGTTGTATGTATGTACTTCTTCATTGAGAGTGATTGATTGCTTCGTTTTGATCAGCTGTTTCTTTATTTTAAAAAACATCTTTGCCCTTTCGAGCGTCGTATGCTCCTCCAAATCCAGCATACCAGTCACTTCGTATACCTCTTTTGTATTAGTTAATCTGTCCATGTTAAATATGACTTTCAAAGCTTTGTTCATAAGCCGTTTTATTTTGTCCCTGGTTTTCTGACTCGATTGTGACCACACGGTTATGCCATAGGTAATACATGGAACAATGTAGGCATTATATATCAATTTCTTTGTTTGGGTGTCAAATATGTCAGCTCGTCTCAATACGCCTATCATTGGGGCAAGTTTTTTTATTATCATATCGATGTGATCATTCCATGAAAGAGAATCGTCCATCAAGAGACCCAAGTACTTACTGGTCTTAGTCTGGTCCAAAACTTTGCGATTAATCCGTATAATGATATCGACTGGAGGTTTATTTTTTTGCTTCAGGATCATGTACTTCGTCTTCTCAACATTGATGCACAGATTCTTGATGTTCAACCAATCAATATACTTCTGCAGATCATCATTCACACACTGTTGCAGATCTTGGCCATCTTTCCCACTATATACTATACAGGTGTCATCGGCATAAACGAAATATCGACCCCTTACTTGGAGATGTTTTAAGTCGTCCACATATAAGAGAAACAGCAGTGGACCAAGTATCGAGCCCTGGGGAACGCCTATGTTCATGCTCATAGGATCACTCGTTTCTTCATTGTTCAGTGTCATCATCTCTCTGTCACGCAGGTAATCTTTCAAGAGGTCCAAAACTCCCCCCCTGATACCGAGACGATGCAGAGATTTAGCCAAAATTATATGATCAACGGTATCAAAGGCTTTCGATAAATCAATAAATATTGGTACAACATATTTGTTCTGGTCCATTTCTAAATTAATGTACTCCAACACATCCACCATAGCTGCAGTAGTGTTACTTCCGCTCTGGAATCCATACTGGTTTTCATCAAAGCCCCCATTTCTCAAGATAAATGTGGTTAGACGTCTACTAATAACTTTTTCAAAGACTTTGCTAAATGTACTCAGCAGACTTATGGGCCTATAGTTGCTAGTGTCTGTTTTTTTTCCTGCTTTGAATAAGGGAATAATTTTTGCTATTTTGAGACAAGCAGGAAATACGCTTTCTACCATGCATCTGTTTATTATTCTACATAAAGTCTTGGCTATAATTTTTCCAATTGTTTTCATATCAATTGAAGTCACTCCGTCACACCCGGAAGAGACGCTATTTTTAAGGTTCAATATTATATCTAGTATTTCGCATTCATTGGTCGGAAACAGATACATGCTACTCAGAGGTGAGATCGAGCAGTTCATAGGGGGCAGGTTTGTAGTGTTCTTCTTTGTATTTTTCGCCAATTCACTTCCAATATTTACAAAGTATTCGTTAATATGGTTGCAAATAGTTTTATTATCCGTGAGAATGCCTTTATCCGTTTGTAACTCTTCTATTCCAGATTTATTTTTTCGTTTAATACCAATAGTATCGTTGATTACACCCCAGAACTTTCTTCTGTCTCCCTGTGCCCGCTCAAGTCTTATATCTACATATCTCTTCTTCGCTTGTCTAATTTCTGTTGTTACTTTATTTTTATAACTTCTGTATCGTTCCTTGTCATCTCGAGATGCACCAGGCATTTTCTGAATGCGGTATAACTTATTTCTGTGTTTTATAAGATTTATGAGATTGATGGTCATCCATTCGTTGTTTTTTCTTATGCGAAAATACTTGATGGTAGTGGATTGTTCTTTTGATGCTTTGATCAGACTTATCAGCGTCTCCATATTCATTTCTGGACCTGTGAGATTTTCAGAGAGCTTGGAATCAACCAAACGTTTGAATTTTTCTGAGTCAGTTAATTTCTTTTTTATGAATATCATCTCTTCTCTGCGCTTGATTGTAGTTTCAACACATATGTTAAGTATTTTATGATCTAATCCCGACCAATCTTGCATGCTTATATCGATTTGGTCTTTAATGTTATCGCTAATAACATGATCAATCAAGGTTTTCGAGTCATTGGAGACTCTCGTTGCGCCTTCCAAGCTCAAATCGTTCATTAATCTATAGTTATTCGATTCAATAACTGACTTGTAACAAACTGTATCATGATCGCCCTTGAGCACATCAATATTTGCATCTCCTATCAATATCATGTCATCAAATTGTGTCATTATCTCATCCAGCTTATCCACAAAGTCTTTCATGGTTTCGTGTGTAGGCTTTCTATAAAAAACACATACTTTTTTACTCTTATCATTGTCTCTATCGATGAGTATGTCCAGCACAATAATGTTGTGATTTTCAGTCTCATATACGGTTTTATAGCTCCAATCATCACGAACATATATAGCAGTACCTCCGCCTCTATTTACATTATTTCGGCAATTAAATACAGCATTATATCCGTCCAGACGGTAAAAGTCTGTCTCTTCTTTCACAAGCCACGTCTCACAGAATATCATAATGTCTGTCTTAGGATGCATCTTTGTAATTACCTGGACGTCAGCATACTTATTACGAATGCTCCTCAAATTAGCATACAAGATGTTAATGTTGGTAGATTTTTCACATTTATTGTTGGTGTCCTTGAAGAATCATTAGTATCTTTGAGGTAAACATTCACCGTAGTCGGTCATTTCTCGGATTTTTTTGTCAAAATTTTTCCAAACTGGACATTCGTGGCTTGTGGCAGAATGGTTTGAATCCTTTCCGCCATCACAACAGTTTCTGCATATAGGGGACTGGTTATTTGTTTTTCTTTTGCAGTCACTCAAACGATGCTCTTCGCCACAATATGGACATTTTATTTTGTTCTCACAGAATTTGCTCATGTGACCAAACTCCAGACAGTTGTAACATTGTATCACTGGACTATAGTCTTCAACGATTATTCTTTGGTAACCCACACTGATTTTGCCCTCCGCGATGAGTAATCTCCAAGTTTCTGGCTCTACCCTGCATACCAAATTTGCCAAGAGACTATTTCGATTTCCTTTTCGGAATAAAATTTTGATGTTTTCAACTATTTTTATGTGCTTGTTCTGTTTCTGAATAGATTCATTCAGATCCTCATCTGTGATGCCTTTTATTATTCCCTTTAATATGATAAGGGGTTTTTTCCTTTTTGGTTCTTCAGGTATAAGATCGGTCTGGTTCGCAATCTCTCTCTTCATATTTAATCTATCCTCTTCACTGACACATTTAATTAGAATTTTATCGTTTTTTATTTTTTTTATGTTCACCAAAGCTATGCCTTTATTTCTTACATTGATTTTCTTTCTTAGTGTACTTTCTATCACGTCGCTCGATACAGAATCGGTCTGCGACCTCACAATCAGGGAGTGACCAGAGTAATGGGAGTTTTTAGCCACCATGCTAGCGTAGGTATCTGTTCTATTAGTTAGTAAGGTATTCAACTTGTTATTATTTTCGTTCAGCGCTGAGTTTATAGAGGTCAGTCTCGCATCTATCCCCTCCAGAGCCCCAGACAGAGAAGTCGTCGCCTCCTCAAGATCACATTTTCGTTTGTATTTAGTGGTTATGTTCAGAAGCTCCTTAGTCTTGTCAATTATGGCTTCTTTTGTTTCTTTTTTTAGATTTCCAGTATTGCTTACCAGTGATATGATATGTTCTGAAAAGCCGTATGCAACCCATAAACTACTGATCGGGTTCAAATGTCTCTAGTTTTTTTTTTGCCAATTATTTTTCTTTATATTATAATAGGTATATTGTTCATTGCCTTTTAATGTAGGTTCTCTCGGTTAATGTAATTTTCTTTAATTTTTTTTTTGTGTTTTTTTTGTGTATGTGTTCTTTCACATTTTCTTTATTGTTTCTGTACATTTTTTTTTTTTTTTTGTGTTTTATATTTATGAATTAAATTGAGTCATACCTAAATTAGAGTTTTGAGTTTGAGTAGATTAGTAACCCTACCCCTGGGCTCTGTTTGGTAAATCTTGAGTACCTAGACTGGTGGAGCCAGAGAGAGATACCTCCGAAGACCTGATGGAATTAGTAGATAGCCGACCCCTGACCTCGCTGGCCAGGTAAGTGAGCTAGTCAGGGCCTGAATGGTTTGAGATAGCCAGCGAGGCGAAAGGGGCGGCGTATCAACCTTAACCTTTGACAATCAGATATCTGTGCTATTATTACTGTTTTATGTCTAGATTTCTCCCAGCAGAAAGACATATTATATATACAGTGGTATTGTCCAGACATCTGTCCTTACCGGGCCGGTATTATTCTGTCTATACATCCTGGATCTTGATGAATCAATAGAGTCTACATCAAGTTTTTATGCCGATGACACTAAGTTCTTTGGTAACCCTATAATCAACTATGACACACTACAAAGGGATCTGAACTCTATCCATCGCTGGTCACAGGAATGGCTTCTAAGCCTGAACAGATGTGTAGTTCTTCATGTTGGTAAAAAGAACCCAGGATATCAGTACACTTTGGACAGTACTGTGGTAAAAACAGTAGCAAGCCAAAAAGATCTTGGAATTGTGGTGTCCAACACATTAAAATGGGAAGAGCACATTATCAAAATCACAAAAAGAGCACACTCACTTATGTATCTGATACGAAAAGCATTTACACACATCACGCCTGGCCTATTCCTCAAGGTGTACAAGAGTCATATACGCCCTCTGCTGGAATATGGTTTTCAAATATGGAGCCATATTTCAGAAAGGATATTGAGCTGCTGGAAAAGGTGCAGAGAAGAGCAACAAAGATGTCAATTGGGTTTTCAAGACTCGAGTATGAGGAGAGACTGAGATTGTTGAAGCTGCCCACACTGGAAGAAAGACGTAGACGAGGTGACTTGATTGAAACATTCAAAGTCTTGAATGGACATTACTCCTGTCCAAACATTCCCTCTCTTTTCACCTTCAATGAAAACACCAACCTGCGTGGACACACAATGAAACTGTCCAAAACATCCTTCTCAACAAACTTCTTGAAGCATTTTTTGATAAACAGAGTAGTGGAGCAATGGAATTCACTGCCGCAGGAGGTTATAGAGTCAACATCAATAAATATGTTCGATAAATAAAAATAAAATTAATAAGTAATATTGGGGGAAGTTAACAAGGGAAGATTGGTTATGTTGAAAGAATGACTGCTAGCAGAGTAACCGAGTAAGAAGATGTGAGAAAGCATGATCAACCAAGAGTAAAGTGGCTAGATCATTGAATCCCTCCATAAAAGAAACTTCATGAGAAGAGCAAAAAAAGTCCCTCATCACTTACATGAGTAAATAAATTTTATTTATGTTTCATAGAAGAAAAACTAAGCATTGTTAGTGTTGTTCATATTTCTGACACTTAGCTCCACCAGTTACTTTGTATAGAGCCATTTATGTAACACAACCGTTATCAGATATAACCTAAAAACAATCAACGGTAATAGAAGACTTTCATACCTTATAGTTAGATCCAGTATTAAGTCTTTTCTCTCCGTATACAACTTTGCCGTCAAACTCATTGCACGGGATTTTCATCTCTTTCTCCACCTGCTGAATGGTTATATTGAGATGTTCCTCAATCTCACCCAGATATCTGGGTTCGTTGTACCACATACAGCATCCCTTCACGTCTGTCAAGTTTGTGTTCCAACAGTTACGCCCTCTTGATGAGCACCATTCCCCGTGATACCACACCTGAAATGTCAGTTTAAACTAAAGTATAAGAACTAATCTCAACAGTCACTAAATCTGTCAGATTACGAACAGCAGGAATTAGGGCTTACAACCTCCATTGAATAAGGTTAAATGTAAACATTGCAATAATTTTCCTCATTTCCTTATTGTCAAATGCTCGATGTTGATTTTTGTATTTACCTGGTAAATTTTATTTAAGAGTCTTACCAATAACCTTACTACAGAGAAATCAAGAACAGGAGATCTAAAATTTTTGTTGGCAATACTATGGTTTGATTTACCGTAGCATTAAGCATTGTAAAGACTATAAAATTTGTTTCTCAGAATAAGAAGTTGATTTCTCAATAGTTTTTCCAATATAGATTCAAGATTTACAAACCTTTTCAGGAACTGAAGCAACGAGACTAATGGCTAAACCCATTCTCTCTGCTCTTCCGACACGACCAATTCTGTGAACGTAGTTCGATTTCTCATCCGGTAATGTTACATTTATCACTAAAACAAACACAAAATAATTCACCCAAGTCTAGAAATGAGATGTAAGGATTATGGAGAGAGGGACCTCAACATACTGAGCGCTCAAGATTATAACTAATTGAATAAATGAGCTTACTGAATGGAAGTCCTGAAATATCCAGTCCTCTGGCAGCAACATCCGTGCAAATCAAGAATTTAGACTTGTTTGCTTTGAAATTTTCAAGGTTGGCCTTACGTTCTGGCGGCTTACGATCACCGTGCAGGCAAACACAAGAATAGTCTCGCCCAAAACCTTTCAGGTACTTTTCCAAATTATCACAATCTAGCTTTGTGCGACAGAAGATGATAGCCCTGAAACAAAGAAATAAAAGAATATTGTATTTGTTGTATTAACAGAAGCAGGATGTCACTGAAGAGAGCGGTGGAGGACTCTTGTTGCCTAAATTTGCCCCTAAGTGGGGTCATAAAGGGAGTATAGACAGATGGATGAAATTAACGAAAATGCAATTAGCTAGGTAGTAAAAAAGAAATGGAGTCATGTACCTGTCCATCTTGTGTTCATCAATAGCTCTTTTGCAGTATTCGCCTTTGAGAAGTTTGACAGCTTCTGAGAGACATTCAGCACTGTTTACTCCGGGACGAACATTGTCTTTGGCATGGACACCATCAGTTTGGATAGCTCTGAAGTATAAATAAAACACGTTTGTAAATAAAGTCTAGGACGAAATAGGAAATTTATCATCATTCCTGTTGGTCACCTCACCTATTCATTCTTTCCCATGATCTGTCCTTTTGTGGGTCGACCATTACAACACAATGGTGTACCGTTTCTGGAACAGCATCTTCTCCTTTTAGGTCAACCCAAGTTGGGAAATGCATGAGTTTTTCCTACAAATAGTAGAGAAAGAAATTATTGCATCTTTTATATTATTATAATCCTTAAAAATTTACGTATAAATAAAAACAAATTAGCTCACAGCCATTTTTTTAACTTCAAATGCGTGCAATGTTGCCGAGCACACAATCATCTGTAAGCGTCTTCCATCTGAGGTTATTTTTGGTATTTGTTTATGGAGTCTTTCAATGAGGTCTGTGTAACCAGCTTTTAGGAGACCATCAGCTTCATCCAATACGAAGAATCTACAGTGCGTGAGACATAAATAACCTGGAAATATAAGAAATTGTAAAGACAAATATACCATTGTAGAATAATAGTAGAGATTTTACAAAATAAAGTGCATCTACTGACCGCCCTGAATGAGATCTTCCAGTCTACCAGGTGTGCCCACCACAATATCGACACCGCTGTTCAACACGGCTATCTGTTCTTTGACATTGACACCACCGATTACAAGGAGCTCTCTAACTTTTGGAGTATCCAAGAACTTTTTAAACTTGATGATTTGATTGAACGTCTGTTCAGCTAATTCTCTTGATGGCTGGAAGAAAAATACTTAATTTATTGATTTAAGTTTGCGAAACGTTAGCGAAACTTTTGTCCATTTTAACAGGTCATTCATTTTGATAATATTATTAGACAAACTGCATAACGAACAACAAAATATTTGGAATAAAAAACAATAATTCGTCCCTGAAAACCAATCATACATATTCCACATCACTGTAAGAAAAATACTTAATTTATTGATTTAAGTTTGCGAAACTTTTGTCCATTTTAACAGGTCTTTCATTTTGATAATATTATTAGACAAACTGCATAACGAACAACAAAATATTTGGAATAAAAAACAATAATTCGTCCCTGAAAACCAATCATACATATTCCACATCACTGTAAGAAAAATACTTAATTTATTGATTTAAGTTTGCGAAACTTTTGTCCATTTTAACAGGTCATTCATTTTGATAATATTATTAGACAAACTGCATAACGAACAATAAAATATTTGGAATAAAAAACAATAATTCGTCCCTGAAAACCAATCATTCCACATCACTGTAAGAAAAAATTTGGATTCAATGAATTTTATTTCTTATAAAATTTGGATACAATAAATGGGTTGGATTGGCAGCCTAGAATGAATAAAATAGTAGGAAGACTAAAAAATGTATGGGCTCAGGATGTATCCTGTAGTATGCACAGAATAGAGACTTGTTGAGAGTCAAAGTGGAGATATATGTCCAGCACTGGGACCGAAGTCAAGTGTAATAAAATGGACTCCCAACGTTATTGGTTGGTCGGTGTTCCCATGATAACAATGTAAAAAAACTATCGTTTGAACATTGTTGCTATGGAAACACCGATACAGTTGGCTGCCATTTTATTACATTTGGCTTAGGCTCTGGAATAAAATGAATTCAATCTAGCTCAATATAATGTCGAATAAAATAATATTTGGTTACCTCAATGATAATGGCCTGTGGAGCATTGTTGACTGGTTTTGAGGATGCTGCGGATGCATTGCCCGAACATGTGTTCAATTTCGTACAATCTTTAGGAGCTTCTGCCACCGCTGTGTAGCCTGCCGGAGGAGGGTGCTGGAATAAAGATAGTTTGTGTATTGTGAGAAACATTGAAGAACAACGTAATAATGGAAGTGATTGTGGATTCAGTAGGTATTTACAAACCTTAAAAGGGGTTGTCCCAAAGTTGAAACTCATTTCAGCATTTTTCAACACAACAGCAGGGAAGTAGCAATCCCTCTTCTGTTCAGGAGTCAAAGTGAAGGCTACTCCAAGATCCACTCCATTTTTCAAATATTTCACTTCTCCTTGGTCCAGATTTAATAAACAGCCTACAAAAATAATTATAAAATATTTAAAGTTGAAATGGTTTTTTAATTCTTTGGAAGGGTCTACCGCATCTTCGGTTGCCTTCTGGATGAGAGTTGAGGCTAAGACGGGTTATGTCCTCTGTAAAAGAATTAAGGAGAGGAAATATAAGTCAAAAAGAAAACATTGTCAATACAGAATGACATGGACCAAATCAAGTTCAGCGGCCTACATTGATATTTATGTATAGAAGAGCATTATTTATAAATGTTTTTTTATTTAAGATGCAAAGGAATAAAAAATATAAATTAACTATTTTCTATACAAAGGCATCGGTATAGCCATCAGAATTATTGCCTTAGGCAATTTTTTATAGTCAGATCCCGTTCAATCTGAGATAGGTCAAACCAGGTAGAAATTTTGAGTGAAAATCTTGAGATGACTGGGAATCTACCCCGAGATGTCTTGAAATATGAAGCTAAGATAGCTAGACTACTGAGGTGTGAGAAGACAATTGAGAATGTCATGAATCAATCACTTCAAAAATGTCCTCAAGGAAGGTCAGATCAGAAGTAAAAGGATAGTGGAAGCTGTATGAGACATGTTATGCTGCTGGAGGAAGCAGAGGAAATGTGTTTGGGTAGAAAGAGTGGTAGGCTGTTCTCACTGCTTTCCACTTTATAGTCATGATGGGTAAAATAACAAATGGTGCAGTATTTACCAATGACATCATGCATTCCAAACGATTCTCCGTAGTCATTGAATTGCTTGGAATTGGATTTTTTTCCAGTGCCTCCAAATCCAAAGCCAAACCTGTCTGTACCAAGGTCAAGTGCAGCCTGAAATAGGAAATATCATTTACAATACTCCAGTTTCACCACTCCTAATGATTTTGAGGTTATTTTTTGTAATAGGTAAATTGTTTTGTACAAATTGAATATGATTTATTGTTTTCATCCAAAATATAACTAATGAATTTTTTCTACAAACTGAACCAGCTGCCATTTTATATTCTGATTAGTGTATTACCACAAAAAATAAAATTGAAAGTCATTTAATAATAATCATTATACTAAAATATTGGCACAGTAAAATCTCAATATTATAGGTAACAGATGTCTCTATTAAATGATCTTGGAATAATAATTGAGGACATCAGCGCAAAATGGCCTGACCCACATTTTTTTTTTTTTTTTTATACCCTTTTCGGCAATTCATCCATTAGGATGTTTTGTGCCAAAAACATTATTTATTTAATACAACCTTTATAATTAAAAATTTAATATAAAAATCCTTACAAAACAACAAAATTCTTATATATTAAACCAATTATGGTTTTATTAATTGACGAAGATTTTAAAGATAACAGATATTGAACATTAATTGGGTACTCAACGTCTTCGAACGAGAAGTACTCCTGGCAATCGGCTTCCCTTATCGGACATGCAAAAAGAGCGTGTTTTGCGGACTCTTCATCCATACCACACTCGCAATATGGAGAGTCCGCCAATCCAATTCGAAAGAGGTGTTTATTCAATCTGTAGTGACTAAATTTTAATCTACATATATTTTTAATCTGATTGCGAGTTAATTTTTCCGAATGATACCAGGGTTTTGTAGGAATTGTTTGTTGTATGTTTCTGTACTGGAGGCCCTTATAAACTATTTTTTTTTGTTTTAACGCAACTATGTTATCAGGACTGCATTTTTTGTAACAATAAAGCATTATTTATTATTTATTTATGTTCCGTGTTTTGATCGAGATTAGGCCACTTTTCGCTGACAGCCTTTAATGTTACTGGATTGATGATATACCTAACCTAAAAAAACTATTTGTCTATTTTACTGGAAGTAGACTAACAGATATTGTATTGCACCTATTTTGTCGACACAACCCGCTCAGATTGTTGTATTAGATGTTTTTTGTTTTTGATATTGTGTTTGTCTCTCATTGCTCAGCGCAAAGGGTTTGTGCCTGTTATGCTGAGTAATGATTTTTTGATTGTATAAAAATAAAATAATAAATAAATAAAAATATCAGTTTGAAACAATCTTTAACATACCATTTGTGTAGACCACCCAACTCTGCACAACCCTTCATCTGTTACAATAGCTTCAAAATAGTATTTTCCTTTTCCGTAAACTCCTTTAGTTGCTCTGCATCCATGCCATTCTTTAAATTCTCTCGATTGACATCTCAAACCATCTGGAGTGACCGCCAACGCATCGCCCCGATCAAAAAAGCTTAACGTCCAATTGCTACTAGTCGACTGTATTATCTTACTGCCTTTGCCTTCTGCTAAGTCTTTCAGAGTTTCCCACACAATTTGTAAAATTGGAAGGCAAAACGCTCCAGTTTTACCACTACCCGTTTCCGCAGCCATTAGAACATCACCGCCACCCAAAATCAAAGGTATGGCTTCTGCTTGGACATCGGTTGGCAATGTCCAATCCATTTCTTCAACTGCCTTACCTATTTCAGGTAGCACACCAAACTCTTCAAAAGCAGTCATATTGAATTATGACTTTTGAATATTTTTATTTAAAACAGTTTTCTCGTTTATGAAAAAAAAAACCTTTTGTATAAGCCGGATAACCAATCTATTCCAAAGTGTCAATGTCAGCTTTTACTAATCATAACAGTAGCGCCTCAGTGACGAAATTTAGAACTAAATTGACATGTCAAATGTCAATGTTTTCATTATGAAAAACATTGCCATTGTGTAAAAATATGAATTTTGAATCTATTACGTATTTGGAAGTGCCTCTAGAGCCGTAGACGGAAACATTAAAAATTTGGTACGGCGTCCGTAGATCTCCATAGACAATATTTTATCATAAGATAACTACAAATTGACACTTGCTTAGCCGACGATTGACATTGACAGATGATATTAAATTGTCGCTGAGCACGGATTTGATAATTAATAACATTGTTGAACAATAATGTAATCGTATAACAAAATTACAATTGTCAGCTATAGTAACAATAAAATACTTATTAATGTGTTTCATATAAAAAATCGAGTCAGCCCGGGAACTTCATAATTACCGAAATGTTTGATAACTATGAAAGCGTTGTTTTTCTTCTCTGAGACTAGTCTTCTCTGTGAATGCTGGCAATCAATCACAGCCATTTCCATTTCATCAGCATCATCACTACTTGATAGTGTAGTTTGCTTTTCTTTACATTTTCGGAACAATCTCATTACTTTCTGTCTTAAAGCTATATTTTCTATCTTTCCATATAGTCAGTTTGAATGATACTATTCTACTCTCTGTTGTATCAGTGTGAATCCAGACTTCCACACTGTAACAACTCTGACAAAAGTGGTTGGTAGACCAGAAGTATCAGTAGAAGGCTTTCATACATACAGTGTACTGGAGGTTGTGAGTTGAAACAGTTGGAATCCCGGTGCTGACCATTTCCACTTTTATGACACAAGCCTCTGCTTAATATGCAAAATGTCAAAAGTGTATTTGTGTTCACTTCGAGTGAACCCAGATTTATTTAAAAATATACATACATAATATGGCAGAATGAAAAACAGTTTTTTTTATTTAAATTTTTTTATTAACATAAATACAGCCAAAGGAATGGAAGAGCATGTATGCGGAATGTTGTGCGTTTGAAGGAAACGAAAGAGGTTTGTTTGGATAGGAAAGAATGGAAATTCGTACTCTCTGCCTACCCCATTCGGGAAACTGCGTGATGGATTAAAAAATATAATACAGCCAATGGCCTTAAATTACATCACAGGATTTTAATCATACCATTATTTCAATAAAAAAGTTTTGATCTCGATATCACAACCACAGGATGATACAATTCTTTCTGCTGGCATCGTTGTCCACTCCTTGAAATATTTACTCCCACTTGGTATTCCTTTTCAGATTGATAGAGTTGACTGGTATAATAAGAGAACTATGCTACCGAGCACTGTAATCTGTAATTCATCTAGATATTAGATGTCAGATTGATACATGTCTTGAAAATAAATTCCTTTGAATGTTCCATCGCAGTCTGACAAAACTTGAACATCACATTTGTAGGTGTTCTTCAAAATATTATTTACACATTCCTCAAAATTCTTTCTTTCTTTATGTCTATTAAAATTAGGGTCCTTTAATGTCAAGTTACAGCCTGTTGTGTTTCTTATCTTATCCAAAATTAATTTGTAGTACCTAATCTCAACTGTGGGAGGCCCTGCACATGGCAGCGGACCGGGGGCTCTGGGGCAGACTGGTGGGGCTGGTGTGTAATGATGGACATGATCCTCAGAATTGAGGGACCGACGAAGATGATGATGAATCTCTTGAGCTTCTTCTTTAATAAGTTGAGGCAACTTGAGTAGCTGCAGCCACAATGCATTAAAATAAGCTTGCGAGGATGCATGGTTATTGCATATTCCTTGTCAGTTGCCACAGTAAGGAATTGTCCACATTTACTAATATGAAAATGGATGGAAGCGGGACAATCTTGCTTACAAGTTGAATTGTTTCTTGTGGAGTTTTCACTTTTTAAACGGGTATCGCCTTTAAACACAATTTTTTTCATGTATACAAAAAAATATCACTAAATAATATAAATGATCAAACAGATTCATTAACAATAACACTCAAATTAAACTTTTTGTAAAGAAAGCTTGTGTCGTGAAAGAGGAAGATGTTCGGCACCTGGGATAGAACCACGACGTCCGCAGTACTAAAGCCGGCGTTGTAACCGCTGGGTCACCAATAGGGATTGCAATCCCGCAATGCGGGATCCGCAATCCCGCGGGATCCGCGCGTTTTTAGGGCCTGCGGGATCCCGCAACAGCGCAAGTGCGGATCCGCAAGCATCCAATTGCGTAAATTCATTAAAAGAAATGAAAAAAAAATTAACATCGAGTCATAAAGAAGACTCTCAAAATGTTCAACTTATAGTTCCAGACGATGTTAATGCAGAAAACAATTTATTAACTATCAAATCAACAAAATATGGAGTCAGAAAGTGCCTTTTCGGTCGTTGGCTACATATTAGTTCCATAGGAAGTAGGTTGGGAAATAACACCGATGATGCTATTTGTTTTTTACGATCATATTTTCAGAAGGAGAAGTGACTTTTTATTTGTTCTTTTAAAATTTGATACTTTATACTTGATTGATTATTTATTTATTTAGCGTATGACCATTTCATCACAGTTTATATAATTCAATTAATAAGCACATTTTTATAAAATTAACTAATTGTTGAACATGCATACTTGGTGGAATTAATTTAAATAAAATTTAAATAAAACGATTTTTATCTTTTCCACAATTTATAAATTGTGGAAAAGATAAAAATCGTTTTATTTAAATTTTTAAGCACATTTTTGTTTATCTTGATAAATTGTCAATATAATAAAAATGATTAGAGCTTGATTGATTAATTGGTAAGAAAAAAAGACCATTTGCATAGTAGGTAATATGATAAAGAATACTGATCTGTAGCCCTAGTATAAGTTTTCGATGATCGAATATCGAAACGATCATCGAAAGAGTTTCGAAAAATTTCCATACAAAAATGATCGAACGATTCGATCGTTTGAATTAAGAACACTATTTGCACGCTAATAAGCGCTTATTTGCGTGCAATTTGCTTTCGATAAAACTCGTACTAGCCCCACTGGTTATAATTACCTAAAATAAAGATTACAAATAATATTTTTAGTTAATTAACTAGGTGATAAAAATTGGTGTTATATGCGCTGACTTCTAACCAAGAGGTCACGGGTTTAATTTCTGGTTGGGTGTTTGTTCTATCAAATGTTTAAAATCTTTGTGTGTTTTTAATCGTTTTTCACGTGAAAAAAACCAAGGCTAGCCTGTTTCAGATTGGACGGAACCAGTTGACTAAAAAAATTTCCTCGGGCAATATACCTACCTACTCTGCCGGCAATAATACTGACACCTTTGTACATATATACAATTTATTTCAAAGAACTCACTATCAAATATTTATCAAAGAACCTACTACCAAATATATTCATATTGCTATTGTTTTTGGATTTTTTTTATTAAATAAGTAGACGAGAAGTCAAGTTTTATAATATTTATTCAATTATGTACATTGAGGTGTTTTAAATTTATTCAATTTTTGCAATTTTCAATAAATATTCGCTTATTACATACCATAGAAAAGGTTTTTTTTCAATTCTATCTAACCGTGCGGGATCCCGCGGGATCCCGCGGGATTGGTGCCAATCCCGCAAAATTCCCGCGGGATTGAAAATGGTGCGGGATTGCAATCCCTAGTCACCAACCACTTCATTATTAAAAAAAAACACTTCATTATCAAAATTATTTAAAAAAAGTCACAAAGAAATAAAATTAACAATTAGTAAAAAAAAAACTTTAAACTTTCTTCTTCTTCTTCTTCTTTTTTACGAAGTGGCAATTCACTCTCGAGAGAGTGATTAAACTTTCTTAAGACATGCAAATAAAAATTCAAATTTTGAATAATATTGGTGTTTAATTATTATTTCCGGATACTAATAATAGTATCCCATGTATCCCCAATGAGATTCGCACGAAAATTCAAACTTTCCTTTGGTACTAATACGAAATTCGCGCTTTGACATTAGCTGTCATTTGAGTGTTACCATAGTATGAACTGTAATAAAATGGCAACACACAAATCTACGGACGCGGGTACGGGATCCGGCTACGGCTCTAGAGGCACTTCCTACGTATTTTATTTCACTAAGTATGTTTTCTAAAAAAACTCATTTTAAACAAGAAAAAGAAAACTTTTTCTCTCCCTCTTTTGTTTTTATTGTCTTTTTTGAGTTTCTTCTTGTACCTTTTATGTTTCTTTTTTCAAAAATATGAATATATTATAAGATGTACTTTTTTTCTAGATTACCGGCGACTCATTCTATTGGGAACGTATTGCGCCGTGGTTTTATGTACTTAGTCACAAATCATTTTTTGTGATATGCATTGCCGACCTTCCTCGTCTTTTATAACTAGTATAAGCAATCTGTGTTCACAACACAAGCCTTTCGTTTCTGTGAAAGACGTCAAAAGTGTATTTGTGTTCACTTTTGGTGAGCCCAGATTCATTTTTAAAACAATCAACACAGCATTGCTACCTACCTATTTTATTAATTCCAATTGTTTCTCCTTCCTTATATTACTTAGGTACGTATAACAATATGATTTCATCGTGTTATATTATAGTAATTTGAACCCATAATAGACCGTTATTAATCTTATAAATTAAGTACATAATTACACTATTACACATTATAAAGTTGTATGATTGTTTGCGGGTATAAAAGAGGCAATAAAGAAAACAAACTTTTCATTTCAACTATTTATTGTCTTTTAATAACTTAAGATTTCTCTAAGCTTAAAATAATACCGATAATTATAATTAAGTATAACCTAGTTATTATTAGGTAGATACCTGTCTTAATTAGATAGATACACAATATAAAATACAATGTTTCCAATATCTAAGGTAGTAATCACGTGATTGTGGTAACTTCTAAGTAAATATGGTAACAGCTTAAACATAAAATAATTTACTAAAGGACCAAGCGACTTAAATGACACGTACTTCACTCAAACGTTAACATTTCAAAATATAGGTAGGTACTTATTTATCCATAGTTTTTTTTTATTTCAATATCATTGTATCACAAAATCTAAGTTTTTCTGAACTTCAGAAGTAAAAAATATAGTAGAGATTCTAGTCATAGTAAGTATAGGAATGGTTTTTACCGTATGAGTGTTGCAAGGTAATAAAAAATATTTTTGAAATTTCCGCATTCTTTCACCCGTATAAAAACAAAAGAGTATTTTTTCGATTCAATCTACTTTTTGAATATTTGACATGAATAAATTATAAGACGGAGTCCTTCCAATCAGACTTGATCCAATCGGAAACTCTTTCGCCTATCATGATGGAAGGGGCGTTAGTGTTGCCAGAAACAATTTTTGGAATAACACTGGCGTCTGCGACTCGAAGGCCTCTGATGCCGTACACCTGCAAAACAATATCATTTTATTAGAGAACTAGTTTTTAAATAGGTATGTGTTTGGTTAAATTGGCTGTCATTTAAAGTAGATACCTTGAGATTCTCGTTAACCACAGCATAAGCATCGGTAGATGGTCCCATTTTACAGGACCCGACTTGGTGATTTTCTGGTTCTGTGGCAAATCTGACTGCGCACTCCCAATAAGCATCCGTGCCAAAATCGATGTTCTCACATCCGGGCACTGGAGTTTTGTCCAACACGAAGCCATAATTCTTAAGGGCTTTTGTTTCGGATAGTGTCAACGAAAATTTGATGGCGTCGATCAAAACTTTGACGTCGTCCGTATTTGTGAAGTATCTGAAACAAGATATTTTTGGAATTTTGATATTTAAAATTAAAAAAAAAAAAACTAGTATTAAGACCGAATTTGTTGATTGTGTCAATAATCACATTAGGTCGACATTTGAAATAATTATTGGAGCCTTCTTCTAGCATAATAAGTATAAAAATGTCGCTTTTATAGGAGATACACAGATTAAAATATTCTCTCCCTCAAAAAATATGCTTGAGAGTAGCCGTAAATATCCACTATGAATCCTTCCGTGGTAAAAAATATACAGTCTATTCCTAAACTTAACCAAAATTTGAGAGAATATTCAGCTGAAAACCAAAGATTTACCATGGTTGGTTTTCAGCTGACTGGTTACTTTCTAGCACCTTTGTACACTAATCTGTCACTGACTGTCAATTTGTTATTTTTTTTCAACTTCCTACCTTTAATTTTTGCTAACCATTTTTCTCCAAACCCAATGTTGTGTAGATTGAATTTCTTTATCGCTACAGCTATCAAGAAACTAATATGTTATAGTCGAAAAAAGAGTTCCCAACTTACCCGGCAAATATTTTGGGCGGATCCATTGGATTATTGGACCCCAGAGTAAGATAACCGCGGCTCTTTGGATGGAGTACCACAGGGAACATGTAAATGGCCCTTTTATCTGGGCTGACCAATTCTCCTATCTGCAATAAACGATAACTTGAATTAAATTTTAATCAAAATAATGCTGACATTGACGAATATCAAATTCTGTCAGATTTTGGGACATCACATCTGGACAATGCAGTCAGAGGTGATATATTCGCTGCTCCAGCTTATCGTAAAATATGAAGTGTGATCAAATCAATCGAAGTGTGATCGCAACAAATGAAATTGATATCCAAACGATCGGGGAGATCATTCATTCAACTGGGTACACACAGGGGTTTTCTCTGATGAAAGCCAACGTGGTTGGACCGGATAAGGCACTTCAAGAAAGCTTATGATAAATGGATTTTAAGAAGGATGCACCTGTCCAGTTCTGGAACATTCAGCTCTGTAACCACCGAAGAACATTTGGATGTCGGGGAAATCATCAGTTTCAATGTTGTATTTAGAATTGACGAAACCTGTTACTTCGGAAATGCCTGAAACATGAAATCCCAAGATTAAAAATGTGTTGTATTACATAATTTACATAGAAAATTGCAGACTGCGACGTAATAGATTTATGTAAGTTCCAAACAGAATTTATGGAATTGGTCATTAAAAATTGATAAATTTAATAATGATATCAAGTTCACAATATTTCTATCAGTGGCGTGCGTTAGTCCAAGTATTTATCGAATCAAATGAATCAATCGTAACCCCAGTTATTCCTCCAATCAGGGTCCAAGTATTTTATACAATAAAAATATTAAATGAAACACTACGACCATTATTTTATTTTTATTGAAAATAATAACCATCAAAATATCCCTCAATGTTTAAACTGTCGTCATATTATATTTTTATGAACATACAAAGAAGTAAAAACAAGATAAAAAATAGTAGATATTGATACTAAATCGTGTATACTGGTCAAGGTTAGTTGGTAGAAGTGGTTAAAACTGAAAATTTTCGATCATAAACTGTGGTGAGAAAAGTTAATCATTAGGTTCATCGACTACAAACACAAAAAACACAGTTTTACACAAGAAATACCCACATTATTTGGCAGCAAAGCTATGAGCAATCTGCTTGTGTGGACGCTTTGCCACTGGTTAGAACCTGTTATACTAATAACTGTACCAGGTTGCTATAAGGTATTGAATGAAGGGTGTTCGAATTTTTTTTAACCGATATTGACTATTATTCTGAAATGAAAAACGGAGGATTGAGTTGCGTCGTATCCAATTTTTATTGAGACTTTTGACATTTCTGTATTCTGAAAATATTTTATCCAATACATTATACAAAGTTATTAAGCAAAGAGCTTCTTGCGTTGAGTTGGAACGTGTTTTTGAGAATACCAGTCATAATCTCAATTAAGTATAGGTATTTTCCTACCAATAGTTAACAAAGTTTTTTGTTCAAATGTGCCATAAAAGTGTTACTCTTAAAAAAAATTATCGAGATTTGAAAAAACAACCTAACATAACATAACAAATAACATGGGTACGGCTGTTTCAACCCCACTTAGGGGCATAGGAGAGAGGTGACAAGACCTCTCCACGGCACTAGTTCTCATGCAGTAAGTTTAGTTTTTATTTTTGATCGGAAATTTTCATAAAACGGTATTATTTGAAAGGTTTATTAAAAAAAATGGTTTGTATGGACTGCACACTGCACGCCACTGTTATGCAAATTTTAACACCTTTCTTATTTTACCAAGATCATTTTAACGGATCATGGTTCTAGGCTACACGGATATACAATATAATATCTAATGCAGTAAAAAGAAAAATAATATACATATAAAAAGATCAAACCTGTCCCAGACATGAGTCCGTCTCTGAAGAGGAGGTATTCTGTGGCTGTGGCCCAGTTCAGAGGAGATGTGTCGTTATCGTTGGTCAAGAATCGGAGGGCAAAGGCGACGTGGTTGTGCAAGTTGCGCCCAACTCCGGGCAGATGGTGGATGGGAGTCACTCCAACTCTTTGGAGTTCGTCTGCAGGACCTATACCACTGAGGAGCAGCAGATGGGGAGATCCCACTGTACCAGCACTGTAAAAAATGAATTCTATTGGTCAATAGATGCTAAAATTACAGTTTTCCGTGATCTAGCTTCCTAGCTTAATATACAATAAATTTTTCAATTTCATATTAAATTTGCAACTCACATATTGTTAACAATTTTTAAATACTAATAGGTAGTGCTCTATTAGTAAAATTAACGAATTGAACGTGCATTTTCGATGTAATTCCGCTCCTTCGAGGCGTAGCTGAGGGATTTTGATATGGTGCGGAAAGAGGTCATAAACATTGCGCAGAATCAAGCGCAATGGAGAGCTCTCACTGCCTCCCTGTGCCCCTGATTGGGTGTAAAGGGAGTTTGAATTGGGTTTGGAATTTAAATTATTTCATTCCATACCTGAAGTCTTCGTTATTTCAATTGCCATGATTCTACATAGTTCTAATTGTCATGATTCTGCATATTTCCAATTGTCATAATTCTACATAGTTCTAATTGTCATGATTCTACATATTTCCAATTGTCATAATTCTACATAGTTCTAATTGTCATGATTCTACATAGTTCTAATAATTGTCATGATTCTACATATTTCCAATTGTCATAATTCTACATAGTTCTAATTGTCATGATTCTACATAGTTCTAATTGTCATGATTCTGCATATTTCCAATTGTCATGATTCTACATAGTTCTAATTGTCATAATTCTGCATATTTCCAATTGTCATAATTCTACATAGTTCTAATTGTCATGATTCTGCATATTTCCAATTGTCATAATTCTACATAGTTCTAATTGTCATGATTCTACATATTTCCAATTGTCATAATTCTACATAGTTCTAATTGTCATGATTCTACATAGTTCTAATTGTCATAATTCTACATAGTTCCAATTGTCATGATTCTACATAGTTCTAATTGTCATGATTCTGCATTATTTGCGTATTTATTTATTACTGGCATTGTCCGTAGCTAAGATTATTCGTCATTGATGCGGTTCTTCGTCGCTGGAATCATCTATTACTGGGATTATTCGTCATTGCGATTGTCTATGATTAGGATTATTCGTCACTGCGATTGTCTATGATTTGGATTTTCAATTACTGTGATTATCTATCACTGGAATTGACCTGGGTTTTAAAATAATATTCAGTAAATTAAATTTCTAATATAGATTATCCGTTCCTTACCTCAAGATAATTTCTCTCTTGGCCCTAATTATTTGTTTTTCTCCACGTGTGTTCAAAACTTCCACTCCAACTGCAAACTTGGTCTTCTCTTCCACCAATATCTTCAGGACAGTGGTGTTGAGCATGATGTGCAGATTATGTCTCTTGGCTGCTGGTCTGAGGAAGGCTTTAGCGCTGCTCACTCTGGAGCCGTTGTTGGTTGTTGTTTGAGCAATGGCGAAACCTGTGTGCCATGCGCCGTTGAGATCTCTGATGGGATACCCTGATAAAATTTGACAAAACCTTTAAATTTGAGAAGTTCACTGAAGCTAGTTCAACATTGAGTCAAAATATGTATTTAGATGAACCGAATACATAGTTCTGCTTAGTCCATAATGGGAAACAAATTGTTTTCCAAATTTGTTTTGGGTGTTCTGGGTGTTAGTTATTCAAAATGAACGTTTCTCAAACTAAGCGCTTTTTATGTAACTGTTAAGTGAAATGTGTAAGTGAAATCTCCTATAATAGGTATGTCTGTGGAAAAACGTCGTTTCGACACTTTTGTGTTTAGAATGCGACGGGATGTGTTCGATTGTATTTCCAATTTTCTTTTTAAACACAAACGGAATGTTCAAACTGAGAACATTGTATGATCGCTCGACGCTCGGACGCGCGATCATATACAATAAATTAGGACAGGGCCTTTTACAATTGATATAAAAGCAACAAGATCGAACGAGACATGAACCGTTCGAATAAACATAGCTTCGTTTTATTATTTTATGAGATAAAATTTTAGATTTTTGTTTCGACTGCCGCTTCTAGTACGTAGTACCTACATATAATTCGAAGGCATTTTATTTCTTAACGATAATATGACTTCTTTTGTGTAAAGGCATATAAGCACTAAATAACCATAAAACTCACCTAATTCTTCGGCAGCTTTCAGCAAAGCATAAGACATGGGTGGATGGTAAGGGAACTGCTGCACCGATAGTGGACCTCCTGACGCATGGTATCCAGCATCCATCAGATCCATTTGCTTGTTGTCTTCAGATTTCAGGAAGTACGGGAGAACATCGTCGTAGCTCCAGTTTTTGATTCCCAAATTGTACCAATCATTGTAATCTTTGCGACTTCCTCGCATGTACATCATGCCGTTTATGGTGGAAGTACCTCCTAGAACCTGTAAAATGATTTCATTCGATTTATTAAGGTTGAGAAATACCTGGGTGTGGTGAAATAAATAAAGAAAATCTGACCACTGCTAAGAGACACAAGGCCGCATACTTTGGCCACATATTCCATCTTACAGCACAGCTATCATTCAGGGAAAAATAGAGGATATGAGCTTTTTGCACAATGTTTATGTGTCCAAATCCCCCTCGGAGGAGTGGAACACAAAGTGAGACGGTATTCCAAAAAACCGAGATAATGGAGAGTCTAAAAATGTCTGTTGGTATTTATTATTATTATTATTTGACAATTTATTATTTTCTCGGGTTGTATCAAAATAATTAGTTGAAACAAATCTAGACAATTTCTAATACAATGACATAGAGTCGTTTAACATTAGGAAGCCAAGGATGGTTAGAAGTCCGTGCCTAATAATTATGTGATCAACGTTGATACATATATATCATTGCTTTACCTTTCCTCTGGGCCAAGAACACCTTTTTTCCGGATTTCCCAAGCATGCTGTCCCCTCTGGTTCCGTTTTAAACTTCCAGTCTATAGAGCTGCCCAGATAGTTGATGAACATTGAAGGCACCTGAACACCAGTTGGTTCATCCAAACCTGTGGACATCAATAAAACATTTCGTTAGGTACAGATTTCTTCATCAATTAATTTTTGGCTCGTCACGAATGAATATGTAGCTGCGTTATGTAATGATCGTGGTGATCCCGATTCGATTCTCGGCGGTGCACGACACACTGCCATGCAGAATCACGTTCTTCGTCAAAACCATTGGCATGAATTTGTGCAATCATTGGCAAAAAATGGGGTTGTTCGCAGTGTAAAACATTGAACAAAAACATTGTCAAGTCAAAGGACTATACCAAATAGTGTTTGAGAAATTAAAATGTGAATTAAGTTCAAAAGGATATCAGAAGACAAAAGTCAGAGAAATATTCATGGATAAGGTGAAACAGGAAAGTAAAAGAAGGTTTGAGGAAGAGATAATCAATAAATAAATCTTTATTGCGAAACTAAAATAAAGTTTTGATACAATCATTTTAAAGAGTCAAAGGAAGGATTTATCCTGAAGGATCCGGATTTATCCTGAATATCCTGATCTTCCAGCCAACCCAAAAATATGTGACGAGCATGAACTCATCCAAAATCTCTGGGATGCGATCTTACAAAAGTTAAATAAGTTTCAAATGTTATAGTTTTCCCATAGATCTATTGTATTGCCCGAGGTATTTTTTATATGGTTGATCTTGTCTTTCCGATGCCTCTACAACCCATCGAGTCTTGGTTTCCAGTAAATTTTGCCTCCAGCCTCTTCTGTCTTCTGCTGCCTAGTCTTTCAAGCTAGTTAATTACTTCCGTCTATAATCAGAGACAAGTCCTTCTTCTTTTTTCTCTTACTATGTCTATTGGCGTGTTATGTTCCTGCTGTGTTGTTTGTCTCTTGTGACATGGACTCCCAAATTATCCTTCCATATTATTTTGGGTGGTCGTCCTGGAAGCCTGCCAGATTGAGGAATGCTATAACTACCTGCCTTTTTAGCTCTTGTGTCCGCTATCCTGGATAAATGCTCTTTCAGAATCTTCTTTTCTGTCGTTTCCATCTGAAAATGTCTTCAACTTTGCACATGATTCGGATTTCTGTATTCCGTATAAAGTTCAAAGTTTAAAAAAATCCAACCGGATGAAATGCATATCCGGGACCCCATGTAGAAAATTCACCATATCAAAAGGCTACTTAGGTTGATAGAAAGATGAAAAAGGATTGAGATAAAAACTAAAATATAACAGCGTAAAACCAGTCTGCCAATGCCCAAAACAGTTTAAAAAAATGGGTGAAAAAACCATTGTAAATATTTATGTCAAACACAAATTGATCCCCTCAACATAAATTTTGATTAGAATGACCTGATCCGAGATAATTGAAAGAATGGAGTTGAGCACGAGCAGTCCTGCAAGTGATTGAGAATATGCAATGCAGTTGTGGATCTATTACAACGATATTCATCTAGCCGATCAATCTGAATTATAGATCATGCTACATAATCTAAAAGCGGCTGTCACGATAAATGACAAGCACTAAGTTTGGGGCGTTTGAAAAGAACAGATGAAGATACGCCATGATAAAAATCCTTGTGCTTGAAGCTGGCAAATATGGCAATGCAACCTCTGACCTCGGAAATGAAAGTAAAATCATCTCGTATACTAATGCTGCATAATGATCTATACCAGCTCTGTATCGTCGGTCGTGATCTAGTTAGCATTACAATATGGAAATACTTTGAGCATTCTGCTAGAAGCTATCATTACCATACTATTGTTCATTGCGATTTTTCCGATAATGATTTATGTTGATCATTTCCGATAATATTGGCTATTCAATAATTTGTTCTTCCAAAACTCTTTTGTTCTCTGGACTACATCAATGCTTTTGGACGATTACGGGATCAATAGTTGAGAGTTTACTATTTGTTGTCTTAGACTCATAAAGTAGTAGTGTTAAAGGATCATATGATACTTATACTGTATTATAAATAGGTATTGTTTGTCGGAAAATTGTAGTGTCATTTTTTATTTTACGTACTTATTTGTTGTTTGGCAGAATCATGATACCAGAATGTTTCACTTCGACTTTCATTTTAGGAGGATTTTAAAACTTCATTGATATTTTCAGTCAGATTATTAGAATTTATTTTCACTGCTTGGGGGCTAGGATTTAAAACAGACCATCTGTTTGTGCCATTTTCCACATTCCTACCTACAATAATATTTTTGGCAACACACTTTTCAAATTATATTCCAAACAACCGCTTTTGTTTCCTACTGGACCTCTTGTGTCAAACTCGCCGCGTCAACACATCTTAAAATCGCATCTTCGCCAATATTCGCATTTTTTCATCCTTTGGACCGCAATAGTAAATCACGCCAGTGATAGAAGAAGGAAGGAGAGAACAATATTCACAAAGTGAGTTTTCCCAACAATAATTATTTTCTGTTATCTCACTTCCGCAAACCTAGCATAAGCACAAACACCATCTAATACAACTTGAGTGATCACGCAGAAAAACACATTGTCAATACTTGATTCCTCGAGAAAAAATTGATGTGCTAGGATCGGATCTTTTACAGAAAAACACAAAGCTTCCAAATACATAATTAGAATTGGCAAGAACTCACCAGCCTCAATCAGCAGAACCCTGTAATCTGACACCTCTGAGAGTCTTGAAGCCACCACAGATCCTGCAGATCCTCCTCCAATGACGATGAAGTCGTAACTCTTGACCCAATCGTGTTCTGCCTGTAATATAAACATAACATTGCGTTTTATAACATAAAATTGCAAGCCTTTTTGCCGAAGGTGTTCCCTAATTGCTAGAGTATCGATTTTACAACGTGCTACCAAAATAATATCCGAAATCTGAGTAGGTAGGTACTATTGAGTGAAAGAAGAGGTGTGAAGACAATATTGTGGATACACAGTTGAGCTTTAAAGCAGCACTGGCAAAAAAGATCAGAAATAAATGGCGAGTATAATAATCTAGTGGACACTCAATAATTACAAAGCTCGGTAATATAGATTAATAAACATATTATTCTAGTGGAGAATAAGGTCAGCATTTGCAAAACCTGCATCAGACCCATAATGACCTACGGACTCGAGGCGAGGATGGATGCAATAAGAACGAAGTAGCTAGAGAGGAAAGCAGAAATGAAGACTTAAAGACATGTCCTGAGAAAAACACTCAGAGATAGAATACGAAGGTGGAGTGGAGACAGGAGATGTCACTGGAAAAACTACGTTGGCAGAGAAACTTCCAAAGATAGTAACGAAGAAATACCAGAGGAACGAAGACCACTGGAGAGTGGGAAAACTGTACCACTAGTATAAGTTATTGTTTATCGAATATCGAAACGATCATCGAAAGAGTTTTGAAAAGTTTTCATACAAAAATGATCGAATGATTCGATCGTTTGATTTTCGAACACTATTTGCACGCTAATAAGCGCTTATTAGCGTGCAATTAGCTTTCGATTAAATTCTAACTAGCCCCACTGGTCATTGGCATCTCAAGAACCTGAAAAAAAGATCCCTGATCTACATAAAGAGGAAGAAGAAGAAGAAGCTTGGCAATAAGGATATTGGAGCCTCGTTTTATTTGCTAAAGCACACCTGTTCTAAATATCCGGGATGTTTGTCATCACCATTTTTTGCTGGTTAAGTACCAAAATTTTGACAGCAGGTAACAAACAGTCGTGATCATGCCATAGATAATAATAAAATTGGCAGGTCGCAATTGAGAATTCTCGCCCCACGCGGGCCCAATCACGACTTGATTGGATTTTGATCACGAGTGGATCAATCAACTTAAATCCCTTTGGTTCAATTTACATACTTCACTCGAAGGGGATTGGAGGGACAAAAAGCAATTCTTTTACTCTTGACTAAGGACTTTTATATTTCGTAGGGTCAATGCTAGATTCAGCTAACAGACTGGATTCAGGGATTGGAATGTGGTAAGAAGAAGTAGAGGATTGGAACGCGGAAATTGTGGTTGGTAACCTGGTGGTTAGGATGCCGGCTGTCGCAGTGTTTCGTGCGAAGATCCTGGGTTCGATCCCAGGTGCCGACCATCTTCCTCTTTCTCGACACAAACTTAAAGTAGCTTACTGTGAAAGAGTCAGAGAGTGTATTTGTGTTCACTTTGAGTGAGCGCAAATTCGTAAAAAAAAGAAAAGAAAGTTTGCAGATATAATTATTGCATAATTGGTGAGATTGTACCTTTAGGACTTGGAAAAAAAATGAGGATATCAGGTCAACGTGGACGATAGCGAAGTAATAAAATTGAATGTTTACAAAATTAGATGGTTTTGACTGAGTTCTAAAATGCCAACGCATCGGTTGTCAAGTAGATAGGTATGCATTCTTAATCGAATGCCTATACGTGATTTTTGGATTTTTATTAATAAATTTGAATAGTGAATCCCTATACAAAATGAATTCAATTGAAAATAAGTGACATCTTCTTTGACATTATTTTTATTTAGTAGTTTATGGTGTAGTTACCTATATTTTATTGCACTTTGCCAGGGCGGTCGCCTTGGGCGCCGCGATACGAGGGGCGCCGCCGTGGGTAAAACAAATTCTATTTTGTTTGTAATACAGTCCAGGGATTCACAAGCGAACTCATAGTTAAGAAAAGCCAAAGGAATGCAATATTTGCAATAAAAAAATTCATCAATTTTTAAATTAAAATCTTAAAAAAATCTAACTAAATTTTATTTTTATTTCATCCTTGATTTGCATTGCAACCGAGCGAGCAACAGGAAATTTTGACTAAGAGACGTCATAGCGGAGGAAAGCAATACGAATTCAATATTTTCAATAAAAAGTTAAATAAACACCCATATGCTAAATCATCTCGGAGTTTGTAATAAATAGTTTTATATGTTTTTTTTAAGTTTGCAATACCTAAAGATGTTTTTTTTATTATATATAATTAAAAATGATGAAAAAAGTACCTATGTTTGTTTTTAAAAATTAGCTTGCACATTATAACCAAATGTTTGGTTGTCAATCACCCGAAAGGCCATGCTCCTAAAATTATATAAATCATGACCAAGGCAATTAGATAAAAACAAAATATTTATATATATATAGGTATATTATAATTCACTTATTTACATAAGTTTATGGTACAATGGTAATATTTGACCTTAGACCGCTTAGCAAGGACACTGCTAATCACAACGATTGTTCTCGACAAAAATTATATTATTTGCCAAATTAAATATTAGAAAAAAAAACCAAGTCAAATTTTCACAAAAATGTTATTTGGGGTTTTTCAAGTCGTCAGCTTAATTAGAAAATCGTGCACCGTCATAATTACACACGACTGTGATAATACAATTACTCGCTGACCTGTAATTACCACGGCAGTTATTGTTGTGGATTTGTTTTTTATTTCGTTGCTGTAGTGGGAAATAGAGTCAACCTACAATTCTACAAAGAAGAAAATAATGAACAATTTTTGTACTAGATTCTTGTGTATTATGTTATATATTGATAAACAATCAACTTTTCAAATTAGAGATTAGGTTAAGTTAACTATTTCAATTGCTTTTTCATTGGTTATTTTTTTAAATAGAACCACTACGGGCTTATCATCTTTTCGCTGGAAAAGTGTGGTCACTTCTACGACAACGACGTTCAGCTTTAGGTCGACTGTCATGAGAATTTCAACTAAAAAGCATCAGTGCCCTTATTCTCGTAGCGGTCTTAATACGCTCTTATCTTGATTGACAATCATAAAATGGCGGATTGGTATTCACAAAACAAGATATCTAGTAGATATCTTAAAAATTCGTTATGATTGAAATATCAGTATGAAAATGATCCAGTTCAAGATAGGATTAACATTAGATTCCGATAGTTTTGTGAATACGACTGCTTGCGATCGTGTCTTAATCTTATCGTTAAGTGATTTTTAAAAGCGATTGATTACGAGAATAGCCCTACAGATTTACGTGTTAGGGTGGTATTGAAAACTCCTAAAAAATGAATGTAACATTTGCATCAAAAAGTTGATATTGTATGTAACAAAAGTCGGTCCTTTTATATAAAATTTGTGACATTTTATTGTTGTGTCAAAAATATAGAATGAAATTGTCTATTCGTTTATTCTTACATAATTCATCTGAATTGTAGATATTCTGGACGATATAGAATTCTTTCTTCATTTCGGAAAAAGAGCTATATTTTGAAAAATTCCGGACGTATGACAGACAGCACAACTTAATGTGTTTGATGTATTTTGTGAAAACGCCTATAATATGATTTTTAGTTATTATTTTTGATTTGCCTTTTTAGATATTCTGGACGATATAGACGATTCTTCGAAAATAAAACTAGTTTTTTGACAATTATGAGTGAGGTTAATTTATTTTATATACTTATCAGCATTAAAAGGGAAATGGTTCCAACCTAAAATATTTGTTTTCACTTGTAAACATCATAAACATGCGTTTTGTAGGTTGACCATATTCATCAGTAGAGCCACGGATTCGTTATTATTTCAATAGTTGGGATTTAGAGTGATTGTTCTGTTTAACCTTCCGCTAGCAGAAAGTGATTGTTATATCTAAACAACAGAGAAATTATAGGTTTTTTTCTCTCATACCAGTAGGTAGTATGTACATATGTGCCTTCCAAAATGTATTTTTACAATGTGCAGGTGTTTTTTTTAACTAATGCACAGAAAATTAGGTACTTACCTAAATACGGAATTAAGAATCGTTCTTGGTTAGCTGTCAAAAATTCTTCGGGATAAGTCCTTTCAATTTTTCAAACGGTTTTCATATTATTAAAAAGCGGTTGGTTAGTTAGCGGTTACGACGCCGATTTTCGTACTGTCCCTCTTTAACCATAAAAGCTTTAAGTACCAAGAAAACTGTGAAAAAGTCAAAGAGTGTATTTATTTTGTGTTCACTTTGGGTGAGCACAAATTATTTTTTCTAAAAAAAAAAAAATGCAATAAATTGATCAATGCGATTTCAACCAAGCTAGTGAAGAAAAGCTTAAAAATACGATACGATCCGGGCTCACTCATAATGAACACAGATACACTTTCGACATCTATATCACACTAACCAGTAACCAGCTCGTTCGCCGCTTGCCGATGAACAGTCGTGCGGTCTGTGCAACGTCGCTTATTTTCAGTGTTTTTTGTTATATCGTTAGTAATAAAATTACTGGAGTCGGTCGTAAAAAAAAAAAAACAAAATTTATTTCTATTTTCTGGTTTACTTTTTTATGTTTGATTAATTTGTTTTGGTTGTTTGTTTTCTTTTGGTTTCGGAACAAGTAAGTGTCCTCCACTATGGAGGAAGCAGGCCAGCCACCAGACCCACCTGATGGCAGAAAACGGCCACCACCTGTCAATATAGACCACGACGTTCCCAGGAAGGTCGTGGCCTTTACACCCAACGAACCATCATCCACGCATCTCCCACCCTCAGAATATAAAATATTTTCTACAGGCCCGTTCGTCGTGTACCTTCAGAATCAAGATACCTCCTCCGCAATTCACCCGCTGGTAGTTGGTCGCCTCCTACATACAAATAAATTTACAGGTATTGTCAACGGCTCAATAAAGGCAGAAGGTAAGTACAAAATTTGTCTATCTTTTAAAACTGCAAAGCAAGCAAACGAATTTGTTAAAAATGGTGAATTCTTGTCATCTCAAAGGCTTAAGGCTTTTATACCAGCACATAAACTGGTTAAACACGGAGTTATCCGCGGAGTTACCGAGGATATTGACATTGAAGACATAATTAAAGATGCTCAATTGCCGGATGGTTTCGGCAATATCGTAAAAGCAAGAAGATTGAGCCGAAAGGTAAAATCCGACGAAGGGACTACCTGGAAACCCTCCCAAACACTGGTCTTAACTTTTGAGGGACAGCGCATTCCTGAACATATATTTATGTATCATAATGCTTTCCGTGTAGAACAGTATGTGTTTCCGACCGTATTGTGCTACAACTGTTGTCGATTTGGTCATACAAAAACGAAGTGCCGCTCAAAACCCCGCTGCTATAAATGTGGAGAACAACACGCTGGGGATGAATGTAACGTTTCGTCTCTGAAATGCGTTAACTGCGGAGGTCAACACTCTGCATCGAACATATCGTGTCCCGAACTCAAAAGACAACAAAACGTTAAAAAGACTATGGCAACAGACAATATTTCATATAAGGAGGCATTAGATCTCCACCCAAGCATCTCCTCCACTTACGCTGGAAAAACAGCTTTTAATGCGCCAAATAACTCATACTCCGGGACGTCAATCATTTCTCCAAGATCAACTCGCCCAAAATCTCCGCGACAACGTTTGTTTATTCCACCCACACTTTCCCCAAAAGAGCATGAAAGCAACCTCATGTATACGAACGGGGAGCCCCTTAAATTTAAGGATGGCTGCGCCCTTAACTCCAATAAGACCGACGACAAAGACTTAACCACAAAATCTTTACTTATAGAAAACCTTTCACTTCTTTTGCTTAACCTTATTTCAAATAACGAAAAAAATTCACCGTCCATCGCTGCTAACCTCTTAAATTATTTGAATGAATTCTGTAAATCTAACAATGCCTCAAATTCAACAGATAAAGATCTTACAGTGGAACTGTCGTAGCGCGAGCGCTAATCGAGACGACATTCTACTTCTAATTAAAGAACACCAACCTGACATTGTTGCACTTTGCGAAACTTGGTATACATACAATTCTTATGTTTCCTTCCCTGGCTTCTCTTGTCATAGGAATGACCGCCTTGACGGGAGAAGTGGGGGTGGAACTGCAATTCTAATTAAAAATTCCCTCTACTACAAAGAGATTCCCATCTCCTCTCCTTTAAATGTGCAGCTATCGGCTGTAAATTTGGGAGACATTTCAATAGTTTCCGCATATATTCCCCCACGTAACTCCTTTGATGAAGTATTCTGGAAGAACACGTTCTCCAAACTAGGTAAAACGTATATTATTTTAGCAGACTTTAATGCACATGGCATGCCGTGGGGATGCGCTTCAACAGACTCAGCCGGAAGAGGAGTAATTGACGTAACAGATGAACTAAATCTGTGCATCCTTAATGATGGAAGTGCCACCCGATTCTCCCTCCCTCACCAAAACCAAAATGCTCTGGACATCTCTATTTGTACTGGTGATATCGCATCATTGACATCGTGGAGGGTTTTGGATGACACAATGTCGAGTGATCATTACCCCATTTTAATCGACATTAATAATAAATCACAACATCTTAGGCCCCAGAGGAATCGTAAAAGATACTGCACTCGATTTGCTGACTGGTCGAGGTTCTCTTCAAACTTAACCAACTTTGTTGACACGATGTCGCCGCTTCAACATGAAGCAGAAGCCTGCGCTTCGCAGATTTACGACATATTCGACAAATCGGCAAAAAACACTGTACCACGGACAACGTCCATGGCAACTAACAGAAAACATCCCCCGTGGTGGGACGTCGAGTGTGACGAAATGGTTAAAAATAGGGCACATACTTTAAAAAAATACAAAAAAAATTTGACACCGGACAATTATTTGGAGGTTAGAAGGGTGCAAGCATTGACAAAGAAATTATTGAGAAAAAAGAAACGTCACGGATGGTACAACTTCTGCAAATCATTGTCCCCGGATACCAACATTTCGGAGATATGGCAGTCAATTCGACAATTCCGAGGAGTTTACTCCCCAAAGTCAGATCCGTGGAAATATTATTCATCGTGGATTGCGGGCTTTGTAGGAAGGCTGGCCCCGGACTACGTCCCAAATCTGTCTGAGATTCAAAAAGAGAACACTTACAATACTGAAGACTCCCATTTTTTAACATCACCGTTTACCCTCGACGAACTGAAATCAGCTATTAATTGCTCAAACGATTCCACACCAGGTCCAGATAACGTCCCATACACATTTTTCAAACATTCTCCGGAGGAGTTTCTGGCTTGCATTTTGAACCTCTTTAATTCAATAATGAATTCTGGAAATATTCCTTCGGAGTGGAAAAGTCAACTAATTGTCCCCATCCCAAAGCCTGGAAAAAGCCCCTTTTTGGATAGCTCTTACAGACCAATCGCACTATCAAGCTGCTTTCTAAAATTATTGGAGCGCATGCTCAAATGTAGACTGGAATGGTTTTTGGAGAGCAATGATACAATACCGGAGTGGCAGTGTGGGTTTCGGAAAGGGAGATCATGCATCGATAATATTGCGATGCTTGTGTCGGATATTGTGCTTGCAAAAACTAGCGGAAAGGCGACGGTTGCATGTTTTATGGATATCCAGAGCGCTTATGATAACGTCACACTACCCATACTTTTTAAAAAAATGCTGCAGGCTGGTTTGCCGAAGCAAATTTGTTGTTTGATATTTAATATAATGTCAGAACGTAGAATTATCATAGATACCCCAGATGGAAGTATCTTCCGAAACGTATATAAAGGACTACCACAAGGGTCTGTTCTAAGCCCGATATTGTTTAATATTTACACACTTGATATTGGTCAAACAATCGCACCTGAATGCTCAATTTTGCAGTATGCTGATGATCTTGTTGTTTATTGTGCTGAAAGCGTTATATCTAAAGCTGCTGTTATGCTCAACGAAACTATGAACTCTATAAATGAATGGCTCATTAATAACGGCTTTTCCTTATCAGCGTCCAAAAGTCAATTAATTGTTTTTACAAACAAGCACCGCGTTCCACCAATATCCATATCAATCAACGAGGAGGAGATTCCAGTCAAGGAATCTATACGGTTTCTGGGAATAGTATTGCAAAGGAAGTTATCCTGGAACATGAACATTGACAGCATCATTGCTAAGTGTGAGAAAAACTTAAACATCATGAAAGCCGTATCAAGAGTGTGGTGGGGCGCACATCCCTCCACTTTGAAAACTCTCTACATTGCACTCATTCGTAGCCACTTGGAGTATGGAGCCTTTTTAATGGAACCACTCCCACATTACCTCTCATTAAAATTAGACAGAATTCAATCAAAATGTTTGAGAATCATATTGGGAGCCATGCGTTCCTCTCCCTTGATAGCCCTGCAAGCTGAATGCGTTGAGATGCCTCTTTTCCTGAGGAGAAAATCCTCCGCACACCGTTTTCTTATAAAAAAAATGAACCAAAGTAATCATCCGATATTTCAGAAAATAAATTCACTTTCACAACGATATGCAGATTCCCCCAAGTATGCAAACAAACTTCCACCTCTACTGTGTAATTCATTGGAGTTAATAAATGACAAATTTGAATCCTGCTTCGCACACACACTTCCAATATACTCAATTCCTTTCGACTCATTAATGTATTCCCCTTTAATTATACCATCCATAAATTTAGACAAAAGCCACGCATCTCTTTCCCCTAAACATGTGAAAAATATTTTCCAAAATGAAGTTTCAAACCGTTGGCCAAAATCAGTATTATTTTACACAGATGGGTCCAAAAACTCTGTTGGCGGATGCGGTGCCGCTTTTTATTCCCCCGCTCCCAGCATTTACAAGAAATTTCAGCTTCCTCAGATTTGCTCTGTTTTTACAGCGGAATGCTTGGCAATGAGAGAGGCTCTGAGAGAAGCCATCACATTATTGTCCTCTGATGTTGTCATCTTCACTGACTCCCTAAGCTTGGTTAACGCTTTGCAATCTAATTTCAATGCCCACGCCAACAACCATCTAATTTGTGATATTAAAAAACTATTGTTTATAGCAAACAGTAAAGACATACCTTTATCAATCGTCTGGATCCCATCCCATATTGGAATACCTGGAAATGAAACAGTTGACTTGTTGGCCAAAGAGGCCTGTTCCTGTGGTATTTTCCCCCCATACTTTGCACCCTCCTTAGATGACTGCATTAATTTTTCAGAAAACACAGTTAGAACTGAGTGGAACGCAGTATTTGTGGCGTCTCCACACGGTTCTAACTACAAAGAAATTCAACCCTCAATCCTGTCTAAACCGTGGTACCACGGGATGAAATTATCCAAGCTGACCGTCTCTCTCATATCAAGGCTGAGATTGGGTCATTGTATCATTGCGTCACATCTTGCCAAAATCAACATTCTTCCTTCTTCCATGTGTGAGTGTGAAAAGGAGGAAGAAACTGTCAATCATATTTTCTTCAACTGCCCTCTCCTACCTAACGAAGAATTTCTACTGGACATTCTGGCGCAGGGAACTACTTTCCCTGTGTCAGTGAATTTCTTATTAGCCCAAAATGACAAAAGAATAATATCCACAATTGCCAAACATTTAATAAAAAATAAAAAGATGATTTAATACATTAAATGATTTCCAACTTAAAAACTTGAATTTAATGCGCAACTTTTAATTTAATTTCCGTTTACATGACCAACCCCGTTCCCCTTAGTCTCCGCACCGCCTAGGTGTTAGTGACAACAACATTAAATCTATTTTTAGACGGCATCACATCGCTGACGCTCCAGGTGTAGATAACAAAAAATATGATTGAGAATATTTCCTAATTCATTTTGATGATTGTGCATTTTGAATTACTCGTGCTGTATTTTACTTTTTGGTGGGCTGCTTCACCCTTGTTTTGGGTGCTTGCCCAAATAAAATTAAATAAATAAATAAATAACCAGTAACCATGCACAGGGTTGTGTCGTGAAAGTGGAACTGGTCGGTACCACTGAGTATAAATATTATTAGAGATCTTTTTTGGATGCGCAGAACCGAAAATTGGTTCCTTTATTCAACAGTCACGTGACTGAAGATAAATTATCAATAATTATTCATTTTACTTTCATCCACAAGCACAAGACAAGACAACAAAGCCTATAGGTACTTCCTTTAACTAATTATATGATTAAAACATAAAATTCCTCTATATTAACGCTAAACTATTTAAAATAAAAAATCAAATGTCACACACTGCTAGCGACAAACGTCACATTTTGTATGAGTTTAAACTCGCTGTTAACAGCAGTCACGTGGTAAATGTTGGGACCATGCGCACTAACACATTATTTCTCTAGTATTATTTCTTCTCAAAGGTCAGCACCGGGATTCGAACCCGCAACATTTGGTACTCTGTGTGTTCGAAAGCCGTCCACTGGGCTACTATCAACTTCATTGATAATAATAATACTATTCTAATTATTAAGATATAACAAATTGTGTTGTTTTTGACAAAAAAATTAATATAATTTTGACATGAAAACTGTGGGGCTAGTACGAGTTTTATCGAAAGCTTATTGCACGCTAATAAGCGTGCAAATAGTGTTCTAAAATCAAACGATCGAATCATTCGATCATTTTTGTATGGAAAATTTTTGAAACTCTTTCGATGATCGTTTCGATATTCGATCATCGAAAACTTATACTAGGGCTACTGGTCCTTTCCTCCTAAAATTTTGTAGGACCTACTCAGGTGCTGCACAAATTGAACGCAAGTTATTAGCAGGCGGGCGAATAGAGAAATCATGATAATTTTTTCATAAATAATGCGATTTAGACTATTCCAGAAAGGTGCTACATTCTATTAATGATAAAATATCGAAAGGAAACTTACATTAGGTTTGGGTCTCCCACAAGGGTCCTCCAGGTCGCACTGACTCCTCAGGAAGACTTCCAGAAGTCCCATGAAGAGCATATAGGCCCCTCCTCCACAGACGTTGGCCAGCGTTGGGCCCGCACTCGTGATCGGGCAGTCGCACGACATTTTCTGCAAAGAGGAGTATTTACTTAAGAAAGTTATATGTACAGTGGATTAATTAATAGATGGAAGAACAACAAATTGACAGCAGTTGCAGTCTTTAAATTTGGTTGCTCTCTTGTTCTTAATAATTTCCAACTTTATCTATATATTTCATTAATTATTAAATATCTACTTGTTGTATACATGGGATTTTTCGACATGTTGAACATGTCGAGAATTCTCATGATTAGGAGTTTCGAAGACTCAAATATTACCACCTAATGGCGAACGTTGTTAACGTAAAGTGATCACACTAAGCCAGCCTTCGAAATAACAGTAGAAGTATAAGCCCGCAGTGGTTTGTTCCATTTAAAAATCGAACATCAGTAATGTATTGTTAGAGTCATTAGTTGTTAGGTAGGTACATTCAAATTTTATTAATTTTATATTCATTAAAAATTGCGAAAATATTATTATTATTATGTTTATGGCATCCCATCCCTTGAGGGACGATTTGTGCCAGTTTCAAATATTTGATGTTTTGCAAAACAAAAATATTATGCTTTAATTTATTTTTCTTTTATTTTACATAAAGACTTACTATTTTTACATTCACACAGGCCTTACATACTTACAATCACGCCCTTACATACATACATTCTCGCATTTATATAAAAATATATACATACACGCACACACACATACTGTTTATGTAATTCTGTTTTACTGATTTAAATTTTTTTTGTAGACAGAAAGCTTTTCAGAGTGTAACAGACAAGACATATTAATGGGGAACTGGATTTCATCGATTTCGTAATAAAGTTCATATTATGAATCTCTTATTGGGCAACCGCGAAAATGTTGTCAATTCACTATTATTTAAACTTATTCAAATCAAATCATTCTCGGCATAAAAATGCCTTTTCCATGTTAAAAATTTATTAGAGGGAACCAAAAAAAAAAACATAATGAAATGAAATGGTACTTATATGTAGATAGTTTTGTTTAGCATATTTGATAGTGTTCTTGACTGACATCCACCCATGCAAATGTGAATACACGAAACGCATGGTCACACGACACTTTGCATGGAAAAAATCCTACTTTTAATTAAAAATACCTAACAAAACACTACGACCTAAATTAATTGTTTATGTTTGCAGACACGATAGAGTTGCATAATGAAATATTTTTTATTGGCAGTATTGTTAGTTGAATGCAAAATTCCGTGTGAATGATTCATATTTCTATCCGAAGCATGTGTTCCTTTTGTGGCATTAGATCTTTGAATAAACCGATACCTCAAAGGCTACTTAGCGTTATGCGGTGTTCACACGGGGCGATATAAGGCGAGACAATTTCGCTTGCATAAAAAAAATATCGCTCGGTCGCCCATTGATCGTGTGATGTGTTCACACGAGTCCACCGACATACATTCAATCTGTCAGGTGCGCTGATTTTGACGTAGTTTTAAAAATGGCGGACGTCGCGGAGTAATTGGGGTTAGTTGAAAATATTGTTTTAGTTTAGACGATATGAGGAGACTCCTAATTAAGGAAAAATCAAGAAAAAAAGGCAGATATTGGGTGCTGAATTGGATTCTAAGGAGAAAAAAATTTGGAGCACTGCTGTCATCTGTCAAGAAACAGAACATAAAGAGAATTTTACCATAGATACGGACGCCGCGCATAACTGCGCATGCGCGCATCGTTCTACAAGAAACAAAAGTTGAAAGGTGGTCAACTTGAGGCGATATCGCTTTTAATCTTTTTTATAGCTTCAGATTTATCGACAATCTGTGCACACGGTTCAATTGGCTGGCGATATTTTAGTGTCCTGGTGATATTCGCCTCTTGTGAACACCGCATAAGTGATACTTTTGCCGAATTTGACATTTTTTTCGCAAACGACGCTAAAAAATATTAAATTTATTATTTCAGTCCTTTTGAAATATTTAAATGCAAATATCACTTTTTTTAAAATATGGACTTAGGCATTTTTTTGAAATTGGCTATTCAGTTGAAAAAAGAGTGGAGGTCATTCTCTCTACCCTCAAGAGACAGCCTGATGGATAAAAAAAAATAAAAAAAAAAATCAAAAAGGTCTCCCTCAAGATCATTGAACAAAATGTTTTTCAAAGATTGAATGTTTTCTGTATTCTCTCTTCGAAAATCGACAAGCGTTATATAAAGCTGTGTAAAAGACGAAATGTGTGTTGTCTTAAAAGATGATGAGTTGTGTTCAAACAATGGTTGTTACTTAGCTTAGTTGAAGAGTGGTAGGTTTAAGTAATGAACAATAAATAATTACTATGCGTTACGTTAGGTAGGTAGATGGCGTGTGTTCCGTCAGAGGGCCCATTGTTTAGCCGCGGACAGTGAAAGTGTTGCGTAACGTAACTGACGGAAGATCGGTATGCGAGTGCGTGAGGCTCGGTTCCAGGGTCGGTGTGACTTCTGTCAATCTCGTCAAACAAACTGACAGAAAAATTTAATTAATCTGTAAACATTTATAGTCAAGGGTTTTCAGTAGCTTCTTGTCAGATTTAAAAAATATTGAAACTTAAAAAATATTTCGGCATATCATAATATAGTAATATTAATATAACACTTTTCTATACAAAGGTGTCAGTATAGCCGGCGGAACTTATTACCCGAGGCAATTTTTTCCAGTCAACCGCTCATGTCCAATCTGAGACAAGCCAACCCTATACATTTCATTTCCCTGGCGCCGTATAGTAAGATAGTGGTAATTGAAATTTTGATTGCATAACACTTCTAAGAATTCTCAACAGATTTCTAAACGGCAAAAAATAATTTGTAGTATCTACCTACATATACATTGTATCAAGTTGTTGACAGAAAATTTGGAAATGGGGTACTGTATCCCCTATAGACTAGGAAAAAAATATTTGAAATATTTATGTTAAATTTGTTAAAATTAAAAACAATGTTAATTTTCTCTCATCTTCATAATTCGTTTGATGCATAACAAAATATCCAAATACCGAGTTTCACTTTTCTCATTGAAATTCAAACGAATGTGAGGTGTGAAAAATCGCTTTCTGGATGCGATTTGGTCAAGCTTGTAGCAAATCTCTTTATGACTTGCTACCAAGTGTGATTCGACATGCATATTTCAATAATTTCCATCTTATTCAATCCGCTTGAAAACCTTCCTGATCTGTTTATTTTGCTTGCACCAATAGTTAAGACTATCCAGATTCGTCTGTAGCACTGCAGATAAACTTTCCACAGTCTTATGCAACTTGAGGTCTTCAGCAAACAGCAACACACCCACATCTCCGGAGATCTGAACCATGTCATTTATAAAAACATTGAATAATATTGGTCCCAAGTGCGATCCCTGAGGCACGCCGCTGTGAGCAGATACAGTATCCGACAAGAAATCACCGACTCTGACTTTAAAAGTTCTCTGCCTGAGGTAACTCTCAATCCCAGACAACAGGCATAAAAAAGGGTCATTAACTGTTTGAAAAATCAGTTATATCGCGGAAAATCAGTTGCAGCAGTGGGGGCGTTGCACTTAGACCTATGTATTATGAGAAACGACAACGTCTCACTGAAAGCTAAAAACTCGTGCATACGTAATCCAGTTACCATTAATGATGTATGGATGTGAAACGTGAACATGGACGGAAAAAGAAGAATGTAGTATAAGTAAATGCAGTAGAGATAAGAGCTCTACGAAGAATATGTGTAAAGACTCTGTGGGATATCTAAATGAATGAGATATTAGGAAAGAATGTGGTATGGAAGTTAGTGCTGTAACAAAGAGGAAAGTCAATTAGTTGTGATGGTTTGGGCATGTGGGAAGAATGGATGCAATGAGAATCTATAAAGCTGAAAAGAAAGGCGTAAGAAAGCGTGGATGACCGAGAATGACGTGGATCGAACATATCGATTCCGTTGTCAAGGAAGGCCAGGTTAGAATTAAGGGAAATAGGAGTTGTATCAGAAATGGTTTGTCGGTCGGAACATGTATAAAACTGTGGGTAATTCGACGTTTCATATATTTTTTCGATATAAATTTTCCAGGGATACCTGTTATTATTAATTGTCCTAGCAACTATCGGCATCCCGGCGATTAATTGAAAAATGTTTCCCATTGTTGGATAGTTTTTTTTGTTATTTATATGAAAAAAAAAAAAACAAATCAAATTAATAAGTTACGGACGAACTTATGAATCTTATATTATCGTATAAGTAGGATGGGCATTGATAGCTCTTTTTTAATCAGGAGCAGGGGTACGTACATAAAAAATTATTATGCTCGCTAGAAAAAATGATATTTTTTTGATTTCCGAAAAGTTCCCTTAAGTCTAGTCAAAATAACTTTGATAAGGGTTACTTAACTGTCACAAATTTATTGGTTTATGTCAATCACATCTCCAAAAGCTATGGGAAATGGTTCCCATGTCCATGCGATATACAGATTATAGTAAGGCTTTGATGCGACACGACATGATGGATGCTGAGCCTTAACCTCAGGAGTTTTGGAAATCAAGGATACCGTATACACTATACAGCTACCATTTGATCAAACCATCTTGCCTTAGAACTGATGGTTGATGACGTAAGAAATATTATGTTCATAATAATAGTAAGCAGTACAAGTGATTATTGCAATTGTAAAGGGTCAAACAGGTTAATAATAACGTTTTATCTTCAAGTCAAAGATGTCTAAAGAGAAGTAGGTACTCATCAGATTTCAATCTAAAGACTTGACCAGTGGTAATTGAAAATGCGCCCAAGCAGAACTGCAGAAATAGATAGTTTGTTCTTAGATAAACAAGCACCTACTGAGTCGGGTTGAAAATCGAAAAGTCTGCATTTTTTGGTTTCCTTAATAACACTAAATGAGCATTTCAAATATGCCATGAATATGCATGTCTTCCGTATTACGAATATCCAAAATTTGATTTGATTTATATAACACCATGACAAGATTAGAGGCCTCCAGCTTTGTAAATTAATTCTTTATCAATAAAATTTATAGTATTTATCTACATAAAACTAGCTGAATTATCGCGTAAAAACTACAGACATCCCATCAGTGGCTCTAGACAATTTTGAGCTTATTGAAATTTCTCGTAATATTCGGGAATTTGAACATTACCACTGTTCGATATACAACATGGGTAGGCACTAGGTACGTATATCGAATTGAGTTTACGAATATTACGTCGTATTCAAAATTTATTCTATGCGTACTAAGTGCAACAAAAAGCGATCGCTTTTCTCATCCCCTGTCAACTTTTCGGATTCACCTTTTCGCACCAAAACGTCAAATTCGGAAAATACGCTCGGAAAACCCTCATAATCAAAATAACGGTCGGCGGTCCCATATATAAGTGTTGTGCACATCAAGAACATTACTGGAACCAGGAGTAAAGGAATGAACCAGCAAACAATCGGTGAGTCCCTTTCCAATACAGTCCATTTCTTCTTCGTTCGTCTACGTACTTCCTGCTTAAAGCTGGGAGACGTAGCGGACAACCACCTAATGACGAACGTTCTTCGAAATAACAGTAGAAGACGGTCGTAAGTCTGTAGTAATTTGTTCATAATTTTTGGATTTTTTTAAAAGTAAAAGCAACTATAGAGGAATTGTTTTTATTAAACCGTCGGAATTCATGTCCCATCCGAATCATAAATAAACCAAAAATGATATTCCATTATTTTGCGGTAAGCTCCTAAAGCTTTTTGTGTCACCTGTAAAAGTTTCTTTGGATACCAGCTTGCCCCTTTTCATGTCTTCCAATCTGATCCTGTAGGGCTATTCTCGTAATCAATCGCTTTTAAAAATCACTTAACGATAAGATTAAGACACGATCGCAAGCAGTCGTATTCACGAAACTATCTGAATCTAATCTTAATCCTATCTTGAACTGGATCATTTTCATACTGATATTTCAAACATAACGAATTTTTAAGATATCTACTAGATATCTTGTTTTGTGAATACCAATCCACCATTTTATGATTGTCAATCAAGATAAGAGCGTATTAAGACCGCTACGAGAATAAGGGCCCAGGAGCCTTATTCCCATAATCATTTAAAAATCACTTAACGATAAGATTAAGACATGATCGCAATCAGGTCGCCCTTGAATTTGACGTTTGTAAGATAGTTACGGGAATGCCGATTACATAGAATTTCATACTAATATTTCAAACATAACGAATTTTTAAGATATCTGCTAGATATCTTGTTTTGTGAATACCAATCCGCCATTTTATTATTGTCAATCAAGATAGGAGCGTATTAAGACCGCTACGAGAATAACCCTACTGATTCTTGATGACTTTATTGGATTTTTTTTTATATAGTACATTGGAACTAGGATGATAATAATAATATGACACCGCGATTATCCAGCCGACATACAAACCGCTGGATATTTTATGATAAAGATTGAATAGATTGCAGGTTAGATAACAATAGGAACTACTATTAGTGCACCTGTAGATAAATGATCGTGTTATTTTGACACTACAGTAGAATCCTTTTTATTCGGTCGTGCCATTTTAGCCCGGCCTCGATGTTTTCTAGTTTGATTTTAGTGTTGGCTAATGCACGATTTTAAAATGTGTTTATATGATGAACTTACATTTCAAAATGTCTAATATACTAACCTACTGCAAACGCATCTTAAGTAGTGGTGCGCAGGGTCAAAATTAAGACTAGGCTATAGCACACGCACATTGGCGTGTTCGATCTTGTTTTTTCTCAATTTAAGTAAAATACAAAAAGTGTGGATTGCATAATGTTAAGATGTCGAATATTAAAAATACATTTTTTTAGGAGAACTAAATTGTTACACTAACTTTAACATTATACAGTTTAGACCGCAGGAGTTAGGCATCAGATGTCAAAAAAAGGTTAATTTATTTATTCATTTTTATTTCCATTATCAACATAAATACAACAATTAGTTACTATATTATTATTCAAATTTATTGCCCCACTAGACAACGTCTATTCTGAAACAGTAGGCACAGCTATATTAAATCATTCATCGAACTAATTTAATGTAAGTACATATAAAATTCATAAAAAAAACAACACCCTACTAAATTATACAACTAAAATAACAAAACAAATCAGTTCCTCTCAGTCCTAAGCCTATGTACACTGAACTCCACTTAACAAAACACACAACCATAAACAATCATGTATAATAATTATTATAGTGAAAGATTTTTTTTGACTCTTACCTATTTCCCAAATATGAGTGATCAGTCTCTATAATAAAATATCTTTTGTTAACTCTGTAAATAAATAAATTTTTAAAGAATATGTAACAACTACTAATGACTCTAACAATTCATTACTAATGTTCGATTTTTAAATGGAACAAACCACTTCGGGCTTACGACCGTCTTCTGTTATTTCGAAGGCTGGCTTAGTGTGATCACTTTACGTTAACAAAGTGGCAATATTTTTAAGTCTCCGAAACTCCTAATCATGAGAATTCTCAACATGTCGAAAAATCACATGTATGCAACAAGTAGATACCTATTTAATAATTAATGAAATATAGAGATAAAAGTTGTAAATTATTGAGAACAAGAGAGCAACCAAATTTGAAGACTGCGACTGCTGTCATGTATTTGACGCCAGGATATGACTATTTATAAAAATAAATTTTTGTTCGTTTGTGATGGTTCGATTATTTAGGCATTTTTAAATGAAGAAACCTATATATAGGTAATATTTGAAAATAATTTTTAACATTTTTTTTTATTAACACTGGAGTGAATATGATTATGCCGGACGACTTTCCCGACATGAACCGAATAAAGTGTCGTTGGCTGTGGTTGAAATGAGTTATTATAGTTTAATGTTTGGTGATTGATTAGTGTTTATGGTTTTGGTAACCCTGAAAGTCTTTGTGGCCAACAGCCGCCACTTGTGGTCAATTTTATGAGTTGAGAACGACTCAGCCTTAAAGCGTTGTTACATTAATTAGACAATCTTAATCCAAAGTAAGTCAGCATTTGATTAAAACTCTCGTCAGTTTATCGTGGTTAAACTTTGGTTTGCCTACCTTCGCTACCTTTAAGAACATACATAAATGTATGGAAAGGCAAAGATTTTATAAGAGCCCTTTAATGCGTTCGATTTTAAGCAATGTTAATAACATCCTCCCACACCATGTCCAGCTCCCTCAACTCAGCCTCGAAGGAAAGGAACACAGTACGAGAGGGTCTTCTACGTCTTCGAGATTATGATGAGAGAAAAAACAGTGCTCTTCTCGGCCAACTGTCATTCGGCATCCTTAAAAATGTCCCAGCCATGTCAATCTCCTCTTTACAATGATGAAAAAAATGGGACTGCGCTGAGTGCGCTGGTGTAAAGCGTCGTTCGTGATGCGGTGGTACCATCTTATACCCAAGATTCTCCTGAGGCATTTCGTTTCAAATGAAGATACCTTTTATACAGGAGAATGTACACAAAATACCCATATCGCAAGAGGAAGTCCATGAAGGTGAAAAATAGAAGGAAATATTTTTTTTCAAGAAAAATAAGGTTGTTTTGAGAAAGCGGAAGGTGGTTGGTACTAGGGATCGAACCCATGACCTCCATCATCCATCGCTGGAATCAGACATATTTCATACTTCATTTTTTTCCTGCAGGTTACTGTATGCAATAACTTTTTATTCCGCATAGCGGCTATCCACTGCTGGAAATGGGACTCATCCATTTTTTCCTGAAGTTTCTATTTGCAGACATTTTTTTATCCCTCAAGGCGCCTATGTTGTCAGATCATCTATTCTAGTTGTTTAAGGCCTCTCTTGTTCTTCCAAGATCTACGTGTTGAAATTTAAGAGTCCCAGTTAAGAGATTTTAATTTGCTACATACACTGTGCCTCTGTTGTCGCTTCTATTTTGCTATGCGATTCATGACGTCTGTTATTTTGAATCTCTGCCTAATTTTCTCGTTTTTTAATCGTTTATAGGCTCATATCAAGCATGTTTCTTTTCAGAGTTTTCTCTGTGAAATTGAGCTTTTCCAAACTGTCTCTTTGAGAGAGACATGCATGTTCTTCAATGTAAATAGTCACTGTTATGTGTAGGTAATGTATGATTTTAACAAGATTGAATAACATATTATGTGGCTCCTAGCGGTTTTTGTATTTCTTGTTACAATGCCATTAACTATACATAAGCATATCACGACAACAAGTAGGTCCCTTTATTAAAATGTTAAATTTCTGGTATCAGGTAGTTTTGCAGATTGCAGACATGTGTTCGGTACAACCAGCATATCTGCACACAGGTGTTGTCTTTATAACCATCCCAGCGTTCTGAGAAGATGATAAAACACCTAATGCATAAATTTTATGTCACAATCTACAAGCTATCATTTTGATTAAATCCATTTTGAAATCTTAACTATCATACGTTCATTACCCAACTCAATATATATTGATCTAATTAAATTTATGTTAGTCATGCCTGGGGATTAAATTTATTTAGAAATAATGACATAACGAAAACATTGCCATGATAATTATTTAATTGCGATACTTATAATTTTATAACTGGCAAAACAAATGAAGTTAAAAAATTATAATAAATACCTATGTTTTATCATAGCAAAATGTAATGAGTTTATTTCCATTTAGGTATAATAAGAGGACACAATATGGCGATTGAAATAGTTATTTCAAGATGTAGTGTAAAATTTTGCTGCCGGCGGCGGGCGACGGTTGCCTGAGGCAATTTTAAAAGTGTACCGTTTCCTTAAAATATGATAATTAAAAAAATCATCATAATTTGATATGCCTAGAATTATAATTTTGAGGTGATTAGTAAAGTTTAGAATTTCCCACTATTATATCCCAGTTTTAATTAATGAATGACGTCAATGTTACAGAGTCGCTGACCGGAACTATTACATAATATAGGTAGAACAGAACAACTAGGTTAGATGCCCATTTTTTCTTTAAGCTTTAAGTAGCTTACTGTAAAAGAGTCAAAGAGTGTATTTGTGTTCACTATGAGTGAGCCAGATTCTTTGAAAAAAATCAAATAGGAAGTTTATCTCATTTTTGAACAACATTTATTGTTGATTTTTTTTAATGACCTTCACCTTGTTGGTGTTCCTGGCCAGTCTCAAGTACCAAACTACCAAACAAGGGCGGATCCAGGGGGGTCATTACACGACATATTATTTTTGCTATAAATATATTACCTAACTACTTGTCTTAAATACTGACATGACATTTGCATGTAATCTTTTCTAGGTAGGTATATATGTTATTTACCTATATTGACATACGACATTTCGCCCCCCAAGCAATTTTGTCTACGCTGTTCTCAATGGTTTTGTAATTGTGTAACATAATTATTATGATTTAATATGCGTGTATTATTCAAAATGATGTGAGGTGAATGATTGGGTGAATATATATACCTATATGAAAATATATCACATTTTCAGAAATTAATGTAAGGCTCCTAAATTATTAAGGCTTCTTTATCTACAACTTTCAACTTTCGACTACATTCAAGAGCTGGATTGGACCATCTGACAAGCAGGAAAATTTCCCCTGCGCCTCAAACCTTTTTATAATATTGACTGATTAACAAAAACAAAAATGTACCTACTTATAAAATTATATGAAAATTGTGATGAAATGGCCATACGCTAAATAAATTTATTTATAAGAGACACCAACAGAACACTGAACATGAGTGAACAACACAAACAAAAAAAATCATGAATTAAAACATATAATCTCTACTGCTCCATTATATTATCTATCAAGGTATCTTCTACATATTTACGAGTATATGCATATTTACTATGTATACCGATATTAACCCATTAGTGCATAAAGTTGTGTGTCCCATTTATTTTAATATTTTTTTCATTAATTTGCTATAAATGTGGATTAAAATAAAAATCAAAAATTATTTTTTGAAAAAAAAATTTTTTTATATATTTTTTGGATCGTCCGATATATCGGACACCATGCATACAAGACAATTTACTGGGCCATACTTATGTTTACTATCTATATTACATACATTATTTTGATGAAGAAAATGCAAACTTTGGGATAGAAATTTAATTTTTATTAGTCTGATGTAATCAAATTATTGACCAATGAATATTTATTTATGGATTTTGAAAATAATTAGTGAGTATATTGTCAAAATTGTAGACTATGATGGAACAAAATATTTTGGATGAGACCCTATCTATTACCCTAAAGTTGATTTTTCTTCGCATTTGAAAGAACATCATCTTTTCAAGCAAATTTTATGAATCTAGAAATCCGTAGCTTGAAATATGTAGACATCAAGTGAACCAAGAGTACTTTGTCCTCAAGAAGTGCGATAATAAGGGGGGCCAGCTTTTGAAAGGTTGGGTACTACACGTAAGTCTTCTTACACCATAATTCACTCTTCTCGGTTTCTCGCTGTGTTTTTTTAAATGACCAGCTGGATATCAGTGCCTTGTTTTTAAATTGACATAATGGATTTCCTTTTTTTTCTTTACCAACAAATTTTCATCCACTCCTGAATATACGCCTATCACCTAATATAATCAGTATAAGAGGCAGTTGGACAGTCACTGCTTGTGACTGTACTGGTTGACTAGAAAAAAATGACAACTTTCTATGTAAAAGTGTTTAATTTATTTATTTACTATCATGGAGATTTAGCACCATAAAAGTTAGATGGCTTAACCCAGTTTATGGACCTACAACCCCAACGATTTATAGTTCGTATCTTGTTTGAAGCGAAAAACAGCTCAATTTATTCAAATATGCTTCATGTTCATCAGGAAGTGTGTTAAGAATTATCAGGCAGTCCATTAACGGGCCTTCGTGATCATTGTCAGCATAATTATTTAAAAAATATGTTAGATATCTTATGCACCATCCACCCGTAAAATGATAATGTATGAACAACTTTTAGGTAACTGAAGTGGTCACTGTGCATGGCGTCCGATATATCGGACACACAAATATTTTTGGAAAAATTAAACTTATTTACAAAAACTTATTCAATATAATTATACCATTTGAATGAGTGATTTTTATGGTTTACATTGACAAAAAATAATATTGAAATATTACTGTTGATAAATAGAAAAATAAGCAGGAAGCCTACCCTGTCCCATGCAAACAAGATTTGCGATCTTAAATTTTGGAAATTCGACAAATGTGAATAAACCACTGTGTAACCAATAAAAAAACTAGGTTTTTAAGTTATTAAAAATATTTATGCATAACGTTCAATCAGAAAAAATACAAATTAATGCATAAAAATTTGAGAAAAATTGAAAATAATGGCGTCCGATATATCGGACGCCATGTTGTAATGGGTTAATTTTGAAATTTGACCACATAAAAGCAAAAGTGGTGACACAGTCAGCCTTTTGTCTAAAGACAAACGATTCAAACGGTTTTCGTGTGTACATCTCTAAATATTTTACATTGTTTATCTTTTTAATGTACCGTGAAAGTAAAAATTTGACTGTTGGAAGTGTGTAGTTAGTAGTGGTGTTATCATCAAAGAGATCACTCGCTTCGTTGTCTGTTGCGTCTAAAGGTAAGTCGGACGGAACGAATTGCATAGATCTGACGAACCGTATCTGATCAGTTGGAAGAAATGATTGACAATCTGTATCTATATCGGCATTGTCAATCTCCATACAATGCTAATGCTATATTGTTCTCGCTGCTATATCATTGCCGAAACACGCGCAATAACTCACATTAATGGTTTACGCTGTTACAGCATCAATGACCCCACTGTGCAAATTTGTACTTGAGTCTCAGTTAAGCGGCACTTGCAAGGGTGTAAAGAAAGATTCTACAGCCAAGTTAAGTATGTACTACTATCATTAAAACTTAAAAAAAAAAACATATAAAAGAAAGTCGTGTTAGTTCGAACACTACTCGAGATCTGCTGAACAGATTTTTTATCAATTTTTAGTTTATTGGATTCTTCTCCGTTCCGGATAACAGAATAACTTGACGTATGAGGTGGTTGATAGTCTAGTGGTATCAATCGCTGACTTTCGTACGTACAGCATATTGGAGGTCGTAGGTTCGAGTCCCGGCAATGCCGACCAGCTTCTCTTTCACGACACAAGCTTTATGTAGCTCACTGTGAAAGAGTCGAAGAGTGTATGTTTTTGTGTTCACTTCGAGTGAGCCAAGATTCATTAAAAAAAACTAGAGGTCTCATTTTATGTCCCAAAAATGGAAAGATTATTAACATTCTACATAATACCTACACGCATGTTTGGAATAAAGGGTTTATTGCCTCGCTTGTCTATGTGAGTTTCTGAATATGCTGAGAATTAAATGATCTATTCTACCAAAGAATATAAATTAAAATTAACTACATAACGCCTTAATAAAGAATTGTTTAGCTCAAAATTTTTGTGACATTGAATGATAATTCTATGTGGTCTTCAATTGTTTTTCCTGCTTTCATTAAATGCTGGCTTCATTTATTTGTAAAACGACGTAAGCTAACTTAAATTTATGAAGTAGGCACATGCTAATCTTGACCATCAAACCAAGCACAGCTCTAGCATAGTCTCGCAGACCTCTTAAAGGAAATAACACCACACTCCATCGATGACCATGTCCTCTATGGTATGCTTAAAGACACGAGGATGAAATAAATCTGGCAATTAGCTGCTTTGATGAAGCGCATATGGTTAGCATAATATTTTGACCAAATCCGTCAATGGTACCTATGGCATATTTTGTTCAAAGGCTAATGTGTACTTTAGCCCCAGGCCTTGAATATATTAACAATGCGTAAAATAATATGTAAGTCGCTTTATTAGAGTTTGTTACCTAGTTAAAACAGTATTGTAATGGGGCTCGTTAATGGGTCAAAACTAACATAATATTAATAACAACCCATTTGTGATGATTTTTTGACGTCGTCACTACATTTTCCTCCTCCTTGCTTCATTTAATTTTGAAATTTCTGCTCCAAACACTGCATCCTGTACGTGGCTTCACTATGATGAATGGAACGAATTTCCTTACAACAACGCCACCCGTGAAAATTTCTTTAGAAACACGATTTTTATTTACCTGACAACCATTGACATTGAAAATATTATTGTCACGCTGATTTTTTATGGATTTGATTTCAAGCTTTTTTCTAATTTGTTAACATAGAAGCGCATTTTTTCATATAAATTAAAACGCGGAAAGTTAACAAATCTAATAATTTTGAAATCAATTTGTCGCTCGTCACCAACTGTCAGTTATTTCGGATGGAAAATACGTGGTTTAAAACAGATGCATCGGTCGACATTGATTAAAAGTAATTTTATAATTCTTTTAAATGCGAATTCACCAGGTATGCATAATCATATAAAGGCAACGTCTGTCGGGAAAGCTAAGTTTGAATAAAACCAAAGTAGGTAGGTTCTTACTGAACTGAAAAATAGATCGACTTTTCAATAATTTATCGTTTTAAATTTTGGTGTCAATGTTAAAAATTGACGTAAGAGTAGTTGGTAAGAATTGACATTTAAGCATCATGGATTGTAGAATAACAAAAAGTTCAATGCATGGCAGATAATAAATTTTAATACGAATGTGGGTAAGATTTCTTCTGTAGTCCATATATGTGTGTGTATAGGAGTAGCAGCGTTATAGTTGTGAAATATAATAAACTACAACATTATGTTCTATTGTAATAATATTATTATGTTCAAATGTAGATAATTATCGATCCATTCATTGAATAGACCGATGTTAAAAGAGCCATCTTGCCGGAATTCCGTTCAGTTCTGTTAGTGCGCCAAGTACGAGGTTATACGCAACTAAGCGCTTAATGAGTCAGTTACTCCATCCATTTTTGACAGATGTGCAACTTGAGTTTTTTTTATAATTATAAAAAATCTCACTACGTTTATTTATACACCTATTTTCTCATTATTTATTTTAAAACAGCAACGAGTGTACCTGGTGGAAGGATGGTAATAATATGGGACAAATTTGGACCGAGTTTTTAACACTGACAATCAAGTGACGTAAATACTTGGACCACGCCCATTCGAGTTTTGCCATCGACGATCCATTTGGAGTGATGAACGAATTGCTCGACGTGATTGAATTATGGACTGATGGATATCCGACTCACCTTATCACTCCACATCGTCCATTTAGTTTTCCCCACTGACGGTTATTTTTTGGAGTGACATACCCCATTTGGATTTATGGAGTCATCGTAAATGGGAAGCGTTATAAGTGGCTTTTGAATTTACTCAAAAGAATGTTGTTCCATAATATCTGGATTATATTACCCAAATACATTGTACCTACATGTCAAATTGGTCTTTTGTCATATTGATTTTAACGACATGATCCATTATTTAACAGAATTTTGAAAATGGAATACCAATCGCCTATATATTTTATTTACATACAATTATTTAGCTTCAACATTATTATTTTGTATTTCAAACAAACTACTTTTTTCAGCGTGTCTACTGTCTAGTTCACACTATATTTTTTTCAAATACATGCAATAATAAAAATGAAATTAGGTATGTCTCTGATATGATTTTGTTATATTTTAGAATATTGTTTTCCACTATATGCGATATTTTATCATGATTTTTAAAATATCGTTTTTTTTTTAGAAATAACCTCAATCTCAAACTATTGAAAAAAAATGGATCTATAATTTGTCAGATTTACATATGGTCGGAGAACTGGGAGGAGAAGTGTGGGCAGGCCTCAGGAGAGGTGGTCTGACGACATTAGAGTTGGTGGATGCGTCTGGCGCTGGATAGAGGGCGATGGAAGTCACAGGGGGAGGCCTATGTCCAACAATGGGCGCGAGAGGGCTGAAGAAAGAAAATAATAAAATCACTTGGAAAAGGATAGAAATTGTTGGTTGTCCAGTGGTATCAGTTGACGGATTTCGTATCTACAGTGTATGGAAGGTCGATGGTTGGAATCCCGGTGGTGACCAATTTCCACATTCACGACACAAGTCTTAGTTTGAAAGTGTATTTGTGTTCACTTTGAGTGCATGAGTAAAAAAAAATAATTTCCGTTGTTTTAGCATGATGAGTTTTGAGATACGCGTACCTACATAGATTTTTTTATCGACAAATATTATGATAGTATGCATTGCTTTCAATGAACGTATTTTCGACATGTCTTATAGTATGAGAAGAAGTCATTTTGATCGAGTTTCGATTCGTACTTGGGCCCAGTAACCGATCGGCGTGTGTTTGATAGTATTTCCATGCAAGAGATATCAACGCGCTATTATAAACGGCATTATGTAAACCTGAGTGTGTTCATCTTATCGAAGTTAACGACTGTCGGAGATGTAATACGGGTGTATGTGTGTGTGCTCTCGATACTCTTAAAGTTCAAGGAGTGACATTTGTTAGTGTACCATAATAAGTCTGAGGATCTATAACTGGTTGGACCAAATATTAAACGTTAATGTTAATAGGTCTGCGCATACCTGCCTTCAAATAGAACGATAGTCCAGCTCAGAAATTTTGCAAGCCAGATGTCAGCAATCCTTTTTTTTTATTAAAACCCTGATGTTTCAAAATATGTCCCATTATGTCGTACAAAAAATACTTATATCTATCATTATGACTTTTAACCAGGGTCATTTCGACCGATGCATCTGTTTAAAACCACATATTTACCATCCGAATTCTGTCAATCACACCAACTATTAAAAAACTGACAGTTTGTGTCAAACGACAATTTGCTTTCAAAATTAGATTTATTCGCTTTTTGTGTTTAAATTTATATAAAAAAATGCGCTTCAATGTTCAACAAATTAGAAAAAATCTTGAAAAAATTCCATCAAAACTCTACGTGCCAATATTTTTAATGTCAATGGTTGTCAGGTAAATAAAAATTGTATTTCTATAGAAGTTTTCACAGATGGCTTTGTTGTATCGAAATTCGTTCCATACTAACTTTAGTATTATGTTTTATATTAGTTGATATCCATTTTTCAATTTTGTAAAACCTAATTAATTATTATTCTGTTATCCGGAGCAGAGAAGAATCCAATAAATAATAAAATGATAAAAATCTGTTCAGTCGATCTCGAGTTATAAATGTTCGAATTAACCCGACTTTTTTTTATACTATTGAAAATAAAATAGATAAAACCAAAGGTTGACGACTCCTGATCTCAGGTCCCATCACAATACTGAGTACGTTGCAACACACTATATTGTTGTCTCTCGATGTCGATCACGGTGGTGTGGTGTGGCAGTACCTTCCCAGAAAACAGTGATGGTAAAGAGATGTGTGTATATACCAGACGGTATTAATGTTGTCCAAATTCTTTAATGTAATTATTATCAACTAGCCGTACTAGCTACCATACCCAGTAGGTACTTACATTTTTTAATGTATAAAACAAACTGTGCCAGTTCGGTAGATAGTAGGTATACGCAGTGTTAGGTATTTCAAGCTATCGAAATAACGTGTCAAATAATGCGAAAATGACAATTATTTTACTTTGTCAATGGGAGGGTGTGTTGTACCTTCTAGTTTTCAACCCTGAAAGTAGTGCGTTATGCGGTGTTCACACGGGGCGATATAAGGCCAGACGATTTCGCTTGCATAAAAAAAAATATCGCTCGGTCGCCCATTGATCGTGTGATGTGTTCACACGAGTCCACCAACATACATTCAATCTGTCAGGTGCGCTGATAGTTTTAAAAATGGCGTCGAGGTAGAAGTCGCGGAGTAATTGGGGTTAGTTGAAAATATTGTTTCAGACGATATAAGGAGACTCCTAATTGAGGAAAAATAAAAAAAAAAACGCAGAAATTGGGTGCGGAATTGGATTCTAAGGAGAAATAAACTTAGAGCAGTGCTGTCAACTGTCAAAAAACAGAACATACGGACGCCGCGCTTATCTGCGCATGCGTGCATCGTTCCACCAGATACAAAAGTTGAAAGGCGTTCAACTTGAGGCGATATCGCTTTCAACCATTTTTATCGCTTCAGATTTATCGACAATCTGTTCACACGGTTCAATTGGCTGGCGATATTTTAGTGTCCTGGCGATATTCGCCTCGCCTGAACACCGCATTAACGATCATACAGGACATGTTCTCAATTTGAACGGTATATCCGCGTTTGAGTATAATGACGCTCGACGCGCGGACGCGTGAGCGCTTTCCTATTAGGACACACACCAAAGAAGAATTATTATGAGAAACAAACTGAAAGATTACAGAAACGGAATGAAAACAAAACATGCACGAAAATCGGTGGCCATACGTTGAAAGACCCCATGGCCATATCGGCGAAAATGGTCTTTTCAAATGTGAATTTTCAAATAATTTGAATCCACATGTTTTTGGAGGATCGCTCTATACAAAGGTACCTGGGTGACTGGAGGGACATCCATGGAGCAAGACCGGGGGCAGTGCGATAGTTGACAGAGCAAAATGTCAACATTTAATTATAATGTGTATCGGTGAGTGGAGAAAATGTGAGATAGTACCGAGGTGATTAGGCCGTATTGAAGGAATGGATTATGAGTGATTGTCACAAAAAAGAAATAATGCAGGCTGATTTAACAGAAGTAAATGAAATAAAATCACTTTTAAACAACGGGTAATAGAAATTGTTTAGAGTTACAGAAATACATATCTAAACGCCATTTCCAACAGCATGGGGTAACCAGCAATAAGCCAGCCAGTGTAGACACGAAGAAGCATGACAGCACAACATAATATATGTATTTTGATGTATTATAAAGCTCTGATTTCTTGGAAAAGCAGTGCTTTTGTATAACAAACAACCGTAATATTATGGACGCAAAGTAAACAATTACGACTTCAATTACCGCTCTCTAGAAAACCATGGCATAATTATTTACATATAGTTTACACATACAATGCTTCTGCTTCGCTGTGTTGAGCACGCTATAAATATCACAATTTGAGGAAATCAGATCTTAAAACTCTCATTTTAGAAAGAATTCTTTAAAAGAATCAAAGAAGGAAAAAGTTCAAGATGATTATAAGGAAATGTGATACGCCAAGAATAAGAAGATTGATGATTAGGTTTAATATTATGGGAAAACCTTGGTACACATTTTTTGATAATTTATTTAGTAGTGGAGTTTATTCTAGATCTTAAAACTGCTTGTATGTAAAAAATGTATCGATTTTTTTTTCAATATCTTAATTCAATTAATAAATGAAAAATACGCACCTTTTGTTCCAAGAATCCCAAAAGAGATCACTTCTTCGTGCACTGAATTTAAAACAATTAAAAAGTATTTTAACTTATTTATCAAAGTTACAATCAGTCATTTGCAATTAAATTAAAATAATATTATATACCTAGTAAGTTAAGTTGATCAGTATTTTAAAGTATATTATTAGTTTGAAATTACCTAGATTTTTTTACGTATCTTAGAATGGTAATAAAGGAAACGTATAATTGTTTGTTACTTTGTTTCTTGGAGGTAGCGAAATTAAATAAAAAAAAAAAACCTCTTGTAACGAGCCCCTCCCTAAAATAATAATCTAGTAAAGACTAGATCCAATCCCAATCCAAACTCCCTTAAGGCCCCACTTAGGGGCACATGGAGGCAACAAGACCTCCTCCCACACCATGACTAGATACAACACTTATTTGTTTCTGTTTTTTTTTTCTATTATTTGAAATTCTCCCGTACTATTTTATTTTACATTTATTTTTGAAAATCTATCAAAATATTACATCAACAAACAGGTAGGTACCTACATAATATATTTTTAATTTAATTTTAAAGAGAGTTAAATTAAGATAAAACTCAAGAGAGATTGAAAAAAGCCGGTTATTTTTTTACCACGAATATAAACATTAAGGAAGGGACTGAGGTGTGTTATTCGAAATAAATAAGTTAAATTAAGAATCAAAATACCTGAGTATGTAATTAAATTCAGATAAAAAGGAATGTTTGCTCCTAGCTGTAGATTAAAACAAAAATAGGTATATATGTGAGGCAATTCAGGGCCACAAAAGGTCCTATTTGACTTATTCTATAAACAACCAAATTTTATGATTGGGTTTTTTTTATACTTGGCTATTTAAATTGAGATTGAAATGAAACATTGCGAAGACAGTAATTGGCCGTTGATGCACTGAAATATTAGTTACACTTTTCACCCAGTTTTTTGTATGTATCAAGATGCATAACAACTTATGATGATGTAAAAAAGCGTGATTACGAACATAAAGGTTAACAAGATAATGTGATTTAGTATATCGTCGCTGGAAAAGCGAAAAAAGTTTGTTTGAAAAGAAAGAATATGTGCTTCATCTCTGCCTACCCCTTTGGGGACGGTCCATATGGATAAAAAAATCTTGGCAACAATATTTTGATAAAAATAAATAAATAAATTAGCACTTTTCTATACAAAGGTGTCAGTATAGCCGGCGGAACTGAAGCAATTTTTCCAGTCAACCGGTCTCATCTGAGACAGGCCAACCCTGGGTAGAATTTTCAAGTGAAGAAACAATTAGATAAATTCTGAACCGACGGGGAATCGAACCCGGGACCTCGTGATCTGAAATCCACGACTGTACAACTAGGCTACCGATTATGATGATTTATTCAATAACTTAGAAGGAAATAGTTTCTTTTTCTCTTCACAGTTGGTATGTAGGTGTCAGTATATAGCCGGCAGAACATTATGTTTAGATTATTCTCTACCAGTCAACCTGTGTCGTTTAATCTGATACAGGATTCTACTGACATGAAGCAATAGACTTTTTGATGACCAAAATAAATATCTTAAGAAAAAAAAGAATATACCTAAAGAATCAGCAGCCCTATTCACGAAAAAGTTTGAATCGAACTTCGAACTAAACTTAGACTTAAACTTTTCTGAAAACTTTTCTAAATATCTAGTCATATAAGTAGTCTGTGATCTGTCAGATTTACTACCTGTCAGATTTACTCCGACTTTTCCAACTTATTGAGCTGTCGAAAATTCTGTCTGTTAGATATGTACATTTCGCCCATCTAAATTTCTTTTTCAGCCTTTATAATTGATTTATTCCGTATTTACAAGCCACATATGCGTGTTTATTTGTAATAATATTACTTTAATATGAATAAAGTTGGAAAAGTCGGAGTAAATCTGACAGGTAGTAAATCTGACAGATCACAGACTACTTATATGACTAGATATTTAGAAAAGTTTTCAGAAAAGTTTAGTTCGAAGTTCGATTCAAACTTTTTCGTGAATAGGGCTGCAGATGTATAAAAAATTACTTAAGCACATTTTTATCTAGCCAATCAAAATGTCAATAGTTACAGAAAAAATAAGTGATTCAAGCAAAAAAAACTCACTCTAGTGGGGTTCGAACCCGAATTAAAAGTATAACAACTGAGGCAATAATTAGTTAACCAACAACGTTAGTAAGAATATCAGCTGTGATGACTTCTTTGAAAGCTAGTTGTGTGATTATGACGAAATATTTGTAATAATAATTTATAACTTGATACACTGTAATAATTATAATAAGTATAGTCTGATATATTTTCAAGATGATCTGAAGTCGTGACTAGTGTTGCTTTAGAATAATATATTCTACAGAATAACTTTATTATCTGAATCTTAACGACATCATGGGAAAGTCATGATTCTGCACACACACACTCCATCACTCTACAACATCCGTCTTGTAACATGCTGCACAGAGGAAATCATTAGAGTCTTAAGAATGGATCGTTCTATTCATTACTAGCTTTCCCGACAGACGTTGTCCTGTGATCTAACTATGAATATTGAATTCGAATTTAAAGAATCATCCGACCGACGCATCTGTTTTAAACCACATATTTTCCATCCGAATTCTGTCAATCGCACCAACTCCACAACAACTGACAGTTAGGGTCAAACGAAGATTAGATTTATTCACTTTCCGCGCTATAATTTAAAAAAAGCACCTGCCAATATTTTTAATGTCAACGATTGTCAGATAAATAAAAAAATATGTTACTGTAGAATTTTTCACTGATAGCATTGTTCTATCGAAATTCGTTCCATGCGAACTTTAATATTATATTATTTGCTATCCATTTTTTATTTTTTTTTGTTATTCTGTTATCTAGAGCGAATAACAATCGAGCGAATCAAAATCAGTTCAGCCGATCTTGAGTTATAAGTGTTCGCACTAACCCGACTTTCTTTTATATCTATAGATATATAAGATTAAAAGCAAGCACAAGAAATCGAACACGGTAGCATGGTTGTCTTAGAGACGATTTGTGATCAAGAGGTCTAGGGTTCGATTTCGAAGAATACCTATTTCACTTTAAACCTCCGCCCGGGTATTCAATAGTATTCATTCTTGACCCTAGGCCTGAAAAGTCAAGCGGTTGGAGTCGTCAAAGTTTGCATTATGTATGTCATCTCACTTCATATTTAATAATAATATAATAGAAATATAAGTGATGTTAAAACACTTGATCGACTGGAAATCGAGCTCAGAACGTCTTGTTCAGAAGTTGGCATAATTATTACGCTTTTATTTAGAGTTCGGTTCGATCAACTTAATAATATTTGTGTGAGCTATTTTGATATAATATTGAAAATTTCTTTCCGACTGCACGTGATCATAGATGACATTAAAAAAAATGGATGATCAGGCAAATTTTATAGCCATCAAATATTCGCATATTAAAATAGCAGAGGAGTCGGTAGAAAACAACTCTCCTGGCTTCGAAACATTCGTCAGTGGACCGGACTGAGAACTGTGGGGGATTTGTTCAGAGCGGCTGAAGATAGGGAGGCTTTCTCTCAGGTGGTCGTCGACGTCGGGGGGACCCGATAGGACACCGAAAGAAGAAAATATAAATCTATGTCCACAACAACAAATTCATTTAACATAAAGCTATCTATAAATTGAAAAAGAGATGCTCATCATTTGGCCGAAAACTTTAAGACAGTTTTTAGGTTAGTGCATCTTTAATATGATTGACAAGGATCGTCAAAATTATCCAGTCTTCGATAAGAGGCAAATGACGAAGATTAACATAAAAATAAAGTAAAACAATGAAAATAAGAACACTATGTACCTATATATAAAAAAAAACAAATGAAATAGATTAATTAAAATAGTACACACAGTTTCGAAATTTGAAAATTTCCCGCTTGAAGTTAATGAGTTGTTAGCTAAATGACAGGTAATTATAGGTTACGATGACTTCGGCGCGGAAAATTCGCACGTGAACGTTAACGGAGCGAAAACGCCGACCAACCGTTCCGTTCTAACGAGATTTGCAGACTGAAGATTTCTGCTCTGTGGTGAGATTGCTCCAACGACTTGGACCGCTTCAACGGGAAACAACGATGGTGGTAGCTGAGGTATAGCCCCGCAATCGTGATACGGCCAGTGGAGTGGGAAGAAGTTATATAGGTATTTCGATTCAAACCAAGTTTCATTCAAATTCAAACAAAGAAATTTAAAATTGGAATAATTCATTTCATTTTTTATAAATCTTTTTTGGTTTACATTATTCGACGCACAGGTGCAATGTTTAATGCCGACTGGAGATAGCGAATTGGATATTTTTAATTAATAGAAAACCTATGTTTATTATGATAGAAACATAAAATGTAGATCAGCCAGGTTATCTCGTCTATCCGTTCAGTAATTTTGTATTGTTGGTAAAAATACTAACCTACTTTATCACTTTACAGTATTAGGAATGTTCCATTTTTTTTAAATTGTTCTTTTTTTAAATATGAACCATAACGGACTTACAAGCGCCTTCAATTGCTGCAGCATAGAAACAGAAACAGCACTTGAAACAGTCAGTAAGTATACAAAGTTATGTTGCTTCAAATAAGCACATATTATGTCTTTGCAGCAGCTCCAGTCTCCGCGGTCGGTCTATGTTGCTGTGACTGTACTCTGTGGTGGAAGGTAGGGATGTTCTCGCCTCCATTGTCTAATAGGATTGCAGAACTTACCACAATGATGACTCTCTGAACTGACAGCATCGTGTCTTTGTTCCGCAACAATTCCATCAACTGGCAGAGCTGTGCATGCCCTGGTTTTTTAGGTGGATGAGTTCACAGCGCTATTTGAAAGGTGGCTAATTGATTTGTATGACAGTGAACTGTTTGCAAGACCATCTATCTGCGGTTGAGGTTGCAGTTTTGTAGACTCAGCGACTCAAATAGTTTGAAGCAGTATCCATTATTACAAAAGAAGTCATTTTTTTTAAATTTATCTTATTGGAAGTGCCTCTAGAGCCGTAGACGGAAACATCAAAAATTTGGTACGGCGTCCGTAGATTTCCATAGACAATATTTTATCATAGACAACTAAAAATTGACACTTGTTTAGCCGACGATTGACATTGACAGATGATATTAAATTGTTGCTGAGCACGGATTTGATTATTAATATTGTTGAACAATAATGTAATTGTATAACAAAATTACAACTATCAGCAATAGTAACAATAGAATACTTATTAATGTAGATGTTTTTATTTTTTAGAAGTATGGTTGCCCCAATATAACATTTTAGAAGTTAAAACGTAAAAAAATATTTGGTAATTATTGAGTTCGCGGGCTGATACGATGATGATGGTCATGATCCTCAGAATTGAGGGACCGATGAAGATGATTATTATATATTGGGTTGGCTGGAAGAGATCCTTCAGGATAAGTCCGCCCTTTGAATCTTTAAAGTGTTTGTATAAAAATTGTTTTTAATTAATTATTTCACAATAAAGTTTTATTTATTTATTTATTTAATATTAACACTTCACTATCAACCATGCAAAATTGCCAAGTATTGAGACATAAATTTGGGATTCCTAGAATTAGGTATTAATCCGCCATATTTTTGATATTTTTTTTATTTTACATAATATAAACGGCTTTCGGCTTTAAACACAAATTCATTTCACGTATTCAAAAAAATATCACTAAAAAAAATTATTAAAAAAAGTCACAAAGAAATAAAATTAAAAATTAGTAAAAAAAGACTAAGCTTTATGTAAAGACATGCAAATAAAAATTCAAATTTTGAATAATATAGATGTTTAATTATTATTTCCGGATACTAATAGTATCCCCAATGAGATTCGCACGAAAATTCAAACTGTCCTTTGGTACTAATACGAAATTCGCGCCAATTCACGCTTTGACATTAACTGTCATTTGAGTGTTACCATAGTATGAACTGTAATAATATGGCAACACACAAATCTACGGACGCGGGTACGGGATCCAGCTACGGCTCTAGAGGCACTTCCTATCTTATTATAACATCAATGTATGTAGGTATCTACAACTAAAATTTCATGTATCTACAACTAAAATTTCATGTATCTACAACTAAAATTTCATGTATCTACAACTAAAATTTCATGTATCTACAACTAAAATTTCATGTATCTACAACTTTTTTCATTGATGAATCCTTCGTGCAGTGAACTAGTGAGAAGAAACTGTATCTCACTGCACATTACTCCAATTTGCCTTAGCATCAACTTAAACCAAAACTATACAATCACAGACATCACCCCACACATCACACTCATCAACCACATAACATTTCCCAAACACACAACTCTACCGCTGTATTCCTACAATACACTCCACATTCTTTCGTTGTACAAAAATGTTTGTACAACGAAAGAATGTGGAGTGTACAATTGTACATACATACATACTCCCGTTAAGGTCCCCCACTGTACGCAAGCCAGCCCGGAGGAGACCAATCCGCAGCAAACCCGAACCGCACGAAACCAACCTCCCAGCTCGATCAAAGCAATCAAATCAAATCAAACAAAAAACAATTGTTCAAAAAAATTTAAATAGAAAGATGCCTAATCCCTTACGGGATTTTTGGCTGAACTACATATATTTTGATATAAAATAAATAATTAAAAAATAATGTAAGCACCTATTCTGCATCAATAACTCGTTCAAATCTGACATAGCGAATATTGGCAGTTACTACTCGCGTTGCCCAGCTACTATTTGTTTGTTTACAAAATTTTGTATGAAATGTCATCTTCATACATAACAAACGCGGATTAAATATTTTTTTTATAATTGTAGTAAAAACTGATCAGTGAGTCGTACACATTCTTGGAGGAACTCGCAATTTTGTGGTTTAAGTGGTTGGTAGCTTAGAGGTCCAGTCGCCGACTATCGTTCTAATGCTCGTGGGTTGATCCCTGATGGGGCCGACCATTTTTCCCAACACAAATTTTGTTTTCTTCGAAAGGGGGCGTTCAAGTATTACGTAACGCAATTTTTGAAGATTTTTTACCCCTCCTCCCCCATGTAACGCGCCGTACCGTTTTTCTGTACCCCCCTCCCCCCCCCCCCTAAATGTTACGTAACACTCTGGAAGTGACTATTTTTTACTGAACTCTCGTATAATACTATTTATTATGTTCCATAAATTTTTCTTTATTTTTTCTTTTGCTGTTTTTCAAATTTCATTGGTATTTTTTTGACATGCGTTGGAAAGTCAGCATGAGAGCCTTTATAGGCCAAGAACAGTTGATTATGTAAATCCCCCGCTTTTGTGGACATTATAGTACCTATCTACAAACTCACTTTAACAACGCTCACTACAAGCAATTTGTGTTTATGCGTACTGCGTGTTTAAAGCACTAACGAATACTAACAACGAAAATAAAATAAAAATGACGTAAGTATAATACAGTCGAGGGATTCCCCGTAAAAAATAAAAGAAAAGGTTTGCTAACTTAGGAGAGCGAAATAAAAATTTCGACATACAATGCAGTCGAGGGACTCCCCGTAAGACGTAATCGAAAAAGGTTGCATTTTACGCAGAGCAATAAAATTACATACAGTAGAATTGAGGGACTCCCCGCATTACATAAACGAAAAATCGAGGGACTTCCCGTAAAACATTGTCCAAAAGGGTTGCTAACTTCGGAGAACAAAAAATGATGTACATTACAATCGAGGGACTTCCCGTAAAACATGAACGAAAAGGGTGTCCAACTTGGAAGATTTATTTCACAATTTTTTTTATTTAAGAAAAAAAAAACGTTACGTGACGCATTGTTCGAACCCCCCCTCCCCCCCTTGTAACACACAGTAACGTTTTGCAAGACCCCCCCCCCCAATTGCGTTACGTAATACTTGAACGCCCCCAAAGATGTAAAAAACGTATTTGTGTTTACTCTGGGTGACTATTGTTGGGATATGCCCAGAAGCCCAGATTCATCAAAAAAGATTTGCATTATAGATGTGGTCATTTTAGGAATTTGTTGTGATAAGGATGTAGAATAAAATTTTGTTCAAGAAATGCGCTGTTTTTTTTTTCATATCAGGGTATTTACAGTTCTGGTTGTAGACCTTCATGTAAAGGTGAGGAAGCTGAAGAAATCTATTGAAGAAATTATGAAATCTGAAGAATTTAAATGAATTTGTTTAAGTTCAAGTTTAAAAAACAGCTTTTGCTGCCTTGCCTCCCTATGTTTCCAATCGTACCTTTTCTTTGTGCGTTTGTGTTACGTTATTTGTATAGTTTCTACAATAACCTGAACGTTAGGTCATAAAACTGTATTTTTTTTATAAAATTTGCGTCTATTTAGACATTAGAACTTAATCGGAAGTCGAGCCCGGGACCTCTTTATCTGAAGTCCAAGCCTGTACTACTAGGCTACCGAGATCGGTGATTTAGTGTCACTTTATATGATTTAGTAATCGTATAGTAATAATTTTCTTATGCAAAATTATGCAAAATTTATTTACGAATTTAAGATGGAGCATGAATTCAATCCAATGAAGGCATTTTTGCCCGCCTACCCCTTAAGATGAACTATCTGTGATTCTGTACGTACAATAAATGTCAAGTAGTATTTATAAAGGTAAAGCAGAGCCGGGGGAAAAGACAGCTGTAAATAAGAATTAAATGACTAAAAAAACGCGACAAATGGATAGGCCATAGCATCAGGCACCCAGGACTGCTTTTTATCATAGAGGCCACCCCAGAGATAATTATATAGACCAGGTAACCGGGGACATGCGCTGCAGCACCTACCAGGGGATGAAGAGGCCGGCCGATGACAGGGAGGAGTGGAGGAACAGGGTCGGCATGCTTGGCGCAGACCAATCTTGTGATTGTGACTGTAACTAGAATTGCGACTCAGTAAAAAGCATAAAGGGTACCTATACGTATTACGTATATACACTATGTACACGCCAACAATTAAATAAATAAATAAATTAACTAACATTTTCCCACACCAATAATTAAAATGAAATAAAGGTAGAATTGGTATTATGATGATATAAATATTGCTGCTGTGGTACATAGACAATTTATTTTCGTCAGTAAATAAACACTTATACTTACACTACTACTAAACACTGGTTCAATTATTAAATTTGACCGTGAGCTGCTACTGTGTGAGTGAGTGCATGCTGGTAACGGAGCAGTGGTGCCTCTGTGTGATGCGGGAGGTTCGTCACACGAATGACTGCTATTTTTTTTTGTTTTAACAAACTCAGGTTTTTGGTGTAGGTTGGTGTAGGTCCATCAGTACTAATATTTTAAACTCTTTTTAACTCATTTACCGACTAGACAGACGTTTTAAATTTTAATAATAGCTCAGAACATAAATACAATGATTTTTTTATACTTTTAGCCATCTTTAAGTTAAGAAGAAATGAATTCATTTTCAGTATATTTTTTGTGCAAAGAATGTTAGTTTTGAACAACTGCGCTGGACATAATATGGGCTGGGTATACAATCCTGTCCACCAGTGGCTCTTAGATCGTTTTTTATTGTTACTCACATAAGAGTTCTTAAATAACATATAAGAGGTTGGTAGTATAAAAATATTTATGTTTTGTAAGCTTTTTGCATTTACGAAATGAAAGTTAATCATGATCTTCTTTTTCTTCTTCTTTTATTAGGCCTGTTATGTTCCTGATGTGTTGTTAGCCTCTTGTGACGTGCATGGACTCCCAAATATCTTTCCATTTTTAGGATGGTCGTCCTGGAAGCCTGCCAGATTGTGGAATGCCATATCTAGATGCTTTTACAGATCTTTTGTCCGCCATTATGGACATAAATAAATAAAATATTATACAATAAAAACTTTTTGCTCATAAGTACAGCGTGGGGACAAAAAAAACATTTGGACAGTCGAAGGATCTCTGCTAGCCAACTACCTGCTTCTCTGTCGTCCCCATCACACAATTTCTTCAACTTCACATACTTTTCGTATTCCGTATACTTTGTCTCGAACTGAGGGGTTGTGTTTAAAATAAAACTTTGTTGCTTTTTAACTTTTTTTCGTTTCTTCAGAATTTTTGTAGAAATTTTAAAGATATGTACAAACTCCACTCAACCATTTTTTATTAAAAACTTACTTAGTTCCTAGGTATCAAAAATTAAGAAAATATATTTGCACTCGGTAAATTTTTGGACCATGTTTATACCTACAGTAAACAAAGTGATGGGTTCATAGAAAAAGCAAACCTACTTATGACGAATACCTAAGACGACCTTGAACATCTTACTGACGATATGAGGTAAGAACTTTAAGCCTCTATCAATCTAAGCTACCAAAAAATTTGAATCTCAGTGATCTTTTCACACGTCATTTTAAAATACGTGTATGCAAGACTAGAAATACGCTGTATCATTTCTATCAATTATTATTATTATTATTTGGTGAGTTTTGGGTAGGTTAGGTACCTGCATATTTCCATTCTTCCAAACATTCTGGCGTGTCATTGTTCAACATGAGGTAGCCAGCGATGACCTCGGAGCTGCTCCGTAATTAGCGGACAGTGCGTGAACCAATTGCGGCATTTTCTCATCCTCTTGCCAAATTATAGATCTCACTGATTTCAGTCTTAATGAGTGTTTAGTGAGATTCTGAGATGGTTACGCGAATCTCGGCGAAGGTCTTTTTGTTTTGGAATGTTTATTTATTCTAGTACAACTTCATTAAGCAAACGATTATGGAATTAATTTTCAAAGCTCGTCTGCATAATAGCTGGCTTACCTATGGTATATTTTTGGCTATACATCCGACCGCGATGTGACGCTACTTATTGTTTAGTTAAATTTAAATAAATTAATTATAATAATGTTTATTTATAAAACATTACAATTACAATAAATTTAAATGCACTTGATCATCTACCTAACTGGGCTTTTGCCCGTACTGAAGTAGACCTATGGCAACATCATAATTTATTTGTATCATTATTTAACATTGTATTGAATATTTTGTATTAAATATCTATATTATTAAAATAATTAAAAATTAGAACCAATAATGAAGGTTTAATAAGTTTATAAGCAAAGCTAAAGCACAGGATACATAAAGTGCATGATATATGCGCTAAAAAGCAAAAATAGCTCTTAATAAAGGAAAATAAATATGAAATATGAGGAAGCGAAAGAAGTGTGCTTGGATAGGAGTGGAGGTCCGTTCTCTCTGCCTACCCCTTACGGGACTCGGCGACGGGTCCCTTGGCGTTTTTCGAGAATGTGGAGTCGTCAAAGTATAAACATTATTACAAACTATGGATTATAAAAAAGAGAAAAACAGAAAAAAAACAACAAAGAGTCTCCTCAATTTTCAACAAACAAATAAAATAGAATCAATCAGGAAAAATTGATAGGCGAGGCAGGCTTAAAAGGCGTAAACGGCCCTTTCAGCCTCCTGTCAGTAAAAAGTCATATAATAAAAGGCAGGCAAGAGAAATAAAGAAGAATCCCTTACGATGTAGAGAACCGAACACTGATTTAGAACGGCCAAATAGAGGGTCGAAGAGTCGTGGGCCGAATACAAATTCCTGGACTCCGTAATATCCGAGATTGGACTGGAGTTAGAACGATCGGAGCGCTTTTTGCGGCTGTCCAAGACAGGGAAAGATACTCTCGAGTGACAGTCGATTTGGGGGGACCCAACATAAACATGAAGTACAAGAAGAAGAAGAAGCGAACCAAAGAATCTTAATTAGTAAATTTCCTATGGATAGCAGCTTAAGTTTTATCTCAATATATACCCATAATGTTCCACGTGCGATAGAAGTTTTGACAAAATAGTATTCATCCATCAGAGATACGGCATCCCTGTACAAGAGAAACAACTGAACATCAAAGTGAACACGGGAAATCATTAAGCAGTATGTTTGGTTGCTTATCGCAGAGTGTTTGTCGCTTGCATGAATCTCGTGACATGTGGTTTTGACACCTTGTCTTCCTGTCAACTCGAATACTTACTTCTCAAATGGACCGTTTCCACTTTGCGAAGTAGCAAGTGCAGGTTTTTTTAAATTTATTTATTTACATAAAAAAAGTTGGACACTTCTTATAAATAGGAAGTTACCTAATCCTTGATATAAACTGGTTTTCTTTACCCTCCGATTATACCTCTTAATCGGGAGGGCCAGTGGATAAAGGTCCTCTTCTTCCCTTCTGCCCCGGCCTAGCTCAGCCAAAATCTGACCTATCCACCGCTTTATCTCACTATATCTCTTTCTCTCTCTGTGAAATCTTATGCATGCAGTATGGTGGTACTAACTACTTCTTTGTTAAATTAAACCCTCGTAATTTAAACAAAATAACAAATTTATTGCAAAAAAAATAAAAACTAACATACATTGGTGCGATGAACAAAATAGAACAAACTATAACTATTGGTCGATAAGCGACACATTATTAATAATTATTCATACCCACTTATAAATTTAAAATCATCATCTCTCTTCGGAAAAAAAAACACATGAACAAATTATCGAAACAAAGAATGCACTCTTTCAACGGTTCTACCAGCTGATGTTTGGGATCCAGAAATAAGCTATAACGGGAACGAAATACTTTCCCTTTCGTTCTCAGACATCTGGGAGAAGCGTTGAACAGAGACACAGAAAAAAAAATTATAATAAAAAAAAATAATGTCATAAAAAAAAAATATTTTCTAAAGGTAGAAAGAAAAAAAAATAAGGTTCTCTGGACACTGACCACAATTCTAGTAATAAAATAACAATGCAAAAAAACGAATGGCGTAATAAATCCTAATATTGGTCTTCAAGTGAAAGTCCTTGTCGAGTGGTTGGTCAGCTGTGCTCCCTTTCGTTTCCAAAAAAAATAATATTTATAATGGGGGACTTACGTATCACGTTCCATTTCTAATGCCAGCCTGGTACAATTCGGGCTAGCCAAGAATCGTCACAATTTCACACATATAGGTACAAGTTATTATTGTTTCTATTCACTTTTTATATTGTCTGTGCACTTAAAATGTCTATATTCGCCAACAAAAAAAACTAACGGTTATCTCGCCTTGCAACTCACTGGTTTTAGGTCTCCAAAGTCTCTGCCGAAAACTGACTTTTCGCGGTTCTACCAAAACCTCTCCCGTACCTAACTTTTCGCCGGACTATCTTCTCGTGATCTCACTAGCGCGTAAACTCTCCCGTAAATTCTCGCAAACAACTCCTCGCAAAACAACAACTCGTTGAAACAACTCGTGCAAAACTCTCCCGCAACACTCCTCGCAAACCAACCCGCAGAACAACCCCGTAAACTCCTCGCAACCAACAACCTGCCTGCCTTCTTGTAGGGCTGTTTTATACCCTTCAGCAGATTCATCCCCGACATGTTCCGTCCACTCTGACATGTAGGCGGGGTATGTGAATCCGTAGTCTTGATTCGTCATCATCCATCCATTTCTCAACCCACATGTCACTAAGGGTCGTCCTTCACACAATGATTTATGTATTTGACACACAATCCCTTGATGAGCGTGTGTCTATCGCCTCTTCCGAAGATGACTATTTTAATAATTAAAATCATTGATTATTTACATGGAGTTTTAAGACTCTATTATTAATTAATCATTATTATTGTCAGTGTCCAGTTTTACAATACATCTATTTTCGTCAGTGTCCAGTTTACTATTTAAATATAATTCTACTCTATGGAACCCATAGTACATATTATACATTTAGATAATTTATCATCAGAAGATTTGCATTATTCATTTTTATAACATGAACTTTAGATATACTATGCCTTAGGATCTGTCTTCCCAAGGAGTCAAAATTCTATAATAATCATCAGTAAAAATTTACAATTCCATTAGGTACATTGTTACCTACTGACTCATTTTACCTACATAATTTCGATTATTACAACATTTCAATTATTTACTAATCCAATTAGATTCTCACCCCCATTTTATAATATTTGCATTTATTTACTTGTTACAAAAATATTAATCACTCTTTCAATTAGCGCTTGTTATATATTAATTACAATCTTTTGAGGCAGCAATATAAAAAAGAAAGCAAATGAGATTAGTTTGATACTATTTTCTATCAATGATCAATCAATTAACATTTAATTACACTAAGACAATTACAACATTTATCTGCCTACACCTATGTATTTAGATAATATACAACCTCGTAAAATTTTGCTGTCATTTTATCAATTATGACTTTCTTACACAATTATTGTCCATACAAAAATTAATTCTTATCAATAAGCACATAGATATGCGCTTGATGGGATCTTTATTGATTCGTCATTCGTCGAACTTATTTCATATGATTATACACTACTTAATCTAGTTCTGTTCAAGACAATTTACATACATACAATCTTAACATTTTTTCCGAGAGATGACGATTTCGCAAGGAATTGCATTACAAGTACATATTAAACAAAATTTAATTATATCTAACTATGTAGGTACCTACCTACGCTATTCTTTTTATTTCATCCCCAGTACTAGGGTTTACCTACATGTGTTGACCAGACATGTACATAAACCTCGCGAGGGTGGTCGATTCTTTAGTAGACAATAACGTACCCTAGTATTGTTTTTTTTTTCTTACGACGGGCCCTTGAAACTAGCTAATAAATTGTTACCACGTGCGGGTATCTATAAATATATTTAAGAGCTGATGCCAAATTGTGAAATGGTGTGTCATTTAGTAAGAGATGCTACCCACCTAGTTCAATCTATCTACATACCAACAAGCACTAGCTATACTTTTCTAAATGACAAGTGCTTCCGAAGCATGCTATGTGCCGCTCATATTCTTGTACACGATATAGGGCGCTCATGTCCGCGTAGGTAGCAGTACATGGCGTGTCGTGTGGTCTCTACAATATTTCCTAAGCTCATTTTTCCTAATTTTACTAACGACTATCGATCCAAAATTATTATCCTCTAACCACGTAAGTGTAGTGATTACCTACTTTCTTTGCTACTGTCCCATCTAGTCTAAATGACTTGGGCGCGCACGGGGTGGGTGTTGCTAGTATAGCCCTGAAGTGGTCAATAAAATTATTCTATTATTGTCACCCTCATTGACTCGTCTGTTTCTCATAAATTAAATATTTAACCCTGTCAATTCACACAAAACCCTTGGTCTATTCACATCCTCACAAATTAAAGACAATATCGTAGTTTCGCACATGTATCGCATTTCATTCTCACAACCCGTTCAATAGATGACCATTTCTAAAGAGTCAGGATTTAAATTTATTACTTCCTTACACGATAATGGGTTTCTGTCGTAATGACAAAAAAACTCCTCATCAACTTTTATATCTTTTTTTTATATATTTCAAGTATTTATTTAAATAAACTTTATTCAAATTCTTATTCACGTTTCAAAGACACCTATATAATTTATTTTACTGTTCTGTTATTGACAAGATATTCAAGTGAAAAAAAACATTATTGTTGCAAATTTTACGATTTTGCTTATCATTATTTTCAACATCCAAAAATAATTACCCATATACTGTGCAGATCATTACAAGTGCTGAAACAAAATTTAATTAGCTTCCTACGTTACCAATGAGTTCAACTTTGGACACATATGCAGTACCTCCACTTAAAATTTACAAAATATAATATTTACAATTTTGGTGGTCAGCCAAGCACAGAGATACGCACACAGATACCCCTCTCGACAATGTACATGATACCCCTTCGTGAAAGCAATATCAAATAAACAGATATCAAATATACCTATATATTTTTCAAAGCCCCACGTTGGGTGCCAGATTTTGTAGTGATTTTTAGTTATAATAAAGAAGTGATCGACCTCAACATGAGATGTGGAAAAAATATTTTGAACTTATCAGAGACTCCGTGTGTTCAGTGCCTAGATGTTTCATCACTAATAAACAATTACCAGTGGTTCTACATATATTTTGTGATGCTTCCGAAAGTGCTTGTTGCACAGTGGCGTATATGGTTGAAGTGACAAACTGTGAGCATCGAGTTAGTTTCATAGCCAATAAAGGAAAAGTGGCACCTCTTAAGCCACTTTCTATTCCTCGATTAGAGCTGCAAGCAGCCTTGATGGGAGCCAGACTGGCGGCAACTATAAAAAAATCAAAGTAGCTGCGTAATAGAAAAAGTTATATATTGGACTGATTCTACCACAGTTTTGCAATGGATACGCTCAGATCCAAGGAGCTATACAAGTTTTGTGGCAAATAGACTTGGTGAAATCGATGAGCTAATATAAGCTTCTCAGTGGCGATGGGTGCCATCGAAATTAAATCCTGCCGATATGGGAACTAGAGACACAGAGCCACCAGACGTGACTGAAAAAGGGCAATGGTTCCATGGTCCTACTTTCTTGTCTCAAAGTGAAGCAAGTTGGCCACAGCAACCCACAAAGTTTGAGAATCACAGTGATGCACTTAACGAGATGAAGGGTCACGTGCTTACAATCTGCAAAGTTGAAAAATCATACGGACTCCCAGATATTAATAGATTCTCCAAAATAAATAGATTGATAAGAACAACTGCGTGGGTTCTAAGATTTATCCAGAGATGTCAAAAAAGAGGTACTAGGGGAGAAACACTTACCGCCAATGAAATAAAAAAGACCGAACTACAATGGGTTCAACAATCACAACATGAATCATTTCTACAAGAAATTGAATGTTTGAAAAACGGTGAAACTGTTTCTAATAATAGTCTGGACACTGACCACAATTCTAGTAATAAAATAACAATGCAAAAAAACGAATGGCGTAATAAATCCTAATATTGGTCTTCAAGTGAAAGTCCTTGTCGAGTGGTTGGTCAGCTGTGCTCCCTTTCGTTTCCAAAAAAAATAATATTTATAATGGGGGACTTACGTATCACGTTCCATTTCTAATGCCAGCCTGGTACAATTCGGGCTAGCCAAGAATCGTCACAATTTCACACATATAGGTACAAGTTATTATTGTTTCTATTCACTTTTTATATTGTCTGTGCACTTAAAATGTCTATATTCGCCAACAAAAAAAACTAACGGTTATCTCGCCTTGCAACTCACTGGTTTTAGGTCTCCAAAGTCTCTGCCGAAAACTGACTTTTCGCGGTTCTACCAAAACCTCTCCCGTACCTAACTTTTCGCCAGACTATCTTCTCGTGATCTCACTAGCGCGTAAACTCTCCCGTAAATTCTCGCAAACAACTCCTCGCAAAACAACAACTCGTTGAAACAACTCGTGCAAAACTCTCCCGCAACACTCCTCGCAAACCAACCCGCAGAACAACCCCGTAAACTCCTCGCAACCAACAACCTGCCTGCCTTCTTGTAGGGCTGTTTTATACCCTTCAGCAGATTCATCCCCGACATGTTCCGTCCACTCTGACATGTAGGCGGGGTATGTGAATCCGTAGTCTTGATTCGTCATCATCCATCCATTTCTCAACCCACATGTCACTAAGGGTCGTCCTTCACACAATGATTTATGTATTTGACACACAATCCCTTGATGAGCGTGTGTCTATCGCCTCTTCCGAAGATGACTATTTTAATAATTAAAATCATTGATTATTTACATGGAGTTTTAAGACTCTATTATTAATTAATCATTATTATTGTCAGTGTCCAGTTTTACAATACATCTATTTTCGTCAGTGTCCAGTTTACTATTTAAATATAATTCTACTCTATGGAACCCATAGTACATATTATACATTTAGATAATTTATCATCAGAAGATTTGCATTATTCATTTTTATAACATGAACTTTAGATATACTATGCCTTAGGATCTGTCTTCCCAAGGAGTCAAAATTCTATAATAATCATCAGTAAAAATTTACAATTCCATTAGGTACATTGTTACCTACTGACTCATTTTACCTACATAATTTCGATTATTACAACATTTCAATTATTTACTAATCCAATTAGATTCTCACCCCCATTTTATAATATTTGCATTTATTTACTTGTTACAAAAATATTAATCACTCTTTCAATTAGCGCTTGTTATATATTAATTACAATCTTTTGAGGCCACTTTCTATTCCTCGATTAGAGCTGCAAGCAGCCTTGATGGGAGCCAGACTGGCGGCAACTATAAAAAAATATAAGTAGCTGCGTAATAGAAAAAGTTATATATTGGACTGATTCTACCACAGTTTTGCAATGGATACGCTCAGATCCAAGGAGCTATACAAGTTTTGTGGCAAATAGACTTGGTGAAATCGATGAGCTAATATAAGCTTCTCAGTGGCGATGGGTGCCATCGAAATTAAATCCTGCCGATATGGGAACTAGAGACACAGAGCCACCAGACGTGACTGAAAAAGGGCAATGGTTCCATGGTCCTACTTTCTTGTCTCAAAGTGAAGCAAGTTGGCCACAGCAACCCACAAAGTTTGAGAATCACAGTGATGCACTTAACGAGATGAAGGGTCACGTGCTTACAATCTGCAAAGTTGAAAAATCATACGGACTCCCAGATATTAATAGATTCTCCAAAATAAATAGATTGATAAGAACAACTGCGTGGGTTCTAAGATTTATCCAGAGATGTCAAAAAAGAGGTACTAGGGGAGAAACACTTACCGCCAATGAAATAAAAAAGACCGAACTACAATGGGTTCAACAATCACAACATGAATCATTTCTACAAGAAATTGAATGTTTGAAAAACGGTGAAACTGTTTCTAATAATAGTCGCATATACTCACTCAACCCCATATACATAGATAGTGTACTCAGAATGAGGTCACGTCTTTTTACAAAACAATTATTCGATGCCAATACAAGGTCACCCGTTATTATTGACGGGAAGCATAAGTTCGCTAAACTACTTATTTTGCGGGCACATGAAGAGTGTTTACATGGGGGAACAGAACGAACAATATTTGAAATACGAAAAAAGTACTGGATGTTACATCTGAGATCCAGTGTTCGAGAAGTGGTACACAAGTGTGTTCAGTGTAAAGTTGCAAGAAAGATCTCCTCTCCACCCTTGATGGGAGAAATTCCAGAAGCCAGAGTACAATGCTACAATCGACCGTTCAGCCAATGTGGAATTGATATGTTTGGACCAATGCTAGTTGCTGTTGGCCGCAGAAGAGAAAAACGATATGGGGTCATCATGACATGCATGACTACACGAGCCATTCATCTAGAATCATCGTCGAACATCTCAGCAGATTCCACCATTATGGCAATAAGACGCATGGCTGCTCGTAGAGGCTTGCCTGGATATATTCTACAGCGAAAATGGGACGAATTTTCACGGAGCTGAGAAAGAATTGCGACAAGCCGTCAAGAATTTACAAGTGAATGCCGATTTCCAAAATACCTTGGCGAACCAAGGCGTTAGCTGGTCGTACATTCCTCCAGCCTCGGCTTGGATGGGTGGCGCCTGGGAACGAATGATAAGAAGTGTAAAGAGCTCATTGATGGTAGTTCTTAAAGAAAAAGTACCACGTAAGGAAACATTTCTAACGTTACTCACAGAGGTAGAATATGTCGTCAATAATCGACCACTCACACACGTAACTACCGATCCTGAAGACGACAATCCGCTGACACCAAACCACATATTGATGGGAGCGAATATGTATTTACCAGCTCATACAAACAATCTTGAGCCAACAAGATACGTAAGATCGCAATGGAAGTTCGCACAAATCTTGGCCGATCATTTTTGGAAAAGATGAGTTCGTGAGTACCCACCTACACTGGCCCAAAGAAAAAAAATGGCTTAAAACCGTTGAACCTCTACAAGCGACGTGGTGGTGATTGCAGACTCTAAGCAACCTTGAAATTATTGGCCCAAAGGCATCATCATAGAAGCAAAGCCAGCAGCAGATGGACAGGTGCGTGCGGTAAAAGTGAAGACTGCTACTGGAGAGTACATTCGACCAGCCGTAAAAATAGTCGTGATAAAGAAAAATGAGTGTCGTACAAGTTAGTGGAAAGGATCGTTGCACGGGGAGGCTGTGCCGAACCACACTCATTTCATCAACTATATTTAAATTTCCAATATTGTTTTTTGCATCGTTCTAAATTTTGTGTCACCCATATTTATAAATTTCGATCTACACTGTGTGCTGCTGGTTTCATGCTCCTTCTAGCGCACGCGGCTCTCGCCTCTACGGCAAGAGGATAGCGCTAACGCACACACTCATACCGTGTGTATACTATATTCACGCATACATGCATAAAAGTTAAGACTCCAAAAATGCTTACAACCGCGGAGAGTGCATGCTAAAAATGTAATCCAAATTTATGAATATGCCTTTTATTAGTATAACTGTAACTTAGGAAATAGTTTTAATAATTGCTCATATATACCAAATTTGTAGTGAAAAATAAATTGCATTTGGGGGCGAAATGGGGGCCTGTGATTGGCGTATTAAACAACACATGTCATTGGTCAAAGATTAGTATAAATAAAGGTGGCAGATGCTGGGGAGTTCAGTACTACGGTAACCATCTAGACTCTGAAGACTAGCAACACTCCTGGGACTGAACTCCTTAGAACTTCTGCCTTTCTGGACAAGCATCGCTGTTTCATTTCTCTCTCCTCTCTCATTGCTTTGAGATCCATCTAACACTGGTCGTAGTCCTGTCGACTACAATGGACTAGAAGGAGTTTTTGATTATTGACTATAACAAAAAATGCCAAAATATAACCGTAGCAGTTTAGGAAAGCACAATGCATGGTTTGTAGAAAGCATTTGAAGAAAAAATCGAGTAAAATTGACTGCCAATATCTTGCTTCTCGGCAACAATGCGCCGATTCACTTAGCGCGCATTGCGAAGGATTCTCGTCGATAGTATGATTTCCAAAATATCAACCAACTAACTCAAAGCCTAGCCCTACTGACAATTTTTGTTTGCGGAGCTGAGAAAGATAACATCATCAGTAGAAAGCGATTTTCCGACGATGAAAAGGCCAAGGCGGCCAGAACCCCTCATTTTCAGAGCTGTATAAAAATATTTTTTGGAGGCTGTTGAAAAGATAAATTGGCATTTTAAGGGAGTATTGAGGTTGATAAAAAGACAATTTAGAATAGTATAATTATTTCAGACTTTTCCTTAATACCATACCAATACATTGAACTGCACGTTGCCCGTGTACATACTTCGACTTCCCAAAGAAGTCTTAGATCATAAATAAACGTCAGGTGAAAATTTTGTCAAAAGTGTCGCTTGCCTAAGAAAATTGAGTGCGTCGTCAGACGAGAGTATAAATCGCCAAGGAAATATTCAATCTATCTCGCTCTAATATATTGCCATCTCTGTTTCGGTGTAGGTATGTATTGTTGCATAACTTTATAACATTTGTTATAACTTATCCCTATAATAGATAATAATATAATATACTGTAATAATGAACCTATCTTCCATTGAAACATAATGTTTTCGAAATCAGATAGAAATATTGCGTGTAAAGTGTTAGGAAAATGATTGCAATAATTAGATTTAAAAGAAATCTAATAAACTGCTAGTCAGACATTTATCGGAAGAATACGAAATGAAATTAGAATCTTTCTTTTGAAAATATTAATGGTAATTTTTTTTTTTTTTTTTTTTTTTTTTTTTTTTTTATTATTACGGCAACTCACCCTATAAGAGTGATATGTGATTTATTTATTTTATACTTTATGCATATTAAAAATAGTGTATAGACAAGTGGCAATGGCGGGATTATAGCCGTAGCAATCTCTAACATCCAACCACATATGATAAAAATAAAAATATAGATACATACATATATACACAAACACATATATATATATATATATATATATATATATATATATATAATCAACATACATTAACAAAAAACAAACAAAAAAAAACTTCATACAAAATTTTATTTAGACATAGTACACCAAATGGGATAGTATAGGGTTGAGTGGGAAAAAAGGGGTAGGATAGGGGAAATAGGGTCTACGATACACCAAAAGACAACAAATGTATCTTGACCATTTTTTTAAAACAATTTATATTATTGGCCAATCTAGCCGAGGACGGGAGATCATTCCAACAACGAGCACCGTGGACAGAAAAAGAATAGTCATAGAATGAAGTTCTGTGTGGAGGTATGGCGAGAAGACGCTCGTTGTTAGATCGTAATGGAAGACCATGAATTGCTAGGTATTGGAATTTGTCTTTTAAGTAATATGGAGAAGACTGTGAATATAGAGCTTTGTGAACAAGAGATATTGTGTGGAGCTCACGTCTTTTACGTATTGTAAGCCACCCAAGACTATTTCGGTAATTAGAAATGTGATCAAACTTTCTAAGGTCGAAGATAAAGCGAATTGCGAAATTTTGAAGCCTCTCTAGGACGTTGACCAGGTCTTCGTTGAGATCAATGTAGGCAACATCCGCATAATCAATTGTGGGTAAAAGAAGAGACTGTGCCAGTAAAGTTTTAATGTTTACAGGGAGAAATCTCTGTTGCCTCTTTAGGAGATGCATTGGTGCAAAAAAATTTCGTCGAACGTGATTAATATGCGATCTCCATGAGAGAGTCTGATCAAAAATCAACCCGAGATTTCTAGCAGTCTTAGAATATGGGATTGCGTCAGTGCCAAGAAAAGTTTGGGGTATAGGGTCATGGTTGATTCTATTTATGTTATAAGGACTACCCAAAAGCATGCTTTGAGATTTTTTTAGGGTTGAGAATAAGACCATGGTCTTTAGCCCACGAGGCGATATTCTGGAGGCAATCAGAAATCTTATTGATTGTATTTGATAAGTCCTCTACTTTGAAATGTGTGTAAATTTGTATATCATCTGCATATAAGTGATATTTAAATGGAATCAGTCTGCATATGGGGTTGATGAAGATTGAAAATAGAAGAGGAGAGAGAATACTTCCTTGAGGGACACCCGCTGTTAACTCCGCCCAGCCAGAGATAGAACCACCTTCAGACCTAACAGCTTGCATTCGTCCATGGAGAAAAGAGTGGAACCACAAAACAGCGTCGCTGGAAAGATTGAGGTTTTTGAGAGATGCCAGAAGTAGGTCGAAGTCTACTGAGTTAAAAGCATTGCTAAAATCAAGAAGTATTAGATGAGTCAGCATTCGTCCTTCCATGGCCTCTCTTATATCGTTGGTAATTTTAACTAACGCTGTTGTAGTGCTATGCCCTTCACGAAAACCAGACTGGTAGTTATTGAGGGAGTTATTGTTATTTAAGAACACTTTCAGTTGTGAATGGGCAAGCTTCTCGAGAATTTTGGAGAAATACGGGAGTATCGATATGGGTCGAAAATCCGAGGAGACCGTCGGTGACTTATTTTTAGGCAAAGCAATAACGTGTGCTCTCTTCCATTGACTGGGATAAGTTTTACACGAAAATTAAGCATTAATTAAGTAATATTCTACCTATGTATGTATATCGTTGATATAACAGCGAATTTATTAATAACATAAGGTAAATATAGGCAAGTAATTGATATGAGAAACAACAAAGTTACCTCGGTACAGTCTGTCATACTTTTTTTGTGCTCTTGAAAATAATTCAAAATCTGGTCTAAACATAGTGTATACCAACCTTGGACTGATTAAATATTTTCATTACATACGCAGCAACAGATTCGCAGTGAGTTAAATTAATATCTATATCATCTTCACTAAATAATCTCATTTTAAAATTCATAATATTTCTTTGAAAAAGATTCTCTTGACAAGTAAATAACACTTGAGTGAACGCTGATTGGCCACTCGGGGACAACGCAGCCAATCACAGGACGCAGCTACCTGCCAACTATACTCACTTGAAAGCGTCGCAGGCAAAACCACTAATCATGAAATGTGTCAAATGCCATGATGAAATCATATGCAGCGAAGATTTAATGAATTGTAGTAAGTGTACAGTTTCCTTTCATTATTTTTGTGTCGGCTTGAACGAGGCCTCGTTCAAAAAATGCTCCCAATGAATAAGGCCAAGTGGAAATGCCCTGAGTGTAAGGGCATATCTGTGACCTCAAACGAGGCCCCATGGACAATGATACAGAGATATTTGGATGATAAACTCGATCCACTGAATAATTATATCAGAAAGGACCTGACTCAGGAGCTCTCCCTCATCAAGGAAAAGGTGAATCAGTTCGATGAGATTAAGGAATCTCTACACTTTTTATCAGCGGAATACGACCGACTCAATAAACAGGTAGAGCAAAATAAAACAGAAATGCTGAAGATTAAAAAGGACAATGTGGCCCTGCTTGAGAAGAGTAGGCTTTTGGAACATCGCATAAATCTAATGGAACAAAGACAGAGGCGTAATAATGTTGAGATACAACAAATACCAGAAAAGAAGAGTGAGAACTTACTGGACGTCACAAAGAAGATTGGTGAAGTTATTGGATTTCCTTTAAGAAATGAAGACATTTTGGCCTGTCACAGAGTGCAGCAACAAAGCAAAGAAGCTAACCGGCCCAGAAGTGTTGTAGTGGAGCTACCAAATGCTAGATTCAGAGACCAATTTCTCGTATCTGTCAAGACCTTCAACAAAGCTCACGTCACCGATAAACTTAATATGAGGCACATTGGATATGACAGCAGTGAACCAATCTTTGTATGTGAGCATCTGTCACCTTATTTTAAAACCTAACATGCTAAAACGAGATTTGTTGCTAGGGAAAAAGGAATAAAATATGTCTGGGTACAAAATGGTAAAATTCTCACCAGGAAAAACGATAATGCTCCGATAATCGATATTATCAAAGATCCTTGTTAAACGATATAAAATTTCATGTACCACGTTTGAATACCAGACACCACTTCGCATTTCACATTGAGCAGGCGCGAACAAACTACCGCAAGGAAAGTTTCATTACAAGGACTTGTCAGCAATTTAACGTCGTTCATCGTGACTTAGATATACATAATCTAGATTTGGCTGCCTTCCGCCGTGCAATTTCTACCGAACGTACTATTGGTTTGACCTGATGTATATAAGTATGTATGTATGTTAGAGAGATGCATACAAGGGTGTAGTTTACTCCAGTTGTTTCCAATTTTGGTAGATTGCCGATAACATTTTGTTTTTGATAAGTAAAACTGAACATTGACGACGGTTGATTATTGTCACATAGTAATTCCCCATTATGAATTTGTTTCTGCAATGCGAGCTGTTGTAGGTGTCTACCTAGTACCTAATTGTATGCACGGATCGTATTATCGATTACTAGCTTATACCCGTCTTGCTTTACGTTTTTGATTCCCATTGTCAGGCTTGATCGGTAGGTAATTAAATAGGTTCTAGTCTACGTTTTAATTTGGATACCTGCGCATATCGGCATTAGTGGGAACGAGACGGTGGACGCTGTGGCGAAGGAAGCTTGTCTTTCTGGTAGTGTCCCCAGCTCGTTTGTGCTGCCGTTTAACGACTGTATTGCTGATGTTATGACATTAATACGTAAAGAATGGGACGATATATTTACTCAGACCCCTAAGGGGGCACGATATAAACAAATCCAACCGCTAATACCAGGAGAACCATGGTTCCAGGGTAAGCGTAGAAATAAGTTATACATATCCCTGTTGACTAGATTGCGTATAGGACATGTCGCCCTGGCTTCACATTTGAAGAGACTTGGTGTGGTCGACTCGTCCCTCTGCGAGTGTAGGGAGGATGATGAGACCATCGACCATGTATTCTTCGGCTGTAGTTTGCTTCCAAATAATGTTTTCCTTCAGGAGTTACTGGAAAGGGGTCTTCCCCTTCCCCTGAACGTTGTGTCTTTGCTGTCGAGGAATGAACAAGATATCAATGATATTATAGTAAACCATTTGCGGAGAAATAACAAGAATCTTTGAATCCCTCTTTATTTTCCTTTTCTCCCTAATTTTATTCTTTTCTTAAACTAATATGTCTATGAAATAAGCAAAGGCTGCATCACCCGAATACGGGTGCTAGCCTCAAAAAAAAAAAAAAAAAAAAGCTTCCCATTGCTTTGTAGACCTCTATAACTGACATAAGCACAGAAAAAGAAGAATGACACTTTTAATGTTTATTAAAATTTTGTATGAAGATCCTAAAAAATGGGGTTTTTTAATTAGCTCTAAATATATTAAAGTTAATGCAGCAAATTGTATTAAAGAACCTTCTCCGGCATTTTGCACGGCTCTGTGCAGATTCATATCTGACGTAGCATTTGTATTTTGAGCGTGATGCTATGACATACGGTAAAAAGCAAAATAAAAAAACATTTCTGAATTATTATTTAGATAGAGAAGGAGGGGCTAATGCGAGTTTTATTTAATTTCCCAATTTACCACGCAACTTTCTTAATTTTTTATTTCATAAGAACCTTCTACTGATAAAAGCCAACACGACAAAAAAAGAATTAGTGAAATCGGTTCAGCCGTTTAGGCGTGATGCGATGACATTAAGTAAAAAGCTAATAAAAAAACATTTCTAAATTATTATGTAGATTTACCACGCAACTTTCTTAATACGATAGAAAGCGGACAAACATTTCTGAATTATTATATAGATAGATTTACCACGCAACTTTCTTAATTTTTTCTTTCATAAGAACCTTCTACTAATAAAAGCCAACACGACAAAAAAAGAATTAGTGAAATCGGTTCAGCCGTTTAGGCGTGATGTTCACATATACGATAGAAAGCACACAAACATTTCTCAATTATTATATAGAAGAAGATGTACCTACTGTAAACGTATCTAAATAATAATGATAGATTTTATATCTGTGCTTGGGTACGTGCTATAACTGCGTACCATTGTATATGATTAAGTACCTATTTTGTTACTTTCTGTTGCTTTTTTCAGCATTGTTTTTCTTTTCTGTTGTTTTTAATCTTATTAATTTCACAAGCAGGGTTGCTTTTTGTTTTGTTAGAGATATTGATTATTGCTTATCAGAGCTGGGCGGTACTCGAGTACAAGTACTCGTAGATTGTACTCTGAGTACTTTTGGTGTACTCAGTACTCAGTCCACGAGTACATTTCTAAAACCTGTACTTGTACTTGTATTCGGTACGTTTTTGAGCCTAAAATGTACTCCAGTACTTCGAATGTACTCGAGTACTTTAGAATGTACTCGAGTACATTCAAAGTACTCGAGTACATCAAAGGTACTCGAGTACATTAAAGGTACTCGAGTACATTTCAAGATCTCGAGTACATCTTTGGATTTATTGGAATACGTTAAACCTATGTACTATGATACGTAATTTGAATTTATATTGCAAGTAGAGACTTGTTAGGTGTCGTGGTTATAGTAGTGGTAAAGTGTGGATGGTTCTCGTTTTTAATTCGAGAGTGTTGGTGACGAAATTGTTGTTTTTAAAACCCGTGTATTATGATTGAATTGGTTATTTCAAAAACTAAATAAGTCTTTGAAAAAAAAGACGGAATCGTCATTTTATAGAGTATAGTTTGAAATCCTGCTCTGCTATTGCTCCTTTACGTAAAAACTGAAGTAGGTATATTATTTATATGAAAAAATTGTGATTTATGATGGGCTCTAATCTGTTGAATAGAATAGAATAGAATAGAATAAAAAAAACAAAAAATTCAGAACTTCGATACTGCTAAATCCCATAATTTGTAGTATTTAGACACAACAAAAGAAGACGTTGAGAATGAGATGTTCAAGCAACTTGTAGCAGACGGTCTTGCGGAAATTTTCAGGCTTTTACAAGACCAGCACTTTAGATGTTTTAAATTCTTTCGGCAGGTGGCCCGCGGCAAGGATATTCGCAGTGTATTCTTATTAGTCATTATTATGTTAATAATATTGTCCTCGGTAGCCTAGTTGTACTGGCGTGGACTTCAGATCCGAAGTCACCCGGGTCAGAGTTTTCGTAAGTGTTTTTTCACTTGAAAATTCTACCTGGGGTTGGCCTGTCTCAAATTGGACGGTACCGGTTGACTGGAAAAAATTACCTCAAGTAATAAGTTCCGCCGGCAATACTGACACCTTTGTATAGAAAAGTGTTATATTATTATTATGTTAATTGTGAGTTTTTTTTATCCTTGTACTAATGTGCACTACAACTCTATATTAAAATATAAATTGTAAAAGGCGGTAACCGACGAGTTCATCGAAAATCAATTCATCGAAAATCAATTGATCGAAAATCAATTCATCGAAAATCAATTCATCGAAAATCAATTCATCGAAAATCAATTCATCGAATGACCAATTCATCGAATGACCAATTCATCGAAAATAAATATTTTGAAGATATTTGAGAGACTAGCCTTTTTGACAACCAAACTCATGTGTTGAAATATTTGGACTTCAATTTAGAAAATGGGCCTATTTTCATATCGTGCAATAAAATAATATCACACGCTTTCAAAGTATGCGATATTTATTTTTATCTATCACTTTTCTTTGTTTTTTTGTATCGAAAAGCGTATTTTAGTATTTGTCGTCGATATTTGTAGTAGATAACAGAGAAATGTGAAATAAATAGATAAATAGATAAACAGACAGACAGACGGACGGACAGACAGACGGACGGACAGACAGACAGACGGACAGACAGACAGACGGACGGACAGCCAGCCAAGACGGACGGACAGATTGACGGGCGGATAGACAGACGGACGGACGGACGGACAGATAGACAGACGGACGGACGGACAGACAGACAGACGGACGGACAGACCGACAGACGGACGGACAGACAGACAGACGGACGGACAGACACCAGACGGGCGGACAGACAGACAAGACGGACGGACAGACAAACGGACGGATAGACAGACGGACGGACAGACAGACAGACGGACGGACGGACAGACAGACAGACGGACGGACGGAGAGACAGACAGACGGACAGACAGACAGACAGACGGACAGACAGACAGACGGACGGACAGCCAGCCAAGACGGACGGACAGATTGACGGGCGGACAGATTGACGGGCGGATAGACAGACGGACGGACAGATAGACAGACGGACGGACGGACAGACAGACAGACGGACGGACAGACCGACAGACGGACGGACAGACAGACAGACGGACGGACAGACACCAGACGGGCGGACAGAGAGACAAGACGGACGGACAGACAAACGGACGGATAGACAGACGGACGGACAGACAGACAGACGGACGGACGGACAGACAGACAGACGGATGGACGGACAGACAGACAGACGGACGGACGGACAGACAGACAGACGGACAGACAGACGGACAGACAGACAGACGGACGGACAGACACCAGACGGGCGGACAGACAGACAGACGGACGGACAGACACCAGACGGGCGGACAGACAGACAAGACGGACGGACAGACAGACGGACGGACAGACAAACGGACGGATAGACAGACGGACGGACAGACAGACAGACGGACGGACGGACAGACAGACAGACAGACAGACGGACAGACAGACAGACAGACAGACGGACGGACAGACAGACAGACGGACGGATGGACAGACAGACGGACGGACGGACAGACAGACGGACGGACGGACAGAAAGACAGACGGACGGACAGACGGACAGATAGATAAATAACTAAATATATAAATAACTAAATATATAAATAAATAAATAAACAAACAAATAAATAAATAAACTAACAAACGGACGAGACAGACACACAGACAGACGGACGGACGAACGTGACAAGATCTGCCAACATCTTCGAGGGGGGGCGAAGGGTACAGACGCTGTTTTCGGCCATTATATGAGGCACTAAAAAAGATATTAAAAAAAAATACTCCAACGTATGTCAAAATCGCCGCCATCTTTAATTTATAGGAGTGACAAATCACCCTCTATGGGTGGAATGCCTAATTAATTATAAAATTTATAGGAGTGACCAAACTGAAGCTTTACCTTATTATTAGGTCATAAACAATTTCTCTAAAATATCTTCATAATGATGGTTTTCGATGAATTGATCATTCGATGAATTGATCATTCGATGAATTGATTTTCGATGAACTCGTTTTCGATGAATTGATTTTCGATGAATTGATTTTCGATGAATTGATCATTCGATGAATTGATTTTCGATGAACTCGTCGTGAATCGTAAAAGGCCGGTTGGCCGTTGAACCAAATAAAAAATAATAATAATAAATAAGGCCCGTAATGCGGTGATCAGACGAGGCGAATATCGCCAGGACACTAAAATATCGCCAGCCAATTGAACCGTGTGAACAGATTGTCGATAAATCTGAAGCGATAAAAATGGTTGAAAGCGATATCGCCTCAATTTGAACGCCCTAGAACTTTTGTATCTGGTGGAACGATGCACGCATGCGCAGATATGCGCGGCGTCCATATGTTCTGTTTCTTGACAGTTGACAGCACTGCTCTAAATTTATTTCTCCTTAGAATCCAATTCCGCACCTAATATCTGCGTTGTTTTTATTTTTCCTCAATTAGGAGTCTCCTTTATCGTCTAAAACAATATTATCAACTAACCCCAATTACTGCGTGACTTCTACCTCGACGTCCGCCATTTTTAAAACTATCAGCACAACTGACAGATTGAATGTACGCCGGTGGACTCGTGTGAACACATCAGACGATCAATGGGCTACCGAGCGATATTTTTTTTATGCAAGCGAAATCGTCTGGCCTTATATCGCCTCGTGTGAACACCGCATAAACCAGGCAACATGCCATCAGACCCAGCAGCCTTTCCGGCTGTTTTAACGTTTAAACGGCTGAAGTCACCTCTGTTTCAGTGAACGGAGCAACCAGGGTAGATCGGTTTGGACAGTCCTTTGTGCTGTGTCGAGCTGTTCCTTAACCTTAGGTTGGAATGTTTTATCTCCGGGCGCTCTGCCGTTGTCTACTATTTTGTTTGCAACAAGGTTCGCTGAAATCTTTGCTGTGCGGTCCGGTGGTTTAATTTGCCACATTTTACGGAGTAGGGATCATGCCTTACGGATTAACTGTTGTAGAGATTCTTCTCCTCATGGTATAGACTGTTTGGCGGCCTCTGAAACTGATGTTATAAATTTATGGTAGTTAGTAGGCAGTATTACATAGGTACGAGAGACATTAATGTCTCATCGAAATGGGCGGCGAAGATGTCCCATTTGTCATTTTGGAAGTTCCATCGCGAGACCTTCGAGGACAAGCACAAGTCCTGGGTGTAGCCGTTCCTTTGGCATCATAAACGAGGTGAAGATTCTCAGTCTCCATATATTCCGTGAGGTCCTCACCATTATTGTCTGTGGTTCTAAATCCCCAGTTGGTGTGATTGCTCCCATTATTAAAGTCTCGCATTATGACAGATGGATGTGGGAGGGCTGAAGGAATGACTGTGGGTGGCCACTGGAGTCTTGGGAGGGCTGAAGGAATGACTGTGGGTGGCCACTGGAGTCTATCAGGTTTGTAAACGTTGACAACTTTTGTGTCCTATTTTGATGGTGACTGGTGACCAAGGACACGTTACCTGATTTAAAACAATGTTTTCCAAATCCAAATCAGGCCGTCGCGTACGTTGGTGGCCACACCGTGGACAGCGCCAGCTAGGTTGAAACCAGGAACCGTAGGTACCTCTGGTGGTGAGTTGGTTTAAGTTTGCTGTGTGGGTTTCCTGTAGCAGTATAACATCAATACATAGCTCTTTTGTCAGTTTTGTCAGATATTCGGTCTTAGAACTACATACTTATTTCTTCTATCTTCTATTTTTTCCAAGGTCTCTTGTCTGGGCAATAGCCCAGAGGAGAGCTGTTTTGCGATTTGTATCATTTACCATACCATGTTCTATTTTCTTGTTTTTAATTCAATCCTCTTTGGCTTATCTGCTTTCTCTCTTCCTTATTGATAGAATTTTGCCGTTATAACGTTGCTCGGGGGTGCACCACGTGGAGGCGTTATTTTACCCATTTTTTTAATGTAATAATATTATAGTTATACACTTTTTTGTAAAAAAAATATTTCATGCAGTTTGTTGTAATGATCGATTCAATTGCTCGCGATTACATTATGTTTTGAAACATGCTCAAAGTTGTTAGAGGTTTATAAAAGATGATACACCTTCGTTTTCTCAGCCCCTTTGCTGCAGAATTCGAGAGGGCGCGAGGGACCTTTCGTCATCCGGCTAGCTCACCGATGTTGTCATAGTCCGCTCGCTGCATCAACAACCAATATAATCCCTCTCTCTTTCTATGGCTCCTCGGCTTTGTGACTTTTATGGGAAGGAACATGCATGATTTTAAAAACGCAAATTAATAAAATAATAAAATTTATTCATTTATATAAAGAAACATAATTTAGGGCAATTTCAAATAATGGCAAGGACGACGTTAAAATCAGTAAAAATCATACAAAAAAAAAATGAAATTAATTAATTGGCATGTCGTGTACGGATATGGTGAAATTTAATTATTCTACATTACAAAACCACACATCAAAAGGCTTAAATATTAAAATAAAAATAAAAATACCTATATATAGCTTTGGGATGGCGGGTGGCACTAAACACTGTATCTTTTATTAGGCACTCACAGTCCATAAAGTCCATACACTAATTATATTGTCATAGTCTGTTCACTTTGTCCTCACTTTGTTCTCGTTCGAAGTCCTATCATCCGCATCCACTTCCTGAGTGTCTCCACTTGCCGCGGCCGCGCAGGCAAGGAGTCCTCTCGTCCATTCTTCCCGGAGACCCTCTGTCCGGTTATGTGCGGTCCCATCTCTGCATTCGCTTTGTCGGCGCCCTCCAGACCTCTGGCGAGACGCCCTCTCATTGATCCCCAGGCGGACTCCAACCTCACATCCATCGTCTGGCCTTCCGGCACTGTCAGATGTGTGGGCAGCACGCCGAGACGCTGCCCTTTAGACGAACGCGTCACTTGACCGTTACCTATGTACGATGTTTCCGAAACACTTAGATTCTGACAATCTTCTCTTTTCCTTTTTCTCTCGTGACACCTCTCTCTTCTTTGTTTTTTCTCTCTCTCTCTGGCTGTCGAGTACCTGCTTTTATAGCAGGGTCTCTTGACCACTTCTCCGTCATGCTAGGGCGGACCGTTCACATCCCTTACTGGTCCCCATCCCTTCGTTGGGCCACGCCTCCTTCTTTCGACTTATCTACCTACCATCCCACCATCGCCAAGTAATAATATTACAATAATTATTGTTTAAATTCTGTACCTACTAAACTAAACAATCATCCTTAATGAATCCACCATTGTTTAATCCGTACACGTTGCCTTTTACATAATTTACTAACAATTAATTTGTCCATATTTTTATAGACAATATGGTATGGCTCTCCTTAAATCAATCCGTACACGCTTGTAGGTACATGCCTTTACAAAAATCTTTTTTTTTTTTTTTTTGAGGATTACAGAAATTTATAGTTTGAAAATAATAATTAATTACATCAATGTTACATAGGTACCTGTTATCATAATTTGCAAATGTCATTTTAATTCGATTGTCCAATATTTATTTAAATCATAATTCTGAAAGTCTCTACATTATTACCTACATTTTAAATTGAACAGCAAGAACCATGATTATTTTTCTTTTGCAATTAGGTACATACATTTGTCAAAGAATATATACCTACCTATCTTTACTGCTTGAAAAAAATCATGTTCGACGTCTCAAAGTGAGAGCCGCTTTCTAAACATCTATATTTTTATGTGACTTCTTTAGTTAACAATAGGTACAATATTTTTTTTTACGAGGATACGCTACACAGCCAAATTTACACATGTTGATATTTGGACGCACGTGTCAAATATCTGCGCCAAGATTCCTTCCCGTTATTTTATTTTTTTATAACCCTGGACCTTTTGAAGAAAGGACTCTATTCAAAACAATATTCGTTTCATTTATTTATTTATTTATTTTTCTTACAGAAAACAAAGAGTCGTCCCTTGCCATTATTCGTATAACATAATTTTTCAAGGCCCACTATAAGTCAAAGCATCCAAATACTCTTAATTTAACGAAAAAATCGAACAATAAGCACTTTGGAGTTTTGCCGCCTACATATCGACTATATCAATCCACCCCAGGAACTTCGGCAAAACTCCAAACCTCATAATATAATCCTCAATACATCCCAATTACTAATCAATATGCAATTTCTTTTTCCCCTATTTTAATCAATTTACCCTCATTACCTACCTCGCCTTGATTCTGAGATAACCTGCTATCCGATAGGTACTGACAATCGAGATAAATTTCGCAGTGCCCGGCGCCAATCCATCTGTCCAAATCGTTTCTCGGTTATACTCCAAATGGATAAAAAATATAACTGGTGTACACAAGGTGTTAACTATTGTGTGGTTTATATGCAAATAATAGTATCAGATTGTCAATCTACCTAGCTGCACACATCACTCGATTACTAATTATTTTACCCTTTGCCGTCCTATACCCGGGAATGTAAGATACTACATAATAGCCTACATGAAGTGCCCTAAATTACTATCTTCCTAACTATTATAGATACCTATTTGCTATTTTATTAAAGAAAAAATACAAATTAACACTAAATAAAGCCATACTACGAAGTCTGTCCAAAAGGTGAACTATGGAGCCTCCGGTGTGCCCCCAAATAAATGTCCATCTGCCCTACTTTATATGTTTCTTCCCGAGAACGTATTCGCTAACTCTTTCACTTCTATCCTCTCAAAATATCTTCTTTCCTCCGCTTTAGCCGACTTGTTACCTCAGGCGCGTCTAATCCACCCTTAGAAAAGACAGGAAGAGCGAGTCATTCCCTTGCCTTCGGCAACTCCTTCTGTCCTACTCTATACGTCTCTTCCCGAGAACGTATACGCTAACCTGCTCGATTCTATCCTCTCAAACTCTCTTCTCTTTTTCGCGATAGCCGACTCGTTACCTCAGGCGCGTCAAATCCACCCTTAGATAAGACAGGAAGAGCGAGTCATTCCCTTGCCCTTGGCCACTGCCTCCGTCCTACTCTATACGTCTCTTCCCGAGAACGTATTCGCTAACTTTCCCTTCTACCCTCTCAATCTCTCTCCTAAATGCCTTCCTATCTTCAATCTCACCAAGCCACGTTCCACCGCGTTAGCTGACTAGTTACCACCGGCGTGTCAAATCCACACTTAGAAAAGACAGGAAGAGCGAGTCATTCCCTTGCCCTCTGCAACCTAGCACTCGCCCAGTGAACGGCTCTCCCGCACCTTTCTGTGCCGTTACCGCTCTCTAAACTCTCGCACATTCCTCAGCACAACAACTGTGCTTCCATACCCTCTCTCGCAATTTATATCTTCGAAACAACACCTCGCTACCCTCTCAACTCTCACCTATATATCTATTTAACGCTTTCCTTCGCTTCGAACTCTGGCCATAATCCGAAGAACACTCCCGGCATACATCCCAGCCCTCCCCTAGACGTATTCACAGATGGCTGATACATTTAAAACTACGACCTATATATCTACTTAACTATCGAAATCTTCTACATATCTACCTTCTGACTCCTTATATTTAAACATTAAATCCTACCTAAACTTCGGTGCTCGTCAGCACACTGTTGGTTTTTCGAATATCTGCCTTCTACAGAACACTCGAAATTCAACTAAAAGAGTGGAGGTTATATTCTAGGACCGTAATCCTCGCGGCTCACAATAACCTATCTAAGTTTCCTACAAAACAACTACCCACTGTAATCAATTACCTATCTCTACATAACCCTAACTATGTTGGCTATAAATACCTACCTTAGTTAATATTATAAAAAAAAATCATAAACTTTATCTAAATTCGGTGCACACTAGCACACGGTGTTGGTTTTTCGAACATCTGCCTTCTACAGAACACTCGAAATTCAACTAAAAGAGTGGAGGTTATATTCTAGGACCGTAATCCTCGCGGCTCACAATATGCATACCTACACAGCTACCCTATGCATACCTGGCTAAGCATATTCCTAATCTACGAGTTATAAATTTAAAAATTCATGAGTCAATTATGTACCTAAATTTATTTCAAATTATCTATAGGTATACCTAACCAATAAACATAAAAACACGTAAACTACTTAATACACACGTAATTCCTACCCGAACAACATTAAAATACCCCGGCTTGTCATCACGAAATCATAATCATCACATGGCCCAATCGTAATCATTACATTGGCAACATCAACCCTCGGCGTCCATACATAATCACAACTTGACCTGAGACAACCAACTTCTAATTGAAGCATCGGTATTAACATCATAACATTTCACCTGATTTTTTTTAAAACAATTAAGTGGCATAAGTACATACTCTCGGATCGTACTGGAACCTCATATCCCAGATGGTGTAATACGCGAGTCGCATCCTTAGCGCTCGCTGAATAAATGTTAAAAAAAATTAATCCCCTGTTATCAGTTTAAACTGGTGTTCTCTAAACAAAACCTGCTCGAACTATTTTATTGTCACCCACATAACACAGTTCCTCAAAATACCACTATAAAATTATCCGCGAATTCTCAACTCAAAACACTACGTGGAACTTAACGAAATATAAATTCACACTCATACCTCTATCGACGTACAAGTACCTGATATGATATACGACCGATGTCTCAAATACAAAAAAAATCAACTGAAAATGTAAACCGTATCAAATCTGAATTAAAACCATCTAAAAATGATTCCTAACATATCGATAACTCCATTGAATTAAATTTTCCTAACTCATCTACATTTCTTAAACGGTGCTTTACGAATACCGTCTCTAAATAAGAATCAAGGCAAAGGCATATTAAAAATTAAAACTTGAAAGCCAATAAACAAAAGAAATTTCCCGTCGCATTCCTTCCCTGTCACATTTACGATGCCGGCCGAGAGAGAGAGATTTCAAAACACGCATACAAGTTCGATGTTCGACGTCTCAAAGTGAGAGCCGCTTTCTAAACATCTATATTTTTATGTGACTTCTTTAGTTAACAATAGGTACAATATTTTTTTTTACGAGGATACGCTACACAGCCAAATTTACACATGTTGATATTTGGACGCACGTGTCAAATATCTGCGCCAAGATTCCTTCCCGTTATTTTATTTTTTTATAACCCTGGACCTTTTGAAGAAAGGACTCTATTCAAAACAATATTCGTTTCATTTATTTATTTATTTATTTTTCTTACAGAAAACAAAGAGTCGTCCCTTGCCATTATTCGTATAACATAATTTTTCAAGGCCCACTATAAGTCAAAGCATCCAAATACTCTTAATTTAACGAAAAAATCGAACAATAAGCACTTTGGAGTTTTGCCGCCTACATATCGACTATATCAAAGATTTGCGTTTATTTAATCACTCATGTACTTGGTATTTTGTACTCGAGTACTTTGATCTGAGTACTTGTACTCCGAGTATATTTGTGTGCAGTACTTGTACTCAGTACTCGAGTATTTTTTTCCTGTACTCGGAACAGCTCTGTTGCTTATATACTTTGTTAAAAATGTAAGATCTTTATAATGTGTTAGTGTTCTTCTATAATTGGGTTATATTATAGTGATTTATTGTAAATAAAATATGTTCTGTAATTATAATACCTGTTGAAGAACCAAATAAAATAAAATAAAAATAAATATTTCAAGCTCCATTCGTGTATTTATTTAGAGTGAAATATAAGTCAATCGACAAAATGTCATATTTACAAAGTAGCGTACTATCATACCAAACACAAAATATAAATATTTGCACGGCATCCAACCTCCATCTCTAATATGTACGTAGAATAATATTTTTTAGTCCTTGCGAATGATGACGGACAGACGATTAGAAGTATTTAGCCGCGCTTCTCAGTTTTTGACAGATGCATTCGCATGATAATTGTTGAGCGAGATAGCTAATATATTAGAGCGAGATAGATTGAATATTTCCTGGGCGATTTACTCTCGTGTCGTCAGGCGTTTCATAGAAAAAAATATCCATCCGGCCACCGGTAACGGCTGACGTACACCGACTGTCAAATTTATATACTTCGGCTGCGAACTTTGCGCACCGTCACTTTCTACTTCTACCTTTGGTCAAAGAGAATATAATACCTTACGGATAATGCCTGCCACACACGCTCCGGTATACCTGTGCAGGCGGCCTGCGCAGTGGGGCTAGTACGAGTTTCATCGAATGCTAAATGCACCCTAATAAGAGCTTATTAGCGTGCAATTAGCGCAACGATCGAACGTTCGAAAATTTTGTATGGAGATTCCATTCGTTCAACGAATGGTCCGTTCGATGATCGAATGAAATATTATTATTGTCTATGGTTTCCGACGATGAACGAAATGAATGAAAACGTTATTAGGTAGGTATTTTACTTCACCCATACATGATCGAGAGAGACTGCATGCGCCATACGGTGGCCGATTTCGGAACTATTCTGACACAAGCCCGAAGAACGGCGCGAATTGTTTTTGTTTACACGATCGATATGTCAAATCAATAATGATTTTTATTCCGCATCGATGATAAGATATTGTGGTATTCGTTATTTTATTTAAGATTTTATTTATGTGGCAGTAATTATTCTGGATAAAATAACCCTTTCCGGTAAGTAGTTACGCAGTAAATATAATTTACGAGTATTCCTTACATATTAAGAAGTAGTAATACAAGGCAATGTTATTACGTAAAAAAACCTCTAACTTTTTATTATTAATTTGAATTGTAGATATATATAAATAAATAAACATAAAATTAGAGTTTTATCTTCTCGAAACAAACGATTTCTCACAAAACATTATAATACAACATGTTAGAAATCGGTTTTAATATATTAGTTGTATTTTAACATAACCTTATAATGCGGTAATGTAATAGACATTATATATACATTAATATTGAGATATTATCTCTATTACATGAAATTTCATTATGTTTATGGTGTACTAAGCCGTTCAGTGTTTTTAAATAAATAAATCAACGCCTATTTCTATATATAGATATTTCAGTTGAAAAATATTTGCTACCCGACTGGTAAAAAACTCATGTTTGTTTTTTATTGAGTCATTTCATTATTTGCTGTGTTTTTTAATGTTATTTGTTTGAATTGCTTGTGACACTTTCAATCTTGTACATATTTTGTTATTCTCAGTAAAATTGTCATGATAATTTTTTTATATAGGTACCTAATATGTTTTGTAAAAGTAACATTATTGTGTGGAATCAATAAATAATAATAATAAATTAAGCCTGTTTATAAGATTGTGTGATCAATAGATAATATGTATTAACTATGTACCTATCTGTATTATTTTAGATTGAAATATTTTGGCAATCATCAGTAACCAAGGTACATGGTCGAATGAGCACTCATTGTTAAGCATAACATTCCATAAGGCACGAGGGGAGGATGAGCGTTGGAGACCATAGTTGAAATGGTTTGATTAAGAAAAAGAATCTGATACCTACATCAGGTTGCCGATATAATATGTAAGTTGGTACAATATCATCAGAACTATTTGGGATACTAGGATTGTACTCATTTAAAAATAAACAGATGACATGACAGTCATACTTAATACTTAAACAGAGTCAAGGGCGTCGCCAGCCCAGCAATTTGACCTTTTCATAGGCTATTCTATGTATACCCTATTTTGTGGTGGATGAGAAAAATATTTTAGGATTTATTAGCAAAACATGGTCTTAGAACTTTGGTTGCTTTGCAGTTGGCTACATTTTTTTAATCTGTCTTTAAACTGCCCCCCCCCCCCCCCTCCCGGCGATGCCCTTGAACAGAGTAAAAACTACTCTTGGAAAAATGGTCTCTTTAAAGTAAGCATTTCACTTTTGTGCTGCTTGCCTATGCAGGTGATTCACAGTCTTTACGATTGTCTGTGAAAATTACTTAAGGCTTCTCTCACTGTTGAATACATGAGCTGTCGCTTTAATCTTTAACCATGCTGTATCTCGAACCATACTAAATATAATTATGAATTCACTTTTTAGACATACCTACATTCATTTTCATTTCAGAAGATGAAATTCATCATCAGCATGGCATCAAGCAAGATGATCTGACGATGTGAGGAGTTGACGGCGACGGATGGATCCAGTGGGCGTAGAATCGGGAGCTGTGGAAGTCTCAGGGAGAGGCCCATATAGATCAATAACCGAGGTCTTTGGTGTCTTTATATTGGATGACACCCTTATTTTATGGCCAAGACAAAGGAAGATTACGGAGAGATAATAATAATAATAATTTGAAGATTTTAATTTATTCTTTATTTATGAATACTTTTAAAATAACTAAAATAATTAAATTAAGATTCCTATTTTCTATAGATGTAAACAGCCCCATATCTAAGAAAAAAATGCTTTATTAGATGATAAAAAGAAAACAAGATAAAAATCATGATGTACACAATGTTCCAAATATTGATGGATTCTTCAGTACTATTTAACGACTAGATCTTAACATATTACAGAGTTAACAATTTGATGATATGGTGTTCTATTGACTAGATAATTGGCAAACATTGTTAACGTGAAGTGATCTAGTATGATCACTTTACGTTAACCAGGCCTTCGAAACAGCATTAGAAGACAGTCGTAAGCCCGTAATGGTTATTTTTTTTACAACATTTCTCTCTTAAAATCGAACCCAATTTATTTAATGCTTTTTATTTGAAATAAAAATGTATTATGTTTTTTTTAATTATGTAAGTGTGTGTATTTTTTTTTTATTTCAAGCAAGAACTGATAAAATGATTATTCTCAATAAGTCGGTAGGAAGAAATTACCCAAGGCAATAAGCTTACAAATTGGGTTATTATTATTGTCCAATAAAATGTTTATTTATTTATTCATACTGAGATTGTCCCCAAATATGTGATACATGTTGTAGTTGTAATAAAGATATTTTTTTTAACTTTTTTATGAAAATATTTAAACTTCATATTATTTCCAAATTAATATTTATTTATACTCCTTGGATGCAGGTGGGAGATATTATAATTAGTGTGCAAAAAACATGGAGAAGAAAACATACCATACCTACATAATGTATTTAGCATAATATTTAGGAATATTTAAAAGCTGATAGAGACACTTTTTTAAAATAAAGCACTAGGCATTTAATTTAAAGAAAACTTTACAATAGAGAAAATGAGATGATATGAGATAGAAGTGGTCGGTAGCCTGGTGGTTCTGTCTCCAGCTTTCCTTCCCAATTACCAACCATCTCTCGCTTTAACTAAACAAGCCTTTAATAGTTTTTTATCAAAGAGTGTATTTGAGTTAGCGCAGATTCATTTTTTATACAAAATATAGGTAGATCATCGATACACTCCATCACAGAACATGAGAACTCTCTAACGACACTCCACTAACTGATCATTCATACATTCCAAACATAGATAAATACTTACTTTCAATCGAGAATAGTATGGATTATACAAATAGGTAAGTTTACTCACTTATGGAATATAAAGATCTTCAAAGGTAAGTAGTTGTTTATGAGAATGGCTTTTAACAATATTTTTCATTTTGTAGCCGCTTCACACCTTAAAATTATATATACAATGAAGGACTTGTTAATTATTAAGTTTCTACTCCACACAGCTTGAGTCCTTTGGAGAGTTTATTGGACTAACAAATTATTTTATTTGTTACAAAATCTATCATAATGGATAAAACTAAGGGTCAAGACTTACAGATATGCACTGTCAATAGACAATCACTTAATTGATTTTAAATTATATTATAATCATTTCCTCTTCGTGGGTTCCTTGGCATCTACCTTCCTATGGGTCCTCTCTGTTAGTTATCCAGGTGGTTCGGTAGTCTTAGTCGTTTGATGTCTTCTTTGAAGCCCAGTCCTAGTCTTCCTGCAGGGGTGGGGACAATAAACGTGGCGGTCTTCCAATTCTTCCTTCAATGCCAGCTTCCGTGTCTTCAGGAGGAGGTGTTTTCTATAAATTTCGGTGCTGGGCATCTCAATAATAGCGTGGGGTCGTCGAATATATATACATATTATATTCGTTGCGTGCAGACTGCAGTGTGTGTGTAGAGATCCGAAATTGCGATTTTGCGTTATGTCTCAGAAACGAGAGTTGTCAAAGGGAATGTGCAATCAGATTTTTTTCCATTATCTCTGCGTACCTACTTCCTTGTTCGCTTGGAATTTTTTGGTAAGTCTTCATATCTCAGAGAGATAAGACAACGTCTGTAGAATCACGAATATTTTATCGAAAATAATTTTCAATTAAAAACAAAACCAAGTTTCGGGCTTGTTACGAATATCCCGCGAAGTGCATTTGGCATTTGAGAAATAAGTTGCCAATGAAAAAAAAAACCATTATGATTATATTCAGAAATAATATTTTATTATTCTCAGAAATTGTAAAAAATAATAAAATTATTAACATAAAGTCAAATAAAATACTTATATTATAATATAAACATATTATGACGTAGATAATTAGTAAATAACCTATTTTTCATAAACTTTTTTTAAATAATTATGTAATTTATTTTTTATTCTGACAACTCTTCCTTTCGTTCGATAAGCGTTCGTTGGAAATTTTCCATCGCCGATTTCATTCGTTGATCGAAATGTTGACAGCTCAACGATCGTATAGTATGGAAATCGCCAATTTTTTTCGAAAACCATTGAAATCTTTATGAAAAAGATTTAAATTACGTGTATTTTTCTATTAAAACAATCTTCAAACTGTTTATGAGATTGATAAATGGCCTTATACCGATTTAATATAATATTTTTATCCAAAATGTTACATTCAAATATGGTTGTCGCATTTTGAAGAAACAAGCAATTGAAATGACATGTCTTTATTTTAGCAATATTTTCTTCTAAAATTTGTCTAATCTCTACTTAGTTTCATAAATATTACTTTTATTTTTTATTGTGAACACGTTTTTGGTTAATTTCTATGTTATATCTACTATAAGAGTATAAAAAAAATGGCAAGTGGTATTTTAACACGGGTTACATAAGGAAAATTTACGAAAAATAAACTTAAATAATCCAAAAAGGGAAAAAAATATACGTTCAATTTCAAATTGAATAATTTCAAAGCTATGTGCATGAAAATGTTAAGAAAAATATCTGTAATTTAAGCGTAAAAAGGTTACTAACACGCCAATTCATTACGAAACTTCGCCAACGATGGAAATTCCTATCGAAAGGTCTGTTCGATGAACGAACCATTTGACAAGTCGGTTTGTATGAGAAACTCATATTTCGTTTCGTAATTCGTTCATCGTTTCGATGATCGAAAACTCGTACTAGCCCCGTATACCTCACAACGCCCACACACGCTCCGGTCTACCGTAAGATAGACCTGCGCAGGCGACCGGAGTGCCGCCACACACGCTCCGGTGAACCTGTGAAAGAATTGTATTTCGATTCTTCTCCGGTCGCCTGCGCCTGGTCTAAAAAACTGCACAGGTCTACCCCCACACACGCTCCGGTACACCTGAACAGGCCGCCTGCGCAGTCGACCTGTGCAGGTATACCGGAGCGTGTGTGGCCTACATAGGAGACGCAACTCCATAGATCAAAAAAAATAATGGAAAATGTACCGAATAGGTGTAATGTTTTGCCAACATTGAAACAAAATAATTCTGTAATATTTATTATGGTGATGTTGTCTTCCTGTTATTTGAAAGTTTGGGTGACTGGGGTTTGACAGATGCGAACATGTTGTTTTTATAGTTTAGGAATAAAGATGCAACTGTTTATAATAGATTTATTGCAGTCAGATAAAAATGTACACTGTGCATATTATAATTGTTACACATTAATATAGCTCCCACAGAAACAAACAGTAGTTGCAACAGCAGAAGATTCAGCAAAACAACTCCTGTACCTCATTTAGAAGTCAGTTCTGTCCCCTTATGGAAAGCTTGATTATTTGATTGGCTGACACACAGACATATTTATTCAAATCTTGAAGAATACTGCACATCCATAATATGTCATCTAAAACAATAAACCATATAAATGAAGATTAAAATTATATATTATATAAAAAGTTCGTATCTATAAAATTGTCAACTGGACTTCGAGATATCTTTTGAACGAAATTATGGGATTTTTCATGTAGGAGATTTTTTACCAGAACAGAGAGAATATTATTACAGTATCAGCTTGGAAATATCGAAAGACATGACATAATAACTTGCATAAGCATTCATTAAACTACTAACCTGTCACGTTTGTTAATGCATCCAGATTTGTATAAGACCGGATACGATAATTTGTATATTATAATACTTTCAGACAATTAGACTACGAAATAAGTAATCTAAAAATGTAAATATCGGAATTTTAAAAACACAACAAAACACGCACAAGCAACGTTTTTTGTTAATTCGTCATAGAAATAGAAAATTATAGTCCGAATTCCATAGGTAGAAAGTTATTCCATACAAAAATCTATGATATATCGTCAAGTTTTCACGTTTTCACTATTGGCGGCAATGATTCCATTTTCGTTTCTCTATGTTGGTACGTCAAAAACACTGCTCGCCATACAAAAAGTGCTTTGTATGACAATTTCGACCCACTGCCTTTGGTTACCATGGGAACAAAGATCTACCCATCCGGTGGGACGGCACTTTAGTGCACATGGCTCGGGCTCCTGTTGTACAAAGAAAGCAGTGTCGAGGTGTGTCGTTTTATATATTTTTATTGTAATAAGCAAACATGAACAATATATTACTATCCAAACAGTTTGAAAATGATAATATTATAATTTACGAATTAGAAGAAAATGAGATAGAATCATTTTTAAAGAATGTACATAAACGCAAGTCTACCAACTCACGCCAATGTCATAGCGGAGAAAAACCATACGAATGCAAGATTTGTAATAAAAAGTTCATGCGGTCGAGTGACTTAAGGGTACACATGCGAATTCATAGCGGAGAAAAACCATACGAATGCAAGATTTGTAATAAAAAGTTCATTCAATCATGTAATTTAATGAGACACATGCGAATTCATAGCGGAGAAAAACCATACGAATGCAAGATTTGTAATAAAAAGTTCATTCAATCGAGTTATTTAACGACACACATGCGAATTCACAGCGGAGAAAAACCATACGAATGCAAAATTTGCAATAAAAAGTTCAATGGATCAAGTCATTTAACAAGTCACATGCGAATTCATAGCGGAGAAAAACCATACGAATGCAAGATTTGTAATAAAAAGTTCATTGATTCGTGTACTTTAACGAGACACATGCGAATTCATAGCGGAGAAAAACCATACGAATGCAAGATTTGTAATAAAAAGTTCATTCAATCGTGTAATTTAATGAGACACATGCGAATTCACAGCGGAGAAAAACCAAACGAATGCAAAATTTGCAATAAAAAGTTCAATGGATCAAGTCATTTAACAAGTCACGTGCGAATTCATAGCGGAGAAAAACCATACAAAATCAAGATTTGTAATAAAAAGTTCATTGAATCGTGTACTTTAACGAGACACATGCGAATTCACTGCGGAGAAAAACCATACGAATGCAAAATTTGCAATAAAAAGTTCAATGGATCAAGTCATTTAACAAGTCACATGCGAATTCATAGCGGAGAAAAACCATACGAATGCAAGATTTGTAATAAAAAGTTCATTGAATCGTTTACTTTAACGAGACACATGCGAATTCATAGCGGAGAAAAACCACACGAATGCAAGATTTGTAATAAAAAGTTCATTCAATCGTATAATTTAATGAGACACATGCGAATTCATAGCGGAGAAAAACCATACGAATGCAAGATTTGTAATAAAAAGTTCATTCAATCGAGTTATTTAACGACACACATGCGAATTCACAGCGGAGAAAAACCATACGAATGCAAAATTTGCAATAAAAAGTTCAATGGATCAAGTCATTTAACAAGTCACATGCGAATTCATAGCGGAGAAAAACCATACGAATGCAAGATTTGTAATAAAAAGTTCATTGAATCGTTTACTTTAACGAGACACATGCGAATTCATAGCGGAGAAAAACCATACGAATGCAAGATTTGTAATAAAAAGTTCATTCAATCGTATAATTTAATGAGACACTTGCGAATTCACAGCGGAGAAAAAGCATAGGATTGCAAGATATGTAATAAAAAGTTCATGAAATCGTGTGACTTAACGACACAAATGCCAATTCATAGCGGAAAAAAAACCATAGGAATTGCAAGATTTGTAATAAAAGTTCATTCAATCGTGTGATTTAACGACACAATGCGAATTCACAGCGGAGAAAAAGCATAGGATTGCAAGATATGTAATAAAAATTTCATTCAATCGTGTGATTTAACGACACAATGCGAATTCATAGCGGAGAAAAACCATACGAATGCAAGATTTGTAATAAAAAGTTCAATAGAACGAGTCACATGCGAATTCATAGCGAAGAAATAACATACGAACGCAAGATATGTAATAAAAAGTTCATGAAATCGTGTGACTTAAAGGTAATAATAATAATTTACGAATTAGAAGAAAACGAGATAGAATCAGAATTGAAGTGGTTGGTGACCCAGCGGTTACAACGCCGGCTTTCGTACTGCGGACGTCGTGGTTCGATCCCAGGTGCCGACCATCTTCCTCTTTCACGACACAAGCTTTCAGTAGCTTACTGTGAAAGAGTCAAGGAGTGTATTTGTGTTCACTTTGAGTGAGCACAGATTCATTAAAAAAAAAAAACCTTTTTAAAGAATGTACATAAACGCATGGCTACCAACGTCATAGCGGAGAAAAACTATACGTGTACCGAACGCCAGGAGGTTACGAACAATCTTGTGAATATGTGATTTGTGTTAGACAGGGGAATGCCAATTGGAAGACGTCGATGTATTCAATGTTAGCTATCAGCGGTTCAGGGAACTACTCAAAGTAAAATTAGCATGATGGGTCTATTTTTTTTGTATTGTGCGTGCGTATATATGTATGTATATATGTATATATATGTATCTATGTATATATTTTGCATGGGATCTTTCTCTTTTTGCAATTAACATCTATTTCTAACTGGGGTCGATCATACTACATATATATTTTCTTTTCTGCTTTGAATAAGTTAGTGTAATTATGTAGCGTTACTGTGTAACCCAATCTTTTATTTTCTATTGTACTATGTTTCTTTGATTATTGTTTTTGTGAGGTTTTTGTTGTTTTTTTATCACTTTTCTTTTTATTTATTTATTTATTTATTCACGGCTATGTGCCATTAACAATATGAAAACTAAGGCCCACCAATTTTTTACTGTGATTAATCTATTGAATATATTGTAAAGGAAAGGAAAATGTAAGAAAAAGAAAAAATAAAGTATTATTATTATTATATGCACTTTTCAACTTTTTAATAGTTATTATTCTGTCACCCGCAGCGGAGAAGAATCCAATAAATCAAACGTCGGAAGAATCTGTTCAGCCGATCTCGAGTTATAAGTGTTCGCACTAACTCGACCCGTGCAGTAGTTGCTATGGAGCGGTCAATAACAGTTTTTTCATTTTTATGATTAACCCATTTAGCACCTTTGTAATGTTCCAGTCCTCAATTTATAACGACAGAGACTATATAACAAACGCTTTTATGTTCGGGTAAAAGATAGTGAAATGTGCCTTTAGAGTTTAGATGGAGAGAAAAATTAGGTTTCCGAAAGGCCGTTTAGCAACTCTCTACGAAAAATCTGGTGAAAACTTAACGGAAGGGAATCGTCGAATCGTGGATGATACTAATCGAACCAAAATTATCTCATACGGGGGTAGTTCAATGTATTCAAGACAACTTTTTTGTTTGTAATGAGTATACTTTTTGTCTATGGTCCTCTCATGCTGTTGTGGCGACCCTGTTCATGACGACATCATCAACCAATAGCGTTCCTTCAAGATGTCGTCATCCGCAAGCAGCCTGCCACATCGTACAAGGCAGCACACCAACCATCAGTCTTCACCAAATCCGCATAGAGTCAACACGCACCTTCTACCTCGCGACGCGCATCGCGGTGCGCCACTCGGCGCCCGCTCAATAGTATTTTCTGTAATCTGTATAAAATGTTACTTCTTCAAATAAACCGATTCACCATACAATACCTGTGCATTCTCACTCTACCATACCCATAGTGGTGACTACCGACATGATATGAACAGGAACACGCATTGACACGCAACCAACCAACCTTCTGAAGCGCTGTCCTGCCGAAAGGATAGACCCAACATGGAAAGCTAAAAAGTGGGTATCGCAGTACATAGAGTGCCTCACATCAAGTGAGAATTCATACAGTGCTTACGACCGAGACATGGAAGTAACCGACGCAGCAGCCATCGCAACAAACTGGAGCACCCAGGCTTCCGCAAATCTCGGACACGTAGCAATTAGCATCTGTACACCACGTCAAATGAAGACTCAACTTTCTACATTTCTTCAAGAACTAACAACACGTACGAGCAAGAAAGGACATTCCAAAGTAAGAAACATTACTTAGTTGTCTCTAAGCTTAGCAACTTGCACACTTCAACATGCTGTGAGTCATTCAACAATGTCTTCAATGAACCATCTCATTTTTCGCCACGATATTCTTCATCATATCAACATTTTTTCTCAATGTTCAAATCGTCACACATATCTATCAGACTTGGACATTTTACTTGTCAATAGATAGTGACCAACATAGACAACAACAAATAAGCATCCTCGCATCACCGCTGCAAAGGACTGCTTGCCTACGCCAGAAGAGACACTAGGTAGCAGCAAGGTTATTCTTCCTACGCTGGAACTTCAAATAACCATCGCTACTCACGATCCTCAGCAGCAAAAAATGCCACTTTGAGCACGACGAACGACGTCACTCATTAAAATATGAATACTGCATCCCGAGTACACACGCTCTGGCATATTCATATGGCAGCACCCATAATTCGACATGAATTATTGACTAACAATATATAGTCAGCAACAGCAACCAGGATCAGCACTTCTTCACTGGCACAAACTCAAAATCTATGTAAGGAATAAGAAGAAAGCAATCGTGCAAAAATGACCCAGCAACAACTAACGCTTACGCAAGCAAAAAGCAAGCAACATCAGTTTCAACAGCAAAACAGCATACGAAAGTGCAATACTTCATTTTATAAAAAATATCAAAGTGCAGTGGAATAAATTTTTACATTCCGTTCTCACAAACATTTTATGTGTTACATCAGCAATTTTTCATCAAACTAAGACAATGTACCTTGACTCATCAACTCTGAACGCAACAATAACAAAATTAATATTATTCAGAAATTCGACACTCTGATGACTAGCAGTGGTAATTTGATAACGCGAACGTGATTTTAACAGACTTCATTTAAACAATAAGATCACAGTACTGAACACCTGCTAACCAGGGGTGTAAAACTTTTTGGTCGCGACTGACATAGATGACCAACATTTTTTAAGAAGCATTATTCGTACCAATCTTTTTCTTCACGCATTGGACATCAGAGGACCTAATCATGAATATCTTCATGAACATGACAGCTTCCACGCTGAACCTCGTGACTCCGTCACTTGGGGGGGGGGGAGTACTGTGGCGACCCTGTTCATGACGACATCATCAACCAATAGCGTTCCTTCAAGATGTCGTCATCCGCAAGCAGCCTGCCACATCGTATAAGGCAGCACACCAACCATCAGTCTTCACCAAATCCGCATAGAGTCAACACGCACCTTCTACCTCGCGACGCGCATCGCCCGCTCAATAGTATTTTCTGTAATCTGTATAAAATGTTACTTCTTCAAATAAACCGATTCACCATACAATACCTGTGCATTCTCACTCTACCATACCCATACTGTTATTCAAAGTAATAATTTCATTGCTCAACTATCATTTTTTTTCACAGGCGTGTTTTGAGCGTTAGAAAATGTCTGATGGGAAAATTAAGACCAAAATCTAACACAGCGCTGTTATTAAACTCTTGACAAAATGAGGGGAAACACATAAAAACATCGATTAAGAGAGATACTGGTGGCTTAAAATTATGTTCCTTCGTTTTCTACCATTCAAAAGTATTTAAATAAAATTTTAAATGGTCAAAAAAAAAACAATTGAACGTGACCCTCGATTAGGTGGGCGGAAGGAAATATGAAAAATGTCGATTATGTTGTACTTACTATGATGAATATGAATATGCTGGAATAAAAATCAATTTATAAGCAGAGATCACCAAGTATCAAACACTAAATAATTCATAACTTTTTAAACCTCGCTAGTACAACTAGGCTAGTTGTACCTACCCGGGGTTGACCTGTCTCAGATTGGACGGGACCTGTTGACTGGAAAAAATTGTCTCAGGCAATAAGTTCCGCCGGCTATACTAACACCTTTGTATAGAAAAGTGTTATATTATTATTCCAAATCATTTATTCATTAAATCACAATATATCATATGAAGTATACATCATTGTAAAAAAAATTAATAAAAATAAATTAAAATTAAATACAATGCTATATACTAAATATAAAAATATCGGTATTATCTCTCATGATACATCACGATGTAATGTAATCATGAGAGATCTTCGAACTACAGAGAAAGGAACCTTCTTAACATCCTACATGAGGACAACAGAACTGCCTTTTGGATGGCATATCTGAGACCACAACAGATGCCAAGTTTCCCTAGATTGTCTTTAAGAGACTTAGGAATAACTCCATTCGTCGATATCACTATAGGTATTATGTGGGTGGTTGGTGTATGCCACATATCCTTGATTTCGTGAGCAAGATCAAGATATTTAATTATCTTATCCTGCTCGGCTTTTTTCAAATTTTCGTCATACGGTATAGTGATATCCACGAGATACGTTATCCCGTTCCTACGATCAACCAATACAATGTCCGGACGATTTGCGTTAATCGTTCGGTCAGTTTGTATTGGTATATCCCAATACAACTTTGTATTACTGTTTTGCATTACCGAAATTGGGGTGTACCTATAATAAGGTACTTCAAGATCGAGCAAACCATATTTCAAGGCAAGTTTTTGATGAACTATTTTAGCCACATCGTTATGTCTGTGCAAATACTCAGAACCACACAGGAGAGAACACCCAGACAAAATATGTCTGAGTGTTTCTCCTGTTTGGCCACATGCACGACATTTATCAATTATATCAGGTGTTTTAATAATATATTTTTTATAATTATTAGTGACGATGATCTGGTCTTGTATTGCACAGACAAAACCTTCTGTTTCGCTAAATAGTTCACCAAACCTCAACCATCCAGTCGAATCTTCAAGACTTACATGTGATGAATTTAAAGTTTCGAAGAATCGACCGTGGAGAGACTTGCCTTTCCATATATAAACCCGATCTTGTACCCCAATTATCGGTGGTGAAACAGGATTTGATAAATTTAAGGGCGTGTACTTCAAATCACACGCAATGAGGTCTTCATAACCCAATTTATTCCTTGATGAGATAAAGTAAGATTGGAGGAGGTTTATCTCTTTGTTATTCATGTTTTTGATGTTTAACATGCCTCTACCACCAATCTTCCTTGGTAAATATAATCTCATCAAGGAACATCTTGGATGATGCATCCTATATTGTGTGAGCAAACTACGTACCTTTAAATCCATCTTGTCTAGTTCCGTTTGGTTCCACTTAATGATTCCAAAAGAATACAAAATTTTCGGTACAACCCATGAATTAATGGCCATAATTTTATTTCTCCCGGAGAGAAAACTTTTCAAAACTTTTTTTAATCGTTTAATAAATTCATTTTTAATGCTATTTTTAATAATTTTGTGGTCAAAAACTAGATTTTGTTGAAAGCCAAGATATTTGTAATTTTGATTATCTAAAAGAGGAATGTCTGTAACAGATGAAGAACTATTTTGATGATTGTTTCGGATTATTCCTTTTTTGAACATTAATTTTTGCACATTTTTCTAAGCCAAATTCCATTTTTATATCATCACTAAATTTTTTTGTAATTTTGATTAATTTTTCTAATTCAACTAAATTTTTACCAAATAATTTTAAATCGTCCATATAAAGTAAATGACTAAATTTAATACCAGACCTTTTTAATTCATAGCCACAATTTGAGGATTCCAATAATTTACTCAGTGGATTTAGAGCTAAGCAGAACCAAAGCGGACTTAGACTATCTCCTTGAAAAATACCTCTATTGATATGGATTGAATCGGTAATATATTTTCCAGAAGGTTGAGAAACAGATATTTTTGTTCTCCATTTTGACATCAAAAATTTTAGAAATTCTACGAGTTCGTTGTTAATTTTATATATTTCCAAAACTTTTATTAGCCAAGAATGTGGGACTGAATCATATGCTTTTTTGTAATCAATCCATGCCATAGAGATATTTTTCTTTTTGTGTTTCACCTGCTCACAAATAATACTGTCTATTAAGAGCAATTCCTTTGTCCCACGAGATCCCATTTTACATCCATTTTGTCTGACAGATAAAATATCATTTTCAATTAAGTATGAATGAATTTTGTTTGAAATTATAGATGTCAAAAGTTTATAAATTGTTGGTAGGCATGTAATTGGTCTAAAGTTATTTGGAGTTGAAGCATTATTGATTTTTGGGATCACGTGGGTTAATCCTTCTGTTAAGAATTCTGGAAAGTTCAAATTTTCAATTGCAGATTGAAACTGTCTTGCCAATATTATATGTGAATTTGTAAATTTTTTAATCCAAAAGTTTTGTAGCCCATCTTTTCCCGGAGATTTCCAATTTTGTATTTTTTTTAATGCAGTTTTAACGTCAATCAAATTTATACTAAAATTTTGCATTTCTGGATGTTCAGAATTAATTTCTTCTAACCAATCACTATTAGTGTTATGGGATATAGAATTCGACCAAAGATTTTTCCAAAAAGTTTCCATATCATCTTTATTAGGTAAATTATCTGTTTTGAAATTTGAATCTTCCAGATTGGTAAAACATTTTTTTTGATTAAAGGAGAAGAGATGGTTCTGTTTTTTCCTTTGAACCCTTTCTTTAAATCTTCTTATCCGTTTAGCTAACGCCAAGACTCGTTGTTTAAAAAAGTCAATTTTTTCTATTATTTTTAAATTAAAGTTATCAATTGAATATATATTTTCGATATCAAAAATTTTCTCAACAAACAATTTTAATCTTGGTCTATGGTTTCCAGAATTAAATGATGTAAGTTTTCCAATTATAATCTAATAATATTATTATTATTATTAGATTTTCTGTTATTTGCCGATGATTTGAAGTTGTTCAAAGTGATACATGGTGAGGACGATTGTCAAATCCTTCAGGATAATCTGACGAGTCTCAGCCGTTGGTGTCACACAAATGGTCTTCCTTTAAATATTGATAAGTGTCAGGTGATAACCTTTCACAGAATAAAGAAACCTACAGTGTTTGATTATAGGGTCGATGATCACTTGTTGGAGCGCGTCAACAGTGTAAGAGATCTAGGCGTGATCTTTGATGAGCGGTTAAGTTTTGTCCAACACATTGATTTCATTACCAATAAGGCACTTCGGATGCTTGGCTTCATGCTGAGAGTTACGGGTGATTTTGAATCACTCGCATCACTGAGGATTTTATATGTGTCGTTGGTGAGAAGCCAGGTCGAGTTTAACTCTCCAGTGTGGGCTCCTTATTACGCGGTTCATTCCAACGCTGTAGAAAGAGTGCAACATAAGTTTCTATAAATAAAAATAAATAAAATAAAATCTTTCTTTATTTCTCGCATAAAAAATTTCGCAGACAATTGAAACATATAAACAACAAGATTATACAAATATTAGTTTAAAATAATATCAAATAACACATAAATGAGAAATCCCACAAGGCAGTGCCCGTTCGTGGGTATTACAGAAGTATTAGGTATATAAAATTGGACTTTTGTATTATGGAAGTAAAAAATAAAAATACTAAAATATATATGGAAATTGAAATCATTCTGAGATGTATAAATTTTAAATTGGGAATACCTCTGGTTGACTTAAACTATGAATTTTTGATGTCTTTGCTGGGTCTTCCGAAATTGTCGGATAGAAGAATTATCTCCGATCTCTTATTGTTATACAAAATAGTTAATCACCACCTTGATTGTTCTGATATGACTTCATTGATACGGTATCATGTCCCAAACAGAAACACTAGACAGGTTCATACTTTTCATTGTGATTTTGTAAATAGAAATTATCTATATAACACATCTATTAGAAGACTTCACAGAGTTGGTAATGAGTATGGTTTCCTGGCTGATATTTTTTGTGTGCCGTTTTGTAAATTTAGGGAAGTAGTCTCTGACCATTTTAAACTAGGTAGATAGATTGAATATTATGGGGGATGATTGCTTTTCAGGTGAATTGTGGCCAGAAAATTTTTAAATTTTTATATTTTTGTTTTGTATTTTATTGTGTCTGACATTTTATTTGAGTTTAAAGTTTCGAATGACTGATTTTAATTTTATCTTTTATTTCTCTAATTATCGTATTTTAATAAATTTTAATTGATTTTAACTTTTTGTCGCAATATATTTTTAATTTTAATTTTTATTGATTGAAGTCTTCTTTTCCTAGATGGTTTACTAAGGATCTGAGGATGAAGATATTTGAAAAAAAGATTGCCCATAGCAGGTATAAGGAGACCAATTCTCCTTCAGATTATGCTCGTTTTTCCAATCTACGTAGGGATTGCAAGTTGATGAGAAAAGAGGCCTACGATACATTTATTGCCCAGGTCGAGGATGTTACGACCGATCAGAGGAGTCTGTGGAGATTCAGGGATTCCCTGAGTAAATCTGGTGGAACTTACCCTGAGACAATGTTTCTGGGGGACTCTCAAGCGGGGAGTTCTGGCTCTATAGCTGATCTTTTTGCTGAATTCTTCAGCAGTGTCTATGTGAGAGATTTGCCTGGCGATGATATCCCTGTCTTCCAATATGGTAACACTTTTAATTTGTCTTGTTGCGCTTTGAGTACTTCGGACGTCGCTAGGGGTCTTTCGCGTTTGAGTGTTAATAAGTCTGCTGGACCGGACAATATACCTGCATTTTTCCTGAGGGAGTGTGCTGAGGCTCTTGTTATTCCCTTAACAGCTATATTCAACAAATCATTGGCATCTGGTTATTTCCCCCTTGTGTGGAAGGACGGGAATGTCATTCCTTTATTTAAAAAAGGAGACAAACGCGATATCGAAAACTACAGACCGATTTGCATACAATCCGCCTTGCCTAAACTCTTTGAATCACTCGTACTAGATAAGGTTAAACCTATTGTGGAGCGCATTATTATCCCTCAGCAGCATGGCTTTGTGTCTGGTGGTAATACTCTTAGTAACTTAGCAATCTATGAAACTTACATAGCGCGTGGGTTAACTTCTGGCAGACAAGTGGATAGCATTTATACGGACTTCCGTAAGGCTTTTGACAGAGTGTCTCACCAAATTTTGTTGGCTAAGATGTCTGCCTTGGGAGTCAGTGGATCTTTGATTGGGTGGTTTTCTAGCTACTTGATGGATAGAACTTTGAGGGTTTGTGTTGATTCTGTGTTCTCGCGTTCATTCCGCGCTTCCAGCGGCTTGCCGCAGGGAAGCCATCTTGGACCGTTACTGTTTACAATATTTATCAACGACATTGCAGATGTCATCTCAGATGCTGAATTCTTGTTGTTCGCCGACGACTTTAAACTATTCAAGGCTGTGGGATCGATAGACGAGTGTGCAGACCTACAGTGTAATCTTGTTAGATTGCAAAGATGGTGTGAAACAAATAGACTCTACTTCAATACGGAAAAATGTCAAATCATCTCATTTGGCAGGACGAGGTCTAAAATTTGCTTCGAATACTCCATCGAAGGGTCAGTGCTGGAGCGTCTTCATGAGGTTCGTGATCTGGGCGTTGTGTTTGATGACGGTCTTTCATTTGTCCCGCATATTGGCGAAATCACTTCACGAGCTATGCGAGTTCTAGGCTTTGTTTTGCGCACTGTGAAGTCTTTCAATAATTTGAACTCCATTGTTCTGCTGTATTCATCCATGGTGCGAAGTATCTTGGAGTATAACTCACCTATATGGTCCCCGGTTTTTCAAGTACATATTCTTGCTATAGAGAGAGTCCAAAATAGATTCCTACGATTTCTTAATTTTAAGCTGGGTCTGAGAAGGGAGGATGTGGATTATTTGTACCTAAGAACAATATCAAACCTAAACTGTTTGCAAAACAGAAGAATATTTTTCGATTTAATTTTTTTGTTCAGAATATTAAACTCTCACTATACCAGCCCTGACCTACTGAGCATGATTAATATCAGAGTTCCCGCTAGACGCACTAGATGCACGGACACCTTTTTGTGTGACAATACTCCTTCTGTGTATTTGGGTAATGCAGTTCAACACAGGCTGCACCGCCAGGGGAATGCGCACTTGGAGGACGTCGATGTATTCAATATTAGCTATCAGCGGTTCAGGGAACTACTCAAAGTAAAATTGGCATGATGGGTCTATTTTTTTAGTATTATACATGCATATATGTATATATATAAATATATATATATATATATTTTTTTTTTTTTTTTTGCATGGGATCTTTCTCTTTTTGCAATTAACATCTATTTCTAACTGTGGTCGATCATACTACATATATATATTTTCTTTTCTGCTTTGAATGAGTTAGTGTAATTATGTAGCGTTACTGTGTAACCCAATGTTTTATTTTCTGTTGTACTATGTTTCTTTGATTATTGTTTTTGTGAGGTTTTTGTTGTTTTTTTATCACTTTTCTTTTGTACATGTTTATATTGTTAATGGCACATAGCCGTGAATAAATAAATAAATAAATAAAAATAAATTATTCATCGCATTGATTTTTGATTGTTTGTTACATGGACAGTACGTATATATTAATTGTTTAACAGATTGAGTATATAAATGTTATTTGTTGAATTATTTTTCACTTGAACATTGTACTCTTAATATCTATAAATTGACTATGTTATTTATTTGTCACATGGACATTGTATTTAATTATATATAAATTGACTATGTTTTGATTTATTGTTTTTCTTTTATTGCTATTATTATTTCAATTGTTTGTCTTAATTTGGGTTGAATGTTTTATTTGTGACTGCTTATTGCTGTAAATTGTTGTGTGTTTTATTGATTTGAAAACTGTATCTATTTTTCTGTATTCTATTGTTGTGAAAAATGTTTTGTTGTTTAAATATTAATGGCGATTTCGCCGTATATGCTTTATAAATAAATAATTAAATAAATAAATAAATTATTAAAAGTCTAGTAAAAGATGGGTACCACGAATCCAAACACTAATCCACGAAACCCAATTGATTTTGTATAGAGAGTTTGGGGCTCTGTTGTGAAAATTTTAGAGTTTTTTTTTTATCACATTATTACTGAAAAGGAAACTAGGGTTAGTGATTATACTCCTAAAGCCACGGCTAGACTATGGGCCATGCTGGCCAAATAGAGGCTCTGGCCAAATAGAGGCTCTGGCCCAACATGGGCAAGTAGTGTGGCCGCTTCACCAATGACCAATATCTACCAATATTTGACATTGGCCGTTACTTGTTTACTTGTCGATCGAGTTCGCAAGTATTCACCAATATTGGACAAATGTTGACAGCTGTCATGTCATCCATGTTGCTATTTTCATAGTGCTTTGTACATTATTTTTTTAATTCGGATAAAACAATGGAAGTTGACAATGATATGGCATTTTATTGCAGCATCCTATTCAGTGATACATGCGGGATCTGCTTTTCTGTTATTAAATAATGAAAAACCCAAACGGCAAAGACTGTGGTGGATGCTTTCTTTAAACCACTCGAGAACTAAGTATGTAGGTACACATGATTCTTGTTTTTTATCAATATCTTTTATTTTCGTTTATGTTATAGTCCAAATCAACCTGTAAGAGCTAGGTAGATATATACCTACTGAAAAACAATAAACATCAATAAAAATTGAAGGTTGGGTTTAATAAAATTATGAAAGTTTTTATTGTGTATATTTGTGAATTGGAAATTATATTAAAATATCCCTTTTTGTCCAGGGAGATAAACTGTATTGAAATTCCTCACTCAGATAGAAGTATACACTATACTAGTGACTATACAGTTAATAATTAGAGAGTGGAATGTAAAATGATGAATAAAAGCAAGAATTAATCAATAAATCAGTGATAGAAACATTGTGTGGCAGTCTAGCCTCGTACCAGCTGTCAAAGTTGGGCCCATGTTGGGCCAACAGTGTAGCCAGGTGTACAAGTATATTTGCCAAATGTTGCTACTTGCCAATGGTTGGCCAGAGCCCCTTTTGGCCAGCCTGGACCAGCATGGGCCATAGTGTAGCCGTAGCTTAAGAGAAACACGAGCAATTCAATTAGTAAAATAAATCTTCAGGACCTCCGAAGATCTATACTTACTACAGTATTCTAGGACTAGAAAGAGTTTTTGCTTATTGACTATAACAAAAAAGGCCAAAATATAACCGTAGCAGTAGGGTTATTCTCGTAGCGCTTGAAATGCAATCTAGTTGAAAAGATATCTTAAAGGACGGCTCGGATAAGTATTGGACCAATCAAAGAGAAAGAGGGAGTGTCTACAATACGATGTAGCCAATCGTGGAACGATCATGACGAGCCGTCCTTTAAGATATCTTTTCAACTAGATTGCAATTCAAGTGCTACGAGAATATGGCCGCAGTTTAGGGAAGCACAATGCATGGTTTGTAGAAAGCATCTGAAGAAAAAATCGAGAAAAATTGACTGCTAATATCTTGCTTCTCGGCAACAACGCGCCGATTCACTTGGCGCACATAGCGAAGGATGCTATTCGATAGTATGATTTCCAAAATATCAACCAACTACCTCAAAGCCTAGCCCTAGTGACAATTTTTGTTTGCGGAGCTGAGAAAAATAACATCATCAGTAGAAAGAGATTTTCCGACGATGAAAAGGTCAAGGCGGCCAGAAACCCTCATTTTTCAGAGATGGATAAAAACATTTTTTGGAGGCTGTTGAAAAGATAAATTGGCATTTTAAGGGAGTATTGAGGTTGATAAAAAGACAATTCAGAATAGTATAATTATTTCAGACTTTTCCTTAATATCCATACCGAGAATACATTGAACTGCCCGTTGCCCGTGTACATACTTCGACTTCCCAAAGAAGTCTTAGATAAGAAATCATAAATAAACGTCAGGTGAAAATTTTGTCAAAAGTGTCGCTTGGCTGCGAAAGTTGAGTGCGTCGTCAGGCGTTTCATAGAAAAAAATACCTTTCCGGCCACCGGTAACGGCTGACGTACACCGACTGTCAAATTTATATACTTCGGCTGCGAACTTTGCGCACCATCACTTTCCACCTTTGGTTACCATGGGAACAAAGATCTACCTATCCGGTGGGACGGCACTTTAGTGCACTTGGCTCGGGCCCCTGTTGTATAAAGAAAGCAGTGTCGAGGTGTGTCGTTTTATATATTTTTATTGTAATAAGCAAACATGAACAATATATTACTATCCAAACAGTTTGAAAATCTACATAATAATTCAGTAATGTATGTATATTTATTTATTTATTTGTTTCACTCCAACTGTATGTCGCAGCATCACGCTAAAAGCGTAGGTTCTGCGTTGAATTTTTTTCTTCGCAGTTTTTCGCAAATACAATTGTGGTAATCTGAGATACAAATATTTACATTTCATTAAATATATTTTAAGTTATTAATAAATTTCTAAAATTATGAAATCTTCATAGTAAAATTTCACTAAACACGGAAAGCCATCTTTTGAAAACAAAATTACTCATGTAAAAATTACACGGAATCGGAGTAATGCGGTATGAAAATGTATTTAAAAGATTGAAGATTGATTTGAAATACATACAAATGTAATTCAAATGTTATAAACCTTATAAAATAATGATTTTCATAAAATTTATCAAACGCTACTCCATTTTGAAGGAAATTTTGACATATTATAAGAATATGGCCACCGTTGTTAGAACAGTTGTAGCCATCGGAATCAAAGTTAAAATAGATGCCTCCCTGCATATTGTAATGTACATAATTATTTTTATATAGAACTGATGTAAAATGATTCAAGATAATAGAGTTTAGGTAATAAAATTTATGAATGAAAATTTAATTTGAAATTTGTATGAACATCCATAAAATAGCAAGAATTGAACGGTAAAACAGGTACTTACCCACATCTGAATCTCAAAACATTACCAAAGTGAATTTGACAGCTCAATTGCAGCAAACAATAGTAAACAAAACTTCCTGTTTATTTTGGAAAAGAATCAGATATGTAATTATTTTGGTAATAAAATTCACTTGATTTATCCACATAAAAATTAATAACAGATATTAGATAATATGTAGGTATTAACGACACTATTCAAAATTCTTATGTAGATAAATGCAAACTTATGTTTTCTTCCTTATTATTTATTTTATTTAATGTTATATTCATCATAAAACAAGGTGGGTAATATTTTTAATAAACACAACACACAACACAGAGTGGATGGAAGCATTCGGTTCGGCAGCGTTTCTTGACATATCCAAAATCCTTGCAATGCTCCCATCTAGAAAAAACATAATTCTATTAATATGTGAAAGCAAAATACAGTGATAACATGGCCATGGTTGTAAATATATAAGGCGACATTAGAAAATTTCGCATTTTGACAGGGATTTGTTTTAAAAATACACATTATGAGAATTTGATTAGAATCGATATTAAGGATTTAGAAATATATCAAACTACTTAAGAACTTCATATAAGAATAAAACAATCTTTGATGTATGTGCTGCTTAAAACATTAATTTAGAATTTTTAGTAATATTATTTGTTTCAAAGTGTAGCTTTTATACCTTTTTAAGATCTTCTTAAAATCCATTTAGACTGCATAATGCACCAGGTATTATTGTTTCAGATAGACTTGAAGAAAGCTGCAACTCCATGACTAGAACATAAAATACAAAATAAACTCTCAAAAAAAAGTTTAGTTACATTAGGGACAGCAAATTCAAAGTATCATATTTTATACTTATATATTTACAATTCACAACTAAAAAAATCATGAAAGGTAGGTAAATGAATAGTCCAATCTTAACAATTAAAATAGCTTAGGTACCTACGTAGAAAATATTACAATATTAAAAAACTTACAAAATTTTCAAATATAGAACCCCTTTTGTTTTCGTCGGCTGTCAGTGGTCAGGATAATAACATGACAGCTTGGAGGAATTATTATATATGGAGAGATTGACAGCTGAGTTTTGTACGAGAGCAAGTGATGCCACTAGAGGGGGTGTGAGGAAATACTGGCGGCCATCTTGGTTGCACCATATTTCAACAATTCGTATGGAATAATTGAAAATATATATCAGAACTTCCAGTAGTTTGAAATATCTTGTGTATTTGACTTAAATTAATCATCTCTTCAGTTTAAGGAAAGATTTGAAATAAAGTCACCAAATAAAACCAACATAACATTAAATCATCATAATTTAATATGAAAAAAAAAAATGTAATTAAACTTTAAAAGAGTGATAATATGTCTACTCGTAAACGTAGTTATTAACAACAAAACACTAAAAAAGAGATCCAGAAACATATTCGTTAAAACAGAGAATATGTTCCCGTAAGTTCCATTAAGATGGCGTCGTAATTCATTTTTCCCCCCGACCCCGCGGCTTCAAAAGTTTTACCAATGAATCCATCCATAACCATAGATTCATTCAAGCATGACAGTAGGTTACCATAGACGAGCTTTTTAAAATGTATTTCTTTGTCTGAGCTTCATAATATGAAAACAAAAAATAAGATTGATTTTTTCAGGATCTTTTACCACTTTAATAATTCTTCTACACATTTAAAGTGGTTTTTGAATGAATTTTTTTTTATATAAGTAAATTAGAAATATAGGTACATCAGAAAATAATTTATCCAGATATTTTTTAGCGTTTTCTATGGTTTATGTATTGTCATATAAAAATCTATGGATATGTCTTTTTTGTTGTCAAACTAAAATGTAAACATTGAATTTTTTTACGGCTTAGATATAAAATCATTTTTTGGGAATAATAAAATAGGTAAGCAAAGTTAATTGAGTAAATATTGTTTCAAAATAATCGCATAATTACAATACAGCTAGCCTATTACATTAATTTATTTTTTGTAACTATATTTTTTACAGGATAGATTAGGAGATATTTTCAACAATAGCAAGGATGAATTTCTAAAATGTACCTATGCATTTTATTGTTGGAATATCCAAAATCGGTAAGTCCCGTATTATTATTTTATAATTGTACCTCTTTTCTTATTTTTGTCTATATTTAAATTACATAATGTTTTTTTACAGATTAATTTTAAATGGTTCCCCCAAAATTTATATTGAATGAGGATATAATCAAATTATGTATATTGGAAAGTATTCAATGTTTTTGGAGTTTGGAATGTAAAAAACACAATCGCAATCGGTAAAATTGAACTGGCAGCCAATGCTCTTGAAAATTGTGCCATATGGATACGCTGTTACAATACTAGACGACATTTGATAAATAAATAACTATCGGTAACAGTACCAGAAACAGGAGGTTGGTAGCCCATTGGTATTAGTTGACGGCTACGTACTGTGTACTCAATTGTGGCTTTGAATTCTGTTGCCGACCATTTCAACTTTTACAACACAAGCATTGTTTTGTGTGAAAGATGTCAAAAGTGTATTAGCGCAATATGTTGATTGTTCTATAAGACTTTTGAAAATTGAGAATAGGTTTTCAAGATTTTCTTTTTATGTGTTCACTTTGGATGAGTTCAGATTCATTTGTATAAAAAAAATGTGTTTTGTTGAGCTGTGATATGCTAGAAGCAACCTCGGTTTCATACATTTCGTATGATTAGTATAATTATCATTTTACAAAATAGTAGTTGTGTGTTATATTCATTGAAATTAAATAAACAGAATGTTTTCATTTATTTATAACCAGAAATAAACTGAAAAAAATTACATATTGTTTTAATTTTCTATAAAACATCTAATAATATATTCTCTTGAACCATTTCCAAACAATAGATGTTTTATAGCGATTCTTAGTCTTAGTTAAATAATGCCTCCACGACAAATTAATGTAAAGGATGAGAATTCATGGATTTTGGTAAGTAATTATTTTCAAATGATATTTCTGTGTTAAAATATCAAATAATGTGATATTTTAAAACAACTTACTATATTATTAGTGGTGGTCGTACCAGCAAGCCATTTCATTAATATTTCTTATAATAATGTATCCCATAAACATAGAAGCAAATACTCTCATAAAATGGTACATATTTCTAACTTTTGAAGTTTGCCAATTATAAAAGCATTGTAGTTACCTCCTATAACTTACCTAATAATGACTTATGACGTCAAGAGGAGCATATCAGTTTGTGAGATAGCTACACGTAGGTTCGAATCATGCACTTTTCAACATGATTACATCACAGTTAAGCTTGCTATGATGGGTAAAGGATATCAGATTTATAAGAAGAACCACCTACCGAGAACTTTTTTAATGTAAAAGTAGTCACACCTCAATGTGTTGTTACTACACTTAAACGCAATAGATCTGTTGATGAAAAAGCTAAACACAGGTTTGAAACTTGGTGTGGGCCTTAAATTCTTCAACTGTTGCGTTAAGTTTTGATGATTAGGTGCCGACGTCTAAGTTTACTTATATTTGTAGATATATTCCATAGTGAGAAGCTTTACATACTTGAACAATTTTTTATAAAGTTTATGCACAAAGAGGTTGTTAACAAGTGATGGCTCAAAAAAGCAAAGAGGTTCTTGGAAGCCCGGTGGTATCAGTCGATGGCTTTCGTTTGCACAGCGCACTGAAGGCCGTGAGTTCAAATCCTGCCCCCGTAGACAAATTGAAATTGGCGTTCGACTACAAACGAAGATTTCGTCAATGTATAGTGCGAAAAATGAACTATCCACTGGAACATATAAACAATTATTTAAACCAAACAAAGACACATATAAAAAGGGAACAGTTCATTTTCTTCCTACTCTACATTGTCGAAGAATTCGTTGGTAGTTGATCGCCAAATGCAATTTGTCTAGGCCTACTGGTGTTGCCATTTGCACTTTCACAACACAACCCATTGGTTAGTGTGAAAGATGTCAAAAGTGTATTTGTGTTCACTTTAAGTAAGCCGAGATTCATTTCCTTAAAAAAAAAATGATAAAAATCTGTATTAAAAAGTCAAAACTTTTAATAATACAGGTAGATATTTTTATTTTATTATTTTCAAATAAGTGTTAATCCACCTGGACAATTTGTTAAATATAAGGAACATAAAAAGCTTTTTTGGTACTTAATTGCAGAATAATAGAATCAACATTGTGGTGAGAGCCCATAGCTCACCACATATAAATCGAGCACTGTCTTATTAACTATGGGGTAAGCATAGAGAATAAGTCGCCATACTATGATTATGACTTGCAGCGCTTTCTTCTTGCTGATGAGGTGTTACAAAAAAATAAGTACAACTAATTATATACTTTTTGTAAGGTTTGTGTATTCACACAGTGAAAGTTCATTTTAATCAACAACTAATTATATACATTATGTAGGTACACCATACTTTTATAAAGCTCTGTTTGTAAACTTCCATAGATCAGTTGCTATAACTCCCATTATTCTACAACTTTTTTGTGGACGGGTAAAAAAAGCTAGTGATATAATAATTTACGAATTTGAAGAAAATGAGATAGAATCATTTTTAAAGAATGTACATAAGCCCATGCATACCAAATCACGCCAATGTCATAGCGGAGAAAAACCATACGAATTCAAGATTTGTAATAAAAAGTTCAATAAATCGTGTAATTTAACGACACACATGCGAAGTCATAGCGGAGAAAAACCATACGAATGCAAGATTTGTAATAAAAAGGTTAAGCAATCGGGTGAGCTAACGGTACACATGCGAAGTCATAGCGGAGAAAAACCATACGAATGCAAGATTTGTAATAAAAAGGTTAAGCAATCGGGTGAGCTAACGGTACACATGCGGATTCATAGCGGAGAAAAACCATACGAATTCAAGATTTGTAATAAAAAGTTCAATAAATCGTGTAATTTAACGACACACATGCGAAGTCATAGCGGAGAAAAACCATACGAATGCAAGATTTGTAATAAAAAGGTTAAGCAATCGGGTGAGCTAACGGTACACATGCGGATTCATAGCGGAGAAAAACCATACGAATTCAAGATTTGTAATAAAAAGTTCAATAAATCGTGTAATTTAACGACACACATGCGAAGTCATAGCGGAGAAAAACCATACGAATGCAAGATTTGTAATAAAAAGGTTAAGCAATCGGGTGAGCTAACGGTACACATGCGGATTCATAGCGGAGAAAAACCATACGAATTCAAGATTTGTAATAAAAAGTTCAATAAATCGTGTAATTTAACGACACACATGCGAAGTCATAGCGGAGAAAAACCATACGAATGCAAGATTTGTAATAAAAAGGTTAAGCAATCGGGTGAGCTAACGGTACACATGCGGATTCATAGCGGAGAAAAACCATACGAATTCAAGATTTGTAATAAAAAGTTCAATAAATCGTGTAATTTAACGACACACATGCGAAGTCATAGCGGAGAAAAACCATACGAATGCAAGATTTGTAATAAAAAGGTTAAGCAATCGGGTGAGCTAACGGTACACATGCGGATTCATAGCGGAGAAAAACCATACGAATTCAAAATTTGCAATAAAAAGTTCACTCATTCGAGTGAGTGCTGGGTTGCTTGGCCGTCTCACGGCCCAATCACAGCATGCCCAGCCTCGTCAGTGTCTTATCGACTGACGGGCTTAAAATATATAGTAGGTAGGTACCTCCTTTATATACCCACTTCTGATAGCAGCTTTTGTGTTTTGCGACTCAAACATAGAAACCATCAGGCTTATATATCCTGATAAAATCGATAATTGATCAGATTCCCTACTTCGGGTCGAAACTCGCAACTTTTCCCCATACCTATCCTCAAACCTCCTACACCTGTTCCGACGAACATCTCTCACTTATCCTGCCCTAGCCTACACTTTCCTCTGCCTCCAGGCCGTGTCCAATTACCCTCTGAACTGGACCAGAAGAGCGATTCATTCTGTTGCCTCACGGAGTCCTGCTACATCACCAGTTACCACTCGAGCCATTCCGCTCATTATCCTCACTACGACGCAAAGGTACCGACTACCCTATCACCTGTCCTGGACCAGGTTGCAAAAGAACACGCATCACTATATCCACCTGCCTTTATATTGTTAAAGCATCTACCCCTTTATTTATTCTGAAATAAATCTAACACGAAAATCCCTGAAACTATGAAGTAAGTCTAACAATGCTTACTAAAACGATACTGTATCTATTCTACCTAGCGATTCCCCCAGTGAACATTTTCTTCTAGTCTACGAAACTAAATCTTATACCCTATGTGAGTTTTACGTTTCTTCTGCCTTCTACAGGACACCCAAAAACCACGAAAAAAGTGGGAAACATATTCTCCAGCCGTACTTCCACGGCACCTGGGTTTTTACGTTTCTCCTGCCTTTTACAGGACACTCGAAAACCGTGTAAAACAAGTGGAAAGCATATTCTCTCACCGTGCTTTCACTGCACTAACCAAGTCTACCATCATATCATAACATTCTCACTATGATACCTAATCACAACTATTCCAAAAAAACATTGAAACAATCACAATGAACTCCACCTGCCTGCCTTCTCTATTCACAGTATCCATAATTCAACCTATAAACTGAACCGTAGACCAAGCTACAGGTACACAACGGGCTGTACCAATATCTTCCTCTAGACCCAATCTACCTGTTGGCTAATTACTAAAAATCTGCAATATTTACATTACGTGTACCTAGTTAACGTATAAGGTATGTACAAAACACCCGTGTGAACTCTCTATTCCTTCTCTGATTACCAGTTACAACACCTAACCCCTTACGTCACTTCTTATCTAGATCTAGACTAAACTTCAAAAAAACTATTTGTCCTATCGAGGGCCAAATATACTATCTCAAAACAAGTAAGCCTTGCCTTCTCGACAATATCAAGTCTAAATTAGCTGATGCCCAGCACGGCTACTCTTGAAACTCGATTCCAATCCTAAAATCGTAAAATCCCAAAATGGTACTCTTGAAAAGCGACGCTAGCGCACGATTGGATTCAAATCGAGTGGTGATTTGAAGAACATGTGAAATCGTGTAAAATTTGAAAATTGGTACTCTTGACGTCGTTTTGACAACTACTCGATTCCACGAAATTGTGTTGGAATCGTCTAACTGTCATTATTTACAAGATCGCAAGAAAGTAACTTTTTTGAAATCGAGAAGACGTATTTTAATTATATTACTTAAAAAAATGGCTCGTCTTGTATTATTTTTTAATATTTTGGAAAACGCGCATCAAGTCGATATGCGTCAACGAAATAACTTGCGTTGAATAGCAAGATATTCGCAAAATGCGTTTAGCATGAGTAGTGGGGAATTTATAGCAAATAGAATATCAAAAAAGGTGTATGAAGACTTGTACGGGATTTTGTAACCTCATATGGCAAAACCTATAAAAGACGAAGTGATATTTTGTGTGCACAACATGCAACTCGACATCATTACCAATGGAAGTCATGAAAATCATAATATAACCATACCCATAGTACCAAAAGTTCGTCTGCAGCTCATGACTTAGAGGAATGCAAGCCAGATATTTTTTTTTTTTTAAATGAATCTGTGCTCACTCAAAGTGAACACAAATACACTCCTTGAGTCTCACAGTAAGCTACTGAAAGTTTGTGTCGTGAAAGAGGAAGATGGTCGGCACCTGGGATCGAACCACGACGTCCGCAGTACGAAAGCCGGCGTTGTATCCGCTGGGTCACCAACCACTTCAAATCTATGATTTCTATGATTACGAGTTCATCGACTGTGGAAATCACATCATAGACGAATATAATTAATTTAAGAGAGTTTAAGAAATAACCATTTTATTATAAACTAGCTTATACCCGTCTTGCTTTACGTTTTTGATTCCGATTGTCAGGCTTGATCGGTTAAAGGCAATTAAACAGGTTCTAGTCCCCGTGCGGAGTTGCTAGACCTCCCATCGGGCGCGTCCCCAGGTGGTGGATCGGGGAAGGCCTTCAGATATGAATGGCACCAGAAAAATAAAATATCTGGCGTGAACCAAATACTAGCAAGTAAGAACGTACCTATAGTCCCGTAAGACGCGTTCTAAGGGACCTTACCCCTACAGAAAAGGCAAAGCTGTGGATCAGCCAAAAATACATGATGGCGAAATCAAACGTTGATATACCCCAGGAGGGTACCGTCAGCGGCGGAGAATCCCTCCTCGAATTATATTCGAGCAGCCCCACGGATTCTGGGGGGGGCAAATTTCGCGCAATTGAAGAAGGATCGGATAGAAATTTGAAGAGCTGCGATACTATTGCAGCAACAAGAACTAAGGATGGAAGATGCGTCAGTCAAGACTCAAAGGCCACAGGTGATGGAATAAATCCTTTTGAAAGGCGCGAATCGCTTAGAAGAACACCTCCAGACACCCGCCATCAAATAGAAAATCGGGAGATGACCACTACGAAAACCCAACTGCCCAAAAGGATCAACCCAAGTAAACAGATGAGAAATCTGAAGACAAAAACAGAGGAACTCTTTGTGCTTATCAAAGACAACAAAAACATCAACAGAGATATTAAAGAATATGTTGCAGAAATTAATAATCTGACAACACAGATAATAGACGAGCACGTGAAAGACGCACGTAAACTGAGTGACTTACAAAACGAACTCAGAACCTACAAAAAGGTCCAAGAAGAAAGAGTCTCCATGTTAGAAAATGACATAAAAGAACTGAAAGAAATGAAAAACAAAAAAGCAGACGAGAAAGAGAACAAGAATGAACTAAACACCCTAAAAGAAAAAATCATGAAGACGCAGAATTACGAAGATTTAGAAAAGATTATAGATGCCGAATGGCCAGATAATGTATTCAAGGTCGTAAGCATAGAACAGGGAAACCCTCTAGACGGGAACAATAAATCTGACTTCGGAATCATCGCGGACCCGGACAAAATAAACAATGAAAAGGGGATCATGAAAACTCTTCAAAGAAGTTATCCTGAAGTTGTAGAATTACTGAATAACTCTCAGGAAGGGGAAGTGGGCTACGTAATTAGAAGCCACACAAGCTCAAAAAAAGGTCTAGTGGAGGGGAAAAAGCACATATTCACACTTACCTGTAACAAAAAACTAGGAGCACACACCTTTAATCAAATGAGAGAGTTCCGAAGAACCTGCGAGAATCTTGATAGTGATAAAAACATAACCATAATAACAGAGAAAGAATTTGACAGAACGAGAATCAGAAAGATCTTAGAAGCAGTATTTGTTGATAGCGCAATACAGCTGAAGATAATGACTGAAGAGATTCAAACAAATAACGAAACTAAAGAGAGACCATCTACCGAAATAATAAATTTAAAGGGTGAAGGAACATATGCAGAAATCCTAAAAAAAATGAAAGTCAAGATCAAATCCTCGGAAATCAAAGAACTGGGACTGAAGATAAAGTCAATAAAAAAATCAGGCATAAATAGCATGGCCCTTAAGGTCACAGGAGAAAAAGATCAAGCAGAAACACTTAAAAGTAGACTTAAGAGCGCATTAGACGTGGAAGTCGAAACAGCGGAGGCAAAAGCTGTCTATCACATATCTGGCATAAGAGAGGAAATTTCTGCGGAAGAACTCAAACGTGACCTAGAAACAGAGCTACAAGTGCCCATAACAATAACCTCTATAAGACCGGGAACAACTGGTAGAAAAATTGCAACAGCGACAACTAGCAAAGTACATTCATCAAAAATAATAACACCAGCATGGGTATGGATAGGATGGTCTAAGTGCAATATTAGGAAAAGAATTAACGTCACACAATGCTATAGATGCTGGGAAGCAGGACACACTGTAGCACAGTGCACAGGGAAGGACCGGCAGAATGACTGCCGTAAGTGTGGACAAACAGGCCATAAAGCAAATGAGTGCGAAAAAAACCCTTACTGCCCAATATGCGAAGTACCGGAACACAGAGCAGGTACAACTGGATGCCCAGTATTCAGAAGGGTGCTCAAGGAAGAAGAAACAAGAACTAAGGAGAAAAGAAACAAAGAATACAAAAACAGCCAAATTGGAAAAAGGATAATAGCGTAGACGAAAAATCAAAGAAATTCAACAGCAGAAAACTGTAGAAATAAACCAGATAATCTCGAAGAGATAATATCTTCAAAAGATTGCGAGGACTATGCCACGAATGGAACCTACAGCAATAATGAGCACCAACATTCTGCAAATTAATGTAGGAAGGAGCCGAGGGGCTCAAGCCCTGATGGATAAAACAGCGGAATCTCACAAAATCGACATTATCCTGATCAGTGAACCAAACAAAAAATTAATACAAGAGCAGGGACCGTGGTTAGCAGATAAAAGGAACGATGCAGCCATTCAAATAGTGAATCCAAAAGTTATAACAGACGAAAGAAAGAGCGGAAACGGGTTTGTCTGGGTAGAAGTTGACACGTTTAGAATCGTGTCATGTTATATAAGCCCAAATTGTGACATTAACGAATTCGACGGATTCCTATCCGACCTGGCAGAGGAAATAAAAAATACTAAAAAAGAAATAGTCATCGGAGGAGACTTCAATTCTAAGTCTCCGGAATGGGGCTCAACAAAAGAAGACACAAGAGGGAAAAAAGTAACAGAATGGGCTGCGGAAAATAATCTGATTGTCTTAAACAAGGGTGATGCCCCTACTTTTATCAGAAACGAACAGACTTCCATAATAGACATAACATTTAGCACTGAAAAAATAAGTCATTGTATAAAAAGATGGAAAGTACTAAATGAAGAATCGCTTAGCCTACACCAATATATAATGTTTTCGATTGACTCAAAACAACAGAATAAGAAGAACTGGACAAGCAAGAGAGCAGGATGGAATCTCAAAAAGTGGAACAAATCAGCATTCAGAGAATCCATAACAAAAGAGTTTAGGGAGAAGACAAACCCAAGCGCTGAAGAATTCATCAACTCTATAGTAATCGCGTGCAATAAAAGCATGCCAAAGAAAGTACTCAACAGCAGACATAGGCCACAATATTGGTGGAATAGTGACATAGCCCAAGAAAGATCAACATGTATTCAACTAAGACGAACGGCAACAAGAATAAACAGAATGAACTCTCCTCAGAGTGAAAAAGACGAAGCAAGAATGAAATACAAAAAGGCCAAAAAACACTTGAGAATTCTTATTAAAAAAGCTAAGGAAGATGCGTGGAAACAACTCTGTGAGGAAGTAGATAAGGACGTTTGGGGACAAGGATACAAAATAGTAACGAATAAAATAAAGCCCAGGCAGCTTAATATCCCATCAGACCTACGTGAAAAGGCCATTAAGACATTATTTCCTAGGGTGCCATTAATAAAATGGCCACCGCCCGCTAGAAACAATCTAGAGGGATTCACCGAAGTAACGATTGAAGAAATTAAAAAGGCCTGTAAGAAAATGAAAAACGGCAAATCACCCGGCCCAGATAATATACCTGCTGAAGTCGTCAAAGAAGTAGTGGAAATATGCCCGAATGTCGTAGTGGAAGTGGTAAACAAGATACTGAAAGATGGAATGTTCCCTAAACCGTGGAAGAAAGCCAGACTTGTCTTACTACCAAAGCCAGGTAAACCAGCAGGTGACCCCGGATCTTTCAGACCAATCTGTCTGCTTGACACTGCAGGTAAACTAGTGGAGCAGATCGTCAACAATAGATTATCCCAAGAGCTGAAAGCTCGAATGGACCTCTCCGATAGTCAATATGGCTTCAGGGAAGGCAGATCTACAGTCCAAGCTATAGAAAAAGTGGTTAGAACGGCTGTGGAAGAACGGAAAAAACCATTCAGAAAAAGACGATTCTGCGCCATGGTAACTATAGATATCAAGAACGCTTTTAACACCGCCTCCTGGAAGCATATAGTAGAGGAACTTAAATCACGAAAAATATCTCCATATATCGAGTGCATAGTAAAAAGTTATTTTGCCGACAGGTATCTCCAGGAAGAAGATGGGAAAACCACAACCATAACCTGCGGCGTCCCCCAAGGCTCCGTACTGGGCCCGCTACTGTGGAACCTGCTCTACGATGGAGTTTTAAATTTGATGACACCTGAAGGGGTTGAGCTCACAGCATACGCGGATGATCTAGCCGTCACCGCCTTAGGTGCCACAGAAGACGACCTCATGGACATGGTTAATAAGACCCTGGAAATGATATCAAGCTGGCTGAAACATAAAGACCTACAACTGGCACCACAAAAGACAGAAGCCGCACTTTTAATTGGGAAGAAGAAAGTGAGAAAAGACGTTAAATTTGAAATCGAAGGCGTGGAAGTGATACCAAAGAAGAGTATTAAATACCTAGGAGTCCTCATCGACAAGGGTTTGACTTTCGGAGACCACATTAGACATATCGCTGACAAAGTGGCAAGATTAACAACTTCACTCACAAGACTAATGCCAAGGGTGGGAGGACCAAGTGAGAACAAAAGAAGGGTCTTATCCTCAGTGGCAAACAGCATTATATTGTATGCGGCCCCAGTATGGTCAATTGGACTGACACACAAAAAGTACACAAAGATTCTAGAGTCTGCACAAAGAAAATTAGCGATAAGAATATGCAGAGCGTACCGTACTGTATCGTTCGAGGATAGCGTTCTGCTTGCGAGGGTGACCCCAGTAAGGTTGCTCGTGGAAGAAAGAATCCACATGATAGGCGAAAGTATGGAAAATAAGAGACGAATAGAACAAGAGACCCTAATTAAATGGCAGACCTTAAGACGCAAGAAGATTGAATCCGATGATAACAACAAGTGGCTGAACAAACTGATCCCAGATGTGAGACCATGGTTGAAACGTGAATTCGGAGATACAAGCTACCACCTAACGCAAGTAGTTACAGAACACGGATGCTTCCAAGCCTACCTACACCGAATTGGAAAGGTAGACAACGACCAGTGTGTCTACTGCGGCGATAGAGATACATCCAGACATACGATCTTCGAATGTAAAAAGTGGGAAGAAATAAGAAATACAACGTGGGAGGCAATGGGAATAAATACCATACAACCCGATAAACTGGTGGAAACTATGTTGGAGAGCAGTGAAACATGGGCTGCGCTACATCGTATGATCGGCACGATAATGAGGACAAAGGAGGCTGACGAAAGGAAGAGAGAGTATAATAAAGTACTTATAATATAGACAACTTACTACAGTGAAGTAATACCCTAGAGGTGGTTCCACTGTAGTGAAGACGTGAAGAGGAGGGGTTTTTAGTCGGTAGGTCTGCCTGCGTGCAGGAGTCCGGCACAACGTCCGATGAGGATTTTCCCCTCCTCGAAAAAAAAAAAAGTCTAGCTTCCCATTGCTTTGTAGACCTCTATAACTGACATAAGCACAGAAAAAGAAGAATGACACTTTTAATGTTTATTAAAATTTTGTATGAAGATCCTAAAAAAAAGGGTTTTTAAATAGCTCTAAATATATTAAAGTTTATGCAGCAAATTGTATTAAAGAACTTTCTCCGGCATTTTGCACGGCTCTGTGCAGATTCATATCTGAGGTAGCATTTGTATTTTGAGCGTGATGCTATGACATACGGTAAAAAGCAAAATAAATAAAAAAACATTTCTGAATTATTATGTAGATAGAGAAGGAGGGACTAATGCGAGTTTTATTTAATTTACCACGCAACTTTCTTAATTTTTTCTTTCATAAGAACCTTCTACTGATAAAAGCCAACACGACAAAAAAAGAATTAGTGAAATCGGTTCAGACGTTTAGGCGTGATGCTCACATATACGGTAAAGCAACGACAAAAGGCAAATAAAAAAACATTTCTGAATTATTATATAGACTAGCCTTTTTACCCGTACATAAAATTGTTGATGAAGTTTGTTGAGAAAAATGTGAATTACAGAACCTGTTTTATGGATTAATAAAATATGGTACCCATAAAGTATGTCCCTAAGTGGGGTCAAAAAATGGAGAATTGATTTACTGATCGAGTTTGCATTACCTATAAGTCAGAGGATTTGAATTGGTAAATAAATAGGTAGATATAATTAGATAGTATGAGAAATTTGTAGAATTATTGCTGTGGAGGCAGCAAAGGTGAGTCATAAACATAGCATTTTCTATATCTTCCCCATCAAGTACATTTAGATAGAACACTTGATTTCTGTAAATGCTTTAGTTGTTCTTCTGCAAAAATTAATTATGTACCTACAAAGCTTTATTTATTCTTAATATCAAATTTAACAGGTAGGTACATAATTATTTTAAGGGTTAAGACCTCTACCCGAGCCAGTGATTTTGTACCTAAAAATCTTTTGTATGAAAAATTGTCAGTATAGCCAGCAAGAAAATATTGCATAAAAAACTCCTATAAATATTCTGACCCATCTGGGAATTGGAACCAGAAATTTCTTACCAGAAGTGGGTGTTAATTATTTTGAGCATAGTAAAGAATTTTGTGGCCAAGGATTCGAACCTGCACCTCACATCCAGCCTTCGTGTGAATAGAAAAATCAGTGTAGATTGCTTATTAAAAATATAACACAGGAATAGGGTAATAATAAAAATTTCAAATTGCTATGGCAATAATTCCACCAATTTATTAAATCCCTATGCCCCTAAGTGGGGCGTAAAGGGAGTTTGGATTTCAAAAATTAGTTGATCTTTAAACATCATTTTTACAGGGTAAAACTTTTTAATAAATGATAATTTTGAGTATAAATATTTAGGTACTTCTAGAGAATTAGAACTCTCATCTCTCATAGGTGCTTAATATAAGTCATACTAAGAGTTGACAATTAATAAGAGATATACAAAACATTAAAGTAAACGTTATTGTTGTGAGATAATATCTTGAAAATTTTGACACACTTTAAAATTCTGTAGACATTTTGGCATTGCATTCATGATAAGATATAATCCTAGGAATCTCAGCTCCATAGACGAATTATGGAAGGCATAAATGCAACGGGCCGTTGGCCCGGTGGCTAGCATCTCAGCAGATTGTTGAATTTGTCGAATACTCAAGGATTTCAATTTGACCACCTAAATAAGGAACGTTGTTAACGTGAAGTCATCACACAAAGCCATTCGAAATAGCAAGAGAAGAAAGTCATAATCCAGTTAGTACTGGTCAAATTGAAAAAAAAAATGGCATTTTAAAATTGACCATAAATAACGGTGTAATGTTGAATCTATCAGTCTGTAATAATATGACACTTTTCGATGTTACAGGAAAAGAGGTCTGATTATAGAAACTTCAACTAAATTTCAACAATAAAAATCAGGTTTACAATAATAATAACTCTGAAATTAAAATAATCATATATCTAAATTTAAAAACAATTAATAGTTTGGAAGTTACGCTGCTATAGGCTAACAATTATTGTCCTCCAATGCAATCACTTTTAAGTTAATGATGTTGCTAGGTTCTTTTAACAAATCTATGAATGCTCTTTTTAGTACTTACGTCTTAAGTACTTACTTAATACACATAATATGCAAATTAAATATACATAGTGTCATGGCCATTCATTTTATTGAAATATTGTAGTTTATTTTATAAACTTAAATACTATTTTATGTTAGTCTAATATTAGTAGTGACATATTTTACTTAATTAGGGATCGAAGTCTTCCAATTTATATGTGGAGAAATGATTCGAACACTTCACATATAATCTTGATTGTTTGGAACGCTTTTGGATGGAGTCATGAAACATTGACTGTAGATGGGATGCGAAGGATTTTGTATTAGATAAATTATGCGCCTGAGTTCATCTCGGGACAGTTCGGTTTGCATCGTCGACGGGGATGTAGGGGGCTCGTTCTCGTACGAAATCCTTTGGGTAGCCCTGTTTTCAGTTAGTGATTTTTATTGATTATTTTATTGAGCATTTTATAAGATATTAATTTTGTGTGCTACTGGGTGGTGAAATATATTTGTAGTAAATTCCTTTTAGATTCAAGCATAAAATTAAATTCAGTGTTGCATTTTTAATTAATATTTTACATAATTAAGTGTTATCTGGGAACCGATTTGAATTAGAATCTTTTAAAACATAGAGTCAGTGTATTCAAGAAAGAAATAGCAACTCTGGATCATTGATAAGTCTTACTTTATTTTATTATCTATTTTAATTTGTTTGCTTAGTTTGGGGAGGGATTTGTGTATTATCGAGTAGAACCGTTCACTTCAAAGTGTAATGGCGAACGTGGTTAACATAAAGCGCATTAAGCCAGCCTTCGAAACCAAGTAGAAGACGGTCGTAAGCCCGTAATGGTTCTATCTTGATTTTAGGGGGGGGGGGGGGGTTTGGTAAAGTTTTATGATATCATGGTAGGCTAGGGTTGATTGCATGCTTATCTACTAATATTTCAGTTATCGACGACCACCATTTGTGAAAACTTTCAATAATGTTATAAACTGTCGAATATTTTGTTTCATCTTGTTTTGAATATTTCTCATGTCATTCCACAGAACCGAGGATGTAAGGTAAGTAACTTTTTCATCTCATTATTACTAACATCACAAATGGTGGGGTATCCTGCGTTTGATTTGTTTACGTAAATGTGTTCTATTATCACCTTTATTTCAGAGTTGACCAAATGTTTACAGGTTTATATAGTTGAATGATTGTTATAATTAATTTCGTACACAACGTATTGGGTCCTTAAATTTAGGTTACTAGACGATCACAATATCATCATGGCCATTAGATCCCACGTAGCGATCGGAAAGTCTTCTTTAAAGCACATACGATTTCCTTAACCGTGATTTCAGGTGCGTATCATGAAGTTTGTTAACCCCCTTCACCTTGGGTTCGTAGGTATTCGTCTTAGAGTCATCTACCTATTATATAGGTACATTGATGCATTTCCTTCAGTCGATTCGGTTTACACGGTTTTGTTAAACGTTGTTTAGCCAGAGTAGGAGTAGTTTTCGAGTTAGGTAGTTTAATTAGCGGAAATCTAGTTTAGTAATCCTCCGCGTTTAGGGGATCCCGTCACAGAATGGTGCCTCGTGACCGTAGGATTCTTGTCTTTACCCCTGTAAAGACAAACCTGATTTACTACGTTTTTTTCTTTCTTTCTCTTGTTTATCGTTATTATGGAGTTGTCATCTAGGGGAGGTTCAGGAAATTTTGGTTAAAAATTTGATCAGCAGAGCAGGGGAGGTAAAATAATTCTCAGGTTGGTTATTATATAGCTTTGGTTTAGGGGAGGTAGGAAAATTCTCAGTTGGTTGAATAAATAGTTGAAAGTTCTAGTCAGTTTATTGGAAGAAGTATTAGTTTCAAGAGTTAGAATTAGATTGTAAGATTGTCTTATTAAACTGTATAACATTAATCTTAAAGAGTAGGGGAGGTCTCTTTTATTTAGGGATTTTATGATATTTTTCTTCCTTGTATATATTTTGTTGCTGTTGTTTTGGATGTAATAATAATATTAAATATTTTGTTAACGTCGAGGGGAGGTCTCTTTTGGTAATTTTGTAGGATTGAAGTAAATTATTTTCTAGAGAATGCAGGGTTTTATTTGATATTTTGTTCAGCAAGGAAATGTGTTAATGAAAGAATTTCGAATGTGCGATGTCGAAAAAAAAGCGTGAATGATGAGGTAAGTTTAGGTGTTTTGTTTTAAATAGTTTAGGTTAAATTTTCAATAATATTCTTTGGTTGTTTGTGAGAGACAAATAATATTTATTTTGTTTGGATCTCCAAATGTATGAAGTGTCTGTAGGTGTGAAATGATCAGGGTTTGTCCGTACTTTTGGGTAAGCCACTTGACATTTCGGGGCATCGACATGTGTATAGTGGATCCGACATGTATCCACTATACACATGAATTATTACATACATTCTGAATGTAGGTACCTTGAATAGGGTCACATGTTTTATACAGGGCGTTCTTTTTCGTAAGGATGTGATCTTCTGAACAGTTTTACTGTTTAAGAAATTCTTTTGCTTTTGGTTTGTGGTAATTGTTTGGTAGTGTATAGGGTAATTGGAATCGAATTATATGTAAGTTTGTTAGGTACTGTTTCGGGAAGGGAAATATTTTAATTCGAATATATTATTTATTCTCAGTTTTGGGGCCCCGGGTTCGATTCCTGGTCGGCTCACATTTTCGACTTTCTATTTTTATTTTTTTTTCTTCTCTCTATCAGATCCTTTTGTTTCACACGAAATTCCTGACCATGGTTGCATTGTTTCAGATTAGACGAAACCGGTTGACTAGAAAAAATTGCCTCAGGTGATAAGTTCTACCGGTTTAACTCGTAACTTGTTGTGAAAGGGATATATTTATAAAATCATTAGGTATTTTAGGGTAGTTTAGCTTTAGGTACTTTTCTTTCTATTGTATTTGGAGACAAAGTCGGTTGATTGGAAGACATCAACTAATTGATAATATCATCCGACTAACATATTTATATTATTTTAATTTTCTGCAAGACGAGACACGGTTGTGTGTTCGTGTGTACCCTGTATTTTTCTTCGCTGTTCTTCAGGTGGTACCTAGATCAATGTTTTTTCTGGTATTATTTTGTTTGGTCCTAGAGGTTGTCTGGAAAGTATTGTGTTAGGAATGGAGACTAATAAAGATGGAGATTTATGGTCACATTTCAGGAATGCGTGAACTGTGAAGTGGTTTCTTTAGAGTAGGGATATTAATTTATTTGTGTGTGCACCAGAGTCAAGATGTTAAATATTATTAGTTTGTCAGAAATAATAATAAAATAAAGTCACATTTTTTTTCTGTTGAATTGAATGTAGGTACCTAGAGTTTTGTATGTTGAGGTTTGATATTATACTGTTTTAATGCATTTCTAAAGCTCTGTTAATATTTAACTAATTCAGCTGTTACTTGGGTGTCACGTAGTTTTTTATTTCTTGTAATAATAGCAATATAATTATTTTGTTAACGAACTTGGTAGTTCAGTGGCATAGACGCTGACTTCCGACTTCTGATCAGAAGCTCCCGGGTTCGATTCCCGGTCGTGATCAGAAACTCTAAGGGTTTTTTTTTCTATATTTTGAAATTTCAATTCGGGGTTTGAATCCTGTCTTAGTTTGGATGGGACCGGCTGACTGGTAGAAAATGCTTCAAGCGTTAAGTCTCGCCGGCTATTTTATTGGAGAGTGTTGAAATTAAATATAGATCAGGTTAATAAGTCTATTTTGTTTTTAGAAAAATAACTTTTAACGTTCTCGATTATTATGGTTAGGTACTTGTTGACCGAGTGGGTTGGTTTGTAGTAATATTGAGAAAAGGTGTTGTAAGGGTGAATGATGGGCATATTATAAAGTGGACTTTGGTCGGTTTTGTTTATACATAAGAGTTTTGCAAGGTATGATGGAATATGAATTGTAAGTTATTAGAATTTTAGATTAAATATGGTTGGTATCCGCTCAGGAGGTCGTATCATATTATGCTGGTCGTGGGTTAGATTCCCGATGCCGACATTTTTTTTTCTCTTCTCCTTTTGCACCAGTTCGGGTCGGTGGTGTGTCGTGTTTTTTTTTTGTTTTGTTCACTTTGTGTGAACCCAGATTCATTGTTTTTTTGTGGAAGAGATGCTTGGTGCTTTTGCAAGGTGTGTGTTTTCTATGATTTTTATCATTGTTTATAGGTATTTGGGACTGAAGTTTGAAGGTTGGGTTCTTTTCTGCTTGGTACAGTTTAATATTCCAAAACGGTAGGCTGTTCTGTGTGAAGATACCTTATAATAATTAGTTCTGTCCGACTGTAATAAGTAGGTATATTTCTTCTTCAAACACTTCATTCCTTGGAAAGGTCTTTCATAATAATTCTTCAATATTTCTAAAATGTATAGAAATACATATTATAGGTATTTCTATTCATCTTTCTAATAGAATCGTTGTTTCTTTGCAGTTGCAATAAGTACCTTCTCTTTGTCCGCGGTCGTCATCATATTATTTGTATTAGGTGGATAGATTGTATTTCAGGGTTCAATAATAATAATAATGTTTTAGGTCTCACTGTGTTTTTCGATTTATTACTATGGGCTTTCATTATTGAACTGTGAAATATTATTATTAAATTTATGAAATGTTAAGTGTGTCTTCTAGGTCCTAGGGTATCTTATGGTTGAGAGAGATATTTTTTGTCTGTTTGTATTTGATATAGGTATATTTTTGTTTTTGTTTATTATGGTGTTTTTTTTTTGTCAAGCACTATATGTCACTACAGTATTTTATTATTGAGTGTTCGGTCGAGCTTTACCTCGGATTGGTGAGGTACCTACTTCAGGATTTGAGTCGTAATTGTGTCTTTGGTTTGTTTCTATAATCTTAGTCGACAGAGCCGTATTTAGGAAGCTTTATATTTATTAAATTTTTTTTTTTTATATTTTATTATAATTTGGTATGAGTTTGGGTAAATGAATTGTGATCTGTGTCTCTGGTTAAAGAATTCAGGACTACATAATTTAAGTTTTAGTTATTTTAAGATAATCATTCTCAATTCGATTAAATTAAATAAGTTCAAAGTTTTAGTTACCAGACTATTGCAGCAGGACCAAATTCAGCCAGGCCTTAAATTTAAAATTAGGTACTTATCTATCTTTATAAATTTTCAATATTCTGTATTGTGAAGGAACTGAATACTTTATCAAGCTTTTAATATTTCAATAATTTATAAAATGTGTTGACTATTGTTGTTTACTAACGACTCCATTGCATTATTTATCGTATTTATGTATTTATCGTTATTTTATTGTATCTTAACAAACTCCTCTTCCTTTCTTTTCGTAACTTAAGGCGAAAATGACTCACAACCTTGTATTTATTATGATTTATTTTACAATAATGCTTGGTTTTATTATATACGAAATATTATACATAATTTTAACAACTCCAGTCCTTGCCTCAAACTTTGTCTGGGGGAAAGTTCCATTCTTCGTATATGATCCTAGGAAAGGCTCGAAGGACAATCCCTTGTGTCATCGCCGCTAAGGTCCTAATATGGGTCATTGCTTAACACCATAAATTGAATCTGTCATTATGAGAGGGCGACCGAGGTGTGGTTAAAGTTGTGACCATATTTGGGTCGGTTTCGGGGGTGATTGATTCAATGCCTATTGTAAAACCTTAGTTTATGTATTTAAGCATGCTTTGTACTCGTATCTTAGTTTATATATTTCGCGTGCGCGTTGAAGGTTAGTCTAATCGCATGAGGGACTCGACATCCGAACAGGCCGGTCGAGATCTAAAAGCAGCGGGACGTGGGGGCTGCTACATAGCATGAAAAAAATATATATATATTTTTATACAATTCTAAAATCAAGTCAACAAAATGATTCTTTCTACGAAAATTTAAATTCCTTCACGACACAAATAACATTAGGTACTGGATACGGCCCTGGCACTAACATATTTTACATTGACTATTCATAGAAGGGACTTCGGCTGGTAGTTATACCAAATGGTTGATTAGTATGGCAGGCGTTTAGAATGAGTGCAGAGGGATGGGATGATTGCGAAGGGGGTAGGTACTTGTATGATTAAGAACTTACATCCATAGCATTTTGAGGAAGGCTCACATGGTAGGTGCAAATAAGCCAGGGTCATACTGGGGTGTCATAAATTGGTATTCATTTTCGAATTGATATTTTTATTTTTTTGAGTTTGTGAAAGAAAATCATGAATCTTTAGCAAGCCCATGATTGTTCTTTCAAGGGGAGGATTGTCATGGCCATTCATTTTATTGAAATATTGTAGTTTATTTTATAAACTTAAATACTATTTTATGTTAGTCTAATATTAGTAGTGACATATTTTACTTAATTAGGGATCGAAGTCTTCCAATTTATATGTGGAGAAATGATTCGAACACTTCACATATAATCTTGATTGTTTGGAACGCTTTTGGATGGAGTCATGAAACATTGACTGTAGATGGGATGCGAAGGATTTTGTATTAGATAAATTATGCGCCTGAGTTCATCTCGGGACAGTTCGGTTTGCATCGTCGACGGGGATGTAGGGGGCTCGTTCTCGTACGAAATCCTTTGGGTAGCCCTGTTTTCAGTTAGTGATTTTTATTGATTATTTTATTGAGCATTTTATAAGATATTAATTTTGTGTGCTACTGGGTGGTGAAATATATTTGTAGTAAATTCCTTTTAGATTCAAGCATAAAATTAAATTCAGTGTTGCATTTTTAATTAATATTTTACATAATTAAGTGTTATCTGGGAACCGATTTGAATTAGAATCTTTTAAAACATAGAGTCAGTGTATTCAAGAAAGAAATAGCAACTCTGGATCATTGATAAGTCTTACTTTATTTTATTATCTATTTTAATTTGTTTGTTTAGTTTGGGGAGGGATTTGTGTATTATCGAGTAGAACCGTTCACTTCAAAGTGTAATGGCGAACGTGGTTAACATAAAGCGCATTAAGCCAGCCTTCGAAACCAAGTAGAAGACGGTCGTAAGCCCGTAATGGTTCTATCTTGATTTTAGGGGGGGGGGGGGGGGTTTGGTAAAGTTTTATGATATCATGGTAGGCTAGGGTTGATTGCATGCTTATCTACTAATATTTCAGTTATCGACGACCACCATTTGTGAAAACTTTCAATAATGTTATAAACTGTCGAATATTTTGTTTCATCTTGTTTTGAATATTTCTCATGTCATTCCACAGAACCGAGGATGTAAGGTAAGTAACTTTTTCATCTCATTATTACTAACATCACAAATGGTGGGGTATCCTGCGTTTGATTTGTTTACGTAAATGTGTTCTATTATCACCTTTATTTCAGAGTTGACCAAATGTTTACAGGTTTATATAGTTGAATGATTGTTATAATTAATTTCGTACACAACGTATTGGGTCCTTAAATTTAGGTTACTAGACGATCACAATATCATCATGGCCATTAGATCCCACGTAGCGATCGGAAAGTCTTCTTTAAAGCACATACGATTTCCTTAACCGTGATTTCAGGTGCGTATCATGAAGTTTGTTAACCCCCTTCACCTTGGGTTCGTAGGTATTCGTCTTAGAGTCATCTACCTATTATATAGGTACATTGATGCATTTCCTTCAGTCGATTCGGTTTACACGGTTTTGTTAAACGTTGTTTAGCCAGAGTAGGAGTAGTTTTCGAGTTAGGTAGCTTAATTAGCGGAAATCTAGTTTAGTAATCCTCCGCGTTTAGGGGATTCCGTCACAATAGGTAATCTTCATATTCATAAGAATGATATTAAAAATTGTGAAAAGTTTATAGGCCTGGTGTTGGTTATTTTAACATAATATCTTGTTAAGATTATAAGGCCTATTCCAATTAAAATAATCAAAGTGTTAAATATCAAATAAATATTTCTTCTTCCGATGGCGCTACAGCCTAATTCAGCCTTGGCTTCCAATACTCAATGCCTAGAGACAACTCTGTCTCTACTTCTGTCCTGATTTCGTGGGTCAAGAAGTTTCTCGGCATCCCTCCTGACCTCATTCTCTCATCGCAGCCTAGGTCTTCCAGTTCGGCTGGATGTCCACCCATAATTCTCTTTGGTGTTCGCAATGATAGCATTATCTGCTCATGTCTGGCCCAGCGTAGTCTATATCTATAATAATAAAACCAATATTAGGATGGGACTTTCTAAGGTTAGATAGGTATCTCAAAATTTTCTTATGCATAATTTTAAAAAAAATAAGAGATTACACTTTTTAAATAAAGTAATGGATATAACATGAGTTTAATAAAAAGAACAAATTTTAGGAGTGAATCTATAATTTTAAACAAACGTTGATATTGATAAGTTATTATTGAGAAGATTCAATACTTACTTAGAATTGATTTGTGTTCAAGCAAAGTTATATTCATCATTCTTATCAGTTCATCCCCTTGTCAAAATATTATCAGATATTGCTCTGCCGTCTCTGTGATTCCTCCAATGACTGGCTCCTTCATTCTATCAGGCTAGAAACTTATCTGCAACAAAAAAATTGTGTGTTTTTATTTAGCCTTTTAAATTTGCTGCATTTAATGTCTATTTCTTTTTATAATTTCCAATAAAACATTGGAAGGAATTTGGAATAATGTTCCACAGGTTGAAAATGAAGGTGATGTTTGAATATGTATTCATAATTATTTTTAGGTTATAAATTATATGTTTTTTGAAACTATGACTAAATAAATAAAAATACATGAAATAGGTTACCTGAAGACCAGAAATCTAATATTAATGAATTTAAATCTCAGTCCATCCATCAAACTCATACTGACATATGTTTTTCCAAGGAATGAATCAGTTTTGATGTCTATTTTCGACAAACCACTCTCACATTTAAAATATATATTTTGTACTAAACTAATTCGCTATATAACTCAACATTACACAAAAGTCATAACTTATTGTCAACACAAACACGATAATATCATTACCGCCAATCTCTTCGATTATTGCGTTTTCGTGCCAAATTGCGCTGGCGCACATATTTGGATTTGCGTATAAAATTTGACAGCTCATACGGAAGCAAAAATACCATAGATGAAGATAGTGCATACAGTACAGAAATAATTCATTATAATATTGTAAAAATATTTATAAAATTGATTATTGAAAATATGTTTTTTATTCATATAAATAATTAAAACCTTTTTTTATTTAATAATTAATTATGACGTAGCAAAGTAACTAATTAATTATAGACGACATTTTATTCCGCTATACACATTTTCTTTTGATAGTGTCTGTTAGGTTGCTATGAGATTGTTCCTCCACGCCGATCGGTGAAGGCCAAAAGTTTCAGGAAGGAAGAAAGGAGAGTTGTGCGACTTACCTCTGTTCCTCTTTCCTCCCTGTATCTTGCTTTATGGACTGTATGACACTGACACAATTAAACTTTGTACAATGGTATTTTGCTCTCGATTGAGCGACAATTCAATCACGAACGAATTTCGTATCGATTAATAACTGACAGATCTTCTCGCGCGAAGCGTCCGTGTAACACTAACTAAGTCGCACTACGGGAACATTCGGGATGGACATCAGGTGACAATTATTAGGTATATAGGTAGGAAAATTATGGAACATGGAGAATTTAGGATGATTGCCCAAAGAAACAATCAACATACCGCCCACCTAATTTGATCCTCAAATTACATCCCGAACATCAATGTGCGAAACAAAAACAAAAAAAAAACGAAAAGAAAATTGGGCATCATTGCAGTGTGGATGCTTACGAGTAAACATAAAATAACAAAATAACGAAAAATTTGTTGCTATCCAAGCTACAACGTTTGAAAACAAAACAAAAACTTAATAATAAAATATAATATCGGACTAATTATTCAATTGTATGTTCATTCCGAAGGCAACGGGCACACCTTCGAAACTGGCCTGACTAAAGAGCCAAGGGCCGTACGAAGTGTCACTACTCGGACTACGTTATCCTTTCCCGGATGAATTTGCATAACTCTACCTAATATCCACCTCGTTGGCGGAAGACGTTCGTCCTTAACTAAAACAAGCTGACCCTCGCGAATATTATCGCGCTCCTTATACCACTTCATACGCTGCTGTAACGTATTCAAATATTCGTTGTGCCATCGCCTCCAAAATGCTTGGGTTAGGCTTTGTACATGCTGCCATCGACTCAAGCGATTTTCCTTGACATCGATGAGATCATATTCCGGCAGTGACACCAAAGGTCCTCCTACGAGGAAGTGCCCAGGCGTCAACGCATCGATTTCATCCGGAGATGTACTTAATGGACACAATGGTCGTGAGTTTAATATGGCCTCCACTCGAATGAGTAAAGTGGAAAGCTCCTCAAATGTAAGCGCGGTCTCTCCTACAACACGTTTTAGGTGGTATTTTGTGCTCTTTATTCCAGCCTCGTACAGGCCTCCAAAATTGGCACCGGAAGGAGGGTTAAACGACCATTTTATCTCCTTTTTTGCGAGATAATTATATATACTATCATGTGTAGATTGATGCGAAAGAAATTTAAACAATTCGTTAAGATACCTATTTGCACCCACAAAATTAGTTCCGTTATCGCTTATTATTTCAGAACAGAGTCCCCGACGACCCACAAATCGATCGAGAGTGGCGATGAAGGCATCTGTCGTAAGATCTGAAACGAGCTCCAGATGTACCGCTTTAGTGGCTAGACAAACAAATAAACAAATGTACGCTTTCGAGGTTTTAGCCCCCCTGCGCTTGTGATCCTTAATTAAATAAGGCCCCCCGTAATCAATACCTACTCGAGAAAAAACTCTACTCTGAAGCACACGCGATGGAGGTAAATCTCCCATAATGGGAACCGAAGGCTCGGCAACAAACTTAAAACACTTAATACACTTCGACAAACGAGAACGAATTCTTTGTCGTGCAGACATCATCCAATATTTCCGTTGTAAAATAGACAATAATGTTCTGGGTCCAACATGAAGGTGTAATTTATGATAATAATCGATAATTAAATTTACGAGATGACTGTCTTTAGGAATCAATATAGGAAATTTATGCGTATAAGGTAAAGCAGAATTCGACAATCTTCCGCCCACCCTGACAACACCATTTTCATCCAAAAAAGGCTTCAAAATTTGAAATTCCTTTATACACAGCTCACCTTTTCTAATTTGCTCGACAACGTTAGACATATAAGAATTTTGCTCGATTTTAATTATGTGTAAAAGTGCTCGATTTAATTCCCACGTACTAAGACACAATCCGCTATCACGACCGGATACCGACGATGTACGACATCTATCAGTAAAACGTAACATCCAAGCAACCACGCGCTGTAAGTTACTCAGAGATGAATACCTAGTGACGATATCGCTAGGCATCTTATTTATAAACAACGTTAAATGTTGCTCTGCCTTTCGTTCGGGTAATTCGCTAAATGAATCAACCGAAATATGAGAATTAGGCCAGTCACTTACTGGCTTTGTAACCCAGAGCGGACCGCTAAACCACATCGAATGATTTATCAGTTCTATGGGCAACAAACCTCGCGAACAAACATCGGCACAATTTTCCTCTGAACTAATATGTTTCCACACGACGTTTGGTGCATTTTCATGTATTTGAACAATTCGATTCGCGACAAATGTTTTTAATAAATGTGGTGAGGTATGTAACCAGCCCAACACGATAGTTGAGTCGGTAAATAAATAAATATTCTTTATTTGAGAAATAAATTTAATGTTCGACATTACGATTTTAATAATGCTAGACAAGAGAACTGCACCACACAGTTCTAATCTCGGTATGGACAATGTCTTCAGCGGCGCCACTTTCGATTTACTAAGTAATAAATGTGACGAATTTGTTTCACAGTTAACAAGGTAGACGACCCCTGCATATCCTTTCTGTGATGCGTCACAGAATCCAACAAGCATTAAATTACAATCTGGCGTAGTTTCGTAATGTCGCGCTATGTTTAACTCTTTTAAACTCGGCAGTTCGTTTACAAAAGTTTGCCACCTCTGACGAAGATTGCAAGGAACAGTTTCATCCCAATCGATTTTGAGTGTCCATAGTTCCTGCATTATACATTTTGCCCAAAATACTACAGGACTGATCCAACCCATGGGATCGTATAAACGCGCAATACAAGACAAGATGCTTCGTTTCGTGCATACTTGCGGGTTACAGTTCGATTCCACATCAACATGAAAAGTGAAACAATCTTTATCAGGTATCCACCTAATACCCAATAATTTTACTATCTTTTTTTCGTCCGAATTTTCGAAAAGGTGAGGTTCGAGTACCCGACACCCGTCATCCAATAACGCAGAACTATTTGAGTTCCATTTGCTCAATTCTAACTTAGCTAATTTTAATAATTTGACAATGTCATGTTTGAGTTCTAAGGCTGATTCCACTGATTCAGCCCCAGTGATAAGATCGTCAACGTAAAATTCCTCCAATACAGCCTGTGATGCACGAGGATACTTATCTCCTTCATCCCGTGCGAGTTGATGAAGGGTACGAATAGCTAAGTACGGTGAACTAGACAATCCGTATGTAACAGTTTTCAATTGAAAAGCTATGAGTGATTTAGTCGCTAAATCACGCCACAAAATATTTTGATACTTTCTATCCGATGGTTGAATTAAAATACCTCGATACATTTTCGTAATATCGCAGGTAAAAACAATTTTATGAAATCTAAAATTTAAAATTATACTAGGTATGTCGTTTTGCAATTTAGGTCCCGTCAATAAGAAATTATTCAATGAGACATTATGTGGTGAGGTGAGAGCGGACCCGTCAAAAACTACGCGCAACTTTGTAGTCGGACTCGACGGGTTAATAACGCAGTGATGAGGCAAATAAAAATAATCTCGATTTATAGTAACATGTTCCATATGATCTAATTGTTCATATTCGCGAAGAAATTCACAATAACTATTTTTTAACTCTGGGTTTCTTTCTAATCTGTATTCGAGTCGTTTAAGTCTAGACTCGGCCAAACTAAACGAATTATTTTCCGGTAGTATATTATTTTTTAATAACAATGGTACCACGTATCTACCATCGTCTTGACGATTATGCTTTTCCTCAAAGATTTTTTCCGCAAGTTCATCGTCAGAACTCATTCGTGCAACGGAAGAAATCTCTTCGACTTCCCAAAAGGATTTCACTAAATTATTAATTGACGGATCTGTCTCGCAAAAGAACGACACAGGAACAGAGGGCGTCTGCCTCAATTCGGTTTTCCCCATAATTATGTAACCAAAAACACTATTAATGGCTCCAGGATTTCCACCAATCACATTGCAATTATCGTTAAATATTTGTAAATATAAATCTGCTCCAATCAATATATCTATCTGACCGGGTTCATAAAACCGCTCATCAGCCAGTCTCAAGTTACTAAATTTCGAAATGGTTTCCTGCGATAGGTATTCTGATGGTAGATCACTCGTTATCTTTGGTATAACAACAAAATTACCACGCAATATTGGACCAGATGAATTTTTTGGTTTAAAAGAGCTCGAAGTTACACCCATACAATTCACTTGAGTATTACCCAACCCGTTTATAGGCACACAATGTTTCTTTATATTTAACCCCAAACGTTGCCTACAAGATTCAGTCATAACGCTTATTTGTGAGCCACTATCCACGACCATCCGAACGGACACATATACACCCTTAGCATTTCGACATTCTGACCGAATCGTTCCAAGGAGTACACTACCATGGCTATTATAAATAGCTGTTAATGTATTGGGCACACGCTCGCCGCTATGCATTGAACTTTTCACAGCGTTATCAAATATATGAAGAACCGAATGATGTTTTTTATTACACTCTTTACACGTATATTTCGATAAACAATCCTTAACTTGATGAGAATTCTTTAAACAGTTATAACACAATTTCAACGATTTTACTTTGTTAATACGTTCTCTAGGAGATAAATTAATCAAAGTGGGACATTTATCCAAAAAATGACTACCATTACACAGCATACAATTCTTAGTATATTCATTTTTACTTGAAAAAAGAGATTTAAACGGTTTTTTCTCTTTGACATCTGTCGAACCCAAAGCTCGACACTGAGTTTTCAAAAATGTGAATATACTTTCAGAATCTGGTATAGTATTACCAGATATACTGGACTCAAACTGTCTCTTAGTGACAGCATCCATTAAACGAATCATCATATGAGCGATAAACTTATCAAAAATGTCCTCAACTTTCATCGCGTTTATAGCTGCTGTATTTTCCTGAAATACATTTAACAAACGGGACAACTCAGTGGAAGATTCACGCTGAATCGGCTTGAATTTCAACAATTCATCAGTATAATGAGAAAACAATAATCTGGAATCTTGATAATAATCTACCAAGGTTTTCCACGCGATCGCATAATTTTCTTCCAAAAGTGGAAGATTTTTTACTTGCGCAAGTGCTGGTCCACTAAGTGCAGATAGCAAATAATGGAACTTCTCAATGCTGCTAAAGTAAACATTATTATGTACTAGACTTTTAAATAATGAATAGAAAGAATTCCAATTACGAATATCGCCGTCGAAAGTCGGAATTTTAATACTAGGCGGCTTGATGTTATGACACGCCGACTTCGCACCGATACTAGCATCTTCAGGCGGTACTTTCAACGCATTTTTTACACGAACCAACTCAAAGTAAATCTGATCAATTTGTTCATCTACTTTAAAACACGTTTGCAATTCTTCTGTTTTCGCAAGTATAACTAAACATTCTTGCAGATCCGTTTGAATTTCATTATATTCACTATACCACTCGTCTATTTTCTCTAACCTTGTAATAAAAATCTCGCGATTTTTTTCATCGTTTTTAATTCCGAAAGTTACATCAAATCGTTTGATAATCCTTTCTCTACGAGATGTTAAAATAGCTACTTTGTTCTCATCCATATTTGTTTTCGACATAAATAATTAACACTTTACTTTTATATGTAAGATCGCTTATATTCTGTAGCCGCGAGCCTTGCCACGCGCGCAACAACAATGTACAACAATAAAACTACTCAATATTATTTTCGATTTATTCAAATTTCGTAATTTCCACACTGCAATAATTAATTAACAATAAATTAATTAATAAACACGAATTTATCTTTTATCCGGTTCGATTAGGACCAAATGTTAGGTTGCTATGAGATTGTTCCTCCACGCCGATCGGTGAAGGCCAAAAGTTTCAGGAAGGAAGAAAGGAGAGTTGTGCGACTTACCTCTGTTCCTCTTTCCTCCCTGTATCTTGCTTTATGGACTGTATGACACTGACACAATTAAACTTTGTACAATGGTATTTTGCTCTCGATTGAGCGACAATTCAATCACGAACGAATTTCGTATCGATTAATAACTGACAGATCTTCTCGCGCGAAGCGTCCGTGTAACACTAACTAAGTCGCACTACGGGAACATTCGGGATGGACATCAGGTGACAATTATTAGGTATATAGGTAGGAAAATTATGGAACATGGAGAATTTAGGATGATTGCCCAAAGAAACAATCAACAGTGTCTGTAAAACCAACCTTCATAAAAATATAATATGAAGTAGATGTCATTTACACATAAAATAAAATATATAAATTGGTTAAGCAATATTATTATTTTTTTTATTATTATTCTTAGGCAACCCATCCTGGAAGAATGATTTGTGAAAAATACGCTGCTTTATTTTAATTAGATTATAGTGCGCCACTCAACCATAGATTTACTAATACATAGATTAGTAGAATTCATTGTCAATGTCACTCAATATTGATAAATATTGATCTGTCAAAAAAAAATAAGAGAGTGATGGAATGCTTCCAATTTCAAAATTAAAATAATTATTTGCTGCTCAATAGATATTTTCGGTAGGTACCTAATGTTGTTTATTAAGATTTATTATATTATCACTTCTTTGTAATTTTTAAGTACTGACTCAGAAACATAAAAAATGATGACCTATTCTGTAACATTCTTTCCATCACTTAGTACTTTATTTTTTTAGTTTAAGAATGCATGAATCACTTTGAAATGTTAACCGAATTGGAAACAAATGAGCTAAGACAATCATACTCTTTTTGAAAATATATAAGCAATATGATTTATGCTAAACTATAAGATTTGATTTTAAATTCAACCATTAGTGCAAAGGGGTTAGTAAAGAAAAATAAACGCAAATATTTACTGACTGATGATTAATTTATTCATTTTCAGTGTCACAAACCTTGGTTGCTTTTATCTGTCATCAAATTGGGCTGTGACAGAGTCACCTTTGGGTTTTTTGCGTCAAAACTTGGTCGAAACCTGTCAATCTGCACATACCACATCCAACGATTGCAGTTTTGTTCTTTGAAGGATTCTTTATTCTACAGGATCATGTTTGAGATGTATAAAGAGAATATGTTGTTGACGGAAGAAACTACTACACCAATTATCCCATACCATACTTTTTTAATATAATGCTTCTTGTCGTATTATGAAACATACGTGAAGATTGTTATATTAATGCAATAAAATATTAATATATATTTATTTATTTATCGTTTGGCAAGTCGTCGAAATTTTGTCACAGCGTTAAAGTCTGACATCCAGCGCCACCATCCATTCAAGAAATTCTGGGGATAAGCTGACGGCACTCTCGATATATATTTAACATTGTTTTTAATTTATCTTCATACCTATTAATTAAGAATTTAGATAATTTTGTTATTTTAATAGCAAATAAAGTGATCTTCAAATAAAGTGATATTCAATGATTCTGTCCACAACAATCTGTTTTATGTGATTAATTGAGATATGAATATTATACAGTATTTCTTAATTATTATGATGTGGATAAATCAAATATATTTTTTACTATAATAAACATGCACAAATACCTGACAAATCCATTATGATTTTGATAAACAGGAACGTCATTAGTTCCTGTCAGATTCGCTTTCTTTCAGAGTTCTGTTTTATCGACCAAATCTACTAAAGAATTTTTATACTCATTTCAATTTTAAAAATCATTTTTACGATTAATATATTTAAATGTATTATGAATTTAATTTCATGTATCTTTATTATTTACCAACATTTAATATGATTTTATCAGGTACTTACTCATCTAATGGCTACGACAGATTTACACAAACTGCGGCTATAAATTTTTTTAAATGTGTCAAATTACAAAATGGAGGAATTATATTTCCAAAATTTTGCATTAAATCTTTATTTATTGAGAATAATCAGATTTGAATAACATTTATATGTATAACGAATCAATCTCCAATTATTTTATAACATGTTCATACCGTAATACCAAGATTCTATTCAACGTTTACATGAGTAATTTTGTTTCCAAAAGATGGCTTTCTGTCTTTTTTGAAAAATTTGTATGAAGATCCTAAAAAAATAAAGTTTTTTAAATAGCTCTTAATATATTAAAGTTAACGTTGCCAATTGTATCTTAGAACGTTCTCGAGCAAATTTCACCGCTCTGCGCAGATTCATATCTGACGTAGCATTTGTATTTTGAGCGTGATGCTCCGACATAACGGTAAAGTATTGTCAAAGGCAAATAAAAAAACAAACATTTCTGAATTATTATGTAGATAATCTACGTAACGTTTGTCATGAATCACGATTTTAATTGGTGAGTTACTCATAAAACCGGCTTGTATCTATGAAAAATAGAATAACTGTGAAAGACATGTGAGTCAAATTCGTAGTGTGGTGATATATTCTCTACACCTACCCCACAATTGACATTTAATAGAATGCTTGAAATACTTGTAGTGAACTATAAGCTCATAATACAATGCTGCGTCTGGCACAAATCGTCCCTCTAGGGATGGGATGCCATAAACATAATAATAATAATAACAATGCTGCCCTTATGCTTTGCAACGACAAAAGTAAAAACTGTAACGCAACGTCTTTTCTCTGGTCATAATCCTAGGAATAGTTGGCAGCAATGTTTACCACTCTTTCTCTCCAGCTATATCTATAGATTCCTTATATTTAAAAAAAAACTATTCAAGTAGGTGCATAATTGAAATAATAAAATATCCTGTATATGAAATATTGACTACAGGTACTTATTTCATTTCCATATCTGGATATATCAAACTCAAAATAATCGCCGCAAATTGTTGAAGAGTTCTGCATCTAACTTGACATCAATGGTTGGTGTGTTATAACGTCAGGTTGCAAGTAACAACATCTAGTAGATTATTACAGAGCGGATAAAAATCAACTTGATTATGCAAATAAACTCACCTTCATAGTTTAACAATACTCTCTATTTTGGTGGTTCAACTTAGCCCATAGTAGGATTCGAAACCTACTGAGATACTCACTTGACGTCAATAGACGTTGTATTATTATTATTTTATTTATAGGTGAAAAATTATGTGGCAATTAGGCAAAACTATTTAGTGTCATTTTGAGAAAGGCATTGGTATCAAAACAAAACTACACCACTACAATATAATTTTAAAAAATATATGAAGTTACCTATAAGGAAATTTTCAATGGATCAATGCAGGTATATCAATATCAAATCTAGGTATTTCTTCTTATCCTTATTGATAAATGCCATTCTCTATTAAAATTTAAAAAAAATTGAACCAAAATGTACATAGGAAAGAAATTCAAATGTAAGTTATTGCCTTCTGAAAAATGTCAAGTTGTTCAACGTAGAACCATTTAAATAGTAATATTATTTATGGGTATGAATAAATGAATGAAAGAATTTTTGTTTATTTTTTGTCCAATCATTATTTAATTCATAAAACATAAAATCAACAATTGAAACATAATATGTATAATCTCAAAGTTTTTTGTTAGATCTAGCAGAGTAAAAAAATATTCTCTTAAACAAATGGAAACCAGAAAAGATATTCCGACCCACCGTTATAAAAAAAACTATTAGTTATTCACTTCTTAACCCAAAAGTATTAGGTATATCATTTTTATTCCATAACAGAAATAAAAAATTTAAAGTTTAATTAAATCTGATGCTAGAACACAGAAATCCATACAATAACCTAGAATCCCGACTCGCGTTCAAAAGTGAAGCCTAAATATTGCAACTTTTAACAGTTTGGTTCCCAAAAGAATGTGGTACAGCGTATATTTATTCAGTAGTTTTCTCGTGTTTTTTACAATAAAACATATTTTTACATTGAAATAAGTGAAATTAGATCATTTTTAAGTTTCTTTATAAATGTACTGTCAAAATTGCCGGCCAAATCGGCTTCACTTTTTTACTACGAAGAATATATGAAAATCTATGTGCTAGAAACACACTATTGTGTCAGCTTGTGTTGTGTCGAGCCAGAAGCATTATCGTTTTTATATTTATTTATTTATTTTCTGTCAAAATTAAGCATTGCTCACCATTACAGAGTAATCCTTTGCGGTAATAGTGGTTAATAATATGGTTTAAGATACATTTAGGCTCTATATGAAGCTGATATGCTTCTAACGGGTTGAGAACTTATTTATAGTGATATGTGGTAAAATTGATAAAATCGCTGGCATCCGCAAGACACTGTTATTGATTATGGTCAATCTTCTTTACATCCCATAAGCAGCCATTGAATATTTTTTCAATATAATTGTTTCCCTTCTCAAATGGGAAATTTAAATGAGCTCTTTAACATGGATCTGCAATATAAAGTTTCTAATTTTAAAATACACATAAAGAAATCCAAGAAACATAATTAATGAAATTCTTACATAGGTAGCTTACCATTTTGGTATATTTACAATATTATTATATTGTACAATACAATATTATTATATTGTCTTGCAAAAATTAAACCTTTGAATTTCTTTGTTAGAAATGCACTTTTATCAATCAATTTGATCCTTAGAAGTATGTACTTAATTGCTATGTCAAAAAGTTGGGATGAAAGCAATTAGTCTCGTTGAAAACACGTTTGCCTCAGGAACCTGAAAAAAATATCAACAAAATAAATTAATTTTGTGATTTCGGTAACACACTAATTCCCGCCTTATAACATAACTATTCTGCAATTTTTTTAGCAACGCATAAATGTTTTAAGTTACGGCATAGGCTTACAGATATTTTAATCAATTTGACTTACCAGTTTTATTTTCATTAAACTCAATTGAAAATAAGGTAGATAATTATATTTTTCATAATCGACGATATCAATCCGAACCTTTTGTTTGACAACAAAATATGACGTATAGTGAAGTATTAACCATCCATGGATAACCAAAGATAATAACTCAACACAGTTAGGTACTATTAAATTATTTTATGATGTATATTTTTGATTTCAGGACAGGAATTCTATTTTCAAAAATTTTGTAAGTTTTTTAATATATTGAAATATTTTTGTAAGTAGGTACCTAAGCTATATTTAATTATTAAGATTTTTACCTATCATGAAGTTTTTAGTTGTGAATTGTAAAAATATGGGTATATAAAATATGATACTTTGAAATTGCTGTCCCTCCTGTAACTAAACTTAACACTACACTAACTAACGCAACACTCTAATACAGAAACGTCAAAATGTATATTTGAAAATAAATATAAATGAGTGTTTCCATTTATAGAAAACAAATCCTTAAATATTATAGCAACGTCAAATTATTATATTTGTTGAGTAGGACAGTTATTAGTAAATCGAATTCGACTTATTTTATGTTTCAAAAAATATATACCACTCACGGGTGTCAGGATTACTTCCTTACAGTTTCTTTGAGAATAACGCGACATAAGAACAATTATCAATTCCCAATTTACAGCGAAAATATTTTCATATTGCAATAACAAACTCGAAAGGAAAACGTTTTCACGGCTTGGAACGCCAATCTCAAATCCGATTCCAATCGCACGGAATTTGGTTCAAGAGTACGGTTTTGGAATTGGAATCGAGTTTGTGATTGAAATTGGAATTGGGTTCGAATCGAGTTTCGAGAGTAAGCCTGCAGATCTGTAACAAAGCTCTAAGAGTGAAGTATGACGACACGTACGAGAGACTACAGACATACAAAAATTACGTAGAAAAAAATCCAGGGTTTACAAGTGGAAGTTCTTTGGACCAAAAAAACAATAAAATAAGTCAAATTTTGAACACAGGTCAAGATAGAATAAATCAGAAACCCACGCTCTACATCGTAGGAGATGAATTTTCAAAGGGTCTTGGAATAAAAATTCATAACAAAAGTAAATATAGAGTATACAGCGTATGCAGGCCTGACAACACTATTGTTAACTTCAAGGATACTGTTACTAGAACTCTACAGAACTGCAACGAAAGGGATGCAATGGTCATAGTGGCCGCCAGCAGTGCAAACCTGAGGAACAAACGGGATCTTAATGAAACAATTGAAGGCTTCATCAAAATGTCTTTAGAGAAAAATGTTGCTATTTATATTACGACGTTAAAATATGGAAATAGTATGACCAGGAATCACCATATATATAATTTTAATCTCCATCTATATGATATGAAAAATCGATCAAGAATGGTAAACATTATTGAAATTAATGACAAAATACCAATATCGGAACAACTACTTTTCAGATTGAAATTTAGACAATATGGCAAGCCAGATAACATGGAACTCAGGACTAATAATATAACCATAAAAACCACAAGCACACAGGAGAGTCAAGATATAAACAGAGGTCATCAATCAGTAATAGCGAACAAAAAGAAATCTTTTTTATCAATAATCCACCAAGAACATGGAACAAGAAAAAAAATTTTTCAATAGCACACCAAAATGTTCAAGGCATAAGAGGTAAAGATAATGAACTCTATTTGTCTGCCATATCAGAACAACTCGATGTAATTTGTTTGAGTGAGTCATGGGTAAGTGACGCTGAATTGTTGTGCTTAACCTTTCCTAGCTATATTGTTGGAAGTAGTTTTTGTAGAAAAAATGCAATCAGGGGTGGGAGTATTATCCTGGTAAATTCAATCCATCAGGTAAAAAATAGAAAAGATGTAGTTGAGCTATCTCTTGAAAGGCATTGCGAAGTAAGTTGCATTGAGGGACAGACTGCTATTGTTCTGTGCATATATAGACCTCCCTCTGGCAATTATGAGATTTTTTTAAAGACACTAGAAAAAATGCTTCATAAAGTTACCAAAAATTCTAATAAACCAATTGCTGCATGTGGAGATTTTAATATTAACTTTAACTCTGAAACCAAAAACAAAAATATATTAATTGATCTGTTTAGCAGTTTTAATTTGACCCGATGTATCTACGCATCTACAAGAACTACAAACAATACAGCCACTTGTATCGATAACATTTTTACAGACCTATGTTTGGTAAATGCATGTCTAGTGAACCTTGTGAGGTCCGATCACATAGGACAAAAAATTGAAATTGTTACTGACGAAATTTCAGGTTTAAGCGGGGTAAAAGCGGTTCTAAGATTAAAAAAAGAATTGTAACTACCGAGCTGTTGGAGAGATTTTCTAACAGCTTAAAATGTGAGTTAGCCTGCTTAAACTTGGAACGAAAAGAAAACAAAAATGTTAACACTGTATTTCATGATTTTTTTGAAACTTTGGTACGTGAGCTCGATTGTCAAATGCCTCTTAAATGTGCAAAACAAAAACCTAAATCTTCTTTTAATGACTGGTCTACTAAAGGCATAAAAGTGTCACGTGAAAATATGTTTTACTTATATAGCCTATTAAATGAAAGAAACGATGCATTTAGAAGGCACGTTATGACATACAGCAGGATCTTTAAAAGGGTATGTAGAAAAGCCAAAGAGTTATTCTTTAAACGAAGAATTCTTAAATCCAATAACTCAGTTAAAACCACATGGAAAATAATCAAAGAAGAAACTGGCAGAACATCAGGTAAGAATGACACCTTGCCCCTCGGCAATAACGAAATGAATGAAAATGAATTGAAAAGGTTAGCATCAGAATTTAACGATTTTTTTATAAATGCAGCAGAAAAAATAAAAAAAGACAACCCCTGTTCGATAAGTAAAGCTGCTGAATATTTAACGACTCCCAATAGTAAAAAATATAGCATATATAAGTTTAGAAAAATTACATCACACGATATCTTGGAAACAACCAAAAAACTTAAAAATAAAGATTCGCAAGATATTTGGCATATGTCACCAAGATTACTTAAGCAAATAATTAATGATATAGTTGATCATCTGGTTGAGATTTTCAACACTTGTTTAGAAAAAGGTGTATTTCCAGACCTATTTAAAATAGCCAGGGTAATTCCTATCTATAAAAAGGGTGACAAAACTGATCTTAATAACTATAGACCAATATCGATCCTGCCTGTGCTGAGTAAACTACTGGAGAAAATTGTCGCTGAACAGGTAACATCCCATTTAGTAAAAAATAGAATACTTCACCAACAGCGATTTGGCTTCCAAAAGGGCAAAGGGACCAGGGATGGTATAGCATCCCTGGTTGAAACCGTTTTAATGTCCTGGGAGGAAAAGCATGATACTTACGGTGTGTTTTGCGACTTATCGAAGGCATTCGATTGTGTGCACCATCATTCCTATTAAATAAGTTAGAACATTACGGAATACACAAAACCGAACTAGACTTTTTTAGATCCTATTTGTCCAGTAGGAAACAAGTCACAGACGTAGACAGTTACAGGTCTTCGTTGAATACAATAAAATATGGTGTTCCCCAAGGATCCATTCTGGGTCCTTTGCTTTTTTTAGTATACATAAATGATTTGCCTTGTACAATTGATGGGGAAAGCAGTGTTGTCATGTTTGCTGATGACACTTCACTTCTTATCAAAGATCATATTAATAGTCAGCATACTAAACGGGAAGTTCTATCGGTTTTGGATCGTGTTGATGCCTGGTTCGGCGACAATAACCTAGTTCTAAATATGACGAAAACCAATGCGATTCACTTCTCTCTCAGACGGAAAACTCGCGATGATCTGGTTGAGTGTGCGCTTGCGGAAAGGTCTGTTGATGTAGTTGGGCACTGTAAGTTTCTAGGGGTGACCATTGATGAGAATCTGCAGTGGTCTCCACAGATTGATGTGCTGTGCAATAGACTGAGTACAGCAGCCTATGCAATCAAAAAGATTAGAGATATTTGTGGGCTTGAAGGAGCTAAATCCGTATATTTTGCATACTTCCATAGTATCATGACATATGGTATCATGTTCTGGGGCCGTGCGACGGATTGGTCCAGAGTATTCATTCTCCAAAAGCGAGCAATTAGGATGATCCTGAATATGCGAGCCAGAGAATCATGCCGCAACGCATTCCGGGAGCTGGATATTCTAACCATGCCCGGTGCATATATTTGGGAGTGCCTGTTGTATGCTAGAAGGAATCTGCCAAACACTCCCAGAAACACTGACATTCACGGATACAGTACCAGGAATAGAAATAAAATCAGGGCGATCGAGCACCGACTATCAATGGTATCTAAGGGATTTATTTGCACTAGTGTTCGGTTATATAATAAGCTCCCTCCTGGTGTGAAGCTCCTAGATGAGGGGGGGGTTTGAGAGAGGGGTGAAGGCGTATCTGGTTGACAAATCATTTTATTCTATTGACGATATGCTTAATGAAACAGAATGCATCATTCAGCATTGATGAGAATTATTTCTTTGTTTCTCCAACTTTGTTTGTATTAATGGATTGTCATGTGTTGTTACAATCGGTTCCAACTTTTTGTAATCATTGCTTCTGCCTTTTTTTATATATACTGACGATGCTCTAATTTCAGACCTTTTACATCTGAATTAGAGCAAATCTTAATCTTTAAAATTTTGAACTTTGTGCCTTATGTAAGGATTGTATGTTTTATGTTTTTTTTATTTTTGTTGTTAATTATTATTGTTGTACTATTCACTCCATGACGTGCCCAAGTGCCCTTAATGGGTCTATGGCGCAAGCAAATGAAATAAAATAAATAAATAAAAAATAAAATCCCTTTATAAACCCCATTTTTTCTACTGGTTTCCCGGTACAACCATTGAACTCGTAAACATAACCAACTTTCTAATATGCCGCAAACAAACAAACAAATAAACAAACAACCACTGTTTTTCAAACTCTTTACCATCGCATTTGCAAACTTTCAAATAATGACTTTTTATTTTTTTATTTTTATTTTTTTTATTACCCATCACGCCGTGTCCCGTAAGGGGTAGGCAGAGAGAACGGACCTCCACTCTTTTCTATCCAAGCATACTTCTTTCGCTTCTTCCACCGACATACCATTTCTCATACAGCTTCTCCTATTTCTCTTACTTCTTACCTGGCCTTCCTTGAGGACGGAATCGATGTGTTCGATCCACGTCATTCTCGGTCGCCCACGCTTTCTTACACCATTCCTTTCAGCCTTATGAATTTTCTTTGTCATTCTGTTTGCATCCATTCTTTCCACATGCCCAAACCATCTCAACTTATTAACTTTCATCTTTGTCACAACACTTACTTCCATACCACATTCTTTCCTAATATTTTCATTCCTTTCCATATCCCATAAAGTTTTTCCACATATTCTTCGTAGAGATTTCATCTCTACTGCATTTATACTACATTCTTCTTTTTTCGTCCATGTCCACGTTTCATAACCATACATCATCGATGGTAGCAGGATTGCGTTATGCACTAGTTTCTTTGCTTGTAGTGAGACGTTGTTGTTTCTCATTATAGGTCTTAATGCACCGCCCACCCTGCGACCAGCAACTTTCCTACGTTCGATTTCTTTTTCACACTTTCCATCACGACTAAACATGCTTCCTAAATACACATACTCATTCACTTGCTCAAGACATTCATTTTCTACGGTTACTTTGCAATTCGTTCTTGCTTCATCCCTTTCAAATACCAACACCTTTGTTTTGCTTACATTCATTTTTAGACCATTTTTTGCACAATTTTCAAACACACTTGACACAAGTTCTTGCAAATCATTTTCACACTCAGCCATAAGTACTAAATCATCTGCATACATAAGCGCACATACCTTTATTCCATTTAGTTCAACCCCTATATTTATATCTTTTAACCCACTGACGCAAAAATCAAATAATAAATTGAACAACCAGGGTGACATGACGCACCCTTGCTTCACACCTTTCGTAAGATAGAACTTCGGTGAAAGGTGACTGTTCACCTTCACACACGCAGTACTTTCCGAATATAGCGAAGCAATGGCACGAACCAACCGGTTATTCACTCCATAAATTGATAGAACTTCCCATAATTTACCCCTGTCTACCCTATCATATGCCTTTTCCAAAACTACGAATGCACAGAAAAGCTTCTGATGTTTACTCAAAAGCTTCTCCGTAATCATCCGCAGAGCGAAGATCTGATCGGCACACCCCCTCCCATTCATAAAAGCCCCTTGTGCATCCCAAACTTTATTTTCAGTTATTGTTCTAGCCCTGTCTACTAAAATTCTACTGTATAATTTACCCACGTTGCTCAACAAGCTGATTGCACGATAGTTGCCACAGTCCAACCGGGAGCCCTTCCCCTTGTACAGAGGGCAGATAATGGCTTTCCTCCAGTCACCTGGGGTACGGCCTTCCGTCCAGCACAAGTTGAAAAGCTCCAGGCACCACTGCAGCGTCACTCGGCCGCCATACCTGATAAGCTCCGTTGCTACCCTATCGCAACCTGACGCTTTCCCATTTTTTGCTTTTTTAAGCGCATTCATAAGTTCATTCATACTAATTTGCTGACTCTCATCAACCTGTCCATTTATACTTACTTGGCACAAACTGCCGCATCCATCCTTGGTTTCAAACAACTCCTCAAAATACTCTTTCCATCTCAGACCTATATCCTTTTCCTGTGTCAGCATACATCCATTTTTATCTTTCAAACAATTTACTTTCTCATCCTTCCCAGACCTTTTCCTTTTCACTTCCTTCCAAAAGAGCTTTAAATTGCCATTCATATTCGCACTTAATTTTTTACATTCATTATCCTCTAATTTTTTCTTTTTCAAGCTCACAAGTTTCTTAACAGCATTCTTCTCTTTCTTATAAATATCATACATAACTGTTTTGTCGGAGTCATTCTTCGCACAAACTACATTCTTCCACGCATTCTGTTTTTTATCCACAGCCGCTTTCACTTCTTTGTCCCACCATGCATCACCTTTTTTCCTACCCGTTTTAGATTCCCCACATACTTTAATCGCACTATTTACTAAAGATTGTTTTATAATTTCCCATTGTTCCTCTAAGCTATAATTGATTGATTCTAAGTTGTTCAACGTGCTTTCAATTAATCTTACATATTCATCCTTACAATTATCCTCATTTAACTTTTCGATTCGTATCCTTTTGGAGCTTTCCACTTCTCACGGTCTCGATCGCCAACCACGGAACAGATCAATTCTTGCAACTACAAGGAAATGGTCCGTCCCTAGTTCAGCACCTCGAAAAACCCGAGTATCCGTGGTCAAACCCCTCAGTCTAGAATCCACGCACACTAAATCAATCATACTTTTTTCATCCTTTCTTTGCCACGTGTATCTGTGGATCTTTTTGTGTGCAAAAAAGGTGTTTGCAACAAAGAGATCCATTTCTAAACATAAATCCAGTATCCTATTTCCATTGTCGTTAACCCGTTCATCCCCATATGCACCCAGAACCCTTTCATAACCCTGTCTTCTAACACCAACCCACCCATTTAAATCACCCGCTAAAATTAATCTTTCGTTATCCCCTCGGTTTTCTGCAATATCACTAACGTTTTCCCAAAACTCATCCTTTTCAGCATCAGAGACGCCATCACAAGGAGCATATCCTATTACTAAGAAAATCCTCGTAATGCCTATTCTGAAACGGATCCAAATAAGCCTGGGACTAACAAATTTAAAATCTTTCATACATTCACTCATTCTTTTTGATAAAATAGCCCCCACACCTTGTTTCGCATGCTCCGACTCAGGCACACCAGACCACATAACATTCAACCCATTTTTATCAATCATACCACAGCCTTTCTTCTTTGTTTCATTCAGACATACAATATCCAGACCTTTATCATTCATAACATCAATAACTTCATTAATTTTAGCATCCATGCATCCCCTGATATTCCACACACCAAACCTACACTCGTCCGCTCTCCTCTTTGCGCCTCCCCTATTTGACACGACATGATGGGTGGCGAGCCTCACCGATGGTGGGATTGTCAAATCGGGGTTTACTTAGAGACTAATTACAAACTAAAAACATTCGTCATACCTCAAACTTACAACTAACTATATATACAATTGGCAACTAACCTGCTTAGGAGGTCAAGGTCAGGCATGTCAGGATAAAAGATAAAAGAGAATCTAAGCGCCGATGTCTGTCAAACCACACACGCCGGATAGTTAACACAGACTAAACAAGAAAACCGATTTTAAAAAACACGATGCTATTCACGAGCAAGGCTACAAAAAACACACGGTATAGTTTACGAACAAAAAACGAATTCAAGATGGCCGGCACGATGCGATGTATGAAAACGAGAATCTAAGCGCCGATGTCTGTCAAACCACACACGCCGGATAGTTAACACAGACTAAACAAGAAAACCGATTTTAAAAAACACGATGCTATTCACGAGCAAGGCTACAAAAAACACACGGTATAGTTTACGAACAAAAAACGAATTCAAGATGGCCGGCACGATGCGATGTATGAAAACGAGAATCTAAGCGCCGATGTCTGTCAAACCACACACGCCGGATAGTTAACACAGACTAAACAAGAAAACCGATTTTAAAAAACACGATGCTATTCACGAGCAAGGCTACAAAAAACACACGGTATAGTTTACGAACAAAAAACGAATTCAAGATGGCCGGCACGATGCGATGTATGAAAACGAGAATCTAAGCGCCGATGTCTGTCAAACCACACACGCCGGATAGTTAACACAGACTGTACAATAATGACTTAACAATATTTTGAATAACAACACATATGAATAAATCCCTCACATCAACTTTGTATTTACCCTCGGGTTTAATCGAACCGTTTACCACTCCTTGTACATTTCTCGAGGACAAAAATTTCCCCAATTGAATGGGGAGCAGTGGAGCAGCAGTCTTGGTGTCCGTGTATTGGACAAATACTGTAAATGGTCCTACCGATTTTTTATTAAAAAGTATTCTCTTATGATGGGAGATGATTCATTTGTTGCATTACTTTGAGAAGAATTTTCGGGATAAAACTTTTTGAGAACTATTGGAATTTCATTGTTGCTTTTCCTCTTTCTATTATCATCTGGGGGATCCGGCGGAATCGGGGGCTTAGGCGGAGTTTCATCCATACTATCAATAAATTAGGTTGTTAAAAAAATAAAGCAAAGAATGAATAAAAGGTCGTACCGAAGAAGAACAAAAAAAATTTCAACGAATTCTACTAAAAAATACTAAAAAGAAAGAAACAAAACAAAAAATCTTACCTTATAATCACAAAAAACGTTTCTCCAGTGTCAAAAAGAAAAGAAAAAAAAACATAAATACCTGAATTTACTATATATAAACTTAATTAAAAATAAAAAGAATAATAATAAAAAAAATACTCGATATTATTATTCAATATTATCAAGACTCAGGAGCTTCATAAAACACGTGCGCACTTGACAGCTACACTCCAAAGAAAAAAACCACTGTCTAGTTGTTCGCTCACTAAAGATGTTATAGTTTGTATAGAGCATCTTCTGTTCCCAAACTGGATCTCATTGAATAAGACCCTCCACCACCCGAGTATTACAGGAATTTGGATATTCCTTTTTACTCGCATTATATGAAGCCAAGACGGGACTCCGACATCGCCGTAAGGGTCCCACATCGGAGTAAAATCCCGTCCGATAATTTAGATAGCCAAAACTTATTCAATGTCCCACAACTAGGATCTTTTTTTATATTTTCTTTTCTCTTTCTTTTTTTACAAGTGTGTTAGTGTATCACCTGTTGTGAGCAACTATGTTAGTATATATATAAAAAAAGCAAACAAAAACAAAACAAGCATCATCTCAGGGTGCCACGTCATCAAGCAGGTGCCGCATCAGCTCAGACCACGCAGCGCAAATGCAAACTCCGCGAGAGAACGGACCAGAACTCCCTAAACAAAATACGTCCTAATCTATTAGACCCGACCTAACCGATCCTAACCTATCAAAACTAATGGTAATAGGTCTCGGAGCTCCCACGAAAATCCACACCCACGCCACGCCGGCCAAGCGACCGACACCAATGCCAGAGACGCAGACAAATATGTACATACACACACAAACACACACACCTACTTACATTCATACACCAGGAACGCGTGATATTATTCAGTTGGGGACATGTTATTTTTTTCCACTCTCCTTAATTGGAGTTAAAATAGGCACCTAAATGTTGTACAAACAGCCTAATTTGGTGGTTCCCCCGGACGCCTCAGCAAATCCCATCTTTCTGTCCATGACTTTGCAAACCTTATGAAGCCTCTCATATTCGTCGGGTTTCTCAGAAGATCCACACAATTTACTGGACCTGGCACCTCCATTGATATGCTAGAGATCATCACCTCCCTGGCATCCGCCATTATTGGACAGCTCCACAATATGTGCTCAGCGTACTGCAATCCGCCTTCGCAAGCACACCATGGGTTGTCAACGAGACCCAAGTCATGAAGCTTCCCTCGAAACTCACCGTGTCCAGTTATAAGCTGCACAGTGTAGTGATCCAATCGGAGAAATGTCATATTAACTCGCTCGCGAGCACTAGGGAAGAATTGGTAAACCAGTCTTCCGGTTGAGTCGGAGTTCCACCTCTGTTGCCAGGAATCCATGGTTTTCTCACGCATACCGGAGAAAGCCGCCTCCAATGCTAATGTCCCCGATCCTGAAGGAGCATCAAATGTAGTTCCCATATAAACGACCGTGCCATTCATTTTCAGCTCTCGTCTGGCTGCACTCTCCATCACCTCCAAGTCTGCCGGTAAAACACCCGCTATAATCTGGAGGCCACTAGTTGCCGCTGTTCGATAAGCTCCGGTCAGTGCCAACAACGGAACTCTCTGTCCACGGAGTACTGCCAGGCCCGTCGATCTCAATGCAAGTCTGTGAGCCCATACCCGAGAAGCATAAGTGATCTGTGCCACATAGGTTGCCCTATACAGTATTTGCACAGCGCGAGCGCGTAAACCCCACGATGCCCTGCTAATACGTCGAATCTCGCTAAAGAAAACCTTAGCTCTTTCGGAAACATATCTGACGTGAGCCATGAATGAGAAGCGGCGATCCAACATGACACCAAGATAGCGGGTTTCCTCAACCATTTTCACCTGTTGTCCATTCATTTTCAACGTCGGATGTCGATTTGATCCCAGGTTGCCTTTCATCCACATTGCAGATGTCTTGGCCGGTGCAAATGTTAAGCGATTTAACCTTCCCCAGTCCAGTATCATTTCTATCGCCTCTTTAAATTTCAATAAGCGAACATCGTACAGCCAGTTGGCAGGTGCAGCCTAAGAAGACTGTCAAATAATACGTTCCACAAATAGGGTCCCAGAACTGAACCCTGTGGGCAGCCCATGTTTATCTCTCTCTCAACAATTTGTCCAGAGTATGCCAAAGTTACTGTTCTTTGTGAGAGATAACTACCCACAATTTTAAAAAGTGATGCAGGACATCCTCGCTGCTTAAGACTCGCCAATATAATTGGCCACCATGCATGGTCGAATGCGCCCGCGATGTCCAAGAATACCCCCAGAATCAGATTTTCTGGACACTCTTCTCTCCAGAGCATACAGGCACGAATTGCATGTTCGGTGGATAATCCTCTGCTAAACCCAAATTGCTTCGGATCTCCAGCTGTAAGCGATGTCATAAGTCGTTCTCTAATTAATATTTCAAGGATCTTTCCAAAGGAGGGGAGCAATGTAATTGGCCTGTAGGCTTTTAAATCATTGAGTCGTTTATCGTTCCCCTTAGGTATCACCCTGAGTAAGCCTCGCTTCCACACCTTCGGAAAAACTCCCTCTACCAGACAGGCGCTCATCACTTCCAATAGCCGTCCTGGACAGGATGCCCAGACTCTCTTCACGATAGCGCCGTTGATCCTATCAATTCCCGGAGCCTTTCTCGGACCCAGACCTTTGATAATTGAACCAAGTTCATTGTGAGTCAACGTAAGCTGCATTTCCTGCGTCTCGGTAGGAGGATGACGTGATGAAACCCTCAGTTGAGTGTGAAGGGGCATGTCATTCGACTCCGTGTCCAGGGGGATGAGCCCATCCAGAACGAGTTTGAGAGTATCTAATACACTGGTCGTTTCATGACCATCCGAAACAATGGTGGTTAGATAGTGTCCAGCTGACTTTTTTGTTTTGACTACTGTCCGAGAAACCGTCCATGGATCCGAATTTCCTACCTCGGAGATCCACTCTTTCCAAGCAGCAGACTTTGCGTCTCTTAAAGACTTTTGATAACATGCTCTTGCTGCTCTGTGATTTCTCATCAATTGCAAACCCAAGGGAGAATCCGGCATAACACGACCACTCTTTACGCGTTGGTAGGCTCTTTCTGTAGCCTTAAATTTGCGTCGGAGGATGGTAAGCTCTGGAGTCCACCAATTGCTTGAACGTCCACATCCCGGTCGGCACCTTCCCAAGACTCTGGTTGCTGCCTCAATCACTGCAGCGTTAAACTTTTCACATGCAACCTCGGCACCCTGAGAGATCCAAGACTCCATTTCACTCAAGTTTAAGGCCAATACTGTATCAAAGTAATCCCAGTCAGGGTTAGATAGTCTGAAACTCCACATATCACGAGGTTCGATGGCGGGAGTGCCACCCATTTTCCAGGAAATCAAACGATGGTCACATGAGACGTCGTTTTCGCAGACTCTCCAATCAGAAATTACAGCCAGCATATCATTGGTGCACAGGGTAAGGTCTATAAAACTATCTCCCATAGGGCCAGAGAAAGTTGGCGGTTGGCCTGGTCTGTTTACAATGTTAAGTCCGTAGGAAGTTATAAAGTCCTCAACAGCACCACCACTTCCAGTCCGGTCCGTGCCAGGTCGATCGTACCAAAGGGGGGATCTCGCATTAAAGTCGCCACCAATTATCAGTGGCTTACCCTGTAAGGCGTCAATAACGGTCGACAAACCCTGGAGGTGCGTATTAACGGGATCTGAGAACCTAAAATAAACAGAGACAAAGTATACTTCACGCCCATCCACAGTCAAACATATGCAGCATCGACATTCATCTGATAATTCATTCAGCAATAATGGTTGTACACGTGATCGATTATAAAGGAAACCAGCCAGTGGTCGGACGCCAGTCTCAACAACCGAGAGTGGTGCGCCTCCACCTCCGAGAATATTACCCTTAAAGTACTGTTCTTGAACGAATGTTAGTGGAAATTTATTGCGAGTCACATACTCCACTAAATCAATTGAAGAAGCTCGTGAGCGACCAAGATTGATCTGTCCAAGTCGAAAGTCGATTGATTCAGCCATCGTAGCATGTAGATTTAATTACTCTATCTATGGCGGCCAGATTTGCAGGACATTGTTTGTCACCAGTAGGATGATTGGAACGATGCCCAAATCTGATGCAAGTGGCACATACCCTTTCCGTCATTGGTGATTGGCAAGCGTCTACATCATGACCTTCTTTAGCACACCTGGGGCAGACCTGTGTATGGTATCTACAATCGGCTCGTACATGCCCATATTGATGGCATTTGTGGCATCTAGTTGCCCCTACAAAGTCTCTGACTCGACAAGCACTCCAGCCCAAAAATACCATTCCGTGCTTGTAAAAAACGCCTTTTGATGTTCGTATTTTAATTATTATTATTTCACATCAGTGCAGTAATATCTCACACCAGTGCAGCGGTTCGCTTATATATTGTTATGTAGGTACCTAATATTATAATAAAAGAGTCTTCATTTTTTTTGTGCATTGTCAGACACGCAGTCTACAGGTAACAATAGATTTTTTTTGTTAATGTGAACGAAGATGATTGACCGAACGCAATGACATGTGCCTTATATTTATAAAATTAGAATTACGCTAATGAATCAGAACTGGTATTTATACCATTCGGGATAAACGCGGAAGCGTCAATCGAATTCATATACCCTGATTTTGATATCAAATATTATAGACACTGCGGTGTGCGTATCTCACGATTTTTTATTGACCTCTGATATCGAATTTTATAGACACTGCAGTGCGAACATGTATTTTTTGGAAAGTTGACCCATAAATCTTTGATTAAAAATTTAATTATATTGTTTTATTAATATTTTGACACATCAAAATGATGTTTTATCGCATTATTTTGAAGATCACTATATAGCTGATCAATTTAGATATAAAAAGGGATGTTTTTGATAGCTTAAACACCTTGTATCCACGTTACTAGTTTAAATATCATGTTACACCGATTATTTAATTGTAAAATAATTAGTTTCTTGCTTTCGTGGTAAATTATGATATATTTAGTCATTATTAATAGTTTAAAACATAAATACACGTATTTTAGGAAGTAAATCGGATTTACCTATTAGAATTAAATACTGCGTAGTTTGTGGAATAAAATTGACACGCAATTAATTAAAACTGCGTAGTTTCTTGAATCTTAGACAGTGATTGCCAACTGGTGAAATATGTTCAAAATATTGTATTATTATTTTTATTGTAATTTGTAAATAATGTACTTTAGTGGTTATAAACTAGGTTAAACTATCACTGTAACTCTGTTTTTCGTAAATAAATAATAAAATGTATTAAATAATCCAAAATGACCAGAATAGAGTAACTATTGTAAGACCATGTATGTAAAACTTGATTTAATTGATAAACAAATTGTATAGCTCTGTTTGATTGTTCAGTAAGAACATATTATATGCAAATTTACATCGAAATAATCAATTTCGAGATGCCACTTTTTTAGTAAAAATTTACTGTTGGCACTCAAGGTTATTGAGTGGTCGATTCCTGGACGGAATCAATAAAATTGTGTTGCAGTCGTCCGATCCGTTTCCTATTGGGGTCGATTTTTGTACCTTTTATATAAATATTGCACGTTGAACTTTTGGTGTTCTTAATCAATTATCACGAATACCTGCAACATCTCATCGATAAATGCTTAATGTTCATATGCCCTAGTTATAGATATCTGATTGTTATATACTGATGACATTGTATCTTGTATAGTTTGTAAGATATTTAACTAAATGTACGAATTTCATAGTGAAAATTTTTGGTGAATTTTTAGAAAATGGAGGCCTGTGATTGGTCAAAATAAACAATGATTTTGATTGGTTTTCTGTTTTTGAGATTTAGTATAAATAAAGGCGCAGTTGTAAGGCAGATCATTAGTTCGTTTATTAGTTCGTTCGAATTAGTTAGTTAGTTCGACTCGTCGGAACACTTTGGAACTCGTGATCTCGCCGGACATCTGCCTTCAGGAATACACCGCTAGTTTCATTTCTACCCTCTCATTTCCCTGGTGATCTGGAGCCTCTCTATTGGACCAGCTGCTGCCCTGAGTCAATCATCCATATTGGTCGTAGCCTTGTCGGTTACAGTGCTCCAATAACATCTGCCTTATTTTACCTGTGCATGTAATGATCGATCCTACCGTTGGTCTGTTTCGTGGACCAAACTTGGCTACTCTTTTTACACAGGATAAGAAATATTCCTCGGTAAAATTGTCTTTCATATTATTTTTGTATATGTCCTTGATAAGATCAGCATCCGTTATGTCATTAGGACAGTCATAGATAACCATTCTTGGCAATCTCCCTTTGGGCTCACTAGCTACAAAGCCTTTATCTCTTAGTTTGCTCGATTGAATAATATTCTGCGCTCTCTCTTTCGTAGAAGTCTCGACAATGACAGATGCGCCCCGTGCATTCCGAATTCTGACGGCCTGAAAGCCGTCTGCAGTTGGATCCAATGCAGCTTTCACCGCCATTCTTGTCGCTTCAGATGTAGTTCCCTCCACCTTTTCTGGTCTTATTATGACCGCTGTAGTCTTTTTTTTTTTTTTTTTATTTTATTTTAAAGATACAACAGCTTTTACAGAATATCAGAGAAACAAAAAACAATTTGAAATTTACAGCGCCAATCTTTGAGCCATCCTTACTTGTAGCATTGTGGAGCATTCTCGATGTAATTTCTGCAAAGGTTTTTCTTTGATTGCCCGCAGAAGACACCGAGGAGGCCACCAATCTTTCCTTTATCTCTGTTGATAGCTTTGATACCGTCTCTGCCACTCCAACCGCTTTAGAAGATGCTGCTACAGCCTCCAATATTGCCTGTGAATACAGATTTTCGCATTCTCTCAGAACAGCGCCGACCTTTTCCTTCAGTTTTGCGGAGGTCTTTGTATCATCCCTGAGTATTATCCTTATCTTTTCAGTATTTTTCATAAAACCAGCCAATTTTATTGCGGCACCACCATTTTGTGGAGCATTCTTTCCCTCTTGTTCCTCTCCACTCTGACCATCTTTTCGGCCATTATGTTCCAGCCTCCGCTTTGATTTTCTTGCTCTTTTTGGCTTCGGAGACTTTTCTGAGGCCAATCTCTTGTCAGCGATACCAGAGGACAGTCCTTCGCCCTCTTCATCCGATGATGTATGCTTAGACATGGCAACAACAGTGAACTAAGTAGGGAAGAAAAAAATATATATATATAAAAAATAAATAAATATGCACCTAAGTATATTACCTTGGTACCCAAAAGAGAAAAAAAAGAGTTTTATATTCCAGGATAAACAGATATTATATAAAAAATAAAGGAAAGAAAGACAAAGATATATATTATACTTAGTGTATTTTTGGAATAAAATTTGTCCAGAGGCTTCAACATAAAGTGAAGCAATAATAATAATAATTTATAATTTGTATACTAAAAGGTTAAGATTTAAGGTATTAAATATTTTTTTCATGAGAAAAACAAGTTAAATATACCAAATAATAACTTCCTTTTAAAATAGAAGCAAAAATATATAGAAAAAATAATAAAATAAATAAGTAAAAATGTTTGCCCCTCCCCTGTACTCGATCTCACAACCTCCGGAGGACGGCGCGCCGACTGTACCGCTGAGCTACGAGGCTGCCGACCGTCGCCGGCAAAAAACTAGTATTAAAGTTTGTACTTGAGAAAAAAAAAATAAAGTTTGATAAAATTAACGAATTGAACGTGCATTCTTGGTGGAATTATTTAAATAAAATAATTTAAATGAAACAATTTATTTGTTTATCCACTATATTTATTTACCTAAGGTAAATAAATATAGTTAAATAAATATAGTGGAATAACAAATAAATTGTTTCATTTAAATTATTTTTTAATAAAGTTTGAGTCTACCGCACTGTTATTATTGTTCGATTCGTTCTTCTATATGTTAACCACTTGAAATAAAAACACTATAAACACAAAACTAAATGTAGAAAAACACACAAGAGTATTTACTGGTTCAATCTTGCAAGGTCCGTGCAAAATTTCACCCTTTAAACACTGAAAATCCAAGAACCACAACAAAATGTAAATATTTCACGAAAATTCACAAAACAAAACAGAGCAAAAAATTTCATGACCGCACACCGTGACAGATGTTTGACAACTGACTGGATCAAACCAAACTGGATCTAAATCCGTACTGGTTATTCGCCAAAATGCTCTTGTCATTAAGGTAGTCCATCAACCGCTTCTTTATAGCCTTTTCGAATATTTTAGCCACCTGTGAGACTAGTGATATTGACCTATAGTTGTTCATTAAGAGAGGAGAACCTCCCTTATGAACAGGTACTACTATCGAATCCTTCAGACTTGCGGGAAATATTACGGAATTCATCGTTAGGTTTATTATATATGACAAGGGCTCAGCAACAAATCGCTTAACAGACTTTAGAGTTTCCGCTTTGATTCCGTCAGGACCCATAGCCGATGAGTTCTTAAGTTCATCTATCAGAAGACTAACTTCGTCCGCTGAAACATTGTTCCACACATTCAATTCCACTATCGGAGGGGCTGTTGTCTCTATACGGTTTTGCATGGATGTCGGACTACTCATTGTTTCCACTAGTGTGTTCGCGATATCGATGAAATACCTATTTAGCTTAGTCGAAATGTCCAATTTATCGGTTACTATTTGACCATTATCCTCCAGTTTATCAATATTTGAACACTTAGGCGCCCTTCTTGCAGTAATCTGGTTAACTACATTCCACAACTTTTTGGCATTCCCACTAGAAAGTCTCAATTGCCTCTCGTAATATTCCTTCTTACACTTTCTAATTAAGGAATTCAGCATATTACGATAAGTAACATAGCTTATCCTCAATCTATCGCATATAGCGACCCGGTAGATCAGTTGTTTCAAATTTAATGTGTTTTAACAATTTTATTACTAAAAAACTCGATGAAAGGTCACAAGTGGATGTAATCTACACTGACTTTGAGAAAGTGTTCGATAAGGTTAACCATGATATACTACTCATAAAGTTACATAAGTTTGGTCTGCCTGATCATTTGATACTATATATTGATATATTGAAGTGGTTGGTGACCCAGCGATTACAACGCCGGCTTTCGTACTGCGGACGTCGTGGTTCGATGCCAGGTGCCAACCATCTTCCTCTTTCACGACACAAGCTTTCAGTAGCTTACTGTGAAAGAGTCAAGGAGTGTATTTGTGTTCACTTTGAGTGAGCACAGATTCATTTTTATAAAAAAAAAAAAAAAAATATAAGCAGTTATCTAAAGGATAGGCAGCAATATGTGACGTTTAATAATTCTGATTCGAACGTCTATCAAACTAGATCTGGGGTTCCTCAAGGATCAAATTTAGGACCCTTGTTATTTTTAATTTTTATAAATGATATCGGGGATAAAATTAAATATTCAAATCATCTTCTTTATGCTGATGATGTTAAACTATACAAAAAAAGCATTGCAAAGAGACGTCAATTTTTGGCGGATCCGATATGAGCATTTCGATGCCGGATCCGCCGGAATACCGGATCCGGTTTTCCGGATTGCAATCCCTAATGTTCCCGTCAGCATTTATTTATGGTTGCTTGGGGATATCGTTTCTTTATAAAAGGAGAGATGAATATCTGTGCCGGCACTTTTTCAAGTTGATAAATGGTATTTTCTAACCCAATAATTTTACGGGAAGTTGATTTTTATGTACCCGACTCATATGCCAGAAGTAGAAACCATATTTTGTTGTATCCTCAACGCGGCAGAAGCAATCTTATACTTTTAATTCCCCAATTCAAAGGGCCGTTAAACTATTGAACAAATATCTGAAAAATTAGACATTTTCAACATTATCATATAACCAATTTACTAATGAAATTTATTTGCTGATTAAGTGAACGTTAATGGTTTTTACTGTTTTATTTTATTTGTTTTTTTTTTCTCTTTATTTTTAGATATCTTAAATTTTTATACTTCATTAGTTATTAGGAATGCATTTTTTAATTGGTGCTATTTTTACGTGTATGTGTGTATAAATCATTTTCATTTTATCATTTTATTATTATCATTATTTTATTATTATTACTAGCTGACCCGTCGAACTTCGTATCGAATTAACTATGTATAGGTATTCAAGGTTTCATGTAACAGAGCTTTAAATTCGGTTTTTAGTTATTTAACACGAATGACCATTTGCTGGCATTAACTTTGGCAATTGGCAAAAACTCTTAACCTTTGTTAATATGGTTTGGGAGGAGGTCATAAGCATTGCGCAAGATCGAGTCGAATTTACAGCTCTTGTTGCCTCCCTATGCCCCTGAGTGGAGTTCAAAGGGAGTTTTTATTTTGATTGATTTGATATTCTCATGAAAAAAAAAATAAGTTATGTATTCGATATTTTAATAGTTATTCTTCTCAGTTAAAATGATATTGATTGATTGATCAAAGTAAGAAATTTCTCCGTACCGATTCAAAATACGTATTGAACTTTTTTTTACCCATCACACCGATTCCCGAAGGAGTAGGCAGAGCGAATGGACTTCCATTCTTTCCTATCTAAACAAACCTGTCTCACTTTATCCAAACGCATAACATTCCGTATACATGCTCTTCTATTACTCCTGACTCGGCCCTCCTGTAATACGGCACCGATATGTTCGGATTGTTCGGTCTATGTCATTCGAGGTTAGCCTTGTTTGCCTACACCCATTCTTTCAGGTTTATATATCATAGCTGTTACCCGTGGCTTCGCTCACAGTCATATGTCATATGTTACCGTATTTGCTTTCTCTTCCGAAACAGTGCTGAATTATATTCGCGTCAAAATTAATTATGATAAGAAACATCTTGTCTCATTTCCAAGACTGTCTGATAAGTCTGAATAATTCTTGTTTTCTAATTATTTACAATCTAAAATGTCCATTCAAAAATAACCTAAGTATTTAAAAAATATGTGCTTCTAATAATCATCCCGCGAACTTAAAAATCACAGACATTGTCCTATTGTTTTTAGCTCTGCCTCGTTCATTGTCCTATTAGAATCCTAAAAGATAACTCGAATAACTTTTAAATGACTTCATTTGTAATCAATTTTATATTGCTGGATATGAAAAAAAAATGTTCAGGTCTCGAAAAACAATGAAATATGATCTTTAAAACACTTATTTCAATCTGCTTTGGGCATTTTTCAAGCTACAAACGTTTTTTTAAACATTTCAATTTATATCAACCTCACGGTCCTGGAGGCCAAGTCGAAATATTAACGACAGCTCCAACGTTAACAATTTGTTGTTATTTCCATAGAGATAACGTAAAAACTGTTGTTCAACGTGCGTTAAACAATGTTGTTCCAAATTCCGAGTCAAACAAAATAATTCTGACAGTTATTCAAAATTAACGTTAAACGTTACCTCAAAATCTTTGGAAGTATTACGACGCTGCTATTATATTGAAGACGAAACACGTTTTTTTTGGTTTGGAAACCATTTTCAATTTGGTTAACGTTAACGCTCGGAACGTTAACAGTTTTCACGTTTAACGTTATTTATTTCGACTTAGCTCCCAGATCTGATTTTTCGATTTCCTGCCTCTTACAGGATGCTCAAAAAACCAGCAAAAAATAGCAGAGGTCCAGTAGAAAGTTATAATTTTTAACCTTAAAACAACATTCCATATAGGTACCTATTTAATTATTTATTAAAAATTATATATTTTTCATGCGTAAAAAATCGCATTAATATTTATGAGAAAATATTCACAAATTGTTCGATAAAATATCCTTTATGCAGAGCACAAATTGTTTGGCCTTGTGCCGTGAGAAATAATCGTAGGTATAGATAGGTAGGTACCTATGTGTTGCAAGGCAAAATTATTGGCGATACTCGCGATAGGTACCTACCTACCTATGTTCTAACGCTGCGGCAGTCGGCTATTATTGTACTTCATCTATAGGTACGTATTTATATTATTACTAGTTTTTTTAAAGGCGCCCGTGGCGCCCACCTATGGCCTTTTCCTGCAAACATTACTTTCTCATAGCTGAATTCACATGTGAGACTTCAAAATACTTGGTTGTTTTAAATCTTTATGAAAACTCAAAAACAACAAACTTTTAATTACAAACTTTCCATTCAAATAGCTTTTAACATGTGGGTATTTAACTATTTGATCGCGTGTGTGCGTTAGTTTTCTGATTTAGTAAATTTTCATGCAAGCTTTGCATTTGTATGGCTTCTCTACGCTATTAATTCACTTGAGAATCTTTAAAAAAATACTTTAGTGTGCAAACTTTTTATTGCAAACATTGCATTCGTATGGTTTTTCTCCGCTATTAGCACTTGATAATAGAACTCTAAAAATTAAAAAAAAAATGAACTTTTTATAACAAACTATGCATTCAAATGGCTTTTATCGTGATTTATTATTTGATTGATTAAACTTTTTATCGCAATTGTTGCATTCGTATGGCTTTTCTCCGCTATGGGTTCGCGTGTGATTCTTGAGTCTGCGAACTTTTAATTGCATACATTGCATTAGTAAGGCTTTTCTTCGCTATGAAGTCCCGTTGTAAGTACCTAAGTTATGATTTGGTAAACTTTTTCATGCAAAATTTGTTTTCTTATAGCCGAATTCATATGTGCGACTTTAAAGTACTTGCTTAATTGAACTCTTCATGAAAACTCATAAAAGAACGTTATATTTTACAGCAAACTTTGCATTAAAATGGCTTTAGAATGTGAGTGTTTTAGTATATGATTGATTAAACTTTTTATTTTAAACATTACATGCGTAAGGCTTTTTCCGCTATTAAGTCGCGTGTGTACGTTAGTTTTCTGTTTTGGTAAACTTTTTCGTGCAAACATTGCATTCGTATGGCTTTTCTCAGCTATTAGCACTTGATAATAGAACTCTATGAAAATTTAAAAAAAACTTGAACTTTTTATAACAAACTTTGCATTCAAATGGCTTTTATCACGAGTTATTATTTGATTGATTAAACTTTTTATCGCAATTGTTGCATTCGTATGGCTTTTCTCCGCTCAGAAAACTCAGTCTGTGACTCTGCAAACTTTTTATTGCACACATCAGTGATATGTTATGGTACCATAACATATCACTGGCACACATTGCATAAGTAAGGCTTTTCTTCGCTATGAAGTCCCGTTGTGCGTACCTAAGTTATGATTTGGTAAACTTTTTCATGCAAAATTTGCTTTTTTATAGCCGAATTCATATGTGCGACTTTAAAGTACTTGATTAATTGAACTCTTCATGAAAACTCATAAAAGAACGTTATCTTTTTATAACAAACGTTGCATTCAAATGGCTTTTATCATGAGTTATTATTTGATTGATTAAACTTTTTATCGCAATTGTTGCATTCGTATGGTTTTTCTCCGCTATGGGTTCGCGAGTGATTCTTGAATCTGCGAACTTTTAATTGCACACATTGCATTAGTAAGACTTTTATTCGCTATGAAGTCCCGCTGTGCCTATGTTATGATTTGGTAAACTTTTTCATGCAAAATTTGCTTTCTTATTGCCGAATTCATTTGTAACTTTAAAGGACTTGATAATATAACTCCACGAAAATTAAAACTTTAACTTTTTATAACAAACTTTGCATTCAAATGGCTTTAATCATGAGTTATTATTTGATTGATTAAACTTCTTATCGCAATTGTTACATTCGTTGGTCTTTTCTCCACTATGAGTTCTCGCGTGACTCTTGAGTCTGCAAACTTTTTATGGCACACATTGCATTAATAAGGCTTTTGTTCGTTATGAAGTCCTGCTCTGCGTATAAGTTTCCTGATTTGGTACACATTGCTTTCTTATGGCTGACTTCGCATGTTAGTTTTAAATAACCCGAAAAATTGTTTCTCTCTACATCAAAACCTTTAAAAAAAGTGCTCAGCCACCAGGCATAATAATATTATTATGTTACTGTCAGCTGTCACTGCTGTCAGCCATAATTTATTAGAAGAACAATATTAGTCTTTAGTTGCGAGTGGCGCGCCATCTAGCGGCGTTAATGACATCAGTCAGTCAGGCAGTCAGTCAGTCAGGCAGTCAGTCAGTCAGGCAGTCAGTCAGTCAGTCAGTGAGTCAGTGTTCAAGGCAAATATTATATAGATTCTCACTGCACACGTTCGTAACATTCGAAACTTTAAAAACCCTTCTTCTTCTCTCAAACTGAATCATTGAGTCTTAAAATTCGAATTTTATTTACGTTTTAAAGGAAGAATCTTTTAGTAAATTTACAGCTTTCTAACTTCATTAATCTAAGAGAAATGGTTGTTCAATAAAAAGCGCCCCCCACCCCTTTCCCATTAATTAATATTATATTTTGAAAACGAAATAGTATAATTTGACTCTTTCTGAAGAAATCGTTTTTTTGAAATTTCGATAAAACCAGTTTTAAACTTTTTAGGAGCCACTTAAAAATCATCCCTTTTTATAAGTGCCCTTTTTATCCCTTTTAGTAATATTTTGGAAAAATTGCCGAATATGCTAACACTCATTTCTATAGAAGATTTCATATGCCAAATTTCAAGTTCGTACCATGTCTAGTTCCCGAGATATTCGCATACTTTGAAAAACATTCAACCCTATTTTTCACCCCCTTAGGGGTGGAATTTCCAAAAATCCTTTCTTAGTGGAAGGTTTTGTATTAAAACCTAACTGCTTTCCAAATTTCACTTCTCTACGATTAGCCGTTTGGGCTGTGCGTTGATGAGTGAGTATGTCAGACAGTGAATCAGTCAGTCAGTCAGTCAATCAGTCAGTCAGGCACTTTCCTTTATTATTATAGATGATGGATTTTACGTTCAATTTTTATATGCGTATGTATGTGTATATGTATGTATTTTTTTATATAGGTATATTTAAGCTTCTTAGTAATCTAAAGATATTTTCTTTCAAATTATGCTATTTTTTTCTGTTATCTGATTTTGTGTTGGGTGTGTGTATTTTTTTGTTGTTGTTATTATTATTAATTTCACATCTCACCGTGTTGTTATCAATTTGCAAATGAAACTTAATTGCTACTCAAGTGGGCGATGAGCTTTTTTTATGTTTTTAAAATTCCATCCATATTTATTTTCAATCATACACTGCCATATGTCATATTGTAGCATTAATATTATTATTATAATATTATTTTCAAATTTTTATTGATTTTTACATTCATTAATTGTATTTGATACATATTTTGACATAATATATAATGTTTATATTGTTGGTTTGCATATTTTATTTATTTGAAGTTTAGTTTTTAGCTTTTTTATGTTTTAATGTAAATCCATGTTCCCATGGTAACCGAAGGTGAAAAGTGACAATGTGCAATATTCGCAGCCGAAGTGTATAATTTTGACAGTCGGTGTACGTCAGCCGTTACCGGTGGCAGTGTTGCCAACTGATCTTGACCTAATGTCGCCGATTTTCATACAAAAAGTAGCACAAAGTCGCCCAACTGAAAATTTGGTAGCCCTAAGTCGCCAAACTGAAAAATTGGTATCCGGAAACATGAAATTTTGCCAAAAAAGGTCATTCCGAAAATTTAAAGATGAAATCTAGCTAAAAAATAAGGTCATTCCGAAAAAGCTCCAATCGTGTATATTATTATTTAGAGTGAAATATAAGTCAATCGACAAAATGCCATATTCACAAAGTTGCGTGTACTATCATCTCAAACAAAATATAATTATTTGCACGGCATACAACCTCCATCTGTAATACGTAGAATATTTTTTAGTCCTTGTGAATTATGACGGACAGATGATTAGAAGTTTTTAGCGGCGCTTCTCAGTTTTTGACAGATGCATTCGCAGGATAATTTTATTGTTGAGCGAGATAGCTAATATATTATTAGAGTGAGATAGATTGAATATTTCCTGGGCGATTTAGACTCTCGTGGTCGTCACGCGTTTCATAGAAAAAATACCTATCCGGCACCGGTAACGGCTAACGTACACCAAGAACATGCTGATGTTGGTACATCGTGGTGCTAATGTTGGTATTGGCTGGGTTCGGAATTTGTATAACAGACGCAAAAAAATAGAATAGTTCCGAAATATGAACTTTAGAGTGAATATTAAAAACATACATTTATGCGGTGTTTTCATTCGTGAATTAATATTTATTTCTTTATTTAAGACACCAGATTTCGAGAAATTATGTTGCAAATCTTTTTTACTTTTTGAAAGCTGGCTACACTAATCTTGTTGCCAAACAACATCCAAACAACTTCAGCCATTTTTATTTAGCCGCGCGCTGACTGTTTTGATATTCCGTTTTTTCCTTGTTTCCAACTCGGGAGATTGTGTTATTAATTTTGTGTAAAGTCGAATCGGTGTTTCGTATCGCTGTGAAAAATAGTCTCGTTGATATCAAGAAAGATACTATTGTTTGTGAGAAATAGACTTTTGTTTTGACAAATGGACTCCTGTTTGAGATTTTACCATTTCGCTATTGTCTGCACCTAAAAAGTTGGTAAAACAAAGACTCATAATAGTGTAATTGGTGGCTCTGAGTATTAATTTCGTGGACTGTAAATAGGATTGAGGATTGCTCTTGTAGATTGCGATCGATTGGTGAATTGAATTTGCGTGTTCTGGCTCTCTCTCTCTCTCTCTCAATATGAAAAGAGTATGATACGCCTTAAATGCTTTCGGTGTGGGATCACAAAGGAGGAGGAAAGTATAAATGGACTTACCCTTGTTTCGCTTGTTCTCCTCACACTAGTTTGAACTACACTTCTTTAGTTTAATTTATTTTATTTTGGCACGAGCTCGTGTTTGAATAGATGGGGATTATTTAACTTTAATTTATTTAATGAGGTTGATAACAGAATTGAAATTTATTTATTTATTTAATTGATGATTATGCGGCGAGTTATTCACACGAACTGAATATTGCTCCAATATTGTCACAAGGGTAATTAAGGATTGGAACAATAATCAGGTAGGAAGTTATGACTTGATGGAACTTAAGGAAGGTTCACACCAAGCCACATAAAGGCGCATCCAGTAATTAATATTTTTTACAAGTGGTTGTGTGTCGGTTCGAGACATTATTAACTCTTTCGTTTACCTTATTATTTTATTATGAGTTTCAAGTATCGGAAATGTTCCTTCTGTGGTGTCATAATAATAATCACATACCATTAAAGACACATTTGTCTTCCTTTATAAAAGATTTTATAATAAGTTCTACGTTTTACGTACTCATAATTTTTGACAGTAAAAAAAAGCTTCCGCTGTGGTTACTTCTGTGATTATAATATCACGTAGAATCATGTATTGTGTCGTTTGAACACATTTTTTATGTACCTAATTGTTATTGATATATTTTTGGCATAGTATTATTTTATGTAATTGATGATACCAACACATACTATTTATATTGTTACATGTTTTATTATTTGCATAAAAATAAATGCCATATTGCTGCATTTTAATTCTTAATCATAATAATAATAAATGATTCAATAGTTGTATTCTAGTATAAAGATGGGATATTTTCATAGTATGATACTATGCATGAGTCCCATTTTTGTACTAGAATGCAACTGTTTTGGTCGCTAGAGCGCATTTCACCGCCCCATTTTTGAATTTCCCGCTTTTGTGTCATGAAGATGTGAGCGAGAAAGAGATATGCAATCTGTCAAAATCCGTGTTTGCATATTATTTCTATGAAATTGGCGTTCTTCTCTCGTTAGAACGTATATGTCATAGATAAATAATATATACTGTAAATAGATAGCCCTCTCGCTTCAAATTCGACAGCATTCTTTTGACATTTGATTACAACTACCATCACAGACTTCACTACTACCACCACAGGACTACTTTATACTACCAACCCCAAGTGGTGGAGTTGTGAAACCTAATCAGCCCAGCCCCCCCACTTTCTGAATGTTGCCATACTTAAAAATAGGTAGAATTGTGTAGGCAAAAAATAAAAATATAAAAAAATACATATTTATTTTCTATAAAAAATTTAAATACAAAATGGAAAACAAACAAAATTGAAGGCGGCAAAAATCCTAGATGGGTGGATGTCAACTGTTGAATATCTGAGTGAAGTCATGTGGCTGAAAACTGTAGATTGGCAACAAACAGCTTCGTCTAAAAAAAAGAAAATGTAAATAAGAATATGTGAACCGCAAATGAATAACAAAACTGACCTGCCATTTAACAAAATAAATACTTAAACGTAAACTGCAAAAAACTTGTAATCAAACCGTTAATTTAGAAAAACAAAAAAAAAAATATATATATATATATATATATATATATATATATATATATATATATTTATGTCAGACGGCATATGTTGGCTCATCTGATTTTAACACACCAAAGTTGATCAACCTTTTACCTGGAATATATAATTACCTGGTTGATACATAAATTTGAAAGTTACACCCCCGCGTTACGATTATGTTTAGCTTCCTATATACTCTATTCTCCACTTATATATTCAATTATTTACTGTCTATTTTTAAAGAACACTAGTTGATCAAGAGTTGTTAGCTCTTACAACGTTGCCAAATCGATCTCACTAACACACTCACGATAGCATAATACATCTCCTATTGTAGACGTAGAATTGGTAGGTAGGTTTCTATATCTGATCGTAATATTCACACATCGCTGTTGGTTTCATATTTTCCGTATTATTGAGGACCTATATGTACCTACCTACCTACTTTATTTTTGTTGTGATTTAGACTCGTATATTTTTTTACTTGGCTACCGTTTATGACAATATTTTTTTAAAGTATTTTAGAGTAGGTATTTAGATTTTTTCTATCGAGAAGTTTATGAGAATAGCGTTTATTATAAATTGATGAGAAGAAATAAATCATAAAGGCTTTAACTTGGAATCTATTTGGTCTACAGAGACAAATCTAGTTATCATATTGTAGCGAATTTACTCTTCTTTAAAAATGCGCTAAAATGTTTTTTTTTCAAAAAATAGTGCTTTACGGTTATATTCGCCAAATAATAAACACATAGCGATTTTTTCGCGGTTTTTCGATTTTTGACAAAGGTGCATTCGGCGCTCGAGGTCAAAAACTTGGATTATTCATCAGACCAACATCATCCCGAAGACGACTAAGACCCTCCTACACCGTGTTTCTTTCCTTCGAAGTAGAGCTGAGGGATTTGGACATGACGTGGTTGGAGGTCTTGTCCAAATGCCTCCCTATGCCCCCAAGTGGGGTCACAAATGGAGTATTGATTGATTGATTATAGTTCATCCAACACCAGAGTCGAGATATTTAGAAATTTGATATTACAAGTTTGCAAAAAAACATAACTACCTTATTTGACGCATTCTGTAATGTATAAAGTTACTGTACTATAATGGGTTTAATTATCAAAGCTGCTTAGTATCTTTTTGGTTGGTTTCGTGCAGGTTGGGTTTGCTGCGGATTTGTCTCCTCCGGGCTGGCCTCAGGTGTGTGGGGGGCCTCAAAGGGAGAATGTGTGTGTGTGTGTGTGTGTGCTTAGTATCTTATTAAATCTTATTTATCGGACATAATACTCTAAAAGTTACACTTTTCAATTTACAATTTCATTCATGAATAAAATATATATTTTTTTTTAAATTTTGCGTGATGTTCATCCAACACCAAAGTTGAGATTTTTTAAAATTGATATTGCATTTAAACAACGCTGTTAGGCGTCCCTAATGTATTTTTTATTATTTTTAGCAAAGAGATAAGCCTTTAATACTATAATTCATAGTAAATAACCGCAATATAGGTACAAACGCGAATTAAATATACCTACCAGCTAATTTGTGTTTCATTGATAATCGGATGAGATGATTCGGGACCTTGGCGGTTTGTGTCTGATGATCACTTGATCAATCAATCAATACTCCCTTTGTGACCCCACTTGGGGGCATAGGGAGGCAACAAGTGCCCTCCACTGCGCTCTATCTCTAGCAGTTTCAATGACCTCCTCCCACGTCATGTCCAAATCCCTCAGCTCTGCTTCGAAGGAACGAAAAACGGTGTGGGAGGGTCTTCCTCGTCTTCGGGACCCTGATGGGAGGAAGAAAGTTCGTGATTTATTTATTTATTTAATAGGTTCACGGCACAAATGTGCCTTTAAACAAGATTAACCATACACAGCAACATACAAATAACAGCATACAATAAGCAAAAAGAACAATCCCAATGACAATAATAATTTATAAAAATATTAGAAACGGTAAAAACAGTCAAATATACATATACAACGTGATGAATAAAATAAAAAACAATAACAAAATCAAATAATAAAAAAAATGCAAAACATAGCCATTGTAATATAGCAAAAGAAAAGAAAAAAAATAGGAACCTCGTTAAAATAACTATTCATAGATACAATGATGAAAACAATATTAAAAACAATAATGATTCGCAATCAACAAACTTAAAAGCAGTGGAATAAATGAAATAGTAAAAACAATGATTAGCAGTCAATACACTTAAGAGCAACGTAATAAATAAAATAGTAAAAACAACAAAAATGTCAATAGTCAGTATACTTAAGAGTAAAGGAATAGATAAAATAGTAACAAATAACAATGATTAGCAGTCAGTAATTACACTTAAGAGCAACGGAATGAATAAAATGCAAAACCACCAAATATTAGCAATGAACTAACATGAAAGCAACGGAATAAATAAAATATTAAAAACAGTAATGGTTAGCAGTCAGCAAGCTTAAGAGCAACGGAATAAATAAAATAGTAAAAACAATAATTATAAGCAATCAATTCACTTAAAATCAACGGAATAAATGAATGAAATAGCAAAAACAGCAATGAGTAGCAGTCAATATAGATAAATAAAATGGTAAAAATAGTAATGGTCAGCAGTCAGTATACTTAAGAGCAACGGAATAAATAAAATAGTAAAACAGTAATGGTTAGCAGTCAGTAAACTTAAGAGCAACGAAATAAATAAAATAGTAAAAACAATAATTATCAGCAATCAATTCACTCCAAAGCAACGGAATAAATGAAATAGCAAAAACAGCAACAGTGATGCGGTGGTACCATCTAATATTCATGATTCTTCTGAGGCACATTGTCTCAAAGGCAGATACCTTTTGTGCCTGGGCTTTGGTCAGGTGCCATGACACACACCCATATAAAAGAATAGGCAACACACACGCATTAAACAGTTTACATTTCGTCTCAACACTAAACGCCGACGCCTTCCATATCTTGGTCATGTTGTTGAAGGCACCACTTGCCATATCGATAGGTACTTATCGGGAGCTCAGCCCCGAGGTCACCAGTGGTGGTAATGGTTGCTCCCAGGTATTTAAATTTATCCACCCGGGAGACCTGGCGACCATAAATGGTTATCGGTAGCTGTTTATCGGGGCAGGCTTTATTTGCCATGAGCTTCGTCTTACTGGCATTGACTCGAAGGCCAAGGCGTGCTGTTTAATTGCAGAGTCTCGAAACACTGCGCTGTAGTTCCTCCACTGTCGTATTGAACAACGCTAGGTCGTCCGCGTACTCCAGATCGCACATTTCGCCCACGGGACCATCTGTAGGATTCCTCTGTGTTATTGGTATACCTCTTGCTCCTCGCATGGACTTTCTCAAGAGGAAGTCAAGCTATCAAGCGGTGGCGCCTTGAGACATGAGACACAACTGCATCCAGACTGTCGTAAAACAGTCCTTAGCTGCAGCATCCGTATCCTCAGTGGGGGCATAATCACTTGATAGTCAATGTTATATCTATATTTGGAAGAATTTCGCGTGTAACAATAATTATTCAGAACCCCGTATCGTAACCATTCAATGGTTAAAAGGGAGTGCGACAGGCATTATATTATATTCTCACCCGACCTCTTCAACCTCTACATACATACACTTCACGAGAAGAGCCCAGGATGGCTGGCATAGATGGGCCACAATAGAAAATAAAATACCTACAATCTACGATTTGCTGATGACACCTCCTTGGTCGCGTCAAGTGTACGAATGCTGGCAGGGCTGTTCCACCAAGAAAAGATGGAATGTTGAGATTGCTCAGAGAAGGACCGAGCAAAGGACTAAGTCAATCCTCATATAGTTAAACATCTTCATGCGGCTCTCAGTATTGTGCTGGCGGTGTGTTTTCGATATTTCGGTCACATCGAAAAAAAAAGGAGTCTGTGAACTTGAAAAAATCGATAATCACCGGGTCAATGGAGAAGAAATGCGGAAGGGATTAGCGCCTTTAAGATGGAGCGATCTGATCAAGAGTACCATGGGGATTTCGCTGCATGGGGCTATGCACATGGCGGAGGACCACACAGAGCGTAGGTAGACGGATGGTCAATGGAATGAGGCATGGCAGTCACGATCCTTAAAACTGAAGGGTAAGAAGAGACAAACTTAAATATGTTATATTATAAATTCACAATATAGCTTATAATTAATTGTTTTTTTTTAAGTAGATAGGGATCTATAGGTATGTGAGTAGATAATATTTTGATATACCTAAATTTACAATAAAAAATGATTTAGTCTAAAAATAAACTCATATAATCAATTTAAACAATGTCGATTCCTTTGAAAATAAAAGAATAAAATAATACGTAAGTATAAAAATCTTTTTTAATAAACCACGTTATTCATTTGGACTAAAAAATTGAAAATCTTCTTTATGGTCGAGAGTGGATTGCCGCATTGGAAAGAGAAGAAGAGTATTGTAGATGTTAAAATATCAAACTGTCATCCAAAGCAAGCAAGTATACAAAATGTCAGTAAAATAAGATGATAAAAAGTGATTTAAAAATCGATTTCTGTAATCTGTGCATAAAGAATTAAATAAATTAAAGGGAGATGTACCTACTCGTATGTGTAGATTTTCTCGCTTTAAGTGAAGAAGCTTGTGCTCAACGCAATTTTTATACTATCTAAGTATAATGTATGGTAATGAGACATGGACGTAGACCAAGAAGGAAGAAAGTAGTATGAATGCGGTAGAAATGAGAATGTTGCGTAGGATGTGCGCTATTAATGCTGAAAATGAGATCGGAAACGGAATGATAGATGAGGAAATAATGAGAGATAAAAAAATAGTGTAGTAACAAGAATGAATGTAAACAAAGTGTGGTGTTTGGAGAGTTTGGACATATAGAGAGGATGAATGAAAATAGAGTGACTTTTTACCTGCCTGAATGGATAGGTGGAAGATCGACATGGGTAGAATATATCGATATGTGATCTTAAAGAAATGCAACGTCTAGAATAAAAGAAATAGGATACATGCATGCGGAATAGTATGATAGTGAAAAAAAGTATGTGGATAGGAAATCAAATATTGGTCACAAAACGATATCACATAATATTGATCAACCTTCTCGTATCCCATTCAAAACAATAATAATCAAGTGCGTAAATACGATTCATTCATAAAATCGTAATATTGAAAAAATAAGTTGTAAGAATGTAAATCATGCGTATTTATTAAAATGTTCAATCATTTGTACGACTCTCATACGTGTTTTTAATTGTTTATATTCGCATTTTGATAAAATTCCCCCAAGCCTAGCGATGTTTAAGTGTAATAGTATTGGTAATGTCTTCGTTACGCAACTGAGCCAAACAAAATATGCGCATTCAACAAAAGGTTCGCGCGTTCGTATAGGCGTTGTTTCTGATCTTAATACAAATGTTATCACATTTTTACAAATGTGGGGACTTGCTACATTAATTTATTTACTTTCGTGGATGGCATTGATACAGTAATATGATTTGGCAACGTTGCAATTTTTGATCGATTATTGTTGTTTAATAAATTGTCAAAATGATTTCCTAAGTGAGAATGTATATTTCAGATAAAAAGGTATATCGGAGTGTATATATGGTCACACAAAATGTCAAATATTGGCTCAAAATGAGTTATAGGCAGGAATCGGCTCAGGATCACGTGGTGATACCGAAAATGTAAAAATCTCATTTTGACTCTGATCAAGTATGTGACAAAAGAGCCAACAAGTAGAAATGAGCCAACATCCCCGGTAATTAACAGACGGTTTGAGCCACGAAGTGCTAGTTGACAAACATATATATATATATATAACTAAAGCAAGAAATTAAATTAAGTATGTACCTACACATTTATCTCAGCTGACAATGAACTTCGGAAAATCGATTTTTTGTCTCGCTTAATAATTATTATTGTGCCAAGAAGTTTGTCTTATAAGGCGAAACGCACCCACAGGTCGGCGATATTCAAAATTTGTGCAGTTTTTTTTACAAATTTCAGCTCCATCTACCTTTATTGCTTAAAGTGAGATTTAAAAACGGCAATATATAGGTATTTTGCTAAGACTCATTACAACTAAAAATACATAAATCTGTTCTGTCAAACGTGTGATTATAACCTAATAAGATTACTTAATTGAAAAAAAGTCTGTGTGGAACACGTGTATTTCAAGTTGAAATGATTATTATTTTTTGGGCTCTATTTCCACTACTGGAAGATCGTGCTGAAATAGTGATAAATTACAGAAATTTTGAATATATCGCTACGAAAATGTTCTAAATCGTTACAAAATATTTTGTTAGCTGAATATATACCTGTTTTATTGTCGTATTTTCATATGTTTTGTAAATGCCAGACAGGGCCGTAGAAAAAATGTTTTTGGATGCGTTCATAATTTATATAAAAAATTTGAATTTTTATATAACATTTATTAAAGCGCTTAAAAAAATATCGATTCCGATATTCAGAAATAAAAATCGAATATCGATATTTCCACGAAAAATATCGATTATTTTCTAAAAAAATATCGATATTTTTTGCCCACCCCTACCCCGTGGTGTGGTATATATTGTGTTCTGTGGATCTACCGATCTGGTGGGACGGCTCTTTAGTGCACTTGGCTCGGGTCCCTGTTGTATAAAGAAAACAGTGTCGAGGAGTGTCGTTTTATATATTTTTATTGTAATAAGCAAACATGAACACTATATTACTATCCAAACAGTTTGAAAATGATATAATAATTTACGAATTTGAAGAAAATGAGATAGAATCATTTTTAAAGAAAGTACATAAGCGCATGCCTACCAAATCACGCCAATGTCATAGCGGAGAAAAACCACACGAATGCAAGATTTGTAATAAAAAGTTTAATAAATCGTGTAATTTAACGACACACATGCGAATTCATAGCGGAGAAAAACCATACGAATGCAAGATTTGTAATAAAAAATTCATTCAATCGTTTACTTTAAAGATACACATGCGAATTCATAGCGGAGAAAAACCATACGAATGCAAAATTTGTAATAAAAAGTTCACTCATTCGAGTCATTTAACGAGACACATGCGAATTCATAGCGGAGAAAAACCATACGAATGCAAGATTTGTAATAAAAAGTTCATTCAATCGTGTACTTTAACGAGACACATGCGAATTCACAGCGGAGAAAATCCATAAGAATGCAAGATTTGTAATAAAAAGTACATTGATTCGAGTAATTTAACGACAGACATGCGAATTCATAGCGGAGTAAAAGCATACGAATGCAAGATTTGTAATAAAAAGTTCATTCAATCAAGTAATTTAACGACACACATACGAAGTCATAGCGGAGAAAAACCATACGAATGCAAGATTTGTAATAAAAAGTTCAATAAATCGTGTAATTTAACGACACACATGCGAATTCATAGCGGAGAAAAACCATACGAATGCAAAATTTGCAATAAAAAGATCAAGAAATCGAGTGACTTAAAGATACACATGCGAATTCATAGCGGAGAAAAACCATACAAATGCAAAATTTGCAATAAAAAGTTCACCCATTCGAGTCATTTAACGAAACACATGCGAATTCATAGCGGAGAAAAACCATACGAATGGAAACTTTTGCAATAAAAAGTTCACTCATTCGAGTCATTTAACGAAACACATGCGAATTCATAGCGGATAAAAACCATACGAATGCAAGATTTGTAATAAAAAGTTCATTCAATCATGTACTTTAACGACTCACATGCGAATTCATAGCGAAGTAAAACCATACGAATGCAAGATTTGTAATAAAAAGTTCATTGATTCGAGTAATTTAACGAGACACATGCGAATTCACAGCGGAGAAAAACCATACGAATGCAAGATTTGTAATAAAAAGTTCAATAGATCGTGTAATTTAACGACACACATGCGAATTCTTAGCGGAGAAAAACCATACAAATGCAAGATTTGTAATAAAAAGTTCATGAAATCGTGTGACTTAAAGGTACACATGCGAATTCATAGCGGAGAAAAACCACACGAATGCAAGATTTGTAATAAAAAGTTCAATGGATCGAGTCATTTAACGACAAATATGCGAATTCACAGCGGAGAAAAACCATACGACTGCAAGATTTGTAATAAAAAGTTCATTGATTCGAGTAATTTAACGAGACACATGCGAATTCACAGAGGAGAAAAACCATACGAATGCAAGATTTGTAATAAAAAGTTCATTAAATCGTGTAATTTAACGATACACATGTGAATTCATAGCGGAGAAAAACCATACGAATGCAAAATTTGCAATAAAAAGATCAAGAAATCGAGTGACTTAAAGATACACGTGCGAATTCATAGCGAAAAAAAACCATACGAATGCAAGATTTGTAAGACAAAGTTAATTCAATCCTTTAATTTAACGACAAACATGCGAATTCATAGCGGAGTAAAACCATACGAATGCAAGATATGTAATAAAAAATGCAAGAAATCGAGTGACTTAAAGGTACACATGCGTATTCATACTATAGAAAAACCATACGAATGCTAAATTTGCAATAAAAAGTTCAATGGATCGAGTCATTTAACAAGTCACATGCGAATTCATAGCGGTAATGTAATACAAAGTTCATTAAATCGTATACTTTAACAGCACACATCCGAATTTGTTGTAAATATCAAAATAAAGATTAATATTTATATTACTACTAGCGCCATCTAGTGAGCTATGTACATACTTATATTCAAAAATATTGTCTACTGTCTTTGCTTCTTTCCATAAAAGTTTCAGTCGTTTACGTTGAGTGGTAAAGGAAACTGCGTTTTATTATATTTACTGCGTTAAAAAAAAACAATAAAAGTGAAATAAAACCGATGTGTTTTCTAAAGTTAACGTGTTGTTTTAAGTCATGGCGTCTAGCTCGAGCTATTTAGTTAACGTGCCAGAGCTGAAAGGGCGCGAGAACTCTAAGTGGTGTTTCGGAGCAGATATTTTTTTAGTTTTAGAAGGTATGGTAGGGTGTATTAAACCAGAGCCCAATCGTCTACCAGAAGCTGCAGATGATGCGAAAACAAAGGCCAAGCTTATTTTGACTATAGACCCAGCTCTTTATGTCCATATAAAATCAGTTACTTCATCGAAGGATTTGTGGAATAAATTGAAGACATTATTCGACGACTCTGGGTTTTCTAGAAGAATAAGTCTACTGAGAAATCTAATTCTATTAGGTTAGAAAATTGCAGCTCAATGACGTCGTATGTGACTCGAATTGTCGAAGCGGGTCAGAAACTACAAGGAACGGGATTTGGCATAAACGACGAGTGGATCGGATCTATCATATTGGCAGGATTAACTGAAAAGTATATGCCCATGATAATGGCTATCGAACATCCCGGTGTTATCACAACCGACGTTATTAAAGGGAAGTTGTTGGATATGGAACCGGACGATAGTGATGGGAACAATAATAATGCGTTCGGATGTTTACGCCATGGACGTATTGAGAGTAATGAACGGACCCATTGACAGTAATCTTGAAGCTGCAGGGGGGGGGGATCAAATTTGCGGCGGCCATCTTAAGAGACCCACGTATTATTAGTGTGTCCTGTGTGTTTGTTGAGAAATAGTCGGAATATCCCAAAATTTCCCACGTTTGGCGTTTTTTTCTAATCCATTTATAATCTAGAATCTAAGAACTTATATTAATGATATGGCAATGTGTGCTGCTTTTCGCTGCGGAAACAGAACGAGTAGAAGAAAAGTTTCGCAGGTAACAGGATTCATTCTTTCAGTAAGTAATTTTATAATCTGTGTCTCATGTTATTATTATTTTTAAGTTAGTTATCCCCATCTTACTGTACAATTTAGGGCGGGTCGATTTGCGTTTCTTCCAGTATTGCTAACGTAATAGTTATATTTTAGTGATAAATGCTGTTTAAAATAGGTATGCAAAATATTTTTCAATTTGAAAGATATCTTCTGTCTCCGAATTGAACTCTAAAGTTTCAAAATATTGATAAATCTATTGTCGAGTCTAATCATTTGTCGAGTCAATACTTGCCAGTCTTGCCACGGGCCCTTACGAGTGTTTTATTATTGCGGGAGATATTAATATAAATATTCACGAGAAACATGTTTTAACATTAGATGAAGGCTCCTATTTAAATATGTTATACTCGATGGGTTTCATTTCACTTATAAATGGGACCACTAGACTAAATAAAAACGGTAAAGACAGTTGCTCGGATCATATTATGATCAGAACTAGTACCCCAATCCGAACTAAGACCGCAACCCTGTGCACTGACATTACGGATCACTTACCAACATTTATGGGACTTGAATACTTGAGAGAAAACGAGAGCGATAGTGCTGGTGAAGACAAACAAGTTAGGTATAGGATAGATGGATGGACTGAATGAGCTGCTCGAGAGAGAAATGTGGGTTGGAGTGTTTGATGAAACTGATCCCAATGAGGCTATGAAGGGTTTTTATGATATATTGAATGCTTGCATCAGTAAGAGTAGAATAACGAGGACAGTGAATAAGAGTAGATTTAGAAAAATTAAACCTTGGATCACACGTGGAATAGTGATTTCTATACAAAAACGTAGTAGACTTTACAGCAATCTTAAGAAGCATGAAAATTATTGTAAAAGATTGGGACTGCCTGTTAGTGAATCATTGAAGAGTGGATACATAACTTATAGAAATATGCTTAATATGTTGATAAAGAATTGTAAAAGGACGTACTATGAGGACCGACTCAAACAGTCGGGCGGTAATGCCAGAGATGTGTGATTGTGATTGTGCCAGATTGTGAATGAATTTACGGCTAGAAATTCGATCACCAAAACCCCCATAAACAGATTAGAGCTAGGAAGTGAAACAGTGACAGATGGCCAGACTATGTCTAATATGTTTAATCAATATTTTACCAATGTCGCCAGTAGTTTGGTAGAGGAAATGAACTGTTCCGCAGTTACAGAAAGATGCGACACTTCTTTGAATATGATGAATATGAGAACAGAACGTCTGACCGAATTTGAAAACATAACAGAGGGAGAGGTGGGTATTTGTATAGATGAATTGAGAAATGGCACAGCAGTAGGGCCAGATGAGATAAGTGTTGAAGTTCTGAAAAGGGCGAAGCGTCATATTCTGGCACCTTTGCGTTATTTAATCAACCTTTCCCTAAACGTCGGTTTTCCCTGCTCTTCTGAAACGTTCCATTGTAATTCCCATATATAAAGCCGGTTCATCCATATCAATGAATAATTACAGACCTATTACACTGGTGTCCCAGATCGCGAAGATATTTGAAAAGGCTATAAAACGTCGTTTGTTGAGTTTCTTTAATAGAGAAGACATAATTTCGAAAAATCAATACGGGTTTAGATCCGAAATGGGAACTGAAGACGCCTTACATAAACTTACATCGTATATTGATGAGAAATTGGGGCATAAACAGAATGTATTGTCAATATTTTTAGACCTTAGAAAAGCTTTTGACACTGTGAATCACGAAATACTTCTTCAAAAGTTGAAGAGAACTGGGATTGGTGGAAATTGTTTGTCATTACTAAGAAGCTACTTAAGTGATAGGATGCAGTCGACAAAGGTAAACAAATTTGATAGCTCTTACTTAAAAGTAGAAAATGGTGTCCCACAGGGTACAGTTTTGGGTCCTGTACTATTTTTGATATATATCAATGAACTCTGCGATTTAAAAATTTCAGGATTGTTGGTCACTTTTGCAGACGACACGTCTATAACAGTTTGCGGTGATTCATGGACGGAAACCTATACTAATGCAACAAATTCTCTAAAAATAGTTAAGTCCTGGCTAAGAAATAATTTGCTATCGCTGAACTGCGAAAAAACTTATTATTTTCCATACTCACTAACAAAACGTAAATCCCCTGATAACTGTATTGTTATGAGATTCCATGGAGAATCCTGTGACGAGCAATGCACCAGCTGTAAAGAGGTCCAAAGAGCTGAAAACGTGAAATATTTGGGAGTATACATTGACTCTAACTTAAACTGGGCCTGTCATCTTGATTACATAACCAGGAAAATTAGGAATCAATTTTACATGTATAAAATATTAAGAGAAGTAGTCGGACTCCAAACGATCCGAATGGTATACTTTAGTTTAACTCAATCCGCTCTCACTTACGGTATACTTGCGTGGGGAGGGGCATATAACAACCATATAGGATCACTTAATGTTGTGCAAAGGTCTACTATTACATAAGTTCATTTATAGGAAGAGGCGCGATTTCAGCACGAAACAATTGTATGAACTGAGCGGACTCTTTGATCTTCGCAAGCTATATTTTCTCCAAATACTGAAATTGATTTATAAAAAACCGGGGATGTTGAGTCGGATAGACACTGATAGACGGGCTAGTGAAAGGTTGGGAAATAGATTTTTGGTTCCATTGTGCAGAACTAGACACGGACAAAGGCAACCGTCATTTATTGGCCCGAAGTTGTACAATGATATGCCAGACAGTCTGAGGAACAAGGATGAATATTTAACATACCTCAAGCACGTTAAGCTATAGCTGCGTGAGTTGGACATCACTGTGTATTTGATGTAACGATTGTCACGGTACATACTAAATTATATTAAATTTGTTATCCTCTGGTGATTGCAGGTGTGTTCGGTTGTTATGTTGTTTTTCATTTCTAATATGTATGTATTTTGTATTATTATTTTTAATTTTTACATTGTTTTTAATATAATTTTTTTTTATGTCATCTTATAATAACCATGGCGTATCAAAATGTATAATATATTTTTAATTTTAAGCAACAATTGTTGCGTAGAGAGAAATAAAATAAAATAAAATATTTTGTTTTCCTTATTGTTTTATGGAAACTTCTTTCTTATTTATTTTTTTTGCTTTTGAGCTGGATTTTGCTTTGACTATTGTAGTTGTTATTTTGTGTTTTATTTCTAATATGTATATATTTTTTTATTTTTAATATTTTGTTTTCTCTATTTTTTTAATGTGAACTTTTTCTGCTTCACATTTTTGTTTTACTTTGTTTTGATATTGAGCTATGAGGAATTTGCTTTTGCTTATTGTTTTGATATTGAGCCGTAGGTATTTGTTGTATAAAAATATTATTGTCTCAATTGTTACACCCACACGCAGGCTTTGCCTTGTGGGATTTTTCGATTTATTTTAAGTGTTTGGTTAATGTATATTTTGTATATTATTGTCGAAAAATAAACTATTATTATTATTATCGTATTTTGAAGCAGGTATAAATAATTCAATGAATGTTTTTTCTGTAACGTTGTGATACTTCTCCATATTAAGGTATTTCAATAAAAAGATCTTTGCAATATCACTTAAATTTTTTTATTTTATCGCCAAAATATTTTCTACCGCAATGCGGTCATCTTCAGTGGCTGTCTGAGTGAATACTGACTGATGTAGTGGCGCTAGTGTGGTGATTTGAGGTTTGTCTATGTATGTGTTAGTGCGCTAGTGTGGTGATTTGAGGTGTGTCTATGTATGTGTTAGTCTGCGAATTATTATTAATAAACAAAGTCAATAGTGGGGATATGCTTGGAATTTGGTTATTGACAATCGTATTTTTGTGTCTATGTATTTCTAGTGCCTCGAGTGTGTTCATTTTTTGTGTTTTGTGATTTTGTATGTGAAGGAATTGTGTGTTGTTAATGTCAATGGTATGTCCCGTTTCCCTACAATGGTCTGCTATTTCCGAGTTTATTCCGAAGTTTTTCAAAGCTCTGTGGTGTTCGTTAAGTCTTGTTTCAAATTGTCTTCCAGTCTGTCCTATGTATCCTAAATTGCAGTTTTTACAGTTAATTTTGTATATTCCCGATTTTTTGTTGATGTCTATTTTCTGTTTATAGTTGCACAGTCGTTTCCTCAACGAATTGTTTGTATAGAATGCAGGTCTAAAATGTTTATTTGTGTGTTTGGTTGTAATTTCGTCTGTTATATTGTCTATGTAGAGTATTCTCCTCCATTTCTCTTCTTCTTTGTAATTTATTTTGGGATATAAGTAGTCGTATATTAGTTTCGTCTGTCGTTTTCTGTTATGTAATTGTAAAATGGTGGATGGGTGGTATCCGTTATTGGTTGCAATGTTAATTATTGTGTTTAGTTCTGTATTATAGTTTTCTTTTTCCAGTGGGATAGAAAGTAGTCTATGGATCATTGAATGGAATCCGGCCATCTTGTGTTGGTGTGGGTGGTGTGAACTCGAATGTATGATTGAGTCTGTGAAACTAGGCTTTCTGTATATTTTATATGTGAATTTGTTTTCGGTGATGGATATGTTTATATCTAGATAGTTAAGTGAATGTTCGTTTTCTGTTTCCATTGTGAATTGTATGTGGTTGTCTATTGAGTTTAGAAAAGTTAAGAAATGGTCGAGTTGTCTACGTGTACCTCCCCATGTGCAGAACACATCGTCAACGTATCGACGATAAATAGACGATAAAGTAAGAGACATTGCAAGCAGGAAAGGATTTATTAGCAAAACTAATTTGGATAAAAAACTAAACAGTTTGTTGGACCACAAATATGAACAGGTTCTGTCAAAAACAATATTCATAAACAAATATAAAGATATCACCTTTAATGAATAAGTAAAATACATTATGAAAAACATGGTAAAGCTTAGAAACATGATGAAAAAACAAAACTCCTCGACCCAAATACAGCCGCAGCCTCGAAGTAAAAACAACAACAACTTCTATAAACGTGTAGTAAATCTTACAACAGAGACATTACAACCTGAACACCTTAGTCTTCTGGAAAAGGGATTAAAATATAACATCGAAACACCGCCAACCAGAAACAACCTAGAACAATTGGCAATAGATGTGGATTTAGCAATAAGCAAAGAAGATCCCGAAATCATGTTTAAATGTACAAATTACTTCCGTAAACGCACCAACAAACATAATACAATAAAAACATCAGAAGAGGAAAAAACCGTCAGATCACTCAAAACATTCATTGAACAAAAGAATATCATCATTACACGGGCAGACAAAGGAAACTCGACAGTATTAATGGACGAAACACAATACAAAGCTAAAATTTATGACATCATATCAGACGAGACTAAATTCACAGAACTACGAAAGGACCCCACAAGTAAATACCAGGATAACACTAGGAGCATTATCAAAAAATCCGATATTATTACACAATACAACAAAAGGAACCTCATCATTATGAACCCAAAGCCACCACAGTTATACGCACTTATCAAACTCCACAAGGAAAATAATCCAGCAAGACCAGTTACATCATGCATCGATGCACCAACATACAAACTAAGTAAATTTGTAAATAATTTCTTTTACAACATCACTCATTTCACACCAAAATACACAATTAAAAACTCAACAGAACTGACACACAAACTACAAAACACAACACCACCTACAAAATGCATACTTGTCTCTTTCGATGTAAAGAGCCTCTTCACAAATATACCTATAGATGCGACATTACAACTAGTACAACAAATACTATCTAAACTTGACACAGACAGTACCGTTAAAGACCAGACATTAGAAATTATCACGACATGCATAAGACAGAACTATTTTACATTCAATAACAAACTATACACACAGAAAGACGGTCTACCTATGGGCAGCAATCTATCACCATTACTTGCAGACGTCTACATGGACGATTTTGAAGACAAACTTTTTAAATCTGACCACAATTTACTAAAATACATGACTAATTATCATAGATACGTTGACGATGTGTTCTGCACATGGGGAGGTACACGTAGACAACTCGACCATTTCTTAACTTTTCTAAACTCAATAGACAACCACATACAATTCACAATGGAAACAGAAAACGAACATTCACTTAACTATCTAGATATAAACATATCCATCACCGAAAACAAATTCACATATAAAATATACAGAAAGCCTAGTTTCACAGACTCAATCATACATTCGAGTTCACACCACCCACACCAACACAAGATGGCCGGATTCCATTCAATGATCCATAGACTACTTTCTATCCCACTGGAAAAAGAAAACTATAATACAGAACTAAACACAATAATTAACATTGCAACCAATAACGGATACCACCCATCCACCATTTTACAATTACATAACAGAAAACGACAGACGAAACTAATATACGACTACTTATATCCCAAAATAAATTACAAAGAAGAAGAGAAATGGAGGAGAATACTCTACATAGACAATATAACAGACGAAATTACAACCAAACACACAAATAAACATTTTAGACCTGCATTCTATACAAACAATTCGTTGAGGAAACGACTGTGCAACTATAAACAGAAAATAGACATCAACAAAAAATCGGGAATATACAAAATTAACTGTAAAAACTGCAATTTAGGATACATAGGACAGACTGGAAGACAATTTGAAACAAGACTTAACGAACACCACAGAGCTTTGAAAAACTTCGGAATAAACTCGGAAATAGCAGACCATTGTAGGGAAACGGGACATACCATTGACATTAACAACACACAATTCCTTCACATACAAAATCACAAAACACAAAAAATGAACACACTCGAGGCACTAGAAATACATAGACACAAAAATACGATTGTCAATAACCAAATTCCAAGCATATCCCCACTATTGACTTTGTTTATTAATAATAATTCGCAGACTAACACATACATAGACACACCTCAAATCACCACACTAGCGCACTAACACATACATAGACAAACCTCAAATCACCACACTAGCGCCACTACATCAGTCAGTATTCACTCAGACAGCCACTGAAGATGACCGCATTGCGGTAGAAAATATTTTGACGATAAAATAAAAAAATTTAAGTGATATTGCAAAGATCTAGGTATAAATAAATTAAAAATATATTTAACTTACTATTTTTTAAGATTGTATGTTATAAAAATGACGGAATAATCAGTTCTGTATGATATTATTTATTTTATTTTTAGTATAAAACAAAATAAGTACATAGTTTTATATTTGATTTCTTAAAAATAGTTACATAAATATTATGTACAAAAACACAAAGATAAAGATATCTAATAACAATTACACAACATTATTATTTCCCTTTACATTTAAATATTTACTATACTTTTAAAATAAACAATTTATTTATAAAATTTTAAGATTTTTTTTTTTTTTTTGATACTTTACAAAACTTTACAGTAACTCTAAATACTTAACAGTTAATATAAACCCCAAACAGCACCAGGTGCTGGTATAAGGGGTTAAGTGAACTATATTAAATATTCTTGTTACATTAAATTATATTAAATCACTTCCTATTATTCAAAATGTAATTTTTAAGTTTTTTTGTAAACAGTGCACTATTCTTGCAGCTCTTGAGATCTTCTGGCAATTCATTAAAAATTAATAATGCAGAGTAAAGAAAGCCATAACGGTTCCTATCAGTTCTAGGAACATTCTCGACTCTGTAATGGTTTTGCTCCCTTGTGCCATAAGAATGAACATCACTGTTCGACATCAATATTACGTTGGACTTAATCTGTTTATTTTGTATTTTATAAATCATTTTCGCTTTCTCAGACTGAATTAGTTCATCTAAATCATACACCCCGGCCAATGCGTAGACTTCAGTTGTTCTGGTTAATCTATCTAAATTATAAATCCCTTTCAGTGCTTTATTCATAATTCGTTTAACACTGTCCTTAGCTTGAAGACTACACTGCGACCATATCGTCACCCCATAGGAGATCCGCGGTAGTATAAATGCATTATACAAAAGTTTCTTTGTTTTACTATCAAACCATTCACTTCGTCTCATAACTCCAATCATTGGGCTTACATTGTCTAGCACAGTCCTTATATGATCCTCCCAGTTTAATTTGTAATCCAATTGCAGTCCTAAATATTTAACTGAGGTTGCTCTCTCTATCTCGGTATTGTTTATATTGACGTTGAGGTCTATTGACTGTTTATTTCTTTGTTTTAGTAACATGTATTTCGTTTTGTTAGCATTTATTGTCAAAGAATTATTATAAAGCCAGGATACAAATTTTTTCAAATCACTATTTATCGTTTCTTGGAGATGTTGTTTTTCATAGTCGCTGTAAATCAAAACTGTATCGTCCGCATATACAAAGTATTTTGCCTTCATTCCACAATATCTGAGATTGTCTATATAGAGTAAGTACAAAAGCGGACCCAGGATCGACCCTTGCGGTACACCGTATTCAATTACCCTCTCATCACTAATATATTCACCATTCCTTGTAACTGACTTTCTATTCATCAAGTAACTTTTCACTAGGCTATGAGCACTTCCCCGGAATCCTAAATTATATAATGAGCACAATAGTATCCCATGATCTACAGTGTCAAAGGCTTTGGATAAATCCACAAAAACAGGAACCACATATTTACCCTGATCCATTTCATTATTTATGTAATTCATGACGTCTATAAGTGTCGTTTGCGTGTTGCTTCCACTCTGGAAACCATATTGTTGAGGATCCAGACCACCTATTTTCTCAATAAAGCTCACAAAACGTCGATTAAGGACTTTTTCAAATATTTTGCTCAGGGTACTCAAGAGACTGATTGGACGGAAATTACCAGGCTCCAATCTATCACCCGACTTGAAAATGGGCACAATTGTTGCAACTTTAAGGCATTCTGGGAATTTTCCTGATTCAATACATCCATTGATGCATTTGGCAATAGGCTCCGAAATTATGTCACATAAATTCTTCAAATCAATAGATGATATACAATCACTTCCACATGACGCACTGTTTTTTAGAGTTGTAATAATTGTTGTTACTTCAATTTTGTCAGTTGGTGCAATAAACATACTATATAATGGGGTTCTGTTATAGGAATTCTTTCCTCTCCTCCCATCCGAGTTATCATGGAGTTTTTCTGCTAGAGTTTTTCCAACGGAACAAAAATACTGGTTAAGAGCATTTGCAATACATTGCTGGTCACTAGTGCTGTTATTAGTAGCTGTCAGTATTTCTTTTATAGAATTTAACTTGTTTCGGTTATTTTTACCAAATGTTTCATTTATGATTTGCCAAAATTTTCTTTTATTTCCATTAGCATTTTGTATACCAAATTCAAAGTGTCGCTTTTTTGCCTTTTTTATTTCGTTCTCAACTTTTCTTTTTGTTTCTAAATACATTCTTTTTAAATTTATAGTTCTGTTAGCCTTATATGAAGAGTATATTTTATTTCTTTGTTCGATTAGTTGGATAATTTTCGTGGTAATCCAATCATTATCTTCACGAACTCTGCATCGTTTAACAACAGTGGATTCCTTCTTAGCTTGCGAGACAATGTCAATTATTATCTCAAAATTATTAAAATTTGGCAAGTTCTGCAATTTATTAGATACCAAACTCCTGAAACGTGATTTATCAATACTTTTAATGTTTACATATTGTAGCTTTTTTTTTGTTTTAGAGATTTAGCCATTGTAATTTCTAACACTTTATGATCAAGTGCTGGCCAGTCAGACAAATCTATATTAAAGTCAACACAATCATCATCACCAAGAACATGGTCGATCAAAGTGCTCGAATTTTCAGTAACGCGTGTTGCATTCATTTGGTCTATTTTATTAATTATTTTGTAATTGTTGGACTCAATTATCTTCTGATACAAAAACGTTGAAGTGGAGTCATTTAATAAATCAATATTTAAATCACCCACTAATATCATGTTTCTGTGATTGGATAACAAATCATCCATGTGTTCAAAAAAATCTCCAATAGACGCTGATCCGGGTGACCGATAAATAGCACTTATTTTCTGTTTTCTCTTTCTTCCCAATATCTCTACAACTATTGTGTTATACTTTTCAGATTGATATACCAATTTATATTCTAAGCTGTCTCGGATAAATATTACAGTACCTCCACTTCTTGTGTTTTCCTTCCTACAGTTAAATACTGCATTGAAACCTTTCAGTTTATAATATTTTGTTTCATTTTCTTGGAGCCACGTCTCGCAAAAAACAAAAATTTCAATGTTACTAAATTTATTAACTAAAATCTCCACATCATTCATTTTGTTTCTGATACTTCTAATGTTAGCATATAGTATTCTACTCACCACCTTAGCAATGTATGTATGTATAGTTAGTGGCCTCTCTTGCTAGTCTGTCATAATACATTCTTGTGTTACATAGCTTACTAAATGCAGAGTGTGAACTCTCCTTACCTCGAACTTCACAATTTTCACACTTATTTAATTCTTGTTTCTCATTACATTCTCTTGTATAATGATCACCTGCACATTGAGCACATCTCTGACCATTTCTACAAAACTTCTGTACATGTCCGAAGCCCAAACACTTGTAACACTGTACCAGAGGCGATTCGTCCTCAACATAAATATTCTGGTATCCTATATATACCTTACCTACTTCAGTGAGGATCTTCCAGGTCTCTGGCTTAACCTGACAAACCATATTAACTAATAAATTATTTCTGTGCTTTTTCTGGTATTTTACAACAAGCTTCTCATCAATTTTAATTTTTTTATTTTGCATAGCAATTGCATCATTCAACTCCTCTCCAGTCAGTCCCTTTATAACTCCTTTGAAAACAATCAGAGGATTTTTTTTATTTCTTTCCTCTACCAAGAGCTCAGTGATCTTACCTGCTTGTAACTTTAAAATGTCGTAGTCTTTTCTGCTTTCGGCCTTTACAATAACAGACTTTTTTGATGTTTTTTTGAAGCTATTAATACCAATTCCCAAATGCTTTAGATTTATATTTTTCTTTACTATTCCTTCAATCTCATCACTAGTTTTATTAATATCATTTGCCTTTATAATAAGGTCATGGGTGGGTATTCTTTTAACAAAGTTACTCTTTAGAGCGGAAGCATATGTACCACTCTTAAGAGGCCCATTACTTCCATAGTTATATTCATTGGTTGTATTTAAATCGAGTAGTTTTTTCATGTTTGCTTCATTATTTTCTAACATATGTTTTATTTCAAAAATACTGTTTGATAACACTCTATTGCCATCGTGAGCAATATCTAGTATGTCCTTAACAATTACAGTCACATCAAGCAGCTTATTCATTTTTAAGGCCTTATTGCAAAGTGTTATAATCTTCTCCATATGAGAATAATTATTGATGTTAGGACTCCTTTCACTCGGAAGAGGTGATGACTCTCTAGAGCTAGGCAAGGACCCTGTCAAGTTTTTTTGACGCAATCGGGTTCGGGTATCCATTTTTTAAATTATTTGTAGTCACCACACTTTATTCTCAATATTCAATGGCAACACGGAGGAAATGTCAATGTCAAATCCCTAATGTTATTGGTTATGACAACTGCTGTCACCGGGATTATTGTTTACAAGTTGGTCTGTAAGTGGGTAGTTTTTATATTTGTTATTGATGACCCTTTTCTAATTATTTTACAGATAAGATTTTTAATACAGTACTTCCAGCGCTACCTCCAATGTATGTGGTGTAATGCACTTCGATGTATATCTTGTACGAGTTTTACAGATCAAGTCACTTGAATATCACTAATAAGTTGCTCTGTGTAAGAGCTCACAATTTTCGATATTCTCACAACACTTTTACAAACGTGAATGTATATAAAGCATAAAAATGCAATTTCAGACATCAACAAAATATATACAGCGTTGCGAAAAACCAGAGAAAATCTCATGAAATAGAAAAGCGTTAAAAATACCAGTATTGTATTTTGATGACCGTAAGCCCAAAGTTTTAGGCTAGTGATTAGAAAAAGTGGTCAAAAATACAGATTAAGAGAGTGTTAAAGGAAACTAATTCTAAATTGATGGAACATTTTATGATGACGTTTTTAAGAATTGCACTCAATCCCAAGCCAAGTCCATTTTTGGACTTATTTTTGCGAAAAAACCAAATGGGGTGCCAGGGGGAGGGGGGCGAATCTTAACATTTTAGAATTTTTAGTGTGGGGTATCAAAATATATGTTTTTTGTGTCGCTGGGTCCATTTTTGGACTTATCTTTGCGAAAAAACCAAATGGGGTGCCAAGGGGAAGGGGGCAAAATCTTAATATTTCGAAATTTTTCGTGTGGGGTATCAAAATATATGTTTTTTGTGTCGCTGAGTCCATTTTTGGACTTATTTTTGCGAAAAAACCAAATGGGGTGCCAGGGGGAGGGAGGCAAATACAAAATTTTAAAAATTTTCGTGTGGGGTACCAATATCAAGTCATACCGAATATATAAATAAAATAATATAAAGGTACGGGTAGCGCTCTTTATTACGTTATGTAGTCTGTGGCGAAATGTTATGACGAACCTTCGTTGTTGTCGGTTTTGCCCTACCATAACATCAAGACTTTACGGGACGAAATTTGTTAAATGAAGTCCACTACTAAAAAGGGTCATTTAATTTCGTCCGTGTAGAAATAAGATCTTTGAGTAGTATTGATTTATCTAATAAATGCATACGTTTAATTGTTGACGTTGTTCCTAAGTGGAAGAGACAGGTAGTATAAGACACATCAAGTAAAAGAGATGGAGAGTAAACTATTGTATTCTGTTATCAGGTGACAAATTAGAAAGGATAGCACCCCTATTTATGATGGACATTTTTTTTTACCAAAATTTGTATGGCGTTGAAAATCTATATTATAGGTATAACATGTCTCTGGGTGTGGGAAATAAGATCCATTATCTATTAATTACATATACTGAGAAGTAAACTCAAAATACGTTATGTAACTGAATTTATTTATTTATATAAGAGACATGGAAAATTTTAGCTCTGTACGGTATACCTCCGAAGATAGTAAAAATGGTGCAGTCCCTGTATGAAGACTCCGAGTGTAGCGTCAAAACGCCAGGTGGTCCTACTGAAGCTTTCAGGATCACTACGGGAGTCAGACAGGGCTGCGTACTGGCTCCATTTATATTTATTATTGTCATGGACTTCCTCTTGAGAAAGTCCATGCAAGGAGCAAGAGGTATACCGATAACACAGAGAGATGGTCTAATGGGCGAACTGTGCGATCTGGAGTACGCGGACGACCTAGCGTTGTTCAGTACGACAGTGGAGGAATTACAGCGCAGTGTTTCAAGACTCTGCGACGAAACGGCACGCCTTGGCCTTCGAGTCAATGCCAGTAAGACGGAGCTCATGGCGAGTAATGCCTGCCCCGATAAACAGCTACCGATAACCATCGATGGTCACCAGGTCTCCCGGGTGGATAAATTTAAATACCTGGGAGCAACCATTACCATCTCTGGTGACCTCGGGGCTGAGCTCCCGATACGTATCGGTATGGCAAGTGGCGCCTTTAACAACATGACCAAGATTTGGAAAGCGTCGGCGTTTAGTGTCGAGACGAAATGTAAACTGTTTGATGCGTGTGTGTTGCCCATTCTCCTCTTTGGGTGTGAGTCCTGGCACCTGACCAAAGCCCAGGCACAAAAAGTCTCAGCTTTTGAAATGAAGTGCCTAAGGAGAATTCTGGGTGTAAGATGGTACCACCGCATCACGAACGACGCTATACGCCGGCGCACCCAGCGTGAGCCCATCACCTCTACCATTGTGGGGAGGAGATGGACTTGGCTGGGACATGTGTTAAGGATGCCGAATGACAGTTGGCCGAGGAGAGCGCTGTTCTTCCTCCCATCAGGGTCCCGAAGACGAGGAAGACCCTCTCACACTGTGTTCCGCTCCTTCGAAGCAGAGCTGAGGGACATGGACATGGTGTGGGAGGAGGTCATAAACATTGCGCAAGATCGAGCGCAATGGAGAGCTCTTGTTGCCTCCCTATGCCCCTGAGTGGGGTGTAAAAGGGAGAATTGATTGATTGATTGATATAAGAGACACCAACAGAGCACTGAAAAACATAAACAAAGAAATCATGAAACAAAAACATACAATCTCCAGTGCTCCAGTAACAGGTATCTCCCGCAGGGCTATTGTGCATAGTTAGGTAGGTACAACCAACGTCTCCTGAGCATTCAAATTAATTTTCAATAATAAAAAACATGATTGCTTGAAGAACTAAAATATACACAATAGTAATCACTAATTTAGTGCTACAAATCACATTTTAGGATTTAGGGGGAAAACGGGGGAAATGTACGTGATGAAGGTGATAGTACTGACTTTAAGGAGAAACTTTTATATGAAAAGTTTTTATGGGAAAGGATGGGAAAATTTTGTAACACTACATATAGCCAGTTAAAAGTGACTAAAAAGTACTTACTTCAAATGCAAATTTCCAGACTACCGATTAAATTACAGTAATGAACGAGCACAGATTCGTATTCAGCGAGAAAAATTCAATAAAACACCATGTTTATTAATTTTAAAATACCGGAACAAGTCACTGTAAAACGCGCTTGAAAAACACACACAAATCGACAATACCAGTTGCTGTAGATAACCACCATCTTATAGCGTCTCCATAGCAACGAGACGTACCTCGAGCGAGTTGTCATATGCGGTACTAGAAACCTTCAAGGTCACAGTACATCAGATCATAGCTTGTTTGTCTCTCTGGTACATTTCTTTTTTTTTAACTTTGGCGCCCTAAATTTCTTTGTGGGACCACTGTGCGACGGTCTCCTCGGATTTTCGACCCATATCGATACTCCCGTATTTCTATAAAATTCTCGAGAGGCTTACCCATTCACATGTGATGAAAAAAAGTGTAGGTAAATATCGGAAAACATGATTGAATAATTAGTTTGCAGGAGAAAAGACTAATAAAACCATTAGAATGAATTGTTTGCTTATTGCAAACCACAAGCAATGCCAATTGAATGAGTCGCCGGTAATCTAGAAAAAAAAACGACAAGTAACAATTATTTAAGTTTTTGTATAATATGTCGATAATGCTTTCTCAAATCATCATACGCATTCTGACCAAATTGTAAAATAACTGGAAGGAAACAATTGATAGGTGATTACAACAAAAACAACTATTTTATCATTTCAAGATCTACGAAAAGATCAATTGAAGACCACAGGCAAATATCATTATAACTCCATTTTCATAAAAAATGAACCAATGATGCCATCTTGTAAAGCATTCGTTGTATTTTATATGCAACCTTACAAGTTGTAGGAAACATCATTCTATAACCCATAAATTTGTACTTTTAAAAACACCATACAGGGAAAGATCATTCCAAAAACAAATTTACAGGGTAAGAACAGTTTTATGATACATCTGCACGGAAAGAACAGACTATATCCTTTGGAGCCATCTATTGAAATTTTTCATAAGTTTATTTTTCGAGGTTATTTCATTTGTCAAACGGCTACTTTATCGGTGTTTCAAAGTGTGTTCTTACATTTAAAGAGTTTTGTTTACCTAAAAACAGGTTATAATGGAGCTTGGGAATCTTATTTAGTTATTATTTAGGAAGATCGTGTAAAACGAAACAGTGCTGATATTTCTGAAGAAGCACTACGAGTTCGACACAACGAACTTATTACAGTTTCTCGGGTCAATTTTTAAGATCTTCAGATATTGAAGAAATTCTGCTCATCAAAAGCACAAGATTTTTTTTACATCTTTGCCTTATTCAACATAATAATATTCTAATTGATTGTTTTCTGTGTCTTTCGGGCTGTTATGCCGTCTAATTGAGTCTTTTTTTATTTTGTTTCTTTAAATATTATTGTTTTTAATAATAATTTTCATACAATAAAGTTTAAGTATACTGTATTTTTTTATTTATTATGTTTCCCTCTTTTTAAATAATATACTATAAAATAAAATTATGATGTGTTATTACAGTTTCAATTCAGAAGATTTTTCTTTGAATGTAACATAGTATGTTCTTTGCATGTATCATAGGAACATAGTATGTTCTTTCCAACAAAATTCTGACTTAAATCAGAAAAATCCAATTTAATCTATTTTTTGTCACCAAAGATGTTATATACTTTTAATATTCCATCAGAAAACACATTACACTAACTGATTACTTCAAAAATCATTGTCTTATAATAACATGATTATTTTTACAAGATGGTAAAGTTAAGAATTCAATTTACTCAAAAGTAGTATTTTGTGACATAGAATAATATTTGCTTGTGGTTTTCAATTACATTTTTTTCCAAATTGGCACAGTCATACCAACAGGAACATTTTCTAATGATTTAAGGCAACTGAGCTCCAGGAAAAATGTTTCATGTTAGATCGCTAAACTAAGCTAATAGGATTCTGCGACTGCGTTTCTTTCAGAAAGTTTGATGACCTTAACTTATCTTAACAATAGTTAATGTTTGTGCACCAACTTACATCGCAACTGATCCCGTTACCTATGGAAGTTTAATTTCTTATCCATATATTTATTGGATGATCAAATCTGTTATATAAACTGTAATTACTAAAATAAAAAGCTATTTCGCTCAAAATACAGTATGTAGTAAGAGAATGAACCGCTCGCCGGATAGTGAAAGCTCGAATCACCCGAAAATACGCACCTTTGATCCTTGAAGTACCTAAAGTAAATTTTGAAGCATACTTTTACAAGAACTACGGTATAGACAGACAGCAAAATGTAACAGAAATACCAATCGACAAGTATCCGACGAAGATCTTACGGCATTCATTACATACAATGGCGAAGATTAATAAATACATTTTCCTGAATTTTCCTTGTCATATCCAAGGAGTTTGACGATCTGTGAAATTTTCAAAGAAGCCTCACCAACTATACGCAGAAATTTATCAAGAGAAGATTATGTAAAAGCTTAGAAAGCAACTTGTAAAAAAGATATCAAACCCAATTTATCAAAAACAATCACTGCAAAATAACTTAATTTCATTTACTAACATTACATAAAAATGTAAAAGTTTTATTTATTATTTTTGTGTAATTAAATAAATAGAAGTATGTACTTGAATTATCTGTGGTATAATAAAAAAATGAAAAAAAAAACAAGGCCGTAATCATTTTACATGATTATTATAAAAATATCAGTTAGTATGGGATATTTTCGTCCCATACAAAACTTCAAGGTCGATTCGGAGACAGAAGATCTTATGTTTTTGTCATGAAATTTTGTAGATAGTTATAATACATCATAAGGCAACAAATTATCACTATTACATTAAGATTAGAAGCACTTTTTTAACTTCCATACTAGAACGGCCCACCCTACTGTACATGTGCTAATGTCATATCCAAATCCAAACTCCCTTTAGACCCTACTTAGGGAGGCAACAAGAGCTCTCCATTGCGCTCGATCTTGCGCAACGCTAATGACCTCCTCCCACACAATGTGCTAATGTCATATAATGATTATAATTATTCATTAGAAAGTATTGAAAAAAGTGCTTTTGATGCAAAGTGGTCCCATGACAATGGCCTAATTTCTTATGTTACATACAAATTCGCAGATTTTTTGTACCAACATAAAGATCTAGAGCCCTGAAATGATTGAATCTGACATTATTCTCCCATATCTATACATTTAATATTATTTGTGTTAAATTAATTGTAATTTATTTTGCATTCTATCATCTGACAACGCTTATGCAATGGTTTCCTAGGGAGCGGTGCGTCGTCTAATGCGTTGGGTTCCTAGGGAGCGGCCGTCTTCAGCGGCGGTACAATACGGCAGCTTTCTACGGGCACACATTACGGTGACATTTGGAAAGTCACCGTAATGTGCGACCGTATTGTTCTCTCCGTTTTTTTTTAATAACAAACGTAAATTTGTGTGTTGTGTCAGAAAGTCAGATCGTGAAAATGAACGATATTGATTTGGCGTTAGTTATTTGTTTGGAGGATGACCAGGAATCATAGAAGGGTGAATACCGTATGGGAGAAGACAAGTTGTATAAATCTAGAAGCACAGAAGGTGGTTTTGAAATTTTAATCCGCCGCCACCTTCAATGTAATGAAGAAAAATTTAGGCAGTACTTTCGCCTCACTCCTATGCTGTTCGACTATGTGCTTGGCCATATAAAACATCACTTGTCCCATCTGTGGAGCATTAGAACACGGACGATGTGTCTAAATGCTCCACAGATGGCACATGCGGGACTCCCCAGCCTGTGATTGCGAAGAACCGGTGCAATCATTTAAGCATTGCCCTTTGAGAGCATTCCCTGGACCATACGCAGATATCCACAATGCCACCCCCGATGCTCTTGAATGGCTTGAAAGCATAGATGTTGCTCTGTAGGGTGCGTGTCTCCTGTATGTAGCAGATATCATACTTCTCCATCTTCTGACGTTGCCACCCGTTGGTGGCAGAAGCCATACGAAATAATAAAATTTAAAATCTCCAACTTTCATGGTGGGCGAGCTGAATAATAAGGAATTACCAACGTTTTTTACGAAAGTACCTCGCTTCATTCCTTAGTTGAGAAGCTTATATTTGTTTTTCGTTAGATGGCATTGATGCCATTGATTGAGAGAACATTGGAAAGTAAAACAATTCATTAGAAAAATATGTATTATAATTTAATAATCAATATAATAAAAAATAATTAAGTGCCTAAATATTAATAATTATTGTTGTTTCTCAGTTTTTACGGGTGTAAAATGTCTGATATTTTTTTCTGAGGTTTGAGCTCCATAGATTTATTAATAGGCCCAACATACCTGAAACACACATTTTTTATTAATTTTATAATATCTATTTAAATTTTTTTTCCTGAATGCTTCATATTTTTGTTTTATTTTTTATTATTGCTTGTTAAGTTATGCCTAAACCTGATTTTTTGTATAAATATTCCATTGCTTGTTTTTTTTTAGAAATATATTTTTCTATTATATTCTTTACTAAATCAGGCAGTGTGTAGGTATTGTAATGAAATAAATCCAGCGAATAGAACAGGACAAGATGACATAGAAGATATAAGATGCAATAGGTAAAGCATTTAGAAACCTTCAGGTACTTAAAAGAATGTGTATTGATCTGCCCCACTTCCACCTATCTATTTAAGTTTGGTTATATCATATTTTTAACATGACATTAGATGACAATAAAAACTTATAATTAAGATTTGTATACTAACCTGTTTTATTTATCATTTCCCCTGATTGACGCCACCAACCGTTCTACATTTGCGTTTTTCTGTAATCTTTATTTTTAACATTATAAATAGCTTCATGATTACGTACTTCTACGAAATCTATTAAAATTTCATCAACTTCACTTCTCCAGATGCAGTTGGAGCCCATTTATTTGTGCAGCCCAACAATGAAAATAAAATGAATATCAATGAAAACGTTCACGAATCATCTGACACTGACAAGACGGCGGCCGTTTTTGAAAATAACGACAGTTTTTTGTAACTACGGTAACGAAATAAACAACGTTCTACTGACGCCGTTCTCTGATACGTCGCATTCTTAGGAAAACAATCCATAACAAGACGGCTGTCTTTGAATATGCGACAATGTTTTTTTGTCTTTTAGGTAACCACATTAGACGATGTTCTAAACTGACAAATTCACCACTGTTTTAAGAGTATCGTATTCCTAAGAAAACAGACCATGAGTAATATTATTATAACATTTATGTCGTTTGTGATTCAAAATAACCAAAACAATGAAGCCAATTTCAAACACTTCTAAAGTAGTACATCATTAGAAGTCTTAACTTTCCACTGTAGAGTTACAGTATATTAAAATTTGTTCTCAATGTTGTTAGAGCTGTCTTAAATTATCATTTTTTATGTTTCAGGTATAGATTCCATCAAGGAAATCTCTGAAGTGCAGGATATTGTCTGAAAATAAGAGAACAGCATCAGTAGTTGAGGATTTCCCATCTGTAGCTGAGAGTTTCCTGCCCGTAGCTGAGAGTTCTCCGCCTGTAGCTGTGAGTTCACACTTCAAGAAAGGTTATCAGGTCAATAGAAATAAACATTGATCCATTTCCTAAAAAGTTTCAACTCATTCTTCCATTTATGCACTTAGATCTGTCTCGTAAGATATTCAATTGCTTAATTATCTTGATTCTAGAGTCTCCCATTGCATATTTACTTAAATATTTGGCAATATTTATATATTTTTCAACCAAATTATTTTGGTAGATTCATAAATTATATGAAATAAATATAGTTTTCGTTTTAAGGAATCATTTTTCTTCTTCAACATTTTGATTTGTTTGTATTGTCATCAATTCCCCATATTGTGTTAGAATAATTTTAAATAAATATATTTAAAAATAAAATACTCTTGTATTATTTACTCATTTTAATACAAACCTATTCCCTATTTCATCAAACATTAGGAAACAGTATAGGTATTTTGTGACAATATAATCATTTTAAGAAGAAAATATAATATTTTCTGATACTACATACATTATCCATACAAAATGCACAGTCTTAGAAGATAGCCGCAGGCTGATTTCCCTTCCCCACATTTTGGCTTCGCTGTCATTCATACAAAGTAGTATAGACGTTGCATCTTAGATTAGGAAAGAGAGGGGATACGTAACTATGCCCGGTGGCGTGTGATCATTTTTATGCCTGTTTGCTACAAGCCTGCCACTTTTCGGATCTTCCGTGGCGCTTAAAAGTTTCCTTCCTTCCAGTACCTACCTCTTGTTTAACATTGCATGCATGTTCCTTAGAGTTTATAATTTGCTGTTCTGGCAAATTATTTATATTTAGTACAAAAAATGTACTCGTATCTGCCAATGTCTGCCACCAAAAAATGTCGAAATGATCACAGATACTTAGTACGGCAATGCATAGAAATTACGCATCCCCTCTCTTTCCTAATCTAAACGTTCTATCCTCTTACTTCTTACATCCATGGCCACCGGTAATGGCTGACCTACACCGACTGTCAAATTTATATACTTCGACTGCGAACTTTGCGCACCGTCATTTTCTACCTTTGGTTATGATCTACCTATCCGGTGGGACGGCACTTTAGTGCACTTGACTCGGGCCCCTGTTGTATTAAGAAAGCAGTATCGAGGAGTGTCGTTTTATATCTTTTTATTGTAATAAGCATAGCCCTTTCCACGCGTGACTTGAGATTTTGGCCACACTGGGTCCACAAGAGAATGCCATAGGTAAAATGAGGCAGTATGAAGGAATCGTATATGTATTTTTTAGTTGTATTATCGTCCATCTTCAATCCCAGATATTTCAGTTGACTTACTCTCAGAATTTCAATGTGATTAATCACGATCTTTAGGCTCAATTCAGGCTTATTTCTCTGCTTTAAGATCATATAGTTGTTTTTTTTCGCGTTAATGGTGAGCGAGTTGTTACAAAGTCTTTCCACATAAATATTCAAATCATCATTGATCACCCTTTCCAATAAATGGCCCTCACTGTGGCTATAAATCAATACAGCGTCATCAGCATAGACAAAGTACCTGCCTCTGAGGTTACAAAATCTCAAACTGTGGATGCACAGTAGGTATAAAAGTGGTACGAGAATTGAACCCTGAGGGACACCCATGCCCACGGTGCATTCATTGCTTGTCACATCTGCATTCTTAAGAATAGCTGTTCTATCTGCTAAGTAACTTTTCACTAATTTGTGAGCACTTCCTCTTATTCCCAGATTATACAGAGAATGCAACAATACCCTATGGTCAACGGTATCGAATGCCTTTGACAAGTCAATAAATACTGGCACGACGTATTTTCCTCTGTCCAATTCGGCAATGTTTTCCATTACGTCAATCAATTCCGTTGTTGTGTTGCTCCTCGACTGGAACCCATATTGATGAGGATCGAACCCGAAAGATTTTTGTATAAAGTCTACAAATCTCCTGTGAATTCCCATTTCAAATATCTTACTAAAAGCACTTAGGAGACTTATAGGACGATAGTTTTCGGGCTTCCTTCTATCACCATCTTTATGTATCGGTACAATTAGATTAGTTTACAGACAGTTAGGAAATGATCCTGTCCGAATGCAGTCATTTATTATATTTGCAATTGGCTCAGATATTATATCGCGCACAATTTTGATGTCAAGAAGTAATTGTGGACTTCAAATCCGGGGTCCCGGGTTCGATTCCCGGTCGGGTCGAAATCTCTACCCGGGGTTGGCCTGTCTCAGATTGGACGGGGCCTGTTGACTGGAAAAAATTGCCTCAGGCAATATGTTCCGCCGGCTATTCTGACACCTTTGTATAGAAAAGTGTTATATTATTATTATTATTATTAAAAGTCTGGTGAAAGATGGGCACTACGAACAAAGAGTTCCATATATAGAGCGGCTTACTTGCCTTGTATTTTATCTGTCCTCAATATGAGCAGTTAACCGCTGCGTATTTTTTATGAATTCAGTCTGTCACAGACGTTGCTAGGTGCCGCATCGTGTTGCTTACATAATAATTGCTCAAAATGCCCTCATGTGTAATGAGATACTGCACCAATTATGCAATAAAAGTTAATAAAGGTGACAATATTTTATCTTTTCATCGGTAAGTACAATTTATTACATGTTTTTTTTTTCATTTCATTATGAATAATATATTATTTTAAATTTGTCTACATATGTCAATATTATTTGACACATCGATATCTTAATATGTAAATTGGGTAACTCCGAAATAGTCACTTTTCGGGATGGAATATTTTACCTATATTTTTAATTAAACTGAATATCTGCACACTCAAAGAGAACACAAATACACTCTTTGACTCTTTCACAGTAAGCTTAAGTTTTAAGATATGGAATAACTTCTTTTTTTTCGAAATTACCGGCAATCGCATCCCACAAGAAATGATTTGTGCCTGAGTTTAAAATCCAGAGAAAATCATAAAACAAAAATACTGATCAAATAATTATAATGAAGAAGAAAGAATAAAGTCAAATAAGGATCAAGTTATTTTCAACAAAAGATAATAATAATTGTCTATTTATTTCAAGAGAATTGAGACTTATTAATTAAATGAAGAATATTAACCAACATGGAACAACTTTTCAAAGAATATTTCACTGATATTTTTGTTCACTCTCTCCTTTTTTCCATATTTTCCTCCATTTTTTTTATCATTTTAGGTTTTTTGTACTCAGTGGTCCACAGTTTTCTTTTTTTACCAAACTTAAGTATTTCTTTCTCTCCATTTTATGGTTTAAATAAGTAGCCTGTGAAGTTTATTCTACCAAAATGCTCCCGCTATCTCTTACCATATTATAATAACAAAAAATCATTACTCTGTCCCAGTAATAATATCCAATATACGTTGATTCGATTTGTCTTAATCATTATCATGAGTATACAATTCTCATTCTTACTCAATTCTGCATAGAGAATAGTATTTTGAACGTTGCTAATACTATCATGGACAAACCCATCTTTCTTTAAGACATTTTTTCATTTTATATATTCTGAAAGACGTGGAAGACCCTCTAATACCGTGTTCCGTTCCTTCGAGGCAGAGCTGAGGGAAATGGACTTGGTGTGGAAGGAAGTCATAAGCATTGTGCAAGATCGAGCGCAATGGAGAGCTCTTGTTGCCTCCCTATGCTCCTAAGTGGAGTTCAAAGGGAGTTTTGATTGATTTGATTCAGTAATGTTAAAAGATGTACTGAAATGTAAGTGTACAACGTGATATTATCATTTGGTTTTCATTCATAGGTTCCCGAGAATAGGGAATGAAAAAAGAGAGGAGTGGATCAAACTGGTTCAAAAAGATCGCAGTGAAGAAAGGTGGTTGGCAATTGATGGTCAACCCAGCCCAGGTTTACTGAAGAAGCCTTTCGTGCGTTAAGACGCGGATATTATTATTTAAATAAAATGGAGAAGAATTAGTTGTCTGAAATAATTTTGTAGAAAAAAAATGGTTGATAAAAAAGACTGATAATTAATATCATAGGTATAAAAATATTTTAATCAAAATCAAAAAGTACATTTTTGTATGTAGTAAAAAGCAATAAAAAGGAGCGCAAGAGAAATTAAAAAAAAAATACATTTAATTTCTTTAAAGTACTTTCTTTGTAAATTTTACTTCTGTTGATCAGATTTTTTCATTCATTTGACAGTTTATGTTTATAAAATATGGTTAATTATACTATAAAATAAAAAAAAAACACAATAGTGTTTTTTATATTTTTTATATAATTTTTATACAAGAATAATAATTCTTGTTTTGCTATGACATCTACCTTCATTTTGAACAAATCAATGTTGAAAAAATAACGCGAGTTTCCGTGTTTTAGAGCAAAAATAACACCGAATTTCTCCAAAAATAACACCGAAATTCACAAAAAATAACACCACTATTTTTCAGTCTCTATCTATAACTTATTACTTATACTTTACGATTCCTTTAAAATGTAAGATTTATATCATGATCACTTAAAATAACAACTTAAATAATATGTACGTTTATATTTGCCGATTATAAATAGTATTTAAGTTAATGTAATTTAATGGAAAATAATAAACATTTGAAAACTGATTAGTACCTTTTAATACAAATGTGACAACCCTGATATACATTTATGAATAATACGATTGGTACATCACCCGCATACCTCTCACCAAACTGGACACAAATTTAAAGTGAATTTTCTTCATATTAGCCACTCTATATTATAGAACTCTTTGATTTGAATACAGAATTTTTATACCATCATTAGGTAAATCGTTTTGTCAAAAATGCAGTTATCCATGTTGCATATCAATGTATCGACACTATAGCAATATAATAATAAGATTGTTGCTTAGTAAACAGTTTGTTACTATAGTAAACAAAATATCTACTGAAATATAAACAATGCACTAAGTAAAAAGGTTGAATTCCATTACATTCGCAGTATAAGTCATTTATATCGAAAATTAAAATTTTCTAAGTCATCGTTATGAATGTTTTCGGCGCATTATTTAAACACAATTGGAACATCACCCGCACACCTCCCGTCCCTCCCACCAAACTGGACACAAATTTAAAGTGAATTTTCTTCCTATTAGCCCCTCTATATATGGAACTCTTTGACTACGAATCCCAACAATTATCCACGAAACCCAATTGATTTTGTATAGAGAGTTTGGGGCTCTGTTGTGAAAATTTTAGAGTTTTTTTTATCACATTATTACTGAAAAGGAAACTAGGGTTAGTGATTATACTCCTAAGAGAAACACGAGTCAATTCAATGAGTAAAATATATCACCAGGACCTCCGAAGATCTATACTTATGTACTACAGTATTCTAGGACTAGAAAGAGTTTTTGCTTATTGACTATAACAAAAAAGGCCAAAATATAACCGTAGCAGTAGGGTTATTCTCGTAGCGCTTGAACTGCAATCTAGTTGAAAATATATCTTAAAGGGCGGCTCGGATAAGGATTGGACCAATCAGAGAGAAAGAGGGAGTGTCTACAATACGATGTAGCCAATCGTGGAACGATCATGACGAGCCGTCCTTTAAGATATATTTTCAACTAGATTGCAATTCAAGTGCTACGAGAATATGGCCGCAGTTTAGGTACACAATGCATGGTTTGTAGAAAGCATTTGAAGAAAAAATCGAGAAAAATTGACTGCTAATATCTTGCTTCTCGGCAACAACGCGCTGATTCACTTGGCGCACATAGCGAGGGATGCTATTCGATAGTATGATTTCCAAAATATCAACCAACTACCTCAAAGCCTAGCCCTAGTGACAATTTTTGTTTGCGGAGCTGAGAAAAATAACATCATCAGTAGAAAGCGATTTTCCGACGATGAAAAAAAGGTCAAGGCGGCCAGAAACCCTCATTTTTCAGAGCTGAATAAAATATTTTTTGGAGGCTGTTGAAAAGATAAATTGGCATTTTAAGGGAGTATTGAGGTTGATAAAAAGACAATTCAGAATAGTATAATTATTTCAGACTTTTCTTTTCCTTAATATCCATACCGAGAATACATTGAACTGCCCGTTGCCCGTGTACATACTTCGACTTCCCAAAGAAGTCTTAGATAAGAAATCATAAATAAAATTCTATTTTTAAAACAATGCGCTATTGATGAATCGTGTGACAGACTTTATCTGATTTTCGTTGCGCATTTATCTCCTTCATCTTTCAATTTCTAACTAGAACCACGCAACCAGCGCATTATCTTTTAGTTGGTATAAACTTTATATAAAGTATAAACTTAACCATTATTATCTAATGATAGATATTAATGGTTACAATAACAGTTAATTAAAAAATACGATATGTAACTTTTTTAAATCGTCCCATTTAGTTATATAATACCTACTCTTCATGTCTATAGAATTATCTTATATATAAAAATAAATTTTCCTTGGTTCGAATTTAATTAGTGGACATAATATTGTTCAACAGATTGCAATACAACTGCCAAGGCATTAGCAAAAGCAATAGAAGTGAGTAATGGTACCTACATTCTAAATTTTGACTAGACGATTCTAAATTTTGACTCCCTTTGAACTCCTGAGTGGAGGCAACAAAAGCTCTCCGTTGCGTTAACTAACTCCCTCAGTTCTGCCTCGAAGGAACGGAACACGGTATGTGAGGGTCTTCGAGACCCTGATTGGAGAAAAAACAGCGCTCTTCTCGGCCATCTGTCATTCTGCATCCTCAACGCATGTCCATCTCCTCTCCATAATGGTGGAAGCGATGGGCGCGCCGGCGTATAACGTCGTTCGTAATGCGGTGGTACCGTCTTATACCCAAGATTCTCCTGAGGCACTTCGTTTCAAATGCAGATACTTTTTGTGCCTGATCTTTGGTGAGGTGCCAGGATTCACATCCATACAGGAGAATGGGCAACACACACGCATCAAACAGTTTACATTTCGTCTCACAAATAAGTAAACCCTAAAAATGTATAGTAAGATATCATTCATATTTTATTTATCTCAAATGATATTAATTTTGTTTGTATTGTTTTCATGTATCATATTTGTTTGTAATAAAGCTATTATTATTATTCATTTTAACAAGAGGGAATGTAGGTAGGTACATGTTTCTTCTGTAGCTGCAATGCGTCTGCTAGCAGCTAGTACCCACCACCTATGTCATAAATATTTTTGGAAGAATTTTGCAATATAGGTATTTATACATTGTTTGTTTGTTTGTTTTACTGTCAGATTTTGCAGATAATAAGGCATTCGTTTGACTTCTGTTTCGGTTTCTCAAGGGAGTGCAATCGTACCGTTTAAACTAGTATTGTGAATTAGTATTGTGAAGAAAAATCAATTGTCAACTGAACATATTTTCTCACGCATGACAACCACCACTGGTTTCGAAATTATGATACATTTATAATGTGCGTGCTCTTATTACATTATTACTAGCTGAACCTTCGAACTTCGTCTCGTGTCAGAATCAATAATCGCCGTAGTTACATAATAATAATATAAAGGTGTCAGTATAGCCGGCGGAACTTATTGCCTGAGGCAATTTTAGTAGCAACATAGTAGCTGAATTAAGAGTCCATTATATATAAGTGAACATAGTACATCGCTATCTACTGAGACTACATGAAACAACATAAGTATATAAGTTTCCGTTTTTATATTAGAAAATGGGAACATTTGGATTTATACGTAGATAGTTTTTGATGCCACATGAAAAAAACACTTAATAAAAATTTGTTTTTATCTAAAAAATAGTTTTTTTTTGGATATGAACACCTTAATCACCTAGCAGTGTGAAATATAACTACCTACCTCATTTACGACCTATTATATCATACTTCGTTCGACGCTATACGCCGGGGCACCCAGCGTGAGCCCAACACCTCCACCATTGTGAGGAGGAGATGGACTTGGCTGGGACATGTGTTAAGGATGCCGAATGACAGTTGGCCGAGGAGAGCGCTGTTCATCCTCCCATCAGGGTCCCGAAGACGAGGAAGACCCTCTCACACTGTGTTCCGCTCCTTCGAAGCAGAGCTGAGGGACATGGACATGGTGTGGGAGGAGGTCATAAACATTGCCCAAGATCGAGCGCAATGGAGAGCTTGTTCTTGTTCCCTCCCTATGCCCCTAAGTGGGGTCTTAAGGGAGTTTGGATTGGATATCATACTTACCAAATGTACAAAAAAAATTTGTTATTTCGGAAGAGTATGGTAGAAAACGTGGTGACATGAAATTTTTATAGGTAGATACATTAGATTTTCGTAAAACAACATATTTTTTTTTTATTAGCAGATATTTTTAAAAATGAATTTGGGCTCACCCAATGTGAACACAAAAACACTTTTGACACCTTTCGCATAAAGCAAAGCTTGTGTTGTGAATGTGGAATTGGTCGGTACCAAGGTTCGAACCCACGACATCCAATACGCTGTTCGTACGAAAGCCGAAAAAAAGCCACCAACCACTTGTTTGATTTGATAACTTATCTCATATTTGGTATGCCATCATAGACACACAAAATGTGAAAATAGCAAAGAGGCAAATGAAGCAGGGGCAGGGTACCTGCGAGGTGATATCAGCAGATTAAAGTGATGTAACAGACCTACAAGTAGGTATTCGGTCATGTACGCGGCATTAGAACAAGGTATCCAAATCGCTTCCAAACAGTAATCTACATAATAATTCAGAAATGTTTGTTTTTTTATTTGCCTTTGACAATACTTTTACCGTATATGTGAACATCACGCTCAAAATACAAATGCTACGTCAGATATTAATATGCCCAGAGCCGTACAAAATGCTGGAGAAGGTTCTTAAATACAATTTGCTGCATTAACTTTAATATATTTAGAGCTATTTAAAAAACTCTATTTTTTTAGGATATTCATACAAATTTCTCAAAAAGACAGTAAGTCATCTTTTGGAAACAAAATTACTCATGTAAACGTTGAATGGAATCTTGGTATTACGGTATGAAAATGTAATAAAATAATTGTAGATTGATTTGTTATACATATAAATGTTATTCAAATCTTATTATTCTCAATAAATAAAGATTTAATGAAAAAAATTGCAAAATGGTTCCAACATTTTGAAGTTTGACAGGCACAAATCACCCTCTATGGGTGGAATGCCTAATTAATTATCACACATTAGATTAGATTAGAGGGTGTAGGGAATGTAGCTAAGATTCAAACCACAGAGCTCTCTTTGAAAACTTGCAAATTATGTCGGTAGGTTCGTATAATATTATGATGTCGGTAAAACAAAAATTGTAAAAGTGTCATTCTTCTTTTTCAGTCAGTTATAGAGGTCTGTTAAGCAATGGGAAGCTAGACTAGAACCTGTTTAATTACCTACCGATCAAGCCTGACAATCGGAATCAAAAACGTAAAGCAAGACGGGTATAAGCTAGTACTTCAATAAAGACATGCCAAAAATATTTGTTAGAAAGAGTAGGTACATAAACGGAACACTTTTTAAATGATTCGAGGCACTTTTTGATGTGTAGGTAGTGAACCTATGACAATTTGAATTTTGCGAACTTCCTCAATGTAGAGTAGGAAGAAAATTAACTGTCCACTTTTTATATTTTTTATATAAGTGTATTTTGTTTGGTTTAAATAATCTTATATATAAAAATGGAGAGCTATTTCCCGATGTCATCGCATCACGCCTAAACGGCTGGACCGATTAAGAAAAACACCAAGAAAAAAATTAAGAAAAATGCATGGAAAATTAGTAAATTACAGAAAACTCCACGTAGACAACCTTATTAGTACTTTTTACCTTATAATTTTTATTCCAATTTTGAAATTTTGACAGAAATTGTCAATTGGTGCGATTGACAGATTGCGGATGGAATATACATGGTTTAAAACAGACGCATCGTTCGGAATCACATTGGTCAAATGATAATTAATTCATCACCATACAAATTGGAATTCAATATTCATAGTTACGAACACAGGACAACGTCTGTCGGGAAAGCTTGTGTGGAAAATAATTGGTTGTCATCTAAGCGATTTTTTTTTTGTTTTTTACAAAATCACATTTTTTTTTAAATGAATCTATGCTCACTCAAAGTGAACACAAATACACTCCTTGACTCTTTCACAGTAAGCTACTTAAAGCTTGTGTCGTGAAAGAGGAAGATGGTCGGCACCTGGGATCGAACCACGACGTCCGCAGTACGAAAGCCGGCGTTGTAACCGCTGGGTCACCAACCACTTCAAATTACTTACATTATTCTGCAAAATAGACACGAAATCCTTATTCTTTCTCTAAAAATCACATTATTCGCGCTATTTGCGTAAAAATACGCCAAATTCGCGTTATTCTCGCAAAAACCACTGATTTCGTGAATAAATTTATTTTATCGCGATCGCGAAAATTTCCAGTCTCTAGCTTAAAATTATTGACAACTTATGAGAAGGCGTAAAGTTGATCAAGAAAGATGTGAATACAACACATCGATCAAAAAAGAAATGGACAGAAGTTAAAGAGTTAGGAAAATCTCAGCAACCACGCATATTTCCAGTAGAAGCAACAGCAAAGTATGCGTGGATGGAAAGCGTCAGAGGTCCATTCTCTCTACCTGCCCTTTTTGGGAAACGGTGTGAAGTTATAGTAAGAGTATCCAGCAGATTAACTGGAAAAACCACCTCAGGGATTAGGGTTTTTGACTTGGCAACTTCTTTTGATCGGTCTTAATATGTATTGCATTGAGGATTAAGGTAGAGTTAAGTTTTAAAGAACTTTTTGCGGTAAATAGGTTTGGGTTGGCTGGAAGAGATCCTTCGGGATAAGTCCGCCCTTTGAATCTTTAAATGTTTTTATAAAAATTGTTTTTATTACACAATAAAGCTTTATTAATTATATTATTTATTTATATACGTCTATAAGACAGATAGTCCCGTCGGAAAGCTTTGGACCGGGACACCAACTACTTTACCCAACTTGGAAGACACTCAACGGATTACAGAAACATGCTCAGGTGGGGTTTTAGTTTGGAAGAGGATGTCTCCTGTAGCTGCGGCGAGACTCAAAGTCACGAACATCTCCTCACTTGCCGAGATATGCAGGACCTAATCATGAGTAATGACAATGCTGTTGCGGCTGCAGAATATTGGAGTGGAGTGGTCTAGTGGATGGGTAAATAAGTAAGTTTGGATGCAGATAGATGGAGTCAGTCAAATCACCATCATAGGTCATTCATTTCAGCCATTCTTGTCACTTGTTTGCTGTGTGACTTGTGATATTTCCCAAAGGCATTTATCTACAGGCCTTTTGTGTCCACAATGATTCTTCGATTTGCGTTTCAACTTTAAGATATATTTACCCCAATTCCCTATCAGATCCGCTAAAATTGAGCATCAACTAAAATTTTATTTCGCGGGCAATTCCATGTGATTTCAACAAATCCGAGCAAAATTGCTTAAGAAATCGATCGAAGACAATATTGATTGTTGTTTTCAAGAGAGGTGTCTGAAAAAAATGACACGATTTTGATATAATATAATAAGCGGTTCCTCTAAATTGACCGAATAGCGGGTTATTTTAGAGGAATTGTGACAATTTAAGCACAGTCAGTTTTAACTTACATTTTTCATACACTTTTTTGGTGGATTCTTAATTTTAGCGGATCTGATAGCGAATAGGGATAAAATTGTGATCAATTTTGGGATGGTTGTTGTAGAAACTTTGTAAAGGTTCATTTTTATAACTTTCTTCAATTTTACTTTTTATTACAAGTTTGTAAGTTTTTATATAGGTATATGATTAATATTTTTGATTTTTTCAAAATAATTCATAGTTGTTGTAAAACGAAGACGAGGAAGACCCTCTCACACTGTGTTCCGCTCCTTCGAAGCAGAGCTGAGGGACATGGACATGGTGTGGGTGGAGGTCATAAACATTGCGCAAGATCGAGCGCCATGGAGAGCTCTTGTTGCCTCCCCTTGCCCCTAAGTGGGGTGTAAAAGGGAGTTTGTTGTTGTTGTAAAAAAAATGTTAAAACTATGTCAGTAAGTAAACACACAGTTTTATTCGAGATATGTGTGACTATTATTTGTCAGTGCTTTACATAAAATACCCGGGCTTTTTAAATACATTTTTTAAATTTTTTTTATGTTGTTCATTTATTAATACATTATGATTATAATAATATTGTGTTGTGATGTATATATTTAACGACTTCAAGGTCCTGTAAAGGCTAAGGGATGAAAAAGAATTTAATAAATATATAAAAATATGTAGTAGGTACCTAAGAAATTAAAATGAAACAAAAAAAAAAAAACAAAACGAATATTTTTATAATACGAACGCTTCTCTGCCATATTATTATTCAGAATAGCAAAGTACAGAAACAGGGAAACAATGGACATAAAAACGGCAAAGTACATAAAAGAATGATAACAATGGCCAAATGCTTACCTCAAACATTCACATACAACAGAGATGGAAACAGTACTACAACCAATTACTGAATGAAACTTATCCACGTGGCCACATTGACGAACTAATACCAGTGTTAGGACCAATTCAGGAAATCACCAAAAGGGAAGTAGAGGATGCCGTCTCAAAAATGGCAAATAAGAAGGCTACTGGACCGGATGAGATCCCCGCTGAATTGTGGAAGGCACTGGACAAAGATGGAATCACTTTTCTTATTGAAATCTTTAATCGCATAATGTATGACAAACGTATACCTGATAGCTGGAGACATAGCTTTATTGTACCATTTTACAAAGGCAAAGGAGACGCACGTTTGTGCGAAAACTATAGAGCTATTAAATTAATGCCACATACAATGAAGATATGGGAACGCATAATACACCAACGACTGTGCAAAATTACAAGCATAACAGATATCCAGTGTGGTTTTGTTACTGAAAAATCTACCACAGATGCGATACAGACCGTAAGGATTGTGATGGAAAAGTTTAAAGAGTGCAAAAAAGATCTGCATATGGTTTTCGTTGATTTGGAGAAAGCTTTTGATCGAGTCCCAAGAACACTGATATGGAGAGCCTTAAGAAAACAAAATGTGCCAGAATTTTACATAGATATTATAAAGGACATGTACACTGCAATAGAGACCAAAGTTAGAACTGTGGCGGGCACAAGCGAGTCGTTCAGCATAGGAGTTGGGGTACATCAGGGTTCGGTTCTTAGCCCACTCCTATTTAATCTTGTAATGAATGATCTGACTGAGGATATACAGAGGCCAACACCATGGAATATATTATATGCCGACGATATTGTGCTGATGGGTGAGAATGTTGCAGATGTGCAGAATATGATGAATGATTGGCAAAGAGCTTTAGAGGACAACGGGTTGAGAATAAGTCGAACGAAAACAGAACATATGCCATGCTATTTCTCCAATAACTTAACAGACACAGGACAACGTATTTACCTCCAAAACACACCATTACCCCAAACAACATCCTTTAAATACCTGGGCAGCGTGATAACACCTCAATGTGATGCGGATGAAGATGTCACCCACCGCATTAACACAGGATTGCTAAAATGGAGGTCCCTCTCTGGAGTACTGTGTGATACAAAAATGCCAGTGAGAGTAAAGGGTCAAGTATACAAGACCGCAGTAAGACCCGCAATGACATATGGCTCTGAATGTTGGGCATTAAAACAGAAACACCAACAAAGCATGCACACTGCAGAGATGAAGATGGTCAGATGGGCTGGAGGAGTAACCAGACTCGATAGAGTTAGAAATGTCCATGTCCGAGGAAGTTTCAAGGTCGCACCCATAACCGACAAAATAACGGAAAACAGGCTTAGATGGTATGGGCATGTCATGAGACGACCACAAGACAACATGATCCAGAGAGCCATGGACATTGAAACTCCAGCCAGGAGACCAGGCAGACCACCCGCCACATGGTTGTCGAGCATCAATAGGGACCTAAAAGAATGCGAAGTGGAGCCAGAGATGGCGTTGGACAGAAAATCTTGGCGCAACAGGACACGGAGAGCCGACCCCAAATAATGGGACAAAGGCGAGGGCGAAGAAGAAGAAGACGAACGCTTCTCTGCCATAAAAAAATGTATAATTAGGGGAACTCCAAAAAGGGTAAGTGATTTTTTTTTAGTGAATAGTGGAAAAAGTGAGCTTATTGAGGAAGAATGTGGAATTGAAATTACTGCTCTATTAAATGAAAGTTGTTTACATGTCGAGTTTGATGCTTTGAAGAATTGATGTTAGTAAAATAATAAAGAGGCTGAAAATAGAGCTGTAACTTGCGAGAAAGTGTGGTCGATAAAGAATGAAGTGGATCGAATCCATTATAAAAAAAGTGGTCATAAGTAAACGAAATAGAAGAAGGTCATAAGAAAAGGTTCGTCGTTGAAAGAAGCAAACGAAGTGTGCCTGGATTGGTTACCGTCTCTGAATGGGACGAAGAGGGACACAGGTCCCCAGGATGTCAAATCCTGCCCGGGGCATGGGATTTTTCCACACGTTGAACATGTTGAAAATTTTCATAATATTCGGGGATTTGAATATTACCACCTAATGGCGAACCTTGTTAACGTAAAGTGATCACGCTAAGCCGGCCTTGTTAGGGCTAATTATGTATTAATTTGACGCTTTATAATATTTACACATAAAATTGTTGCAATATAAATGGGTATTACGCAGTTGGAAATAGTGGAGTGCTAGATGATATCGATGCTTTGTCAAACTTAAAAAAAAACGTTAAACGAACGCACTCTAATCAAAGCACGACTGCTCAGTAATTATACGTTGAGGTAGGCACTGCTCATCTACTTAGGTTACCTGTATTGTTCTCCAGCGTCTAGCGGAGGCAGCGCAACATTATTCATCTGACACTTTCGTAACGCGACATAAACATCATCAGACTTTAGGCAACACACATACACACACGCATGCGCACGCCAAGAACAATGGAATGCGAACTTTCATTTTTTATTCAAAGAAATAATAAATAGGAGTCATCATAGATATTGAATTAGTATGATACATTCTATAATTATTTCATAATCCACTCATATTCCGTTCCTTCGAAGCAGATCTGAGGGATTTGGACATGGGAGGAAGTCATTATTTGTTTATTATAATTTTTTTTTTCACCCTTAAAGAGTTTTTTTTTTTTTTAATGAATCTGTGCTCACTCGAAGTGAACACAAATACACTTTTGACATCTTTCACAGTAAGCAAATGCTTGTGTCGTGAAAGCGGAAAATGGTCGACACGGCCGGGATTCGAACCCACGACCTCCGCACGAAACAAACAAACGAAAAGTTGTAACATTAAAGAGGCTGAGAGGAGGTCGCTTCCGAAAACTAGTTTATGTTGATAAATAAATGATAATTTTATGTATTGTAGCAAAAATTGAAGACTCATTTTTTCTGTGAAAATGGACAACTAACAAATACCCTTGGCCGAAAAAATATAAAAGCCCTTTGACGGTGTTAATTATTTGAATAAATAAATATAAAAAAATAAATGATTTTTTAGCATCTTTAGTGTTATGAAATAAGAAAGGGAAGGAAGACCAGGTAAACAAGAGAAAAAGGAAAGGTTGTGTGAGAAATGGTATGTCGGTGAAAGCGAAAGAAGTGTGAATGGATAGAAAAGAGTATAAACGGTCCATTCTCTCCGCTTACCCTTTAGGGGACACGGCGTGATGGGTAAAAAAAATAGTAGCTATATACCTTAACTTACCATGCTACGACGATATATAAGGTAAAACATTTATTATGTACCTTTTCTATGTATTTAGAATCGATTGGATATCAAGCTGTCAAAAACTGAGTAAAAGTGTCCTGCGAAGAAATAACATAATTGCTGGGACGGGCTAAGTTTGAAACTTTTCAATAAATTAGGTACATGTACCTACTTACAAAAGTTCTCACCCCATCTAATATGATAACATTCTATTCCCAGCAATGACTTATTAATATTAAGATATTAGTTTCGGACGTGTGTCATTAGTTGAGACTCTTCAAAGTGTAACTTGGGGGAGGATTCAAAACAAAACATTCTCAAACTAGGAATTATTATTTTTACTCTATTTTTATATAGCACTCTTTGCGCTACATACTGAAAATAGTTATAATACAAACATCTTTGGTTTTTTTTTTAAGGAAGATTCTGTTCAATTTCATAGGTAGGTAGATCTAAACATAACTAAGACGTGTTTTAACCTATCTGGTACTACTATGACTGTGCATGTACGGTTAGGGAAATGTCGAAAGCATTTTACACCTATATATTTGCGAAAAAAGTACTTTTTCAAATTATTTGATAAGTTTTCACATGACTGTAGATAGCGTGTTTCAACACGCATCGCAGGAAAGTTGATTCAAAGCCTGCCTCCGACAACGCTGGAGAGGTAAAAATGTGGATCAATGGAACCCATGGTGAATAGTTTCTATAAAGTTCCAAATCTACCTAAAAAAATCTTCAAATATTCGAAAAGTATAATATCGTAAAGTACTTTTTGTCTGAAAAAAAAAAATACTAAAGCCACCATTATTTTTAATCCTGTTTATAGGCAGTACCAGACAGGTTAAGAATGACGAAAGGCAGCTTATATAGAAGAACTTCTTGCAATGAGGATTCCGAAAACGTGTTGGCCCTATCAAGATCTAACTCACTGAAGTACGTCTTTTATTGTCTCCCTGTGCCATTAATCAATCATGTTTGAATGTGTAGAGGAGGTATGTTCACCAATTTGAGAATAAACGAATAGAATCAGGAAGACCAAATATGCGCAGACTTAATCAGATGGGCTCATCTCAGATTTCCGATGTTTGCCATGGTTTCTTGAATTCACGACCATCTATGAGTGAGAATAAAGATTTTGGTAAAAAAATACAAGTTATGCAGCCTCCGGCATAGCCACGAGGCTCTTTTTCGACTTTTACCCGTGAAGGTGACTATAAATTTCTCTACTATTAGTTACTCTTGTACTAATACAACTTCTAGTTCAGGCTCATAGCATTGTGAAATCATACATAGGATTTCTTCTCCTACCCTGTCTTTCCTATTGATCTTCTCTTCATTAATGGTCTGTAGAAGCGTTACTTCACGCCCCTGTGTATTTGATCAAGATTTTTTTATTTAAAAAAAAAATAGCTCACTTAAGAATGTCTGCATCGGCATCTATTTATTTAGGAAATTTAAAGTAAATATAGTTTGACAAACTTTGGATTTTATTCAAAAACTTTCCTAAACTATGATCACACCTTCTAAGTTGAATGTTTTCAAAAAGTTTCTATCGACAGCAGTATGTTGTCTTTCAGATGAGTGACAACTTTAAGTCAAGCATCGTTAAGCCCTTCTGTGTCTTCCAAGACTCAATCCAATATGAATACTATTGGGGAAAGGGTATGTTTGTAAAATCGTTTTTTTTTTTTGTTATACATTCATAATATTAGCCTGCCTTATTCTTGTAACAATAATACCATAATATTTGCCCGAATTTGCCTTATTCTTGTAACAATACCATAATATTATTTATCCGTTAACCATTCCCTCTTTTGACTTAAGAATCCTCGCCTGTTATAAAAATCTGAGTAAGCACCTCCTTGTCTGTTGAAGATCGTCCAGGGTTTTTATTTTAATATTAATTCTGTGATAGATTTTTGTTCCAAAAATATCAAGTATTTTTTTCATCGTCTTGGCAGCGAATTTTTAATGACGGTACTACTTAAGAAGAGATATTTTACCCATCACGCCGTTGGGTAAAATAAGGGGGGGGGGTTAAAATAAAGAGATATCTTATTCTGTCAAAATCAGCTATTGCTTTCTCCTCAACCCTATGCCTATCCCTTATAAGCAATTGTACAAATCTGGATGTTTTTACATCTAAAAAGCTATATTTGAAAAAACAGTCAGTATTTAATGCAATTGAGAGCTCTTGATGCCTCCTTATGCTCCTGAGTGGGCTTAGGCCTCCCGCATTGTGGGTTGGTTTGGGGGGATCCGCGGCGGGCCTGATTTGTGTGGGGCCGGCATTTCGGTTTGGTTGCTTTGATCGAGCTGGGGGGTCGGTTCGTGCGGGTCGGGTTTGCTGCGGATTGGTCTCTTCCGGACTGGCTTGCGTAGAGTGGGGGACCTTAACGGGAGTATGTATGTATGTATTTAATCAGCAATAGTTTAAAAATTAAAAAAAAAACAATCCCAACATTAAAACAACGGTCATAAACATTGTTGCCTGCCTATGCTCCTGAGTCCTGAGTATAGGTTGTAAAAGGGAGAATTGATACCTTTTTCCGAGTTCGTGATAGATAGCCAACAATGAATCAAACAATGTACGAAATAGATTCATACTACAACAAACTTTGAAAAAACAATTTTGTATTCATTTCAGTCATCTGGTGCTGAAGAAATCAAACAATACACGCGGTTCCTCCGAATATGCTTCAAGGCAATCGGAATGATGCCGATCTTCTCCTACACAAGCAACATCTATCTTCGCATCATCAACGTCTCTTTCATGTTGTTTATCAACTTCATCAGCATCCATATCAGCATATTCTCTATCGCCGACGTTCTCCTGAGGTGGGATGGCAACATCTTCAACTTGACCTTTAACATGATCAACACTATCATCTATATCACAAACACCATGCTTCTATTCTATTTTCAGGTTGGTAATGGAGTTGTTGATTGATTATTTATTTGTACTTTATTTCTCGAGTATTGTTGTTTCTGTTGTAACTTTGTTCAAATCCTGTTCCAGTTTAACATTAAGAACTTTCTCACTTTGCTGAATACCTTGGATGAGACATTCAGGTTCCATTCGCTTCCTGGTCTCACTCTGCTCAACATGACTCCATCGTTTAAGAAAGCCCGCTTCTTAAGCATCACCTTTGTCGTGTCTTGTCTGATGGGTGCCCTGCATTGGGCTCTATTACCGCTTTTCTATCCAGGTTCTTTTTTAAAGCTTTTATAAAGATATCATCATCATAATAGCACTGTGTTTGATAATTTTAACATTTTCGATTTCAGTTGATGAAAATGGCAAGAAAACGTTACCATTAAAAGTCTGGTACCCAGTGGATGTCCAACTCTCTCCGTATTACGAAATGGCATATTTTTTCCAATTTTTGGGTCAAATTATGGTAGCAATGGTATTCGCCAATTTCGGTAATACAAAAAATTAATGCACATACTTTACTGAAAAAAAAAACAACGTTCGCTGATATTTCCGTACATGAAAATTTTAGGAATATTATTTTTATCCGGCTGCGTCTTGATTTGCGGCCAATTTGATATCCTCTGCTGCAGTCTGCGGAACCTTCGCTATGTCGCATTGAGGAGGAGCGGATATCCTATAACCAGACTTATAGAAGTCGCTGGCTATTCTTTGAATGGACCAAACAGATGCACACTTCCAGAAGAAGAGGTGAGCGATTGACTTTAAGACAAAACATTCAAACAACCTTGAATGAAAGTAATGAATTTCGTGGCTTTGTTAGGATGGACAGTATCAGGGAACTAACGCCGAAATTCTCGATTCACGCCTCGTAGTGAGTCTCTCTGGATTGCGGATGGACGAGACGGATGTTATCAAAAAATCTAAATCGGTGAGACCAAAGGGCCAAAAAAGTTTATCGTTACTTAGAAGAAAGGTTTCTTTTAAAGAGTTGGAAAAATTGAATGACGAATTCAATCGAACAGGTGAGTTGTGAATATTTTGGAATAGGCGTAGGTTTTTTTAAAGGATTTTATTTTAAAATGGGAGCTTTTTGCCTAGATGGTTACGACGATTACAAAAAGGAAATCGTTGATGTGGTCGTTGAGTGCGTGCGTCACCACCAGGAGATTCTCAAGTACTGCGAGCTGTTTCAAGATTTCTGCAGCATGCTGTCAATGTTCAAAATGTTTCAAATCACCCTTTTGATATGCGTGATATTTTACTCCTTCAGTGTCGTAAGTATCAAATACCTACTTAAACTTTTTTTCGATAGATGGCAGTAGAGTAGGACTGAATGTTCAATGTGAAATAATTTCAGAGCTTTCAAATAACCATACTGGAGTACGGCACTTTGGCTATGACAGATTTGTTCGTGCTGTGCTATTTTGGAAACGAAGTGCGCTTGAGTGTAAGTTATTAACATAATTTGATTGACTTATTAGTTCCAAAAACAGAAAATAAAAGACAGAAATTAATTTCTAGAGTTGCAAAGTTGCCGATGTTGCTTGCACTGGACCTTGGCATATCATGGACAAAGCAGTTTTTCGAGTTTTGATGCCCCTCATCATCAGGGCATCTCGCCCAGTTTTGTTTTCAGGCGGCAGTTTCTATATGCTCAATCTGGAAAACTACATTGGGGTAAGCAATAAAAAAACAATTTTAAAATCACATTTCATTTACTATGGAGCCATCTACCGATTTGATCTTTAATAGAAAAAATGATAACATCAACTATGCATAGCATTATTCTAACAGTTATAGATAATAAAATATTATTATGGTATGACATAAATGTTTTGTGATAAATTCAATAGATGTCTCATTACCTATTTTGCAGGTGTTGAAGGCATCGTTTTCTTACTTCACGGTTTTGAGGAATATAAACGAAAAAAAATAATTAAAAAAGTGGGTACTTACTAGTGTAAATGCATAAGCAGGTAAAGTGATCTATATTTCTTAGAAATTTAAAATTATTTAACTAGTGTAAACATTAAAATTAGATCCACTCTATAAAATTGTGCATTTTAATTTTTAACATTTGATAATAATGCCAGGAGGTAAGCCCTTATAAGGCTTTATATATTTATTTTTTGATTTATTTTGAGATCATTTACATAGTTAAAATAGTTACAATATATTTGAACAATAACAATATAAAATACAACGTTTACTCTCTCTTAAAGCTTGTACAAGCTTGTGCAAAGAGATGTTATGTTTATATTTTGCCTCTTCCAAAGATTCAACATGACACACACCTACCTTTTTTCAGGGAGTAAATATTTATGCTCGATCCATAAACTATTTAGTTAGTTAAAACCCCATCTATCCTTCCATCTTTCCCACCCCATCGACCTCCCTTTCCTTTTTCCTTAGAGTTTGTTTTCTTTTATTCTTTGCTTTGTTCTTCTTTTGTAAAATTTAAATAAAACGATTTTTATCTTTTCCACAATTTATTTTGTCCCTGACATGTTTCGAAAGGACACACCTTTCATGCTCACAGGGTTTGGTTTGAGTTTCACCAAACCCTGTGAGCATGAAAGGTGTGTCCTTTCGAAACATGTCAGGGACAAAATAAATTGTGGAAAAGATAAAAATCGTTTTATTTAAATTTTATTTAAATTAATTCCACCAAGTATGCATGTTCAACAATTAGTTAATCTTATTTTTGTGTTTTTTTTTCTTTCATTATATTGGGGTTAGTTGTTAGAGACTGCGACTTCGTTGTGGTAAGCTCGCCCTCTGTATGTTGATTCTGTGATATTTTTGTTATGTGAAATTTTATGTGTTCATACTACTACCAATGCACAGAAAAGTATAAATAAATAAATAAATAATAACGAACATAATATGGGTAAATAAAGGTACCTAAGTACTTTTTCATTAATTTACGAAGACGTCTCCCTTTATGGGCAAAAGGGTGTTGGATTACGCTTTCCTTTCTGTCTACTCCGTCTTTAAACCCTACTCAGAGGCATAGGGAGGCAACAACAGGTCTCCATTGCGCTTAAATTTGCGCAATGTTTATGCATGGTCAACGACAGAGGGTACACCAGCTTTTCCTTCCAGCCTTGTAAATTTTCTATGTCATTCAGTTTGCATCAATCCTTAATCCTTTCCACATCCCCAAGCTATCTCATCTTATTGACATTCATAATAATACTTACTTCAATACACATAGGTACTTTTCCATATCCCACAGAGTCTTTCCACATTCTTCTTCGTAGAGCTCTCATCTCAGATAACAATGAAATAACATAAAAACATAATATTCATCACTTTTTATTAAACATTGTGGGAGCTTAATATAAAACATGGATAAAAATAATATCTAATATAGAATAGACAACATATAGGCATTCTACATAATATTTACAATAATTTAAATATAAGGCCCTTGTAAACGGAAATTTTTTCTATAAGCATCCGTAATATCCGTAGAATAACGACGAATCTAGAAAAAAAAAATATACGGAAAAACGATACCTATGTGCCTACTTTGTATGTCCCAAGAATAACGACGTAGGTATCTATTTTTTTGTCATTATATTTTTGTGAATAAATAAAATCTACATTTATATGATTTCAAGAAAGTAATTTTATGAATTGATAAATATTATTTTATACAATAATAGATTATGAAAACAATGATATTGAAAAATAGTAAGCCCATTAAAAAATAAATCGCTTCAATGAATACAGATACTTCGTTATTCTACGAATATGACGAATTTATTAACAAGTATTAAAAAAAATATACATATTTTTGTCAGACATGAAAAACGATATTTATTTCGTAAGTGGTAGCCATTTTCTGATTCGTATACTTTTAACCAAGCCAACCAGGCTTTTCCAAAACATTTTCCATTATCTCTCGCAAAACTTCAGGTGTTATGGCGACGATTTTATGTTTTTTGGCTTATTAATGTATACTTTATTATGATTAAATTTCCCAAAAAAAAAACAGTTAGAAGCTGTTATTAAATCCAATGGAAATCGCTTGTTGGCAAAATTTCACAACAGTGTCCGCTGAATCAAAATAATGGAACGTTTATTTGAAAAATAAAGTTCTACAATAATTTTGGTTATTTGTTTGATTCAATATAAATCGATTTTTAATTTCAAAAGGCTTAATTATATAAAAAAAACTAGCTTATACCCGTCTTGCTTTACGTTTTTGATTCCGATTGTCATGCTTGATCGGTAGGTCATTAAACAGGTTCTAGTCTAGCTTCCCATTGCTTAACAGACCTCTATAACTGACATAAGCACAGAAAAAGAAGAATGACACTTTTACAATTTTTGTTTTACCGACCTCATAATATTATACGAACCTACCGACATAATTTGCAAGTTTTCATAGAGAGAGCTCTGTGGTTTGAATCTTAGCTACATTCCCTACACCCTCTAATGTGTGATAATTAATTAGGCATTCCACCCATAGAGGGTGATTTGTGCTATAAGTATAAAAGTCGCTGTCAAACTTCAAAATGGAGGAATCATTTTGCAATTTTTTTCATTAAATCTTTATTTATTGAGAATAATAAGATTTGAATAACATTTATATGTATAACAAATAAATCTACAATTATTTTGTTACATTTTCACACCGTAATACCAAGATTCCATTCAACATTTACATGAGTAATATTGTTTCCAAAAAATGGCTTACTGTCTTTTTGAGAAATTTGTATGAAGATCCTAAAAAAATAGAGTTTTTTAAATAGCTCTAAATATATTAAAGTTAATGCAGCAAATTGTATTTAAGAACCTTCTCAAGCAGTTTGCACGGCTCTGCGCAGATATCATATCTGACGTAGCATTTGTATTTTGAGCGTGATGCTCACATATACGATAGAAAGCAGACAAACATTTCTGAATTATTATGTAGATAAACAAACTTAACTTAAACAGTTATAGGGAATTCTAACCACAACGCTCCCCAATACATCGCACCACTCGAAAAAATACTTCCAGTATAGCTCGGGATACATTTTAATTAATTTATGAAATGAAAAGCGTGAATTATTTTAATGAAATATGTCGCACCTCTCGGCTGTATGTAATTAGGTACTAGTTCTAGCAACTGGACGACTAAACGTTTATAGAGAAAAGAGGCTAATATCATTCATCCTTGCTATAATGACAAGCCACACTCAAATAATTACTTGTCTTCTCTCAGCAACACAACAATTATTATTTGTTCAATTGACACAACTAGCTAACGAGTGCAAATATTATATTATTTTATCTCAACTAATTATAATGGACGATCATGCTAACAGCTGATGTATGAAGAAATCAAAGAATCTGTAAGTAACATCAAAAGAAGCCGAAAACAATTGATTCTTAGTTATGAGTATGAATACTCCCAATCAAAGGCAATTCGAATCACTAAAAATAACCCTGAGACAGCAGTTAGAGTAAATTCCAAACATATTTTGTCGCAATTAATTGAGAAAAATCAATTTAAATACAGCACAATAGGATTTTTAGTACAAAAAACAACACATCGCAGTGACAGTTAGATTGAAAATAGCGGAGATTGATGAGATTATGAGGATGCATGTTCTTATCGAGGTTCCCAATTTTTTTGATATCACGCCACTCATTCGTTCATATTGGACAGAAATCACGCCACTCATTCGTTCATATTGGACAGAAATCACGCCACTCATTCGTTCATATTGGACAGAAATCACGCCACTCATTCGTTCATATTGGACAGAAATCCATCGAAATTGTACACGCTACAATTCATTAAAAACACTTTATGTAGGTATATCCCTAGGTGCTCTATCTAGACAAAAACAGCTCTCCGTAGTCTAAAAACAGTTCTTGGAAAACTACTCTAGCTAGAAACTCTCTACAATGTAACGGTACCTTCTTCTTCAGCTTATCGCCGTCCACTCCTGGACGAAAGCCTCCTCCATGTTCCTCCATGTCGATCTCTCCTGCGCAGTCTGTATCCATAGCACCCCAGCGTGTCGCTCCAGGTCATCCCTCCATCTCATCTGTGGTCTTCCTACACTTCTTCTCGTGTCTCTCGGTCTCCAATTCAGCAGTATTTTGGTCCATCTTTCGTCAGTAGCTCTAGCAACATGTCCTGCCCATTTCCATTTTAGAGCGGTATACGGTACCTTAAGCTGATATTATAATACTAGAAAAAGTTCATAATATACATTAGATTAAATCTAGCTTAAATTATCCAACTTTGAAGACTGCTTAAAAAATATATTGTTGGCATTATCACTTAACAAAAAATATAATTTCAAATTTATTCTCGTTCACATTGTCCTTATTAAAATTTAAATAGAACTAGGCTAAATGGCAATCAAAATATCACATTATATTTATCAAAATAACAGCAACAGCATTTGTATAGGACGGTCGTAAATTCTACAAAATACACTCGAACCTTTCATTACGAGGTATTCGCTTAACGGATAAAGCCCTACAGTCAAAATGATCTTAGCATCAAATTATAAAAGTTCTTCGTAGTACATTTTTAAAATAATTTTGGTTCAGTGTTAGACTTCTTCGATTCAGTTCGTTCAGATGATATAGTTGAGCTGAGTCAAGTTCCGCCTGTGCAGGTCCACGAGCATAGCCAAAGCACCTTGAAAGCCGGCGTTGAAATTGATGTCCACTTCCGAAAATACGTAGTCCATTCTTTTGTCTTCGAAAATATCATTTTCATTTGGTCCAGATACAAGCGCTCCGTACAGAATTTGAGGATTCGGAGCGTCTCTTTTGGAATCTTCCCAGCTGCAATGTTTTGGACGATCTGGACAGGAGCTGAAAGTTAGAAAAATCGAAATCATCTGATTTAGGATCTATTAACATTTTACATTTTGGAATGAATAAAGGGCATAAAATTTGTTATAGGTAATTGAAGTCATCCTCAAAAAATCAAAGTAGGAAGGCATAAATCTGGTTCAAAAGACGTGCAAGAAGGATTGGATACGAAGTGAAGGTAAATACATGGTAATAATGAGGATGACCGAGGGGATAAACCCCAGGGAACAAACACGTCATGAGTTGTCCTGTTTGCAAGTGGTGTATGTGGACACTAGGCAATAGACATGCGCTGTTCCTCCTACGTGGAACTTAAAAGGACTGTTTTTGTCTGTTATGGACAGGGATGCAGAGAAAGAGTGGTCAGTACTGCTGCCAAAAATCGGAAAATTGTGAAAGACAAGAAAAAATCACCAATCTAAAAAAATCTTCTACTATTTATGATTACAGTGCTGACATTTTTACTCTCAATTTCTGTAGAAAATGGTAAAAAAGTAGGCGAATTTGATCTATTTTGCGCAATGAGGTGGGTCATAAGGCTGATCATACTCATCTCACTGGCAAGCGTTTTTGTCAGGCAAATGATCTGACTTTAACTGTGTTAAAAAGTTTTAAATTCGTGTATTTTTATCATTCTCTCCAGAAGTGGAGTAAGTAGACTTTCTAGCTACCACTGCCGTTGAACCGACAAAAAGTCAAACCAGCTGGGCTATTCTCGTAGCGTTCTTAATTCGAACTTGACTGAAATTTGTTCTTAAAATGACGGATTGGACTAGACCGCGTTCTTAAATTAGTTTGTATTCATACTTTTTTTTTTAAATTTTAGCGCATTTAGGTCCGTGACTACAGTTTTTAAACTGATACTGATTGCTTACGAGAATAGCCCTTCAGGTTGGATAATTTCTTCTCGAAATCTAGCAAATAAAAATTTAGCAGGTATGTACTGACAGTTGTACAAAGAATATGTGGAAAGACTCCGTGGGACCATAGAAAGGAGGAGAATATTAGGTTGGAATGTGGTATGGAAGTTAGAGTTTATAGGATAGGCAAAAGAATTTATATGGCTGAAAAGAAAGGTCTATAAAAACGTGGGCGATCGAAAATGACGTGGATCTAAGATATCGATTCCGTCCTTAAGCAAATGAAGCAAAGCCAATAGGGGAGGTTGTATGAACGTAATTTTGGTGCATGATTTTTGATTGATAAAATGAGATCTAGATTATGATGTGGAAGGTCATTGAAACTGTGCGAGAACGAGCACTCTTGTTGCCTCCCTATGCGCCTAATTGGGGCCCATAAAAAGGGAAAATTAGAATTAGATTGGATTAAATGAAGACGTCGATAGCCAAATTTCTTGGAGCTACACACTTCATGAATATCTTTTTTTTTTTTCAATATTGAGTTGGATTGCCAATATTGAAAAAAAAAAAAAAAAAGATATTCATGAAGTGTGTAGCTCCAAGAAATTTGGCTATCGACGTCTTCATTTAATCCAATCTAATTCTAATTTTCCCTTTTTATGGGCCCCAATTAGGCGCATAGGGAGGCAACAAGAGTGCTCGTTCTCGCACAGTTTCAATGACCTTCCACATCATAATCTAGATCTCATTTTATCAATCAAAAATAATTCACTTTTGTATTGGAATACGTAGATTCCCTCTCAGTAGAGGCCATAAGAACGATATTAATTTCATTTTATATACCTGGCTGGATGATGAGGTTGTGTTGGAGGGTTGTGTCCAAAGCCCACAACATAACTCCTCCCTGCATCCCCCAGCATGTAGTCGATCTGCTGTTGGGCGAAGCGTCTATAGGTGGTTGAAGAGATACCAAGGTTCGCTGCCTGAAATTTTCAAATAAGTACACTTAAAATATCTCGTATGCAAAATGCAAAACATTCCTTTTTTGGAACCTCAGATTTCAATGGATGATATTTAACTTGATCCACTTATGGTCTGTTTTTCTATCAATGCAGGGAAGAACGTTGTTTATTGTTTGTCGTTATTTTCAAAAACGGCCCTCTTGAACTTTCCAAATGTCACCGTAGAGACTGCCGTAATACACGGCCGGTACCGATGCGTCGACGCTCGCTCCAAGGAACCCAATGCATAAGGGATTTTTGTCTTCTACTAAAAGCTGGCTAAAACATTATTATTTATAACCTTTTGGGTGGCAAATTATATTTTTTTATGAAATTTCAAACCTGTTAATATCTGATCAGCAAATTATATAAGTCAACAAAGCATAGATGTGCTGTAAAGGCATATTTTTATGTAGGACATTCTGTTGGGAATTCCGGAAACATTTCTTCAACTTAACAGTGCACTTTTCCTAACGAATGTGAAGGACCATATTTTGAAGGCCACGAGCATGGCCAATCAAAAATGCTGCATCCGGTATTTCAAACAACTGTCTAAGAATCTTGAGCCAAAAGCCTTTTTTCCGGTAGGATATGACTTTATCCATTTTTTTTTTGCAATTTTTTTCAAAATCTGATTTCTTAAATATTGAGTCGAACTTGCTGAGTGGAGAAGAATGCATAAGTGAAGGGGTATTTACTTACTTGTAGACACAGGAAGGCAACATTGGCAGCGTGCTCAAGAGCTCCATAGCGTTCGATACAGAGCAATCCCTTAGGGGATCTCTTTTGTCCATTGGCCTGGAAATCGCAGAAGTTCTTGGACTCCTGTCTGTATTCATTCCTGTGAGTGGCCTCTGCTAGTAGAACCTGCACCCCGGCTACTCTGTGGCCTGTCGAGAACTCATTTGGTCTCTCCTGGAAAATAATGATATTGTGAGATGGAGCAGACCAACAAGGTAATTTTGAAAAGAACCGATGGTGGAATTCTGAAAGACGAAGCCTACAGAGAAGAACGCTGAAAAATGGAGAGGGAACCAGTGAATAACTCCTGAAATAAACTATAAGTTATAAACTATAAGTTATAAACTACTAGCTTATACCCGTCATGCTTTACGTTTTTTATTCCGATTGTCAGGCTTGATCGGTAGGTAATTAAACAGGTTCTAGTCTAGCTTCCCATTGCTTAACAGACCTCTATAACTGATATAAGCACAGAAAAAGAAGAATGACACTTTTACAATTTTTGTTTTACCGACCTCATAATATTATACGAACCTACCGACATAATTTGCAAGTTTTACTCTCTCTATGGTTTGATTCTTAGCTACATTCCCTACACCCTCTCTAATGTGTGATAATTAATTAGGCATTCCACCCATAGAGGGTGATTTGTGCTATGTGTGATGAAGGCAGCTGTCAAACTTCAAAATGGAGGAATTATTTTGCAATTTTTTTTCATTAAATCTTTATTTATTGAGAATAATAAGATTTGAATAACATTTATATGTATAACAAATCAATCTACAATTATTTTATTACATTTTCATACCGTAATACCAAGATTCCATTCAACGTTTAGATGAGTAATTTTGTTTCCAAAAGATGGGTTACTGTCTTTTTGAGAAATTTGTATGAAGATCCTAAAAAATAGAGTTTTTTTTACATAGCTCTAAATATATTAAAGTTAATGCAGCAAATTGTATTTAAGAACCTTCTCCAGCATTTTGTACTGCTCTGGGCATAATAATATCTGACCTTAACGTCTGTTTTCTACGATTGATGCGCCTTCAAAAATATAAACGGACTAAAATATTATGTAGATAATAAGATTTGAATAACATTTATATGTATAACAAATCAATCTACAATTATTTTATTACATTTTCATACCGTAATACCAAGATTCCATTCAACGTTTAGATGAGTAATTTTGTTTCCAAAAGATGGGTTACTGTCTTTTTGAGAAATTTGTATGAAGATCCTAAAAAATAGAGTTTTTTTTACATAGCTCTAAATATATTAAAGTTAATGCAGCAAATTGTATTTAAGAACCTTCTCCAGCATTTTGTACTGCTCTGGGCATAATAATATCTGACCTTAACGTCTGTTTTCTACGATTGATGCGCCTTCAAAAATATAAACGGACTAAAATATTATGTAGAGATAAAGCCGTAGAAAAATTCAATGTTTACATTTATAGTTTGACAACAAAATATGACATAATATCCATACTAATCCATAGATTTTTGATGACATTAAAAAACTCACAGAAAACGCTAAAAAATATCTGGATAAGTGTTAAATATTATAATCGTAATTTATTAAAGAATCTATCAATTAAGATAAGTATCAATAAAATTTTTATTATTCACACATCCTAAACCTGAAAATTAAAAAAGCATTCAATAAAAATAATCATTATTTAATTTTCATTCACATAAAAATACCGCGAATAATATTTTATGGTACCTGGCAGGACCACAGAATTCTATACAAATAAAAATCTATGGGCAGGACCTCTGGCTGTCATCAATATTTTGACATAACAACAAAACATTTATTCGATTTTTGAAATTAGAATATTTTTTTATTTTATTTAACTGCTGTGTGCTGTTATATTTCTAAATAGGTAGGTACCTGATAATATTTAATTATTTATATTACCCTATATACCTACCTAAGTAATATTTACTAAGTTATGTAGAATATGTAATGATTTTGGTCTTTATGTAAATTCTCTCTTCTATCTGACATTACTATGATTGCATAGTTTTTATTTGATTTGATTCTGATGTTAATTATTTATTTTGTATTTTATAGGCACGGGGTTCCAGACTAAAACATTCTGTACAGTGCACAACCTAATATTAATGAGTATTCGTACAACATTCAAATCTAGATGTTTTATTATGAAGCTCTTAAAAATGTAAGTATGTAACCTCTTTTAATAAGTTATATCTTTAGATTCTAAATTATGTAATAAAGTGAAATACTTATTTTATGAAATTATATACAACATAATCGGTTGACTATTTTATTCTTTCATTTCATTGAATTCAATGTTATTTTATTAATTTGTATGCATAAAAAATTCATGAAATGATGTTATCTGTTAGGTACCTATATCTTTTGTATTTGTTCTAGGATGAATGATTTGTCACAAACCTTGGATAGTTTTAAGAAAAGCTCTCACAGATTGCTTTCTTCAAGAATACTTCTTTTGACACGATGAAACTCTATGCATATTGTTTTTTAAACAAATTTTCACGGCAGCAATACCATCAGTCTTTTATTTAAATGAACCTTGTATATTATTGTTTTTGCATAAAATATAAGCTAACATAGTTTTGAGTTTATTTACTATTATATTTCTAAATTATTTTGTGGATAAAACAAACGTTTTATTAAACTGATTAAAATCCTGAAACCATTTAAAGATTCTCAATTATTGTCAATTTTATTTCTTTCTCTCAACAATTCTGTCAAGTTCACTGTACCTAATGATCTAATTTTAGGCAACTGTTTTACCGGCCAGTTTGTCTATGGAATGTTCATACAAATTTAAATGTTTATTATTTTACTTGCAAATCTTTTTCGACGATGACGATTTTAAGATTTAAACTTTATTTATATTTCAGAAATATAAAATGATTCAACAATTATTGCTAAATTATTTTATACTTATCTACATTTGAATATGATTTTTTCAGGTAGCTACATAATTATTACTCATCTAATGGCTACGACGGTTTTACACAAACTGCGGCCATAAATTTTTTTAAATGTGTCAAATTACAAAATGGAGGAATTATATTTCCAAAATTTTTCATTAAATCTTTATTTATTGAGAATAATAAGATTTGATTAACATTTATATGTATAACGAATCAATCTCCAATTATTTTATTACATTTTCATACCGTAATACCAAGATTCCATTCAACGTTTACATGAGTAATTTTGTTTCCAAAAGATGGCTTTCTGTCTTTTTTGAAAATTTGTATGAAGATCCTAAAAAAATAAAGTTTTTTAAATAGCGCTTAATATATTAAAGTTAACGTTGCCAATTGTATCTTAGAACGTTCTCGAGCAAATTTCACCGCTCTGCGCAGATTCATATCTGACGTAGCATTTGTATTTTGAGCGTGATGCTCCGACATAACGGAAAGTATTGTCAAAGGCAAATAAAAAAACATTTCTGAATTATTATGTAGATAAGTTATAAATACCACCTCTGGTACCTCGGGGGCGAGCTCCCAAAACGTATCGGTATGACCAATATACGGTGTTGCCCATTCTTATGTATAGGTGTGAGTCCTGGCATCTGACCAAAGCCCAGGCACGAAAATTCTCAGCTTGCGAAATTAAGTGCCTCAGGAGAATTTTGGGTGTAAGATGGTACCACCACCGCATCACGAACGACGCTATACGCCGGCGCACCTATCACTTCTACCATTCCATAATGGAGGAGATGAAATTGGCTGGGACATGTGTTAAGGATGCCGAATGACAGTTGGTCGAGGAGAGCGCTGTGTTTTCTCACACCATGGTCTCGAAGACGTGGAAAACCATCTCATTACCGTGTTCCGTTCCTTCGAAGCAGAGCTGAGAGAATCGGACATGATGTTGGAGGAGGTCATAAGCATTGAGCAAGATCGAGCGCGAAGGAAAGCTCTTACTGCGTCCCTATTCCCTTTAAGTGGGGTTCAAATGTAGTTTTGGTGTGATTGATTTTGATATAAGTTACTTTTCATAATAATATGCTTATAACTAACTAGCTGATACCCGTCTTGCTTAAATTTGTTGATTCGGATAGTCAGACTTGAGCAGTAGGTTATTGAACAGGTTTTTATCTAGATTTCTGCTGCTCTGCTCAGGAGTCTATATAATTATCTTTGTTTCATACAGAAAAATAGTCGAAGCATGCTATCGCTTTCAATAAAAAAAGAGAAGAAAAGGAAAAATTAAGAGTCACTGCTAAATACGTGAAAAAGGAAAAAGAAAAATGACGCTTTCTATATGTTTATTAAAAAAAAGAAGAAAAAATAGTCTGGCAGTCACATTGCATCAAAACTCAAAGACTAAATGCGATTTAGTTACTTCGATTCCTAAAACTGTATGAATGTAAAATATAGGTATCTACCTACCTACTTATAGTTATGTTGTTTGACCTACATGTGCTACATTCTCTCTGGTTCTCTCCAAGCGAGCCATAGACAACAATACTACTTCCTGTTTTACCCTCCTGTCATGGCGCATCTTATATTTTATATTGTTCTTTGAAAAATTTTAGTACCTAAATAAGAATTATAAGACTTGTACATACATTTTTTATATTTCAAATAAATCTTCACTCTTTTTAATACATTTTCATCCGATTCCGTGTAATATTTACATGAGTAATTTTTTCAAAAGATGGCTATCCGTGTTTAGTGAAATTTGACTATTAAGATTTCATAATTTTATAAACATAAAATAAATTTAATGAAATGTAAATATTTGTATCTCAGATTACCACAATTGTATTTGCGAAAAACTGCGAAGAAAAAATCCAACGCAGAACCTACGGTTTTAGCGTGATGCTCCAATATACAGTTGGAGTGAAACAAACAAACATACAAATAAATATACATTACTGAATTATTATGTAGATACGAGTTATAATTTACATTTGGTTGTTACCTAAAATTATTGACGCAAAAATAATTTACATTTATTTCAATTGCATTTGTTTGCAATGTCTATAATAATACCAAATGTACAATATATTATGTACAGTTCGTGTGAACGCAAAACCTTCAACGACGTGTTGAGAACCACTCGTACATAATCATTATACTTATTGGTAGTGACAAGATTGATTGTTTCTAAGAAAAATTCTTGTCTTCGTGACAGTGGACTATGCTAGAAACGCAAGCCTTCTAGTTTTGCCAGAGCAGGGCCAAAATTTTTGGACGCGGTTCAAATGTTCTAATTGATATTGCACATATCAGATTTTGATGAGTATCATTAGGGCTTACTACATTGTGATCACTTAAACGTATACAACGTTCACGGTGATTCCATTCCAATGCGATTCGCTTTTCTCTGAAACGATCAATCCAGGATGATCCGGTAACTGCCGTTATAAGTGAAAAAAGTATCTTAATTAAGGATGAATGCAAATTTCTGGGTGTCACTGTCGACAAAACATTGCAATGGAGCTCACACATACAAAATGTCGCTCCAAAACTTTGCTCAGCAATCTACGCAATTAAAAAAATAAGAGAGACCTGTGGGATAGAAGCTGCAAGATTAGTTTATTTCTCATATTTTCATAGCGTGATGTCATATGGTATAATTTTTTGGGGAAATGCTTCAGAATCACATAGAATATTTGTTTTACAAAAGAGAGCAGTTAGAGCTTTTCTATGTATGAAATACAGGGAATCTTGTAGAACTGTATTCAGAGAGCAAGGAATCCTGACTATGGCATCGCTCTATATCTATGAATGTTTATGCTATGCACAGAAACATTTGGATAGCACACCACTTAACAAAGATTTTCATAGCTATAATACTAGAATAAAACATAAGATTAGACCTATATAACACAGGCTCTCTAAGCTGGATCGTAGTTTTCTATGCCTTAGTGTAAGATTGTATAACAAGCTCCCAGACACAATAAAATGTGACGATGTGTTGGTCTTTCGGAGAACTGTGAAATCGTATCTGGTCGATAAATCTTTTTATACTATTGACGAAATGCTAAATGAATAAAGTATGTATTTTTCATGCTTTTAAATTGAATAATTACGTATCAACTTATTTTTATATTTGACGTTGCAGATCCGGACTCTTTACACCCGCGACTGCATAATGTACCCAATGTTCACAATGACTTTGTTTTGAATCTTTCTTTTCACTATTTATTGCTGTTGTTTTATGTAATCTGTGTATTTTGTATGATGAGTCCAAGCGCCTGCAAAGTAAGGGCCCAAGGACGATAAATAAATAAATAAATAAAAAAAAATAAAATGTTTTTATCTCAACTAAAGTCTACCGATGAGCATGGGTCGCCACGCTACTTGTGGCTGAAACAACCTGAGAAGATTTGCAAAAATATAGCAATTAACTTCCCACTATCTTTTTAATCTTGGATGCAAACAGAATGACAACGAAAATTTACAAGGTTGAAAGGAAAGGTTTGGACGACGTGGATCGAACTCATCGAATACGTCCTAAAGGAAAGCAAGGTCAGAGGTAAGAGAAATGGGAGAGGTTGTATGAGAAATAATGGTATGTCGCTGGAAGAAGCGAAAGAAGTGTGCTTGGATAGAACAGAGTGGAGGTCCGTTCTCTCTGACTACCCACGGCGTGCTAAGTAAAAAAAATATAAGATCGCACGATTTTGCAAATATAAATTACCCCTCTCAAACCATGATTCAGGACAGATCCCTTACTTTCAGCCCCCATCTGTCAGCACTTAGAAATAAGGTCAAGACAAGAAACAATATACATAGTTATGAAACTGACCGGCACAACATGGGGAAGTTCCGCAGAAGTATTGCGAACATCGGCGACCTCTCTGGTATACAGCACAGCAGAATACTGCGCGCCGGTATGGGCATGCACATTGTAAGGGCCTTGATGTGGAACTTAACAGGACAATGCGGACAATTACCGGATGTGTGAGATCTACTCCAACTCATTGGCTGCCTGTTTTGTCTAATATTGCCCCACCAGACCTACGCAGAAGTCAGGCTACTGCCAGAGTACTGGAAAAGTTAAAGAGTAACCCAGAGATCCCCGCTTTCAGAGACATCATTCAGCGTCTCAAGTCTCAAAAACCTGTTTGGATCGTAGATTCAAATGATTTTGAACTGTCCCGGACCTGGAGAGAGAGATGGAATAACTCCGAACATTTTGGGAACAAATATATAATAGAAGACCCTACACTAAGAGTTCCGGGCTACAGTCTCTCTCGAAAGGTCTGGGTTCAGCAAATTAGGATACGGAGTGGACAAGGGCGCTGTAATTACCTGATGTGGAAGTGGGGTAAAAGAGACTCTCCTGAGTGCGAATGTGGAGCCGCCATACAGACTGTACAGCATATGGTGGAGGAATGCCCTTTGCGGAGATATCATGGGGATTGGATTGACATCCACAAGTCAACACCGGGGGCGGTGCGGTGGTTGACAGAGATTGACCTCAACATTTAGAGTTAAAAATATACAAATTTATAATAGAAAAAAAAAGCCGAAGCCATACGAATAATAATATATAAACAATGATTCCATCACATTCGAAAGAACAGTATGAGTGAGTCAGATTTCATCATCATCAGCCTTCTTCAGTATTGCACATAGGCCTCCCTTTCCAGCCTCCACGATTCTCCAGTCCATGCATTTTCAATTTCTTGTGCTTGCAATGAAAAAAGCGATTCCCGCAGACAGAGTGAACAGGCATTCATTATTTGTGTTACAGGTTACAAGGAATCTGACTAAAATACTAAAAAAAACAAGGTTTTAAGGAGTAAATCAACACATATGACTATCAAGTCCTTAGCGACATGGTCCAGTTAAGAGGTTCAGTCACTGACTTTTGTGCCGTTTACTAAAGGGTTGAAGCTTGAAGGCCCGGTGTCGACAGTATTCTTCATTATTTGTTCTCATTCATTCTCCAGCTTTGCATAATTTGAAGATGCCAAAAAAATCACTGATGGTGAGACCAGAAATTATTCAGATTCTAATTCATTGGCCCGGATGTAGAGAGATACAAAAGGCTTCTATCTGACGAATTTATGGAGATTAGATGAAATAATAGGTTTTGTAAACAATATACTAATGTATTCAAAATCAATGACAATATATATTCTCAGTGATTTCATCACCTGTTCAAGGAAATCCTAGCAGAATATTGCGTCATTATAGAAAGTTCAGGAAACATAAAAAGTCTCGCAGTCATTCTTCACACCGCCAAACCACAAAGAGTGTGTCAGGTACACAGGGCAAAGTTAATAGGCATGTAATTATGCCGAGTTGATGAAAGCCAAATTGCAACTATTACAGACCTTGCCTCAAAAAGTTGACTAAACATTGTAATTATGGCATTCCTGTTGCGTAGAAAATAGGTTATGACAGAGATAGGCAACCTCTTTTTTAAACATATTAATTTTAATAATTATTTGAACAAAATCTCTGGTCAAGCTTTGGATGAATCCAATAGTCTCTTTTATCTCACTGCTTTTGTTTTTCTCACTAGCTTTATCAACTTTTGTTCCGTGAACCTATAAAGGATGTGGACGCCACGAAATTTCTCCAAGCCGCGCATCTTGCGACAGATGTACAGCTTTCTCCCAGCTCAGGTAAGCGTCTTTAATTCCACAGAGAATGCCCGCTTGATAGTCAATTTTGGACTGTCTCGCTTTCTTTTCCCATACGGATTGTAGAAAAGACTTGCATGATATTCAAGACTCTCGGGAGCTATGCGGAAACCAAGCCAGCACAATCTGCAGCTCTGAACGATTGAAATGATTGGTTGCTTTTTTGTTCTGGCGCCTACGGTTTTATTTGAGACATAATGTTGAGGATTACCTCAACAGCTGTCGCAAAAATCTTTTCTTAACGCTTTGGAGTTCCCTCTGCTGATCCTTCTTTAGGTGCCAGAATTCATATCCATATGACACTTTGTTTAGTGGATTTCCATACTTCAAGGATGTTTTTCAGTTTATAATCGACAGCGGTTGCATCTTCGATGGTTCTATTCATACATTTTTTTTTGTTATATGACCTTCTTTTACGTGAATGAGACTTGGCCGAACAAGGAGCTATTTATTTCTCCTGAGGCACTTCGTTTCAAATGCAGAGATTTATTGTGCCTGGGCTTTGTTCAGGTGCCAGGACTCACACCCATACAGGAGAATTTCGTTTTCAATTTTTCGTGTTTGCGTTTCGCCTCGACACTAAACGCCGTTTCTTTCCAAATATTGTTCATGTTGATAGGCGCCACTTGGTATACCGATACGTATCAGGAGCTCAGTACCGAGGTCACCAGAGGTGGTAATGGTTGCTCCCAGGTATTTAAATTTATCCACCCGAGAGACCTGGTGGTAATCGGTAGCTGTTTATCGGGGCAGGCATTATTCGCCATGAGCTCCATCTTACTGGCATTGACTCGAAGGGGAAGGCATGTTGCTGGAACGTTATTTAATTTTTTTTTTGCTAATCGCTTCGAAAAGAAAAAGTAGATAATGAAAACTTATTTCTCTGCGCTAAAAACCGTATTTTTTCTTAGATTCGATTAGTTTTTGATCCCTGTTTTTTGTACTAACTGCAGTTAAATAATTTCAAATCTTTCTTTCCTCCTTCGGAACTACAAAAACAATAATAGTCCATTATGCCAGAGGGGCCAATCATTATTGTGAAATGGTCGGATATAAATGTGAATGGGCCAACTCTATTCACCGCTCTGTCATTATCCCGATTCCCTCTTTCAATCTCTCCTGGTCCAGAAATTCAATTTGCCTCTTATAATTGCATAATTTTTCTAAACACCTTAAGTTCAAGCAAAATTATAATTGAGACCGTTGCATTTAACTTTTGAAGGATCTATAACTCGGACCTGACCTTGCTTTTATCTCCAATATTTGTAAGAAGATGTTTTGAGACGTAGTTCTTATGTACGGTTAGAGATTTAAATTTTCTGAGTATTAAATACCTTGGTAATTCGATCTTAGTAAACGAGGAGACTTTTCATTTCAACGACGATGAGGGAAGTTTGATTGTATGAAACAACTTTACTTACCTATTTGGATGATTAAAACAAAATATGGTAGAGTGACGTCGTTTTTGTTGACAAAACACAAGGAAAAGATACTTTCACAATGGACGATAAGAAATGCTCAATATGGTTGTATTTATTAATTTTGAGAATAAAATCGATCTGACGACAAATCAGAAAGATCTCAGTCGAACCGGGGCAATATGAGAACCTGTCATAGAATTAAGTCTGTAAGATGTTTCATTTGGTATCATTCGAGGAGAAAAAGTCCAGTTCTTCGATAGGGAAGGGCTTCAAAGATCGAGGAAGTAGATAGATATCCAGATGGTTATCCAATATCTTCTATCGGCTTAAAATTTAGACATTTTTCTTCCAAGTACCTACCTACTCAAGATAAATGATTTGCCAGAAATATGACCGATTTTGGGACTACCTGTCGAAACACCGTGAGTAATAGAAGAATTTAGTAATAATAATAATAATATAACACTTTTCTATACAAAGGTGTCAGTATAGCCGGCGGAACTTATTGCCTGAGGCAATTTTTTCCAGTCAACCAGTCCCGTCCAATCTGAGACAGGCCAACCCCGGGTAGAAATTTCAAATGAAAAACACTGACCCGACCGGGAATCGAACCCGGGACCTCGGATCTGAAGTCCACGCTAATACAACTAGGCTACCGAGGTCGGTAGTAATATAAAGATAATAGTAATACATGGTTTCAAAAACAAAATCCAACCGATGGAATGAATTCTACAGGACTGGAGTCTATTATGAATAATTAGATTTAAAAATAGACACATGCGACCAATGAATGACGTTGAATGTAGAATGCTGTCACTTGGATAATTAATTTGAAACTAGTTCAGCAGCCATAAATTACGAGCCACTCCTACGCGACAGTTTACTTGGAAATCCTCTTACTTTAGCCAAAGAGTGAAAGTGTCGGACTATAGCGGTGAAGTCTCAAAAAATGAGCCATGTTTTCCTTGTAAGCCAATTTGGAAACATGATATGGGTTGTTACAGTAATAAAAACAGTAATTACCTACCTTCAATCTAAAGTTATTGTAATGGTGCTCAGCCAAGTCTAGATATTTTGAATAGTTGGTAGCCTTGTATAGCCATATGGCCGCCCATGCCAGTTCGTCTCCGTAGCAGGACGATCTAATTAAAGTTCAAAGCTATCAATTATTTTGATCCTTAAACATAAATTGGGTTCGGAAAAATGTGTTTTAATATAACGAAATTGGTTATTTTGGTAATAACTTACTCGTAATATTGGTGCACGTCTTTCATCGAGAGATGATAGAGGCCGCGATATTTGTTGGCAAAATTGTAGAGTTGCATGGCGTGTTGCAGACAAAGGTTGGAGTAAGATATGTCACCTTGAAGACGGAACACAATGGATGCAGCAGCCAAGGCAGCCGAAACTTCGCTCGCCACATCAGAGGCTGTTTTCAAAATTGATCAATAAAATTACATACTTTATGCATATCTAAAAGTTACAATGATTTGTTTTTGGCAAACCTGGATTAGTCGCGTTGATTTTGTAAGCGGGTCTGGGCATTGTCATATCTTCGGGTCTTCCCCAATAGTTTTGGTCAATGTTGAAATTACCAACCTGTAAATGTCATTTGTAACTGTTTAAAATTGCATATTTTAATAATTCGTATGATTTAGCGCAAACTCAAAATGTAGGTTTGCAGTTGTATCCTCACTGGGCACAGATTTTTTTGGCGGCTCATCCACGGACAAAATCTTGACTGAGATTGTATGTAGATGGACGTTGAAAGCCATCTATCACATTGCGAAAGAGTACCCATATTGAATTTTTTTGCTTTTAGCCCTTGTTTCTGCTTACCTGACTGTACAGTTCATCTGGCTTTACGTGGCATTTGATGAAGAAGTCAGTAGCCCATTTGAGACATTCTATTCCTTGTTTCAGTAGACCAGAACTCTCGTATCCGTTGTAGCCTCCAATGATGCCCCACGCCAATATTGTGCTCATTCCAGCTTGGCTCCATATGAATTTCACATAGTCTGTGGCTGAAACGAACCCAAAAGGAATCATTAATTCATGTTTGATGTTTTATCTCCTATTTGATGGATTTATACTGTTAATTTTAGAAATGGTTGCTGTATCTTACCATCATAGTATCCACCAGTCAAATCTTCTCCATCGGTTCCAGCATCGTTCAGTCCTGAATCTCCTCTCCATGGTATTCGGTTGTCATCAGGAAGTTTTCCAGACCTCTGAGCTTCGTAGAACAGCAGGGAAAGCCTCAAGGCTTCCGAATAGTTGTATTTCATTCCCAACGCTGTTTGTATGTGAGAAGAGTCATGGCTCCAACTAGCCTTGTCATAAGGCAAGACGGCTGGATTGGTAAATACTGGCAAAACTGCTGTGAAATACAGAACCCAACTGGGAATCAACCGAAATTTTTGAGCGGACCACTTCATTGTATCTGAAACTAAAATAAAATATTGATGTAGTGGGACACAATATGAAATACCTTTCTAATAGATTTAATACCAAAGACCTGAAAAAAACTTTATTAATGAACATTTTTGTCAGCTTACATTGTCTGAACGTCAATAAAGCAGGATGGACTAATAAAGTTTGAAATTGGACTTAAACCAAAAAACTATGGCTAATAATTTGACTTAAAGGTAGTTTTAATATATATCTAACAGGGTTGCATGAGTACGGGAGTGCTCCAGGGTTCCGTTTAGGTTCCGCACATTTTGATTTCGAACTGTTTGATTCATTTGATTGCATTTTTGGGTATAATAACGCTGCAATACGTTATATTGTTTGAATAAGGCTAACAGCTGATAGCTGTCTACTTCATAGTTAAGTTGAATACACTGTTGTTAAGAATAAGGATACGAAGGTTGAACAATAGAGGTAAAGCAAGATTCATGTAATAACTGAGATTATGATTGAAGGATTTAAAAAGAATTTGATATATAGGCACAAATTTGCAAATAAGTACCTATATTTATCAACGCGGTGCATGGTTCGAACACGAATATGGCTATTTATAATATTAATGTCAGTTTCACTGATTCTTAGAAATTGTTCAACGACAAATTGCGCAAAACGTGGGTGAGAATATCGGTGGTCTGTGCGTACGAATTCAGTGTGATAACGTCGGCATTGCCAGGTTTTTCACCACATTAATGAATAAAGGGTCAATTGGTGGTGTTGCCAGTGTCAACCTGTCCTTTCCATCTCATTTTTTCCATCAAATTGTTGTTACCCATTTTTTTGGTTCCTACCTTTAGCTAACCAGGATGAGTGACAATAACAATCTTCAATAAGAAATCAACCGCATCGCACCGCTAAAAACAAATCATTTTTTTTATATTCATTTTAATTCGTTCTAATCTTCTAAAATAATTAATAATAAAATTAACCATCCGCGCCGCGTTTATAATTATAAATTGTGCTGTGTTTTTGTTTATGTTTTTGTGTTCAACAAGGAAGAGCTGGCCAGCAGAGGGAGATCACCGTGGAGTTAAGGTTAGTCCATCTTCCAGATCCTTTTTCTTTCCAGCTGGTCACACCACTCCGCCAGCACAGCATGCCACGCATATAGATACAGTCCACGTTAATCATTTAATTTATAATTAATTAAATTTTATCATTTATTTATACCGCGCCACCCCATATTAATGGTCCATACGAACCGGATTTATGGTTAGATTTTTTGGTCACTTATACCGGATTTATAGTGAGCCTATAGCAAAAGATCAGTGTAAATCTCATTTATTCACATTCTCATCTGTGCATTCACCAAGTTTATTGAAACATTGCAGAAACGGTAATGTCATTGTCCTTTTGATTTAATATCACGCATTAGAAGTACATATGAATCCAAAGTGAAGTTCGTGTCAGTCACGTCACATATTATCTGATATAAACTTGCTTATAATTGGCTTGAATAAGGCTTGAATATTCAGTTATATTCATTGTGTTAATGATAGGGTATAATTCTTGTCGAGTCCGCTAATCATTTGACAAATTATGTCATTGAACAGGCAATAAATATGAAGAAAAGTTTAATTTAGATTTATAACATACAATAGTATTTTTAAATAATAATTAATATTATTAACGCATAGCGCCATCTATATTTGAATAGGAGAGGTGGGTTTCTTTGAAAAGTCAATAGTTAAACTTTGATTTTGGAAATTCACGTGCTTCTGTTGTAGTTCCATAGATGGCATTGGCTTGAAAACTTAAAAAATATTAATGATTCATAATAATTATTCACAATTGAATGATTTTTACACGTATGTATGTCGTATTTAAAATTTAAAGTATAATATCAGTGTATTATCGAGAATTTAATGGGAAATAATTCTGTTACACTTATAAAACTGATAGAGAGTTATTTAAGAACCCCAATTGCTTAGAATAGTACCCATATAGATATTGACATAATATTTAATATATTTTATATACCTAACTACGCATCGCTCGCATAACTTTGTAACTTTGATATAAAATAGTCATACTTACAACAATTGCATCAAACTCTTTATGTAGAGTTTTACGTCATACCTATGTCGCTATTGCTCTAGCTTTCTGTGTAGATTTGAGAATTGAGAAGGTTAATTTTGTCGTTGATCGTGTACATTAGCTTATACCTACGCATTATATGAACACACCCGTATGCTTAGGTATGCTTAAGCCTTTGCATACAGTACTCTACTGTTTATTCGGATAGTAGATATATTAAATTTAACGCTTTATTCTTATATTTCTTTTTCTTCTCTTTGTATACATTAATAATATAGGCAATTTAAGGCTTATTTATGTATACTTAAATTTAACGCATCCTTATTATATTTCCTTTTAGGTACTTCTTTTTTTTTACATACATTCATATAGGCAACCAAATGCTTATTTATGTAAAGTGAACTTAAGACATCTTAATTGAGTTTCACGGTTTCTTATTTATGTACCTTCGTTCATAAACGAACATAAGCCCGCGTAGTTTATAAGTTGATAACTTACTCAGTTTACTCAACTTGTCTTGCATCTATTTTAATTGTTTATTTATATTAGGCGTTCACAATGGAACGTATCAAATTATTAGAAGCCAAATCCAATTCACTTCTCTCAAAGGTTGGTGAGTTTTTTGAGAAGTCAAAATTGACATTGAGTCACGGAACTCGGGAAACAACTGCTTTCATCTCAGACACTTTCTCAATTGATGAATTGAAGAAAGATATAGTTACCGCATTGGATGAACTTGTACTGTTAAAAATTTCGTACGATAAAACGTATGAGCCAACGTATGATAGTTTAAATACTTTAAACAGTCAGGTAAATGCCATTAAATTCAAACGGTCTCAGTTGTTGACTGCAGACCAAGTGTCAAATGTAAATACCTCAAATCAATCAAAAGATAATAAATTTTATCATATTAAATTACCGCCTATTCAAATACCATGTTTCGATGGTAAATTAGAAAATTGGTCTCTGTTTTATGAGTCATTTAAGAATAATATCCATCTTAACGAAAATCTTAATGATTCGCAGCGTATGCAATATTTGCTTGGAAAACTAAGTCATTCAGCTCTAAATGTGTTTTCCGGGATTATTCCTACAGGTGAAAATTATGCAAACATATGGAAAGGTTTAGTTGAGAGATATCAGGATAATAGATCTCTGGGAGCTTATTATTTAAATAATATTTTAGAGAGTAAGACGTCCGCAAAGAGTGCTAACGAATTAAATGAATATTCAGAGAATATATCTGCCTCGGTATCAGCTCTTAAACAATTAAAAATTAAAGACTTGTCAGACTTCATATTTTTCACATGTGCCCTTAAGGGATTGCACCCTCAAATAGTGCATGACTTTGAAACGTCGGTTAGAGGAGGAAAAGATTTTCCTTCGTTCGACCAATTAATGGAATTTGTCAAGGATAAAGTTAAAATTTTAGAACGCACCTCTCGTGATGGTTTAAATAGTCAATATAAAAGGGTACCATGGCAAGGAAAAAATAAATCTCAAAACATTTCCAAATCATTTTTGATAAATGTTGGCTCTGCTAGTCAGAAGTGTACTTTATGTAGCTTCTCTCACACGCATCTATATCAATGTGAAAAGTTTAAACCTCTTACTCCAAAGGAGAAGTTTAATTTAATTAAATCTATATTTGGATGTATCAACTGTCTTAGTTGTAATCATCAAAGTAAAACTTGTAATTCAAAACAATCTTGTAAGATTTGTAACAAATCGCACCATACTATGCTTCATTTTGATGACAAAGACACTAGTAAGTTTTATCAGAAAAATTGTACTTCAAATGAAAAACCATCAACCAGTAAAAATGTTACAACCACTTCTACAACTTTATGCGCTCGCAATAATATAGGATTGACATGTCCTATAATTTTACCTACTGCCCAGGTACTTGCCTATCGAAATGAAAGTGAGAAGAGGCTAGTTCGATGCTTGATTGATAATGCCTCACAAAATAATCTCATCACTCTTGCTTGTTGTAAGAAATTAAATTTAGATATAATCCCTTTGAACAACTCTTTTGTCAAAGGAGTTGGTCTGTCTAGCAAACCGATTCACGGCTTTGTTATATTTCACATACAATCCCGCATCTCGCATCAAACATATAAGATAAAATGTCTAGTGTTGGACATAATAACAGACTCGTTACCTACGGAGGATATAAATTTCACATGTGTCGGTCATTTGAGCGGAATTCCGCTGGCTGATGGAGAGTGGAATCTGTCTGCTGAGATAGAAATCGTTTTGGGAGCTCAACTATTTCCACATATTTTATTGAGTGGGAAAATTGAAATATCAGGTTTATCACCGCTTATTGAAACTACGCTGGGATATTTGATAATGGGTAGTATTTCAAATAAAAACTCAAAACCTCAATGCTCTACGACTGTCACCCTTGTCACGACTGCCACGGTTTCGCGAGTGAACCACGACGATGATACATCTGTATCCTGTAACAATTGTGGAAGCTTGGAGAAAGCTCTGCATAGGTTTTGGAAGTTGGAGGAATTGCCGATGGTTGAGGTCGCAAGTCCTGAGAGTGTCGCGTGTGAGTCTGCTTATCAGTCCTCAGTATCTCGTGGGTCTCAGGGCAGATATACAGTGTCCCTTCCTTTTTGTAAAAGTCCAAGTGAATTGGGTAATTCGTTCGCTACAGCTCAAAGACGTTTAGTTTCACTAGAACGCAAATTAAATATTGATTCTCGATTGCGTGAACAATATAATAATGTTATTCCAGATTACATTAACAATAATTATCTGGAAGAAATTCCATCTCATGAGACGGATGGATATTTTATTCTTGCTGGTTTGTTAGTGCTCCTGTTTGGATTGCTATTGTTTGCTGTGGCAATAACCGCTTACCAAAGATTAATTGTTGAACTGCCGTTGTTGTCGAATATAAAAGTACCGCGTCACTTGAAAGTGACACCTGGCTGCAAGGTAAATATCGTAGCCTTCTGTGATGCCAGTTTAAAAGCTTACGCCTGTGTGTTGTACTTACATGTCAAAGATGACAAGGGTAATATTTTCATAAGTTTAGTGTGCTCAAAATCAAAGGTGGCACCGTTTAAGGTGATCTCACTTGCCCGCTTGGAGCTGTGCTCAGCTCTGTTATTATCCAAATTAGTAAAAACTGTTTTTGATACGTTCAATCCACTTTATGTTATAAACAACATATACGCCTTTTCGGATTCCACGATAGCTTTATCCTGGATACACTCTTCACCGCACCGCTGGTCTAATTTTGTATCTAATAGAGTGACTCAGATACAAGAGAATCTAGAATGCAAACACTTTTTTCATATATCTGGGGTCGAAAATCCCAGTGACTTATTATCTCGGGGATTGTATCCATCTCAATTGCTGGAGCACAGTCTTTGGATCACAGGTCCAAAGTGGCTTCTCAGCCAACCAAATTCATGGCCTATCAAGCCGTTTACACCTATAAGTACGGATGTCAACCACCAACTCAATAATTCATTTTTTTTATACGAGTTTTATAAGTACCTCTTTAATTTTTATTAAACCGCATTAGTAAAGTAAATATTAGGACTTGCATATATGAAGTTCACATCTTGTATTAATTTCTATAAATTATTATTATAGTGCCGCATATATTGTTTCCTTTCACGTAAATTTGGTGAATGTACCGCTTTGAAAAACCGCATTTTTTTAAATATCAGACTTTGAACTGATATTAACCGCACTTTTTTAACTATCAGACTTTGAACTGATATTAACCGCATTTTTTATATAACCCGCATTTTTTAAAATATCAGAAATTTGATCTGATACTAACCGCATTTTTAAATATATCATAAAATGATATAATCCGCATCTTTAAAACATCAGACATCTGATCTGATATTAACCGCATTTTTAAATATATCATAAAATGATATAATCCGCATCTTTAAAACATCAGACATCTGATCTGATATTAACCGCATTTTTAAATATATCATAAAATGATATAATCCGCATCTTTAAAATATCAGATTTCTGATCTGATATTCACCGCATCTTTACAATATCAGTGCACTGATATTCAACGCTTATAAATCCGCTATGGGAAAACCGCATTTATATATCCGCTATGGGAAAACCGCATTTATATATCCGCTATGGGAAAACCGCATTTATTATCCGCAATGGGCTAACCGCATTTATTATCCGCAATGGGACAACCGTATTTTATATCCGTAATGGGCTAACCGCATTTAAAATACCGCTTTATTTATTTATATATACCGCATTTTTCTTATTTAATCCGCTTTCTTTTATTTTTGTGTTGAAAGCTTTGGAGCTTTCAAGGTGGGGAGTGTGGTGTTGCCAGTGTCAACCTGTCCTTTCCATCTCATTTTTTCCATCAAATTGTTGTTACCCATTTTTTTGGTTCCTACCTTTAGCTAACCAGGATGAGTGACAATAACAATCTTCAATAAGAAATCAACCGCATCGCACCGCTAAAAACAAATCATTTTTTTATATTCATTTTAATTCGTTCTAATCTTCTAAAATAATTAATAATAAAATTAACCATCCGCGCCGCGTTTATAATTATAAATTGTGCTGTGTTTTTGTTTATGTTTTTGTGTTCAACAAGGAAGAGCTGGCCAGCAGAGGGAGATCACCGTGGAGTTAAGGTTAGTCCATCTTCCAGATCCTTTTTCTTTCCAGCTGGTCACACCACTCCGCCAGCACAGCATGCCACGCATATAGATACAGTCCACGTTAATCATTTAATTTATAATTAATTAAATTTTATCATTTATTTATACCGCGCCACCCCAATTGGTGTGGTAAAAATACCCGCTCAGATTTCAAACTACTACCAGTAGGTATATTATGTAAATCGTTTTATTTTACTATTGTCACTGATTTTTTTATTCTGCCAAAACTTTAATTAATTGATCTCATGCCTAGTAGGGATTTCATGTCATTGAAATATATTTGTTCTAGATTTGAATTTATTTTCTTAAAATGAAATGTTAGGATTGTTAATATAAGAGAAGAGGATTGATTTGACCATCCCAATTTGGATTTTGAAAAGCTCACACTGGATCGATAACATTAACATAATGACTGTATATATTATTATGATAACCTAAAAAGATCTTTATTTGGAGTCTTTGGAAATACATTGCTAGGTATAACGTACGAACATTTCATAACCATTTTGAAAGATCTTCTATGTTAGCTAGGTATGTAGTTTAATAATATACATTATCATTGCCGATGCCGTACTGAGAATACGTGCAAAACACCATAATATACCATACATGGACTACCACAAGGTTTCATATTGGGCCCAATTCTTTTCACACACTGCTTTCTTTCTGCTGCAGCACATTCAGCTGGGTTATCTCCGGAAAGTGCGAATGTTTGAACTTTGCTGCAAACTTATATTATAAAGGTTTTTATAGTTAGAAATATAAATGCAGTTCACTCTTTTCAAAATATTTGTGACACCAACTGGAAGGCAGATTTTAGTGAGCAACATCATAATATGCAAGATACACAGAAGCTCAATATTCAAATGAATATCGTAGATTGTAAACGGTAGAAAAATAGCCTATTGTAGTGGCCACTTGCGTGGTCTCGTCTTGATTTGGGCTCGTGCCACGAATAATAATGGATTTATTGGTAGCCAGCGACTACCACTGCAGCTAAACGTGCAGATAGAGTTCTTAGAAGATAATATAGTGTGTTCATCAAAATGTTTCATCAATATAGAAGACTGAGAGGTTTGCAAAATTATTGAGAATCTGACAATGTCTGCAATTGATGAAGTTTAAAGAAAATTTCCAATACTTATATTCTAGGATTTGGATCAATACTGAAGGATGTTCCAAGTTCCAACAAGAGAAATTTGGAAGTCGCTGTACATTTTAATGATCTTTTCAATGTTGACAAAAAATACGTGACACCAATGTTAGGTCTCTGCATTGCTATTGTAAGTAATGATTGCACTTATCGTGTGGTAAGTTTGTGATTTTGTCTACTTTCCTTTTTAGGCATTTTATGATCTGTTTTTCTTTTTTCATCAAATAATCATCTCTGCGGATGTGGATCAACAGCACTATCCCGTCTTTTTTTCTGGCGGTCTTCTAACTATAATTCTAATATGTACTAGTATTATGGGCCAGTGTACTCACCGGTTGTATGCATAATATTATCTTTTGCTGTACCACATCAGTGGCTCTCAACATTCTGTTATTGATTTATATGTGAACATATTTACAGAAAAAAATCTTCCGAACTATTTGATTAAAGTAATTTGACAAAATTAAAGCTAGTTGCAGCTCATTTGTATTTTATAATTTCATATCATTTAAATTCAATATGTAATATGAACATTGTATAACACTTTTTATATAGGTACACAAGCCGGCAAAACTTACTATCTGAGTCTACGTTACAAGTCAACTGGTTCCATCCAATTTGAGACTGGCCAAACCCAATGATTTAAATATTTTTATACATTAATTTTACACTTTGAGAACCACTGTTCATATGTGCTTGATGCAGATAGTAACAAGTACGTAAGTAGATTCTCAAACTCTTATTTCCTCATATAATACCAGTGTAGGCAATGATGTAACTATTCCCACAGATATCACACTAGATTACCTGTTAACATAAAATAATAATTGATACGTTCAGAATAGGTAGCTACATACCAATAATACTCTATACACTCGACTCGTGGCCGGCATACCAATGTGTTTTCACTTGAATTAATAAATATTATTAGATGACAATTGCCATAGCATTGTAGATTGGCGATTTTCCCATAACGAACTATGTCTCTTGTGGAACAGACAGAGAGAATAGATATCCATCTGTGCATTCATATTTCTTAATATGATATCTGCATATTTCACAAAGCAACATTGTTCATTGCGATTCTTAAAAAAGTACAACGTCCCCCCCTTATAAAATAAATACCTGTGTGTAAACGGGGAGAAAATATTTTTTAGGTTAGGAACGTGATTATGTTTTCGGTGGTAACTTGTGAAATCCCACGTTATCGTTTGCAATAGGCCTTTTCCAATTGATTCATAATTGAAATTTATTTATGTATTTATTCAAACATAAACGGTTTAAACGCCTTTTGAACAGTAATTACATATAAATGAGCAACAACGTAACAAACTAAAATAAAATTATAATGAAAATAGTAAGGTAGGCAACAATTAACAATTCTAAAACAAATATAAAAAAATCAATGGTAAAACAATGTAAAACTTACAACAATACAATTACATACAATCTGAATTCAAATTATTAAATTAATAGAGAATTTTATTTAAAAACAAATAAAATTAACCTACTGCCACAGGTAAATCCTCTCATTAAAAAGTAGGAAAGATTGAAATTCGAAAGATGCGCTTAGTGATGAGATTGTTAGATGGGGAAATTAGAAAAGGTTTTGTATATGAAATAGCGGATACAAAAATAGCAATCCTCAAATCAGCAAAGCCGATTCCAGGACTAGCTTCCAGAATAGTTGAGACCGAACATCGCGAGAGGCATGCTGATGAAGCAGGAATATAAATAGCTAACAATAATAACTAAACTGTAGCAAAAAAATCTTTGCAATAAGTCAACAAGAAAATCAAAGATGTCAACAATATTGTTTTGCGTTCTATAAGACTGACAACATATGACATAAAAACAAAAGCTAAGTCCAAAATAAATCAGAACAGCCTTGATCAGTGATAAACAAAGTTATTGAAAGAGTATATTATATTCCTACATAGTATAACTCGGACACATTCTCAAATTTGGTAGAAATAATTGTCGAAAAGCTGAAAATGAACGCAGAAAAGACATGACATGACATGTTAGGACCCTAGTTTATTAGTATCATCCACTTCACACCCACAAAATATAAACAAATAAAAATATGGAATCTCCATCCCTTACCAACACACAATTAAAATAGACCTATCCTGCTCCAACAGTGTCCACCGTATACCCATCCTTATCTTACACATTTAACTATACATCCCTCTCATTCAATAAGCCACATATGTTAAGAACAATATCTTTAAAATTTTAACTTGGTTGATCATTGTAAAATATTTTTAAATCAGATCGAAAATGTTCTAACAGGACGAAACGCGTCTCTGCAATAAATAATTTGTGTAGTATAAGACAAGTGTTTTTTCATTCATAACATATGACATGGGTTGATTTCGGTAAACTGTCCTAAATTTTTCTCAAGTCCTATAGGCCACCTAAAGAAAACGGTATTCAAAATAATATGCATTCTTTCGGTATTGGCATATGGTTTGGAAATGACATCTTTTATAGGGTCACATCAAAAAATCTTAGTAACACAACGAGCGATGAAGGAAGGATGGATTAGAGAGGAGACCAATGTTACTGATGTTACAAATAAAATAGCGTTACTAAAATGGAACTGTGCCGGGTATTTAGGGAGAACAAAGAATGACAGATGATCCAAGACAGCCCGTGGATGGAAGCCAAAAACAGATTATAAAAACACAGACGACATAGAAGAGTTGCTAAAAATCAGTGGCACAGAATGGCAAGAGACAGTGAATTGTGGAAGTTGGGAAGGGAGACCTATGTCCAATAGTAGTAATGTTATACCCTATCAAAATGTCGAATGAATCACCGAAGAGCATAAGGAAAATTGGATGAAATCACAATGATTTCGTTTTAGGATCATTATCCTAGATATGTTGATCTTATTGATCTTTACGTTCGATACTTCACGTCTCTGATGAGTCAAACTACATATTTGCATAAGAACGAGAATAATGGATTTCCCGGCACGGGTTTGTTGATACACTTTATTCACACATTAACAATGTTGCGGGTCAGACTAACGTCTGTCTTGTGTACAATTCCGAAAACAATTTGTTTCTCATCATTATTTACTTAAATGGCCTTTTTATTGACATACCGAGAATATTTTTTGACAGTTACTGAATTAAGTGTCATGCTGTGTCGCGTTTCTCATCACTAGTCGACATTTTTAGTGATTATTAAATCCGCACTGACAGGTGGCATGCTTAGGGCCTAGAGTCTATTGCCAATCTCCTAGCTACCGCATATTTGGTTACTTTTATAATACTAGAGAAGTCAAGTCAAGAACTTTTCACCAAGTGACTGGCTAGAATCTAAGCGCTAAGCAAACTATCCGTCAGTGCGTATGTGTCCTTAGTTTACGTTGAGACGATGATAAAAAATAATATGTCATTGTAAGTTGCAAGTCAGTGATATTTTACAATATTTCTTAATTAATTTAAACATTGGAGATTCCATAGTTGGGTCTGGATGTTACAAAAATATTATACATAGATACTGAATGCGCAGTAAGTCGATCAAAAAATAATTAAGTTTTAGCTTTAGGGAAGATGATACCTATCGGGGTTTTAATCTTTAAAGGACTCAAATCAATACCTTTGGAAAAGAGAATCAAACGATTAATAATTATCCTGGGTGAATCCCTGCATTTAGTGTTGACCTACATCATAACATTATACGTAATTACTATAATGCACCTACTAGTAATGTTACCCTGACTATACCTAATTAAATAATTATTTTCTCAGACTGACAACAAACTCGGGGCATTCTTGCTTTCATTGAGGGATAAATCTGATGTTGTATGGATATTATAAGTCTTATATAGTTTTAGTTCCTGTCAACAAGTCCAAGCGATGAGCGAATTATTCTCAAGTCTGGTCTAATCGAAACCCCTAGAATAACTTCAGGGTGCCTTAAGCCAACACCAGCAGAGAAATGGTACCCATTTATTGGTATAGCTCCACCACACATTCGAAGAAGGTCAGCTGCAGACTCAGAGAGATTTAAACTGAAAAATGACTCCAGACACCTTTTATTCTACCACAAAGCAGTTGCTTCGCGACTGAAGTCCAGTAACAGCTTTATGAAAACCACCTCTTCCGTTGAGTCGTCACAGCAACGCAGGGAGGAACTGTGGCAAGCGGACTTGGGAGCGATGCCGTGGATGATCCCACATTCGGGCATTATGTAGGAAAAACCTACATTGACGGGGCTACCTATCTGAAGATGAAACCAAACGTGAGTGTGGTGAGTTTCAAGACGACAACCACCTCCTAACATGCCCATTAATTATTGGGGAAAATTACTGACTGCAGGACCTTATCCTGGCAAACGATAAGGCGATGACTGTCGCTGCTTACTGGTGTGGTAAAGTATAAACCTGATTAGAAAAGTAAATAAGTATCGAAACCCCTGTTCCCTGATTTTATCCAATCAGGTTACTTCTTTTTTCCAGCTTCTCTACGAATTTCTATTTGTCTTTCAGTATCGGGTGGATTAGATGAGATATTTCTCCACACAAGACATGCCAGAATGTACAATCTTAGGAACCTGTGACAAGAATTCTCGCGATTCCACACTAACATCAGTAATAATCCTTACCTTTCCGTGTCTAAAACTCCCATGCAGAGTCCCCTGATTTTCATCAAATTAATAAAAATAATCACAAGATTGCGCGCCAAACATGCGCACGAATCCATTATTATATCAATATGACTTGATAAACCGTCAGATCGACTGCACATTCACGATGATATCATCAGAAATCCTCTACAGATCCTGTGGTTTATCTGAACACCGAGATATAACTTTGGTTGAGAATATTCATGATAAGCTTTGAATTTGGCGATATTAGGCATTGCTCATGACTATAAAGCATCTGAATTTTGCTTCAGATTTCTGAAGATTACGTACAGGCTGTTTGCTTTATAAGCCGAACAAGATGTTTTGTATTCTACACCACTTTAAAATTAATGAAATAAGTATGGGTGAGCACAAATAATCCAGATAAATGATCTGCTGATGTGGGCATTTTAAGGGATAGGTCTCTCGAACTGACGATTAATGCAACCTTATGCCAGGTCTCGGTAAATCAAATTATGACTGACCGTAAAATGATCATCATTAATTAATTTTGAAATATTCATCGCTTAAGATGATTCGAATGGAATAGTTATTTTGGCTATGTACCTATACCGACTTTATATTTTTGACAGGCGTTTTCCTAAATGAATTACGGCACCGTGTCATTTGTCTGGATCGATCGGTATTTGGGCCAATACATCCATCGATGTCTACCCGGTTGGAATGCGATCCGATCAGGTTATTTTAAGGATAATACCCGAATTAAAACTAATCATATCGCCCGTATATAATATGAACGGATGACGTTTCGTCCGATTGACGCAATCTCTTTAGTATTGTAGGCTCGGCAATTCAAAGTGAGTACCTACTCTAAGTATTACGCAATGGAGTTGAATAATTATTATATTTTTCTCTACAGACACATAGCAATTAGTTATAGGTATTCACAGAATGTCATTGAACTTTGAGTAAGTTGTTCCATAACAAGGTGACAAAAAAAAAGTTTTTTTTTTTTCTCTGTTTCATTAATTATTAAATTTCTACTTGTTACATACATGAGATTTTTCGACATGTTGAACATGTTGAGAATTCTCATGATTAAGAGTTTCGGAGACAAACATTACCACCTAATGGCGAACGTTGTTAACGTAAAGTGATCACACTAAGCCAGCCTTCGAAATAACAGTAGAAGACGGTCGTAAGCCCGTAGTGGTTTGTTCCATTTAAAAATCGAACATTACTCATGAATTATTAGAGTCATTAGTTGTTATTTTTTCTGTAAGGTGACAAAAGTTGACAAAGTTGAGTAAAGGAATTTTATATAGGAGAAAATATTTGCTGCTGAGGCAGTGCATCAGTGTGGATCAAGGTTGCCAGGATTTTTCCCAAAAAAATACCGAACCAGTGTTGCCACTTGGTATACGGAAATTTTAAAATTCACAAAAAAATACATTCCGAAAATTTGGTATCCGGAAAGTTTCTCAAAAACAGGTTTTTAGGGTTGCTGGCTTTGAGCTGGATAGAAGATCATGGACGGTGCTTAACCGTATAAGAACGGACTGTGGAAGAAGTGCGGCCGAACTCCACAGATGGGGTTACGCCGACAGTCCCCGATATGAGTGTGGGAGCGACACACAGACGATACAGCATATTGTGCATGTTTGTCCAATACATATGTTTCCTGGCTCGATGGAGAATTTGAATTTGCTGACGACCGACGCCAAGAATTGGCTGAGGGATTTTAAATTATTTTTATAATTTTGACTTGCGCCTTTTAACCATACGACTATATATATATATAGGGAGAAAAATAATTAGTCAGAAATTACCGAACACGGTGATAAAATACTGATCACCTGGCAACCCTGGAATGGATTCTGATAATTCTGATAATGGCCATTCAGGGAGATCCTTGTATTCTGACAACACGCTATTTTCTGATCGTAGGACAATAATTATAAATTTAAAACAAAAACATTAGCAACAATGTTAATTATTAATATTGAACCCCCATAATTTTAGACGTGTGTGTTTTCAATGCAATTAAATTCAATGTTTATTTAGCCGGGCTTATAGGATAATAGTATCCTTTTTATATTCCTAATCCTGATGCCATCCATGATGTATGGGAGTGAAACTTGGTAATGGACGAAAAATTTGGAAGTTGGAATAAATGCTGTAGAAATGAGATCACTGCGTAGGATATGCGGGAAGAGACTGATTGATAAGATGGTGAGGAATGATAATATTAGAAAGGAATGTGCATGGAGTGGATGTTAGCGTATGTCGAGAATGAAAGAAGAGAGAATAACTAAAAGTATATATTATTATAAATCTGAAAGAATGAAAGAATCTCGACTTCGAATGACATGTTCCGACTATATCGGTGCCGTCTTAGATGAGGGCCAAGTCAGGAGCAAAAGGAATAGAAGAGCATGTATGCGGAATGTTATGCGTTTGGAGGAAGCGAAAGAGGTTTGTTTGGATAGGAAAGAATGGAAGTTCGTACTCTCTGCGTACCCCTTTCGGGAAACGGCGTGATGGCTAAAAAAAAATCAATTTAATGCGCATACCTTTATCTTAAAAAAGTGTTTTTTTTTTCTTTTTGATACATAACACCGCTTTTCCATTTTCAAAAGTTGTCATTGAAAATTGTTGGTGAACGTTTTGTTATCTGTTATTATTATCGAGAGGGTTTAAGACTATTTATAATCATATGTATTAAAAATATTTTTATGGAAATGCGCAACTATTATAGAAAATCTTTGGGACTATTGTTATGAAAATTGCGCGGACGGAGGAGTATGAAATTTCGCAAACTTATAGTTTATATACACATAGAAGGAGTGGCGAATGCTAATATTTTTTTATGCATATAAATATATTAAAACAATAAAAAAATACAAACACTATTGTAATGTGCTGGGTTGGCTGGCAGAGATCTTGTAAGAGAAGTCCGCCCTTTGAAACGTACAAATATTTCTCCTTATGTTGTTATACAGACAGCAATAAAGCTTTTATTTATTTATTTAATGTTATGTATTTGATACTCACACACACTTCGACGTATTTGACATTGACACAGATGCACATATTGAGAATAGATTAATATTGTTTGTGTTTTATATTAGGATAAACTTTGTACAAATCGATATTTCAAATCCGTATCCATGTCATTGTTTTTGAAAGAAAATAATTATTGTGAAATAGCTCAGTCTTTGACAATGGAACCTTAATAATGCTCAAACTTCTATCTTTAATATAAATGAAAGTTGGGTTAGGCCCCTCGCGCACTAGGCAGCCAGTAAAACATATGACGTTGTATGGGACCCCGCGCACTAGGCAGCCACGATTTCCCACGAATATTCTGGCTGCCGCAGCCATGCCTGCGCCAGCCATTGGATTCTTCTCCGCTTCGGATAACAGAATAACTAAACTAAGAATAAAAGTTGAATAAATCGATAAGAACTTACGTAAAATATAATATTAAAGTTAGTATAGAACGGGTTCGGCACCGGTACCGCCACCGACATCTGTTGGGGAAGTAGGGAGATGTCTGGTAGATTATTTGTTAACATCTATAATTATAAAAGAAAGTCGGGTTTGTGCGAACACTTATAACTCGAGATCGGCTGAACAGATTTTTATCATGTTTAACAGAATAATAACTATTAAAATATCGAAAAATGGGTGGAAAATAGTATGAAATAATATAATATTAAAGTTAGTATGGAACGGGTGAGTTTTGGTGCTTTTGAAATAACTGATTCATAATAACCACATAACTTTTGATTTTTAACAAAGAGTAGTCATGAATAATCTACTGTTATGTTATGTTATCTATGTTACGTTACCCAGCAATATTTTATTGACTTTAAGGCGAGACAAAGTTCGATGGGTCAGCTAGTTTTAAATAAGTTATGGTCGATTTTCGAGCTCTGGTCAACCACTAGTATTAATGAATGTTGTAGAAGTTGACGAAACTGCAAGTATGTCAAACTATCCGATAGCTAGATCCGTGAGGAAAAACCCCAGAGAATAATTTGTTATTTCTGGTCTAACAATTAAGTATTCATGAACTAAGCTATGATCTAAAATCGTTTTTTGCATAGGTTTAATACGACCCATAACAGTTCCCAGCGTATCTCCTAAGAGAAAAGCGTAGTTAATCAACCTAAATTCTGTTGAGACGTAGGTCCTATATTGTAAGCATATTCTGGAAAATTGCACAAAAATCGATATAATATGTAGGAAAATATGCAAAATCATTTAACCTGGCTACGTCACTTTGTTAATTATCATCCAAATTTCATACCCAGTATTCATTGATTATTTTTATTATGTCTGTCATAATTTTAATGTTTACTTATTGATTTTGTAAATGTTTTACCTGATTTTATGTTATTGGCGTAAGGCCAAATATAATTCAGTAAATAAAGAATCGATCTGCAAAGAATGCCATCCTCACGGGTCACTAGGAGGATCCTCGAGGGTCACACAGGCAGAAGACGACGATTCGGAAGACCTAGGCTCAGATGGGAAGACGGAATTAGGAAGGATGCGGCACAAATTCTGCAGGTGACGGATTGGCGGACCGCAATGAAGGACAGGAGGAGTTGGAGGCGTTGTCTACAGGAGCCCAAGGCTCGATTTGAGCTGTAGCGCCATTGAAGAAGGAGAAGAAATAAAGAATCGAGAAAATAAAATATAAAAATAGCTACCATATAAAGGTAGGTAGATTTCTTATATTAAACCTAATGGGCCTAATGAATTCATGAATGTCAAAAAATCGGAACTGTTATCCTACTAGCTTTCCCGACAGACGTTGTCCTGTGTTCCTAACTATGAATATTGAATTCGAATTTGTATAATGTTAAGCTTATTACCTTTTAAGCAATGTACCTACCTAATTTAGATCGATGCATCTGTTCCAAACCATATATTATCCATCAACATTCTGTCAAAAGCACCAACCATCACACAACTGACAGTTCCTGTCAAACTTTAATTTAATTTCAATTTTTCAAATTTGGAATAAAAATTATATAAAACCTAGAGTTTTCTTTGATTTTCTAATTGTCTCGCAATTTTATTGATTTTTACTTTCACAAGAACCTTCTCCCGATAAAAACCAATACGACAAAAAAATAATTAGCGAAATCGTTCCAGTTGTTTAGGCGTGATGCGAAGACCTCGGAAAATAGTTCTCCACTTTTATAAATCCTACTATGTTCATACAGAATGAGTGAAAATTATATGAAATATGTCCGAATATGTATAAAATAAATAAATAAAACTTTATTGTGAAATTAATTAAAAACAATTTTATACAAACACATAGAAGAGTCAAAGGGCGGACTTATCCCGAAGGATCTCTTCCAGCCAACCCAACTATCAGTAAACTTTATTCAAAATAGGCATACAATACACTGAAAAAATATTTCCAATGTGTATAGGTAATAATGAATTTGATCATCTAGTCACTAGGATTAAACAATATAATATCACCAGGTATATTATGCACTTTATTACTTATTAAAATTATAATAATTGTATTCATTAAAATTAAATTAAATTTCAGTTATCAACATTAAAGATTTTCTCAGAAATGATAAATCTCTTAATATTCAGAATTAATTAGTTTCATATTTTTTTATCAAAATAAATACCTAGTTGAGTTTATCGCGAAGTGAGCTATGTCAATAGTAGGTATTTTTTAAACAATTTAATATTATTAATTTATAAAAAAAAATATTTTTAACTTACCAATGATAAATTTGAAATATTTCCAAGAACTATTTGAACAAAATTTTGCACATTTGTATACAATCTTGCTACTGATAAATTCAAATACGCGATTAAATATACAATTTAAAAAAAAAATGGTTATAACACTTAACAAAATATAACACAGTCAATTTATTGAAATATGTATTACGAAAATAATCGATTACAATAACATCGACCAAATAACACGCAGCTTCTACCGGAACACCAAACATCGAATGCGACACCTCGGGTGTTTTCGCGGTTTCAGTGTGGCTTGGTGTGTTAGTTGCGGTATGTCCTATCGGTGCCAGTGTTTCTAAACCACATATGTACGATTTACGAGATCTTATAGGACGGCCTTACATAATTTTGATTTTTTTTTAAATTATTTTGCCGTGGTTTTTATTAGCGGACATGAGGATTAAATATGAGATCACTGAGCTCAACTCAAAACCATAAGGCTACTGAATTCTTTGAATACCCATTCTTCTTCAATGGCGCTGCAAGCCGATTCGTGCCTTGGGCTCCTTCAACATGTTCTATCCTTTGATGTTGTCTTCTCGCTGGCTTTCTTGAGGTAACACTAGTAAAAGTTTTCGATGATCGAATATCGAAACGATCATCGAAAGAGTCTCAAAAAATCTCCGTACAAAAATGATCGAACGATTCGATCGTTTGATCATCGAATACTATTTGCAGTCTAATAAGCGTTTATTAACGTGCAGTTAGCTTTCGATTAAACTCGTACTAGCCCCACTCTCCAGGGCCCTGTAGTGAGGATGAGGCATTTCAAAAGGGTCGTTTCAGTTACTGTCAGAAGTAATATGACTGTTTTTATAGGGAGAGGTTATTGGCTCCTCGTCCAACCCCCTGTCAGGAGGAACAGGGTTTTCTGTAGGGATTTTCCATCCCTTTCCGGTTTTATGGCGCCGAAGACTAGCCATCGACTTCTCGCACTATCTGTTGTGATCTAACATTTTTAAACGTCGAAACTCATATTGCTAGCTATGGTGCTTTTATGGTTCTAAATCACCTCAGTGAATCGACTTCAATTGCTAAAATAATAATAAAACCAATTGACATACAATATGTTAACTAGACGTGTTTTTTATTTTTTCCAATTGATACTAATTATTGAGATTTAACACAATGTTGGTTAGACACTGTTCTCGCTTAATTTATATTATGACAAAATTATTCAACTAAAATTGATTAATGCAAAAGATAAAGTATCTAAACAAAGTCAACCTACTTATGCTATTTTTCAAAAGATGGCGTGAGTGTCGTCTACATAATATTGTATTACTACTTCTTTCTACAGGTAAACAGGTAGAGGCACTCCATTGAATGCAAATATTATTAGAGATTTTTTTCGGATGCGCAGAACCGAAAATTGGTTCCTTTATTCAACAGTCACCCGACTGAAGATAAATTATCAAAAAATATTCATTTTGCTTTCATCCACAAGCACAAGTTAGCACGACAAAGCCCATTGGTACTTCCTTTAACTAATTATATGATTAAAATATAAAATTCCTCTGTGTCAACGCTAAAATATTGAAAAGAAAAATCAAATGTCACACACAGCTACCAACAAACTTCACAGTTTGTATGAGTTTAACAGCAGTCACGTGGTACTTGTTGGAACTTGGAATCATGCGCAGCAGCACATTATTTCTCTAGTAGGTATTATTTCTTCTCAAAGAGGCACTCCAAAATATCAAGGAACTTTTTCATCGTTTAAAGAGATTTATTTTTGTACAAAATCAAGATGCCTCAACCGAATTGTGATTTTTGAACTTCGCAACTGTTCGTTGAGCTTAAAAGAATCATGAGGAAACGAGATGAGCCCTCGACTGTGTTCGACTTGAGCAAATGTCTTTTTTACAATTTCCATAGTTTTGCTAAAAAGAACGAAACACCTTTATGTTCACATACCTACTCTTCCTTAAGCGATCAATGGGCCATCCTTAAAAAATATCTACCTACTTTCCTAATTTTGGACAAGCTGTCTTTAGAATTTCTTCAAGGACTAAATAAATCAACAACTGATTCTTTTGGCTCGCGCATGTCCCTCAAAAGCATATTAAGTCAATTTATTTTACACCCCAGAAGGGACAAGTATACCGAAATATACCGCTGATCTTTGTGCCTTGGGTTCCTAGGGAGCGGTCTGTCGTCTGACAAGACAGAAATCTTTGACAAGTCGTAATTACGACCATTTTTTTGTTACTAGGGTTGCAACATTGACAATGACCTAAACCGACTCAATCAAAGCTGTTTTTAGCAGTACCGTATTCCTAGGAAAACAGACCATAAGAGCATCTGACTGACCTGGGTGGAAGCGGAGCGGCTGACAGAGGATAGAAGTGCATGGAGGGACCTAGTGGTGACCTTGGGAACGAACGTGGAAAGGTAAGGTTAAATAAATGTCATACCCAATTAGAATTCATAAAAAGAGAAATAACTGCTGTGCAAATGAGATCACTGCGTAGGATATGCGGAAAGAGACTGATTGATAAGGTGAGGAATGATAGTATTAGAAAGTGGTTGGTGACCCAGCGGTTACAACGCCGGCTTTCGTACTGCGGACGTCGTGGTTCGATCCCAGGTGCCGACCATCTTCCTCTTTCACGACTCAAGCTTTCAGTAGCTTACTGTGAAAGAGTCAAGGAGTGTATTTGTGTTCACTTTGAGTGAGCACAGATTCATTTTATTTAAAAAAAAAAAAAAGGTGACTAGAACGAAAGTGAATAAATTAAAGTGGTTTGGGTATGAAGAGAGACCGACCAAAAAGATATATAAATCTGAAAGAATGGGTGCACGCAGACGAGGCCGAGCTCGAATGACATGGTCCTACCATATCGGTGCCGTCTTACAAAAAAATACTTTTCCACTTGTTCCACTTCCGTGGAAAAGTCTGGTTAAAAAGAGTAGAAAATAATTGAGGGCGCTGCAGTCGTTTGTATGGCAACATTTAATAAGTACTCTACATTTATAAAGTAAAGTATTGTAACCGCCAAAATATTAAAAAAAAAAATACTATTCAATGTGGTATCATATTATGAAATGCTTTGTAGAGGTTATTTAAAAGAATTTAATAACGAACTGTACCAGCCATGGTATTAAAACCGAGATGGAAAAAAATCTACGTAAAACGAGTCAAAAAACAAGAGATAATAAGATAATATAAAATGGGTGCTGTAATCCACAAAATGGTGCTTACAACTGCTTACTATTCTATGGCCGAATTTCAATCATATAAATGTCAAAATGTTTAAACATAACCTATAATTTATTTGTGAGTGAATATTATAGGAATATACAAAAAAAAATATGTCGGAAAAATATCCACATTAGTAAAAGGTAGGTACTTAATAATTTTTAAAATGAATTGGATGTTGTATTTACCAGTTACAATTGCTGTCCATTCGTAAGCATTTGTAATGTCAGACAATAACCTATGTTCAGTATTGCCAGAGTGATAAAATTTTAGTTTATCAATAATTAATGTCTACTCTTTTTAGCCAGACTGTACCTATCTTGGAATGAAATTGGAATAAATTATTTTTCTTCAAAAATACTTCATTCAAAAGTCAGCTTCTATGCAACTATTCTTTTAAGATTTGTGATATGTGGAGATGTAGATATCACGGGAAAAATAAAAATCAAGACGGAATCATTATCTCTATCATTCCCGTCATCAACAGTCATTACTGATAATTGCATCTTTCGTGTCCTCCTCAATCTATTCCAGGGTTCTCCGTTCCAGAAGTAAACAAACGGTTCAATTAAATAATTAGGTGCTAACATTGTACAGCTGTGGAGATGGAAAAATCCTGGAATTTTATTGCGACTATTTTTATTAATTTTGATAATATATTATTAACAATAGTATATTTTTTTCAATCATCACACCGTTTCTCTCAAGAGGTAGGCAGAGAGAACGGATCTTCAATCTTTTCTATCCAAGCACACTTCTTTCGCTGTTCCGCCCACATAACGTTTCCTATACAACCTCTCCTATTTCTTTTGCTTTTGACTTGGAGATAACTCGAGATTCAACTTCAATATCCACCTTCAATACTATTAAACCTAATTTATATTATGTTTTTTTTTCGAAAAGCGATATCGAATTCAAAACAGAACTGTATATAATAACTATTTTTATGCTCAGCAGCCAAAATCTAAATGTAATTTATTAGCATCGTTATTAAGATTGGAATCGGATCGGAATCGAGATCTAAATGCAGACAACGCCCCGGACCTTCCTTGAGGACGAATTCGATGTGTTCTATCCACGTCATTCTTGGTAGACCACGTCTTCTAATACCATTCGTTTCAGCCTTATGATTTCTTTTTGTAATCCTTTATATTTGCATCCATTTCTTCACTAACCTCAAGCCATCACAACTTTTTGACTTCCATGCACTTTTTTCAGGACATTTACTTCCATACTACATTCCTACCTAATACAATATTATCATTCCTTACCATGTCCCGCAGTCTTTCCTCAATATTCTTCGAAGAGCTCCCATCTTTACTGCATTCCTCCATTTACACAAGTAGGTACCTACCATAATAGAAAAAATGCAGAGTTGCGTGGAATATTAGATCATTTTGAAAACCTTAACGTGGATAATCTTCTTAGTACACACTTTTGACAATAGGAATATTTTCTTACCAATGTATTGGGAAACAATCTCAACAGACTCATTAGTCTATCAGATCTTGGACAACAGAGCTGAGGGCTTACAACCTCCTAGGCCAGGTCAAAAGCGCTTTCTATTCCTAGGAAACATTCGCTGTTCTCTATTTCTAATTGTCATTTCGTTGAAACTTGAATGTATACAGTGAGTGGGGAAATATTTCAAATTTAGCAATTTTCGAGGCTAGTGACATCTACCGGTGGATCGATAGGTACAATACTTGGACTGATTCTACAAGGCTTTGAGTTCTGAGTGAGTGACATCTTTTGAGATGTAGTGGAAACAATTTATCAACTGAAAATCCAAATTTTTGTTTCTATTTTTCGGCGGCTCCCAATACATTGGTTTGATTACCTATGTTGCTTGGAAAAATCTAGTCTTCAATACGCGAGGATATAGGACGTACACAAGATAGGTATATTTTCTTATATTTATGAATTTTAACTGACGATTCAAGAACTAGCAGTTGGTATAAAACCAACTGCTAGTTCTTGAGCTATAAAAGCTAGTGAAATTATCAGAATGTGCTCCGTAAACATCTTTAAAAACAGATGCATCAATCGAAAGTATATTAGTTTAATAGGTAATCAGTTTATCAGTATACGAATTTAAATTCAATATTCACAGTAAAAATAGGACAACGTCTGTGGGGAAAGCTAGTTTTGGAAATAAAAACATCAACGTATGAGTATGAAATAATATATATTTTTGAAAAAAAAACATGAAAAATTAAACAGAGTTAGATAATTTACGAGTTTGTTAGTTAGATAATAATATGTAGAATAGATGAAAGAATAAATTTTATATACGGTTTAGTACATAAAATAATTATTATAAAAAAAATATTTACAAAGATGGAAGAAATTATCACAGCATTTGGTGCATATAATTTGTTTTATGAAAAAACTCATTATAAATAGGTTAGTATAAAAAACATGCAATTATTGAGTATAAAAAAAAGAATACGGGGTTAATTTAAGTATAAAACTAAAGAAGTTTACATAGTTTTGTATTAAAAAAAGAATTTAAAGTAACATGCAGTGTTTAAGTACCTAAATAGTTTATTTTTTTATTTATATGTTTTTTTTTATATAAAAATACAAACTTAAACAAGTACAAGTAAAACTAAAATATTTATTGAATAATTTTTTTTTTTTTTTATTGAAGATGCATCAAAGGTTGCCTAAGCTTTGACTAAATTATAAGTGCGAGTATAATCAAATTGTTTACACAAACTACAGTTAAGCAATTTTTTTTCAAGAATGCCAAAAATATAGATTCATAGGTACAATGTTTGATGTCATTTTTTTTATTTTTAATGAATAGGAAATGTTTTCGACCCACCAATTAGATGTAAAACCCTGTTCTTCCATTCGAAAAGTGGTAAAAAGTTTAGTGGTAGATTTAGTGCTTCCAACACTTCATTATAATGTGGTAAGATATTCTTATAATCATTTTTTTTTTTCAATTATTTGGTAGTTTTATAAATGTATTAACAATTTCTAAAAAAAATAAAATACAGTCATTTGTCATGAATTCTGAATATCGTCCCTTCAGTCGATGACCAGCTTTCTGAAACTGCCGTCCACACCGAAGAGATCGTCGTGTGTTTTTGGTTTTCCTGGTCTCCTGGATTCGTCAGCCTTCACAGTCTCCTGTTCGTTGAACCAATCCCTGTAGCTCTCCAGTTTAGCCTTCCAGGCATCTGGAAGTAAATTAGTCAATAAATATTTGGATGAAACAGTTGCCCGGCGAACATTCAAAGATTTATTCAAAGGCAAACTTACTGTTGAGATCAATGATGGATCCAGCATTACCGCCATACTCCTCTGGAAGCATTTCTTTGGGCACGTGCTTGTAAAGACCTTCAATATCGCTATGGATGAAGATCTGCAGAACAGAAACAAAGAACATTATGTAGAGATACTTAGAAAAATAGGGGTTTAGGGAGCTATAATTTTGGTAAGTGATGACGTCGCAAATATTGACAGATTAAATTTTTTTAGGACCAGCAATGTTTTTGGGCTCTTTCATTTTTATTGTCTAACGTTTTTTTGCATTAAAAGAAAGAACAATCCATAGTATGTAAGTGCATCATTGGCGAGTTAGAGCTTTGAAAACATGAGGAAAATATGGAAATCATTTTTTTTTCTACATCAAAACTAAGTACTTAATGTGTGCATTCTAACAGTCTCATTATGTAGACATAAATCCTGGAACGAGAGGAAAACTCAATAAAAGAAGCTCTTTAGTGATGAGAATATTATATTATTAGGTACATCAGATTTTGGGCATTATGTGGTACCATTATGTCTCAAATGAGACCGTATGCGTCAGAATAGCACATCAGCGAATCATTTCAGTCATCCAGAATCGCAGATTGAACTGGATTAGCCATGTTCTCCGCATCTCCCCCGTGGTTCTTGAATATGCAAGCCTTTGCTACAACTCAGATAGGAAAAGTAGAAGAGGTAGGCCTAAATTAACAATCAACCAGACATTCACTGCGGTTTTACAAGATGCTGGCCTAAGCTGAGATGAAGCTGTGCAACTGGTGCAAGATAGAGAGGCTTGAAGGATTTCCGTGGAGTCCACATGCTCAACACTGGGAGGGGAACATGGATTGTAAGTAAGTAAATATGTAGGAATTGAGTGACTTACTCTCTCCCTGATCTTTTCCTTGATGAAAGGCTTGACAAAGTTGACGATGGTGTCTACCAATGGGGAGATGTTGACCACATGCACTTCCTTCAACTTGACTGGGTAGGCTTCCTGTAAAATTTCAATCAATCAATCAATCGATGAATGTGCAATTCAACGAAGCAATTAATGTACGAATAAAATATTTTTTAAATATACCTAAAACTCCTTAAATATCTAATTCTGTTTTAAATATCCCCCATTCATTAGTTCTTGCTGGTTTTTCTTCCCATGGTGTCCTATATCAACGATACTTCTAGCATCGGATCTATTTTAGGCTTAAACCCACATTAATGCTTTGGCAATAAATATATACCTACTTATTTATTACTTTATTCAGCAAAGTATTATGTTTTGCATTTATCACAATGTTTTGATCAAGTGAATGATTAGCATTACAACGATAGGTACCTACTTTAAGTTCAGTAAAATTGTGAGTTGCGCTTAAATGTCTGAAATTATTCTTTAAAAAATCATTATTAAAAAATGCAATAACCTGGCAGACACTCTGTGAAATGATTTTAAACCTTGATTCGTACAAAATACTTCCAAATTTAAATCACCTTTGATTGCATAAGGTGTTACCTGTTCTTTGGTTCTAGCGTGGAAACTAAGTTCGTAGTGTTTCTAGATCTCCTACATAGATGGCGCTCACAGCGATATTAGGTTTATCGTGTTTTTTATTACTGCAACATTCTTGATGAATTATAATATAACGCTTACGTTGGGTATATTTTGCTTCCAATCTTGTCCAGTTGATAAAGAACCGAAATCTATTTTTTTTTTTCTATATTACCAAACATAGGAAAAAAGTCTGATTTTGGTACTGACCTGCACACAAATGAGGAACTTCTTGACGAGTGTTGGAGTGAACTTGGCAAAATGATTTGGCGTGGCTACGGTGGCATCCAAGATGTACACGTCTCCAGCCACTCCGGTGGACTCTTCAGCCAAACGGACATCGCCAATCATGAGGGCGGCCTTAAGTGCCTCAGGCACGTTGGGGGTGATGACCTCCTTAGAGATACCTGATCAAGACAAAGATTATTAGAAAAGGATACCTTTTATGGGGTTTGCGTATTTCAGGGTAAAAAGATTTTTTTTTTTTTTTTACAATAAGGTAGGTACTATAGTTAAACAAAATCATTTTTATTTCATTTACTGGGTTTGTGGATTTAAGTATCGTAAAAAATGTATATAAAAGGAAGGAAATGTATAAAAATTAGTCGAATGATATTAGTATCTCACATGCACTAGTCAATTTTATTGAGGTTTCTAAAAGAAAGACATGCTTTTTTTCTTTTTCGAAAGGCATTCATCAATTTAGTATTAATGATGTATAACTAGTATGACCTTACCTTGTTCAAACTTCATGACCTATTAATATAATAACTCTTTTATGACCTGAATTTGTTTCCTTAGAGGGATAAAAAATTAGTTATTTTTTATTAGGTGCGTACTTTCTTTTATTTTTAATGATTCAATATCTTTATTTGTGTTCTCCCTAATTAGATCAACATTTGAAAAAAAAAATACACTGATTATAAAATATACCAAAAATAGTCACCTTCTTAAATAATTTCATCTAAAAGGTTTCACCGAAAGAATAAATAAATAAATAAAACTTTATTGCTGTCTATACAATATTAGGAAAATGGCTTGTACGATTCAAAGGGCGGACCTATCTCAAAGATCTCTGCCTGGCTGGCAATTTTTAAATCTGGGTTGGCTACCCAGATTTAAAAATTACTTTTAAGTTTATTTATATGTAGAAAACTGTGGAATAATTGTATAAATTTTATGATCTTAAATAAACACAAAAAGTAATGTTTAATCAAAAATATGATCTGGAATTGATTACCAGTTAAGTACCTATATCTATATTAGTAAAAAAATGGTTTTCATGCTTGTAAAATCGTCAACTAACTTGGTAAAGATTCTAGCCGACACATTTTAGCAAAGGAGAGTTTTTAGTTAGAAACTTGTCAAGGTATGGGTGCATTTATACCAAACAAACCCTAAGCCAGAACTGTTTTCTTGATCGTTGATATTGTCACCAAGGAAACAACAATGAGAAAGAACTGTCATCGCGATTATAGTGATTGTTTCCATGATGTCCAATATAACGATAAATGAAAGTATACTCTACTTTCAGCTCTGGCACTATATTTGTTTGGCTTAAAAATGCACCCTAAGATGACGAAATGTATAGAGGAGACACTCAGAATTAGTAGTTTTAATAATGTTATACCGACGGCTGCATCTCTGTCCCGCAGCATGCTAGTTAGGACCCTGATGGATGACATTCATGACAATAGCGACAGACATTGCGTAGCGGATGTTTCAAGCAAACTTTGTGGAGCTAAAATTGGATAAATACCTTTGGATGTCTTGTAGTAAAGTAAATTACCTCTCATGACCACAACTCGGCGACCTTCGGGAGTCAGTCCTGGGAGTGGGGGCATATTGCTGAAAAAAAAAGACCAAAACCTTCTTATTCAATGAAAGGGTAAAAATAAGGACGTAATGAATATTTAAAAATGATTCAAAGTAGTAAATTTAGGCTAGAAGAATTGATCTATATGGAAAAAGCAAAACACCTGCATAAAATAAAAAATGGACTAATAAAATCCAACATTAAATTGACTATTACTTCTGACGTTCATAAACACAATACAAGACAAACTCTACAATTACGAACTGCACCTCCACGAACAAATCGCAAAAGATATAGCTTTTTACATTCATCAACGAAAATTTATAATGGCTTACCTGACACACTTAGATCGATAAAAAATACTACTACTTTCAAGAAAAAACTGAAACTACACCTTAAGACCCTAAATCTGACTAATCACAATATTGATTAATACACATACTAACTCTACTCACTAAATAGCTTAAATACTTTGGATACATAAACAATGAAGTTGACATTTATTATGGTTTATGTGTAAATACTATACTTAGATAATTTTGTCAATTTTTAAGAAAGAAATACCCAGTTATTTTTAAGCATAATTTAGGACACTTTATTTTTGTGTAAAATATGGTTATGAGTGTTATATTAATAAGTAATATAGTTTTTTTAGTAATATTTCCCCTGATACCAGCACATTTCTCGCTGCTGGTGAAATCAAATAACATAAGTTACATAGATACATGTTGTTGTCAGCTGTGATTATAATCCAATGTATAGAATAGTTCATAGTTTAGTGTTGAATTGCTTGTTTTGCATGTTGTTTTGATAATGCAGGAATGACTTGTTTTTGTTTTTTGTATTTTGCCCTCCTAATACCAGTATATTTATTACTGTTTGGAGGGTGAGAAGAAAATAAATTAAAAAAAAAGCGTTCTCTTAAAATTTTCGTTGTTTGGTTGATTATACGTATAGCTTTTATGAATGCTAATGACCAAGAAACTTTGCAATCCAACATGCGGTGGGACAATCTTGTATCCTAGCAAGTAGCCAGGTGTCAAGTCACTAGACACTTACTAACAAACCGCCTGGCGTTGCGGAAGTAGTCTTACACTGTGTTCAGATGCCTTGAAACAAATCTAAGGGATTTGAACATGGTGTGGAAAGAGATCAGTGAGAACATTGAGAAAGGTCGGAGGCATTTGAGGGTTTTTTTTTGTCTCTCCTAGTTCTGTTGAGATATGAAATTAACCTCGAACCAGTGAAGTCAAACACGAAATGGTTTTTCTTTATATTGTAGGTAGGTACCATAAATTGGGGATGTAGCAAAATTCTTTTATCTTGGCCTTTCGTAAAGACGGAGTCAATACCTATTCTGATATCTTTGATCTACGTCAATTTTATAGTTACCCACGCCTTGTCACACATTAAAAGTAGTGCGTTTATCTATTTGGCACGGAAATTAATCACCTTATCGACGAAAATCAAACGCAAGAAATTGGAAAATATTTTTATAGGATTTTCCTTCAAATATACATACTTTGGGTACACATTAATAAACTGTGTAGGTATATCTAATTTCTTCTCCTGTATGGGTGTGAGTACTGGCACCTGACCAAAGCTTAGGCACAAAAGGTATCTGAATTTCAAACGAAGTGTCTCAGGGGAATTTTGGATAAGATAAGATGGTACCACCGTACAAGAACGACGCTTTACTCCAGCGCACCCGGCACAAGTCCATCACTTTCACCATTGTGGATAGGAGATCGACATGATTGAGACATGTGTTAAGGATGCCGAATGACAGTTGACCGAGAAGACCGCTGTTTTTTCTCCCATCAGTGTATCGAAGACGTGGAAGACCCTCACCGTGTTTCGTTCATACGAAGCAAAGCTGAGGGAGTTGGAAATGATGCGGAAGAAGGTCATAAGCATTGTGCAAGATCTCTTGTTGCCTCCCTATGCCCTTGACTGGAGTTTAAAGTTTGATTGATTGTAGGTATATCTTACATGACGGAGAAAACTTCTTGCAGTTCAGGTCTCGACATGTCCCTCTCGGAGAAGAACTCTGGGACGGCGGTCCTCATTGTGAAGTACATGTCCAGTTTCCTCTTGCATTTCTCCAGAGAGAACTTGCATCCACGAAGGAAGGTCATGAGACGTGCCTCATCTGCAAAAAAAAATTCAAAAGTTAATTTTTGATTTTTGAATTATTATTGTGATCACATTCTTTTAAGAAAATAAACAAACGAATTATCTTTCGAGTTAGCAATTTAAGGAATAAAATAAGGTTACAAAGAAAGAAAGAAAAGAAGTAGATTACTTAGTTATCATAATGTGACAGTTGAATGGTGATTAACATTTGAAGCAATATAAATATTTACGCCAACAATTTTCCTCGAATCGAAAATGTCACGATTTGCTTACATATAACACGAGATATCATTCGGACGTGAACAAAATAAAACTAAAATTATTTATGTAAGCCAATGCCCAGATTTATTTTGTGGTTTTTAGACCATTAAACTCGATGGCGGAATTAGAAGTTACAAAAACTAATGAACCTTAAAAAAGCGACAAAGATTGCTGGAAGAACCTTGATTTGATGAATAATGTTGTTTTTTTTTCATATTTAAAAGGGTTTTCGAACAAATTATTAGCTATGTACTAGACGATTATAATACCCACCTCGGGAGGTTTTTTTTTTTTAGGAAACATTCGAAACATTTGTGTTTATTGAGAATTTTGGACAAGAAAGCATTGTGACTAATGGCCAGCAAATCCTCGTCAGTTCATTTGAAGAACTACCGAATACAGGAATATTTGAGCCTGGAGATAATATTGTAGAATGCGATCAAGAGAGTGCAGTGGAGACAGAATAAAAATGGACATCCAGATTTCCCTACGAAAATCACCTCCGTGAAAGATCTTTAAAAATGTGAAGAGATAGTTCGGATTCAGTCACGAAAAAGGCTGAAAGATCTCTTCAGTTGATCAAAATGGTTATTCAAAGAAAGAAAGTAGAATCTTAGGTTTCTGTTAAAGAAAATGAATGTGGAGAATAATTAGAGTAGAAGCAAAATGTCTAACTTACCCCAAGTGTTAGGCAGATGTGGCTGCTTTTCCAACCACTCCTTGATGTGTTTGAGATCCTCTTCTCTGGTGTTGACATTCTCGTTCAACTCCTTCTGGATCATCATCGACATTTCGGAACTTGGCTGGACGAGAGTCATCTTGAATTATTTTCTGGAATAGAAAAGGGAATATTTTATCAATCTATTTGCGAACATTGGTTTTAAATGTCAAAATCAACAATTTGTAACATTTAACGTAGATTTCTTTTAATATCAGGTATTTTTCGATCTTTTTTCATCATTCTTGATGATAATTACTTTATGTGTTTTTCATCATTCTTGATGATAATTACTTTATGTGTTTTTCATCATTCTTGATGATAATTACTTTATGTGTTTTTCATCATTCTTGATGATAATTACTTTATGTGTTTTTCATCATTCTTGATGATAATTACTTTATTTATTTTATTTTTTATTTTATTTTATTTCTCTCTACGCAACAATTGTTGCTTTTACATTAAAAATATATTATACATTTTGATACGCCATGGTTATTATAAGATGACATAAAAAAAAAAAAAAATCACAATTTCACATTAAAATATACAAAAATAAAACCATGCAAGAGGAGCAAACACAAAGGCCTCGCTGCCCTGAAGATAAAGGGAAAAAATTTAATAGTATGTAGATACACGAGTACCCACCTATATAAATTTGTACATAAATTTACACTTAAAATAGTTGCATTGGGAACCACAAATTTAATATTCAACCCAAATAATATTATTATTGTTAAACATCATTCGTCACACTTACACACACACATACACGCACCGCCAACTCTCTCACAAAAAGTAATGGCTGACATACAGGGAGTTCAGTTCAGTGATATTTTTCAAATAATAATTTCTTTAAATAATTTATGTTTGTAGTGAATATATCTATATTATCGTCCAGAGCATTCGCATTTCTAAGCAGACGCTGCATAGGTGCGTTATAAGAATAATTAGTTTATGTGTTTTTCATCATTCTTGATGATAATTACTTTATGTGTTTTTCATCATACTTGATGATAATTACTTTATGTGTTTTTCATCATTCTTGATGATAATTACTTTATGTGTTTTTCATCATTCTTGATGATAATTACTTTATGTGTTTTTCATCATTCTTGATGATAATTACTTTATGTGTTTTTCATCATTCTTGATGATAATTACTTTATGTGTTTTTCATCATTCTTGATGATAATTACTTTATGTGTTTTTCATCATTCCTGATGATAATTACTTTATGTGTTTTTCATCATACTTGATGATAATTACTTTATGTGTTTTTCATCATTCTTGATGATAATTACTTTATGTTTTTTTCATCATTCTTGATGATAATTACTTTATGTGTATTTCGTCACGCTCAAATCTGTAAAGAGTATCCTTTACTTCTTTTGAAAATCCGTATTGCTCTCAAACATATCGAACAGTCGAATCTTTCGAGCAATTGATTTGCCAATACCTTTGATTCTTTGATCACTATAATAATTATTGAGGGCTTGATACTAATGATTCTTTTTCTATTTTATATGGGATGTCCTCGAAAATTTGGAAATTTTACTCAAATACTAGGTACTGTATATGTTGCGTCATTTTATCTGAGAAATTTTTTAGAGGAAAATTATTTTTTTCTATTTTTCAAGCAGTAAGTGTTAATCACATTATGTACCAAGGCTTTATTCATATCCTGCAAACGTTGTCCTGTTGTACAAGAATTTTAAAATACTGACGACACTTCTTGTTAGTGAATAATATATTTTGAATAAAATCTAGAAATCGACGAGTAGACTTACGAGAAACCAGTTTATGAATTCTATTACGTGTGTATGTAAGTACATACTAGATTATCACAACAATATGATTTTACTATTTAAAGAACTTTGCCAGAAATTGAAAGTGAATGGGTATCTTTGACAGTAGTCGAGTTAAAAACCGATATGAATAAAGCCTTAGCAGCACTTTCAATTTTGCTGCCAAGACCCCAGAACAATGAACTACAGGTTTTAAATTCTATGTTCTGTCGGAATTTCACGGAAATTCACTCGGAGTCTTTTCCGCATAATATTAGAAGTGATGACCTCTTTTTTTAAATGAATCTGTGCTCACTCAAATGGAACACAAATACACTCTTTGACTCTTTCACAGTAAGCTACTTAAAGCTAGTGTCGTGAAAAAGGAAGATAGTCGAACCCACAACCTCCGCACGAAACAGTACGAAAGTCGGCGCTGCAACCGCCAGTCTATCGACCACTTCTTAAAGTATAGCGTAGTTCGAGATGCGGTGGAATCACTTTAAATAATTAACATACCTACCTATTTTTTAGGCACCTTTTTTAGAGATTTTTGTGTGTCTGGACTTGGGGCAATGTTAAGACTCACATCCAAACGGAGGAATTTGTAGCAACACTCATCGAACAGATTATATTATTTCGTCTCGAAATTAAACGCCCAATTTTTTCATAGCTTGGTCATGTTGTTAAAGGCGCCACTTGCCATACCAAAACGTATCGGAAGCTCGACCCCAAGATCACCAATAGTGTTAACTTTTTTATATATAGAGTTAAAAATAATCAAGTTATAGGTATAATAACCTGTGAGAAAATACACAATATTTTTTATAGAGATTTCCGAAAACAGACATACAAATCCACTCACTAGAGATCAACATTATTGTGTGGATAATAATTTTATAATACAATATTTGTGGGTTGATATGGTCACAATTAGCATAGGTTAGGTGAGGTTAGAGGCGGGATTAGGAAAGACGAGGTTTTGAAACAAGACACAATAAGGAAACGCGGATTTCGAAAGTCAGAGCTCCATTGGACAATATTGTTTGTTAATAATGCAACACACACCTAATATTTGCATTTAAAATGTAACCTATTGAGAAATATACAAGCTGAACGGACGATGTATATTGTTAAACAAGGAATTTGAATATAAAGAACATTGTTCTGTAGAAAATAAAGAGGATATTGATTTCAGTTATCGACCAGGAAACACCTTTGACCAATTTCTACACATCAATGTTTTTTTTTCTGTTTAAGGGTCTTCGAATGCAAATCTCATAGAATTTTTCTCATATTTTGTTTTAAGCCGACCTTTTCATGTATTTAGGTACATTCTATTTTTTATTATTTTATTAACTAGAGTTATTTTTTTAGAATTAATTATGTGGAGATAAAATAAATAATTGTGAACTTTTTGGCATTCAAATGAGAATATGCCGCCTACTCGAAGAGAAATTAAATAAAAACTGGACGTATGAATTTCACAATTTCAAAAACTTTTATGTGCCCTTATAAAAGGTGAAGAAGAAACTTTTCAAATTTTTCATCATTTTATCGACAAATTTTGTCTTTTATTCGCACACTTCGTTTTATCAAGTGTCGAACACACCCTAGCTAATAAAGATGTGAGTCAAAATATTATATACATAGAAGATATCGAATGATGGACAAAGCTAGAAAAAGATTCTGGACTAAGGGCTTGCTTACACTAAATCCGATATTTGCCCGTACGTTCCAGTACGGCAACGTACGTTAACGTACGTTAACGTATTTACTCACCAAGCAACCAATATTGAGTTTCAAAACAATTAAGTCGGTTAGACATTCGATTTCTCGGATAAATTCCTACTCCGAAGATCACCAAAGATATGGTAGGATAGCTTTACCCCAGATTCTCAAAAGTGTCTTTCTGTAAGATCAGATCTACAATACATTCTTGCCTTCAATATATATATATATATATATATATATTTATGTCAGACGGCATATGTTGGCTCATCTGATTTTAACACACCAAAGTTGATCAACCTTTTACCTGGAATATATAATTACCTGGTTGATACATAAATTTGAAAGTTACACCCCCGCGTTACGATTATGTTTAGCTTCCTATATACTCTATTCTCCACTTATATATTCAATTATTTACTGTCTATTTTTAAAGAACACTAGTTGATCAAGAGTTGTTAGCTCTTACAACGTTGCCAAATCGATCTCACTAACACACTCACGATAGCATAATACATCTCCTATTGTAGACGTAGAATTGGTAGGTAGGTTTCTATATCTGATCGTAATATTCACACATCGCTGTTGGTTTCATATTTTCCGTATTATTGAGGACCTATATGTACCTACCTACCTACTTTATTTTTGTTGTGTTTAGACTCGTATATTTTTTTACTTGGCTAGCGTTTATGACAATATTTTTTTAAAGTATTTTAGAGTAGGTATTTAGATTTTTTCTAACGAGAAGTTTATGAGAACAGCGTTTATTATAAATTGATGAGAAGAAATAAATCATAAAGGCTTTAACTTGGAATCTATTTGGTCTACATAGACAAATCTAGTTATCATATTGTAGCAAATTTACTCTTCTTTAAAAACGCGCTAAAATGTTTTTTTTATCAAAAAAATAGTGCTTTACGGTTATATTCGCCAAATAATAAAAACATAGCGATTTTTTCGCGGTTTTTCGATTTTTGACAAAGGTGCATTCGGCGCTCGAGGTCAAAAACTTGGATTATTCATCAGACCAACATCATCCCGAAGACGACTAAGACCCTCTGTTTCTTTCCTTCGAAGCAGAGCTGAGGGATTTGGACATGACGTGGGTGGAGGTCTTGTCCAAATGCCTCCCTATGCCCCCAAGTGGGGTCACAAATGGAGTATTGATTGATTGATTATAGTTCATCCAACACCAGAGTCGAGATATTTAGAAATTTGATATTACAAGTTTGCAAAAAAACATAACTACCTTATTTGACGCATTCTGTAATGTATAAAGTTACTGTACTATAATGGGTTTAATTATCAAAGCTGCTTAGTATCTTATTAAATCTTATTTATCGGACATAATACTCTAAAAGTTACACTTTTCAATTTACAATTTCATTCATGAATAAAATATATATATTTTTTTAAATTTTGCGTGATGTTCATCCAACACCAAAGTTGAGATTTTTTTAAATTGATATTGCATTTAAAACAACGCTGTTAGGCGTCCCTAATGTATTTTTTATTATTTTTAGCAAAGAGATAAGCCTTTAATACTATAATTCATAGTAAATAACCGCAATATAGGTACAAACGCGAATTAAATATACCTACCAGCTAATTTGTGTTTCATTGATAATAGGATGAGCTGATTCGGGACCTTGGCGGTTTGTGTCTGATGATCACTTGATGAATCAATCAATACTCCCTTTGTGACCCCACTTGGGGGCATAGGGAGGCAACAAGTGCCCTCCACTGCGCTCTATCTCTAGCAGTTTCAATGACCTCCTCCCACGTCATGTCCAAATCCCTCAGCTCTGCTTCGAAGGAACGAAACACGGTGTGGGAGGGTCTTCCTCGTCTTCGGGACCCTGATGGGAGGAAGAAAGTTCGTGATGCGGTGGTACCATCTAATATTCATGATTCTTCTGAGGCACATTGTCTCAAAGGCAGATACCTTTTGTGCCTGGGCTTTGGTCAGGTGCCATGACACACACCCATATAAAAGAATAGGCAACACACACGCATTAAACAGTTTACATTTCGTCTCAACACTAAACGCCGACGTCTTCCATATCTTGGTCATGTTGTTGAAGGCACCACTTGCCATATCGATAGGTACTTATCGGGAGCTCAGCCCCGAGGTCACCAGTGGTGGTAATGGTTGCTCCCAGGTATTTAAATTTATCCACCCGGGAGACCTGGCGACCATAAATGGTTATCGGTAGCTGTTTATCGGGGCAGGCTTTATTTGCCATGAGCTTCGTCTTACTGGCATTGACTCGAAGGCCAAGGCGTGCTGTTTAATTGCAGAGTCTCGTTGAATTGTTTTTTTTTTAAGTAGATAGGGATCTATAGGTATGTGAGTAGATAATATTTTGATATACCTAAATCTTATATATAAAAATGGAGAGCTATTTCGCGTTGTCATCGGATGGCGCCTAAACGGCTGGACCGATTTCGCTAATTCTTTTTTTGTCGTGTAGGCTTTTATCAGGGGAGTGTCCTTTTAGAACAAAAAATTTTTAAAAAATGCATGGGAAATTAGAAAATTTAAGAAAACTATAAAAATGGAGATTTATTTCCCGATATCATCGCATCACGCCTAAACGGTTGGACAGATTTCGCTAATTCTTTTTTTGTCGTGTAGGCTTTTATCGGGAGAAGGTTGATTTAGAAGAAGAAAATTAAGAAAAATGCATGGAAAATTAGAAAATTTAAGAACAATATAAAAATGGGGTGCTATTTCCCGATGTCATCGCATCGCGCCTAAACGGCTGGACCGATTTCGCTAATTATTTTTTTGGCGTGTGTGTAGGCTCTTATCGGGAGAAGGTTGGTTTAGAAGAAAAAATTAAGAAAAATTCATGGAATATCAGGAAATTTAAGAAAACTATAACAATGTTGAGCTATTTCCCGATGCCATCGCATCACGCCTAAACGGCTGGACCGATTTCGCTAATTCATTTTGTCGTGTAGGATTTCAATCAGGACAATGTAGAAGAAAAATATAAGAAAAATGCTCGCGAAATTAGAAAATTAAAGAAAAGACAGAAAGTAGGTAATCTTTTTAGTACCTACTTTTTACAATATAATTTTCTTCTACTTTTGAATTTTTATTAATTGACATTTGAAAGAACTGTCAGTGGATTGATTGTTGTTGCAATTGATAGAATGCGAATTTTAAGAACAAGTAGAATATTTTTTTGTTTGTTTGAAAATCAATTCTTCGTTTATGGGCTGATTTTTACAGAGGATGAGACCTACATATAACGTAAATATAATATGCATCGTTAATATGTAAAAAAAGCTGGATATTATTTGCTAATAACCTAGCATTTGTTTGATTATTGAAAATAAAAATTGCTACACATCCACCATGTTGTAATAGAAGATAGAAAAAAATCACAGATACCTACTGCATTAAATGTGCTTTTTATTTATTTCCATTGTTTTGAAAGAGAAGATTTAAGAACGCAATGTTGTGTGAAAGTGAATGTCGAGAACTTGGAAGTATGTCTATTTAGGTAATTTATTTAGAAGAGATGCAAGGTGTGAAAAAGAGATTGAAAGAAGGAAATTGGCTGGGAGAAGGGTTGGCGGTGCACTTAGACCTCTAAGAACATATCTCTGAAATCGACAGTTGATGTACAATGCAATCCTGATACTATCCATGATTTATGGGAGTAATGGGAGTGAAACTTGGACATGGACGAACAATTTGGAAGTTGGAATAAATGCTGTGGAAATGAGATCACTGCGTAGGATATGCGGAAAGAGACTTATTGATAAGGTGAGGAATGATAATATTAGAAAGGAATGTGGAGTGAATGTTAGTGTAGTGACTAGAATGAAAGTGAATAAAGAAAGAAGGTTTAGGCATGTTATGAAAAGAAACGAAGAGAGAATGACTAAAAGGATATATAAATCTGAAAGAATAGGTGCACGCAGACGAGGCCGACCTCGAATGACATCGTCCGACCATATCAGTGCCGTCTTACAGGAGGGCTAAGTCAGGAGCAAATGGAATAGAAGAGCATGTATGCGGAATGTTATGCGTTTGGAGGAAGCGAATGAGTTTGGATTGAAGAGAATGGAAGTCCATACTAGGGATTGCAATCCCGCACCATTTTCAATCCCGCGGGAAATTTGCGGGATTGACACCAATCCCGCAGGATCCCGCGGGATCCCGCACGGTTAGATAGAATTGAAAAAAAAACCTTTTCTATAGTATGTAATAAGCGAATATTTATTGAAAATTGCAAAAATTGAATAAATTTAGAACACCTCAATGTACATAATTGAATAAATATTATAAAACTTTACTTCTCGTCTACTTATTTAATAAAAAAAATCCAAAAACAATAGCAATATGAATATATTTGGTAGTAGGTTCTTTGATAAATATTTGATAGTGAGTTCTTTGAAATAAATTGTATGTACAAAGGTGTCAGTATTATAGCCGGTAGAGTAGGTAGGTATATTTCCCGAGGAAATTTTTTTAGTCAACTGGTTCCGTCCAATCTGAAACAGGCCAGCCTTGGTTTTTTTCACGTGAAAAACGATTAAAAACACACAGAGATTTTAAACATTTGATAGAACAAACACCCAACCAGAAATTAAACCCGTGACCTCTTGGTTAGAAGTCAGCGCATATATGTACCTAACACCAATTTTTATCACCTAGTTAATTAACTAAAAATATTATTTGTAATCTTTATTTTAGGTAATTATAACCAGTGGGGCTAGTACGAGTTTTATCGAAAGCAAATTGCACGCAAATAAGCGCTTATTAGCGTGCAAATAGTTTTCTTAATTCAAACGATCGAATCGTTCGATAATTTTTGTATGGAAATTTTTCGAAACTCTTTCGATGATCTTTTCGATATTCGATCATCGAAAACTTATACTAGGGCTACAGATCAGTATTCTTTATCATATTACCTACTTTGCAAATAGTCTTTTTTTCTTACCAATTAATCAATCAAGCTCTAATCATTTTTATTATATTGACAATTTATCAAGAAAAACAAAAATGTGCTTATTAATTGAATTATATAAACTGTGATGAAATGGTCATACGCTAAATAAATAAATAATCAATCAAGTATAAAGTATCAAATTTTAAAAGAACAAATAAAAAGTCACTTCTCCTTCTGAAAATATGATCGTAAAAAACAAATAGCATCATCGGTGTTATTTCCCAACCTACTTCCTATGGAACTAATATGTAGCCAACGACCGAAAAGGCACTTTCTGACTCCATTTGTTGATTTGATAGTTAATAAATTGTTTTCTGCATTAACATCGTCTGGAACTACAAGTTGTACATTTTGAGTCTTCTTTATGACTCGATGTTAATTTTTTTTTCATTTCTTTTAATGAATTTACGCAATTGGATGCTTGCGGATCCGCACTTGCGCTGTTGCGGGATCCCGCAGGCCCTAAAAAAGCGCGGATCCCGCGGGATTGCGGATCCCGCATTGCGGGATTGCAATCCCTAGTCCATACTCTCTGCCCACCCTCTTCGGGAATCAGCATGATCGGTAAAATAAGTATTTACACCTCAATACGTATTTTGAATCGGTACTTTGATTAATCAATCAATATTATTTTAACTGAGCAAAATAATTATTGAAATATCGAATATAATGACATACCTACCTAAATTAATTTTTTTTACATATTAACATCAAATCAATCAAAATTAAAACTCCCTTTGAACTCCACTCAGGAGCAAAGTGAGGCAATAAGTTCTCCATTGCACTCGATCTTGCGCAATGATAACCTCTTCCCACATCATATTAACATAGGTTATATATTTTTGATGTAAAAATAAACTCAGACCCGATGAATGCAGCGTGTTATCCAGGTTTTGCTAATGCCAGTATATAGTCATTGGGTAGGAACACGTAGAAAGCGGATTCCGACCCGCGCCGACCGGCTCATAGATTGTTGTCTATGGTTTCAATGCATTTAAATGAGCATGCCGGAAAGCGGGTTCCTGCTTTTTCTGTGGGTATCCCCATTCAAATGCATAGTAACATTCTTTGCGCTGGTCGGCGCGGGTCGGAATCGGCTTTCTACGTGTTCTTAGCCATTCATGTTAAATAACTAAAATACGAATTTGAGCTCTGTTGCATAAAACCTAGAGTACCTACCCATATTATTTATTTCGATACGAAGTTCGACGGGTCAGCTAGTTTACAATAAAAAATGATTTAGTCTAAAAATAAACTCATATAATCAATTTAAACAATGTCGATTCCTTTGAAAATAAAAGAATAAAATAATACGTAAGTATAAAAATCTTTTTTAATAAACCACGTTATTCATTTGGACTAAAAAATTGAAAATCTTCTTTATGGTCGAGAGTGGATTGCCGCATTGGAAAGAGAAGAAGAGTATTGTAGATGTTAAAATATCAAACTGTCATCCAAAGCAAGCAAGTATACAAAATGTCAGTAAAATAAGATGATAAAAAGTGATTTAAAAATCGATTTCTGTAATCTGTGCATAAAGAATTAAATAAATTAAAGGGAGATGTACCTACTCGTATGTGTAGATTTTCTCGCTTTAAGTGAAGAAGCTTGTGCTCAACGCAATTTTTATACCATCTAAGTATAATGTATGGTAATGAGACATGGACGTAGACCAAGAAGGAAGAAAGTAGTATGAATGCGGTAGAAATGAGAATGTTGCGTAGGATGTGCGCTATTAATGCTGAAGATGAGATCGGAAACGGAATGATAGATGAGGAAATAATGAGAGATAAAAAAATAGTGTAGTAACAAGAATGAATGTAAACAAAGTGTGGTGTTTGGAGAGTTTGGACATATAGAGAGGATGAATGAAAATAGAGTGACTTTTTACCTGCCTGAAAGGATAGGTGGAAGATCGACATGGGTAGAATATATCGATATGTGATCTTAAAGAAATGCAACGTCTAGAATAAAAGAAATAGGATACATGCATGCGGAATAGTATGATAGTGAAAAAAAGTATGTGGATAGGAAATCAAATATTGGTCACAAAACGATATCACATAATATTGATCAACCTTCTCGTATCCCATTCAAAACAATTATAATCAAGTGCGTAAATACGATTCATTCATAAAATCGTAATATTGAAAAAATAAGTTGTAAGAATGTAAATCATGCGTATTTATTAAAATGTTCAATCATTTGTACGACTCTCATACGTGTTTTTAATTGTTTATATTCGCATTTTGATAAAATTCCCCCAAGCCTAGCGATGTTTAAGTGTAATAGTATTGGTAATGTCTTCGTTACGCAACTGAGCCAAACAAAATATGCGCATTCAACAAATTTTTCGCGGTTTTTCGATTTTTGACAAAGGTGCATTCGGCGCTCGAGGTCAAAAACTTGGATTATTCATCAGACCAACATCATCCCGAAGACGACTAAGACCCTCTGTTTCTTTCCTTCGAAGCAGAGCTGAGGGATTTGGACATGACGTGGGAGGAGGTCATTGAAACTGCTAGAGATAGAGCGCAGTGGAGGGCACTTGTTGCCTCCCTATGCCCCCAAGTGGGGTCACAAAGGGAGTATTGATTGATTGATCAAGTGATCATCAGACACAAACCGCCAAGGTCCCGAATCATAGCTCATCCTATTATCAATGAAACACAAATTAGCTGGTAGGTATTTAAAGACTGCGACTGCTGTCATGTATTTGGCGCCAGGATATGACTATATCCATTTTTGTTAATGTCTCATATTTATTGCTCTCTTGTTCTCAACAATTTCCAACTTTTATCTCTATTTTTCATTTTATTATTAAATTTCTACTTGTTGCATACATGAGATTTTTTGACATGTTGAACATGTTGAGAATTCTCATGATTAGGAGTTTCGGAGACAAACATTACCACCTAATGGCGAACGTTGTTAACGTAAAGTGATCACACTAAGCCAGCCTTCGAAATAACAGTAGAAGACGGTCGTAAGCCCGTAGTGGTTTGTTCCATTTAAAAATCGAACATTAGTAATGAATTGTTAGAGTCATTAGTTGTTATTTTTTCTTTAAGATCTAGTCCTGAAAAGGTCACAAGAATCTAAACATAATTAGAACGTTGTGCACCAACAAAGCCAATAGGCAATAAATATGAGACATTATCAGTAAAATAAGATGATAAAAAGTGATTTAAAAATCGATTTCTGTAATCTGTGCATAAAGAATTAAATAAATTAAAGGGAGATGTACCTACTCGTATGTGTAGATTTTCTCGCTTTAAGTGAAGAAGCTTGTGCTCAACGCAATTTTTATACCATCTAAGTATAATGTATGGTAATGAGACATGGACGTAGACCAAGAAGGAAGAAAGTAGTATGAATGCGGTAGAAATGAGAATGTTGCGTAGGATGTGCGCTATTAATGCTGAAGATGAGATCGGAAACGGAATGATAGATGAGGAAATAATGAGAGATAAAAAAATAGTGTAGTAACAAGAATGAATGTAAACAAAGTGTGGTGTTTGGACATATAGAGAGGATGAATGAAAATAGAGTCACTTTTTACCTGCCTGATGAAAGGATAGGTGGAAGATCGACATGGGTAGAATATATCGATATGTGATCTTAAAGAAATGCAACGTCTAGAATAAAAGAAATAGGATACATGCATGCGGAATAGTATGATAGTGAAAAAAAGTATGTGGATAGGAAATCAAATATTGGTCACAAAACGATACCACATAATATTGATCAACCTTCTCGTATCCCATTCAAAACAATAATAATCAAGTGCGTAAATACGATTCATTCATAAAATCGTAATATTGAAAAAATAAGTTGTAAGAATGTAAATCATGCGTATTTATTAAAATGTTCAATCATTTGTACGACTCTCATACGTGTTTTTAATTGTTTATATTCGCATTTTGATAAAATTCCCCCAAGCCTAGCGATGTTTAAGTGTAATAGTATTGGTAATGTCTTCGTTACGCAACTGAGCCAAACAAAATATGCGCATTCAACAAAAGGTTCGCGCGTTCGTATAGGCGTTGTTTCTGATCTTAATACAAATGTTATCACATTTTTACAAATGTGGGGACTTGCTACATTAATTTATTTACTTTCGTGGATAGCATTGATACAGTAATATGATTTGGCAACGTTGCAATTTTTGATCGATTATTGTTGTTTAATAAATTGTCAAAATGATTTCCTAAGTGAGAATGTATATTTCAGATAAAAAGGTATATCGGAGTGTATATATGGTCACACAAAATGTCAAATATTGGCTCAAAATGAGTTATAGGCAGGAATCGGCTCAGGATCACGTGGTGATACCGAAAATGTAAAAATCTCATTTTGACTCTGATCAAGTATGTGACAAAAGAGCCAACAAGTAGAAATGAGCCAACATCCCCGGTAATTCACAGACGGTTTGAGCCACGAAGTGCTAGTTGACAAACATATATATATATATATATATATATATATAAAAAAAAGCCTTCAATAAAAAGGTACACAAGAAAGTTTTTCTCATCTTCTAGAAAGTCTCGCAATAGATGTAATTTTTATTTAAAGAGCTGCATTGATAAACATTCAACTTTACAATGAACTTGATTTTAAAAAAAGATTCGCAACCAAAAAAAAAATATTTCTTATTTAAAATCCGGTTAACAGGGCCATTACTAAGTAACATTTAGAAGTAGGTACCTAAGTATTGTGTACAGTCGCATGGCACAAACTTGACCCTTGCTTCTCGCGCTCTCAAACACAATGCGCTTACTGACGTACCATTGTGTCTGGCACCACTCCATTATCTCGACTCTACGACAAACACTTGAACTACGGTCGTCAACTTAACGTTATTGAATAATAATATTGGTTGACAAAATATTGCTAAGGAATGACGTGAGACCTTGCTGATGGACAAATCAGGGGTTGTGGAGAGCCATTTCCTGGAAGTTCTTGTAGGAGAAGTCTAACAAAATGCTAATGCTTTGCAAATTAATGCAATGCAACTCATGAATAAGGTGTTCGCATAAAGCATCCATTTGAATGGTGATTTGGTATAGTCTATCAGTTCCATCGCTGACTTTCGTACTGTTACGTAGTGGAGGTCGTGGGATCTATCCCAGGTGCCGACCATTTTCCTCTTTCACGACACAACCTTTTATTAGCTAACTGTGAAAGCATTAAAGAGTGTATTTGCGTTCACTTTGAGTGAGCACAGATTCATATTTCTAAAAAAAGCTCTAAGAAGGTTAAGTACCTATTTTATGTTTTCTTAAATTTTCTAATATTATTCCGCACAACTTTCGTAATTTTTCATGTCATAAGATCTTTCTTTTGACAATTGCAAACACAATAAAAAAAGAATTAGCGAAATTGGTCAATCTATTACATCCAGATTCCCATCCCTATAATGATGAAGATCACTATTTTAACGACTCAGTCAGTTGAGAAACAGCGACATCAACCAGCAAATAAGGATGATTCTTTTAGTCCGACCTCCTAGCTCGATCGAAGCAATCAAACCAAAGAGCCTAATGTTGTTATTTTTTTACTGGTAACTTAAGATCACTATGACCATCTTATGCTGTTGTTGTTCCAGATGCTGGCCTAGTAGAAGATGGTCGTAAGTTCGTAGTAAACAAGAATGATGTAAGATTTGCATTTATAGGTTGGTAACTTGTCATTTGATAAGGAAGATGGAGGGACAAAAACTGCAGTTGAAAAAAAAAAATGATTCACTTTAGTGCAAACAAAAAAAAACCAGTCACAAATGTTTTTTAATGCCAGAATAAATTTATTAAGTGGAAAATTATAGCAATCAGAAATGTCAAGTGACTGCATTAACTAAGATACGATATACCGTCACAGTGTCTACGTCACCGCTACGTGTCACTCATTATAATACTGGACGCGGATCGACTGACGCGGTGGTTCAGTGGAATTTGATGTTGCAAATAAAAGGTTAGTCCATAATATGAAGATGGATCGGAATCTGAATACGAATTAGATCATTATGTTGAGCGTATTGTTTGAGACTTAATGGCGTCGAGAAATAGAGAAGAAAAAATATGCATTTTACCACGTATGTAATGTCAAAAAAATCGAAAGTAAGAAGACAATAATGGAAGAAATATTTCATTAATTCAAAGAAAAACAGAAATAAAAATAATTTGTAATAATGGCTAACTTTTTTAACGTAAAGTGATTACACTAATGCAGTGGTTTTCTATAAAAGTAAAGCGGACCCACAAATATCTCATTTTCAATATTACTAACTCAATCAATCAATACTCCCTATTTACACCCCACTCAGGAGCATAGGGAGGCAACAAGAGCTCTCCATTGCGCTCGATCTTGCGCAATGTTTCTGACCTCCTCCCACACCATGTCCAAATTCCTCGGCTCTGCTTCTAAGGAGCGGAACACAGTACGAGATGGTCTTCTTCGTCTGTATCTTTCTCGCTTTCATTATTTTACTGTCGGTAGTGAAAGTGATAAACACAGAATGCTTTGTATTTGTCTCAAAGAATATTGCGTTCGTAATGTTACGGCCGTTTTTCTTTTATAGGAAAACAAAGCATAACTAAGCTCAATATGGTCTAAATTTACCATTTAATCAGAAACTATTAGAGTTAGGTTAGCAATAATAAACTTGTCATATTTTGTCAATAGACTGTATTGGACAATGAATATCTCGTATATGTACCTATTCCAAAACGGGTATCAATACATCATTTTGAAATACAGAAAAGGAAGTTAGTAAGAACTAAGAATTTTCCCGTTTCCAGAAAAAAGAAAGCCTCGAAAAGAATGATGAAAATTAGATTTTCTATGAATTATAATAAAGGGATGTTTTCGGATAGGAAAGAAAAGACACACATCAATTATTCTCAATGCTTCAAAAACGTTACTTGAAACTTTGTAATACTTAGCCATTATACCGATTTGAGGGGTTAAATAAAACTTTGCTTTTTTTTTTTTTTTTTTTTTTTTTTTTTTTTTACCCATCACGCCGTGTCCCGTAAGGGGTAGGCAGAGAGAACGGACCTCCACTCTTTTCTATCCAGGCATACTTCTTTCGATTCTTCCACCGACATACCATTTCTCATACAACTTCTCCTATTTCTCTTACTTCTTACCTGGCCTTCCTTGAGGACGGAATCGATGTGTTCGATCCAGTAAATAATAAAACTTTGCAGTATTACGATATTTTTTTATCCGAAATATCGTAATACTGCAAAGTTTTATTTAACCCCTCAAATCGGTATTCTCAATGATATCTTTGACAAATAATACATTGATATTGTGGTGTGGTGACTATAGAATAAGCAATAGTTTCAATGGATGTTAACAATGTCTGTAAATGTCTATAAATTCCCAAAATTTACAGTATTTATTTGATAAAGTTTAAGCGATAAGTTAGTCTTTTGAGATTTTGAAAAACATTATTTCCAGTTTTAAGATTTCTCTAGGACACGGTGTGGCTGGTCATGTACGTATTCATTCAGAATGGGAGGTAAACTGATCGAAAATTGTTAATTTATCACAGTCAGATCAATGAACTAACTGGTGAGTTTGGCCTTTCTAAGATAAAATTTAAGACCTCGCATCTGCGTACAGGCTTGATTTAAATCCAAGGTCTCTAACAGCAAACCGCAGACGTTAAGGCTTTGATTCGTTCACGGTCACTCACTGCGTGTCCATACGTCAGAGCAACAATCATGTATAAGCAGTAGTAATGATGAGATGCAAACAACCTACAATCAAATATAACCTTTAAGGTTATGAAAATCTATTCTATCATCAATCCTTGTACCTTCTTTCAAGTGAACAATGATGGATCTTTTCACCAGCTCAACCACAGTTCATTGAGCATTATTGATCGTATAAGAAGTTTAAGCTGTTCGCAAAATAACCGTGGAAGATGAATGTCTTGAGCAAGTGAATGAGTATGTGTAATTAGGAAGTATGTGTAGTAGCGATGGAAAGTGTGAAAAAGAAATCTATTATAGGAACGTGGATTGTAACAGGGTGGGCGGTGCACTAAGACCTATTATTAGAAACAACAATGTCTCATAACGCAATCCTGTTACTGATGTGTGGATGTAAAACGTGGACATGGAAGAAAACAGAAGAACTACGTTCTTACCTAGTATAAATGTGAATACAATCTGTGAGATATGGAAAGGAATGAGAATATTATAGGAAGGAATGTGGTATCTGAAAATTCTGGAGTTCCCGAATTGATTCCTGACTAGGAGCGAATTTATTTGGGCTAGATGGATATCCTTAACATATGAAATATTACGGAAGTGTAACACTATATTACTAAGGTGTTATTTCGTGTATGTATATTTTTGAAATTTGAAAAATGTTTCAGGACGAGAAAATTGAAATATAACTACATTTCTCCAACAATAATAATACCTAGTCTATATCATAAAAATGGAGAGCTATTTTGCGTGGACCGATTTCGCAAATTCTATTTTTTGTCGTGTTGGCTTTTACCCGGAGAAGGTTATTATGAAAGAAAAAATTAAGTAAGTTGCGTGGAAAATTAGAAAATTAAAGAGAACTCTAAGTAGGTAACCTTCTTACTACTTCTAACAATATAAGTTTTATTCCAAATTTGAAAAATTTAAATTAAATTAAAGTTTGACAGGAACTGTTGTTTGAAAATTGGTGCTTTTGACATATGTCTATGGAAAATTTATGGTTTGGAACAGATGCATCGATCAAAAGGTAAAAAGCTTATCATTATACAATTTAAATTTGTATAAAGAAGAACACAGGAGTTTATAGCTCATAGTTATAGTTCAATCTCTTCAGAAATGGAACAGTTCGTTACATTTCTTTTCAGTAGATTATATAATATCTGTAAGAAGTATGCATTATGTATAGGAAAAAACCAAATGGTAAAATCTGATTAGTAATATTTTGCGAGATTGACATCTTGACACGTACAAAAAACATATTGCTGCTTTGAATTGCCGGTCTGCAATTCGGAAGCAATTAGGGTCAAGGTGGTAACACGTAAGATTATAAAAAAAACCTGTTTCTATGGCATATTATAAAGATTTCGTCGTTAGAGTATAGATAGACCATTGAAGTCTGGCGGCGGAAAGTGTTAGAAAAATAATTGTTATTTTGTGTATTTAGTGTACATAATGTGTATCATTTGGGAATTCCTTAAAGATTTGTTGGTTTTAAATGTTTTCACATATTATTCCGTAAAAGATGACCAATCCAAATTAAAGATGACATATTACAAAATTTGTTTTAATCAAGGAATTCATAAAATTTTCCTCAAGTACAATATGTTAGTCATTTGATAGTTTATCATGGTCTCAAAATTGGTGATTTGAATAATGTGAGTTGTCAAGCAATGCAATTATCGTATTAAAAACTTATATAACATAGTTCGGCTGCTTATTTAAATCTCTTATATATGAATGACAGTTGGTCGAGGAGAGCGCTGTTCTTTCTCCCATCAGAGTCACGAGGACGAGGAAGACCCTCTCATACTGTGTTCCGCTCCTTCGAAGCAGAGCTGAGGAATCTGGACATGGTGTGGGAGGAGGTCATTAACGTTGTGCAAGATCGAGCGCAATGGAGAGCTCTTGTTGCCTCCCTATGCCCCTAAGTGGGTCTTAAGGGAGTTTTGATTGGATTGGATATAAAAGAATGTCGGTTTAGTGCGAACACTTATAATTCGAGATCGGCTGAACAGAATTTTATGATGATTACTAATTACTCGGGTCACAGATGTAGGAGATAAAATTGCCAAGCTCAAATGGAGGTGGGTTGGTCATGTATCCCGCAGGGACGACGGAAGGTGGAGTAGGAGAGTGACGGACTGGAGACCAGAGACTGGCAGAAGGAGTGTAGGAAGACAGCCGATGAGGTGGAGCGACGATATCGTGTGTGCCGTTGGGACAGAGTGGATGGGGTTGACCAGAGATAGAGAGGAATGGCGTGAGCGTGAGGAGGCCTATGTCCTGCAGTGGATAATCACGGGCTAATATGAAGTAAAGATAGAGCGCAAGATAGAGCGCAATGGAGAGCTCTTGTTGCCTCCCTATGCCCCTGAGTGGGGTGTAAAAGGGAGTATTGGTTGATTGATTGAATATGAAGTAAAAGAAATTTTTATGATTACAAATTAAAAAAAATGAAAATTAAATAATATATTAAAGTTAGTATAGAACGGATTTACTGCCATCATCGCCATCTGTGAAAAAATCCATAACAGCACAATTTTTATTTATACGATTGACTCAGTCCAAATTTCAAAACATTGGTAAGTACTAAAATTTTTGATGGAATTTTTTTCAGGCTTTCTGAAATATTTTTTCATATAACATTCAAACATAATATTAAAAGTATTTTTGTATAAATTAATTAGGTACAATTTTGAAATCAATATCCATAGTAAAGACTACACGACAACGTCTGTCGGGAATGCTAGTTTATTATAGTTGAATATTATTTAACGAAATTTTTTAAAATAAAATGGCGTATCCTTGTAAAAGTTTTTAATCTATTTCCGTTTAAGATTAAAATATTAAATATTGACTATTTGAAGATGAAGATGGCCGTCTATTATATAAACCGGTTACCGCCGGTTTAAACAAATGTTATGTTATAGAACATCTTCACAACGTTTTTGAAAAGAGTATTGATGTTTCCAAGGTTTTTTAATAAAATATCAACTGGAATTCAAATGAACAATGTCATGATAGTAAGAGTTTAATGGTATTGTCACTACATACGAACTTACATCGGAGGTACCCAATATTTTTATCATCAGTTTCCGTAGACAATTTGAATTGTGCGAACGAATTTTTCGTCAATAGTAGTAACTGTCCAGTCAAATCAAATCAAAACTCCCTTTGAACTCTACTAAGGAGCATAGGGAGGCAACAAGAGCTCTCCATTGCGCAATGCTTATGACCTGCTCCCACACCAAGTCCATTTCCCTCAGCTCTGCCTCGAAGGAACGGAACACGGTATGAGAGGGTCTTCCACGTCTTCGAGGCCCTGATGGGAGGAAAAACAGCGCTCTCCTCGGCCAACTGTCTTTCGGCATCCTCAACACATGTCCCAGCCATGCCCATCTCTTCTCCGTAATGATGGAAGTGATGGGCCTGCGCTGGGTGCGCTGAAGTATAGCGTCGTTCGTGATTCGGTGGAATATACAGTAACTGTCCATTGGAACATATAAACCATTAGGTATTTAAACTAAAAAAAGACACATTACTTATACGGGTTCGATCCCAGATGCTAAACATCTTCCTCTATCACAACACAAGCTTTAAGTAGCTTACTGTGAAAGAGTCGAGGAGTGTATTTGTGTTCGCTTTAAGTGAGGACAGATTCATTAAAAAAAAATAAAAAATGGACAGTTAATTATTTTCCTACTCTAGGTACATTGACGAAAATTCGTTCGCAGAATTCAAATCGTCTAGGTTCCCAGGTCATCTAGAAAATTTTCAAAAGTCATTTAAAATTAACCGTTTTTAAGGCTTTTTCGACCACGTTATTGAATAAATGATTAATTTATTCATTAATTTTTGTTTGTGTTTTTTTTTTCTCTTTTGTGTCTTTGTGTCTTCCATAGTACAGTGCCGCTATAATTAAAAATTAGTATCACCTCAACACAGGCTGTCGTCTAGTGAGGTGATAAATTCCAAATATGTACCTATATAAATTTCAAATATGTACCTATGTAAAAGTTGGAAAAATAAAGAAATAAAATAAAATAAAAATAAATAATGCTAACACTTAGCTTATTTCTTTTTTCTGATTTTGTAGGTTTAATCAAAAAATAAATGGCGAATCACGTAAAGTGGTCACACTAAGCCAGTCTTCGAAACAGCAGTAGAATTCAGTCATAATCCCCTAGTGGCTTAAATTTGTATAAAAAATTACCTAATCGTTTTAATGATTGCCATAAAAAAGTTGGTTATATGGTATGAACACAACACCTATGTACGAGGGTGGTCCGATAAGTAGTTAGCCTACAAAAGAAAAACGAAAATTATGGAAAATTTATGATTTATTTTTCAACTTGATCTAGTGATGCTCCAACTTCTTGAACCCGTCTGAAAAATGAGTTTTCTTGAGGTCTGCAAAGTATGCCTCCGTGGCGGCGATGACCTCCTCGTTTGACTAAAATTTCTGCCCGGCGATAGACTTTTTCAAGTTTGGAAACAAAAAGAAGTCTCATGGGCCCAAATCTGGAGAATACGGTGGATTGGGCAGCAGTTCGTAGCCCAATTCGACCAATTTAGCCGTGGCGACAGCGGAAGTGTGAGCCGGTGCGTTGTCATGGTGAAGGATAACTTTTTTCTTCGCCAAATGGGGCCGTTTTTTTCTGCAATTCGGCGTCGAATCGACCCAATAATTCAGCATAGTACAGCCCTGTAACCTTTTCGCCCTTCTCCAGGTAGTCAATGTGGATCACACCATGTGAATCGTAGAAAACGGCGGCCGTCACCTTTTCGGTCGATAGAACAGTCTTCGCCTTTTTCGGAGCACATTCGCCGGGTAAAGTCCACTATTTCCACTATTCTTGGTCTCTGGTGTGTACCAGTAGATCACTGTTTCGTTGACGGTCACAAAACAGTGCAAAAACTCTTTAGGATTGCGCTTAAACAGCGTCTCTGAAGTGATCTCACGATTGCACTTGTTATCCAGAGAGAGCAAATGCGGCACCCATCGCGCCGACAGCCTTCTCATGCCCAAAATATCAAGTAAGATATGATCCACGCGGTCTTTGGAGATGCGTACTATCTCAGTTATCTTGCGCACCTTCAATCGGCGGTCTGCCTATACCAGACCGTGGACTTTTGTCATGTTTTCCTCCGTGGTAGCCATTTTCGGGGCACCTGGGCGTGGCTCATCAAAAACTGACGTGCGACAACGTTAAAACTCGTAAAACCAATTTTTTACAGTCGTTATCGAAGGAGAAGACTTGCCGTATGCAGCATCCAAGCGCTCATTGATTTCGCTGCATGATTTCCCTTCCAAAAACAAGAACCGAATCACCGAACGATATTGCTCTTTTTCCATTTTTCAAAAATCTGCGGACACACCGGCTTCCACAAGCGGTAAAAACAAAACTACTTGTTCAAATCGGTTGAAATTTTGACAGTAGTCGTCTAAAAGAACGTACTATACGATAGGAATTATTTGTTGCGATAATGGCGCTTTAAAGCGGTGAGGCTAAGTACTTATCGGACCACCCTCGTAAGTATACAAGATTATTGTTGTTGTTTTTAATTGATTTTTTAAAACAGAGCAAACGGTGTGTGCGATCACCACAACTCGCTAGCTATCCACTAGATACCATGCAAGGACCTCAATTTCAGGTAAGTAGGTACCTATATTCCAACTGTCGATTTGTTGAAGAGAAATTATTTCTCGAGACAGATCGGCAGTATCAAGCCAAGATACGTGAGATTTGTATGGCCAGCAGGCTTACTCTCGAAACTCGATTCGAACCCAATTCCAATTTCAATCACAAACTCGATTCCAATTCCAAAACCGTACTCTTGAACCAAATTCCGTGCGATTGGAATCGGATTTGAGATTGGCGTTCCAAGCCGTGAAAACGTTTTCCTTTCGAGTTTGTTATTGCAATATGAAAATATTTTCGCTGTAAATTGGGAATTGATAATTGTTGTTATGTCGCGTTATTCTCAAAGAAACTGTACGGAAGTAATCCTGACACCCGTGAGTGGTATATATTTTTTGAAACATAAAATAAGTCGAATTCGATTTACTAATAACTGTCCTACTCAACAAATATAATAATTTGACGTTGCTATAATATTTAAGGATTTGTTTTCTATAAATGGAAACACTCATTTATATTTATTTTCAAATATACATTTTGACGTTTCTGTATTAGAGTGTTGCGTTATTTGTTTACTTATATTTTATTATAATTATTAAAAATGCTAGCATTATTTATTTGCTGATTTATTTTAATATCAAAACAGTATATACTTTTTAAGAACGAGAGCGTCTCACATTAATGGAAGAAAAACGGGTGGAAGCACAACGCTTCAATAATTGCGTTTAAAGAAGCTGCAGAAAAATTGGGACAGTGTGCCGAATCTTTAATCGCAACTACTGCTGCCATTCGTTCACGGTCTGCTGTAGCGGCGGCAGCCTTGAGGGAGATTGCAAAGGAAAAAAATAAATTCCAACAGAAAATAGCTTTAATATTTTTTTATTTTGTATTTTTTATAATTTAAATATCTAAAATAAATAGTCAATAAAATTATTATGTATTATATTAAATTACAATTCTGTTATTTTTACAAACCTTGACAATTTACATAATATACCTACTATTATATACGTGAAATTTGTAATAAAATTCACAATACAGAAGCTATTTATAATAAAATGGTTATTTCTTAAACTCTCTTAAATTAATTATATTCGTCTATGATGTGATTTCCACAATCGATGAACTACGAGTAAATCATAGATTTGAAGTGGTTGGTGACCCAGCGGTTACAACGCCGGCTTTCGTACTGCGGACGTCGTGGTTCGATCCCAGGTGCCGATCATCTTCCTCTTTCACGACACAAGCTTTCAGTAGCTTACTGTGAAAGACTCAAGGAGTGTATTTGTGTTCACTTTGAGTGAGCACAGATTCATTTAAAAAAAAAAAAAAAAAAATATCTGGCTTGCATTCCTCTACGTCATGAGCTGCAGAAAGAACTTTTGGTACTATGGGTATGGTTATATTATGATTTTCATGACTTCCATTGGTAATGATGTCGAGTTGCATGTTGTGCACACAAAATATCACTTCGTCTTTTATAGGTTTTGCCATATGAGGTTACAAAATCCCGTACAAGTCTTCATACACCTTTTTTGATATTCTATTTGCTATAAATTCCCCACTATTCATGCTAAACGCATTTTGCGAATATCTTGCTATTCAACGCAAGTTATTTCGTTGACGCATATCGACTTGATGCGCGTTTTCCAAAATATTAAAAAATAATACAAGACGAGCCATTTTTTTAAGTAATATAATTAAAATACGTCTTCTCGATTTCAAAAAAGTTACTTTCTTGCGATCTTGTAAATAATGACAGTTAGACGATTCCAACACAATTTCGTGGAATCGAGTAGTTGTCAAAACGACGTCAAGAGTACCAATTTTCAAATTTTACACGATTTCACATGTTCTTCAAATCACCACTCGATTTGAATCCAATCGTGCGCTAGCGTCGCATTTCAAGAGTACCATTTTGGGATTTTACGATTTTAGGATTGGAATCGAGTTTCAAGAGTAGCAGTGCAGGTCTACATTTTAAACGGTTTTTCGAACTTTGACGACAAAAAACACCAACTTAGAGGCTTCGCAGCATATATGTTCCATATATGGATTTACTCAGAATTCGGAGGAGAACATTTAGTGTGTCTGTGTGAGGGTGTGTCTGTGTGTGTGTCCCCCCCCCCCCTTATAACTTTTGATTCGCTTGATGCACAGATCCTAAAATTTCAGAAAATATTTAATTCTTTAAGCCTACAAAACTTGTATACTCAGAATTTTTAAATTTTCTTTCAGTCAGGGGTAATCAACCTTTGAAGTTTTACTTAATTTTTGCATATATCTCGAAAACTATAAAAGCTAGAACCCTAAAAATGTGTATGTATATAGAAAAATACAATATCTCAAACCAAATTTAATGAAAAAGTTCCAGGATTTCTCAAACTTTTTTTATAAAGCAAAATATTTTTTTTATTACAAATTTACGAGTTTCAATGCCTATATTTCAGAATTTTAAAAAAATATCGAAAAACTCCGAAACACATCAACTAGATAATTTAATTTTCTATAAAAATTATAGCAGTATATCTCAAAGTTATCTTAACAATTTTTGTAAAAATTTAATTTTTTGACGACATCGTTTCATACAATAAACATAGGTACCGACTCAGGCCATCGACAGTTGGATCTCATGTTTACATGCAACTTGTTATAAAAAATTATGATTGCGAATAATGACTATGAAGTATTCGCAATCATAATTTTGGGTTTTGATTTTTTTTAATTTTATAGAGGCATTGGCTGACAATTTTCAATATTTTTTTCTCTTGTAATCTAGTATGTAATTATGGCTATTCTGGTCATAGAGTGTGGTTTTGCTACTCTTAGACATCGCATTTCGGACCTTTAGATTAAACATCTCATCGTCATTAATAAAATGAATAAAAAAAATTAAACCTTGTAAGACTGACAGATTGATGGATGCCTCAAACAGAAGCCGACCGATAAAACCTTTAATTGTAACTAGTGGTCGACCAGTGCTCGAAATTCGACCAAAACTTATTTAAATTATAAGTTTGAACATTATTAAAGTTCCATTGTCAAAGACTGAGCGAGCGCTATTTCATAATTTTCTTTAAAAAATAATTATAATATGGATAGGTACGTTAAATTTGAAAAATGTTTATAAGTTTTTCTATTATTATTAAAGACAAACAATATTAATCTATTCTCAATTTGACCACGGAAAAATAAAAGAATATATGCGTCTGTGTCAATGTCAAATACTTCGAAGTGAGTATCAAATACATAACATTAAAGAAGTGTTTGCAATGTATTTTTTATACATAATTTATAAAAAATATTAGCATTCGCCACTCCTTGTCTAGGAAAAAATAAATAAACTTTAAAAAATAAGTGCAAAATTTCATACTCTTCCGTCAAAATGGTCACGAAGCTTTGCTTCACGTATTTTATTTTTTATTTTATTGTTAAAAAAATGCCATTGTTTAGCATGACGGTAAAAAACCTTTGCGCCAAACAGTGACAGGTACATGATTATAACAAAATTATAACAAAAGGTACATGATTATAACGTATGTGATAGGTACATGATTATAACAAAAGTTGGCCAGTGTGCGGAAAAAGACTGATTGATAAGATGAGGAATAATGTTATTAGAAAGAAATGCGGAGTAAATGTAAGCGTAGGTAGTTAATTAAATGGAAGTGAATAAATTAAGGTGGTTCGGCCATGTTGAGATTATGAATGACGTAAGATCGACAAAAAAGATCGATAATTCTGAACGAATGGGTGCACCTTAGATTAGGAAAGAAAGGGGATGCGTAACTTCTATGCATTGCCGTACTAAGAATCTGTGATCATTTCGACATTTTTTGGTGGCAGACATTGGCAGATACGAGTACATTTTTTGTACTAAATATAAATAATTTGCCAGAACAGCAAATTATAGACTCTCAGGAACATGCATGTGATGTTAAACAACAGGAAGGAAGGAAACTTTTAAGCGCCACGGAAGATCCGAAAAGTGACAGGCTGGTGGCAAACAGGCGTAAAAATGATCACACGCCACCGGGCATAGTTACGTATCCTCTCTCTTTCGTAATCTAAGGGGTGCACGAATGACATGGACCGACCATTTCGGTACCGTCTTAAAGGAGGACCAAAAGTCAAGAGTAAAAGGAATAGGAGACAATGTACATGCGGAACGTTATGCTCTTAAATGAAGCGAGAAAGGATTGTCTAGTGTTCTCTGCCTACCTCCACCGGGATACAGCGTGTCTTTGCAAATAGGTGGGTATACTGACATTGGTAAAGGTCTTTATAAAGTCCCTCAAATTTTAATATATAATACCTACATGTAGGCAAATAAAAAAATATTTTATTTAAATAACGTTACGTTCCGTTTAATATTGAAAATTATGAAAAAAAAAATTTGCCTGACATTCCAACCATACCGGATCCACTTTTAACCATAATAAGTAAAGTTTGTGTCGTGAAAGAGGACGATTATTGAACCCAAGACTTTCAGAAGATAGGAAAGTCGGTTACTGAATCGGTAGGCTACAAATCACTTCGAATATTTGATTCGTTCATCGATGACCATTAACAGTGAGAATAAGGAATTAAAAACAATAATTAGTATTTAATTGATTATTATACAGTTAAATTATTGCATGGTCGCAAGAAAAGATAATTTGTATCAAAACCATCAGTTTCATGGGGCAAATTATGGATCTGTCGGTGAAATGTTACACGTACTCTATGGTGGAATTATGTAAAAATGTAATTGGCTCGATGCAGCGTGTGCCACACGAAATATTGTTACGGTGAGACGACGATCAGTTGCGATAGACTTTGTGAAATCGGTATACGAACCCAGTGAGGATTGCGTGTGAGCATGTTGGTACGGCCACCAAGCCGTGACCAGCCGATTCTAATGATTAACCATTTTTACTTTGATAACTAGAAATTGTGTGTTTTTAATCGTACAATTATCACATTTTTTCTTAATAGAATATTTACATTTTTAACAGTTCTGTTGTTGTTCGCTTCGAATAGTTTTCACTGACGCGCCACGCAATGTGGTCAGATTTGTATTTGGTTGTAATTAAGAAATATTACGCAAATTCTTTAAGAATGTTTTTGTTCCAAATCTTTGTTCCCACTAACCAGGGGTCTAATGTCTGTGGTTTTCGAGTAATTTAATTTTATATATTTTCTTTGAACTTTTCACCCTTTGACCCAAAACTGAAAATTGTGAAAAAAAATTTACTCAACTATGAAAACTAAATTTTTGCCAGGTATAGCAGCCTTCAAAATAACAGTAGAAGACGATCGTAAGCCCGTAGTGGTTTGTTCCATTTAAAAATCGAACATCAGTAATGAATTGTCAGAGTCATTAGTTGTTACATATTCGTTAAGATCTAGTCCTGAAAAATGGTCACAAGAATCTAGACATAATTAGAACGTTGTGCTCGAACTAACCCATTAGGCAATAAAGATGAGACATTAACAAAAATGGATATGTAGGTATATTCATATTCTGGCGCCAAATACATATTTTTTGTAATAACTAAATCAAAGAGCAAGCTTGAAAAACCTTAGTCATATAACGTCCTTTTTCGAAGGGAGTCACTCCAAAACAATTTAATACACTTGGCGGAAAAACCGCAGAGAAAACTTTTCCAATTCATATACGCTTTCTGAAAAAGTTCAAATAACGTTCACTTGGAAAAATAACTGACTGACAGGACAAACAAACAACGACCCTTTTCTAAGCCTGTTGTCCGACAGATTTTGCTGCTAGAATTGTATCCATTTATTCCAAACTAAAAGATCGCCTGAACATTTTTATTGTCGTCAGTTTGTTTATAATAAATGGCAATCGTAGAAAAATAAGCGAAGGCGGTTTTGTTTTTTTTTTTTTGTATGTTGTAAATCTAAAGGCCAATCTTATCACTTAACTGACCTAGGAGGTGAGGAACCGGTTGCGATGGAAGTGTTGGTACATAGATTGGGCCAATAGAAAATAGCCTTCGTAGTAATTTAATGGAATACTGATTTGATAATAAGTACCTATATCTTTAGCCTATGTACTGATTATTAAGGCAAAAATTGGCTCATTATTAGACAATTATAATGCAATTAAGTTGATGTTTTTTGAAGGTTCAGGAAGTCAGCATCAGAACCTAGATTAGGATGTGGATAAAGCTATATTTTAAAAACCATTATTTTAAATCAAAACTATAGCTTTCCCGACAAACGATGTTCTGTGTTGTAACAATGAATATTGAATCAGAATTTAAAAGAATGATAAAAATGACTTTTAACCAATGTCATTCCGACCGATGTTTGAAACTACATACCTGCATATTTTCCATCCGAATTCTATCAATCGCATCGACTATTAAACAACTGACAGTTTGTGCCAAACGACAATTTGGTTTCAAAGTTTGATATATTCACTTTTCGCATTGTAATTTTTAAAAAATGCACTACAATTGTTAACAAATTAGAAAAAAAATCCATCAGTAATCCGCGTGCCAATATTTTCAATGTCAATGGTTGGCAGGTAAATTTGAGAAATTATACTCGTATATAGAAATGCATTGGTAGAAGTAATAGAAATTTATCTAGACAAAAAGGAAAGAAAGTTCCATCTCTTTGGCTGACATTTAAATGACTTTACTAGTAAAAAATGTCTACATGGTCACAGGTAACAAAGAAGCAGTTTTTTGTATAAAATAATAAGGAACAGCCATTAGTCGTAGAAAGAATTTTCTGACACAATCGATCGGTAACAAAAATGTAAAGATGTGGGTTTTTTTCTAGTGATCAACATAATATAGGAAGATAACAAGAATACAGTTCAATATTTCTTTTGTTGGATTAGGTCAGTGTCAAAGAAACAGAGGCCAGTGGGGCTAGTACGATGAGTTTCATCGAAAGCTATTTGCACGCTAATTAGCGCTTATAAGCGTGCAAATAGTGTTCTAAAATCGAACGATTCGTATGTTTTTTGTATGGAAAAATTTCGAAACTTTTTCGATGATTGTTTCGATATTCGATCATCGAAAACTTATACTAGGGTTACAGGGGTCTTTACCACTTCTTGAAAACAGCGCAAGAAATTCACAAATTTTTGGATATGATATTACAAGAAATGATGTGTAACTGATGATGTTTTACAGAAGCATAAAAGATGATCACGAACATGCAACAATCAAAATAATAATAATTGTATTTTGCAAAAACAGAAAGCATAATATTATAAATAATGCCCATTGCCCGTGAGTCGAGCATAAGGAGCACAAAAAGGACTAGTTCTGTCTTCTATACCGTATTGTGTGGCTATAGAGGCTTATTCTCGAAAGACACATCCTGCCGCATTTCGAGCACGGGTATTCTGCTCCCTCGTCTGGCCCTCTCCTTCTCTGCATCTCGGCTCCCTGACTTGCGGCCAAGTTTGACTTGTTTGTTTCATTTTGTATGAGCAATAATAACATTATAGTTGGTACATTGTCGCAATGGAGTGTGTTTGAGAGAAGTGTGTTTGATAAAATGGGAATATGAAGAAAGGACTGTTGCAGTTGCTTTAACTTTGTGTCGAAGATGCTTATTTATATCATACTAGCTCTCCCGACAGACGTTTCCCTGTGTTCCTAACTATAAATATTGATTACGAATTTTTATAATGGTAAGCTTATTAGTATTACGTATTAACAATGTAATTAAGATCGATGCATCTGTTTCAAACCATATATTTTCCATCGACATTCTTTCAGTAGCACAAACTATCAATCAACTGACAGTTCCTGTCAAACTCTAATTTAATTTGATTTGTTCAAATTTGAAATAAAAATTATACTGTTAAAAGTACTAAGAAGATTACCTACTTAGAGTTTTTTTGATTTTCTAATAATTATTCACGTTACTTTACGAAGCTTCTCCTGACAAAAAGCAAACACGCCAAAAATCGGTCGAAATTACGATGATTACGCAAAATAGGACTCCATTTTCATAATCTAGAAGATTGTGAGTCTTTTTAATTGGAATAATATAACATCGAGCAGTCCTAGATAGAGGAGCTAAGAGTCTGAGATAGAAGAGAACTTGAAAAAGGACTGACGGAAATATAATTTGATGAGAAAACCTAAAATCTATACATTGTTTATGTTTATGTAAGAGAGCTTGACCAAAATATTTGGTCCAATAATGAATGTTTGTTATTTCTATTGAGTAGTAAATAGAAATGTGTCTATCGCCATTCAGGCGAGCGCGCGTTTTCCCAACCGCACGGCCATGGTGTCAGATGTTGCAAAAGACAACAAACAACAACGTAAAGAATACGCCGTGTCTACATTTCCTGATCTGCTCCGGAGTTTCATAACGAGTTGCTGCAGACTTCACTTACCAAACACAGCGATGTCTTGTATAAATCTGCACGAGAGAATATAGATCTAACGTACTGTATTATTCGTATAGAAGAAAATCTTACACAGTGGAAAGGACTCGAACCACAAACTACTTACGTGATAAGCTTTGTTTATATTATTTCTGTTAAAATTTGTATCAAAATCGTAGAAATATGAAATTTCATTATATTCCCAAAAGTAGCTATCTACTTGTTGCTGAGTACACATAATTACAAATGAAAAAGTGGTTTTAAATTTGAACCACTCCACTAGTAAAATATATTTTGATCTCGAAATTAGTTAGGAAAAAGAAAATTGATTAATGTTTTAGGGTGGTTCAAGTTTTAGACTAGTTTATCATTTATGATATTGTCTTTTCGAACAAAATCTATGGGTTGGTGGACGCAAAATTCGATTTAAGCCCAAATTTTACAAAATTAAATGTGTTACACTATTATTTCATTCGGAATAGTTTGGTGTCTCACAATTCATTTTGTCAAAATTTAAATGCACTTGAATCAAATTTTTCGTACACTTAACTCGACACATGAGACTTATTTTGATATTACAAATAATCACAGTGAAATTTTAACAGAAATAAAATAAAAAGCACGTTAAAATATTATTAAAATCACAAAACACTTTTTATTTGTTTAAAAATTGGCAACACTGATTACGAAAGAATAGATATAAAAAAAATAGATAAACACACCTTTTCAAAATTAGAACTTTTTGCGAAATATGAGTCGAATCAGTTGTCGACAGAATGGTCTGTTTACTTGGTAAAGTGCGGGGAACACGGACAGGCCACTCGGCAAGCAATAACGATCGACTGATGGGAATATCGCAATACGGCCGTATTTAAATGAACGTGTCCGTGATCCATTGGAAAATGTATGGGAGACAGGGCTGTCTTCAGAAATGGCAACATCATCGCTTCTGACCCAAACGAACTGATATTGATAAAAAATATTGAATAATGTAGAATGAACTCAACCAGTGCAATTATTGCAGTACATAACGATTAAATTGAACCCATAGATAGAGTTCTCCAGGGCAGCCCAGGAGGGTCTGGTAAATAAATTGTCATGTCTGAGTAGTTACTTATTAGTTAGTTAATTTTTATTATTAATTATTTATTATTAATTAATTAGTTAATTTCAAATTAAAAGATTGCTTAGTTGATAGGAAAAATTAAGTCTCTGAATAACGGTATGGACCAAAAATAGTAATATATTTTTGAAGTGGTTGGTAGCCTAGCGGCTACGACGCCGACTTTCGTAATGTTAAGTACATTTCGTGGGTTCGATCCAGATGCCGACCATCTTCCTCTTTCACGACACGAGCTTTTAGTAGCTTACTGTGAAAGAGTATTAGCATGTATTTCACAGTAAGCTACTAAAAGCCTTACTAAGAAAAAGTCAAAGCGTGTACTTGTGTTTACTTTGAGTGAGCACAGGTTCATTTTTTTATTAAAAAATATAGTGAAATTTAAATAAATAAACTCTTTAGCTCTTTTCGTAGGTAAACGCCATACACAATACCCCCTATTCTACTTTTGGTTCGAACTAAAATAAGAACTTTTCAAAATTCTATAAGTCAGAGGTGAGGTCTGTTAAGTTCATATTTTTCAAAAATGAATTTATAATGTTTGATTTTTTGAAAATTTTGGAAAAAGCAGAATATGGGGTAATATTTTATGATACTTTTAGGACGTATACCTACGATATAATAATGATAATGAGGAATGTTCTAAAAAGTTTTTTATTCAAGTAACTTTCCACCTAAAAGGGTGTGTTCTTCAGTTTTTATTCTTCTAATAAAATTTTTACATACATAAGAAATAATATATAATGCAGCGTCATGAAATTATCTGTTGAAAACCGTTTTGTTACTATATGAGAGATATTTGTCAAATGCCACACCTGTATTGCGAACTTTGTTAATGGAAATTTTAGTAATTTATTTTTCTAAACTTCTTCTTCTGCTTTTGCCGTATCAGCCCCCGTAGACAATTTTTATTGAAATTGGCGTTCGAATACAAACGAAGATTTCGCAAATGTATAGTGCGAAAAAGCTAACTGTCCCCTGGAACATATAAACAATCATTTAAACCAAACAATTAAAATAATAAAAATATAAAAAGTGGACGGTTAATTTTCTTCCTACTCTACATTGTCGAAGAATTCGTTTGTAGTCGATCGCCTATTTGAATTTATCTAGGCCTGCTGGTCTCTCTGACATTGGCAACCACTTGTGCGAAGGTTTCTGCATCTCCTGCCAGCCGGAGCACACTGTTCTACCATTCCTATTCCAGTCCAATCTCCCACATTGCGCATCAAAGATATTTTACTTTGACCAGGACATTTTCAACCATCCATCTTTCCCATCAGCAAGAGTTGAAGGATTTCATATATTTCCATACGCACAATGTTCCCCATGCATGACGTTTTTCGGATCTTATGTAATGGTTTGTAATAACTCTCTACTGCTGTTGGCTGTTCTCAGGACTTGAGTGTTGGTGACCATGTCTCCACGGTATTCGAAGCATCCATCTGTATAACCTCATCTCGAATGCCTCCAACCGATTCATCGAGTGTCCGTTTTTGAGCCATACATAATAAAATATAACACACATATTTTTTCCCGTAGTGTTGGAAAAATCATTGATTTGTTCCTGAAGATTGTTTATTCTTTTTTGTGAATCTGAGCACGGCCCTGGAGTTTCATGACAGAAAAGAGCGCCCTCCCTATACAATAAACCTGTACAGGCGTCACATCTAAGTTGCCTAGTGGAAAAACGTCTAACTAGATTAGCATTTCGGCCATTAAAGGATTTTTGAATTCATATTTTTTGAAGTCGTAAAAACGTGCTTCTAGAATATCGTTGGTTGCCTCGCATAGTGTGAATTTCTGTGATATCATGAAAGGAAATTATTGGTAAAAACATTTTTTCTTCAACTATTTTATGTATTTGATTGGTGTTGAGTGGGATCTTATTCTTCATCTTTCTCAGCCATCTCTCCACTGCTGGATATAGGCCTCTCCCACTTCTTCCACTCCACTCTACCTTGGGGTTTTCTTTGCCACATTCTTCAAATATATACGTGCATTAATAATTGGGTTCTATATCACTGTATGTCCATTAAGTGAAATCATCGTGAAATCATAGTAATTTAGTTAACAGTTATCTTCTACTTTAGTTAAACTAAAATATGTAGGAACATGATTCTATGTATCTGTGTTTTTTTCATCGAAATAAATAAAGAATATATTATATTACTTATGTGCCTTATTCGTATATTCCCACATCGCGCATAAGCCATAGACTTTAATTTCGAATTTACCGCTCTCACTAGCCCATGGCATGGACTTCTGATCACGAAGTTCTTGGTTCGATTCCCGGTCGGGTCTGAGTTTTATTGGGAAAAATTGCCTCATGATATAAGTTCCGCTGGCTATACTGACACCTTTATTCCATTATTTTTTATTTAATCTCCGTAGAGCCGTGCAAAAAGCACTGGTAACATTGAATATAAATTACTACAATTACATCTTATTTCTTAAATTTAAGAATCTTTTTTGTAATATATTTAACGTGATATTTTGTCTTCTGAGAATAGAATTACTGATGTAAATTTGTATGGATTTAAATACAATTTTGATTAGTAAATTTATGACAGTTTTAAGTTTCATCTGTTAGTCGAAACCCAAAGTTCACAAAAAAAAAAACAATTGAAACAGTTACACCAAGTCATTTTTTTGTTGCCTTATTTAGTGTGGGGTGTCATCGCGGATGGATATAATAAAAAAAATATCAACAGCTAATCTATTTGAATATAATTTATCGCTAGCCAAATGAGTCTTCTTGGTTTGGCGAACTATACAAAATGTGCAATATCGGATAAGCGGCGAAACTATCATAAAATGTCTCGACTATTTCTATTAGTGATACGGGAGTTGTCACATAGTAGCTTCAGCCTTTTGTAGACAAGAACGGCATCATATAGGCACTAAGGCGTACTCTATCAGCAACGCAACTAGTTGATGGTTCTACGGAGTACACCTTAGTACACGTGTAGACCATCTACGTGGTCACGTCAGCTTGGTACATGATGAATCTCCTCGCAAATATGTTCCGTCATGGTTTTATATCATGTTTTTGGGTAAACCTGTATTTTGACGTAAAAAGGAATAAATTTGAATAAACAAAGATTTGTCCATTGTATGTATACTTCATCTTCAGTCACTTTAACAATACATAGTTACGTGTAATTATTTGATTTTGTAAAATGGAATGAAAAATAACTGTTTTATGTCTAAGTAAAAATAGATCCTGTGATATCGGAAAATGGTGGCTCGAATCTTGTGATGGAAAAGCAAATTATCAGCATTTTAAATAACACTCTTCTATATACAAAGGTGTCAATATAGTCGGTGGAATTTATTGCCTGAGGCAATATTTTCCAGTCAATTGGTCCCGTTCAATCTGAGACAGGATTCCAACCCCAAGTAGAAATTTTAAGTGAAAAAACACATTGAAAATTTTTAACCCGACCGGGAATCGAACCCGGGACCTCTTGATCTGAAGTCGGAGCCTTTGCCACTAGTTTTTTTTTTCGAGAGAGGGTTAAGGGACCAAGATACCCTTTGTGTCACTGCGACCAGAATCAATGCCACTAGGTTACCGAGTTCTGTATTTTATCAGATGTATAAAGTTTTCAAATCTAACCTTTATATGAACCAATTAAAAGAATAATATTTTACCTAGTCTAACGTATGCAATCCAATTTTTACATATGCATATAATATTGTGTTAAAGCCAAAAATACAATAAATAATCCACTGTCCCGACCGACCGTGGGTTTCTTTGGGGTACCTGGGGTTTCTTTCAGAAATTTTGTGATACAGAAGTGTATGTTGTTAGGAAGAATGTGTTTTGAAAGGAAAATCATCCGTTCATTGGACGGAAGGAAGAAATAGGTACTTATATTCCAATCCATCGTTTTAAGATTCTTCCAGTGTATTTTCCGACCTTGGTACAATTCCTGATACTTTAGTGCCATTTCCTGATAGAGAAGCCCCAGATTTTTCAATGAGATCGAATTCAGGGTGATGGAATCATATCTTAGATTGATTGTTAGACAGATATTCTTTCGGCTGTGCTAGTTCTTTTAACAGTGCTGTCATATTTCATAATACATGTCACCTCTATGTAGCTCAAATTATAGGAAAAGATGGCCAACGAACAATAAATTGTAATATAATAAAAGCAATTGAAACAATACTAGTCCATAAAATAAATTAATTGACTAGTCTGAATAGGTACCAGCCACTCAGCTTACAAATTAATTAGATACATTTCACTTTTATGGCAAATATTTAGAAACACAACGCAATCACACAATTTAAGAAAATAACACTCGCATTCAATTCAAACGTCTGTGGCGCTACCATATATTTAAGGCGCCCGAGTTAAAGTCCAAGAGGCCCTCTTCCGAGTTTTTTTTTTTATTTATTATATCTTGTCGAATATTTTTGTGATTTTATACCAATTACATACATACATACGTAATCTTAAGACTCTCAAATGATATCGTTCAGGTCAACCCATTGTATATTTATTTTCATTTAATTTTCATTTATACATAGTTAAACTTGATATTCGAAAAATCTATAGCATATAATATAAAATATGTACCTAATCAAAGTTAGTATAGAACAGATTTAATGACAACAACGCCATCTGTGAAAAAATACAGAACAACACAATTTTGATTTACTATAGACAACCACTGAGTTTCAAAAAATTGGTACCTCCGCAGATTTTTGATAGAATTACTTTGAAGCTTTCAGTAATATTTTTTTAATATTCAAACAATGTTTAAAATATGATACAAATAAACATATAATACAAAAAAACGTTTAAAATATGACTACATATGTTTAAAATAGTAAGGACTACAGGACAACGTCTGTCGGGAAAGCTAGTTTGAATTAAATTCTTGTGTGGCCAAATTATCTTAAACCTACGATCATGGGTTGTTACGGGGCTTAGATATTATTGTGAGATACGCCACTGTTTACGCGTGACTGATACCAGGCCCCTAGTACAGCACGTAGAATGATGGGCTTACGGTATATTGAGTTACCCATCGTAAATACAAGTAGCAGGTAATATGGACTGGAGTGAGTGCGTAATATATTGTTTTGTACTAGATATACCTTCTTCATTTATCTACGGAAATCTTTTTATCGGAACAGCATACATTTAAACACAAAATAATTGCAAATAGGTCGGTAGTGGAAAAAAAATGAATGAAATTTATTTCCAAGGAGAATAATAGCATGAATAAAATAGTTACAGCATATAATAAACATCAATATCACTTTCAAAATCGTTCCTGGAATTTACTGTCCTACTAGATCAGAAATAATATGTTACAGGAAAATATTACTATTATAAAAGAGAAATTGAAAAAAAATGAAATAAAATATAATAGGTACAGGTGTTTAAAACTTGAGAGAATGTAATTGCGAACAGGTCTAATAAAACGCCGAATAATTGCGGTTAGTTCCAATAAAACACCGAATAATTACCAACAAAGTAGAATTTTTATTTTTAGAAGGTATTTTAAATCATCGTTGTTGCCTCCCTATGCTCCTGAGTGGGGTTTAGGCTTCCCGCATTGTGGGTTGGTGTGGGGGGATCCGCGGCGGACTTGATTTGTGTGGGGCCGGCTTTTCGGTTTGATTACTTCGATCGAGCTAGAGGGTCGGTTTCGTGTGGATCGGGTTTGCTGCGATTGGTCTCCTCCGGGCTGGCTCGCGTTGTGCGGGGGGCCTTAAAGGGAGTATGTATGTATGTACTTTTAAATCATAGTTTTCTATCTGTACTAGATAGTGTCAAAAGATTACTAGAACTTTTCAGTACCTACATAATTAAAGGCTCAAAAAAAATACTCACATCATAGATTTTTTAACTTAAGTTCATCTTTATAATAGCAATCTATTTTTGGTCTCAGTAGAAACCGTCCTAACTCTAGATACAATATTTGGGGTCTACACGTTTTTTCTTTGACTCTATAATATCTAGAATCTGATCTGTATACGTGTTGTGTAGTACTTGTTTATTAAAAACAATAAGTAGGTGCTCTAGCTAGAGAAAAACAGCGCTATAGAGTAGGTACACACAAGTCTATACAGTGAAGGTAGATGGTGCTACTCTAGATAGATAGCTCTCCACAGTGCATTAGCGTCTTTAGATTGTATTCAAAGAATGTAGAGTGCACACGGATTCAACTAATTTTACCACGTTTTATAATAGAGTGAATACCAAGAACGAGCACGTGTGTAGCTAATTGTTGCATGCTCGTGTGTGTATGTAGAAATGTATGTTTTTTTTTATTTATTTACCGTCTCTACAGACGTAACGTTGGTTTCAGAGCCGCCTCTTTTGAAACAATTTATCATCACTCTAAATAAACTTGCAACACGCGAAAAGCTGGTCCTGAAACCCGTCAGTACATCTCTACTTTTTATCAAGGAAATCGCCAAATATAGTCCTGAATGAAAGTACTGGAACTCTTATAGCCTCAGTGAACCTTTAATGCTGCATTTTTATTAAACGAACAAAGACCCAGAGCTTGAAACTAGAGTAGGTATATTATTTTTCTAATCGTTGATACTGGACACCATGGAAACAACAACTTATTAGTAGGCGATGACAGTTCTTTCTGCTTATTATTTCCTTGGTGATCATATCAACGATTAAGAAAATATACTCTATTTTCAAGCTCTGGGTCAAGTTCCTTTGGTATAAATGCATCTTTAGAGGATGAATTGGTTAATTGAGTGGAGAATTGAACACTGAATCATCCCATGTGTATTCCAGGAAATGGGATGCTAAGAAGTGTTTTGTCATATATTACGTTGATTTTGGCTTGGTATATGATGGCTGTAGATACTTGAAGCTCTGTTCTACATGAAATTGACGTGGTACCTGTAAAGACTATGTGTGTATCCGCCCGTTTCAAACAACAGAACTAACGCACCATTTCAAACGAAGTGGTTGGTGACCCAGCGGTTACAACGCCGGCTTTCGTACTGCGGACGTCGTGGTTCGATTCCAGGTGCCGACCATCTTCCTCTTTCACGACACAAGCTTTCAGTAGCTTACTGTGAAAGAGTCAAGGAGTGTATTTGTGTTCACTTTGAGTGAGCACAGATTCATTTTTTCAAAGAAAGAAAGAAATAGTGCCAGATGTGTGTGGCATTCTTTGGTCGGGTAAGCGGCCTAAGTCGATCGATCAGTCAGTATTCTGGGTTATTCCAACATATGTAGATACCTAGGAAGAAATGGGACTTCTTGTTGATATTATTTATTTATTCAAATCATAATAAAAATAGTAAGGTAGGCAACAATTAACAATTCTAAAACAAATATAAAAAAATCAATGGTAAAACAATGTAAAATCATACAACAATACAATTACAATACAATCTGAATTCAAATTTTAGTTTTAAGGCTCAACATTAGAGTACGTTCGTGATTCTCGCCTAAGATAGTTTTTGTTGTTTATCCTTCTACCTTTTTTATGTCAACATTTCATTAAGTGCAACAAATCGACAATAAGAAAATTGTTCATAAGCCTTAGTCGACAAATTGACAGCTTCTTAGTATGGGGACTAGATCTTTTAAATTAAAATTATCTCCATCCGATTTTGAACGCTGCTCATTGTGCCGCAATGAAAATTGATGTTGTTAGTTTTTGAGATTTTTTTTCAAAATCTCCCATCGAACCTTAGACTGACGCGAACTCTGGCGTCGTTCAAGCGAGCAGTTAAAGACATGATGATCTCCTCAAATACAGTCTGTGTCCTAAAATCCCATCTATTTTCCCTCTCTACCACTCCATCCACCTCCCTTTCCTTTTTTGTTTGAGTTTTTTTTTTCTTTTTTTTTTTGTATAGTGTACTTTATTCTTTATATTGGGGTTAGTTGTTAGAGAACACAACTATGTTCTGGAAAGCTCGCCTTCTGTATTTTGATTCTGTGATGTCTTTGTTATGTTAAGTTTTTATGTGTAAATGTAAACAATGTACAGTAAAGTATGAATAAAGTAAAATAAATAATAGAGTTAATGTAGAGAATTTATACGTTTGTAATGCCTGATGTTCTCCACATCTGATACATTAATTAATTGCTGTCTCTAGAATGACTGAGATCTAACGCGAGGGCTCGTTCGAGTGACGGGTGAAATTCTTAAGGCTAACGTGATCACCGGTGGTCTTCTGTCGGTTATCGTAAATCTGTAAGAAAAGCAGTTTTCTTGGGAAATGTTTAGTGGCCAAAGAGACAAATGTAGAGTAATTTTTCGACAATGTAGAGTAGATAGAAAATTTTGTGTCCACTTTTTATATTTTTATATTAGCTTTCCCGACAGACGTTGTCCTGTGGACCCTTTGGTCCAAACCAGAGGCGGTCCGTGCATTGTGCACTGCGCCTCCAGAAACAAAAATAAACTAACTAAAATATTAAAAATAAAATATTTATTCTAAAACGTCTATATAATAATGAGAATATAATTATATGCGCGGAATATGGTTGACTTTGTATGAAAATTTTCTAAAACGCCCGAAACGGTGGAGTAAGTGAAATAGGCTACTGTAAGAGTGGCAATTACGTATGCGAGAATGAGAGGGCGCAGGTGAAAGAGGACAATAATTTAGTTGTTAGATTTTTTTTCAAAGATGGCGTCGTTATGAAATTCGTTCCATCCTAACTTTAATATTATATTTTGTATCATTTCTTATTCATTTTTCAACTTTTTATTAGTTATTCTGTTATCCGGAGTGGAGAAGAATCCAATCAATCACACATCGGAAGAATCTGTTGAGCCAATCTCAAGTTTTCGCACTAACTCGACTTTAATTTATATTAGAGATTATTGTTTATGTTTGGTTTAAATAACTAATTGTTTATATTATGTCCCAGTGGACAGTTCATATTTCTTGCACTCTACATTGACAAAAAATTTGTTTGTAGTCGTTCGCAAAATTTAAATCGACTGATATAGAATGCTTTAAGCATTAAGTATTCCGTCGGCTATACCGACACTTATGTATATAGAAGAGTGTTATTTTTTTGCTATTGGCAACATTATTATCTGCTCTGCTATCAATACCACCGAAGATCTTAATAATGTTTTCAAATTTTCTTCCTTCTTTTTATTCATGGTTTGTCATTTAATTATCCATCTCTAAGAATTTATTTATTTAGAATGTAGCATGCCAACAACTTTATTATTTATTTCAGGTTAATTGTTAAAAAAATATATGTTTTATTATCTTCCGACAATGTCGACACTATTTCAAGTCGTTAAAATTAACAAAACATATTTCACAAACACACCAACACTTAATGACATATAAATTATTGACAATACGAATTTGCGTAATTTGAATATTTTTAACAAGCCAGGTTTCGCGCTCACCCAACTATGAGAGTCATTGATATCGCCTTTCCTATCATATCAGAATAATTATTAAATCTGTCAACGTTCCATGAAAATATTTATAAAAAGAACCACCCGTCAGTATGTGACGTCCTTCTTCACCTTTTTTCTCAGTTTCAAAATGCCAACTCCGCTTTTTGATCCCACAGCATCGTTCGTTCATCTTGTAAAACGGAATTAAATAACCTATTATTTATGTAGATATGAAGGTAGTTACTACTTAAGTAAACATAAAAATCGAATTTATTATAGGTTCTATTTTATATAACCTTATTGCCTTGAAAGCTAATAAAAAAAAAGTATCTAAATTATCAATAGGAAAATGAAAAAAAGACAACATTATAAACGAAGTCATGCATTTACTGGAGTTATTATACATAGCTACCTACCTACGTACATTTTTAATACAATGACATTTTGGAATAATTTCACTTCGATATTTGAAATGTTCCGAATTATGAGTATTAAGTACCTATATCTGAGGGGCTAGTACGAGTTTCATCGAAAGCTAATTGCACGCAAATAAGCGCTTATTAGCGTGCAAATAGTGTTCTTAAATCAAACGATCGAATCATTCGATCATTTTTGTATGGAAAATTTTCGAAACTCTTTCGATGATCGTTTCGATATTCGATCATCGAAAACTTATACTAGGGCTACTGATAATGTACCTACATACAAGTATTTTGATGTTAAGTTGTTACGCCTATAGGGCTCGGGAGACAAAAACATGAAAATATTATGAAATACCTATAAGCGAAACAAACAGAAAAATTTCAAACTACTTCGGTTAGTATACTAAAACCCGTGGGAGGTATTGTGTGAGGACTGCCCTCCCTGACCCCTCTGAGTAATCCTTTCAGAGGCTCTTCTAATGAGTTTAATTTAATGGTTACACGACTGTGTAACTTGCAACACAAAACAAGTAAAATTTAAATCCTCATGCAATACGAACTTGGGTATGAACAAATACTATGGTTAGTAAACTAGATACTCTCAAACCTCTACTGCAACCAGCCAATTAATCCAATTAGGTATCACTACACAACAACTATTATTTATTTAAACACTACTACCAAATAAACTCAATCACTAGATGTAACTATTAATCTCTACTTGTTTATTTTAATCCGTCACTACGCGATTACAGTATACCCGACACCACTCTACGCTTATTTCCAAATATATACCGAAATTACACTTTCACCGAATAACTAATTATTTTACAATAAATCTACGGAGACTTTCGAATCAAAACACTACGTCAAACTCTAAAACAACACAGGCAAGCGTTAGCAGTGTAAGTCTAAATGCGTGCAGCTACGTGTAAGCGTGTTATGAGGGCTCGCCTTGCCATACAGCTATTTTTAAGAAAGCTTCCGAGAGGCGGAGTCAGGACAAGGAAGGGGAAAAAAAATGGAGTCAAAGGATGATCTTATTGGTGGAGGCGCCTGTGATGTAGTGTGCGAGGGAGACAGGGTAATTGTTTTTGTGACCACTACAAAATGTCTACGCGCGTGAAACATATAATAAAATAATATAATTATAACATATCTTTCCGTATGAATCTTCATACCTAGTAATCAATAAATCTTTTCTTTATACATGATTTTTCATCTTAACTGATAGGTTAGTATTATGATCTACGTTTTTCATAAACCTTAATTTAATACATTTCTTAATAATAATCTTTTGAAAGCTTAATTCTTAAAATTAATTACAACCTTATGAATATAGGGAAATCTTATATACTAGACATGTTTAATAATTCTCTTAATATTAATTATTATTAATCTTATTACAAATTTTGGCCATTAATCAATTCTATCTTAGGTAATTCTTAACCTACACATAGGTATATTCCATCTTAATTAAGATGCTTATCAGTAATTAAACTAACGTGCCTTAATCAATAATTAATCTAATAGTCTTATAATATCTTATATTACTCCTTAAGCATATGTGTTATAATTTATCATTTCAAAACAACATTATAATCTCTACACATTATTTATTCAGTATTTAAGTCTTGTTTAAACCATAGTCTATTATAGAACAACAACATACCTACTTATGTTCGTTTACAGTTACAACTACATACCTAGTTTGATAATAACCATAATACCCTCTAAACAATTCTATGTATCATAACAAACATATTTTATTACAAGGGTTTTTTTTCATTATTCTAATCCGCCAAAACAATACCATGCACTAAAGAGGTTATCTACCCTACTTCGAAGCATCCAAAAAAAACCCGTTTCGCGAGAATTAGTCTATCCTTTAGATACACAAAAGACTTTGTCAGGGACAATGTGTCGCCGCGTTAACCATGTAAAAACCATATCTATTGTTTCTTATCTTTCGGACCCATAAGCCTACTCTTTCAACAACAACCTGTGAGATTCTCAGAACAGATTTTTGAACGCCTCAATCGATCATAACATCCGCCCCCTCTTAAACGTTCAAAATCTGTTATTTAAATAACTGTAAACTAACTTAATATAACCTTCTAGGGCGCCAATACATTCAATGGTAATATCTAGGATAGCTGTGAATGTATAAGCCAGTTATCCTAGTTTAAATAAAAAACATCCAACACCAACATTAACTACAATTCTATATATGTTTTAAACGTATTTACCACTACCAACTATATACTTCTAAGTTCTACCCACAACCTCTTTTCTTTTTTTTGTTTTTTTTTTTTTTTTTTTTTTTGTTTTTTTTTTTTTATATAATATATAATTTCTAACTATGTCCTATATTTCTAATATAACTTATTTTACTTCACTACTTAGCCTATATTCCGATCGATAAGAAACTCAAACTTTAATTTAAGGTTCAGTTTCCTGGACCTCTTCCTGTTGAACAGGGGCTAAATTTAATTCGTCTGAATGTACTTTAATAGGTTTTCCTTTACGATCTATCCAGTAAACGTTTCCCCGTCCTACTGGTAATAGAACCGTATAAGGACCGGAGTATTTTGGTGCAAACCCAGCATGAAAACCCGCTACGCGTTTTGAGAGTGGATGTTCTCTCAACATAACCTTCTGTCCAGTGACATAACCAGGGACCTTTCCGTTGGTCTGGGCGTATTTACTTCTATACCGGTCCTGGTTTTGACGAATATTTTTATTTATATCTAATCTATTTGATCTTTCCGGATTAGTATTTGGGGCTACCGACGACCATTCGCCAGGTCGTTTAATTTCGTAGCCAAATAGAGCTTGGCTTGGAGTCATTCCCGACGCGTCGTTACGTCTTCCCCTAATTGACTCTAAAATTGAGCTTAAGTGCTCATCCCAACGCTTGTGTTCACGCCCTAATAGGTGAACACGGAGCAATTTTTTTAACTCTTGATTTCGGCGTTCTGTTATTGTTATGAACGACACTCATTTCAAATAATTATTATTATATTTTTCATTTAAAACCCGAAATTTCTGACTACTGCAGAGCATGCACTATAGCTATCTCGCTCGCACAATGTAAGAGCTTCAACTTCGAAAATGTTTACAACCGCAGAGTGAACACTTGTTTTCTGCACTTTGATTCACAATTGATTACCTGTAGATCCACTTATTTGTTATTTCTGTGTGTTTAAGTTTTAATAATAATTTCTGAGTGAGTAGCAAGCTCCATATAGATTATTTAAGTAATTTGTAAGAAATATTGCTATATTATCGTCCTACCAGCTGATGTAGTGCGAGTACCTACCTACTACGTGTAGTGGCCACGGCGCTCGCGCGGGTATGAATGTATGTAGGTAGGTGCCTGCTTGCACACGTAAATCGCTGTTTGCATCGAAGTCCTTCTAAAAATGTTTTAAATAATATTGATCTATGTGTGTGCTTTATTATTTTTCATTTTAATTATGAATGTACGTACCATATTATATGCCGTTTGTTTGGAAATAAAATACAGGTATGTGGCAGTCAGTCTCCGAGGACCTCCTCCTCCGACGGTCAGAGTGCGAGTGAGAGGAGCGCGGGGAGGGGTCCTGTTTAAACGATCCTCGCCTAACGCAAGTGTGAATGGGTCACTCTTGCCGCTAGTGTAGAGAGAACTGAATTTAATAAAAGGAAATTTGATTTTCGAAATCGTTTGTATAATCGCGTTATCATCATTGTGTTATCATCGTATCGTGGAATAGTATCGACTGACTGCTTCGGAAACTGACTGCCTGCCTTCTTCTTCTATACAAAAAATTACTTTTATTTGGTACACCCTACAACACCTCTCTCTCTTTCTGCGCGTACTTGCCACTGTGGGCTAAGTATTTCTCTTCTTCACGCCGACCTGGGACGGAAGCCTCTGGGACTGTAAGCTGTGGACGATCCAGTGAAAAATTGTGTCGATGTAGCCCTGTCTGCTACATTTGCTGGTCCTTCGAGCCGGATTGTGTCAGTGACAACAGGATGCCAGGACCTCTGCGGTCGGGGAAGATGTTGGGAGCAGTTGAGAAAGAGGTTATCGCCGTGGGTCCTTTTCAGGGCCAAGAAACAGAGGAAGATATTGAGCAGGAATGTCAGTTAGAAGATGAAAGTCAGAAAACTATTCCAAATTCGCGCGTGTTCGGTTCGAGCCCAGTGGGGTCGTCGGGTGATATGCTATCACGACGGGAATTCGAAAAGACGAGACGCGCTGACCTGGATTCGGTACTCTCATACATCAACAATGCGTTTGAAAGGTTGATGGAGAGCCAGGCCCAAATCAGCCAGATGGTGATTGATGGCAACCGAATGCCAGCGAATAATCCGGAATCTTTCGTCGCCGGGGGTTCCGTGAGAACAGAACCAGTTGCATCGCCGCGGTCGCAACTGGAAAGTGATCACTGTCCGTCAGTGAATTCAAGCAAGAACAGAAGTGACTATGAAGGGATCAACATTGCTGCCTTATTGGCGAGACAATCTACTTCAAGAGATCTGCCGTACTTTGACGGCAACCCTCTGGAATGGCCAGCCTTTAAAGCTCAGTACGACGTGTCGACTCAAACCTGTGAGATGTCCGACGCCGAGAACCTGATGAGACTTCAGAGAGCCTTAAAAGGTAAGGCAAAAGAAGCAGTCAGTGGTCTGCTTTTGTATCCCAGTGGAGTGAAGGAAGCCATAGAGACACTGGAGGATCAATTCGGAAGACCTGAAATTATTATTATGGGAATGCTAGAGAAGGTAAAACGACTTCCGAAGTTATCAGATTCGCCGTCCAATGAAGAGCTCAACAAATTCTTCATCACAATTAAGAATTTTGTTTCAATAGCAGGACAAATGAGAAGAGAATATCTTAATATACCTGGCTTATTAAGTGACCTAGTGAATAAACTGCCAGGCCACATGAAAACCTGGTGGATGTCTTCCCAGCAAGGAGAAGACAATAGACGAAGCAGGGACATTAGTGATTTCTCAAAATTTCTAAAAGAAGCCTGCGATCTTCATTTGTCATGTGCTGCTGATAAGTTTGTGAGTAAAAATAATAATTTTCAAAATAAACATAGTGTGTTAAATACGTGTGAAATAAAAATGAACTGTGAACTTTGTGACCAACCGCATAAATTGAATAAGTGTGATGTGTTTTTAGAAATGTCTATAAACGATCGTTGGGCCACGGTTCGTAAGTTAAAATTATGTTTTAAGTGCATAGACGGTAAACATTCTCTGAAACATAAATGTAAATACTCGTGTACAGTGAAAGATTGCGGCGGAGCCCACCACGTAAGCTTGCATAAAGACAGTGCGTCTATACGAAATGAGTTGTGCACGAATACCTACTCGTACAGCGCAGTAAATTTAAAAATTATTCCTGTAAACGTTCGCGGTACAACAGGAGACTCAACCCGTGTCTTTGTACTTTTGGATGAAGGAGCGACTGTAAGCTTGATTGACCAGTCGGTTGCAAACTATATCGGAGTGAAGGGTGAGCTACACCCGCTTAAGATACACGGGGCGAAAGGTATGTATGCCGATGAGAAGAAATCGAGAAAAGTAAAAGTGACTCTGAATGATAAATATGATATATGGGCGCACACAGTTAGTAATTTGCAGCTGCCCGCGCAAAAATGGGTCGATAATGATCAAGTAAAGACAGTTGTTCCTAAAATTCTGTTGGGACAAGATAACGCCAGCTTGATTGTGACCAGAGAAATCTCGATGGAGGAAAATAATAAAATAAGATCGCGCACACAATTAGGTTGGTGCACGCATGGAAAAATGACGTCCGATGAACCTCCACGACGAGGTTTGAAAAGTACCGTCGGGATTGTGACACACATACACATTGATGAGAGGATGTGTGAAACAATTAAGCCTCAGATTACTCTTGAATCTCTCGAGGCATCAGACCAGGCTCAGTTGAACAAGATTGAAACGCGAGCCGAGAAGATTACAAGTACGACAGAGAAGTCTTGTGAAACAGAAGTGTCGTCTAAACACTACACTATTATGATACCAAACGGACGCGCCGAAAATAAAGTGTGTTTGAAAAATAAATTTGATACATACCTACAACAAGAACAATCGATAAGAGTAGTGTTCGAGGCTGTATCTCGATTCCAGAGTGTGTCAGTGTACGTCAAGTTACGCAAGGGACCCGATCAGCTGATAACCCTAATGAGATGTCCGATAGGGTTTGAAGAAGTACCTAGGTCAAATAACTTGTTATCAATATTCAACACGACCTATGACGAACAAAAAGCGCAGTTGTTATTATGGCGGGTCAACCAAGATGAGGTACCTAAAGCAATTAGAATACCTCCCAAGATCGAAAGTAAATTTATTCCTTCTCCGAAGAGTGCACCATATGCAATTAATATGATAGAAGGGAACAGTCATCAACTTGAAGCGATAAGTACATCGATAAATCAGTCGCCTGAGAGTGTGAATATAAAAAATATTACGATCCTCTATAATAACAATACGACGAGAATTTCAAGTTCAAGGTACAATATTGGCCTTGATGATATTGGGGTGAATGCTGAGACGGACTCACACATCGATGACGTTATTATAAAATTACGTAATCATAAAAAACAGCGGATCAGCGGTATTAAGGAAACTTTCTACACTCGTAATTTCGTCAAATGTGTCAAGGTCAAAGGACTGTTAGAAATAATGGCTCGAGGTAGTGTCCAGTGGAAACAAAACATTTTTATCAAGTTTGAAAGAGTGCATTGGCATATGTATAAACAGTTGATCAAAGATTCGTTTCGTTTACTTCGTGTGTTAGTTTTAATAATTGAAAACCAGATGATGTCTAATCATTTCTTTATTTTTATTAATTCTTTTTTTTAACTTTTGTTTGAACTTTGATGTAGGTATACATTTATTTTGAACATTGATTTGTACATGTATTTTGAATATTTATTTTGATTTGATTTATTGGTTAATTGATACAATAATAATACCTACATATAATTTTTGATGATGTATACATATATTTTTTATACTTGTTGTATATGTAACTGTTATCAATTGATTGTAATGAGTGTCCACAAATTGGTGAAACACATTGTTTCACGGTGGGGCTGTTATGAACGACACTCATTTCAAATAATTATTATTATATTTTTCATTTAAAACCCGAAATTTCTGACTACTGCAGAGCATGCACTATAGCTATCTCGCTCGCACAATGTAAGAGCTTCAACTTCGAAAATGTTTACAACCGCAGAGTGAACACTTGTTTTCTGCACTTTGATTCACAATTGATTACCTGTAGATCCACTTATTTGTTATTTCTGTGTGTTTAAGTTTTAATAATAATTTCTGAGTGAGTAGCAAGCTCCATATAGATTATTTAAGTAATTTGTAAGAAATATTGCTATATTATCGTCCTACCAGCTGATGTAGTGCGAGTACCTACCTACTACGTGTAGTGGCCACGGCGCTCGCGCGGGTATGAATGTATGTAGGTAGGTGCCTGCTTGCACACGTAAATCGCTGTTTGCATCGAAGTCCTTCTAAAAATGTTTTAAATAATATTGATCTATGTGTGTGCTTTATTATTTTTCATTTTAATTATGAATGTACGTACCATATTATATGCCGTTTGTTTGGAAATAAAATACAGGTATGTGGCAGTCAGTCTCCGAGGACCTCCTCCTCCGACGGTCAGAGTGCGAGTGAGAGGAGCGCGGGGAGGGGTCCTGTTTAAACGATCCTCGCCTAACGCAAGTGTGAATGGGTCACTCTTGCCGCTAGTGTAGAGAGAACTGAATTTAATAAAAGGAAATTTGATTTTCGAAATCGTTTGTATAATCGCGTTATCATCATTGTGTTATCATCGTATCGTGGAATAGTATCGACTGACTGCTTCGGAAACTGACTGCCTGCCTTCTTCTTCTATACAAAAAATTACTTTTATTTGGTACACCCTACAACACCTCTCTCTCTTTCTGCGCGTACTTGCCACTGTGGGCTAAGTATTTCTCTTCTTCACGCCGACCTGGGACGGAAGCCTCTGGGACTGTAAGCTGTGGACGATCCAGTGAAAAATTGTGTCGATGTAGCCCTGTCTGCTACAGTTATGTTAGCACGGGGTAGGTAAATCGCTGTGGTCCAATGCTGGCATTGCCACCTATCTATTGCCGAGTTCCAAGACTCGTGACTAAACTGTGGTCCGTTGTCTGAGAGAATAGCCCTAGGATACCCATACCGAGAAAAAATATCTTTCTCTAACAAACCTACAATCTGTGGTGCTCTCCCCGATCGCATAGGAAATGCTTCTACCCATTTTGTAAACATATCTGTAACTACTAATAAAACCGTATTCCCCTTAGCTGATCTAGGGTATGGGCCCATCAAGTCAATAGCTAAAATCTCAAAAGGATTTTGTGCTACCGATGATCCTAAAGGCGCGCGTGGACGACTTGGTAACGCTCTCGCTCGAGCACAAGTCATACATCTCTTGACAAACCTTTTCGCATCTCTATTTATGCCTGGCCAGATAAAGTATCTCCGTGTCGCTCTAAGCGTTTCCCTTTCACCAGGGTGGCCAGCATGCCTACTGTTATGATAAAAATTTAAAACGTGTGGGATCATAAATTTCGGTACGATCAGTTTCGGAACTGATTGTCCGCTAACCTGTCTATATAAGTAACCATCAATTAATTTGTATATCTCCAACCAATGCCTATCACGGGCATTTGTTGGTGGACTGTTAGCAGAGAGTAAGCTTTCCAAATGGTTTATCATTCGAGACAACCGTAGATCGGTGCGTTGTGCACCACGCACACGATCTGCCAGTTTTCCAGACTGCTGATCTTCAGCGTCCCGAAGATCCAGACCGTTCTCAATGAGCGTCACCTGAGGTAGACCTCTATCCACTTTCCAGCCCTCCTGTCTAACATTGGGGTACATTCCCCTATCTAACGAATCAATATCTTCAGTGATATTCGATTCGGCCGGATTTCTCGACAAAAAATCTGGTAACTCATTTTTCCTACCTGGGCAGTGTTCTAACGTAAAATTAAACTCCTGTAATAACAATGCCCACCTAGTTAACTTAGCTCTTTCATCTTTAACCCGTTCTAGCCATGTCAACGCTTTGTTATCTGTACGTAGGATGAAATGTGTACCTTCCAAATACTGACGATATTTCTTTATCGCCCAAACAGCCGCGAATGCTTCCTGTTCATTCGAATGCCAGCGTTTTTCTGCATCAGAAAAACGAGCACTAGCGTAAGAGACAATATCACGACCGCCATCAGGTCGCTCGTGATATAGAACGGCGGCAACGCCGAACTTGCTGGCATCTGTTTGCAATACGAATTGCCTCTCGAAATCTGGCCTGTATAGGGAGAGTGACCTACTTATAGCAATTTTAATGCTATCCATTGCATTTTGTGCTGAGGCATTCCATTTGAAGGGCCTCTTCGTGCTCAACAAATCAGTTAATGGAGCTGCTATCTCTGCAAAACGATAAAGATACTCGCGCAACCAATTCGATAAGCCAAGGAAGGACCTCAACTTCTTTCTTGAAGTAGGCACTGGGAAGTTTGCGATAGAGATTGCATGTAACTTCTGGGGATGGTTACCACTAGATGAAACTACGTGACCTAAAAATTCTAATTCTGTGGTACCGATCTTGCACTTATCTGAAGCGCACCGCAGGTTATACTGCTGCAACCGTTCTAAAACTAATCTCAAATGATACATATGTGAAGCCCAATCTTTAGAATAAACGATCACATCATCGATATAAACAAGGCAAAAATCGCGTAGATATCCAGCCAAGACCTCTTGACTCATTATCCGTTGAAAAGTTCCGGGAGAACCTTTCAAACCAAAGGGCATAACTCTAAATTGATAGCAAGCTCCGTCAGGGGTTGAAAAAGCGGTTAAATGTTTACACTCCTCAGACATTGGGATCTGCCAATAACCTTTTTGTAGATCAAATGACGAGAAATATTTCGCGTTACCTAAATCTTTTAACGTTTCATGAATAATGGGTAAATGTGATGGCTCGTCCTCAGTGACGTCGTTGAGTTTACGATAATCTACACAAAAGCGATATTCATCCTTCCCTCGCTTGGGGACCATAACTACCGGAAAACTATAACATGATCTACTGCTTTCGATCACGCCATCAGCCAGCATGCCTTCCAGCTGGGCCAAGAGATGCTTCTTTTTCTCATCAGAGAGCCTATACGGAGGTAAACGAATCGGGCGTGCATCTTTCAGCTTAATCTCGTGAGGTTGTAGCGGAGCAGGGCCAGAATATGGAAGAAATACCTCTTTAAAATCATTTAAAATACCTATAAGACTCTCTCGGTGTCCGCGAGGTATATCGGATTGCAACTCTGGCAATTCGACATCACACTTCATTTCCCCACGTACCGGTATCAAATGCGTCGTCACTCTTTCTACTCTACCGAAATGAAGGCAACCCCTATGAAAATCTATAACGCACTTTTGTGACGTCATCCACGGCACTCCGAGAATAACATCATCCCTAAGCTTATCTACGACTAAAAACTCACAAATAACCTCTTTACCCTGAACTAAAATATTTGTCTCAAGTCTAGCCGTTACCTCCATGTAAGCACCTTGTTCTGCTAAATATAACCTGTCAATATGGGTCTGTTGCTTACGCAAATTTCTAACTAGTCGGCTACATACAATATTATACGAAGACGCAGAGTCCACCAAAGCCGTACATTCTATATTATTAAACGACACTCTAATACGCGGGAGTAATGGCGTTCCCGAATCTACAATAGTTACACACTGCGGTTCTTCAAAAAATTCTATCGCATCTAAATCTACCTCTGATGACCTTTGTCTATCTCTATCGCGTTGTGGACTCTCTACCTCTTCGGAACTTGAACCCAAAAGTCTAAAATTATCGCGCTCAACATCTTTACCATTACCTTCACGATGTAACCACGCTTGAACCTCGACTGGCCCATCACTACTATCGCCCGTATCTTCCCATATCAACACTTCATCTAACGTTTCATTATTATTAGAAATTGGTTTAGAAACTATGTTTCTAGACCTAATCTTCACATCATTATCAAGGACCTTTGCTACAGGTTGAATAGTCGGTCGTAACTCTGATTCAACCTCCCTATGTTCTAATCCGAGTTCTAATGGTTGCCCTGAGACGGCTGTGATCCGGTGTTCCGTCCAGGGCCTTGAGCGTTTAAATTAGCGTTCTGGTTTCCGTTTTGCTTTCCCCTGTTTTGATTCCAATTATTTCTATTCTGTCCTTGCCCGTTTCTATTCCAGTTATTATTATTCCTTGCCTGATTATTATTGAAATTATTATTATCCTGTCTGTTACCAAAGTTATTACTTTCCTGCCTATTATTATTCCTTGTATTTCTATTTCTATCCTGACTATTAGATCCGTTGTTATTTCCACTGTCCCTTCTAAAGCTATTTCTATTTTGATTTCCTCTATTTTCAAAATTATTCGACCGATTGAAATTATTATTATTAGCGTTTCTAAAGCTACCTGACTGATAATTATTATGCCCTTGCCTACCTGACTGGAAATTACCCCTGTTATTATTTCCCTGCCTATGGAACTGTCCGTCGCTATTCCTGTTATTAAAACTCCTATCGTTCCTATTCCTAGTCAATGGACAATTCCTTTGTACGTGCTGCCCGTTGCAGTTATAACACGAAATGCTAGAAGTTCGCCTTTGAGGCTGATGTGAAGTTTGTGCCGGTTCAATATTTACTACTGGGTATACCAGTTCCGTCGGAAAATCAATCTCGGAGACTCTATTCTCCAAACTGTCGAACGTGACGTCCTCCTTAGTGAATTCCCTGCGTAAAGTATTTGTATACCGCGGTAACATAAGATTAAGTAGGTGAAAAGCAAACTCAGCCGAATACGTAACACCATTTCCATACACACGGTCGTAGACTTTCGTTTTCCTACTTAAGAATGAGGAACCCGACTCATTCTCTTGTTGTTTGTGGGAGAGTAAATGACCAGTCAATGCCAGTCTGTTATTGTCAATACCATAGCGTTGCAACAACAGAGAGCTGAAAGCCGACCATCTAATCAACCCATTTCCGCGACTAGACCACCAAATTTTAACGTCCCCGCGCAGCTTCAGAGAAGCCAATCTGACTTTCTCTGAGTCCCTTATATTTAGGGATTGCAATCCGGAAAACCGGATCCGGTATTCCGGCGGATCCGGCATCAAAATTCTCATATCGGATCCGGCGCAAATTGACGGATCCGGAGATCGGATCCGGTTTATCATATCAAAGGATTTTTCAACAAACTCAACATGGACAGAGCTCGAACCCGTATCCCTAGCAATTTCACAGGGTCATTTTAGGTAAAATTGTGGGTACCCATAAAGATAAAAAGAGAAAAGGAGGCAAATGCGTAACACTGAGTGCAGTGGAATGCTGCTTTTGCCTCCTTGTACCCAATGTAGGATTATAAAGCTAGTGTTTACTGATCGTATTGAAAGTATTGACTAGGTATCGAATGAAAGACACCTGTTAGAAAAATGGTGAGAATATTAAACTATTATTTAGCCAATAAAATATATATTAACCTTTTTAAAAGCAAAATAATACTTGTGATTATTGTCTGCTTTTTATTAGATTAGTTCGGTAGTATCTGTCACAATGTGTGTGCTTTTATATTCAAGGATAAAACTGAAATAATTTCTCAAAGACTTATTCTTGTAACATGTGACACATCTCGATGGAGGTCAACTTAGTTTAAGGCCATAAATTTATATTGTTTTTACTTTTAATGTATAGTTGTCATCTGAAATGTGTTTTGTTAAAATAAATAAATAAAAAAAATAAATAATATATAGAAGTGTCTCTGATTATTCCCGGTTATAGGTATTATTCCTGGGACGCGCATGTCCAACTGCTCATCCATCTCTTTGGTGCTCGTACAAGGATCTGCTGGTTGATGTGATTTCATCCTCTTATAATTACCAGAATCACCGGATCCGTTCTGTTGACGTGATCTTTCCAATAAGGCCTTCTATTTCTACCCCATTGCCTGACGTTCTCGATACCGCAGAAGCTCCGAATCTGGAGTTTCTTACTCTGCCTTGAATGGTTTATTCCACTATGGGCTGTGATTTTTTGAGAATCTTTCTTTTTCGTTGTGTCGGTTTTAGTTTGCACATCGTAAATCATGATCAATCAAGCAGGTTATATAAATATGCTACTTATTTTCGATGAATTTCAATTTGAATTTTATAAAAAGTAATCTAATTTGTAACTTTATTTTAAAAAAACTAAATTTTTTATAGTTTTTACTATTTAAAAGAAGTCATACCTTAATTAAATTAATTTCGTATACGTACCGTTTTATTTTAAGCCTTTATTATTGTTAAAAATGTTAATTCATCAAGGTTAGCTCAATCCGGTCGGATCCGATCGGATCCGGCCGGATTGACGAAAATCCGGTTGGATCCGGCCGGATTCAAAATGAGACCGGATTGCAATCCCTACTTATATTGCGCAAAGCGAAATATTCTTCGCAATCGTCAATGAATGCTTTAGGGCATTCCTGAGGTAAGCCGCTAAAGAAGAAGTTTTCGTTGAGAACTTCATCTCGTACATACACAATTTGTGGCCTTGTATCGAAAATCCTGTCCCTCGTTTCTAATGTGTCAGCTGGTGGCACATTATGGTCATCATCGTCATGTGACGAAATGGGTGGCGTTTCGTCCACGCCTAACGAACCTGCCGATGCAGCCCCATTTCTCGTGACCACCGCGAAAATAAAAAGTTTGCAAACGCGTAGCAACAACTCGAACCAATTGAAAATAATCATTTTACTTGTCGATGTAAAATAGGATTTAAACTAATGCAATTGACGGATAGAAAGAAAAATCTAATTGGATTCTAGTATAAACCGCGTGGTCTTCACGTGTTCAAATATTCGAAATTTCTACAAAAATCACTATAAAAATAATAAAAATTGAAGACTCGTCTCAGGGTGGATTCGTCAATGCTTAATATATAACTAAACACACGTTGGCGCCAAGTTGTTACGCCTATAGGGCTCGGGAGACAAAAACATGAAAATATTATGAAATACCTATAAGCGAAACAAACAGAAAAATTTCAAACTACTTCGGTTAGTATACTAAAACCCGTGGGAGGTATTGTGTGAGGACTGCCCTCCCTGACCCCTCTGAGTAATCCTTTCAGAGGCTCTTCTAATGAGTTTAATTTAATGGTTACACGACTGTGTAACTTGCAACACAAAACAAGTAAAATTTAAATCCTCATGCAATACGAACTTGGGTATGAACAAATACTATGGTTAGTAAACTAGATACTCTCAAACCTCTACTGCAACCAGCCAATTAATCCAATTAGGTATCACTACACAACAACTATTATTTATTTAAACACTACTACCAAATAAACTCAATCACTAGATGTAACTATTAATCTCTACTTGTTTATTTTAATCCGTCACTACGCGATTACAGTATACCCGACACCACTCTACGCTTATTTCCAAATATATACCGAAATTACACTTTCACCGAATAACTAATTATTTTACAATAAATCTACGGAGACTTTCGAATCAAAACACTACGTCAAACTCTAAAACAACACAGGCAAGCGTTAGCAGTGTAAGTCTAAATGCGTGCAGCTACGTGTAAGCGTGTTATGAGGGCTCGCCTTGCCATACAGCTATTTTTAAGAAAGCTTCCGAGAGGCGGAGTCAGGACAAGGAAGGGGAAAAAAAATGGAGTCAAAGGATGATCTTATTGGTGGAGGCGCCTGTGATGTAGTGTGCGAGGGAGACAGGGTAATTGTTTTTGTGACCACTACAAAATGTCTACGCGCGTGAAACATATAATAAAATAATATAATTATAACATATCTTTCCGTATGAATCTTCATACCTAGTAATCAATAAATCTTTTCTTTATACATGATTTTTCATCTTAACTGATAGGTTAGTATTATGATCTACGTTTTTCATAAACCTTAATTTAATACATTTCTTAATAATAATCTTTTGAAAGCTTAATTCTTAAAATTAATTACAACCTTATGAATATAGGGAAATCTTATATACTAGACATGTTTAATAATTCTCTTAATATTAATTATTATTAATCTTATTACAAATTTTGGCCATTAATCAATTCTATCTTAGGTAATTCTTAACCTACACATAGGTATATTCCATCTTAATTAAGATGCTTATCAGTAATTAAACTAACGTGCCTTAATCAATAATTAATCTAATAGTCTTATAATATCTTATATTACTCCTTAAGCATATGTGTTATAATTTATCATTTCAAAACAACATTATAATCTCTACACATTATTTATTCAGTATTTAAGTCTTGTTTAAACCATAGTCTATTATAGAACAACAACATACCTACTTATGTTCGTTTACAGTTACAACTACATACCTAGTTTGATAATAACCATAATACCCTCTAAACAATTCTATGTATCATAACAAACATATTTTATTACAAGGGTTTTTTTTCATTATTCTAATCCGCCAAAACAATACCATGCACTAAAGAGGTTATCTACCCTACTTCGAAGCATCCAAAAAAAACCCGTTTCGCGAGAATTAGTCTATCCTTTAGATACACAAAAGACTTTGTCAGGGACAATGTGTCGCCGCGTTAACCATGTAAAAACCATATCTATTGTTTCTTATCTTTCGGACCCATAAGCCTACTCTTTCAACAACAACCTGTGAGATTCTCAGAACAGATTTTTGAACGCCTCAATCGATCATAACATCCGCCCCCTCTTAAACGTTCAAAATCTGTTATTTAAATAACTGTAAACTAACTTAATATAACCTTCTAGGGCGCCAATACATTCAATGGTAATATCTAGGATAGCTGTGAATGTATAAGCCAGTTATCCTAGTTTAAATAAAAAACATCCAACACCAACATTAACTACAATTCTATATATGTTTTAAACGTATTTACCACTACCAACTATATACTTCTAAGTTCTACCCACAACCTCTTTTCTTTTTTTTGTTTTTTTTTTTTTTTTTTTTTTTGTTTTTTTTTTTTTATATAATATATAATTTCTAACTATGTCCTATATTTCTAATATAACTTATTTTACTTCACTACTTAGCCTATATTCCGATCGATAAGAAACTCAAACTTTAATTTAAGGTTCAGTTTCCTGGACCTCTTCCTGTTGAACAGGGGCTAAATTTAATTCGTCTGAATGTACTTTAATAGGTTTTCCTTTACGATCTATCCAGTAAACGTTTCCCCGTCCTACTGGTAATAGAACCGTATAAGGACCGGAGTATTTTGGTGCAAACCCAGCATGAAAACCCGCTACGCGTTTTGAGAGTGGATGTTCTCTCAACATAACCTTCTGTCCAGTGACATAACCAGGGACCTTTCCGTTGGTCTGGGCGTATTTACTTCTATACCGGTCCTGGTTTTGACGAATATTTTTATTTATATCTAATCTATTTGATCTTTCCGGATTAGTATTTGGGGCTACCGACGACCATTCGCCAGGTCGTTTAATTTCGTAGCCAAATAGAGCTTGGCTTGGAGTCATTCCCGACGCGTCGTTACGTCTTCCCCTAATTGACTCTAAAATTGAGCTTAAGTGCTCATCCCAACGCTTGTGTTCACGCCCTAATAGGTGAACACGGAGCAATTTTTTTAACTCTTGATTTCGGCGTTCTGTTATTGTTATGAACGACACTCATTTCAAATAATTATTATTATATTTTTCATTTAAAACCCGAAATTTCTGACTACTGCAGAGCATGCACTATAGCTATCTCGCTCGCACAATGTAAGAGCTTCAACTTCGAAAATGTTTACAACCGCAGAGTGAACACTTGTTTTCTGCACTTTGATTCACAATTGATTACCTGTAGATCCACTTATTTGTTATTTCTGTGTGTTTAAGTTTTAATAATAATTTCTGAGTGAGTAGCAAGCTCCATATAGATTATTTAAGTAATTTGTAAGAAATATTGCTATATTATCGTCCTACCAGCTGATGTAGTGCGAGTACCTACCTACTACGTGTAGTGGCCACGGCGCTCGCGCGGGTATGAATGTATGTAGGTAGGTGCCTGCTTGCACACGTAAATCGCTGTTTGCATCGAAGTCCTTCTAAAAATGTTTTAAATAATATTGATCTATGTGTGTGCTTTATTATTTTTCATTTTAATTATGAATGTACGTACCATATTATATGCCGTTTGTTTGGAAATAAAATACAGGTATGTGGCAGTCAGTCTCCGAGGACCTCCTCCTCCGACGGTCAGAGTGCGAGTGAGAGGAGCGCGGGGAGGGGTCCTGTTTAAACGATCCTCGCCTAACGCAAGTGTGAATGGGTCACTCTTGCCGCTAGTGTAGAGAGAACTGAATTTAATAAAAGGAAATTTGATTTTCGAAATCGTTTGTATAATCGCGTTATCATCATTGTGTTATCATCGTATCGTGGAATAGTATCGACTGACTGCTTCGGAAACTGACTGCCTGCCTTCTTCTTCTATACAAAAAATTACTTTTATTTGGTACACCCTACAACACCTCTCTCTCTTTCTGCGCGTACTTGCCACTGTGGGCTAAGTATTTCTCTTCTTCACGCCGACCTGGGACGGAAGCCTCTGGGACTGTAAGCTGTGGACGATCCAGTGAAAAATTGTGTCGATGTAGCCCTGTCTGCTACATTTGCTGGTCCTTCGAGCCGGATTGTGTCAGTGACAACAGGATGCCAGGACCTCTGCGGTCGGGGAAGATGTTGGGAGCAGTTGAGAAAGAGGTTATCGCCGTGGGTCCTTTTCAGGGCCAAGAAACAGAGGAAGATATTGAGCAGGAATGTCAGTTAGAAGATGAAAGTCAGAAAACTATTCCAAATTCGCGCGTGTTCGGTTCGAGCCCAGTGGGGTCGTCGGGTGATATGCTATCACGACGGGAATTCGAAAAGACGAGACGCGCTGACCTGGATTCGGTACTCTCATACATCAACAATGCGTTTGAAAGGTTGATGGAGAGCCAGGCCCAAATCAGCCAGATGGTGATTGATGGCAACCGAATGCCAGCGAATAATCCGGAATCTTTCGTCGCCGGGGGTTCCGTGAGAACAGAACCAGTTGCATCGCCGCGGTCGCAACTGGAAAGTGATCACTGTCCGTCAGTGAATTCAAGCAAGAACAGAAGTGACTATGAAGGGATCAACATTGCTGCCTTATTGGCGAGACAATCTACTTCAAGAGATCTGCCGTACTTTGACGGCAACCCTCTGGAATGGCCAGCCTTTAAAGCTCAGTACGACGTGTCGACTCAAACCTGTGAGATGTCCGACGCCGAGAACCTGATGAGACTTCAGAGAGCCTTAAAAGGTAAGGCAAAAGAAGCAGTCAGTGGTCTGCTTTTGTATCCCAGTGGAGTGAAGGAAGCCATAGAGACACTGGAGGATCAATTCGGAAGACCTGAAATTATTATTATGGGAATGCTAGAGAAGGTAAAACGACTTCCGAAGTTATCAGATTCGCCGTCCAATGAAGAGCTCAACAAATTCTTCATCACAATTAAGAATTTTGTTTCAATAGCAGGACAAATGAGAAGAGAATATCTTAATATACCTGGCTTATTAAGTGACCTAGTGAATAAACTGCCAGGCCACATGAAAACCTGGTGGATGTCTTCCCAGCAAGGAGAAGACAATAGACGAAGCAGGGACATTAGTGATTTCTCAAAATTTCTAAAAGAAGCCTGCGATCTTCATTTGTCATGTGCTGCTGATAAGTTTGTGAGTAAAAATAATAATTTTCAAAATAAACATAGTGTGTTAAATACGTGTGAAATAAAAATGAACTGTGAACTTTGTGACCAACCGCATAAATTGAATAAGTGTGATGTGTTTTTAGAAATGTCTATAAACGATCGTTGGGCCACGGTTCGTAAGTTAAAATTATGTTTTAAGTGCATAGACGGTAAACATTCTCTGAAACATAAATGTAAATACTCGTGTACAGTGAAAGATTGCGGCGGAGCCCACCACGTAAGCTTGCATAAAGACAGTGCGTCTATACGAAATGAGTTGTGCACGAATACCTACTCGTACAGCGCAGTAAATTTAAAAATTATTCCTGTAAACGTTCGCGGTACAACAGGAGACTCAACCCGTGTCTTTGTACTTTTGGATGAAGGAGCGACTGTAAGCTTGATTGACCAGTCGGTTGCAAACTATATCGGAGTGAAGGGTGAGCTACACCCGCTTAAGATACACGGGGCGAAAGGTATGTATGCCGATGAGAAGAAATCGAGAAAAGTAAAAGTGACTCTGAATGATAAATATGATATATGGGCGCACACAGTTAGTAATTTGCAGCTGCCCGCGCAAAAATGGGTCGATAATGATCAAGTAAAGACAGTTGTTCCTAAAATTCTGTTGGGACAAGATAACGCCAGCTTGATTGTGACCAGAGAAATCTCGATGGAGGAAAATAATAAAATAAGATCGCGCACACAATTAGGTTGGTGCACGCATGGAAAAATGACGTCCGATGAACCTCCACGACGAGGTTTGAAAAGTACCGTCGGGATTGTGACACACATACACATTGATGAGAGGATGTGTGAAACAATTAAGCCTCAGATTACTCTTGAATCTCTCGAGGCATCAGACCAGGCTCAGTTGAACAAGATTGAAACGCGAGCCGAGAAGATTACAAGTACGACAGAGAAGTCTTGTGAAACAGAAGTGTCGTCTAAACACTACACTATTATGATACCAAACGGACGCGCCGAAAATAAAGTGTGTTTGAAAAATAAATTTGATACATACCTACAACAAGAACAATCGATAAGAGTAGTGTTCGAGGCTGTATCTCGATTCCAGAGTGTGTCAGTGTACGTCAAGTTACGCAAGGGACCCGATCAGCTGATAACCCTAATGAGATGTCCGATAGGGTTTGAAGAAGTACCTAGGTCAAATAACTTGTTATCAATATTCAACACGACCTATGACGAACAAAAAGCGCAGTTGTTATTATGGCGGGTCAACCAAGATGAGGTACCTAAAGCAATTAGAATACCTCCCAAGATCGAAAGTAAATTTATTCCTTCTCCGAAGAGTGCACCATATGCAATTAATATGATAGAAGGGAACAGTCATCAACTTGAAGCGATAAGTACATCGATAAATCAGTCGCCTGAGAGTGTGAATATAAAAAATATTACGATCCTCTATAATAACAATACGACGAGAATTTCAAGTTCAAGGTACAATATTGGCCTTGATGATATTGGGGTGAATGCTGAGACGGACTCACACATCGATGACGTTATTATAAAATTACGTAATCATAAAAAACAGCGGATCAGCGGTATTAAGGAAACTTTCTACACTCGTAATTTCGTCAAATGTGTCAAGGTCAAAGGACTGTTAGAAATAATGGCTCGAGGTAGTGTCCAGTGGAAACAAAACATTTTTATCAAGTTTGAAAGAGTGCATTGGCATATGTATAAACAGTTGATCAAAGATTCGTTTCGTTTACTTCGTGTGTTAGTTTTAATAATTGAAAACCAGATGATGTCTAATCATTTCTTTATTTTTATTAATTCTTTTTTTTAACTTTTGTTTGAACTTTGATGTAGGTATACATTTATTTTGAACATTGATTTGTACATGTATTTTGAATATTTATTTTGATTTGATTTATTGGTTAATTGATACAATAATAATACCTACATATAATTTTTGATGATGTATACATATATTTTTTATACTTGTTGTATATGTAACTGTTATCAATTGATTGTAATGAGTGTCCACAAATTGGTGAAACACATTGTTTCACGGTGGGGCTGTTATGAACGACACTCATTTCAAATAATTATTATTATATTTTTCATTTAAAACCCGAAATTTCTGACTACTGCAGAGCATGCACTATAGCTATCTCGCTCGCACAATGTAAGAGCTTCAACTTCGAAAATGTTTACAACCGCAGAGTGAACACTTGTTTTCTGCACTTTGATTCACAATTGATTACCTGTAGATCCACTTATTTGTTATTTCTGTGTGTTTAAGTTTTAATAATAATTTCTGAGTGAGTAGCAAGCTCCATATAGATTATTTAAGTAATTTGTAAGAAATATTGCTATATTATCGTCCTACCAGCTGATGTAGTGCGAGTACCTACCTACTACGTGTAGTGGCCACGGCGCTCGCGCGGGTATGAATGTATGTAGGTAGGTGCCTGCTTGCACACGTAAATCGCTGTTTGCATCGAAGTCCTTCTAAAAATGTTTTAAATAATATTGATCTATGTGTGTGCTTTATTATTTTTCATTTTAATTATGAATGTACGTACCATATTATATGCCGTTTGTTTGGAAATAAAATACAGGTATGTGGCAGTCAGTCTCCGAGGACCTCCTCCTCCGACGGTCAGAGTGCGAGTGAGAGGAGCGCGGGGAGGGGTCCTGTTTAAACGATCCTCGCCTAACGCAAGTGTGAATGGGTCACTCTTGCCGCTAGTGTAGAGAGAACTGAATTTAATAAAAGGAAATTTGATTTTCGAAATCGTTTGTATAATCGCGTTATCATCATTGTGTTATCATCGTATCGTGGAATAGTATCGACTGACTGCTTCGGAAACTGACTGCCTGCCTTCTTCTTCTATACAAAAAATTACTTTTATTTGGTACACCCTACAACACCTCTCTCTCTTTCTGCGCGTACTTGCCACTGTGGGCTAAGTATTTCTCTTCTTCACGCCGACCTGGGACGGAAGCCTCTGGGACTGTAAGCTGTGGACGATCCAGTGAAAAATTGTGTCGATGTAGCCCTGTCTGCTACAGTTATGTTAGCACGGGGTAGGTAAATCGCTGTGGTCCAATGCTGGCATTGCCACCTATCTATTGCCGAGTTCCAAGACTCGTGACTAAACTGTGGTCCGTTGTCTGAGAGAATAGCCCTAGGATACCCATACCGAGAAAAAATATCTTTCTCTAACAAACCTACAATCTGTGGTGCTCTCCCCGATCGCATAGGAAATGCTTCTACCCATTTTGTAAACATATCTGTAACTACTAATAAAACCGTATTCCCCTTAGCTGATCTAGGGTATGGGCCCATCAAGTCAATAGCTAAAATCTCAAAAGGATTTTGTGCTACCGATGATCCTAAAGGCGCGCGTGGACGACTTGGTAACGCTCTCGCTCGAGCACAAGTCATACATCTCTTGACAAACCTTTTCGCATCTCTATTTATGCCTGGCCAGATAAAGTATCTCCGTGTCGCTCTAAGCGTTTCCCTTTCACCAGGGTGGCCAGCATGCCTACTGTTATGATAAAAATTTAAAACGTGTGGGATCATAAATTTCGGTACGATCAGTTTCGGAACTGATTGTCCGCTAACCTGTCTATATAAGTAACCATCAATTAATTTGTATATCTCCAACCAATGCCTATCACGGGCATTTGTTGGTGGACTGTTAGCAGAGAGTAAGCTTTCCAAATGGTTTATCATTCGAGACAACCGTAGATCGGTGCGTTGTGCACCACGCACACGATCTGCCAGTTTTCCAGACTGCTGATCTTCAGCGTCCCGAAGATCCAGACCGTTCTCAATGAGCGTCACCTGAGGTAGACCTCTATCCACTTTCCAGCCCTCCTGTCTAACATTGGGGTACATTCCCCTATCTAACGAATCAATATCTTCAGTGATATTCGATTCGGCCGGATTTCTCGACAAAAAATCTGGTAACTCATTTTTCCTACCTGGGCAGTGTTCTAACGTAAAATTAAACTCCTGTAATAACAATGCCCACCTAGTTAACTTAGCTCTTTCATCTTTAACCCGTTCTAGCCATGTCAACGCTTTGTTATCTGTACGTAGGATGAAATGTGTACCTTCCAAATACTGACGATATTTCTTTATCGCCCAAACAGCCGCGAATGCTTCCTGTTCATTCGAATGCCAGCGTTTTTCTGCATCAGAAAAACGAGCACTAGCGTAAGAGACAATATCACGACCGCCATCAGGTCGCTCGTGATATAGAACGGCGGCAACGCCGAACTTGCTGGCATCTGTTTGCAATACGAATTGCCTCTCGAAATCTGGCCTGTATAGGGAGAGTGACCTACTTATAGCAATTTTAATGCTATCCATTGCATTTTGTGCTGAGGCATTCCATTTGAAGGGCCTCTTCGTGCTCAACAAATCAGTTAATGGAGCTGCTATCTCTGCAAAACGATAAAGATACTCGCGCAACCAATTCGATAAGCCAAGGAAGGACCTCAACTTCTTTCTTGAAGTAGGCACTGGGAAGTTTGCGATAGAGATTGCATGTAACTTCTGGGGATGGTTACCACTAGATGAAACTACGTGACCTAAAAATTCTAATTCTGTGGTACCGATCTTGCACTTATCTGAAGCGCACCGCAGGTTATACTGCTGCAACCGTTCTAAAACTAATCTCAAATGATACATATGTGAAGCCCAATCTTTAGAATAAACGATCACATCATCGATATAAACAAGGCAAAAATCGCGTAGATATCCAGCCAAGACCTCTTGACTCATTATCCGTTGAAAAGTTCCGGGAGAACCTTTCAAACCAAAGGGCATAACTCTAAATTGATAGCAAGCTCCGTCAGGGGTTGAAAAAGCGGTTAAATGTTTACACTCCTCAGACATTGGGATCTGCCAATAACCTTTTTGTAGATCAAATGACGAGAAATATTTCGCGTTACCTAAATCTTTTAACGTTTCATGAATAATGGGTAAATGTGATGGCTCGTCCTCAGTGACGTCGTTGAGTTTACGATAATCTACACAAAAGCGATATTCATCCTTCCCTCGCTTGGGGACCATAACTACCGGAAAACTATAACATGATCTACTGCTTTCGATCACGCCATCAGCCAGCATGCCTTCCAGCTGGGCCAAGAGATGCTTCTTTTTCTCATCAGAGAGCCTATACGGAGGTAAACGAATCGGGCGTGCATCTTTCAGCTTAATCTCGTGAGGTTGTAGCGGAGCAGGGCCAGAATATGGAAGAAATACCTCTTTAAAATCATTTAAAATACCTATAAGACTCTCTCGGTGTCCGCGAGGTATATCGGATTGCAACTCTGGCAATTCGACATCACACTTCATTTCCCCACGTACCGGTATCAAATGCGTCGTCACTCTTTCTACTCTACCGAAATGAAGGCAACCCCTATGAAAATCTATAACGCACTTTTGTGACGTCATCCACGGCACTCCGAGAATAACATCATCCCTAAGCTTATCTACGACTAAAAACTCACAAATAACCTCTTTACCCTGAACTAAAATATTTGTCTCAAGTCTAGCCGTTACCTCCATGTAAGCACCTTGTTCTGCTAAATATAACCTGTCAATATGGGTCTGTTGCTTACGCAAATTTCTAACTAGTCGGCTACATACAATATTATACGAAGACGCAGAGTCCACCAAAGCCGTACATTCTATATTATTAAACGACACTCTAATACGCGGGAGTAATGGCGTTCCCGAATCTACAATAGTTACACACTGCGGTTCTTCAAAAAATTCTATCGCATCTAAATCTACCTCTGATGACCTTTGTCTATCTCTATCGCGTTGTGGACTCTCTACCTCTTCGGAACTTGAACCCAAAAGTCTAAAATTATCGCGCTCAACATCTTTACCATTACCTTCACGATGTAACCACGCTTGAACCTCGACTGGCCCATCACTACTATCGCCCGTATCTTCCCATATCAACACTTCATCTAACGTTTCATTATTATTAGAAATTGGTTTAGAAACTATGTTTCTAGACCTAATCTTCACATCATTATCAAGGACCTTTGCTACAGGTTGAATAGTCGGTCGTAACTCTGATTCAACCTCCCTATGTTCTAATCCGAGTTCTAATGGTTGCCCTGAGACGGCTGTGATCCGGTGTTCCGTCCAGGGCCTTGAGCGTTTAAATTAGCGTTCTGGTTTCCGTTTTGCTTTCCCCTGTTTTGATTCCAATTATTTCTATTCTGTCCTTGCCCGTTTCTATTCCAGTTATTATTATTCCTTGCCTGATTATTATTGAAATTATTATTATCCTGTCTGTTACCAAAGTTATTACTTTCCTGCCTATTATTATTCCTTGTATTTCTATTTCTATCCTGACTATTAGATCCGTTGTTATTTCCACTGTCCCTTCTAAAGCTATTTCTATTTTGATTTCCTCTATTTTCAAAATTATTCGACCGATTGAAATTATTATTATTAGCGTTTCTAAAGCTACCTGACTGATAATTATTATGCCCTTGCCTACCTGACTGGAAATTACCCCTGTTATTATTTCCCTGCCTATGGAACTGTCCGTCGCTATTCCTGTTATTAAAACTCCTATCGTTCCTATTCCTAGTCAATGGACAATTCCTTTGTACGTGCTGCCCGTTGCAGTTATAACACGAAATGCTAGAAGTTCGCCTTTGAGGCTGATGTGAAGTTTGTGCCGGTTCAATATTTACTACTGGGTATACCAGTTCCGTCGGAAAATCAATCTCGGAGACTCTATTCTCCAAACTGTCGAACGTGACGTCCTCCTTAGTGAATTCCCTGCGTAAAGTATTTGTATACCGCGGTAACATAAGATTAAGTAGGTGAAAAGCAAACTCAGCCGAATACGTAACACCATTTCCATACACACGGTCGTAGACTTTCGTTTTCCTACTTAAGAATGAGGAACCCGACTCATTCTCTTGTTGTTTGTGGGAGAGTAAATGACCAGTCAATGCCAGTCTGTTATTGTCAATACCATAGCGTTGCAACAACAGAGAGCTGAAAGCCGACCATCTAATCAACCCATTTCCGCGACTAGACCACCAAATTTTAACGTCCCCGCGCAGCTTCAGAGAAGCCAATCTGACTTTCTCTGAGTCCCTTATATTTAGGGATTGCAATCCGGAAAACCGGATCCGGTATTCCGGCGGATCCGGCATCAAAATTCTCATATCGGATCCGGCGCAAATTGACGGATCCGGAGATCGGATCCGGTTTATCATATCAAAGGATTTTTCAACAAACTCAACATGGACAGAGCTCGAACCCGTATCCCTAGCAATTTCACAGGGTCATTTTAGGTAAAATTGTGGGTACCCATAAAGATAAAAAGAGAAAAGGAGGCAAATGCGTAACACTGAGTGCAGTGGAATGCTGCTTTTGCCTCCTTGTACCCAATGTAGGATTATAAAGCTAGTGTTTACTGATCGTATTGAAAGTATTGACTAGGTATCGAATGAAAGACACCTGTTAGAAAAATGGTGAGAATATTAAACTATTATTTAGCCAATAAAATATATATTAACCTTTTTAAAAGCAAAATAATACTTGTGATTATTGTCTGCTTTTTATTAGATTAGTTCGGTAGTATCTGTCACAATGTGTGTGCTTTTATATTCAAGGATAAAACTGAAATAATTTCTCAAAGACTTATTCTTGTAACATGTGACACATCTCGATGGAGGTCAACTTAGTTTAAGGCCATAAATTTATATTGTTTTTACTTTTAATGTATAGTTGTCATCTGAAATGTGTTTTGTTAAAATAAATAAATAAAAAAAATAAATAATATATAGAAGTGTCTCTGATTATTCCCGGTTATAGGTATTATTCCTGGGACGCGCATGTCCAACTGCTCATCCATCTCTTTGGTGCTCGTACAAGGATCTGCTGGTTGATGTGATTTCATCCTCTTATAATTACCAGAATCACCGGATCCGTTCTGTTGACGTGATCTTTCCAATAAGGCCTTCTATTTCTACCCCATTGCCTGACGTTCTCGATACCGCAGAAGCTCCGAATCTGGAGTTTCTTACTCTGCCTTGAATGGTTTATTCCACTATGGGCTGTGATTTTTTGAGAATCTTTCTTTTTCGTTGTGTCGGTTTTAGTTTGCACATCGTAAATCATGATCAATCAAGCAGGTTATATAAATATGCTACTTATTTTCGATGAATTTCAATTTGAATTTTATAAAAAGTAATCTAATTTGTAACTTTATTTTAAAAAAACTAAATTTTTTATAGTTTTTACTATTTAAAAGAAGTCATACCTTAATTAAATTAATTTCGTATACGTACCGTTTTATTTTAAGCCTTTATTATTGTTAAAAATGTTAATTCATCAAGGTTAGCTCAATCCGGTCGGATCCGATCGGATCCGGCCGGATTGACGAAAATCCGGTTGGATCCGGCCGGATTCAAAATGAGACCGGATTGCAATCCCTACTTATATTGCGCAAAGCGAAATATTCTTCGCAATCGTCAATGAATGCTTTAGGGCATTCCTGAGGTAAGCCGCTAAAGAAGAAGTTTTCGTTGAGAACTTCATCTCGTACATACACAATTTGTGGCCTTGTATCGAAAATCCTGTCCCTCGTTTCTAATGTGTCAGCTGGTGGCACATTATGGTCATCATCGTCATGTGACGAAATGGGTGGCGTTTCGTCCACGCCTAACGAACCTGCCGATGCAGCCCCATTTCTCGTGACCACCGCGAAAATAAAAAGTTTGCAAACGCGTAGCAACAACTCGAACCAATTGAAAATAATCATTTTACTTGTCGATGTAAAATAGGATTTAAACTAATGCAATTGACGGATAGAAAGAAAAATCTAATTGGATTCTAGTATAAACCGCGTGGTCTTCACGTGTTCAAATATTCGAAATTTCTACAAAAATCACTATAAAAATAATAAAAATTGAAGACTCGTCTCAGGGTGGATTCGTCAATGCTTAATATATAACTAAACACACGTTGGCGCCAAGTTGTTACGCCTATAGGGCTCGGGAGACAAAAACATGAAAATATTATGAAATACCTATAAGCGAAACAAACAGAAAAATTTCAAACTACTTCGGTTAGTATACTAAAACCCGTGGGAGGTATTGTGTGAGGACTGCCCTCCCTGACCCCTCTGAGTAATCCTTTCAGAGGCTCTTCTAATGAGTTTAATTTAATGGTTACACGACTGTGTAACTTGCAACACAAAACAAGTAAAATTTAAATCCTCATGCAATACGAACTTGGGTATGAACAAATACTATGGTTAGTAAACTAGATACTCTCAAACCTCTACTGCAACCAGCCAATTAATCCAATTAGGTATCACTACACAACAACTATTATTTATTTAAACACTACTACCAAATAAACTCAATCACTAGATGTAACTATTAATCTCTACTTGTTTATTTTAATCCGTCACTACGCGATTACAGTATACCCGACACCACTCTACGCTTATTTCCAAATATATACCGAAATTACACTTTCACCGAATAACTAATTATTTTACAATAAATCTACGGAGACTTTCGAATCAAAACACTACGTCAAACTCTAAAACAACACAGGCAAGCGTTAGCAGTGTAAGTCTAAATGCGTGCAGCTACGTGTAAGCGTGTTATGAGGGCTCGCCTTGCCATACAGCTATTTTTAAGAAAGCTTCCGAGAGGCGGAGTCAGGACAAGGAAGGGGAAAAAAAATGGAGTCAAAGGATGATCTTATTGGTGGAGGCGCCTGTGATGTAGTGTGCGAGGGAGACAGGGTAATTGTTTTTGTGACCACTACAAAATGTCTACGCGCGTGAAACATATAATAAAATAATATAATTATAACATATCTTTCCGTATGAATCTTCATACCTAGTAATCAATAAATCTTTTCTTTATACATGATTTTTCATCTTAACTGATAGGTTAGTATTATGATCTACGTTTTTCATAAACCTTAATTTAATACATTTCTTAATAATAATCTTTTGAAAGCTTAATTCTTAAAATTAATTACAACCTTATGAATATAGGGAAATCTTATATACTAGACATGTTTAATAATTCTCTTAATATTAATTATTATTAATCTTATTACAAATTTTGGCCATTAATCAATTCTATCTTAGGTAATTCTTAACCTACACATAGGTATATTCCATCTTAATTAAGATGCTTATCAGTAATTAAACTAACGTGCCTTAATCAATAATTAATCTAATAGTCTTATAATATCTTATATTACTCCTTAAGCATATGTGTTATAATTTATCATTTCAAAACAACATTATAATCTCTACACATTATTTATTCAGTATTTAAGTCTTGTTTAAACCATAGTCTATTATAGAACAACAACATACCTACTTATGTTCGTTTACAGTTACAACTACATACCTAGTTTGATAATAACCATAATACCCTCTAAACAATTCTATGTATCATAACAAACATATTTTATTACAAGGGTTTTTTTTCATTATTCTAATCCGCCAAAACAATACCATGCACTAAAGAGGTTATCTACCCTACTTCGAAGCATCCAAAAAAAACCCGTTTCGCGAGAATTAGTCTATCCTTTAGATACACAAAAGACTTTGTCAGGGACAATGTGTCGCCGCGTTAACCATGTAAAAACCATATCTATTGTTTCTTATCTTTCGGACCCATAAGCCTACTCTTTCAACAACAACCTGTGAGATTCTCAGAACAGATTTTTGAACGCCTCAATCGATCATAACATCCGCCCCCTCTTAAACGTTCAAAATCTGTTATTTAAATAACTGTAAACTAACTTAATATAACCTTCTAGGGCGCCAATACATTCAATGGTAATATCTAGGATAGCTGTGAATGTATAAGCCAGTTATCCTAGTTTAAATAAAAAACATCCAACACCAACATTAACTACAATTCTATATATGTTTTAAACGTATTTACCACTACCAACTATATACTTCTAAGTTCTACCCACAACCTCTTTTCTTTTTTTTCTTTTTTTTTTTTTTTTTTTTTTTGTTTTTTTTTTTTTTTATATAATATATAATTTCTAACTATGTCCTATATTTCTAATATAACTTATTTTACTTCACTACTTAGCCTATATTCCGATCGATAAGAAACTCAAACTTTAATTTAAGGTTCAGTTTCCTGGACCTCTTCCTGTTGAACAGGGGCTAAATTTAATTCGTCTGAATGTACTTTAATAGGTTTTCCTTTACGATCTATCCAGTAAACGTTTCCCCGTCCTACTGGTAATAGAACCGTATAAGGACCGGAGTATTTTGGTGCAAACCCAGCATGAAAACCCGCTACGCGTTTTGAGAGTGGATGTTCTCTCAACATAACCTTCTGTCCAGTGACATAACCAGGGACCTTTCCGTTGGTCTGGGCGTATTTACTTCTATACCGGTCCTGGTTTTGACGAATATTTTTATTTATATCTAATCTATTTGATCTTTCCGGATTAGTATTTGGGGCTACCGACGACCATTCGCCAGGTCGTTTAATTTCGTAGCCAAATAGAGCTTGGCTTGGAGTCATTCCCGACGCGTCGTTACGTCTTCCCCTAATTGACATCAAATTTCGTTGCTTGATTATCTTATTTGTTACCAAGCTATTAAATAAGTAGGTAGGCACCTACCGCATCTAATATGACATCTTGAAGTTGCATAAATTTACAATATGTAATTTGCAAAAGTCAAAACTTATGCAAAAATAATGTCGGCGAAACATTTGCAAGTAATGGTTTTAGTCTAGTCGTAATGAGAAAAACCTCGAATCCATTTTAGTACACTTTGCGAGTTGCGACACTCGGTATTGTGGCGATGAGTCATGGCGCCTTCCAAAGGCACGCAAAACCCCGTGTACTTTACTTGTTTATAGCGTCCGTTGTGTAGTAACTCTTGCAACTCACTTACACTCACTTTCATAACCTAAAAAATAATTATTTACGATAACAAACAATTTGGACAGGTATCTACCATTGTAAGCGGAATCGTTGGAGGTTAAAATATGACTCGAGTCGAGTCTAAATGTTTCAGTATCTACGGTCATTTTTAATAATATGATACCCTCGTAGTTTCGACTTTCTCGCCCTTGTTTGTTTCAAGTACTTACTTACTTCTTTGGGTTCTTTTTTAGAAGTTATTTTGGGCAAGATTTCTGTTCTTCTTCTTCCTGGCACTCTCCGAACGTATCGCCTTTGTTTGCTATTGTGATTGGATCTTCTCGTTGGGAGGTTGTTTGCGGGTTTGTTCTTCTGTATAAATGACATGGACGACGTGTCAATAAGAACTGGCTGACTCATTCTCTCTAAATTTATAAGGCACTGAAATATCGTTAGACAAAAGTACTTATCAATCAAAAATAATCTCCAATAGGTACCTAGTCCAAAGGAGCTCTCCATTGTCTCAATCTTGTGCGATGTTAATGACCTCCTCCCACACCGTACCCAAATCTCTCAGCTCTGGTTCAAAAGAGCAGAAAATGGCTTGAGAGGAACTCCGTTGTCTGCGGGGCTCTGATGGGAAAAAGAAAAGTGCTCTTCTTGGACAATAATTATTGTCAATCGGCATCCTTAACACTAGTTCTAGCCAAGCCTCTCCAGAAGTGATGGGCCTGTCGCTTTTTCGATCTTGATCAAATTTTTAGATTTTCGGCCTCTTACACGATGCTAGAAAAACCGCCAAAAAGAGCAGAGGTGCCGTTTGCCAGAGCAAAAGTCGACAAGCCCACGGCCAAGTAAATAAGAAAGCATATAATCTATCCATTCATATAATTAACTACTTTTTAAGGTAGGCGCCATTGTTTGCAATGGATCTATCGCAATTTCAATGACCTCTTCATTCACGTTTGTTTCAGAAATAAGCTAATATAAGCTTTCAAAATATCAAGCAATATGAGCAGGTTTCAAAGCAGATACCAAATTTAGCCCAGCCGGAAGCCATTAATAATATTATAAAAATAAATATAAAATTAAGATCACTGGTTTGGTTGGCAGAGATCCTTCGGGATAAGTCCGCCCTTTAGACTGTCAAAATTGCTGTCGCCACACAGTACCTACTTTTAAACAATAAAGTTATATTTAATCACTCTTTTAAATAACTATAGATTTTAACATTTTTCTACGCAAAAGTATAATTAGGTATAACTGAATGAACGCAGTGTTTTAGTCCACTGACCCCGTTAATCGTGTAATTGGGTGCTGAGTCCTTGTGAAATTTAAAAGTGGAAAAGATCTATGAAAATATATTGTGACAATGTCGTTATAGAAAAATAATTTTGATGATGATCCAATAATTTATAAAGGAAATGTTACTGCGTGAATTCATACATAATTCATAATATTGCTAACTGAATAATCAGGCCCTTTGAGAAACCATAGAGTTGTTTTGAAAAAAAATGATCGATGGCAACATAATGTGGCCGATGTATCATTGACAAAATGCTGGCAGCTCCGCCATTATACACGCTCTGAATACCGCGCTAATTGCACAAAGCCAAGAATTGCCACCTCCGCGCAGAACCTCAGTTCGGAGTCAAGCCGCAAGTAAAAATGGATGTGTGGAGAAATTCGTTACAAAATAATCGAGTCTAAACTACAAACATACTCGCACCCGCCAATAGACTTAACTAGCGACTCTCAAACTGTTTCTGTTTACAAAAAAGTTCAAAATATTTATCACCATATTATGTAATAGCCCTCAGGTCAGTTTTGAGGGAATAGAAAATATATGAAAGGGCCTCTGTCTTAGGATCCCTGATCGACACAATTCTTTATTCTCACTTATCAACCCGTAGGTCCCTTGCGGGACTCTTGGGATCATCACATGTTACAAATCATACAAAAACACGAACATAGATGGTATAGCAGAGAAAACAGATACAAAAAAATACATAAGAATTTAAATTACGAAGAAAATAGACAATATAGGTACATATAGATCAGCACAATTCGGAGAATATATAATAAAGAAATATACCTTTTAAGATCAACTGTAAAAAAAATATCTCTTCTGATGAGACTTAGATATTAAAACATCTGCCATTGAAGATAATTAAAATAAATACAAATTTTAAATTACCAAAAACTAAGTACCCATGAGCAATGCTTGTGTTTTAATTTAAAAAAAATCAATGGATAAATTTCCAAAAGCATTAAATTAACTGTATTTGAACAATCTTTAGGAATCTTTATTTATAAAAATGAAGCCCTATTTTCCTTAATCATCGTTTCATGTCTGAACGGCTGGTGCATGTCAGTATTTCTTTTCCAGTTGTGGTCACTTTTTGAGAAGGTTCTTGTTAGAAAATTTGCACTGCACGTCATAAAATGTAGGAAGACCCAAGGTAGATAATCTTCTTAAAGCTTTTGACAGTACTTTTAAACTTATCTATTTATGATTATAATTATTTGCTTGTAACAACTGTGAAATTTTGATGTAATAATGTTCCTTGAAAACATCGTTGAAAACAGATGCTTAGGTCGAAAATTACATATTTATTAAATTACGTAAGTCACAAATTTATTATTATTTTATAGATTCGCATTCAAAATTGAGACAACAAAGCTAGTTGAAGTACCTATAGAATGCCCGAATACAAACCTATATTTATTGAATACTAGCTGACCCGCCAGTCGACCTTCAACCTAACCCAGAAAAGAAAAAAAAAATTATGACTTATTACATTAATGAAATGTGGTTCACGATATTAATACTTAATTAAATTTAGCTAATAATTTATTGCAATATGTAATAGTTATCGTTGATTCGGATCCCGGATGTAGTTCGATGGGTCATAAGTTTGAAATCAAAAACAATCCCTCTATAATTGCTTTACTTTTTAAAAACTCCAAGAGATAGCGGTGTAGTAGAAAATTCATCACACGTGAAACCTCTGTTGAAAGAACAGACCCCATTTAAACCAATTTTTATTGAATTATTATATTTTCTTTTTTTTTCAGTTGGGAATCACTGGTTAGTGTAACTGGCGCATCGCACTGTACGCTGCATACAACACAATGTTGCACTTCACTTGTAATAGTTTTGATATAATTTATTTATCGATCTCTTTAATTAGTTTAGAAATGGACTGCATTTAAGTGTCGTTCACCTTCTTCGTAAAAGAACACCACTTAGAGCCACTATAGCTCCACGATATATAACGAGCTAATTGCAGAATAAGTCAAATTTCTTTTCACCTTTTTAATTTCAGTTTGCCCATAACTTTTACCATTATGGGGGCAAAATGGACTTGCCTGGAAGGATGCCGAATGACAGTTGGCCGAGGAGAGCGTTGTTCGTACTCTCGCCAGGGTCCCGAAGACGATGAAGACGTTCTAACACCGTGTTCTATTTCTTCGAAGCAGAGCAGAGGGATTTGGACATTGTGTGGGTGGAGGTTATTGAAGCTGTACAAGTTCGAGCGTGGTGGAGGGCTCTTGTTATGTCCTATGCCCTATGCCCCTAAGTAGGGAGGATTAAAAGGAAGAAATTGTTTTTTTTTTATCAGTTTCGATAAGGGGTTTGAAGCGATTTATTTATTCTTCATTAATCAATGCATGTTCAATACATACATGTTAAATTCTTTCACATTTGAACCATTGCGGGCTTACAACCGTCTTATACAACGACTAGTGCATGGCTAACGTCCTTGCATGGGATTGCTAGGAACACGGGTTCAAAACCTGCTGGTGGCATGGGATTTTTCGGAATGTTGAATATTTTATAATTCCTACGTAAGTATATACCTAATTATTTGTAAACACATTTACTAGATACCTTTTTATGGGAATATTATTATCCTGAAACTCCCATAGGTATACACCCATAACCTTGTCAACAATTGCTATAATTAGTCAAAGAGAACATTTCTTTCCATTAAAAAGACACGTAAAATTATACAATGTGTGTGAGTCCTTCTAAGTTTAAATCCCAGTCCACAGGATGTCACAGGACAGTCATTATTATCCTCCTATTTTTTTAAATGAATATAGGATTAGGTGAAAAAAAAAATGAAAATTTTAATACTATTTTATTTTGAAAAATGGTAGACAAAAGAACATATGATAATATTTTGTTATGTTTTTATCTTACAAAGTTTAGAAGACTTATGAACCGGTAAGAAAACCCTTGGAACATTTAATTTCTGTTCCAATTGAAAATTGTCCACCAGAAACCTCAACTTGGGAATGCCAATATGACTTAAGCAAACTGTCCCGCTAAAATAATAACAATCCCGTACAAAGGGTTAGATTATGTCCGGATTTATCCAATATGGTCCGGAAAAATGATAATTTTCCATTCTTAGCAAGATTGTAGAGAATTTTTGACGAGTTACACCCTGGACGAGTCACAGGAATGTAGACAGTCTCGTCACCCGGTCCCTTGGACGTGCTTCAACGCAAAAACCAGCCACCGCGTTCTAGGAAAAGTGGCACCGTGTGCTCTCAGCAGCTCCCGAGATTCCCACGGGAGCAAGGTATAAAAGAGGACAGGATCCAATCTTGGTGGTCAGTCGTCACTTGACATTTCCACGTACTTTACCTTTGCAACTCTCAATATATCTGTTTGTGATTATAAAATAGTTTTTTTAAAACTTAATCACCCGCTGCAGAAACGTAACTGGCGCAGTCGGTAGGATTTGTTCTCGTGAAGCCAAGTCTCGAAATCGACATTGTTTTCTCGTGAGTGAGAACATTTCTTCAAGAAGATAGTGTACAGTGCGAATGTACTTTTATGCATGTTTCTTAAAAAAACTGTGGATACTGGCTCTAGGGTAAGTTTCTCCAAATCGTCACCTACCCTCTATAGCCAGTCCCGTTTTTTACGACTGTCCAATGTCCATAATCCAGAGTCCCATCACTTTCTCTTTCCAAATCGAATTTAAGTTATAAAGATATTATCACTGGGATAGCCCTTTAAATCGGGTCACACGATAACTGCAGAAGAATAAGTGAATTAATAACGTCACTTAAAGGAGTTTCTAAGCTTACATCAAATTGGTGTAATTTCTTTTGCTCATCATTATAACAATCGCTCTTATCACTGATATCAGAAAAGATATCTGATCGCACGTTTCAACGGGGATGTAACAACATTGGAAGCCTTCATCGGAAACTGCGAATTTATTATCGATCATTACGCAGACCCGGTGAATGGAGCGAATCTAATTAACATCTACTTAATTAGACGCATACTCACCAAACTTGAAGGAAGAGCTAAGGAAGAAACTAAGGAAGATAGAAACACGCGGGCGGGAATTAAACGGGTATTATACGAAAACTTCGGCACAAGGAAAAATGAATGCACCTTAATTATTAGAGAATTAGTAAAATTCCAGATGAATAGAAACGAATCGGCCGAGCGTTATGGTAACAAAATCCGGACTTTACAGAACATACCTACACAATCTCGTTGGACCGATATAGGCACATTCTTAAGAGCAAGGAATCCAGCTACCCCTGAAACGCCATAAAAATGGCCAAGGAGGATGAAAAAACGTTATATACGCAAAGTAAGATAGTCAACTTCCTACCACCTATAACGGGTGGACGAATATTACCTCCTCAATGCTCACAAGAAACACAAGCCCATTACAATAAACAAATTCCACGTCAGACTATCCCCACCTCAAACCACCCCTCAGAGAACCAGAAGTGTCCTCGGACCAAAATATGAGGTCTATTACTAGACGCCCAAAATGGTACTCTGAAGAACTATTTTACCAAGACCTCTATGGCATGATTGAGGATTAGCATGACGAATTTTATGAAGATATACTTCTCACAGATATATGCTGAATTGCCGCTGAAGAACACGATGTAGTGCTAGATGAAACAAAAGATAATCATTCATCACAACCAACAAGGGGTAGACGATATTGGAGCACAACATTTTCAATTGGTAACTTACAAAAATAACCAAACTTAATATACATGAATCTAGAAGGATACGGTAAACTTCCATTTATATAATATGACATATCAGAGTTCAACGCGAAATTCCTCATTGATACCGGAGCGTCAAAATCACTTATAATCACAAAACTTTCTTAACAATTTTGAAAAAAAAAAAACGTATCCGACAAGATCCATTTCAAATCCGCTCTGCACAACACACGCCACAATCACGTCATTCACACCCCCCTACCAAACCAGAAACAAAAGTCCCACTTATTTGATTTCAGCGAAGATTCTGATGGACTAGTGGGCTAGACATGCTAGAAGCCCTCGACGCTCGAGTAGATATAAAAAATAACTTCCATAAAATTAAAAAATATCACTATGATGAAAGTATTTGGCGCAAACCAAGACAAAAATAAACCAATCACACATATCTACCAACTAAAAATACATCCTCGGACTCCACAAAGAGTATTTTTTACCAACAATGAAGATGGAGAACGCATCGTCGACTACCTAAAATTTAAAATTGGAGTCGAATTGCCCAGCCAGAATAAACAATAAAAAGCTTGCCACCACAATAGTGAATTCAACTTCAATAAAGAGGCTACCATAAAATTTCAGAAAAAAAATACAGACCATCATTAATTGAATAGGATCCTATTTAAGAGAACATAGCAATTCATTATCATGATAACGCAGTCTTCCTCGATGACAAATTAACCAGATACAAAAAGAAATTTAAAAAAAATCTCAGACAAGACCACCTTAATAGATGGGGAAAAAAATCGCTTTATAACGATTATTGCTGATATTCTATGATGTAGGACTGCAACTAACCTTCGCTAATGCCGTTAAACATAAAATCAGATTGAAAGACGACAACCCTGTATATGTGCGAGCCCACAAATCCAAAAAAAAAAAGAGAAATTAAAAATATCAAGTAGAAAAATTATTTAAACAAGATATCATAGAACCATCATCATTAGGAGAAGCCAAAAAATGGAGAATGGTCATAGACTACCGAAAACTGAACGACAAAACAATACAAGATAAATACCCCTACCAAATATCAACGACACTATAGACAAACTCGGGAAAAGCCAATACTACAATACAGGATCTTGCCACAGGATATCACCAGACCGGATGGACCCCAACGACATCGAGAAAACAGCATTCTCAACGGAGAACGGCCATTGGGAGTTCAAAATAATGCCGTTTGGAGTTTGCTCAGCCCCAGCCAGTGGGGCTAGTACGAGTTTCACCGAAAGCTAATTGCACGCAAATAAGCGCTTATTAGCGTGCGAATTGTGTTCTTAAATCAAACGATCGAATCATTCGATCATTTTAGTTTGAAAATTTATCGAAACTCTATCGATGATCGTTTCGATATTCGATCATCGAAAACTTATACTAGGGCTACAGTTCCAAAGAATGGACAATATTTTAAAAGGCCTATACGGCGAGAAATGTCTAGTTTACCTAGATGCTATTATAGTGTACTCGCTTCAAGATGATTTCTAGAGTTCCTGGTTGATGCTTGTTAACTTTTTTAAATCTGATCAAAATATATACAGTCCACAATAACAAACCAAGTATCTTAATTTTATAAGGTAGACGTGATTGCTAATGATGTAATGACTAGAACATTCACGTTTCCAACTGGCGAAAAGATCCCTCCAGACGCTCGAAGGTGTACACCTCAGAGTGGTGTGAGATCTTCAGCTCCTCTTCCTCCTGTGACTTGGCCTTCACCGGAAGTAGCTTGACATTCTTTGGTGTTATTGACATGAACAGGGCATCTTGAGATTCAAACCAGCCTTTGTGAGTTATCAATTTTTGAGTCCAAACATCTGGAATTAAATAGGTATCTATATTAATCTTCTGTAGAATAAACAAGCATGTACCTACCTACTTACTTTTTTTAAATTTTCTGCAATTCCATACCTACTTACTTATTAGGTATTAAATTTTTACAAAAAGTTTTTTGATTTTAAGAAGGTATGTACGTATGTATATATTGTCATATGAAATACAGAATAGGCGCAAAATCTGGCAGAGGATACTAAGTATATATAATTGACATTCTTATAATATTGAAAAAATAGTCATAGAGGCATTTTCGGCAAACATGTGTATTAGGGTGCTTCTTAAAATTTGAATTTGAAAATGTCAACAGGTCACCCTGTCTTCAGTTCTATACTATGTAAAAAATGGAACTACGTTTTTTTTCAGAATCTTAAAACATAGTTTAGGGGTTGCTACCGGCTGTTGAAAATTTGTATAGAAAATGTATGGAGACGGAATCTAAATTGGAAAATTTCCTTACAGTTATTGTTATATATATGCTATGTATCTATTATATCAACATTTTTTTTATTTTAAAATTTCTGTAGGATTTAATTCTTAAATAATTTTTTTTTTTTTTTTAATTTTTTTATACCGACCTATGACATTTTCTTCGAGAGGTAGCGACCCCTAAAAGTTGTTTAAAAATTCTAAAAAAAAATCTGTAGCAATAAATTATAGCATAGATGATTTTTTTTTTCAACCATATAAGAAGCACGCAATTGTATTATGTTTAAGCTACTGGATTGGTAAAAGATTTGCTACGGGAAATTTTCATGGATTCGGTAAACAAATTGCTATGGGAGATTTACAATCAATTAGTAGGTATTATTATTATTCGTATGGCTTCGGCTTAATTTTTTTTATTTATCTTAACCTACATAAAACCATAAATTATGTACCTACACTTTGATAAGTAGTTAGCTATCGTTTACCCGAAATAAGAGATTCTTAGATAATGGTATGACATTATTATCGGTCTGCCCGTATTTTACACGTTTTCTTTCAACATTCATTCTCTCAATATGTCCAAAGTATTTCAATTTATTATCTCGCCTTTGTGACATTTTAAATAATTCAGTTTTCTATTAATAACAATTATTGTTTAAAGAATCAAACACCTCAATACTCTTTATTTATTTTGTAATATAAAATTAATGTAAAAATGCATGAACAATACAATACACAATTTCATGGACAAGGGAATTAATGATAACCAAAATAAAACATGTATATGCACCAAAATAAGACATTTCCGTGCATGCTTCCGTCTAAAAAGGGTGCGGAAGTTTCGCTTCTAAGGCCCTTCAGGGTTTGATAACTCTGGCCCTGATAGCCACTCATTATTTCTCTTCCATTTTTTGGACATCCTTCCCATATTTGGGGGCCAACGCTAGGAAATTCCTTTATGAATATTTCAAAAGAATCTACATGACGTATTTTGTCATCGTATCCGCCAGGGACATAATAATATGGCCATGGTGTCATTTAAATAACTCTAATATGTCAAGGGTTGCTATTGTTGTTTTTTATTTTATTGTTTTTCTGTTGTAGTTTTTTGTATGTTTAAAAAATGATTATCCAATGTAAAAGGCTCTAAAGCCGTAAATCTTTGAATAAATAAATAAAATAAAATGTCTCTTTAACACAAAATAAGGTAGACCGATCACACGTAAGATGTAAGAGGTGATCTGTAAGATCTTCCATCAAATGCATGAGCCGATTAACGAAGGCGGCAGATAACGAATCCATTATAATGATGAACTGTACCGAATATCGTTGGAATAGATGTACAATCTTTGGGGATGACAAACTGTCGTCGCAGGGTGGGATGGCGACGACTACTTGAAGAGGCCAAGACCACAACCACCATAAATATGGTAAATCAGCTCGGGACCGTCACGTACTAAAACCTCAACCGGTCAGAAAAGGCACAAAGAGCCTCGGACGCCGTTGAGCACAATGGAGAGCTTTTGATGCCTACCTATGCACTTGAGTGGGGCTTAGGGCCCCCGCATAGTGGTTGGTTCACGCAGGGGGGGGGATCCGCGGGTGATTTGTGTGGTGCCGGCTTTTCGGTTTGATTGCTTCGATCGACCTAGGGAGGCTGGCTTGCGTTGTGCGGGGGGGGGGGGGTATAAACGGAGTATGTATGTATTCCTAAGATAGGAAGTAAAAATTTATACTGTCTCTCTCACTTGTTAACCTCACAGAAAACGCTAATATCCATTCAAATATAACTGGCATGATAATAATCAAAGAATTACCATTCAAATCCTGTATTTTCCCACTCAACTTTTGAAACTGTTGGTCAATCCCCTCCATCTGCTCGTCCTGCATGGAGTAACACTTGATTCTGTTGGCCATCTTCTTGCTCACTCCCGACACTTTGAGCCACAGGTTGATACTGTTTCTGTGCCACTGCTTCGTGCGGATCACGTGGATGGCGTGGACTCTTCTAGGATATATTTCCTGCAACCAAAATGATCAAAATGAAATGTAAATTGGTAAAAAGGGGACTTTACCTTTAACAACATGATCGTGGTATGGAGAGCGTCGGCATTTAGTGTCGTAAGACAAAATGTAAACTATTTGTTGCGTGTATGTTGCCCATTCTCCTGTATGTGTGTGAGTCCATCCACCTGCCCAAGGCCCAGGGACAAAAAGTATCTACATTTGAAGTGCCTTAGGAGAATCTTGGGTATAAGATGGTACCACCGCATCGCGAACGACGCTATACGCAAGCGCACCCAGCGCAGGACCATCACTTCTACCGTTGTGGAGAGGTTGTGGACATGGCTGGGACATATTTTATGGATGCCGAATGACAGTTCGTCAAAGAGATCGCTGTTCTTCCTCCCGTCAGGGTCTCGAAGACGAGCAAAACCCTCTCATATCGTGTTCCGTTCCTTCGAGGCAGAGCTGAGGGATCTGGACAAGGACATGGAGAAAATAATAAACATTACCAAGGATCTAACGCAATAGAGAGCTCGTGTTGCCTCCCCTTGGGGTGTAAAAGGAAGATATTGTATTGTTATCCGACATACCATTAGACATTTCACAAATTTGGTGACGAAGCCTCCGCTGAAGAGTTTGACAGCATGCTGCTTGGTGAAATCGTCCATGTCTAGAATAAAAACTTCTTTCTTTTCTTCTCTTTCTTCTTCAAACCTGCAAAAGCATTTTTTTATCTTCATTTCCAAAATATGTTAATATTCATGTGTACAAAATATAAATTCCGATTAACATAATTTAATTTATCACCCCACTAGACAAAAGTCCATGCTGAGGTGATACTAAGTAGGTATTTATACTGCGCATTAGTTTTTTTTTTAGATGGATCTGTGCTCACTCAAAGTGAACACAAATACACTCCTTGACTCTTTCACAGTAAGCTACTTAAAGCTTGTGTCGTGAAAGAGGAAGATGGTCGGCACCTGGGATCGAACCACGACGTCCGCACCAAACAGTACGAAAGCCGGCGTGGTAACCGCTAGTCTACCAACCACTTTTATTCCGAGTGTATTGTGATAAATAACTATTCACTGTAGACCTTATTTTTAAGACTGGCATGTAAGGAACAGCATTATTTGACGACATTGCAAGCCTGCCATGACTGAAACCTGGTATTTTCAATGTCCCGAATTCTCCAAAATGAACATATTTATGTAGTTGTTGCTTGTTTAGTGTAGGTATAGAGGTATTTTGATTTTTACGTTATTTTCGCAATTAATAAAAAATCAAATAAACACAAGTATTTCACCATAATATCGATGTCAATTTCAAGTTAAAAATCTGAATTATTCTGCGATTTTAATTATTATTGTTGATACTATATCTGTACCAGTGTATCTATGACCATTTAAGCTAAATTTTTTAGTACAATAGATTCAAGAGAAAAAAGAATCTAAGTCCTGCGTCTATTTATATCGATTTATCTTTTTTTTTCAGCTTACCTTATATCGGACATCATGAAGAACCTTTTGAAAAATGCTTTGGGATCAAAATCTTCTATGGATTTGGACGGCGCTATTTTGATACATATAATCCTGTGCCCACGTTTTGTCAGTTGCGGGACCGTGAAGAAATATCTGAATAAACAAAGATCATTTGTTTCTTATCAATTTTACAATATTTTGTTATATAGGGATTTGTATCGAATACGGACCAAAGTTTCGACAAGAAATAAAATTTAGAGATAGAGCGCATTTAGGCTGATCATAAGATGTCGCTTAAAAGAAAATTAATATAACCTGTATATTAGGGTGTCCCTTATATGACCGAAAAAAACTTTTTTGAAGATATTAAAACGCATACATACTCCCTCGGTTTTTTATTATATTAAGGCCTACTTATGTGCAAATTTTTAACATTCTACGATGATATTATTAACCCGTGCCGACTTGAGCTTGAATATTTCCATACATTTTCACTACTGGCGCCATACACGGTTCGCGCACTCCCACTATTTGTCACTTATTTACGACATATCGGCCAATTATTATTAACGAATATAGTTTTTTGTTGCAAACATGGCAGTGGAAATAAAAATCACTAAAAAGTACACTTTCAAAGAGGTAAATTTACAAATAAGGGTGCAAAAATAGCAATCTAATCGTCGAGCTCTTGCTTATTTTTCAGTATTCTCTAATTTAAGTTGATTGTCAATAAAATTAAAAATTTTGTCTTTCCAGAGTATATTTTATTTTGGGCAAAGGCTAGAATACTCAATGAATCCCCCCCCCCTATCCTTGTAACGAAGCTTGTAGATCTTCGAGTTCAAGCTTCGTTACAAGGATGGGAGGGGCTTTATTGGGTATTCTAGCCGCTGCCCAAAATATAATAGATATACACTCGAAAGACGAAAATTTTAATTTCATTGACAATCAACTTAAATTAGAGAATATTGAAAAATAAGCAAGAGCCCGACGATTAGATAGTTATTTTTACACCCTTATTTGTAAATTTACCTCTTAGAAAGTATAATATTTAGTGCTTCTTAGTTCCACTGCCATGTTTGCAATAAAAAAAAACCATAGTCGTTACTTAATAATTGTACGATATGGTCGATATGTCATGAATAAGCGACATATAGTGGGAGTGTGGGAACCGTGTATGGCGCCAGAAGTGAAAATGTATGGAAATATTCAAGCTCAAGTCGGGACGGGTTGCAGTGCTTGTATTGACATACAATTTTATTTGGGGCTGTTTTAGGGTCAAACTTACAAAATTAGGACCTTTGCGTTTTAAAATAAAAACTTTGAATTTAAGGGACACCCTACTGTACATGCAATCCTATTGCCACCAATGATAGGTACATGGTTGTAAAATGTGGACATGGATTAGAAAAGAGGAACGTGGTATAAATGAATGCAGTAGAGATGAAGAGTTCTGTACGGTGAATATGGTAGACTCTGTGGGACATGGAAAGAAATAGGTAAGAATTTACCGAAGACCAAATCTGAAAAGAAATAGGAGAAGTTGCATGAGTAACGTAGGAAATGTCGGTGGAAAAAAATAAAGTGAACGATTTAAGAAAAAAAAAACTTAAGAACTTACATTCCTTGACAACTCTTCAAAACCTCATCACTATCGCTGTTCCTGTTGTGGAAGATCTCCTCCAGTCCTCCCCCGCATCTCATTTTAAAATATTTATACAGAAATCTCTTCGTTCTGGCTACGTCGCATTTATTAAATTTATAAATTCTTTCAATAAAACTACTAGCGCCATCTAAGTGATTTTCTTGAAACTTTTCAGGTACGCCAACTTCACGCTTTAACCAAACGTTCAAATGGGAAAGTGTGGTTTTGAACTCGGCTAATTTGATGTCGTTTTGTTGAGAATTTTCTTCTACAGATGGCATTTTGAAATAATGTTTAATACTGACTGTTTTTCCTGAAACAAGTTAAAACTTTATGTTAGTAAACAAAACAAATTAAGTTAAGAAATCACTAGATATTCACACTTGTGAAATAAATGGCTGTTGTGTAAGAAGTGGTTGGTGGTCAAGCTGTTACGATGCCGTATTGTTTTGTATTGGAGGTCGTGAGTTCGATCCCAGGTGTCGACTCTTCCTCTTTCACGACACAAGCCTTAAGCAGCTTATTGTGAAAGAGTCAAATAATGAATTCACTTTGTGAAACATTATTGACAACACATTAATTTCTCTAATAAAAAAAAATGTTGCTGTATGTAGGAACATCAGCTGATAAAGTATCGCATATTTTCTTCCATATTACTACCTATGTTCTTATTAATAATTGTCATAGTTACTTTGGACTCTAATAATACAAGTTTGGAAATATTTTTCGTAGTCAGATTGTTTTGTCGTTCGAATGAAAAATATTTTGCGTGGGGTTAGTGTTTCAATGAAAATACTGGACTACGCACGAACTTAACAAATAACTATAAGATAACGATCTAATACTCGTATGTTGATTATTAGATACGAATTCTAATTTATTTGATTTAATCTCTTTTGTAACTTAGTATTTATTTTGAGATGTATTTAAGCAAACAAGCTTAGGATTATCTCTTCGGCTCGCGAACACAATCTCTTCGTGTTGATTTTCCTCTGAATAAACATTTACTCAAGAAACATCTAAGATTCCTCGTTTCATGGACTGCGTAATCTTCCGTCTGACAATAAAATATAATATGTTATATTGATATTTATTTAATATGGGGACTTAAATAAGGGATTTTAATAAGAAAATGTTAGATTATGTTGCTTTACAGAAGCTTTAATAAGGTTCCTATATCATAATAAAGAACATGAATTAGAACGCTTTGTTCTGATAACAAAAAAGTAAGTATTTACTGCTAGTGGAAGGCGAAAAATATGTCCAGAAATATCCGATTTTTAAAATTCACCCCTATACCAACTAATATTTTCTATTTTATAAAAATGGAGACCTATTTTGCGTTGTCAGCGCATCACGCCTAAACGGCTGGACCGATTTCGCTAATTCTTTTTTTGTCGTGTAGGCTTTTATCAGGAGAATGTCCTTTTAGAAGAAAAACATTAAGAAAAATGTACGGAAAGTTAGAAAAATAAAGAAAACTCTACGTACATAACCTTATTAGTACTTTTTACCTTATAATTTTTATTCGAATTTTGACAGAAATTGTAAATTGGTGCGATTGACAAAATGCGGATGGAATATACATGGTGTCAAAGAAACGCATCTTTCGGGATCACATTGGTAAAAATAAATGATAATTCATCACCATACAAATTCGAATTCAATATTCATAGTTAGGAACACAGTATACCTACAACGTCTGTCGGGAAAGCTATAGTTTATTATAAATTTGAAGTCACTTCATTCAAATACAAATAAACATCTGCGCTTTAAATATATTGATCAAAGTAAAAAAGAGTTCGAGTGGGAAATTTTAATTGTCAAAAACAAAAATGAAAAAAGGTTGGCCTTAAAAAGGCTGATTGAGCGCGGCGTTAGTTCTGACGGGTGTATTGGAAATAGTAAAATACACAGCAGTAAGTATACAAGAAAATTGAAAATGTTATCAAGTTATTCTGTTTTAAGTTAATATTAAAATAAAGTATACCTTACCTGTACAAACAGATAAATACAACAATGGATTCATCGTTTGAATACAACTTTACAAATATTTTAGGATTCTTGTGTCCATTTCAAGGACTGGTTTAAACAGAAAATCATCGAAATTTCGGAAATTTTTAACATGTTAAAAAATTACATGCCCCTTAAAATAGCAGTAGCAGGCTGTCGTAAGCCCGAAGTGGTTCAATTTTTAAAATTTACTATTTAAAAATCACACGATTGATTTAAGAAGTAGTTGGTAGTCCAGTAATATCAATCTCGACTTTCGTACGTACAGCGTATTGGAGGTCGTAGGTTCGAATCCCGGCCGTGTTGACCAGTTCCGCTTTCACGACACAAACCATTGCTTAGTGTGAAAGATGTCAAAAGTGTACACAGATTCATTTATTAAAAAAAAATGATGAAACTTACTACAAAAATAGTCTTGACATACACGCAGTTTAGTACACATTCACAGTATGCTAATCTTTCGAAAAATTCTACCAGATTTGAAACCAATGGATAGGTACAATCATTTAAACTACGACTAATACAGAATAGATACTAAACTAACATAAAACTATCTTTTTGTGTGGAAAAAATGTTTATCAAAATGGCTGCGTTCTGTGATGTCTGTAATAATATTTCCTGCATAGTGCATACCATCTGGATAATGCCGCATTCTTTGCGTTCGGCTATCACCTCAGAGTTGGTGTTGCATGTTTAACAATGAAATTAATTATTTACCAATATGTTACCTATTATTATAATATCGCACTTTCAAATCAACTTGATGCATTGTCTGCATTTATGCATATTCGAAAGGGCAACAACTAAGTAAAAAAATCAATATCAATTCTTAATTTTAATATCTGAGGGGTCGACCGTCAATACTAATACAGGTACTATGAATACCTACCTATATAAATCTTTGTTTAGATATACCATTGTTTTTCATAAAGCAATACCAGATTTTATAATACACTTATAAGGAACTATGTTCATGTACCTACAGCAATTAAAATCTAAATGTGATAATGACCTCGTTATAATATTGAATTTGGATCGCTATTGTGATTGAAATGCAGAGTAACTTCGCTGTTCACATAATATTATTATTGTGTTTAAAAACACCACGAAATCAGTAGGTATGTTGGTATGTTGGTATAGTATCAGTAGGTATATTATGTTGGTGACTCTATCAAACAAATAAATTAATAGAAAGATCTATGGTATATTATAGATCCATTTTAATACGGTATAGATCCATTTTAATACGGTATAGATCCATTTTAATACGGTATAGATCCATTTTAATACGGTATAGATCCATTTTAATACGGTATAGATCCATTTTAATACGGTATAGAGACGAGTGCGGATCAGGATACCACCACGCCAACTGGTACGCCAATGGACTAATCCAGACTCCCTTTCATTGCATTGTCCACCCAGCCAATGTGGTTGGAACGAGGCAGAACAGCATTTCTGGATTGAAAAAAGAAAGTGTGTTTTTTTCTGATTTACTTCAAATGAAGAAGTTTTAAGAAGATCAATATATTTTAGAAAACGCTTCTCAAGCATATGGGGTCGTAAAGTCTTTACATTTAAGTGCTAGGTAGTTCGTAGTGAAACGTATTACTTGCTGCTGCGGTAAAAAAATTATGGGCAAAATATAGAGACTTCGAGAAATTGTCAGAAAGCAGACCTCGTGTTTGCGGAAGGTTCGATTCTGGACTGGGATAAGAGTAGACGAACCGTTTCGAACGGCGCTACAGCTCCGACATTATGGGAACTTGAGAAGGCACTACTTACTAGAAGAAGAACAATGGCAGATGATGTTGTCATTGTCATTTGATCATCTTTTGCAGGTTTATCACACTTAGTTACATATGGCAAGTGGCGCCTTCAACAACATGACCAAGATTTGGAAAGCGTCGGCGTTTAGTGTCGAGACTAAATGTACCTAAACTGTTTGATGCGTGTGGGTGTGAGTCCTAGCACCTGACACAAAGCCCAGGCACAAAAAGTCTCAGCTTTCGAAATGAAATGCCTCAGAAGAATTTTGGGTGTAAGATGGTACCACCGCATCACGAACGACGCTATATGCCGGCGCACCCAGCGTAAACCAATCACTTCTATATGGGGAGGATGTGGACTTGGCTGGGGCATTTTGAAGGATGCCGAATGACAGTTGGCCGAGGAGAGCGCTGTTCTTCCTCCCATCAGCGTCCCGAAGAAGAGAAAAACCCTCTCACACTGTGTTCCGTTCCTTATTTGGACATGTTGTGGGAGGAGGTCATAAAGATTGCGCAAGATCGAGCGCAATTGAAACCTTTTGTTGCCTCCCTATGCTCCTGAGTGGGGTGTAAAAGTGAGAATTATTGTATTGTATTTACATATGTATGAGATTGTCATTGTCTCTAAATAATGTCAATAAAACAAAACAATATTGCGATTATTTCAATATGCATACATATCTGTTTGGAATTCAGTGCAGGAAACCAAACACTTGGTACAAGAATTTCAATTTGTTTTGAAAGGATGAAGCATACAAATGTGGCAACCCGCATATCATTTAATTGGAAAAATCTCATTAGAATATTATAATAATAATAAATTATTAATAATATATTCCATAGAGAACGGGTGCCACAGAAGTATGTAGGGTGCTTACTGACTGCTGCCATAGATAAACAAAGAGAAATATATTAACTACCCACTAGCTTTTCCAACAAACGTTGACCACTTCTAGCTCTTAATATTATATTCATAATTGTATAATGATTAATAAATTTCCTATTTATCCGATATAAGTACCTAATTCCGGCCGTTGCATTTTGTTTGCAGGGCACATTCTGTCAATAAAACCAATAATTATCAAACAACTAACAGTTATGTTAAACACCAATTTAAAATCAAAAATACAAATGTTTATAATACAAAATATTATATAGAAACAACTATTTGATGCCAATCCTTAAATCCATCAGTCTTATATCTACTATATATCTACTTTACACCGTGACTACCTTCCGATAAAACAGAGAATAGGGTTACAGAGTTTTTTAATAAAGCAGTGAGTGTTCAACAGCTGATGACTAATACTGTTCGAATTTTAAATGGTAAGAACAAAGCACTACGGGCTTACGACCGTCTTCTACTAATTAGTATTCGATAAAATTAAAAAAAATACCTATTAATAGTCCAAAGCGGTATTTCGTAATAATACCTTGTATGGAAGATATTGTTTTTACCTCTGGCTTTCTAAGTTACGCTGTCTATAACGGATATAAATACATACATACGAACACTTTTATTTTATTATTGAGATTATTTTATGTATATACGTTAGGCTGTTTCATTATATTATAATATTATTACTATTTTAATGAAATATCCATCGTGTTTGTATAAAGGCATTTTGCACATTAATTGATCACCCCTTTGTTCAAAATACAAAATCAAATTTATTTGTATAGGTCTTCATGGATTTCAGGTTTGTGAATCTTATTATATAAAAGAAAGTCGGTTAAGTTACACCATTCATAATTCGAAAGTGGCTTAACCGATTTTTATGATGTTTGGTTTTTTGGATCCGTCTCCGCTCTGGACAACATAATAACTATTGAAACAACGAAAATTATTTATGAATCGTAAAGTAAAACGTCTTCATTAAAAAAATATTATTATCTAGGTATTCAGTTGTCAGGAAATCTATTTTGTACTGAGCATTGCATTATTTTTTTATTGACTATTCCAAGATTTGATCCAAGGAATTTACCAGTTTATAAACTGCGTTAATTAGAAATTAGGAAAATATAATATTGACACTCTATTTGACTTTGTATATATAATATGTATTTTCGACCCCCGATGCCGAACAAGCCAAGTTAAGGATATCGAAAGTATATTTTTGTGTTCACTTTGGATGAGGACAGATTCATTAAAAATGAGTTTATGACTTAATTTATGAATTCAACCAATAGACGGGTAATGCATCTAGTGTCATAGTGAAATATTAAATTCTATCTGTATGAATTTTATACGCATAGCTATGAGCATTCGAATATTAATTAAAATGGTCACATACATTTTTAATATTTTCATTTAAACTGTTTGTAATATAAAAAGTGTAAAACTATATTATGATACACAATATTTCATTAATTCCTGAAAAATATTTCATCGTTATTCGCTAAAAGCGATGGAAATGTACCTACTATTTGACATCTTTTTCGAATCATATTAGATAGTCACTTACATTATTATTGTTTTTTTTTCTAATTTGATAAACTACATACATACCTACGACTAACTTCAATTAAGTAATTGCTGTTACGAACGCACGCTTAGATTGATTACTTTGCGCTAGCAACTTTCGCCATTTATTTTTTTCTTCTGCTATTCAATTCTGTGGATACTTACGCGGCAAGCGCGAATATTTCCTCCTCCGCTCCCCGAGAAAATGATTTACAGACATTTGACAGATCGATTTTTTTTTTTCAAATTTGTCGAATCTCTGATTTTACCATGCCGGCTAAGCAAAGCCTGTGTCGTGAAAGAGAAAATGGTTTGCTTCTGGACTGAACCAGCGAGCGGCCTTTTTATTTACAAGCAAACGAGTTGAATAATTATACAAATTCGCAGAAATTTGTACGGTAATGAAATATTTTGTTAAAATGAAACGCAGTCTTAATTTAAAATGGACTACCACCAAGTACCTTCTGCCCAAATCATCGAAAATATTTGGTTAATTTAAATTAGTGCCAAAGCCCAATGAATGGGCGAATCAATGAAAAGTATGTGGAAACATTATGGAAGTAATGTGGTATGGAAGTTGAGGTTGATACAAAGGTGAAGGTTACTGCAATTTAGATGGTTTGGGTAAGTTGAAAGAATGGGAGCAAATAGAAAGAGTATTTATAAGGCTGAAAGAAAATGTGTAAGAAGGCGTGATCGGCCGAGATTGACGTGGATCGAACACATCGATTCCGTCCTCAAGGCAAGGCAGATCTTTTGACCTGACCTGACCTGACCTGAAATGATTTGAGCATGCATGTTGAAAGTATTATGTTGTTACTCCGGAAGCTGGAAGCGGTGCGAGTAAGGAGATTAGCTAAAAAAATCTTTCATAGGTATCTTCAAAATCTCAGACAGTATATTAGAATAAGGAATTTGGTGAGCAACTCAGACTAGCTCTTGTTCGGGATTCCACAAGGGAGTACTCTTGGTCCCGTATTAATTATTTTTAATATATGTTAACGACAAAATAAATAAATACCCCAGAAGACCAGATAGACCCTGACTACGTGGATGTCCACAAGAAAAAGGGACCTGAGAGAGGCGAGGCTTCGTGAGGAGGACGCGGGCGACAGAGGGACTTGGAGGATGAGGACTAGGAGAGCCGACCCCACGTAAATGGGATAAAGGCTAGGGCAAAGAAGAAGACAAAATAAATAAATACATAAAAGTGAAAATAGAAAAACAAAGAGATGTGCTGAAAGAAAAGGTGTAAGAAGATGTGGTCGGGCGAGATTGACGTGGATCGAACACAGAATCAAAAGAAATATGAGATTCTGTAAGAGAAATGTTATATCGGCGGAAGAAGCTACACAAGTGTGCTCGGAAAGAAAAGAGTAGAGGTCCGTTTTCACTGATGCCTACCCCTTAAGTGGGTAAAAAAACACTCATCTACTAAAAAAAATATTTCAACAATTTGTATACAAAAAAAAAACTTTTGATAAACTGACCACTACAATATTTCTCACCTTTGTTAATACACCAAAAGAACTATTACCACAATAATTATTTGTATTCAAAACTATCAGAAAAAAAAACAAAGGAACGCACACATTGATTTGACTTACAAACAAACGCGTGTACTTTCAAACCGCCAAGTCCTGCCCTCCGCACACTCACACGCGTTGGTGAGGTCTCGGAGATAATTCTGTACTGAGATAGCTGTGCATACCCGACCAAAGACCAGACCTGATATCATAACTGCAAGTAGATCTGACAGAATTGGAGGGAATGTATCCATCAACGCAGCTGTTATGAACTCGATTTGTATGCGTAATGACTCTTTCCACAGTAAGAAAAAATATATTTTAGGTACCTACTGTCAAATGACAGGCATGTATAGAAAAGGATTATTAATTGTTTGATTGATCTTTAAATCATTTATAGGGTCCTAAATTTACTCAACACGTTGGAACTGCGAACAAGTTGACATTTTCTTCTTAACAGTTGTTAATACAGTAACTTTGTCGCCTGAATGTATGGGGTCATAAGCGTTAAATCCGGTAGTTCTGATTTTTTGCAGATTTATCCAATAATTCTAGTGGGATGAAGTTCCAATTAACACTGACGATTTAACACTTTTTATTGTAACGTTGATATGTTTATTCATCTGGGATATATAAGAAAGCGAAATCAGGAGAAGGATAGGCATGGCTAAAGGTGCGATGACCAGTCTCAATCAAATATGGAAGGACAGGAATATTGGATATTGAAGACGTCGTGTGGTTTCAAATTTCTTTTACAGAGTGAAATCGTGGTTTTTGCAGGCAAGAGATAGATAAGACGCTTTCAAAATGTGGTTCTGGATAAGAATGCTGTAAATTCCCTGGATGGCAAGATGAACGATCATTTGAATTTGTCAAAAACTCCATCACAGTGCGAGTATCGTTTTTCTGTCTCGAACACGTATTAATTAAGTTTTTAGACATAAAGGACAGCCTTGTAAAGCTGATAATGATTGGAAGAGCGCCAGGTATACAAGGCCAGGAGGCTGATCCACCAGACGACACATCATACGGCAAATTCTTGACGGTTTTTACCATTTTTTTTTTCTAGTTAATGTGATGAATCGCTCATAAAGGCTTGGGCTATGAATAAAGGCTTTGTTATTATGTACATATTGTATTGGCGTGGCTAATGACAGGACATTCACCACAGATACTGCAATGAACACTCGACGTAGCACGTTGTCCTTGAAGGACCGAGTTTTGTGACGTCGCTGGCCGCCTCCAGTACCATTCAGGTTTCCTGTTTCTACAGAGCAGAGCAACCTTTCTACTCAGCCGGCAATATACGGGCACCTTCATAAACATATCAACGGAAAACAGATCATTTTAATATTTTACAAATACTACCAGAAGTCTATATTATAATGTACATATTATAATGACCATTGTTTTTGAAATGAATAACTGTTTTTTCCCTGAACAATAATCATTCTTTGGTTCAAGCTCTAATCGGTGATTCTGAGTCGTGTTTTATCAATTTCACAAGATGTGAAGTATGCATGTCATTTATAGATCATTTTGGAAGCTTTTTGCCTTAGCATCTCAACGTAGGTACCTAAGTAAATACGCTTTCTCTTCCAAATCTTTCGTCAAAAAAAAAACCAAAGTTCTAATTAAAAACCTCCAATATTTAGTCTATATACATAATTAGATATGGCTGACCTTTTGTTAAGTTAATACTTTACAAAATTTCTTGGCACATACTTATTATTATTTAACTAGGTAGGTAATTTGAGCAACAAAAACTTCTCACAGAACTGATTTCTTGACGATGACTTTACGTTAACAACATTCAATTTGCCATTCAGTGGGACTAGTAGGTACGAATTTTATCGAAAGCTTATTGCACGCTAATAAGCGTGCAAATAGTGTTCTAAAATCAAACGATCGAATCGTTCGATCATTTTTGTATGGAAAATTTTCGAAACTTTTCGAATCGTTTCTATATTCGATCATAGAAAGAGTTTCGAAAATTTTCTTTATACTAGGGCTACATCTCTCTCTCTCTCTCCCTGGCTTGCTCCCAGCTTAACGTCTATGAAGACTGCTAGGGTCAGCTCTCCTCGTCCTCAGGCTGTAGACTCTCCTCTGCTGCACTACTTCCCCCACCCCACATCTTTGCATCTGCTCGCGCCTTTGCATCACCCAGGAATTCTTTGGCCTCCCTCTAGTCACAGGACGTGGAACATTCAGGTTTATTGCCTGTTGTACGATATGCTCCTGTGGTCGTCGTTCTATGTGTCCATACCATCTCAACTGCCTTTCCTCTAGTTTACTATTGATGTCTGTCACTCCTAGGCTTCCACGAATGTGAGCACTTTTGATCCTATCTCTTAGGGACACATACAGGTAGTGAAATTCCTCGGAACCCCGAAATTCTAATTTATAGGATCCCCATGCTCAGGACTCGAACCCGCATACCTAGCCAACCGACCCGACGATAGTACCATTACGGACATTAAAAATGGGTGGTATTAAGGTTCAATGTAGGTATTGTTTAAGAGACTCAACAATCTCACATACATACTCATCTCTAATATAAATTAAAGTCGGGTTAGTGGGAACACTTATAACTCGAGATTGAAAAAACAGATTCTTCCGATGTGTGATTTATTGGATTCTTCTCCGCTCCGGATAACAGAATAACTAATAAAAAGTTGAAAAAATGGATAAGAAATAATATAAATTATAATATTAAATTTAGTATGGAACGAATTTCATTCGACGCCATCTTTGAAAAAATCTAACAACAAAATTATTGTCTTCTGCACCTGCGCCCTCTCATTCTCGCATACGTAATTGCTACTTTTTACTACTGTGCCCATTTCACTTACCTACTCCACCGTTTCGGCCGTTTAAGAAATTTTCCATACAAAGTCAACCAAATTGCGCGCATATATTCTCGCGTTGATTCCGTCTGAGCTTTGAATACGAACGAAATATGGACGTTTTAGAATTAATATTTTAATGTTATTATTTATGTAGTTAGTTTGTTTTTGTTTCTGGAAGCGCAGTGCACAGTGAACGGGATTACAACGAACTGATTAGACCCAAAAGGTCCACAGGACAACGTCTGTCGGGAAAGCTAGTTCATCAATAAAAATCACCACAAACATGATTAAGCAAAATTATTATGTTTTTACAATATTTGGTAGGTACCTACAATACTTGGAGTCATACGAAAATATGTATTGAAATGTATCAACATAACCAAGTTTAAAGAGCATTGGAGAAATTACGGCATTATGAGGCAATTTTTAACTTCGGACAACGAAACGAATTGTGACGTGATTCATTACCGCTGGATTTGTTGACTCATTCTGAACCAGTCCAAATAATTGGACATTGTTTTCCTAATTTGAGGATTTTCACACGTCATTCAGTAGGTAAGTACTTCGTATGAAAGACAGTATTGAAGTACAGTTATGATGTGAGAAAAAATTACAGTCTTTTAATTAGTGTATATAAAATGAATCTGGGTTTACTTTTTACGCGAACACTTTTTGACTCTTTCACAGTAAGATATTCAAAGATTGTGTCGTGAAAGAGGAAGATGGTCGATATCTGGGATCGAACTCAAGCCCTCCAGTATGGAAGTCGGCGACGAAATTGTCAGGTTACCAACCATACTACATTGTAAAAAAATAGTGAAATAGACCAATAAATAGTGAAATAAAAACGTACCTACCTATTTCTTTTTTGGCGTTGTAGCAAACACCGGGATTGTATAAATAAAAAAAAACTATAATTATAAAATATCTATAATATAAAAGAAAGTCGGGTTAGTGCGAACACTTATAGCTCAAGATCAGCTGTACAGTACCACTTGTATAGGTTTTCGATGATCGAATATCGAAACGATCATCGAAAGAGTTTCGAATAATTTCCATACAAAAATGATCGAATGATTCGATCGTTTGATTTTCGACCACTATTTGCATGCAATTAGCTTTCGATTAAACTAAACTTGTACTATCCCCACAGCTTCTCCTGATGTTTGATTTATTGGATTCTTCTTGGCTCCGGATAACAGAATAACTAATAAAAAGTAGAATAATATAAAATATAATATTGAAGTTAGTATGGAACGGATTTCCCCAATCCAAGGTGTCATTCGACCCGTGCCGAGGGATGCGTGACTAACGGGTAGGTTAGTAACTAACGGAGGCTCCCTGATACCAGGCAACCTCAGGGTGACTTTTTGCCTTACCCCTACATGCAGGGATCTGTAGGGGCGGACTTTTATTTCCCTAGTTCTGGCTATGGAGGATGTACATGGCACCTTTGTAAAGCCGACCTGGTGTGATGGATATAATAGGTACTTCCACATCAGTGGTCAAAGGGACAAAAGTTCACATGATCAAAATAATTTGTTGCAACTGAGAGATGGGAATCCTGTTGGGACCTATCTTTCAAAAAGAAGATTAAGGAGACCTTTTGCGGAGGGCAGGAGCCGGGAAGAGGCACTGTCACTCTGCAAGAGGCCTCTGGAGACGTGGCACAATAAGAGGCAGCGCTCCACGAATTCATTGAAGGATGTCACAATAGATCTTATTGGTCGCTGTGACTCAAAGGGCATATGGTCCTTTGACCTTCTTTACAAAAAAAAAAAAAAAATGGAACGGATTTTTTTACGATGCCAACGCCATTTATGAAAATTCCATAACAACATTTTTTATTTACCTGTCCACCATAGAGTTTCAAAACATTGGCAAGCAGATTATTGATAGAATTTCTTTCAAGTTTTCAGAAATATTTTTTTAAAATTCAAACATAAGATTTTTAACGTATTTTTATATAAATTACAAATTTGAAATCAATATTCATAGTAAGGACTACAGGACAACGCCTGTCGGGAAAGCAAGTTTTCAATAAATTTAAAAATAAATTTGTGCAATGTTTGCATCTTTTATTTTGGCCGCAATTGGTTTGAAGTTGGTGCATAGTAAAGAAAATGCAAAAAGACTGATCTTCCTTCTCATCAAAAATATGTTTAACGGATTGTAGTTTTCGCGTCGAAGATGTAATGTTCGACTAAGAGTATGTTTGAATTTTAATACGAAAGTAAAAAAAGTACTAATAAGTATTTAAGTAAGTAATACGACATGCGGGTTTGTGGGTACTCTCGGCCTACCATAGGCCGGTTATGGGGCGGTTCGTATAATAAATGAAAAATAATTATTATGACAATAAACAATTACGTATAATAACATGTCATCGCGTATATTATGTAGCACAGTGATGATATAGTATATTATGCTGACGTCACCCTATCGATCTAAAGTTCCATCCCAGCGAATCGCACTTCCCACCAGATAACAAAAACATATCCACTAATATTCATGTAATTAGGTGCTTCAAATATTTTGTTCTAATCCAGTGTTATCGTGTGGATACGATAGTACGGAATATTCCCAAACAGAATACCTTTATTATTATTCCAAACATTTGTGCTATCTTCAACATCATGGCATTTCTCACAATTCGTTTTACCCATACATGACCAATAACGCCAACTGTATTTCGACAAAGACAGAAAGTCTTCTTCTGTCTACGGTAAAAGCATTGCATTCGTCATTTGATTAAGTACGACGTTTAAAAAAATTCTTATGCAAATTGATTAAAATATTTATTAAGTTGACAATAATACTGCTGTCATAGCGGTTCTGAATGATGTTTTCTTAAATAAAACACCTGATAAGCTGTCATTCTATGAAAATATCTAAAACAAGTAAAAGTAGGTATTTATTTAAGTCGAAGAAGGATACACATACACATTCTCCCTTTGAGGCCCCCCGCACACCGGAGGCCAGCCCGGAGGAGACAAATCCGCAGCAAACCCAACCTGCACGAAACCAACCCTCTAGTTCGATCAAAGCAATCAAACCAAAAAGCCGGCCCCACACAAATCAAGCCCGCCGCAGATCCCCCCCAAACCAACCCGCAATGCAGGGGGCCTAAACACCACTTAGGGGCATAGGGAGGCACCAAGAGCTCTCCATTGCGCTCGAAAGCGTCCGAGGCTTATGGCGCCTTTTCTGACCGCAAAGAAGGATAACATCTAATTAAATATTTATATACTAGAAATAAATTAATAATTGGTACCTACTCTATGTATCTATATTTGTATAACAAAAATGAGTGGGAAAGACACGGTTCCTTTCAATATTTTCTAATATTTCCCCTGATGAACCATTAAATCCACGATTTGCTATAAGTATTTAGAGTATTAAGTACCTTATAAGATAATGAAAAAATGATCATATTTATTTGAAATGAAAAAACAAACTGTTTAGAGAAAAAGAAAAGATAAAAATAGAAAAAACTGTCTAGTGAGAAAGCATCAATACCAAATTCCACAGCCGAATTTTCTTTCTATTGGAAAAGATGGAATGAAGGTGTGAAGTTTGTAAGAGATAGATGTGCTGGCTGCGTAATATAATATCCATGTCTTTCTGTTTCACTATTCTGTACAACCATTTTTGTAGAGATCTATGCAATTTCACCCTCATTCTTTCCTCCTTATACTACTTATAAACTGCTGATCTGGGTGCTGGATGTGGGGTATACCCAAGTTGTTCAATTTCTTTCAGAAGTCACCCAGTCTATCCAATTTCTCATCAACCCTCATATTTCCTGTGAAACGAGAACGACTCTTCTGACTATACTCTCTTCCATCCTTCTTGGATAGGCCAGCTGGAAGCTCGTTCTAGTCACCTACCTTTAATTGTGACTGGCAGATGAACAGCACCGACTTGCTCCGGGGAACAATGCTCAATGATATCTCAGGGTCTTTTATAGGTTCTTTTGAAGATGTCTGATCAAGACAAGAGTCCCATTCAGCTCTGTAACTGATTAAATATTGGATGACAATAGGTGAAAGACACTTTTCACTGAACAATTTGTTTATTGCTTCGAAGAACGTTACAATCGTAGTTATTTTCTTAGGTTATATTTATTTTCGTTAATTCCTGGGTCGTTCTATTATTCTGAGCACCCCTCACAACAGGTGGGTGACGCAACCAATTTACATATTGAATCAGGGACCCCTTAAATACAAAAATGAACTTTTCCCAAATTTGAAACGTTACACCTGATATGCTCTGATCATTGAACTTAACCATGTTTCCGTACCATGCACATCTTAGGCATCCTACTTCTCCCATACTCTGTTGCTTTGATATAATATGAAGATGAAAATAAGTTAGGGAATGTTTGAAAATACGTGATACAGTGTGTAAATAATACGACCACAGTTGGATATAAGAGAGATTATCCAAGCTATACACCATAATCCTAAGCTCTCCCTAATCCCGCTAGCAGCTCACAACAATACCTCCGCTGATTGCACTCGCGTCCCAAAACGTACCTACACTTACCTACATGGCTTATCGTTGTAATAATAGCAGACCCACGTGATTTTTACATCACAGTACACGGTAAGGCACTTTTTCATCCCACTACGTTCTATAAGCCCGCTCGTTTACAATAATTAATTATATTATTACTAGCTTTCCCGACAGACGTTGTCCTGTGGTTCTAGCCCAAAGTCGCCCGTTAATATGTACATGATGTGCACTGCGCCCCCGTTAAACAATACAAAATTAATTCGATTGAGATAAGCTAATAAAATAATAACATTGAAATCTGAAACATCCCTATTTCATTCGTATTCAAAGCTCTGGCGGGAACAACTTGAGAAAAATGCGCTCGCGCACACACCCTACCTCGCCTATTACCAACACAAATGTGCCCGATAATATTGTTGACTTTGTATGAAAATTTTCTAAAACTTTCGAAACGGTGCGGTGGAGTAAGTGGGATGGGCTACTTACTGTAAGAGCGTATGCGAGAATGAGAGGGAACTACCCGTGATGTCGTGGGCGCGTCCCAGTAACCTTTCCATATTAACTTAAATATTGTATTTTACATCATTTGTTATCCATTTTTTTTAACTTTTTATTAATTATTCTGTTATCCGGAGCGGAGAAGAATCCAATAAATCAAACATCAGAAGAATCTGTTGAGCCAATCTCGAGTTATAAGTCTTCGCATTAACCCGACTTTAATTTATATAGTAGGTAGATATTGTTGTAAAAATACAAATAGATACTTACATCAATTCTTAGCAGATTTCCAGTACGCCCAGGGAAGTATTATCTCATCCAGCTCTGAAAAGGGTTCTTCATTCCTAGGAGTTCATATTTTAAAGTAGTAACTTGTGAGTGATCTTGTCAAAAGCCTTGCTAAAATCAGAATCAAACGATGTCAAACAGGATGATCTCCGGCAAGGCTCCCTGTTTTCAATTTCTCATAAATAGCCAGGTTTGTCAGTGGTGACCTTTTGGGAAGAAATTGGAATAAATGCGTGTTGCTGGGAAGAGATTATGCACGTGATAGATGGCAAAAATGTGTCCAATACCTATCATAAGAAGATCTTTGGTTGGATTGCCAATATTGAAAAAAAAAGAAGATCTTTAGCTTTGACGTTTTTTAGCAATTTGGTCCATATTTATTTACATCTTGTTTAAAATCTTTTTATGTTCCATTAGGCGTTATATTTTTGAGCAATTTTCCATATATTTAGGAAAAGAATCCTATTTATTTTAAAATATTGTGAAGGTGAGGATTTTAAAGAAAAAAAAGGAAACACGGACGGAGATAATTTTATTTCAAAAATATTTTTTTTTTTTAAATTTTTTAGAATGTTTTTTTTTTTGGATTAATCCATGTACTTTGAATGAATATTCATCGGAACGAAGCTAAATTTTTGACTAATTAATAAATATGTAGAAAAAAAAGTTTTTATGACAGAATATTTAAATAAAATGCTTTGATAGTTACTTAAAGTCCACTAGTTTCGTCCAACAAAAATTTCGTTCAATCGAAAAATCGATTTGAAAAAACCTGACACTATTGAGTATCGAACCAAGGAGCCTGAGAGCGCTATTTCAGCATTTAGTGTCTGGATAACTAGGCTACCTAATAACTGCTGTATATTTAAGTTAGTAGGATAATGATAGTGTAGCAGACATGAAGCGACAATGCCTCGCAGCTAGGTTGCTCTTCATCACGCTATGGAATTGAAACATGGTCTGTAGTTTGTTATGGTGGTGGCCATGCTCGTTGCTTGCAACGGTTGGTGACTCGTGACTCATTGTCACGGTCATGGAACCTCTTAGTCCCACGATCATGACTTTGTTAATAAACGACTGAGACATTTCCTGGTAAAAACCTTCTCGAGAAATCTTTTTACATTAGTGATACAAATGTAATTGATATGAGAAAATTAGCGAGGAAAAATAATACACTTTTATAAAAAGGGTTCAAAAATACCGAAGGCATTTTTTAAGCCACTTAATAGGTAACTGCGGACTGAGTTTCTTAGTTTATTCGCAGTATTTCTACATCTATATTATTAAAATGGAGACTTTTTTTGCGTGATCATCGCATCACGTCTAAACTGCTGGACCGATTTCGCTAATTATTTTTTTGCATGTTTGCATTTATGAGGAGAAGGTTCTTATGTAAGAAAAGATTAAGAAAGTGCGTGGATAATTAGATAACCAAAGAAAACTCTAAGTAGGTAACCTTCTTAGTACTTTTAACATTAATTTTTTTTAATTAAATTAAGGTTTGACAGGAACTGTCAGTTATAACAACACCCGAAGCAATTTCATTAATTCTTTTTTTGTTGCGTTTGCTATTTATTGTCAGGAGAGAATCTACGACCTCCAATACGCTGTGCGCATGAAAGCCAGCGTTCGAAACCACTGGACTACCAACCACCTCAATATAATCTAATTTTGAAATAATTTTTGCATTTGACAGATACTGTCGGTTGTTTTATAGTTGGTGCGATTGAAATAGTGCGGATGGAACACAATATACAGCTAAAAACAGCTGCATCGGTTGGATTTACATCGGTAAAAGTAAATTATTTTATCATTATACAAATTCGGATTCAATATTCATAGTTAGGACCACAGGACAACGTCTGTCGGGAAAGCTAGTAGATATTATAATACGGGTTCTGAATGAGAAAACTTATAACATAGTTTTAGCTGGTACATAGGTGTAACTATGAGTGCATATTTCAAAAAGAATATTAAAAAAACCGACCCTCTCAAATTTATAATATTTTATATACCTACTAGCTTTTCTGACAAACATTGTCCTGTAATCCTTACAATGAAAGTTATTTATACAAAAATACGTTTAAAATCATTTGAAAATTTTATTTCTGAAAGCAAAAATCTGCGTATCTACCAATATTTTTATGTCAATGGTTGTCAGGTTAACAATATTTTTGTTGCTATAGATTTTTTCATAGATAGCGTTGGCGTTGCAGAAAATCCGTTCCATAATAACTTGAATATTATATTTTATATTATTTCAAATGCATTTTTCAACTTTTTTATAGTTATTCTGTTATCCGGAGTGGAGAAGAATCCAATAAATCAAACATGGGAAGAACCTGTTCAGCAGATCTCGATTCTGCCGATGCTTTGATGGAAACTTTTGGTACCTAGGGTTTATAAACATTTTTATACAAAAAGTTGTAATAAACATTATTGTTTTACAACAAAAATAAAATAAAATCAATATCGCCTCTCATTTCGTTGTACTCCTAACTTCCAGGTGCGCACGTTGCACGTATGGCAGTGAGACGAGGACAGAAAGAAAAGGAAGGAAAGAGGGATGTGAATAAGTAATGAAGCTAAATAATACACCCATAAAACACAGGCTAGTCTAATGATAACAGCTGCTAAACTTCAAGAATGTTCGCAGTGCGACGTTGTTAGGCCGCCAGGGGCGTCTGCAGGACACCCTAGTAGTACTGCTGAAGTTTCGGGTGTTTAATATTATTTTTCAATTTGCCATAGCCAGTAAAGGAATGTTGTGTCCACCCCTCGCAGCGCATGACCCGAAAAAAACTCCACTTGGATATGCGACAGCGATTTTTTGTTTATTGGATTCTTCTCCGCTCCGGATAACAGAATAACTAACAAAACATCGAAAAATTTATAGAAAATAATATGATACCAACACCATCTGTAAAAAATTCTAAAGAAACACAATAATTTTTATTTACCAGACAACCATTGAGATTAAAAATATTGGCACGAAGATTATTCATTGAATTTTTTTCAAGCTTTTTTACTAATTTGTTAACATTGAAGGGCATTTTTTTTAATAAATTAAATCGCAAAAAGTCTAATATTGATATCAAATTGTCGTTTGATACATACCTACTTTCAGTTGTTTGGTATTTGGTGTGTGTGACAGAATTCTGATGGAAAATAATATGTGGCTTAAAACTAACGCATCAGGCGAAATGACGTTAGTTAAAAGTCATTTTTATCATTCTTTTAAATTCGAATTCGATATTCATAGTTAGATCACAGCATAACATCTGTCGGGAAAGCTAATTTATGTATAAAACTCCCCTAAGACCTGTCGTTGTGTATGGAGCTGAATGCAAACAGTGATGAAAATAGCCTGCTAATATTTGAACGGAAAATACTGAGAAAGATCTTTGGAGCTGTAAACGAAAATGAACACTGGAGGATACGCTATAATCACGAACTGCAGATTCTATATGAGGAACGCAATATCGTAGAATTCATGGAAGTACGCAGACTGGAATGGTTGGGTCACGTCAACTAAATGAGTGATGATCGTATCGCAAAAAAGGTCCTAAATATCTCTCCCTAGTCGTAAGAGTAGAGGCAGACCCAAATTGAGATGACTGGATGACATCAGAGTGATCAGAATGACGAAATAGAGGAGAGCGGCAAAGGACATAGAGGAATGGAAAAGATTTCTTGAGGAGGCCAAGGCTCATAACGGGCTGTAGCACCACTGCTGATGATGATGATAGGGGTATAGGAAGGAAACAAGGGCTCTCCACTTCGCTCAATCTCGCGCAGCTTCTATGACTCATATAAGGGAGACTCAAGGGAAAAAAAATAGAAAACTTTTTAATTAGCTTTTGTACCTGACACCGCCCCAGCTCACAAAGAAAACAAAACAGAAAAGTGATTATTAAATAACTGAATAATATAGAATTAAGTTGCACCCCTCGTCAAGTCCCTCTGCCCAACTTCAAGGGTAGCACTGGCCACCGCTCTGCGCCTTCGGCAGACCTCAGTGGCCATCTCCTGCGTACGTCAAACCTATTGCCCCGGATAAGATTATTGTAATTAATATTGCGCAATTAAGTGAAATTTGTTCTTGCATTGTGTTGTGGTTGTGTGTAAAAGTTGCGGTTTGTGGTACTTGGAGACAGTCAAGGTAAGGTCAAATAGATTTTAATTATGTGGTCAAGCAGAAAATAGTACCTACTGTATTCTCGAGCACAACGTTCCCAATGTTTATTGTTTATTTCGAATCGTTTCTTACTCCGTTTTCTACGACTATTTATTATTTTAGATGTTATTGTGTTTGTTCGTTTTTTGTTGAAGTACTATTTCAATGTATTTATTTCATTCAATGAACTTTCACTTCGTAAATACATAAAAATGTTTACTTCTTAAATCTTTACAATTACGTATATCACAACAATGATTGAGGACTGGGCATTACAAAGGAGCTGGACAACATTAAAAAAATCATATTATTATTATGTTTGCAAAAGGTGTAAAATGTAAGAAAAAAATTGGAAGTGATTGAATTAGGTATAATATGTCACCCGTGCACTAGCTACCATGACACGCTCATAATTTTTTGTCCATTTCGCTCTGTTTTATGTTTAATCCACTACTTAAGAGATGTGCATTATAACGATAGCTGATAAAAATATTAGATAAATATAAATAACGCGTCTAACGTTATTTATATTAAACGATATTTGCAAATATTAGTTGAACGAAAATAGTAGTCACGCAATAATAATAGCTTACCACCATTTAACATGACAGTTAATATTTTGGTGTTTATTTTTTTAGGAAAAAAACTTCATATTCCAGATACCAAATCTTTATTTGGGTTTTGTAAAAAAAAAAAGCTTTAAGCTCTTAATAAAATAACGTTATTTTCAATTAATGAAACTGCTATAACGTTTTTGAATTTAAGCCGTTATTCCCTCCTGTACTTATAATGCGTATTTTACAAAATGAAGTTGCACAAACTAAGTTTTTATCAAAGTGATTTTTGTAGAGATCGATCATTTTCGTAAAATGATTTTATTATTTTTTTGCTTGATCTCATTGATGTGTTATTGGTATTTTCATATGATTTGCTTTGATAGAATGCATTAACAATAACTGTAAACAAAACATGTGATATTTTTTTTTATGAAATTAATCTGGGCTTACCAAAAGAGAACCTAAATAGCCACACTTGACATCTTTGACAAAAAGCAAAGCTTGTGTTGTGAACAAGAAAGATGACCGGGACCGGAGGTCAAACCAACAATCTTCAACCATAGTTAATAATTAGGTCTATTGTGACATACCTCAATGCATTTAAGGAGCTCTGCCTCTTATTGTGCCTCGTCTCCAGAGGCCCCTTGCAGAGTGACAGTGCCTCTTCCTAGCGCCTGCCCTTCGAAGAAGTCTCCTTAGTTGTCTTTTTGCTGCCCCCGAAAGATAGGTCCCAACAGGATTCCCATCTCCCGGTTGCAGCAATTGCTTTTGATTATATGACCTTACATATGTCCCCTTTGACCACTGATGCAGAAGTACCTATTAAATTATCCACCACATCAGGTCGACTCTACATCCTCCATAGCCTGAACTAGGGAAATAAGAGTCCGCCCCCTATACAGATCCCTGCATGTAGTTTTTGATACCTTAAATTATATACTGTGAATAAAATACTAAATAATCTAATAAAACTGATTTTCCCCCCATATAGACATAGTACTGTGATGATTTTTGGATCTGCATTTTACGCCTTCAGATCATGGATATGGACTAAGTGCAATTTAGGCTATTGGCATTGGTTTATAGAACATTCCCTCATACTCAACTCATTTTTTTTCATTTTTGGTACTTAGTACGTATTTTATTTCCAGTATAGGTACAATTATTGTCAAATTGAAATATAATTTACGACCATAATTTTCTACACACTAGTTTCATAACATGTATTTCAATAAAAAATAACAATTTCCCGCCCTAAATTGGAAATTTTACACATGTATCAGAAGTTACCTTCAAGCTTTTGGTTAAATTTATATAAATAATAATAATAATTAAGTAGGTACCTACCTATTTAGTAAAAAAGCTAAGCTCGTGCGGTAAAACAATAATTAAATTAGGCCAATTAGGGGCTCCTTGACTAGGTATACCTAGGGACCAATATTTATTAATTAAAACAATAAATGTAGAACAAACTACAGAAACGTAGGTACTAAGAGTACCTACATACCTACTACTAAACAGTATGTTAGTACTTTTATATTAATTATGTGCCTTATAATAACTCCTAATAAGTAACTTACCTACCTAATGTAAAAATGGAGCCCTATTTTTCCCCTTTAATTTTGCCCTATATTTGCCTCCCTATGCTCCTGAGTGGGATGTAAAGGGAGAATTATTGATTGATTGATTGATATTTATATTGAATGGATGGATCAGTCATTAAGCTTATGTCGTGTTTGGTATTGTCATGAGAAGGTTCTCATGAAAGAAAAAATTACCTAAATAAAGTTGTGCGAAATATTAGAAAATTTAAGAAAACTTAAAGTAGGTAGGAAATATTCTTAGTGCTTTTTTACAATACAATTTTGAAATTAAGTAAATTGGCGTTTAAAGGAGACTGTGAGTTGTTTGATGGTTGGTGCGATATGATAGAAGATGCGAAACATAATGGTTTAAACAGATGCATCGGTCGTACTTAACGGTTGAAAGGTAATGAATTTTTCATTACACAATTTCGAATTCAATATTCATACATAGTTACAACCACAGAACTATGTCTGTCGGGAAAGCTGATGGTACCTAGTACTGTAAAATGATACTATGAATACCTACAGATTGCGAGGTAGCCATGCACCATCTATTGAATGTTATCAAAAGTTGTAACGGTACGCGTGTAGGAATGCAGTATGCGTTTCGAGAATAAACCGATAGATGCACTTAATGAAATTAGAAACATAGGGGAGTGTCAGCATTTTTTTTATAAAAAAACGTAGGTATAATAATGTCATCTTACTTGTTCGTTTTACATATTTTTTTAACAGATAGATCCTTTTTATACTCAAACAAATTGGTAACAACATTGTAATAATAATAATTTTATTGTGCTTAATAATATGGTTCATCATTTAATTAACACTAACAAATCTTTTAGTTAAATAATAATTAATTAAATCTACTTACTACACAATATAAAGTAAGTAGGTACCACAATAATTAATGCACTTTAATAATTGATTTACCTAAGTGTAAGTGATTTATTTGTATCGGTGTTACTTCTGAGCTATGTACTGAACTTGTCTCTTGTCTTTGCGATCTAGGGAGGTCCCTACCTAATACGTACGGTAGTTGATGATTCAATGTAGATGTTTTAACTTACAGCGTATGCAATTGGACAAATTTAAAATGGCATCCTTCAATGAATTATTCATGGAGGGCTGCCTCTTATTGTGCCACGTCTCCAGAGACCTCTTGCAGAGTGACAGTGCCCGGCTCCTGCCCTCCGCAAAAAGGTCTCCTTAATCTTCTTTTTGAAAGATAGATCCCAACAGGATTCCCATCTCTCGGTTGCAACAAATGCCCTTGATCGTGTGACCTTGTGTCCACTTTGACTACTGATGCGGAAGTACCTATTAGTCATTCAGGTTTCTTTCATTTCTTGGCATCTTTCCCAGTTCATCTGGGATCGGCGGATACGCAGCCTCCAAGTCTTTCTGTCTTAAGTCATCTGCTTTTCCCTCAGTTCTCCGTAAATACGTCTTTTAGATTGTATTCATTTCACAAAGTAACATTATCATCATTATTATTTGAGAGTTGTTCAAAAGTTTTGTTAATGCCAGAAATATGCGGATGAATTCACTTCAACAGTAGTTTGAGTTCAGAAAGTGATATTTTTAAGTAATAAGTAGGTAAGTATCTTTTTGATTGATCGATATGGATTGTTTGTTGTTATTTCCAGATGATCAACAAATTCAATCCAAAAGGGCTCGTGGCGGACATGATGCCGACCATCAAGCTCATGAAGATATTTGGGTTCTTTCTATTCAACTATTATGATGGTGAGTAGGTGCCATAGCAAACTTCAACGCTTATTTCAATACCTCCTACAAAATTGAATGACCCCATATTTTTCCCATTACGCAGTTTCCCGAAGGGGGTAGGCCCCTAGACTTTTCTATCCAAACAAACCTCTTTTGCTTCCTCCAAACGCTTAACATTCCGCATACATGCTCTTCTATTCCTTTTGCTCCTGACTTGGACCTCCTATAAGACAGCACCGATATAGTCGGACCATGTCATTCGCGGTCGACCTCGTCTGCGTGCACCCATTCCTTCAGATTTACATACCTATATTTTTTGAAATTTGAGCGAGATAAGTTGAATTATAACTTATCTACTAGAAGCAGCATCTCTGACTTATTGACTAACGCCACCTACCAAAGAGTTCCTTGTGGTACATTCACACACATATGTAGTGGTACACAAGTTCTGCTGTTTGAAACCGGCGGATACACAAATCATTATTGCGTAGAGTGACCCCTACTACAAAATGGTCGTAAATTTTATGAATAACTTGTTCTTTTTCTTCGCCAGAGAGCCAAGGTCCGCCCCTGATAACCCGCAAGATATACGCCATGGGCCACGCCTTCTTCATGGTGCTCCAGTACGTCCTCATGGCTGTCAACATGGTGCAGTACTCCGAGGAGATGAACGAACTGACGGCCAACACAGTCACCATCATTTTCTTCCTGCATTCGTTCCTCAAGTATTTCTATTTCGCAATCATGGTGAAGGCCTTTTACAGGTTAGAATTTCACACATTTTTTATTTATTCAAAGTGTTCTGAAACGAGGCCAGGTTTTCATCCAAGATTTAATTTGTCTCTTTCTGCGACAAACTCACATAATATCTTTCACAGTTTTTACTTTTGTCAACTTCATTTATCTTACAACACTACATTTTTTACTAGCGTTTTCGTTATTTTCCATTTCTCAGACTTATTTGGAATATTGTTGTTAGGTACGCAAAAATAAGATAACAAGCGTACGTACGCGTATGAGTTTAGGGTATAAATCCTTATTTTTATAAACAATTTTGACTTAAACTTTCACCTGGGCTATTTTTAATTTAGGTAGGTAATTTAAACACTCGTCTTTACTGTACGAATCCAATGGCTTCCTAGAAAAAAGGACCCCGCAATTTAAAGGATATATTATATACTCGAAGCATTGATACGTTTAGGTGTGATAACTTCCCCACAAATTACACACTCCACTCACTTGTACCGAGAATTCTTAGGGCGGCAAATCATTACTTGAAAGAAGTCGACGTTTTTAATTGCACTACAAATGAATTTAGAGACCTGGCGATGAAATCAATAAGAGACTCTAACTGACACTGGACTTCGCATTCACTTGTTGCCTATTTTGGACTTTCACGTGTTATTTCCCCATTCAGTTTTGCTTGTAGAAGGATTAGTAATTATTATATAAAGGCTTTGGAAAGAAAGAAACTGGTAATTGATTAATTGGGAAGCGTAATTGAATACTAAAGAGTGTAACTGTTTAGCAATGGCGGACGTTCTGTTGTTTACAAATGTCACCCGATCTGCCGGTCGCCTGTGTATACTTCCATTCAGCCAGTGCTGAAATTGCGCGTGGAGTGTTGCCACTTTATAATATGTACTAAGATAGGAATGACAGAGTAATAATGGATTTTTTTTGTTTTCTTTTGATATAAAGTTGTTGTTATTATTGTGGATTTTGTTTGTTTGAAGGAGAGAGAGAAAATTATCTTTCTGGGTGTGTGATTTATAATTTTTTTTGGAGTTACCCCATATTGTTGTTATTATTATTATTTTATTTTTTATTTTTTTTAAGTCTGATTGTACCTAGTATTAATTAATTATTACAATTACATATTGTGGTGTTTTGTTTCTCTCCTTTTAATAATTTTGTTTTAATTGACCACTTATGGTCGTCTTTTATTATTCTGGAGGGGACAGAGTATTTTTCATACTCTGAATCTTGTGTTTGTATTGTTATGGGTGTACTTAAATTTTAATGTTTCGTTGTAAAGTTGTGATGAATAGCATTTTCATACTGAAGTGAAAATTGAAATTGAGAGAAACCATCTATGAACCATCCAAATATTTACTGTGTTTTGTAGTTTGATTTCATTTAAATGTATGATTCTGTTTCTTGCGTAAACATTGTAATTGTTATTCTTGAAATTTATATATTGTTCATGCATGCTGAAGTTTTATTGTTAACTAGCTAATACCCGTCTTGCCTAACGTATGTAATTCCGATTGTCAGGATTGATTGGTAGGTAATTAAACAGGTTCTAGTCTAGCTTCTCCACAGACTACTTATAAGTATTAAGCTTCTCATTGCTCAACAGACCTCTATAACTGACATAAGCACAGAAAAAGAAGAATTACACTTTCACAATTCATAAAAAGAGAGAAGAATAACACTTTTAATGTTTATAAAAAGAAAGAAAAAAAATTGTAGTCTGCCAATCACATGGAAAAAAACTGCATTATAATAATATGTTACATCTCATACTTGATTCAATTTCACTGTTCAATAGAAGGGAAAACTTTCCTTTATTAATATGCAAGTGTTACTCTCAATGTGGTTTGAGTCTTGACTATATTCCCTAAACCCTCTACCTATGTGTAGAATGATAAAAATTGAATATTCATTTCAATGTTGATAAAATGTGTTTTATATGGTTTGAATTACATTAATTTCTATTTCAAAACAATCTTGAATCTTTAAAATACATTTTTATTCAGTCAAATTTTGGTTCTAAGCAACATTTACATGAGTAATTTTGTTTTTAAAAGATGACCATCTGTGTTTACGGAGATTTTACTATGAAGATTTTATAATTTTAGAAATTTATTAATTACAGTAAATATACCTATTTGAGATTTTGTAAAAATTTGTATCTTTGATTACCATAAATATACCTGCAAGGATCCACGACGATTAATTAAAATCCAATGCAAAACCTACGGTTTTATGCTCCAACAATATACAAAAAATAAATATACAATATTAAATAAATAAACATTACTGAATTATTATATAGATTATATTTCAAAAATTTGATCAATTATAAGTACTTAATTAATCTAAATAATAAAAACTGCTGAAACAATTAAAATATCTCTCTCCATTAAAAATATTGACTAAAAGTAGACATGAATTACCATAAATATACCTGCAAGGATCCACGACAATTAAAATCCAACGCAGAACCTACGATTTTATGCTCCAATATACAAAAATATAAATATATAATAACAAAATAAACAAACATTACTGAATTATTAGGTATGTAGATTATATTTCAAAAATTTGATCAATTATAGGTACTTTATTCATCTAAATAATAAAAATTGCTGAAACAATTAAAATATCTATCTTCATTAAAAATATTGACTAAAAGTAGGCATGAATTTTCTAAAGACTGTTCAAGTTAAGCTTCTTTCTATGGAATTTATGTATATAATAAAAGGAAACTTGTCTTTTCCTATAAATACTACGGTAGTAATATATTAATTATAATCAGTGTAGCTCCTGAATCAATGTATTGTATTACGTAAGAAAGCATCTATAAAACTTTGATTCCTCCAAAAATAGAACCCAGGTCCTCATGATCAGAAGTCGATATCTAATTATTAAAACTTAATGCACACAACTGTTGAAGAACAAATTTCAAGGTGCACGTCAAGTTTTAAACCAGCATCTAGCTCTACATAAACTGATAATTTCCTCTAGATGTGATTGTATAGAAGAATGCTGAGCATATCACGTATTGACAGGGTGTCTATAGAGTCCTGGAAATGATACAAAAGTAAAAAGAGAGCTCCTGACCACTGTCAATGCCTCATACTTTGGCTAAATTCTCATTACGCTGTGATGAATAAGTTCAAATGTATATACTTCACTGGTGTATGTTTCGTAATATATTGTCCTATTTATGTATCTAAATAAATAAAATATTCCCTCTTCCAACTTAAAATTCAAGGAAAAAAGTGGTTTTGAACAGAAGAGAGTCTTCTGAGAGAAGGCTGGCTCAAAATCATGAAAAGTTTGCAGTGATGGTCACCAACTTCAGTTAGGAGAACCACACGAAGAAGATATTTTTATACGTCGAAGCATGCTTAATTTATAACAACTAATAAGTCTAACAATTCATTACTGATGTTCCATTTAAAAATGGAATAAAGCACATTGTGGGACATAATAAATTTATAAAGTATTTTATATGAAATTGACTTGCTAATAAGACCATCATGTTATCTTCTTGCATCTCAAATTTACAGAATATCTTTTTAATAATAATGAAGTAAGTTGTGTTAAAATGTCACATTATTTGATAGTTATTTTAACATTAACATAAATATATTGTGTAAAAATACTTATAAAACTCCATGAATTCTCATAATTTCTTTTTGCTGTTGGCATCATTTTTAAATATTAGTGGTGTTTGAAAGAATATATTATTATGTTTGATGAAAAAAAAAATTATGTTATTTCATTTAGTATATTTCTGGTTATGAATAAAACAATTTTGTTTATTTCATTTCAGTCATTTGACAATATTATGTCATTGTAAGATCTAACAGATAAAAAAATAAAATAAAAAAATTCCTATACAAATGAAAAAACGGGGTTAGTTGATAGAAACTCGCCCTCTGTATGTTGATTCCGTGATGTCTTTGTTATGTTAAGTTTTTATGTATTGTCACAGCATATCTTATCCGTATGACAGCCAGTTCATTATTACTGATTATGACTTAATAGTTGTATTTTTACATTTCAAACTTGGCAAACATTGAATATTTTTCCTCCTCATTGAACTGGTAAATTTTTAGGTTCTTTAATCTGTAACATAACATTAATGAGTTATACACACAAAATTAATAGAATTAAATAATGATAAGATACTACGTTACATACCGATTTTGGTTGATCTTCTCTTGAAATATGTGTTTTTACGTTTTAGATATTCACCGGTTAGTTGTTATTGTTGAAAATGCTGCCGAGCCTGTAAAAAATATAGTTACACAAAAATTTGGCAATGACATTATAACCATAATGTCAACTAATTATTAATATCCTATTGTTTTGAAACAAATAAATATGCTTACCAGTAGATTGTCCATTAATATTCCTGTTTGTTATTTATAATTAAAAAATAACCAGAAAAATAGAAAGTTTTTTACATCTCATTCGTTTGTATTATTTAATTAGTTTTTTGACAACAAAATAAGAAGTGTCAATGACAATGAATCCATAGGGCATAGACAACGCAACAAAATATTTCTTTTTTAGCGCTTCGTTTTCGAGCAATTCGGCTGGATAATAAAAAAAGTTTTGTAAAAAATACGTAGGTGTGTATCGTAAGTAATTTGAGGTAAGTATTTTTTATTAATTTTAAGAATATATTATTCACACAAAATACACATTTAAAAAATCATTATCTTTCACAATATTTCATTTTAATCATAGTCTATGGATTCACGGTTGTCAATAATTTTGACACATAGGCGATGTAAACAAAACAAAAAGTATATTTAGTTGTTGTTCGAAATTTGAATAAGATTGAATAAATTATAATATAGGAATATTATTGCTGCTGTTTATTTTTTTCTAAGTAGGTACCTACTTTATAATATTAAATTAATGAAACTGCACATAAAATATTTTGTTGTGAATTATGTAGATAAAAATATGTTTTGGCATTTACCTTGCATCTAATGTACCCATGACTGTATGTTTTTAATTTGATTTCTTAATTGTTATTGATTTCATTGTGATTTTATTCATTTAAATACTTTTAAAAAATACCTGTAATAAAAAGAGTGTTGATTTTGGCTACTTATAGGTGTATTATATACCTACAATAACTTTAATTAATGTACACAATATTACATAACAAAAATTATGTGGAAGATGAAATGATATTATATGTCGTATCATAATAATATTGTATTTATTCTAGGATGAATGATTTGTCACAAACCTTGGAGGGTCGTCAAGTAAGGCTTCCAATCAAACCTCTTACTGGCCGCTGTCTTTGAAGAATACTTCTTTTAACACGATTGGTTTAAAGTTAAGTATATGACACCCTATGAATATTTTTTCAAAATAATTTTCACACCAACAATAAGACCATGAGTCCAAATTTTTAACAATACTTTTATAATATGCAGGATAAAATCAATAAGCTAATGTGGTTTTGAGTTTATTTACATACTAATTTAGACACAATGTAATACCGCTGTTGAGTGTGATTAATTTCAATACAAATATTATATTTCTAAATTATTATGTGGATAAAACAAACGTTTTATTAAACTGATTAAAATCCTGAAGCCATTTAAAGATTCTCAATTATTGTCAATTTTATTTCTTTCTCTCAACAATTCTGTCAAGTTCACTGTACGTTATGATCTAATTTATCGGCTACTGTTTTACCGACCAGTTTGTTTATGGAATGTTCATACCAATTTCAACGATGATTTTAAATTTAATATTTTTCAACGATGAATTTAAGATTTAAACTTTATTTATATTTCAGAAATATAAAATGATTCAACAATTATTTTTAAATTATTTAATACCTATCTACATTAGAATATTATTTTTATCAGGCACCTACATAATTACTTATCTATTACAGTGGCTACGACGCTTTGTAAAAAGTATGGCCATAAATTTTCTAAAATATGTCAATTTCAAAATGGAGGAATGATTTTTACAAAATTTTGCATTAAATCTTTATTTATTGAGAATAATAAGATTTGAATAACATTTATATGTATAACAAATCAATCTCCAATTATTTTATTACATTTTCATACAGTAATACCAAGATTCCATTCTACGTTTACATGAGTAATTTTGTTTCCAAAAGATGGCTTACTGTCTTTTGTGAAAAATTTGTATGAAGATCTTAAAAAAATTAAGTTTTTTAAATAGCTCTAAATATATTAATGTTAATTTATCAAAGAGTATTTAAGAACGCTCTCTGGAATTTTGCACGGCTTTTCGCATATTAATATCTGACCTTTACGTTTGTTTTCTATGATTGATGCTGTTACAAAAATATATATATATAAACGGACTAAAATATTATGTAGATTATGTGAATGATTTTGTTGTTATTACTATTTGTATTTGAATTATTATAACGTATTATAAACTGTATGTAAAAGGCTTTTGCCGTTAATGTATATAAATAAATAAATAAATAAATAAATAAATAAATAAATAAATAAATAAATAAATAAATAAATAAATAAATAAATAAATAAATAAATAAATAAATAAATAAATAAATAAATAAATAAATAAATAAATAAATAAATAAATAAATAAATAAATAAATAAATAAATAAATAAATAAATAAATAAATAAATAAATAAATAAATAAATAAATAAATAAATAAATAAATAAATAAATAAATAAATAAATAAATAAATAAATAAATAAATAAATAAATAAATAAATAAATAAATAAATAAATAAATAAATATAAATAAATAAATAAATAAATAAATAAATAAATAAATAAATAAATAAATAAATAAATAAATAAATAAATAAATAAATAAATAAATAAATAAATAAATAAATAAATAAATAAATAAATAAATAAATTTTTCATTATTAATATTGGGGGTAATTGGGTCGGTTTCTTGCGGGTCGGGTTTGCTGCGGATTGGTCTCCCCTGGGCTGGCTTGCGGTGTGCGGGGGGCCTTAAAGGGAGAATGTAATGTAATATGTTTCAAGTTGCTCACTGTGCATTCAGAGTGTATTTGTGTTCACTTTGAGTGAGCACAGATTCATTTTTAAAAATAAAAAAATGACCACTAAAATACCAACTTGTTTACTACGGTGTCCTAACTACGTTGAAAGACGCTACACATACAGCTTTCACTGTCTCTTTCGCGCTTTCATTATTTTACTGCCGGGAGTGAAAATATAAACATATAGAATGCTTTGTAGTTATATGCCTATCTCAAAAAATACTGCGTTCGGAAGCATAACATATACTCACATATTTCTTGTTTTTATTTCAGTATTGTGGATTATTCTATCGATATAATATTGTACCTGTTGGATAATGTAAAAATAAAAAAATGATATTTTAAAAAATAAACAAAGATGAAAATTTGGGTAAAAAAAAAACAAAATGCATATTATGTTTGTTCAAAGAAACTTTGTCAAAATATAACAGGATGTATACATAATATCTGAATATTTTATTATGTTAATTTAGTTTTGAAAATTAATAACCACTGTTTTCTAGTTGTTATTTTTAACCACTTTCTAATTGTAGAACCACATTTCGGTTTACTTTAAAAAGCCCATTTCACGAATCAATACATACACGTGATATTTCTGAACTTCTCCCCTGATTCGTGATTAATGGACGAACTTAATTATGATTTCCAGAACTTGGGCCATATGGAACTCACCAAACGCTCATCCACTGTTTGCCGAATCTGACGCCAGGTATCACGCAACGGCTGTGACCAGGATGCGGTCTTCTTTGAAGTTCGTCGTTATTGTGACTTCCTTGGCTATTGTCTGTAAGAAACATTGATGTTTAATTGACCACACCTTATATGACCATACTCGAAATCCTTAAAAGATGTTGCGTTTTGTGGTCTTTCACAGGTTGGACAACCATCACCTTTTTCGGCGAGTCCACAGCCCTGATTCTGGACTCGGCATCCAACGAAACTATTACAAAAGAAGTTCCAAGGCTGCCTCTCAAAGCTTACTACCCCTTCGATGTGTTTGGGGGCATACCAAGGATACTTGTATTTATTTTTCAGGTATGATGGCATTCTTCATTTTAAGATCTCTAACGGCCGGTTTCGTAAAAAATAAAGGAGACTTTAAACTCCCTTTAAAAAATAACGGGTTTCAGAACAACAAATCGACATTTTAAAACCGACTTTTAGCTAAAGTACCGTTGTTGATTATTATTTTCAGTTAAAGTCGACTTTAGGTAGTTCAAATTTTTACCACCGGAGTTCATAGAAAATTTCGTGGCGCTTTCTCTATCACAAAGATAAACATTTTGTATGCGGTGACACTGTGGACAAAAATGACTAAAATAGGGCGGAAAACATAGCAAAACGGGAAGAATATTATTGTTTACAGATTTTGTTTACTAATTCATAAACCATAATAATAAATTAACCCAAAAAAACGGCACATTGATGCTCTATTGAGAAATGAAATTGACAGATCAACAGAAATTCCGCGAAAATATTAGTAAACAACCTATGTTTTCCATAGCAACAATATATTTTTGACATTTCAAATTTTAGCTGGAATATTTTTTATGAAACGCGTCAGCTTAAAGGAGTTTTTTAAATTTTAAAAGGAACTTTAACTAAAGTGTTCTTTTGAAGCTTTTTATGAAACAGGCTGTTAGACACATTCATTATTTTCCCATGCACATTATTCTCAATAATTGTAAATTGCCTTTGAAGCTTTCAGCTTCGGCTTCATCTAATCTGAGACAGGGGTACAAATTTTGGGAAAAATTTCAAGTTTATAGGATGGGTTACTTTGTATTTCAATCTAAATTATTACATCATCATTATGACATTAAGATTTTGGTTGCTTTGCTAGAAAATAGTTCCACGTAGGTCTATTTTGAATACGGTAGGTATAGCTTTTCGAAAAAGGGGATTTTTATTAAATTTATGGTTGTAAAATCACGTTAGTATCCCTCAGCCGTGTTCTTCTTCTTCTTTATGTTTAGGCTACTACGTCAGTACAAAACAGTTTACCACTTAACACAATTATTTCAGTAAAACCAGTTTAGTTAATTTATCTTATTGATTGTAACAACACTCAGTGGAATCCTATCGTATTCTTAATTATGTTATTAAATTTAGAACATACTATTCTTCGGACTCTTCTTCGTGCGCCTCTCATAACGGAGGCTTGGGACCATCACTTTGAACTCCTTCCGGTACCTAACTGCCAGCATTATCAATCCGGTATACCAAACCACTGATCCTGACTAGCTGATTGCGATGATCGCAATAACGCATAAACAAATTTGTGATCGCACGATAAATAATTGTGTGTCCTAACTGCCATCGCATGATCGCGCGTCCACTTTCCTTATTGACAACGCAAACAAATAATAATGAATGTTAGTAAGTAAGAACTTTTGGCAAGTAGGTGTTGTATAAATAATTATCGATACAACAGGACAATACAAGCGACGCGTGATCATTTCAAACAAGGCACCGATCGGACGATCGAATTTACATCTGTCCGTCTGCCCAGTTAGAACACGTTTAATGTTCATACATTGAATAAGACCCTCCACCACCCGAGTATTACAGGAATTTGGAGATTCCTTTTTACTCGCATTATATAAAGCCAAGACGGGACTCCGATATCGCCGTAAGGGTCCCACATCGCAGTGAATCCCGCCCGATAATTTAGATAACCAAAACTTATTCAATGTCCCACAACTAGGATCTTTTTTTTTGTTTTTTTTTTTTTTTTGCAAGTGTGTTAGTGTATCTCCTCTTGTGAGCAGCTACTATTGGTAGTAAAATCAAATACAATGTTATATGTTTGAACAGGGCGTTCGCGTTCATGCGCTCATCGCAATCGCACGATCATGCGACCAGCTAGGGCCTAAGATTTTTGAGACATTTTGAGACATTTGAGACATCAACGGGCTAGTTGATGATAACAGAACTAAAGATGCAAACACAGAACTAAAAACTTGCGTTGTATTATTGCAGTAAATACGCACCTAAGTCGCAGGTCTCTGAATAATGCAAGAGTTCGATTATCGGACTACGTAATGTGTTTTTTTTTGTTTGAAATTTCTGATTCAGATTAAATGGAACCGTTTGACAGGCTTGAGCGTTAAGATTTAACCGTTCGACTTAACCATGCAACACTTTTCAATTTATTTGTATATATTTTTGTAAAAAAAACCTGTCACTCTTTTTTATGATGAAATATAAAATCTAATCTTAGGTGTATTGGATGGTATTCACAATGATGCAAGCCAACCTAATGGACCAGGTCTTCTGCTCCTGGCTGATCTTCGCCTGTGAACAACTCCAGCACCTGAAAAGCATCATGAAGCCCCTCATGGAGCTGTCATCCACTCTGGACACCTACAGACCCAATACGGCGGAACTCTTCAAAGTTGCGGGGACTGGCACCGAGAAAATAGGTAGGATTCATGGGGTATTGCAGATTTTATCTATGTATTAGATAATGAAAACATTAATATTTAGGATTCATGGGGATGATGAGAATTATTTCTTGTTTTCTCCAATTTTATTCATACTAATAGATTGTCCCGTTGTCAGTACAATCTATTCCACGAATATGTAACAACTAATGACTCTAACAATTCATTACTAATGTTCGATTTTTAAATGGAATAAAGCACTACGGGCTTACGACCATCTTCTACTGTATGTCGAAAAATCTCATGTATGCAACAAGTAGATATTTTAAAATTAATGAAATATAGAGTAAAGTTGGAAATTATTGAGAACAAGAGAGCAACCAAATTTAAATTGTTATCATTGTTTCTGTTTTATTTATGTCTTTTTTTCTGTTTTATAAACTTACGATGCTCTAATTTCAGACCCTTTACATCTGAATTAGAGCAATTCTTTCATTTTTGAACTTTTGTAAGCATTGTGTAAAGATTGTGTGTTTTGTGTTTTATCATATTCTTGTCGATTTTTTATTATGCACTTTATCATGATGTTCTCAAGTGCCCTTAATGGGTCTATGGCGCAAGCAAATAAATAAATAAATTGTAGGTAATGTACAGCAAACGTTATGTCTTAAGCCCCCCATTTACTATCACTCCATCCATCCAAATGGAGTGAATTCCAATCAGGCCATTTTCGTAGGTACCTACTCTATGTCTAAAAAAAATATTTTACATCAAGCTTTCCCGACAGACGTTGTCCTGTGGACCTTTTGGTCCTAGCCAGAGGCGGCCCGTTCATTGTGCACTGCGCCTCCAGAAACAAAAATAAACTAACTAAATAATAAAATTAAAATATTAATTCTAAAACGTCCATATTTCATTCGTATTCAAAGCTCAGACGGGATCAACGCGGGAATATAATTATATAAGCGCAATTTGGTTGACTTTGTATGAAAATTTTCTAAAACGCCCGAAACGGTAGAGTAAGTGAAATGGACTACTGTAAGAGTGGCAATTATGTATGCGAGAATGAGAGGGCGCAGGTGCAGAAGACAATAATTTTGTTGTTAGATTTTTCCAAAGATGGCGTCGCATGACATTCTAACTTTAATATCATATTTTATATTATTTTTTATCCATTTTTCAACTTTTTATTAATTATTCTGTTATCCGGAGTGGAGAAGAATCCAATAAATCACACATCTGAAGAATTTTTTTTTTTCAATCTCGAGTTATAAGTGTTCGCACTAACCCGACTTTAATTTATATTAGAGATAATAATTGAAAACTTGCGTTATTTTGAGACAGCTATATAGGTATAATGAATCAGCCGCAAAATTTCAAACTAACCAAATACCTACCATCAGTATTATTTAATCTGTGCTAACATATCTATTAAAATAACATAGTTACATATTTAATCAGTTTAGTTTATGTCTATTGGTATGCTAAATTGTTGAAATTACAACGGTCCTCCAACATAACGAAGTAAATTCAGTCTATAATCTATATATTAATACGTGAAGAAAAAACTTTTTTACGTTCAAATTGAGCGGACGGAAGAGTATGGAATTTCGCACACTAGTTTTCATAGAGAAGCAGTGGCGAATGCTAATATTTTTTTTTAAATTATGCACAAAAAATAGATTAAAACAATATTATAAAAAACATTACAAACACTACTGTAATGTTATGTATTTGATACTCACACACACACTTCGAATACTTTGATGTATTTGACATTATTTGTCACTGATCTTTTGTTTATCTGTAGTCAAATTGTGAATAGATTATTTTATTAATAAATAAATAAACTGTTTATTGGATAAATAAATATAACCCAATTGGCGGGCTTATTGCCTTAGGCAATTTCTTCCAACCAACCAATCTTTAATAATAATAATAGAAAAAACTTTGTACAAACAATATTAACGTTTCAAATTTGACGTATCCATACTATCCTATCCATGTCATTGTTTTTGAAAGAAAATTTTGAACTAGCGCACGCGCAGTTTTTGACAATGAAACCTCAATTATTTTCAATCTTATAATTTTATTTTATTTTTTATTTTACTTTAATGAAAATGATCGCACTCAGCATATTAATATGTCTTTTTTCTGAGTGCGATGAATAAGAACACTTATGTACAAAAAATAAGCTATGATCGGACTGGTCGATCACTAGTTTTAATTAATTCCTCATTATCCTAGCAGCTGTTTCAAATCGGATTTAAATTACAGACTTAAATGTTTAAATAAATAAATAATAAGCTGTTACGTACGCCCAAAGGTATTTAGTGGGAAATAATTTAGTCGTGAGTATAAAAGTTGGTTGGTATCGATCGTCGCTTTGGACTGAAAGAGATTAAATATTCACGAGAGCGACTCGTTAAAATTTACCCTGCCTTTCGAAAACGAGTATTGGAAATTTTAGTTATTGATCATTATAATAACACAAATATTATAAAGTTATATTACTTTGAATTACGAAATCATATAATTCTGGCGAATAACGCCTGTCCCAAAAACACTTTTCGATAAGGGTTTTATAGAAAACTAATTGCACGCTAATATTAAGCCCTTAGAGGTGTGCAAATGACGTGTTCTTACATCAAACGATCGAATCGTTCTATCATTTTGTTTGGAAATTTTATCGATACTGTTTCGATTTTCGATCCGGGTACAGTTCTCCCGGGTGGATAAATTTAAATACCTGGGAACAACCATTAACTCCTCTGGTGACACCTGGTGGGCGAGCTTCCGATACGTATCGGTATGGAAGGTGGCACTTTCAACAACATGACCAAGGTCATCGGCGTTTGAGGTGGAGATTTTTTCAGGTTCGAACGATAACAATTGTGTTATTCGCAAATATTCTTCGCTTTCTGTAACTCTTGTCTGCCCTGATCTTCCCCAGCCGACCTTCTTCAATTATTCATGTGCAAAAGTAGCACTGCGTCCTCTCCTCTCAACTCAATCTGGATCTGTACATCCTTCTTCACCTCCCTAGGTGCTCTGCTAGGATTGTATTTGGTAACCGAAAGTCTCAAACCAATATTACAAAAATTTGTTTTTTTCGCAGCTGAAGACGAACCTGCAAAGAACATAGAAGCTCTCGACATGGACTTTCGAGCAATTTACACAACTCAGCAAGACTTTGGCATGAACTACAGAGGAGGGAATCAGCTGCAGATGTTTGGTGCAAACAACAATAACCCTAATGGCTTGACGAAGAAGCAAGAGATGCTGGTCAGATCTGCCATTAAGTACTGGGTGGAGAGACACAAGCATGTCGTACGGTAAGGCATTCTCAACAATAATTCTAGGCTGTAAGACAATCTCAAATCAAATAGAGAAGATATACAGTTTACTTTTGAATCTCTCGGTCTATACAGCGGAGTGTTTTTCCATAAAGCAGGTACTCTCTCTGTATTCATTGATCACAAAAATCAATAAGGCGGTTATTTATACCGATTCGCTTGCCTTGGTGAGAACCTTGTCTTCTCACTTGTCATCCGAGTCGAGAAATCATTTAGTAAGAAATATTAAATCCAAAATATATTACCTACAGAGTCCCATAAGAAATTCAAACTATCTTTACTACTTTTTGTTCGTAGATGACACATTGTATCCAATAATTAATGTTTCCTGCTTGTTATCATTAAAATCTATAGCGATACATCAAAAACTAAATGATATAATAAATAGTAAATTAATATGTTTTATGATTTCTAATCGGATTTGAATACTCATAATGGAATAGCGTCATTGGCTTCATCATTCTTTTGGATGTAATGCCATTATTGAAAAAAAAACAATCTCAAATATAGCAACATGTTATGTATACTCATATGCAACAGTTTATGTATACTCATTGTAAGATCTGTATAATCTATATTTTAATCGTTTATATTCTTTTATTTACTTTGTGAACACAGCTGATCTTGTATTTATTTTGTCTCACCTTTTTAATTTTAATATAATATGTAAAGTTTGATTTTGTATGTAAATGTTATCTTAAACTGTAAAAGGCGAAAGCCGTTAATTGAATAAATAAATAAATAAATAAACAACATTTTTGTTTTAAGTTGTGTATTGTTTTCAGTCTGGTGACTGCCGTGGGTGACGCTTATGGAGTTGCCCTCCTGTTCCACATGCTGTTCGCGACCATCTCTCTGACTCTCTTAGCCTATCAAGCTACAAAGGTCAGTATTTAACTGTCTGAGGTCTTCATTCACTCCATTAGCATCTCATGGCCTTCCTCTGCGGTCTGCTGCACGCGGAATCTTTCAAATCCCAGGTTATGGAACCAATTACCTAGTGATATCAAACTGGCTCCAACGCTATTCTTTTTCAAGAACAACGTCTTTTCCTTTCCTCTACTCCTCCTTTATCCTGATCCTTGCCCTTTCCTCGCTATGCCTGACTGTGACTATATAATATAAAATATGTTTTAAGTTTATTTATTTTTAAATACCTACTCGTCTTACATCTATATTCATTTAGCTAGACATTAAATCTGTGCTTATCTTTATACAGGGTGACTGGTAATTCGATACATTCCTTGAAAGGGGTTATACTAGAGCAAATTTGCAACAATTTTGTTCCCATTAACCAGGGGTCAAATGCCAGTGGTTTTCGAGTTAAGTATTTAACTTTTCAGGGTTTTCTTATTCAATTTACCACCTTTTGACCTAAAAGTTAAAATTGTGAACAAAGTAATCCATTTTGTATACTATAAACACATTTTTTCAATAGATGAAGAATAAAAGAATGGTTGAAGTAAAAAATCAAGAATAAAAATTTCAAAAATGGTCACGTGAATTAGCTAACGAATAATTAATATTCATAGAGTTTCTTTTTTAATTTAATCTTGGCTCATCCATAGTGAACACAAAATACACTTTTAACATCTTTCACAGAAAGAAAAGCAACCGACCTAACATAAAATTCCTTCACAACTAGCAAATACCTATTACAAAAAAATTCTTTCTCTAAAATCTAATATTTTTTTTTTTAATTCAGACATCAAAATATCTCCACTAGATACAATAGCACGGAGTCCATCAGATAGTGTATTATAAAAATAATGGTTTATAAATCTTCCTTACATCGGTCTAGGATATAACATTAGTGTCCTGTAGATAAAATTGTCCACATTTCACATAATTCCTTTTTATTGTTATTATTGAAAAAAAGATGATTATATGGGAACATAATATTGGTTTAGCTCAATGAGCCAGCCATTTCAGGCCATTACCTCTGGCTTGACGGTTCAGCGTCCATAAATATGGCGGGTTTAAGTGAGGCAAGGAGATGGACAATGCGCCTAATGGACTGGAAGGAACACTGGTTGGCTCGGGAACACTCACTCGATAAAAGGAAACATATTCTATTTGTAATCGCTCATTCGTTATCTCCCTCTTCTGACCATTTCTTCTTACCTTCACAACTTTTATCTACGAACCTTCTCGTCAATTTTCTTTTCTGCGTGATAAGATACCGAATATTCCTTACAATTTTCCTTTCAATAGCATTTCACTAAAGTACCTTTGGACAGGCCCCCCACATTATTTCCTGGGCCCCGTTGCTAAAAGTCATGATGGGCCCCCCTCTCACTACCAAAAAAAAATAATTTAAGACCCGATTTCGATTTTAAAATAAAAGAACACTTATTGTGGCATAATTGTAATAGTTAGACATATGCTGTCGCGACACTTTTTGTAAATAATGATGTGTTCTGCAAAGTTCTTCTTCTTCTTTCTTTCAACGCGGCAATCCACTCTCGAGAGAGTGATCTATGCCATTCTGCAAAGTTGTTATACATTATTTTACTCTATCTTCAATAGTTTTCGCAGCGTACGCGATGTAAAGAATATTTTAGGTACTTTTTTTGCACCTTGAGTTTATTGGAGTTTTAGTAAGGATCCTTCATTTTTTTTTTGAAAATATAATATAGCCTATGTTCAGCGCGGATAGTGTAGCTTCCCAACAGTGAAGGAATTTTTCAAATCGGTTCAGTAGTTTCGGAGCAAACAATCAAATCCTTCCTCTTTAAATATTAGTATAAAAAGTGAACGGCCCATTTTTTCTTACTCTTCGTGAATAACCTCTTTGTGGTGGTTTTGTTACTCACATGTGTTGTAGATTCAGACACGTTTTGTACACAACGCACTGCAAATCCAATGAACCAATTTATAGGTATTATACTCTGATGTAATATTTCATTGAATCATTTTTACACATAAATCTAGTCCTAGTGATTTTATTTCTATGATTTATTAAAAATGTTCTACTTTTTAATTTATTCCCCCGTCCTTGCGGGCCCCCTTGGCCCACGGGCCCCGTTGCCGTAGCACCGGGCATGTGGGGGCCCTGCCTTTGGATCAACCTTATTTAAGGTTGATTGATGAGAGTTATTATTTAAATGCTTCTTTTGAATATACATAATTATAATTATGGTAAGTTTGAAAGAAGAAAAATCCTTAATAAGTCAACCTATAGGAGGAACCCATACTTTTCAAAGCGCCCCTATAAACATCTGGTAATACGTTAACAAATTTTGTATATTAGGTTTAAGTATGGTTCCTATATAATTTGAAAATGATTTACTTTTATATCTCTTAATAATTATTGTAGGTAGAACATAATACATATTTCTACTTTTAGCGTTTGTTAGCGTGCAATTAGTGTTCTGAAATCGAATCGTTCGATCATTTTGTATGAAAATTTTATCGAAACCCTTCCGAAGTTTTCGATGATCGAAACGATCATCGAAAACTTAAGCTAGGGGTACTGGTCTCTAAAGTTAAATTATCCTTAATTAAGTTTTTCAATAACATCATTATCATAAAATTAATCGACTGAATGTTTTAGGATATTTTTAGCAGGTCTGTCAGTTGCGGAATGAGCTTTTATCATTACCTACTGAAATAAATAAATGAATAAAATGTTAATTGTCACCTGTGTATCATTTCAGATTGACGGAATGAGCGTCTACACTTGCTCCACCTTAGGATACGTCATCTACACTTTGGCACAAGTTTTTCACTTCTGCATCTTTGGTAACGAGCTCATAGAAGAGGTAATTTAAGGTCCCCATTTAGTTAAAATGGTAAAATGTAAAGCGACCTTTGATCATTCAAACAGCGATCTTAACCCATATCTTCCCAGACATAGAAATAGCTGTTAGATTTTCATGAAAATCATACCAGGGACTATTTACGGTCTATGTATTGATAAATAAGTGTCAAAAAAAAATTTGGATTTTTGGATTTTTAGTTATAGAACCGTTCCAATAATGGAACACTGGGAAGATACATACATGTAACATTTGGGCTTTTGTATGGGAAATCAAAAACGATATAGAGCGCAGTAAAGTAATTTATGAAGAGATTTTAAAATTTTAATCCACAATTTATAAATTATAAGCTTTGTATAAAATAATACAATAAAAAATCTTCTTCTTCTTCTCTTTTATAGACACGGGAGTCTGTTTTATCAGGGTTATCATCTTGACTTGCCTTGTTCCAGGTTTCTTACCATCGCTTGAAGAGTATTTTTGATCGGCGCAGCCCATTTGGTACCCTCATGCAGGGCTAGATATAGTATTCTTACTTATATTTAACTTCTCAATACATGTTGGTGCCAATAAAACATATAATAACAAATTATAACGTACCCACCTGACCACATTGTTCGACTTATTAGATCTCTCAAATTACTGTGTTTCTAATTCGATCACGCAGAGATTAACCATGGAGTGTTTTCATTTTAGATGTTCTAAGCATGCTTTTTGTTTTGGAAATGTCTGCCCTGGATAAAATTCCATGTGTCTTATAGATACGAACCTTTCTGTCTGTCCTCATAGCATTGTTTCTCCATATTATGACATCTTTCAAGCAGACTGCTTCTGCGGCAGCTGTATCAACCTGTGACCTTACTTATCAGGCAAGAAGGTTACGTCGCTATTGACTGTAAACCAAAGCACTTCAATAGCTTGCTGATGCAGGATTTTCTCCTGTTTTGAAGATATAACATCTGCTTCAATGTTATTCATAGCGTTCTTGACCGAAAAAAATATCACCGCATTCTGGTAGTAATGTCACTCATCAAGTCCAATGAATTAATTTTTTTCTGTTTTTGAGCGTAGTAGACCTTAGGTGGAATCCGATGGTTAAGATGATTTTGCAGATCCTTTTTGAAAATCAACATCATTCACCTTCAAAGTAACCATACAAACAACGTTTTCTTATTGTGTAAGGTTCAGTTGTACCAGCTGTGTCCGCATATTTTCTTTACATAAAATACTTTTTTCGTTTCTAGATATTCAAATATTTAGTACACTATTAAACTACGACCAAAAAAAATAAATTGCCAACAATAAATATTTTTTTTGCATGAAAGTAGTACAAAATTTTTACATTGGCATATTATCCCAGTGTTCCAAAAATGGAACGGTTAGGAAAATGGACATGAAAATACCTACTTATAGTCATTTTTATTTTTATTATTTTTTATTATGATAAAAGAGACTACAATAGATCTGGTAACGTATTATTTGAATGTTAATTATAACAAACAAAAAATATACGGATATTTTACAACGAGCAATGTTTTTCCACAAAATCTGCTATAAAGAATGCTTCATAACAGAAAAAAGCAGATGCGAGTATTGTGCAACAATATCTCTAACTATAGCCTATTCATCGAAGATTTTAAGCACATAAAAATAAACGAGTTGCGCATTTCCAAAAAAATAATAAAAATTATTAACTAAACTGTTCCAATAATGGAACACTGGGAAGATATGGGTTAATCAATCAGTAAACCTTTTGAGACCCCACTTAGGACTATAAGAAGGCAACAAAACCTTTCCACTGGCCTCAATCTTGCGTAATTTTTATACCACATAAGTTACACAACCATTACCTGTATTCTTCAAATATTTGTATAATTTTACAGAGCTCTTCAGTGATGGAAGCAGCATATTCCTGCCAGTGGTATAATGGTTCTGAAGAAGCCAAGACCTTTGTGCAAATCGTCTGTCAACAGTGCCAGAAAGCCATGAGCATTTCGGGAGCCAAGTTCTTTACAGTGTCACTGGATCTTTTTGCATCGGTGGGCTATATTCCATATATCTTTCCTAACCAAATGGCACTCGTCTGATTTTCAACATTTCTTCAGAACATTAGACTAGATAAGGTTGTCAAGAGGATCAGTAGTCTTCTGCAAACTATTTACAAACTTTAAAAACGTTCAACAATCTATTGATATAAAGGTTTGTTAAGAAGTTCTGCAGGCAACCCATTTACAACATGTCGCTTGAGTAAAATAGGTATGTCATAGATTTTCTTGAATATATTTACCTTAATTACAAAAAATCTATTCTTTTTTCAGGTGCTGGGAGCTATGGTGACATACTTCATGGTGCTAGTACAACTTTCGTAAGCCGCTGTCACAATATCTTCAAACCAGTTTCATTACAACATATTTTTTCACGAATGGAATCTATCTAAATTTGTCAAATTGTATCGATTCTTACTAAAAGTTTCGCAATTTAAGAAACACTAATTTGATATTATTATCATTGAGGTATTTTAAAGTAACTCTATAAAAGTAAATTTCAAAGCAACTTAATAAAATTTGATATAACTTTGATATGAGTAAAAATGTAGGTAATATCTGCCACAGCCGTTTTCGAAAAGATCAATTTTCTCATATTTTGATAGTTTTAATATTTTAAGTACCTATACCTACCTTTAGCACATGAAGATGATGCCTATTTTTTCATTATTTCAAAACCGATAATTACAATTTTGCCAAATTTTTAACTGGGATCACAGTCTTTATTACATAATCAAGTAATCTTCAGTAAAAAATGACTCAATATTTTATACACAATTTTATGGTGACTTTTGTTTAACATATCCATTAACAAAATGTGAGTTTTGTATGTAGAAACTTTCAGTAGGTAGTATTCAATTTATATGAAGATTTCATATCTATAAGATGTTTCAATGAAAAAGTACACATCTTTAAGAATAAGGTTCTAAATTCACTTAGGACTTTATGATTAGAGTAAATTTTGAATATGGATTTATGTTTCACGAATTTTACCCAATTCCATCTATTGAAGATGAAATTTTGCAGTACCTAGTTGAAATTTTGTATTTTTATTCTGAATGTGATTTTAGACCTTTTTTTAGGTACCTACCTGTGTGATAATAATAATTATTCACGAGATTTTTACTTTTCAAAATAAATTTAATAAGTATATTTTTTAACATATGAATATAATAAAGGGTGAAATTATTTATTTATTTTGTATATATAATCTTAAATTGATGTTAATTTAATACTTACTTCATAAGTCATCTTTGTTAAACCTGTAAGGGATAGGTAACATAAAAATAGATGTTGTTTTAAAAGTAGCCCTTAAGCAACGCAAAGTTGAAAGCATCTAAATAAATGAGGAAGAATAGTTATGTTATTTAAATATGTATTGCGTGCAAGGACACCTTTTTAGAGTGAATTTCCTTTTGTTTTTCACTTGAAATTGTTAGTCGGATTTGGGCCCTTAGCGAAGGGGGCTATCTATCAAAAACAGAAAAATATGAAAAGGATTCAATGAGAAAAAAAGGGTTTGGAAACCTCTGATCTAGTCAATAGATATATAACTATTTAAATCTACAACAAGATCAGTTTTTCTCGCTAGGAAAGTTTTCAACAAAAAAAATTAAAAAAATCATTACAATTTGCGATTATTTTCTATTCTTAGTTAGCTATAGATATCTGTCCGTACCTACCTACTATGCAATTACCTACGTGTTTGTTATGTATGGCACTCTAAGAATATTTATTTTATAATAAAAATTTATTATATTATATACTTTTTGTATATTTGTTTCAATTCTAACTCTATACTCCATCCAAATTTAAAAAATGGCTAACTATCAGGTGGAGACTAAATATTAAAAGAACGCCATTGTGCAGGCGTGTGCTTGACGATAATACTAAAATATAAAATGGCCGACTTCCTAAAACTAGAATGAAAAAGGGTTGATGTGGCAAAAAATAGGTGGTGTTTGCTAAATCGACACTGGCGGACTCAGGGCAGGTCTATTGATATTTTGAATATGAATAATTGTTAATGTTTGTACAGTTAACTCAATTTTAGTTTTCTCCGGTAGTGGAAGGTTAAAAATACTTAATTGTTATTGGTGAATATCATCATGGTCGACGCCTTAAAGAGGGGTGTGTTCCTGTGCGAAAAAGGTCAGTCTCTCAATGAATTGGGAATAGATAGATAATTGAGCACTTTGAAAGAATGGATGCTAAAAGGATATCGAAATTCTGAGAAAAAAGTGATAAAGCGTGATTAAATGAAAGCTCATCAATTCTATCTTCAAAAAAAGCCATGTCAGATGTTTTAAGAGATTGTACCTACCTGTTAGAAATGTAATTTCGGTGAAAGATTACATAGAAGTTATTATAGTTTAAAGAAAACAGTGGAAGTCCGTTTCTTCTGCCTACCCCTTAGGAGACACGGCGTGATGAGTAAAAAAATTATAGGTAGGTAATTAAAAACCCTGAAATTACACTTTAGTCAACAGGATATTTTCAATTTAAATTTTTCAATTTATTCAACAAAACATAACAAGTACAAAATTAAATAAAACATAACACTACAAACACAAATTCACACATAATTGTGATTAAATGACCCCAGACAGCATGTACCGCTGGTATGAGGGGGTCAATTACTTAGTAACTATATATAGTTCATTATATGATATGGATTTGTATTTCAGACAACAACAAAGATTCTAATTGTAAGTAGGTAGGTACTATGTGGATTAAAATATTCAAATTCATATTTTTTTTATATAACATTTTGTGGGATTCACAATTATTGAATATTATTTAACTCGCAGCTTTCTATCACCTGTTATGAAACTATAGATCAAAGGCGGATCCAGCTTTGGCACAAGAAGTTATAATTTTATTTTGATAATAATAAATACAAGTAAGTAGTAGGTATTTTATTAATACAATATGTAAGTACTGTACTTAAAAATAGAAAAAAAATAGTATGTTTAACAGTTTTAATTAGTGGTTCTGGACCTAGTCCTGGACCCAGTCCAATCCATGACCCCATGACCCCCCCCCCTGGATCTGCCCTTACTATAGATTATGTTTAGATGAACATGCTCACATACTTACATCCAGACTTTGGAAGATTAATTGACTAGTTGCTGTCATCTACTCATCTAAATATTGAATAAGATTCTGCACCGTCTGAGAGTTCCAAAAAAAAATTAATGCCATAATGCTCCATAAATTTGAGTGAACTCCATTTGAATTTTTGTAAAAACCATAACTTTTTCAATTCCTCATAACTATGAAATTTTAAATCATGCAAAATTTATTAAGTATAGATTAATTTGCACAGCTAGTATCCCATCTCAGATTTAGACCGAACTGAAAAGAGTTGCTTGAGATGATACATTTTTTTCAGCAATTTGTTTTGTAGGAAAATCACACCTAGTGTATTTTTTGAACTCCAAAGCATGATTCTATTAAAAACGCCCACGTGATTAAGTGTTACAATATTAACCCTAAACTTACCAATAACCAATACTTTTCCGTTACTCCATGATTTCATCCTATTTTCACACGTGGTGGTATCTTCTTAACAAAAACTCAGTCATTCTCCATTTAACTGTTAAATGATTTTAAGACAGGTTTAAAATTAATATAATTACACGTTAAGTCAAGGTTTTTATTTATTTTATTCAACCAATGACAACAGTATAACATATAACATAACATATTTTATTCAATTTAAAAAGGTTGTCACAAAGTAAATAGGTACCCATGTATTTTATCTGAGCACTGAAATTAAATAGCAACACACATGGACCTTCTATATCTATGGACTACTAACGTGAACTGTTAAAGGAACAACCCGAGGTTATCAATATGTAAGCAGGTGCGAAGTGGCAAAAAGGCGTTGGAGAACTGTCAAAATATACTATCTGGTACTAGTTTGAAGCTTTTCATCCCAAATTCCGCCGTATTTTTGTAGGTAAAAACGTTTTGCTGGTGTAAACTAAGGTTAGCAATCCATAGAATATAAGATCAATGTACTTAAACTAAGGTTAAAAATTGTTAAATCAAATTGATGGCAATATTATCATAATGAGATTCTTAACAGCACTTCACTATTGTTTTTTTTTTTACATTATATTGATTTTTGTAAGTATAACATTACAACATGATCAATGATACAAAAAAGAGCCTGCAAGGATTAAAAAGTCGAGGGCCACAGTAAGAATAAAAAACAAAATGGGGAATTCACAGTGACGTTTCAGACACAGCCTTGTTGGCACAAAAAATAAGCCTTTGACACATTTGATATAAATATTGCTATTTTGTTTACACGTCTCCAAATTGTTCCTTTTGAAAGTTTCCAGGATTAAGTGTGAACAGTTTTCATAGCAAAGTCTTCAATCACAACATTGACTCGATATTTGAGACACATTATTTTCATATCATATATTTCATTATAAAAACAAAATAAGTTATAATATAATATTAAAATATATGAGAATCTATTTAAAACAAAAGAGATTGACTTATTTAGTAACTCGTATCACACTTTAAATTAAAGATTCAACAACTCTTTCAAAGATACTTAAATATGGAATTTTTTGTTATTTTTAGTTAAATTAACAGTATTCTCTGGGTTGGCTGGCAGAGATCCTTCGGGATAAGTCCGCCCTTTCGACTGTCTTATTTACTGCCTCCACACTTAACTTTGAAATAATAAAGTTTTATGTATTTATTTATTTATTTATTCTCCGGGAGTAGTAAAATACTCGTTGAAAAAATAATCAAGAAAAAAGACGATGCGGTAAGAGAGTGTCTCTCACGGCAAAATGCCGAACACATTATTTATTAAAAAAAAAAAACCTGTTTACAATATTATTTTATTGGATTAATGAAATTTTCCACTGGTGTGAACTGTGAAGATAACTTTTATTTTTGACGCACCTATCTTTTTATCGTGAAAAAATGTGCATGAAAAATATAATATAATAAACAATTTAAAAATAATATTCCAAAAATTCAGCAGACATTAGACAAGATCTCTCTTATGTGACAGAAATCATTTATAAACATTAAATTGCACTGTAAAATACATCCTTTAACAGAACTACAAATCAAATAAAAAATATGAAAAGTTACGTGTCAAGGTATGTTATGAAAATTTTGTGCGCAGATTCATTCATTTTCAAAATTAATCCAAACTTGTAACATATTTTCTTATAATGTTAGAAACTTTAAAAGGTTTTATTCTATTGAAACTTTTTTATTTATCCCCTAACCCATAGAATAGCTAACTATTAAGTATGACGGTTTGTTAATTTATAATTAATTACATACTATAGTCTTATCACAACACATTTATTTAAATATCTAAATTGTCACAAATTGTAAACTTAATGTTACGTGTAAAGGACCAAGTTCTCCAAACATTTTACACAAATCAGAAAGGATACTTTTGAATATTCCTATATCTAGAATGTTTGAAGAGCTCAGTTTCCTAACAATTTTATTGTACGTACGTAATGTTTAAATCTTCTACTTAAAACTATATTTAAGGGGTTTTTATGTTGTTTTGTTTTTTAAAGGTACATGTATTGTTACATCGATCGAATACATTTTGGCATCTTTTAATCACGTCAAAAAAAACTTAAAGTTTGTAAATAAATTCAATTTTACAATGGACAACCGACCAATTTTATAAATGTTATTTTATTATTAATTGTATTTTACAATAAGGCCCGAAATTACAATGCAGGCTTAAGGTCCGCCTCAACGTTAAGGAGCACACAAAGCTTCGCTTACCAAAATTATGCGAATCGAAATGTCTCTTTATCACGAATTTGCTGCTTATCCTACTCGTTAAGTTAAGGGATACCCTGGGGTGTCCTCAACAGCGTAAAGCTCGCTTAAATCAGTTATTTTTTTCCTCACCAGGAGGCGCCACATCTCACATAACGGACAAACTGACATTTAAAATGTCGTTATAGTCGCGCAATTATTACGATTTTTGAAGGTGGAATGCCTAATTAGGTAATTATAATTAGTACGCTTTTTGTCCGCTGTGGCTTAGGTTGTTTCATTAGCGATTCTATTTGGATTTTTTTCGTAACCCTTTCTTTTACCGCTATTATACACTGTTCGCTCTGTTTGATAATAATAACTTGACTACTATCGTTTTACTTGTTATCTCGTTGAATATTGTATCATATATGGTTACGTTTATTATTGAACTAATCTTTCACATTCTATACTTGCATCTTAATTTAGTTAAATAATCGAAACAGAGGTTGGTAACGAAAAAATCCAAGTCAGAATCAAATAGCGAGCATAAAACCAAAACAACAACACGAATAATGGCGCGCGTCCCGTTGAACATGACAGAAGTGGAGCTTATAATGCATAGATAAAACAACGATCATAGACAAAAAGGGCTACCAACTTACCAATATCTACGGCTTAGCCAAGCAACTCAATAGACCATTAAAGGATGACGTCATCTGACTTTAGGCTGAAGGCACAATGGCGGCCATGGCGACACACACACACACCACACATACGCAAACCATAGCGATGGGTTTATGGATAAACACACTCATACCAACTCTTAAACTTTTTGTTTATGTTTATGCCTCCCGGCTAATGTCAAAATCCACGTGGCCGTTAATGGTCTATAAAGCTACAGATTGTAATTTCGGCCCTAAAACTTTGATTTTTTTGCCGCTTAATCAATCAGTAAGGCCGACGTGTGACAACATTTTTTTTTTTTTTTAAATGAATCTGTGCTCACTCAAAGTGAACACAAATACACTCCTTGACTCTTTCACAGTAAGCTACTTAAAGCTTGTGTCGTGAAAGAGGAAGATGGTCGGCACCTGGGATCGAACAACGACGTCCGCAGTACGAAAAACATTGATTCGTATTATAACTTAGAATAGCACTAGAGAGGGTATCATAACACTTCGTTGACTATATATGAGTACGTTCAATGACAGCAAAGTGCCAGACTACATAATGAAAAGCAGTGTCTACGGAATTATTAAAGAATGAATTATATTTTAGTTGGTTGTCCATTGTAAGAAAACAATGTAAAATCCTACAATAATCAGTTCGTATTTTCAAACGGTGCTGCGGTGCTTCCAGAAAACGAATTATTGCATGTTGTTTAATAGCTTAAGAGCTAGGTATTTTTAATCTTTCTCGACAAGGGCGAGTTGCGCCATCCGCAGCGGATGAACCTCAAACCGAAGATGACTCTGCTGATGGCCGTAATGATCCTTTTCAGGGGATTCCCGAAGTTTATCCATCTAGTGCTACCTATCAAACTCGTAGAAAATACGCACTGCTAAAAAATCACACATCTATTGCCTTCCAAGGCTTCGTGGAAGTTGTCCATCATCGGAGTTGAGGCGTCCCGTTCCTTGCACGACTGGGAGTGCTCCATTGCGTCGATAACTTTCATCAGTTCCTTAAAAACAGTTACGATCCTCCAATTGTACTTGGCAGAACATTCCACATAACTACATTTCCAATGTTTTTTTACTAAATTTACAATATCTCTTCTTCTATCTCTATTATCCACTCCATGACCGTAGCCAATAGAGCTACTTCCGGAGGACGAAGGCAAAGCTAGTTGTTGTAGAGCACCCGTGGATCCGGAACCTGTTTGATTATTTCCGGAGTTGCACAACAAGTCCTGTTTGTTGCCCACAACTAAAACGGGGACATTCCGCATATCTCTACTTTCATAAATCTGTTCCCGGATCATTTTGATATATTGGAAGGTTTCTATGTTGGCCAGATCGAAGACCAAGATGTAGGCTGTCGCGTTTCTCAGTCCGTAAAACCTGAAGTCCGTCCACTCGTAGTAGGAGTTGACGGGGAAATAGGGTATGACGGGGATGTCCGATATCTTCACCTCGTAGAGATGGTCGTTGATGATGACAGAAGGGTAGAAGGTGTGCTTTCTATCCGTGGGTAGGTACTCATCCGTGAAGTCGTTCCACACGAATTGCTGTCAAAAGAAAATAAAACGTATTTATAAATTTATACACGTATAATTTTGTCAGCATAAAGTAGATAGTATAATGTCATATTTTGTCACATTCGTATCATCATAGGTTTTGGCTTTGTGTCTGATTTTTTGTTATCACTTTCACATACTATACATATACTATTTTTTACTTTTTTATATTCTATGTTATTATTGTTTTATCCTTGTTTCTGCTTTTTGTAATTTTGAATTGTTGTCAAAGCCACGTCGTCATGCCGTATATTTTGTTGAAGTAAATAAATACTTGGGTAAAAAAGAAAGCTTCTGACCACTGTCAAGAGACGTAAAGCCGTATATTTGGTATATTATATTTATTGAGATTGATGATTTATTGAGATTTATTGATGATTACGGAGAAGCTTTTGAGTAAACATCAGAAGCTTTTCTGTGCATTCGTAGATTTGGAAAAGGCATATGATAGGGTAGACTGGGGTAAATTATGGGAAGTTCTATCAATTTATGGAGTGAACAACCGGTTGATTCGTGCCATTGCGTCGCTATATTCGGAAAGTACTGCGTGTGTGAAGGTAAAGAGTCACCTTTCACCGGAGTTCTATCTTACGAAAGGTGTGAAGCAAGGGTGCGTCATGTCACCCTGGTTGTTCAATTTGTTCTTTGATTTTTGCGTCAGTGGGTTAAAATATATAAATATAGCGGTTAAATTAAATGGAATAAAGGTATATGCGCTTATGTATGCAGATGATTTAATACTTATGGCTGAGTGTAAAAATGATTTGCAAGAACTTGTGTCAAGTGTGTTTGAAAATTGTGCAAAAAATGGTCTAAAAATGAATGTAAGCAAAACAAAGGTTTTGGTATTTGAAAGGGATGAAGCAAGAACGAATTGCAAAGTAACCGTAGAAAATGAATGTCTTGAGCAAGTGAATGAGTATGTGTATTTAGGAAGCATGTTTAGTCGTGATGGAAAGTGTGAAAAAGAAATCGAACGTAGGAAAGTCGCTGGTTGCAGGGTGGGCGGTGCATTAAGACCTATAATGAGAAACAACAAAGTCTGACTACAAGCAAAGAAACTAGTGCATAACGCAATCCTGCTACCATCGATGATGTATGGTTGTGAAACGTGGACATGGACGAAAAAAGAAGAATGTAGTATAAATGCAGTAGAGATGAAATCTCTACGAAGAGTATGTGGAAAAACTGTATGGGATATGGAAAGGAATGAAAATATTAGGATAGAATGTGGTATGGATGTAAGTGTTGTGACAAAGATGAAAGTTAATAAGTGAGATGGTTTGGGCATGTGGAAAGAATGGATGCAAATAGAATGACAAGGAGAATTCATAAGGCTGAAAGGAAAGGTGTAAGAAAGCGTGGGCGACCGAGAATGACGTGGATCGAACACATCGATTCCGTCCTCAAGAAGGCCAGGTAAGAAGTAAGAGAAATAGGAGAAGCTGTATGAGAAATGGTATGTCGGTGGAAGAAGCGAAAGAAGTATGCTTGGATAGAAAAGAGTGGAGGTCCGTTCTCTCTGCCTACCCCTTACGGGACACGGCGTGATGGGTAAAAAAAAAATATTTATACTTTACTGTAGGTGCATTAATATTATAAAAAATAAAAATTACAAGATTTTATAAAAAGGCACAACATAAACAATCAACATACAGGCAGCGGTATCTAACTTCTAACCCAAATATTCCACATATTCCTTGATTGCTCTCTCTTTTTCGCATATACACGGAAGAGAGAGAGAGAGCTATCATGAGATCTCGCTACACCGCCTAAGTGCGTGACGTCACTATGATCCTGCCTATGCGAAAGAGACAGCAATAGCGACGGTGTCGATAGTATACCTACATACCGGAAAGTAAAAACCATAGTGACGTCAAGTAATTAGGGAGTGTAGTAAGACCTTCGCAATTGCGAGCTCTCTTTCGTATATGCTAAAGAGAGACATCAGTTAGGAAGACCTCGATCTAAGCTAGCACTTCAAGAAGAGACTTAATTGAGAGAGGAAACTTTAAACAAGGCAATATTGTAAACGTGATAGTGATAACACAAAATCAGCTATCAATGATGAAGGTCATAAATCACAACAGCTATTCTTTGAAATAGTGGATATCTACCGTTAAAATGTAAAATTTGTCCAAACCAATGCATTTGATAAACTTTTATCTTGGCTCACCTGTATAATGCTGGTCTTCCCGACGTTATGGGCTCCTAAAACCACCACCTTCACCAGGTCCAAAGAGTCTGGACTAGCTTCAGGAGGCGGCTGCTGACTTCTGGATATCGCGGGACCACCGATGCCACCTTCTCTCCTCTCCAAGTAGTCCAAATCCAGTTCTGAAAAAGAGAAGAATGAAACATTTAATAAGGGATATTTGAAATTAATCACTTTTGTTTTTTAAGTAGGTAGGTAAGAGAGATTTATCACCTAATGAGGAACATTATTAATGTAAAGTGATCGCATAAGCCAGCTGTGGGAATAACCAGCATAAGAAACAACGGTGGGGTACATCAGATTAGTACTTATAAGGCAAGGTAAACATCGATTAGTTGATAACTTTTCATATTTGTTGATACAATAATACATATGTCTTTGTCTAAATTTTTAACACTTGTTCACAAGACTGATGCGGTTTAACTATATATTTTTTCATCTACCTTAAAGCTACCTGAGAATGAATGTTTAGTGGCAAGTTAAAGAGGAAGAAAAATATGACATGGGAGTAGGAGCTATGATTATTTTATCTATGATTTTGTTAGGGTTCTTTTACTATGTACATGCTGTTTTTTGTGTCAATACGAATTAAAGTGATATTTTTGTATTATAACATTGTCCTGTAGTCCTGATTTCGAATTTGTAATTTATACAAAAATACGTTTATAATATGTGTGAATGTTAAAAAAAATATTTCCGAAAGCTTGAAAGAAATATCTGCGTATGAATGTTTTGAAACTCAATGGTTGTCAAGTAGGTATATAAAAATTGCGTAGTTATGGATTTTTTTTCACAGACGGTGTTGTTGTCGGCAAATCCGTTTCATCCAAACTTTAGTGTTAGGTACCTATATTTCATATGATTTCTTATCCATTTTTCAACTTTTTTTATAGATAGCTCTTCTGCTATCCGGAACGGAGAAGAATCCAAAAAACCAAACATCATAAAAATCTGTTCAGCCGATCTCGAGTTATATGTGCTCGCATAAACCCGACTTTCTTTTATGTTATAGACGATATAAACAACCAGCGAGACAGCCCTTTGAAGGTGTAACAAATTGTATTAAAATATACATATTATATGCTAAAGCATATTTCCATTGTTTGCACAGGAAGTATGTAGTGTTTAAACAAACTGATGGTGAAATACAACACTGCATCGTAGAGTCGCTATTGATTGCTCTTAAAAAGTAGGCACCTGATAGAGGAACGTCTCTCGTGCACGTAACACCTATTAATTAGCTGCCTTATCTGCTGTGCTCCGGCACGCCTCATCATTACCCCCGAGAGCACCTTCCACTATCGCTGCTGTTAATTCACCGCCAGGTGGCGATGCGAGCACTCAGATAACTTCTAGTTCACATTCATTAATTATTTAAATCAGCGTATTCTTCTAAATAAACATGAATCTTAAACGTCTTATTCAAAGGATGATAATATATAAAACTATCCCCCTAGGATGATAATATATAAAACTATTCCCTAGGATGATAATAACATATTAACGGTGTAGAAAAGGGGAACGTATATTTTACTCTCTGTGCAGAATTTTGGACATCGTCATATAGTGTTCAAGAAGATGCCATGTTTGATCTGCATGTCCATGAAAAAAGCACCTTAGGAGGCCAAGTCGAAATATTAGCGACAGCCTCCAACGTTAACAATTTGATGTTGTTATTTCCATAGAGATAACGTAAAAACTGTTAATCAACGTGCGTTAAAAAATGTTGTTCCAAATTCCGAGTCGAAAAAATAATTATGACAGTTGTTCAAAATTAACGTTTAACGTTACCTCGAAATCTATGGAAACATTACGACGCTGCTGTTATATCGAAGTCGAAACACATCTTTTTTTTGGTTTGGAAATCATTTTCAATTTGGTTAACGTTAACGTTTGGAACGTTAACAGTTTTCACGTTTAACGTTATTTACTTCGACTTAGCTCCCAGATCAGCTTTCAAGAATTACCCAAGCCCAAGAAATGGTGAATTTATAATATATTTACATAGTCTTTAAACATGAATTTAATAAATAGCTCAGGCGATGATTATGTCACTTCACCTTTTTGATTATAATAGGTACGTGAAAGAAAAACTTTGAGATCATTTTTACGAAAATTACGCGGACGGAGGAGTATGAAATTTCGCACACATAATTTGTAGAGAGAAGGGGTGGCGAATGCTAATACTTTTTTTTTTAATTATGCATAAAAATAGATAAAATTTAAAAAAAAAAACACTACGCAAACCACTGTATTTCATACTCACACACACTTCGATGTATTTGACGTTATTTTTGACACAGATCTTTTGTGTGGTCAAATTGAGGATAGATTAATATTTTTTGAATTAAACAACCATAGAAAAAACTTTGAAAATTTGACATTTTATATTTTACGTAGGTATGCATGTCATTATTTTTTTTTAATTTCAAATTTTTTGATGTATCCGTCCATGTCATTATTTTTGAAAGAAAATTATGAAATAGCGCTCGCTCAGTTATTGACAAAGCAATCTTAACAATGTCCATACTTACGTATAATCTAAACTTATAATCGAATTTCGAGCACTGGTCGACCACTCACTAGTAAATATAGTAAATTTAGCTCAGTCCTGTTATTTTTAATACGTGCAAGAAGTTTACTTAAGTATGAAGCAAAGTTTTTGTTTTCACAACTTCTTTAATCACGGTAGTTAGTGACTTTTTTCACTAAGTTCACTGGCGAGATTTTTTCATACAATATGATTACACCCAGCCACGAAATAATATTATTATGTTCTCTAAAAGTTTTTACATTTTGCACCAAGACAATCTTCTGTGGCATCAGATGCAGTGTTTGTTATTAAAAGCAAGCAACATAGTGCTCTTCAGGGATGCAATGTTGAATATAATGTTGTGCGAACGGTACAGCAATACTGTCAATATGTTGCCTTTTCGTTGTTTAAAATCATCCCTTAACCCGCAAAGCTTGTATGCAAAAATTATTTAATGCACTCCCTAAATAAAAAATAACGTTTTTATGATCCAGAGCGAACTAGAAGTGTATGTTAACTGCAGTTAAAGCGTCATAGTACAAACTGTTCTAGTCTAGCTCTAGAATTATTGTACAGTGGACATGATGCTCCTTCTGCTCTCGCTGTAGCGCTCTATTGTAGACCACTTTACGCATATTATATAGTTTATTCAAAACACTCTAGATCTAAAGGTGCGAAACCAAGCGCCCATTAGGGCCTATATAAATAAATAAATTAATTAACACTATTCTATACAAAAGTGTCAGCAAGTATAGCCGGCGGAACTTATTGCCTAAGGATTTTTTTCCAGACAACCGGTCCCGTCCAATCTGAGACAGGTTAACACCGGATAGATATTTCAAGTAAAAAAAAAAACACTTGAAAAACTATCGAATCGAACCCGAGACCTCGTGATCTGAAGTCCACGATTATACCACTAGGCTACCGAGGTCTGTAATATAATTTATTTCATATTTCTATATGTATATAAATTTAATTTAACGAATGTGTATTTTAATTATTGTTCTGCTGCTTTTGATCTATAAGTAGGTACTTAATTGAAGGTCAGTGGAAGATAATTTAAATACAAAAAAATGTATGGGGGAAAAGAAAAATTAATTCCAAACATCATAAATAATGAAAAATGGTTTCAAACAAACCGATAGGAAAGTAGTTAGGTATCTGCTGAAATGCAAAGTAAACAAATCCGTTTATTGGAGTTATAACGGCAGCAACTCCGTTACTTTATGAGCGCGTTTAATATTATTAAATGAAGGCTTCCATCCTTCGCCGTTGAAGGGATTATTATTTTTAACGGCTGGAGGTCCGTTAATGAGAAAAACACCCCCAAACAATACATCCTTTAAACGGTTATTGAAAATCATTACCCGCGTTATTCTCGCAACTAACAGCCCCCCACTAAACTCTCCACTGCATAAACACCGCTTTGTACTCGTATTTTTGAGCTCGTCTACAATAATTAGGTAGGCACATAGTATTGATAGTTACAGAAAGAGGCGCTTGATAGAAATTCACTTTCAAATGCAGAAATATACAAGTGTTCATTTTTATACCCATCGCGTCGTGACCAGGGTTCCCGGGTGTTCGGTATTTTACCACCGTGTTCGGTGTTCGGTATGACAAAAATACCGAACTTATAGGCTGTTTGTTATTTTTTCCGATAAATTCTCCTCCCTAAAATAAACCAGTACCAAATTTTCGGAATGTTTTTTTTTTCGGATACGAAATTTTGAAAATGATCTATTTTTAGTGAATTTTATTCAATTTCCCGGACACAAAATTTTGAGAATGACCTTTTTTGGTGAACTCTCACCTTTTCGGATACCAAGTGGGAACACTGGTTCGGTATTTTTGTGGAAAAAACCTGGCAACCCACACCGTGACCCGTAAGGGGTAGGCAGATAGAACGGACGTCCCCCCTTTTCTATCCAAGTCCACTATCTACAGTTAGGTATGTCTTTATTTGTAGCAAAAGTAGTTTCAGGAATATTCGTTTTTCGAAATCTGTTTTATTTTACTAACAAGCATAACATATTTTTGTATATAAAAAATAAATTATATAATCAAAATTTTAGAAATTTGTATAGTACCTACCTACTTTTACCTACAGTTAAAATTGAAAATGTTACAAAAATACATAATAAGAAGTCATTAGATTGATCAAAAAGTTTTTTTTTTATTTATTAGAGACACATACAGATGACACTGTAACTGAACATCAAAAAAAAAACATTACGGACTTACAACCTTAACTTAACATTACGGACTTACAACCTTAACTTAACATTACGGACTTATAACCTTAACTTAACATTACGGACTTACAACCTTAACTTAACATTACGGACTTACAACCTTAACTTAACATTACGGACTTACAACCTTAACTTAACATTACGGACTTATAACCTTAACTTAACATTATGGACTTACAACCTTAACTTAACATTACGGACTTACAACCTTAACTTAACATTACGGACTTATAACCTTAACTTAACATTACGGACTTACAACCTTAACTTAACATTACGGACTTACAACAGTAGAACGTTATTTCAAAGGCTGGCTTAACAACGTTCGCCATTAGGTGGTATTGTTCAAATTCCCGAATATAAAAAATCGAACAGAATTAGTCAGTCATCAGTAGTTGACATATCGTTAAGATCTAGTCCTGAAAAAATGGACACAACAATCTAGACAAACTTAGAACGTTGTGTAACAATCATAGGTGCCTGTCGGAAATAGGTATAATATCGAAGAAATATTATATTGTGATTGTTGACCAGAGGTTCCGACTTATAGAAGAAATACACAATGTTTATTTTTCCCGTTTTTATCCAACAGGCTTTGCTGCTGTTATGATTATATTAAATAAGGAAAAATAACAAAAATCAGAAAGAACTTTTGCCCAATTTTTACAAAAAAATACGCTTTTCTTTTTATTTATTGACATTCAATTGCGACGCACTTCTAGCCAGGTGTTTCAAAGTTCGGTAATGACCGAAAATCGACCGAAATTATTTATGAAAACTATGAGTTAGTACCTAGGTACCTATCTATTACCAAAATAAACGACAGTTGGTAGTTTCAAGTAGATAATAATATGAATATTTCAATAACAGTCCTTCAGGGAAGGTGATTTAGTAATTGATGTGTTTGTGAAACTTAACGGATTAGATGAACTGTTATTAAATCCGTTTTAACGGCCCGTTAGGTTTCCCTCCGTAACGACACCTAAGTTTCGACGTAATGAACTTTTCGGTTACAGGGATAACACTTATTAATATTACAGGAATTCAAAAGGGAAATAACACAATTCGAAACGGATCAAGAAAATTGTATTGTAAAATTTGGATTATATTATGTTCTAAGTTTAAAAATTTGTCCATAAAAAAGTGGACCAGTCTTGCAACGCTATTTTTTTCAAATTACTCTTTGCTGGTCAGTTTCAAATTAATTTGGGACGGTATAGGACACATGCCTAGCTTAGTTATTATTACTAGCCTGCTTTCCCGATAGGCGTTGTCCTATCTTAACAATGAATATTGAATTCGAATCAGTATAGGGATAAATTAATTACCTATGATACACAATATAATTCAGACCGATGCATCTGTTTTAAACGATGTTTGTAGAGCACATTCTAACGGTCGCACCAACTGTCACTCAACTGACAGCTTATCAAACGTCAATTAAAATGCAACTATAGAAAAGTTTATATTGTCTAAAGTATTAAAAAGGCTAGATACGATAAGTTTTCTTACATTATCTACTGTTACGCGCAACTTTCCTATTTTTTTTTTCATACCGATTCTCTCCTTTCAACAGCAAAATACAAACAACGCAAAACCAATTAGAGAATTGGTCCAACTTTTCGCGCTTGATGGACAAGGGAAATATATCTCTATTTTTTTTTAAAAATAAATATTATATTTAATACTCACTCAAAGTAAACACAAAATACACTCATTGACTCTTTCACAGTAAGCTACTTAAAGCTTGTGTCGTGCAAAGAGGAATATGGTCGGCACCTTGGATCGAACCCACGACATCCGCACGAAACAGTACGAAAGCCGGCGTCATAGCTGCTAGACTACCAACCACTTCACATTTAGACCGTCTTCGGTGATATTTTGACGGAATCACTACTTCTTCCTCCCCTTAACGTCAAATGTCACAAAAAATGTGAAATAAAATTCTGATTTTTTTGTTTCTAAAGTTGCAACGGTAGATTTCAGGAGTTTGTCCATCTAAAGAAGGCAGCAGTCGTCCCCGAAAATATGTGTCTGTTTTTTTATCCTTTTTGGCATTTCATTTTTGTATGTTGTATGCATTAAAAACAAAACGCATAAATGTGTTTTTATGCATTCCATGTACTATTCAACCGTCTAATCTAAAACAATAGCATCGATTGTGTAAAGTGTAAATTGAAAAATATGAGGGCATAGCTGTTTCATATTTCAAAAATTTCATTTGCAACCCTTTTGAAATGAAGTGAATGCGTTCTCCGTTAATATTAATATCCTCTTTTTCCAGTGGAAACATTCAGAACGACGATGAGAACAAATTGCTTCCCCCCCGCGCTTAATTAATTTTTATTTTTTCCCCCGACGAAAGGTTTGATTGGATTTTTCTGTTACACGTTTCTTTGTGAGCAGCAGCGGGTGGAATGGTCATTAAAAAATATTAATTACCTGTCCATAGTTCCCTGCCTGAATGCTCATTGGATTTACTTAAAACAAACGAAGCTGGCAATTTGGGCGCCAAATTGAAAAAAAAAAAACATTTCAATTTATAATATTTATTTTTCTATGTTTTTTGGCTGTTCTCTAAAAGTAAATTATTAGACAAATAAGGGTTACCTAATAAGATAATAAGCATGTGTGGACTTAGTGTGGACTAAGTACGCCATTTTTCACTTCTTCATTATTTCCTCACTTTTATGGGTCCTTATCTACCATAGTTGAATGAATGAACGCCTTAAACCCTAAGCCTGTGCCCCGCAGCCGAACCTAACCTAACCATTAATGTAAATCCACAAATAATAACAGTAGAAGACGGTCGTAAGCCCGTAGTGGTTTGTTCCATTTAAAAATCGAACATCAGTAATGAATTGTTAGATTCAGTAGTTGTTACATTTTTTTTAATGAATCTGTGCTCACTCAAAGTGAACACAAATACACTCCTTGACTCTTTCACAGTAAGCTACTGAAAGCTTGTGTCGTGAAAGAGGAAGATGGTCGGCACCTGGCATCGAACCACGACGTCCGCAGTAGGAAAGCCGGCGCTGTAACCGCTGGGGCACCAACCACATATTCGAATAGGTACATAATTTTAAGAAGAGATAAAAGCAATGCTACTTTCTTTTTGGTTTCATCAAAATTGTTTTCGTTTACTTAAGTATAATATGGATAAGATGACAAAAGTATTCGAGAAACAAACATGGTAATCCATGTGGTTTTATTGAAATGTATCCATCCCCTAATCCGCAAAACCCTTAAGAGCTTCCCTTTGAAACTGAAGATGTTTTTTAAAAGGAGAAGAGACATATCCCTTAGTCCTGGAAATGTGATATTTATTGCGAATGAAGACAAAGTCGTTTTATTCAGTTTGTCGGGAGAAATGTAATATGGTTGTACGGGCGCCACAGCAAAGCGACCTCAGAGCCACTAAAGATTAGAGATGCAACGGATATCCGGCAACTATCCGGTATCCGGCCTATCCGGTATCCGGCCTATCCGGCGCCTAAATGCTATCCGGCCGAATACCGGATAACTAGCACCTATCCGGCCGGATACCGGATAGTAAAAAAAAGATATTTTTGGATAACAAATACACCTTGAAATCACAAGAAAAATGTCTCCAACTTATTTTTTTTTTTTTTTTTTTTATAAAATGAATCTGTGCTCACTCAAAGTGAACACAAATACACTCCTCGACTCTTTCACAGTAAGCTACTGAAAGCTTGTGTCGTGAAAGAGGAAGATGGTCGGCACCTGGGATCGAACCACGACGTCCGCAGTACGAAAGCCGGCGTTGTAACCGCTGGGTCACCAACCACTTAGAAAATTGATTAGCAAACATACTGCAATAAGGGTAAATTATGGAGAATGAATATATAGAGGTAGCAAGCGGCTTTGCTTTTCTCCGTAAATAAGGAAAGTTTAATGAAATAACGTTTCGTCATGTATCATTCTGCTGAAATATGCAGATCCGCGATTTTTGGAACAATAACGTTCCGGCAACGGAGTCAGTCCAATTATTTGGTATAGGTATGCCGCCTACGTAAGCGTAATTCATGCGTGGTACCCACTGTAATGCCCGGGCTATACTAAAGACTTCTTCAGTATTCAGCGAATATAATTTATTTTGAAAAAAAAAACACTCATATTTTAAGGGGAGCGCTGTTCTCCCTCCCATCAGGGTCCCGAAGACGAGAAAGACCCTCTCATACCGAGAGGGTCTTCCTCGTGTTCCGCTCCTTCGAAGCAGAGCTGATGAATCTGGACATGTTGTGTGAGGAGGTCATAAACAATGCGCGAGATTTAGCGCAATGGAGAGGTCTTTTTGCCTCTCTGTGCTCCTAAGTAGAGCATAAAGGGAGTTTGGGTTGGATTGAATATTAAGGGAGCCGTAAACCTTGGGAACCTCTGCACTAATGCTATCCTGGCTACAACCTTGGTTCCGAGGGTAAATGTTAAAAATCTAAGCGCTCTAATCATAGGAAAAAATATTATTACACCACACTAATCCAGACTAACTAATGCGGTTGATGGTTTTTTCGACAATGTTCCCAATAATCCCATATTGATGCACAGACTAACCAGAAACATACGCCGGATATCCGGAATTCGGCAGCTAGTTGGCCGAATATCCGGTATCCGGCTATCCGGCTAAACTGCTATCCGTTTCATCTCTACTAAAGATGCCAAGAATACAAAGGAATGTCACTTGTACTTAAGTCTGGAAATATATAAATTTCGTATGCGAATTATGTATAAGCGTATTGACCACAAGTTCACGACATCTGAATACCTAAGTAGCACATTAGACTACAAGTGGTTGTCGAGAGTTTCTGTAGTCTTTAGAAACCTATTTATACATTTTTATGAACATCCTATGCTGTAAGTAAAGAATTTTAGCGAGTTCCTTTTGTATAATACGTTTAGTGTCGAGAGGAAATAATGTAAACTGTTTGATGCATATGTAAAGCCCAGGCACAAAAAGTCTCCGCTTTCGAAACGAAGTGCCTCAGGAGAATTTCGGGTATAAGGTGGTCAACACCGCATCACGAATACCGAAGGACAGTCTGAGGAGAGCATTATTCTTTCTCCCATCAGGGTCCCGAAGACGCGGAAGAACTTTATTCAATATACTACTTCTTTATTCTTAGTTGAGGCCTTGTGGTTTGTCATTTAAGACGTGACGAAAACATCTTGTGATTTATACTCTAAGCTGTTTTCAAATAAAAAACTAAACTAGAAAAGGTCGCCAAGAGGTTACGTAGTTTTCCTTAACCTATTTACAACCTTTTATAATCTCTTATAATACTTTGCTTCATCTATCTATTTGAGGATGAAGGAGTATTTTATAAACTTATTATCCTTACATACCTAAGCATGCGAGGATCCTGTTACTTTCGGGTCTCATTCAAGTTAACATTAATAAGACCGATGGCATTACCACAAAAGAAATCGCCGAATCACAGCAATGCTAAAAAAAGACCAGCAAAGTGATAGAGAGACAGTTTGCAGTCAACCTCCCAAGAGGTTGAAAGAAGGCTCAAATAGATCTATAGAAAGAGGAAAAAGAAAATATACCTAAACAATATTATTTTATTGCAACTACAGTACCTCTTTGTGACAGTCTCTTTCGTCGCAGTTGGAAGACTTTTCCAACAATGGGCAACACGGACAGAGAAAGAAAAATAGGGAAAACCGTATCTTGAAACCGCTACATAATAATTAATCAACCAAAGTAGCATAACAGGTTATAGAATGAACGTAAATGATATGGAAAGGCTACAGAACCTCTTGAAAACCTTTAACAAGCAAAATGTGCCATTTGTAAGACTGTTTCTCATACGTTTGAATATCGTATTACTTGATGTATTTCTGCTACCCTTCATGAGAACTTATAGGTTCATAAACGTGGTGGTGCGATGATTAGGTCTGTATATCACACAGCCCTTTACGCAGCAACACACGCCATAAGAGGCGCGATCTCGGACTTATTCCTTTACAACACACTCCTCTCCTCTGCTACTTCTTGATAAATTACTGCCTCCACAATCCTTACCAGTTCTGTGAACACAGGAGTGTCACAAGTATGAAAATAATCATTGATTTTTTTATAAATTTGGTTGTAAAGATAATATTCTCACAATTTTTAGCTAATTTAAGTAGAAAAATGAGTGCTATAAAGGTAGTAAATAGGTTAGTAGAAAGCCACAGAACCTCATGCCTCATACAGAAAAATAGGCAAAGTCGTCTACTAAAAACGATGCATGGTTAAATAACCACAGATTGTAGAAATATCGTAAATGGGTTGGGGAATGCTACAGAATCTCTTGGAAATTTAGTCTAGTGTGACACTTCAACTATCACATAAGAGGCGTTTAAGATACTTAGCTGTTAATCTAGATTCTAGATAGAGGCTGTTATTTTGGCGGGGAACATCTAGGAATAGAGGTTTAAAGTGAAAAATACGAAATCTGATCCACCCGGGAATGGAACTTGGGACCTCTTGATCATCAAATTTAATGTTCAAATTAACAATCTAGGCTAATAAATAAGCCTTCTTCTTCAGCCTTATAAAATCTTTTTTTAACCTCTCTAAAACCAGTTTGCTGCTTAATGTCTATAAAAAGCTTGGTTGCCAGATCTAAATATGCAACGATAGTGCGATTTGCATCCTTTGTGATGGCCAGGTAAGGACGCGAATAGTAAGAGAAAAAGAAAGTGGTGAGGGAGCTAATAAATACCGTTCCTCGATAGAAAATTATGATATTTCTTTCGTATTCTTGTTTTTTTTTTATTCTTCTGAATATTTGTTTAGCCACCCTTAAGCCGTCCCTCTACCCTTGGCACATCCTCTAACGGCCCTCTGGCCCTCCCCACGAGAGGCTCCACTTACCCTTTTATTCTCTTGCGGAGTGAACTGATAGTAAACAAGGCATCAGAGACCAGCACCAACGGTCACCAAACCAACATTTTAACATTTCTTTCAGATTTTTGAAAAAAATCTCTATATATGATTCCTCTTTTTTGTTGTTGTGTTTATGGTCAAGAAAAGATTCTTATGAGAGAAAATAATAAGAAAGTTGCGCGTTAAATGCTGGGAAATTAAAAAGCTCAAGCTTATGTAAGCAATGTAGGCAGTGCTTTATGGTGAAAACACGTAGAACGCCGATTGCGACCCGCGCCGACCGGCATAAAGATTGTTGTCTATGGTTTCAATGCATTTAAAAGGGCATGCCGGAAAGCGGATTCCTGCTTTTGCTGTGGGTATCCCCGTTCAAGTGCATAGTAACATTCTTTTTACCGGTAGGCGCGGGTCCGAATCGGCGTTATACGTGTTTTCACCCTGAGACGATATGAGCTTTCTTACTCAATGAATTTAAATTGGCATACAATGCATTGAAGATCGCATTTATAAATAAACGGATTTTTAAAACAGTATTTCACGTGGTATAATTGATTTCTAAACATTATTTATAAGTAGGTATTATTATTAGCATTGTATCATTTTAATGATTTATTGTTATTTTAATTAGTTATTGAATTTACGCTGCTGTTTCCATACGACTTTTTTATATTTAAATAGTTTTGTATTTTTTAGTATTGATTCTGCTATGTGGAATTTTTTTTTTGTTTAAAACGAATCGTTACATGTAAAAGGCGTTTTACGTCGTAAATAAATAAATAAATGGAAAATGATGGCGTTGAACATCTCACCGTAGGATGGTAGCATTATTCTTGGCGAGATAAAACATTTTATTATGTGTCTCACCTACCGAGATAAATAAATAACTGGAAATAAAATAAAGAAAAGTCGAAAACGAAAAAAATACGAGTAGAATTACTTTACTTTTACACATATACATATAGGTACTTTAATGTACCGAAATATATAGGAGTCATTTTCACGGCGAGTCGGGAAGAACAAAAGAACATAAACGAATGAATGAATGATGGTATCTTACATCGAGGGGGATGGGGAGTGGGGGAGTTGTATGAGGAGACCTAGGTATAGGTATATCTAATAATATATCATTGTGTAACTTCTGATTGCAAAAAAGAAAATAACATTAATTGTACCTAGTAAATATTTATGATGTTAGTTCACTTTTATGTTACGTTTGAATAAAACGACTTATTTTCAATATGAATGTTGATTGTTTAAAGAAGATAACTATCTTGAACTATCTCACATGGATGGCCATTTTATTAAAAGTAAGATTTTATCTCTGTGTATACCTAAAAATTAAACACTATTTTCCATGATCATCGCACCACGCGAACTGCTGGACCAATTTGACCAATTATTTTTTTGTTCGGTCTTATATTATTGTCAGTAGAATGTTCTTATGAGAGAAAAAATAGAAAATTAAGCAGAACATTAGACAATTTAATGAAAACTTTACATAGGAAGCCTTCGTAGCCTTTGACAATATTAACATTGCTATTTTATTTGGCGTTTGAAATATTGTTGGTAAATTGATAGTTGGTGCGATTGTCCGATTGTGCCTTGTAAACTTCGTTAAAAAATATTGCATTTGTCGCAGCTGTATTGTTTAAATACGTAATTAATTAAGCATAACCTACCAAAATTCGGATATATTCGGTATTCATAGTAAAGACTAGTATCCATATGTTATGCGTTATTACCACGAACTCAAATTTTAACTTAAACCTTATGTATGTATTTATTTCGTTTTTCGGCAATCCAGTTCACTCATTAACCTTATGCTGAACTGTGAAAAATTTTCAAAATGTAATTATTTTATTCGATATGCCTTTTTTAGTCCCACGTTGGGCGCCAATTTTGTATACATATAACAAACCAAACAAATTTCTTCATAAACCATTGTTTTGTAACACTGTACACTTCTATAAATAAATATTTTGTTGTTTTATTATTATTTCCACTAGCACAAAGCAATTTGAGCAAAATCCGGTATCGTCCTATTGGATATGAGTGGAATGACTGATAGAATCAATTTGCATACCAGGTGTGATAGCCCGATAAACCGTCATAATAGAACACAGTACTAGTCAGTACGTGCCATTACAGAACAATATCATTTATCCAAACGACCCGTCTGAGTGTTATTAGAGGGATGGTTCCTCTCTACATCGCAATTTCGAGGCTTCACTCTTCCTGTTTGAATTTAAATTTGTACAAAACAAAAGGGCTGCTTTTCATGTAAAATCACGTTGTTTAATATGAATTGAATAGAGAAAACTGATATCTAAGTTTTTTTTTTAATATTTGACTGGTATATTTTAAGCTACAAAGGTTGAAATATATTTTTTATGTTTAAAATTTGCCAAAGAGGCTAGGTACAGTTATTGTCATTTGACTGGTAATATAATTGTAAACGTACATCAAAACTTTCATTTAAAAATGATTTATATTTTTCAGATCTAGGTTTCGTTTGGTATAAACGTGTCCTTGGCAAAATAATAGTAGTATATATATAATAATTAATCTTTCTTTTCTCCGCCTTCTGACAATCTTAGTATTAGTTTTCAGCAATGAAACATTACAATCTTATTCTTCACTATCTTATACCCGTCTTGCTTTACGTTTTTGATTCCGATTGTCAGGCTTGATCGGTAGGTAATTAAACAGGTTCTAGTCTAGCTTCCCATTGCTTAACAGACCTCTATAACTGACATAAGCACAGAAAAAGAAGAATGACACTTACAATTATTTCTGTTTTACCGACCTCATAATATTATACGAACCTACCGACATAATTTGCAAGTTTTCATAGAGAGAGAGAGAGATAGCTCTGTGGTTTGAATCTTAGCTACATTCACTAATGTGTGATAATTAATTAGGCTCTCCACCCATAGAGGGTGATTTGCGCTATCTGTCAAATTTGCAAAATGGAGGAATCATTTTGCAAATTTTTTCATTAAATCTTTATTTATTGAGAATAATAAGATTTGAATAACATTTATATGTATAACAAATCAATCTACGATTATTTTATTACATTTTCATACCGTAATACCAAGATTCCATTCAACGTTTACATGAGTAATTTTGTTTCCAAAAGTCTTTTTGAGAAATTTGTATGAAGATCCTAAAAAAATAGATTTTTTTAAATAGCTCTAAATATATTACAGTTAGTGCAGCAAATTGTATTTAAGAACCTTCTCCAGTATTTCGTACGGCTCTGGGCATATTAATATCTGACGTAGCATTTGTATTTTGAGCGTGATGCTCGGACATAACGGTAAAGTATTGTCAAAGGCAAATAAAAAAACAAACATTTCTGAATTATTATATAGATACTCAAATCGGTGAGTTCCTGAAACCATCCACAAAACAACAATGGATAGGGAGAGCAGGTGCCTTCATACTTCGATTTCTTTATTCTTTTTGTGGTCAGCCAATTCAATTCCATACTGTCAAAATATCGCCGTTAATCGCTTCCTTATTATAGTTTTCATTACATTCGATTATTTCGATGAATCTATTGAATCGAGTGTTGTACCTTCACTTAAATCGTTAAAATTTCCATACAAAGAACGTAATAATAATCATATTTTATTTTTATTGGAGCAATTAAGATTTCTTGCCACCATATAGGTATATGATTTATATTCATACTTTCTGTCTGTGATATTTTTTGAAGAAAATGTTATTTTCTTTATATTATAGGGCAAAATAAGAGTAGAATGGGTTTTGCGAGCAGTAAAAATATTGACCCCATAATATTACATGCGAGACTGAACTAGACTAAGAAAAACTAGGATGTTATTTTCAATCTTTCTACTTAATTATTGTCAAACGTTGCTAACGCGGAGTGTTCACTTAAACCCATCTTCGACATATGTACTATTTCTCATACAATCTCACCTATTTTTTAACCTAGCCTTCCTTGAGGAAGAAATAGATGTGTTCGATCCATGTCATTTTCAGTCGACCACGCTTTCATACACCTTTTCTTTCAGCCTCTTTCCTATCAGCATCAATTCTTTCAGCATATCCAAACCATCTCTAGTTATGAATACTCATATTTGTAACACCACTTACATCCATACCACATTTCTTCCTAATTTCGTGTCTTTGAATGAAGTATTTCATAAAATTAGCGTAGTGTTGATATTCCGTCAAAGATTGTTCGAGATTGTTTGCCTGAAAAATTATTGGTCCCGGGCAATTTATTAGTCGACATAAAAATGATGTAACCTTTATCACGACCTCTCCCAACTTTACAGAGACGCCAAGTCCATAAATAGATTAAAATGATAAAATTTAATAATATTACGCAACTCGCTGTCGCTGTGAGTTTTAATGAGATTAAAAAAGATTCGAATGAACCCGCAACGTTTGTGTAATCCAATTATGTGTACGAATGAAATTCTATATAATAATCCAATAGCATAAAAGGGTAAATTTAAAAAAAAATTGCTATTTAAAAGTCACAAAAGATGTCACATTAAAAATAATTATCGTCACTAACTAGTTTATAATTATACACTAATCAGCAGGGTAACTCACGAAAAAGTTTTTGCACGAAAACACCTGTGTTTGCTACTTTCACTTAACGACTGCGCGAGTTATTTACATACGAAACTCAATTTTTTTGAATCTGGGCTCACTCAAATTGAACAAAAATAGACTTTCTACATCTTTCACACAATTTTTTTTTTTTGGAATTGTTCGGCACTTGATTTTACCGGAGGTCTACAAACCTCTTTTATTACAGAAAGAACTAAATAATTTAGCATGCAAATGCATAGTATTTATTATATACAGCACGTAATTTTCTTTTTTTTTAATTTTAAATCTAAAAAATGTGAAGATTTTCAATTTTGAGCCAGGGCGTTACAATACAAATATCTTCAGCTTTTCTTTAATCTTGTATACGCCAAGATCTAGTCGTGATATAAAGACACAGAATAGGAACTTATAAAAATAAAGATGTGGGTTCGATCCCAGGTGCCGACCATCTTCGTCTTTCACGACACAAGCTTTAAGTAGCTTACTGTGAAAGAGTCAATGAGTGTATTTGTGTTCACTTTGAGTGAGCACAGATTCAATTTATTTAAAAAAAAAGAGAAAAGAACGCTGTATTCGAAAGGGGCCGGCTTTTTGGTATGATTGCTTCGATCGAACTGGGGGGTCGGATTCGTGCGGGTCGGGTTTGCTGCGGATTGGTCTCCTCCGGGCTGGCTTACGGTTTCGGGGGGGCTTAAAGGTAGAATATGTATGTATTCGAAAGAGAGTAATTAACTATATTGTACAGTAATTATCTTTATGTTATAATAAAGTGAATCACCTGAAGCAATTTGCGATACTTCATCTCTCCCGGTAACTTTTAAGTTAGCAAAGAGACGACCTCCAGTTAAAAACACAGTTTGAAAGTCGATTAAGTAAAATGTATTTTGCAGGAAAGCTGTTTTACTTAGCTGTTTTAGAAATACTGTTTTATTATTTGATCGGGGCAGAAAACAAAACATTACAAAGTTAGAAGGGAGAAACAGAATCGCGAGGAATCAGCTATTAATCTTGAGAAACTTTGATTTCGAGAAAACTTTCTGGGTTCTGCAAAATGAGGGTCCCGTATGGGCGGAGTGCTCCACTACAATAATTGTTCGCGGTGTGCGTCTTTGTTTGAAGTTTCCAAACTGGAATCATTGTTGTCAAAATATCGAACATCCACTAATGAATGGATTACCTCTGGAGAGTGTCGCGAGACCTAATGAATGTGATTTATGACTTCCAGCTTTTCACTGCCTCGTGGATTTTTTTCCAGCCTGGTGGCATGAATTCCAGAAATCCCATATCTGCGATTGGTTTTACAAATTTTTATTTTAACTCATTTATCTGCCAAACCTTTACTTTGATAAAGTCGCAAATGCTTGATTTTTGAACCAAAATGAACTATTCGCCCAGATAGCACAGGATATACCATTGTTATCCTTGGGATATCCAAATGTCCGTCAATATCTCGGGATATAAATAAATAAATAAATATCCTCTGGATGTCCTAGGCCCTAGGGATATCCTGAATATCCCGTGGATATCCCAGTGACGTTCCATGTTTATCCCGCATATCCCAGGGACATCTAGGGGATATCTCGCATATCCCTGGGATGTCCCCTGGATATCCCATGGATTTCCCAGGGATATCTTAATATCTCGAGTCATTCGAGATATCCAATGGATATTCGCGTGCTGTCTGGGCAGTATCAAGAGGTTTCGGATTTGAGCCCGGTCGGGTGAGAAATTTTCAAGTATTTTTCGCCAGGTGTGTAACAAAAAACGTTAATTCCTATTTTATGGGATATTAATGGGGGAAGAAAAATAATTTTGAATTGGTTGGTTAATAATAATAATAATAATAAGGACAATTTTTATAGCGCCGTTTTGTGACAAAATAGTCACCTCAAGGGCACTTATAGTTTGCAAATAAAAAACTAAAATTAGATTAAAAAGAAAAGTAAATAGAAGTCAACATCATAACATACTATTTACCTAGATACATATAACCTAGTGCAAGTTGTAAAGATGTTTCAAGGACGCGGATAATATTACAGCTTAAAATTAAACAAAGATTAAATAATAAAAGAGCTTAAAACTAAACAAAGATTAAGTAATAAAAGAAAATGAAAATTAAATAACAAGAGGTCAACAGTAGGTATAACATACTATTTACCTACATAACCTAGTACAAATTATAATGGTGTTTGATAATATTACAGTTTAAAGTGGACACAATATGTTTAGACCAACCTGGTTTATTAAAAGAATTAAGAAAGAAGATTAAAATGAAATTAAATACCTAGAGGTCCATATTATAACATACCATTTACCTAGAAATAGCCTAGTACAAGTTTCATGATGTTTAAAGTAAACGGGTTATATTACCGTTTCAGAATTTAATATAGAGAAAGAATATCGGATACCTAGAGCTTAGAGGTTCCCAGTATAACACAGGCACCATTAATTTAGACCACCTGTCCTGGTCTTAGTGACCAATCTAGCTATCTCGATAACATAACATATGCAAAATGCAAATACATTCAATTGTTGACACAATAATATTAAAAATACATATCTATTATATACTGTAGGTACATAATTTTACATAAGTGAATTGTGAGCATCAGGTGCGGGACAATCTGGATATGATTTACGAAACAAATGAGTTTTCAACTTTTTTTTAAATTCATTTATATTCTCAACACTTCGTATATTTGTTGGAAGATTGTTCCAAGACTTTGGTCCAGAAACACTGAAAGATCGGTTAAGGTATTTCGGCTTGTTTGAGAGGTTGGTCTCAACTAGTTTTCTGTTGGAATGGGCCATTGATCTTAGTGAAGTTTGTTTGTTGTTGGGTGAAAATGTAACACAAAGCTCTGATAAATATTCCGGGGCCATGTTATTGAGTGCTTTAAAAACCAGGAGACATGTTTTGAACTCTATACGTTCCAGACTTTTCAGCCAATGAAGTTTGTGAAGTGTTGGTGATATATGGGAGAAACGATCAATCTGGTAAATGTAACGGGCTGCTGCATTGAGAATGAGCTGAATTCTATGAATTTGACATTGAGGTAGATGTGCTAAGATAGCATTACAGTAATCAACACGGGAAACAATTAAAGAGTTTATTAAGACTTTAGCAGCATCTGTCGAGAGACATCTTCGGATGGGTCTTAGCTGTCTGAGAAAGTAGAAACTTTGTCTGACTATGGAAGAAATATGTTTATCCATGGAGAGAGCACTGTCGATATGTATTCCAAGAAATTTCACGCAGTTAGAAGGAGTTATTTCAACATTCTGAATTAATATTGGATCGTTATTTATGAGTTGTTGCCTACGAGGTGAAGCAAGCCAAAGAAATTCTGTTTTTGTTGGGTTCAGTTTAAGCTTGTTCATACTCATCCATGTAGATATCTGATTAATGCATGAGGATACCTCGTTTGTCAAGTGGTTTTTGAATTCAGGTGAACAAGACTTGAAGAGAATGCGGTCATCTGCATAGGCATGCGTATTAAAGCCAAGATTTTGAACAAGGTTTTCTAATTTGTTGGTATACAAATTAAAAAGAATTGGGCCAAGTATAGATCCTTGAGGAACTCCGTATAAGGATGTAATATTGTTTGTAGTACTGCCTTTGAAAACAACTGTATACTTACGGTCTATTAAATAAGAAGATAGCCATGCCATGCAATCATCTCCTAAGCAAAATTCATGCCTAAGTTTGGAAAAGAGAATATGGTGGTCTACAGTATCGAAAGCAGCGCTCATATCTAAAAATGAAATAAGGGTAATCTTACCTGATTCTGCTTGATTAATTAGGTCAGACAAAATTCTCACTGTCGTTGTTTCAGTTGAATGGAATTTCCTATACGCAGATTGATTTCGAGCAAGAAACTTATCAGAATCCAGGAAGATAGTAAGTTGGGAAGCTATAACTTTTTCTAATATTTTCGACAAAAACGGAATATTAGAAATGGGGCGATAGTTTTCTGACAGATTAGGATCCAGATTGTCCTTTTTAAGAATTGGAGTGACGATAGACTGTTTAAATTGATTTGGAACGACTTTTGAGTCTATTGATATATTAATAATATATAAAATATAATTTAAGAGTTCATCTACACATTTTTTTAATAACCAGGTTGGAAGAGGATCTAGTTTGCATTGTTTATTTGCCTGTGAGTTTATAATTTTTTTGAGAGACACTGCATCTACACTATGGAAGGTTTGTAATGTTTTTGTATGCTGGATGGTGGGGATATTGAAATTTGAGCACTGTGGTAACTGAATGGAGTCACAGAGTTCCGCCTCAGATCTTATCTTCTCAACTTTCGTTTGGAAGTGATTGGCAAGTTCTTCTGCCGTGATTGATGAATCTACAGATTTCCTAACTTCCCCACAGATCCGGTGCATATCCTGCCATAACAGTTTAGAGTTGTTCTTGTTGGATTCGAGTTCTCTACTCCAATAAGAAGCTTTCTTCCTTTTTGACTCTTCTCTGTATTTATTAAGAGACTCTTTCCACTGTAGACGATGCGCTGGATCCTTAGTATTCCGAAAGATTCTTTCAAGTTTTCGCGTGCTTTTCTTAAGAAGTCTGCACTCTTCATCAAACCTAAGGTTGGCCTAAGAATTCATTGGCCGACTTTCGTTGGTTCGATCCCGATACCAGCCATCTTTCTATTTCACAACACGAGCATTGCTTTTTATAGAAGTTGTCAAAAGTGTATTTGTGTTCACTTTGGTGAGTCTATATTCTTGTGTTCACTTTGGTGAGTCTATATTCTTGTGTTCACTTTGGTGAGTCTATATTCTTGTGTTCACTTTGGTGAGTCTATATTCTTGTGTTCACTTTGGTGAGTCTATATTCTTGTGTTCACTTTGGTGAGGCTATATTCTTGTGTTCACTTTGGTTAGGTTATATTCTTGTTTTCACTTTGGTGATTCTATATTCTTGTGTTCACTTTGGTTAGGCTATATTCTTGTGTTCACTTTGGTTAGGCTATATTCTTGTTTTCACTTTGGTGAGTCTATATTCTTGTGTTCACTTTGCTGAGTCTATATTCATTAAAAAAGAAGGGTAAGTTCTTAAATTAAGGATATAAATACTCACTATAAATCTATTGATGGAATCTCAGCCAATAATCTACATTCTGTGTAAATTTCAACAGATTAAGGCAAAACACGTCAATTACCCGAAACATACTCTTGTAACACTCGCTGGAACGTCTAATTTATTTACATCCGCAGCCGTAAGTACTAATAGAACGTTATTCTTCGAATACACGCAGAATACGCAAAAGTGTTAATAATAAAACAAAGAATAACCATAATACAAGAATAATTTCCATGCCAACTTTATTCCTGGCTACCCTCGGGTCTCTTCTTCCTAGCCTTCCCTCCACTGCTGGATGTAGGCCTCTTCCATCTGTCTCCACTTCTCTCTATTCTGAGCCGCTTCAACCCATTTTTTACCGGCGACCGCAACAATATCGTCGGCCCATCTCTTTTGTGGCCGACCGACTCCCCTTTTGCTTTCCCATGGTCTCCACTTTAAGACTCTGGGAGTCCATCTCGAGATTGGCTGTCTGGCTACGTGTCCTGCCCATTGCCACTTCAATTTTGCAATCTGATCCATAATATCGGCGACTTTTGTTCGGCGTCTGATTTCTATGTTTGTAACTCTATCACGCAGACTTATGCCCAACATTTGTCGCTCCATGGATCGTTGCGCGCATTTCATTTTGTGGATAGTATTCATGGTCAGGGACATTGTTTCTAGACCATATGTCATCACAGGCAGGATGCACGCTTCATAGACTTTTCTTTTTAAATTAATGGGGATATCCTTATTTCTCATTATATGATTGAGCTTTCCGAAGGCTGCCCAACCAAGTCCGATTCTTCTGGGTATTTCTGCTACCTGATTTTCTTTTCCCATTTTTAACTTATGTCCGAGGTAGATGTATTCTTCAACAGATTCAATCGTTTTGTCGTTGACTGACCCTCGGGTATAAAGAAGTAATAGCGACGTGTACTGAGACTAACAACCACTGAACTCTTCATATTTTAACGCTTAACATTCAAAAACTTGCAAGAAGTCCGAGCGGTCAAGAATCTTCGGAAATATTCGTACCGATTCGTACATACTCGCGATATTACGCACACGAACTTTCTCGAAGGTCCAATCGGGTTCGTCCAATAAATGCGAGATTGCCATTATTCTGCGGTATACTTATGACACGGTACAGGGATGATTATAAGAGATGTATGCAGTAATAACAAACTATTCCCGTCATATCGGTGTTATTACGTAGTTTCTATTAGTACCACTGCTGACGTATAAAAAAGTAAGTTGCTTTTGTTTTAGATAGCGAGTTGGCTGAAAATAAATTGCTATTAATAAAACCCAAAATAGGTATATGAAACAACGGTAAAATAATATATTTCCGCTTGAGTTAACTAGTTTTGATCAAAGTTATCGTGCGAGAGAGATGGTTAACAATTTAGTTTCGCAACTATTATTATCATAAAATAAAAGTTAACCTGTTGTAGTAGAGTTGGTTTATTTAAAAGCATCGGTTCAATGTTTCTAAATATATAACAATAATAAAGAACTCGACTTTTAAAGAAACAACTTTGTTTTTTTTTTGTTTTCTTATATGAATTAAGAAATGGAACGTAAATTTAACAGTAGAAAACTTTACTTCATTCGACTATTAAGCGAATAAAAGAAAAAAAAGGGGAAAACAAAAGAAATACGATTGAAACAAAAGACAAAAGGTTGTGAATAAATAATGCTCCAATCGGGGGATGTATCAAGAATAGAATGCGTGTGTTTCAAGTTGGCAAACACTTCAAATAGAATTTGTTTGCGGATCGATTTCGGTAAATACAAACCATGGAACATCAGACAAAGATCCTTTTATCATCCAACGCTTGCGTCATACTCTTTTTCTTTTTAAGCACCTACCCATATTTATTATTCAGTCACTGAATCTGAATAGGTAAATAAATTCTAGCACGTGAGAAAAATGGTATGAAGAATTATTCTTTTTAGAAGAAAATAAATAGAAACGATTGTTTTTGGTGAGCATGCTTGAAACCACACAGACCAACCCTGAAATAAATTGAGGAATCTGAAAGGGAAGTGCAAGAATTTCTGTTATACATATTATTATGTTAACTTTCGCAAGATTTCATTCTGGTCACATTCAGAGATGAAATCTCTACGAAGAATGTGTGGAAAAATTTTATGGGATATGGAAAGGAATATGGTAAGGAAGTAAGTGTTGTGACAAAGATGAAAGTCAATAAGTCGAGGTGGTTTGACCATGTGAAAAGAATGTATGCAAACAGAATGACCAAAAAGAATTCATGAGGCTGAAAACAAAGGTGTAAAAAAGCGTGGTTCGACCGAGAATGACGTAGATCGAACACATCGATTCCGTTCAAAGGAAGGCCAGTTAGAGAAATAGGACAGGGTGTATGAGAAATAATGTCATGTCGGTGGAAAAAGCGAAATAAGTATATTATCAAGATCGCAGATAGTAACTGGAAGGGTAATTTTGGCGAATAGACCAGCTTCAGAACAGTGTTTCAGCAGAAAAACGATTGAGAAGATAAATTCATTTTCTTAGAAGAACCCGCTTTCTTAATATTATGTAGGTAGGTACCTATTCGTATTAGTAGCCAAGTTCCCTTCTTCTTTAAAAAACACTTACAACAGACAAATCTGTTAAATCATTCAAATTTTCTCCCATTAACTGTTCACACAAATTAATTTTTCTTCCAGAGAAAATCAATCAAAGCGTATTGCAATGTTTTTAAACATTCTTCTAAATAACAAAGTGTGTATTTTTCTATAAACGGTTTTTATTATGAATTGAATTGGAACTTAAGACAGTTTTATGATAAAAAGAAGAAGAAAATGAATAATAAATCTGTAACATAAAAGAAAGTAAGGTTAATGAGAACCCGTCAGATCGGCTGATTTTTTTAACGATGCTTGGTTCATTGGATTCTACTACACTCCGGATAGCAGAATAACTAACAAAAATCGAAAAAGGGATAGAAAAGAGTATTAATATTAAAATTAGTATGGAATGGATTTACTGACAACAACGCCATCTGTGAAAAATTCCACAACACAATTTTTATTTACTTGGATTACTGGATTTATTGCATAAAATTGTGTTGAAAAAAAATTGTTTTCAAATCAAATCCTCGAGCATTTCTGTTCGTTTTTTTTATCCAATAAAAAAAAGAAATCTGATATTCTTTTGAAGATTTGCCTCGCTTTTTTTTCGATAAAAAAAATAGGCTAAGCGGCTTTGCACAAGAAGCTCGGCTCAGCTCAGCCCCACACCGCACGAGGATTAAAAGATCTAGCCTTAAAGCTTTGTTGAACCCGAAATATGTTTCAGATGCTTCTAATTTTCTCTATTATTCGCGAATATTTCGCGAATTCCTTTGCTACGAAACTTTTCTTATCTCTATATATAAAAATTGAGTATTTTTTTTCATGGCCATCCCATCACACGTGATCGCTTGGACTAATTTCACTAATTCTATTTTTCTCGGGTTTGCGTGGTTAAGAAAATGTTCCTATTTATGAACGAAAATCATCATATAGATAAAAATAAATCATCGATATAGACTTAGTGCAATATTTAGGCTATTGACAATGATGGTTTATAAAACATTTCCTCATACTCAACTCATATTTTTTATTTTTGGCGTTTAGTGCGTATTTTATTTCCACTAACAAAAATGATAGAATGATTCGATCGTTTAACGATGGAAATATTTATGGAAATATTTCGAAACTCGAAAACGGAAATATCGAAACGATCTTCGAAAACTTTTACTTATACTACTGTACCACGTTGATGAATGTGGACAATTTGATATTTCTCCAGTAACATTTGGATTTATGTAGGATCCTCTGTTCAAGTACCACATATTTCTTCGACAAACGGGATCTTTATTGTTCTTTACAATAGATCCCGCGAATACCTACCTGTCAAAGCAAGTATCGAGACGAATAATATTATGTTGTTGTATTACCTTTGTCATATTAGTTAGAAGTGAGTTTTACGTTTTGAGGAAACTCAAAAATATTAGAAGATGCTTGTCAGTGGAAGGAGCAAAAACATTGATGAACGCATTCATATTGAGTAAGCTCGATTACTGCAATAGCATTCTTATTAATCTACCACATTTTCAATATCTCAGACTACAATCCATCCTCAATGCGGCGGCTCGTTTCATTTACAATATTCATCTCTCTGAACATATCTCACCTACTCTAAAGTCACTTCACTGGCTAAAAAGTCCTGAAAGGGTAGAATTTAAAGCCTGTCTCCTAGTCTTCAAAGCACTAAATCTCATGGCTCCAGAGTATCTCTCTGAAATGTGTAAACTTCAACCGTTGACCCACAGGAAATCAACCCTCAGATCAGCTTCAGATGCTACCACTCTCCTCGTAACAACCAACTGCAATGCAAAGCCTGCGTATTCCCACATAGCTTTTAGTATTACATCTTCAGAAATGTGGAATAAACTTCCTGCCTCCGTGAGAGAAGCTCCAACCATCTCCAGGTTCAAGACTTCTCTTAAGACTCATCTCTTTGGGAAATCATATCCAGACACAAAGCACTAACTCCATCCATTATAAAAGCGCCCTTGAGGTGGTGTTACACCACAAAACGGCGCTATATAAATCATCTTATATTATTATTATACAATACAATACAATTCTCCCTTTTACACCACACTCAGGGGCATAGGGAGGCAACAAGAGCTCTCCATTGCGCTCAATCTTGCGCAATGTTTATGACCTCCTCCCACACCATGTCCATGTCCCTCAGCTCTGCTTCGAAGGAGCGGAACACAGTGTGAGAGGGTCTTCCTCGTCTTCGGGACCCTGATGGGAGGAAGAACAGCGCCATCCTCTATTATCTAGCTATTATATGTATGAAAAATATTTCAGACTCGAAACATATAGGATATACCTACCTAGCAGCAAAAGAAAGCGTTGGTTATGTTCTGTAGGTGTAATGTCTTTCTGTTGTAAGTTTATAACGTAAAAAAGGATAACAGGAAGACGGTTTTTTTTAAATAATAAATTTACGTTCGCTTTTAATTTCAAAATGGACATTTTTAATTTTTTGTCTATGCCCGCGGCGTTCTGAGATAAAGAGAAATGGGTAGGTACCTAGATAAAAAAAAACACATTAATTCTCATTTACCCGGACTAATCTCTGTTAAATGAGTAAAAAGTGTGTCCGCCCTTTGTAGGGACATAATTTAGAAATATGCTTCAACTTTGACCATTTTTATCCCCGCGCTAGTTTTATAATCTGGCGGGTTTATCCGCGTGAAAGCACTCGAGGAACAGAAAGGGTCCGAAAAGAGATTAGGTACATCAAGTGAGCCGGTACTCACTGAACACTTTTAACCTTAAGGCTTCCTCCGTAAAATCATTGAATAATATGTACTTCATACTAGAAACGGCGTCTCCTCATAAAATTAGACTATGAAAAGAAAGAATATTGCCGAATCACTCGAAAACGAGTGCAGAGCTAAAAAAAAAAAAAAAAGAATATGTAACAATTAATGACTCTAACAATTCATAAAATTTTCGATTTTTAAATGGAACAAACCATTTTGTGCTTACGACCGACTTCTACTGTTATTTCAAAGGCTGGCTTAGAGTGATTACTTTACGTTAACAACGTTCGCCATTAGGTGGTAATATTTAAGTCTCCGAAACTCCTAATCATGAGAATTCTCAACATGTCGAAAAATCTCATGTATCTAACAAGTAGATATTTAATAATCAATGAAATATAGAGATAAAAGTTGGAAATTATTGAGAACAAGAGAGCAACCAAATTTAAAGACTGCGACTGCTTTCATGTATTTGGCGCCAGGATATAACTATATCTGAAAAGAAAGCCTTTTCTTATAATGCAACACCACGATATGTGATTGATAAAATCTCGTTCCATTTTCAAATACCTATATTTTTTCTGGGATTTTTTTTATTTTACTTAGAATCTTTTCTAGATAAGATCTTAAGATGGTGGCAAACACGTACGATTCATAAGTTTATCTATTGGTGTCGATTGCTTCATTAGATTGTAGAATAGTTGTTGTTAATACAGATTCATCATCGAACTTTGGAAAACTAACCCAAACCGGTGCATTACCTAAGATAATGAAAATGCAAACTCACATACCCCTCATCAAATAATTCAATATTTGAAGGAGAGAAACATAAAAATTCTTGCATATACATCCTGCATAGTCATGACCTAATCAATCAATCAAAACTCCCTGTCTGACTCCATTCAGGGATATTGGGAGACAACAGGAGCCCTCCACCACGCCCAATTTTGTGCGACATCAATTACCTGCTCCCACACCATTTCCAAATCCCTCAGATCTGCTTCGAAGGAGCGGAACACAGTATTGGAGGGTATCCCTTGTCTTCGAGGCCCTGATGAGAGGAAAAACAGCGCTCTCCTCAGCCAACTGTCATTCTTCCTTCCATCCTTCACAAATGCCTCAGCTAGTTACATCTCCACTACAAATCTGTGACAGTGATGGGCCTGCGACAGTTACGTCTAGTGTAGGTACAATTCGAATAAACATAATAAATTAATATGCCCTACATTATTAATTTTTTTGTTCCAAATGTCGATTCTAGTACGTATTGCGTTATAATTCAATGCATTATACACGAGTTTTCCAACAATTCAGTATGGTTATCTTAATAAAACTAAAATGAAAGAATTAATAATTTATTTCACATACTTTTAAACTTTTTTAACTTCTACGAAATGAGGACTTAATAGCCTGAAGAAAAAGACGCTCGGTCTTCGAAAACCGATTAGCTTTATAATAAAATTGTGGAAAAAAAACTAAAAATTTTGTTATTACTTATGTCATGTTTCGCATGACGACATCATCCACCAATAGCGTTTCTCCGTGATGTCGACACACGGAATGCCGCGCAACTATCAGTCACAATCAAGTCTTCATAGAGTCAACACAGAACACGCACCATTCGTCTCGCGCGCATTAATATCTTCTTCATCCTCTATAACATGTTACTTCTACAACAAAACCTGTGCACATTCACTCTACAAACACCTAATCCCCAAAAGTTCCACCAAATATTTATGGTCGAAAATATAAACTACTATAGCAGTCTGTCCCTGCTTCGCACGGGTAGGTACATAGGTATTTAAAAAATCTTTATAGATCCCTAACTTTATCAAAAGGCTATGTTTATCTGGAATAATGTAGCATTCTAATGGTCCCCTCCCGTCCGGCTCGTACCCCAGTGACGCCTATATCTCTGCCGCATTTCAAATATTTTTTTTTTTAATAAATCAACACTTATTGTGGCATTATTATAATAGTTAGACGTATGCTATCTATAATTATGTCTTCTACAAAGTTGTTATACATTATTTTTTTCTATCATCAATAGTTTTCACAGCGCACGCGATGTAAAGAATATTTTAGGTAATTTTTTTACACCATGTGTTACATTATTGGAGTTTTACTAAGGATCCCAAATATTTTTGAAAATTCAATATTGCCTATGTTCACCGGAGATAGTGTAGCTTCCCAAAAGTGAAAGAATTTTTGAAATCGGTTCAGTAGTTATAAATAATTAAAAATATAATATTTTTAAGCATGCAAAAAATCAAGAACCCTACTATCTAGAAATAGTTCCCAGGCGAGGGAATCAAAAATACGCCGAAATGAAGAATCTTCATCTATGCTTCTATCTTAAAATATTCCTCGACAACCAACGGTTAGAATTTAAAAATATTTACCAAGCGTTTTTAACATTGAAACGCTTCTTTAGGAAAAAAAAAAAAAAAGTTTGATACTTATTCGGCAAATAATATCAAAAACTTCTACGCCTCTTTGGTTATATTCATTACATGACAATCGAAGAATATTTTTTGAAATTTGAAATAAAATAATATGTTTGTTCTTGTTAGATACAGTTAAGTACTCAAATTATGAAATGGCGTTTCAATTTTTTTTTTAAAATAAATAAACACTTATTGTGGCATAACTATAATAGTTAGACATATGCTGTCGCGACATTTTTTGTAAATAATGATCTCATCTACAAAATCGTATTACATTATTTTACTCTATCTTCAATAGTTTTCGCAGCGTACGCGATGTAAAGAATATTTTAGGTAATTTTTGCACCTTATTGGAGTTTTAGTAAGGATCAAAGGCTATATGAAAATAAAATATAGCCTATGTTCAGCGGGGAGAGTGTAGCTTCCCAACAGTGAAAGAATTTTTCAAATCGGTTCAGTAGTTTCGGAGCCTATTCCCGTCAAACAAACAATCAATCAAAACTTTCCTCTTTATAATAGTAGTGTAGATTTCACTATAGATTATCACATTATGGAATCATATATGTATTGTACTCTAACCACCTTAAATTTTGACACCTCAAAAATCATATTACAAGAGTGAAAGGTCTTTGAAGGTCCCAAAAGAGTTTTTACCCTTTTATTAGTAGGTCAGTAGACAGTGTAGACACCCCATCGCTTAGAGCTTTCTTTTGTAAGAATCTGCGTGTAATCCTGAGTAAGGTGCTTCGAAACGAGCCTTTTGTCGTAGCTGTGAGTGGGAACACAGCCTCCCCCACCCCAAAATGCCTTTCCTCACCACATCAGAACCTTATTTCCTTTCACAAAGGGAACATTAACACAATTTCTTCGCTTGTTACTCTAACCAACCGAGATCGCAATTACATAAGCCATATGGCTATAACATGTTAAAGAAAACAGTAGCACATACAAATATTCGCAATAATATCTTCTTGAAAAATGTGTAAAGTTTCACATCGTTGTTGATTTGGACCAAAGAGCCAATTAAATTTTCACTTATTTACAGTATCACACTTCTCTTTTGACTCTCCATTTAATCTGACAAAACCAAATTCAATCCATATTGTAAGAATGTGACACTTAGATTTTGGGAAATTAGAATAATAATAGTTTCACGTAGGTCTATTTTGAATTGTTTAACGAAAAAATGGTATAAATAAGGATTTATACAAGTAATTTTAGTATACAACGTATAGGTACACCGTTGACATTAAAATCGGGATTAAATTTCAAGCGAAGCCCCCAAGGTATCTGCTCAGTCTGTTCCTAAACATATTTAAACGACGTCGTCTCCATAGCACCCTTTATCAGTGAATTCCATTGTTTAACCACTTTGTCAAACAGTGCTTCATTTTGTTTTCGAAAAGGGTGTTGCTGACAGTTTCATGTTGTGCCAACGCTGGTTCTTGTTTCCATTGAATGTGAAAAAAGACGGGATGTCTGGACAGATCTAATTCTTCCAATAGTTTTGGTGGCTCACCAACGCAACGCATCATCCGTCAGTGTGTACATTAGGCTGGAGCACGGATGTATGAAAAAAAAATTTTTTTAAGATTCAGAGTTCTAATAGGGGGGGATTTGTGCCTTATGTTAAAGTTACAATTTGTGGAGTTTTTCATTTCATTTGATTAACATCTTCAGCCTCCGCAGTGAGCCCAAAAATTGAAAATTAAGTTAAAAAAGTTGAATGTTTATAATTGTGATTAATTTAGTGGTAAATAGGTGTTAAATGATAAACAATAATATATAAATCAGATTTATTTTATTAAGGCATTGCTTTAAAAAAGAATTGAAATAAACTTGAAAAATTATACATTTATTATTTAGGTTTAAAATCCTTTTTAGATTCAAATTTCGGCATTTTGTTCCGCGATTCCAGCTTGGCATTTATTGCACCCAATCGCGACTTTCTAGTGCACTGAGTAATGGAGGCTTCTGTTGTCATCTTTACAGCTCTTTCAACTGCTTGAGTATGGCAGGGAAGCCTTATAAAAAACAGTTCGCATTCACCACCACTTTCGACGATATTGTGAATTTCCTCGTCTGATAAGTTTTTCAAAATCGGTGGTTCGGTTAAGTTTTCTTGCCAATTTATTAAATCAATGTATGTAGAAGCATTGAAATCTATCAATGGCACTTGAAACTGTCTAGGTGTTGAAGGTTCAGCAATACTGCGTGCCTTTAGTATGCGGCGGGCTGCCAGCTCTCTGATATGTTTTTTATCATCTGTTATCATCGCAAGTAGAATTCCTTCAGGATGCGCAAAGTAGCCGTTTCTTTGGATAACAGGATCTATAATTTTTTTTAGAGTTTCTGGAAGGTACCTGGAGGCCTTAATAATGTTGAACAGATGACGCGTGCCATCTTTGCATGATGGTTTATTTTTAATTCGGAACCAAGAAGGTGCGTAAACTTTCACCACAAAAGTAGCCAGAGTTTTCAAATTTTCAGATGGTTCTTCCGTTGATACATACAAACGTAGTATTCGGTTAGCACGCGTGATCCAACGGGCATGTGATAGTTTTCCTGGAGATTTATTACTTAGGTCTTCTGGAAATTCACCTGAAATTACCGCCGAGACAATTTTATACAAGTACTGTTGGTCTGTACTCAGGTCTTTGGCAATTTCTGGTAGTATTTGACCTTCGAGGCGTTCAAATTTTTTAACAGGAAGCTTTTCACAGGTTTCCAGTGATTTTCCCAGAGGACCAATATAAGATTTAGGACCCGAAGTACACCCATCGAGATGAAGAAACAGATGTCTCAAAGGCAATTCGTTCATGTGGAGCAAACAAATTATCCACTGAAGTGGTTTTTGTAGCCTTTCTTCAAGCAGTCTTATTATTCCAGCATATTTTCCAGTATTAACATTCGTACCATCACAACCAATTGCCATAATTCTATCTTGGGAAACTTCTTTATGTAACAGAAACCCTGTTATCGCGGATTCTATTCCTTTTGCCGTACCAGCATCAGGTACCACGTATCCCATGTAAATGGATCCTGGCTCTTGAATCAATGAGATATGTTCCTCCACAACCATAGTCCTGTAGAATTTACCGCCCTTTTTAACGATTTTCAAAGTTTTGTCTTTTTTTCCGTCAAAGTATAACGCCAAGAGCTCTTTAACTGTTGCACTTTCCATTATTTTTTCTCTAGTTTTAGTTCTCTCTCTTCGCAACTTGTGACGATCAATTACCTCAACATTAGACCCAATGTCGAACAAAACAGATGATGCTATTGCTGCTGCTGCTGTATCAGATACTCCATACCTATCGCATGTCTTCGATAACGTAGGAAAATTCTGTTTAGATTTTTTCATTTTATTTTCAATAACGCCTTTGACCGTGGAGCATTCTGATTTTTCCGACTCTGATGAAGAAGAAGAAGTACTAATATTTAAATCAGCTAACGTGGAAGTGCTAAAGGATGTGTTTCGGCGATTCTCTCGTTTATGTTTCCTTTTTAAAGTCTTTTGCATTTTTTTTGTTGCAGTTACGTCGATTCCGCTGATAACCATTACCCGAGACGTTCTTTGATCGTTCAAAAAAGTTTGCTCTCGTTTAGGAACCTTCTTATCCTTAGGACAGATACATTGAGTGAAATCTTTGCACTTGCATGTTGAAATATCAAAAAGTATCTTACTGCTTTGCTACTATTTAATTTATCCGGGGAGAGCCTCTTGATAGACTTGAGAACATTTTTACACTTTAAATGGTATGATTTCAACATTTGAACGATCCTTGTTGTTGTCACTGTTGGAATAGATGCAGTTTGCCATATATTTTGAATTTTTGAAGTTACCTTATCTGCTATCTCGCTAAAAATTGGTTCCTTTACAGTTTCTAATTGCAATTTCAGTTGATGTCTCGTCCACTCATAGTACTTCATTACATCTTCCTAAGTAGGTAAAACGTTCTCTTTCATCTCACAAACATCACCAAATAGTAGAGGGCATTTGAATACACTCCGAGTTCTTTGCATAGTTGCCACGATAGAAGATCGAACGTATTTATTAAAGGATAAACGTCGCGTGCGACCGACCCGAACTGAGAACATCAGAGCACTGACGACGCGAGAAGTGCAAGGATCACCTCCTTGGCTTCCTCCCCCCCCCCCCTTATAAAACACAAATTTAAAGTTCTTTTTATTTTGTTTCTAATCTATATTGTTCCAAGTAAACTTTCTTCATAAAAGTTGGCACCTATGTTTATTAAAAAAAATCGTACATAAACATGACTTCCAATTAGAGCGTAAACCAACTATTTTCATAACTTCAATGCCGTTGCGGAGGCAGTTACCCTAAACCAAATAGAATAATATTTTACATGGCTTAAATTAAACCTAAAAGGCACCAAATTTTGACTATTACATAACCGTCCAGTGAAGAAAAAAAAATCGATCCACCCTAGTGTACATGTACAAGTCCTGCAGTCCCTATTCGTACAGATATATGTAAGCCCGATCGCTTCTCAAGTTTTCAAAAACTGTCATGATAGAAAAATAAAAAAATCCAATACTTTGTCATCAAATTCGGGTTTAGTGCGAACACTTATAACTCGAAATCGGCTAAACAAATTCTTCGAATGTTTGATTTGTTAGATTCTTCTACGCTCCGGATAACAGAATAAGTATTAAAAAATTGAAAAATACATAAGAAATAAGATATTTAAATAATATTAAAGTTAGTATGGAATGGATTTCCTGCGACACTATCTATAAAAATTTTATAACAAAAAAATTATTGTTTACCTGACAACCATTGACATTAAAAATATTGGTGCTCAGATTTTTTGTGGAATTTTTTCGTAGCTTTTAGAAATAATAATTATTTTTCATTAAAACATATTTAATCGTATTTTTATATAAATTAGGAATTAAAATCAATATCAAAGTAAGGACTACAGGACAAGGTCTGTCGGTAAAGTTAGTAGAAAATAGTTTCTAAAAATATTTGCACGCAGCAAAATAAAGAATATATTTTTTCCAACTCAACTATAATTATCGCAAACCAGATTTTACGGGATCATAACAGAATTGAACCGATTGGGAAATTCGTAACTGGAAATTCTAGGTAAGAAGATGTAAAATAGGGAAAGATGTGGAGAGTTTCTGGCAGCAGTGGAATTCGTTTAGAGCAATAGACTCAAGAGGCGCTCCACGAGTCTCGGGTTAAGGATTTAGGAGAGGATGCGCTGGTGCAAAATAGTGCTATATTGAAAAATGAAAATTAAATCACTAGGTGAAAATTTGTTGAATGAAAAAGATTTCAACGTAGATGACGTCATCTGTTGATGTCGAGAGATTAGCATCAAAGAATTGGACTTAATTGAGGGACAAAAGATAAACAATTAAAAATGTTTTTTTTTTAATGAATGAACAGGGGTGAACACAAATACACTTTTGACATCTTTAACACTAAGCACATGCTTGTGTCGTGAAAGCGGAAATGGTCGACACGGCCGGGATTCGAACCCACGACGGCCGTACGAATCAGTGCGAAAGCCGGCGTCGTAACCGCTGGTCTAGCAACCACCTCACCACCGCCTAAACAGTCCTACGGTGAGTTTTAGAGCAAATGCTATAAAAAAGATGAATGATCAGATGTCAAAACTTGACTATAACGTTAAAAAACTCTCTTTACCTTAAGATAGCAATTTGGTATATTACCGTTGTCCGTTACCTTATATGACCCTTGCTCACATAAGAATTTGATGTGACAATAATTGAAATAAATAAATAAATAAATATTACATCCCTGTTCCATCTTTATTCCAACTGCCTCACGCATTAAATTGTAAATTATTGACAAAGAAATATTTGCCTACCTTCTCTTTCAGCAGTCTTTTTCCATCCACTGTTGTCCTAAGTTGAAAAGTCACAGGATGTGACTTCTTACTACGCTATCCAGGTTAGTCGGAATCAGATTGTTTCAAATTTTCCTTTCTTGTTTTTGTTATGGAGATTATAAATCCCATAAAGTTGACACAGTTATGCTGCCAATTTTCGGCCGCCAGAACCTCGTAAGTTATCTGGACTTAGTGACTATCGATTGTTATTAGTAGCTGTTTATCGGGGCAGGCACTATTTGCCATGAGCTCCATCTAACTGGCATATGGCTCCTTAGGCCAAGGTATCCTGTTATGCTGTTTCCTCGCTTGAAACACTGAGCTGCGATTTATCCATCACCCTTTATAATAATTTCATACAAAAAATATGTCCGCCGGTGGGTATAAAAAGCGCTATTTTAATATTCAGCAGTATTTTAAGGCTAACGTGCAATTTGGTTTATTAAATGTACCCAAATGTTGCCGGGAGAGGATCAGCTACACAGAACATTACTTCCATCCCTGGCCACTTTATTATTTGAATACCACGAGAATAAAAAGGGAAATAACAGCCACACATATACACACATCAGACGAATCGTAAAAATATAAAAACAAACATTAAGCACTTTAGCGTTGTAAAGTATAAATTATTTTAATAATTAATGGTTTATCCGTATAACACAAGGTGACCAACCGTTCTACTTTTGTGAGTCGAAGTCAGTAAAAAAATGTGCACTCGAGAGAATCTTATCGACTCCTGAATAATAAACATGAGCATCCCATGACGTTGGGACGAAACAGTGTATCCCTTTACACCCCACCCAGGAGCATACAAGGGCAGCAAGAGCACTCCATTGTGCTTGATTCGCGCGTTATCACAGGGCGGGCACTGAAGCCACCCCCCCCCCCTCCCCGATGGGGTCCAAGCGTCCAAGGCTTATTTCAAGCGCCTTTTCTGACTTTTCCGATTTCCTGCCTCTTGGCCCTGTCCTAGGTGGTCACATGATCGTGCAATTGCGATGATCGCATGAACGCGAACGCCCTGTCAAACATATAACAGTGTATGAACGTGTCCTAACTGGGCAGACGGACAGACGTAAATTCGATCGTCCGATGAGTTCCTTGTTTGAAATGATCGCGCGTCGCTTGTATTTATTTATTATATCATCCGCGGCGTTAACGTCTTTTATATGTCATTTATTTATTAAGAAAGTGAAAAAACAAAAATACTAACAATATCACACAAATCGAAAACAATCACACAATATAGATAGTTACAACAATAATAAAAATTAAAATTTATGATTTAACGCAATCGCACGATCGTACGATCATGCGACCAACTAGGACAGGGCCTTACAGGATGCTCGAAAAACCAGCAAAAAGAGCAGAGCAGGCCTAGCGTAAGAATCGTAAATGTCATTGAATTCACATACTTAGTGCCGGTATGGAAGTAAAATAACAGCTGAAAGAGATTATTTTAATTTATCTTGTGCTTTTATCTTAATATTTTTTTTGTCCTCATTTCCGTTGTAAAAAAATGGTCACCTCATTATACAGTTGCACAGTTTTAGAACGGAGTTTGCGGAAATATTAAGGAAAGGAATATACTAGAGAGGGTCGTTAGTCGGGGGTAGTTTTTAATTTGCTACAAATAGGGTCGAAAAGAAAATTAAAAAATGAAGAGATAAGTGTTTGCTAGAAAGAGAGAAAGAGCGCGGAAGAGGAGAGGAGAGCACTTGAAAAAAAAGAAAGAAAAGAAAATGTGTCCCAAGGGTTAACCTTTTTTATTTCTCTGTGCAAAATTAAAATTGCCTCTCTAGTGCGCACATTAACTATATACCTATTCTTAAATTGTGGGTTGTTCGCACAATGTTAGCAAAAATGCTTTTGTACACTAGCAGCTTTATGGTGCAAAAATTGCAAGAAATTATGCTTAAAGGATACCAAATGTATGCTTCCAAGTTTTTGGAACCATCCACCTGGGATACCTGGTGACCACCGCCTATGACTTCCGGCAAAATATTTATCATTACTTATTAATTTAACTGGTATTGATTGTCTTGAAAACCAAAGCTCGCTATATCATCCCATTGCATTAAATGGGAGATTCTTGGTGTGCGTTTAAACCAAGCGAACATATAGCCAAAATCAGAAATAGAGCAATCCCTCCTTATGGCTGACAGGGCGATGACAGATTAGAAAGAATGCTCCATCTCCAGTTATGGCTATATGCTTTTTTTTATAAAAATTAATCTGTGCATGCTCACGCAAAGTGAACACAAATACACTCCTTGACTCTTTCACAGTAAGCTACTGAAAGCTTGTGTCGTGAAAGAGGAAGATGGTCGGCACCTGGAATCGAACCACGACGTCCGCAGTACGAAAGCCGGCGTTTTAACCGCTGGGTCACCAACCACCTCGTTTGGTGTAAACGCCTCCTGCAATACATGCGCATTCATTTATGTTTAAACACATAAACGCTTATTCAAATGTACGACATGCACCAGTCTCAACCATCGAGATAGCTGTCTCTTTCACATAGATGAAAAGAGAGAGACAGCAATCGTGATGATCTCGCAAGTTCCCTATACAATATTTATTCATACGACACGATAGTTCTACTGAATGTCGCTTGCTAGTTGTATCAAAAATTTACAATCTAAAGGAGAAACTTTGCCATAGCAGTAAGGGTCTGAACACACGCGCGGTAACTTAACCAATGCAACGTATCAAGCTGCCATAGTACGCTGTGGTTCGTCACGAACCACAGCGTACTATGGCAGCTTGATACGTTGCATGCAACGCCGCATTAAGTAATTGAAGAATTTCTGGAGATTGAAGAATTTTTGTGCGGAGGAAACAAGGAAGCGGTTGGTGGAGTCTCTGATTCATCCCCTATTTGATTACGGTGATGTGTGCTACCTAGATATTTCAGTTGAGGCTTTGAATAAGCTTGAACGCCTTCAGAACACCTGTATTCGTTATATATATGGCTTAAAAAAATACGACCACGTTTCTGAGTTTCGCCAACGTCTGGGTTGGTAAACAATCGCACGGCGAAGGGATGATCACGTTCTCTGTCTTCTGTATAAGATTCTTTTTGATCCCTCCACTCCTCTGTACCTTAAAACCCTTAAATGCATATTGTCGTAAATTTAATACATTCTAAATATAATAAGAAATCTCTAATTCAGAAACTAATATACTGTTTATTCAAATTGTTACCGACAGTGTAGAAATTTTCTTTGTCTATGAGATTACTAGCGCCACCGTATGGCGTTATTTCAAATTAGTTTTGAACTGTCAAAAATTTCTTTAACCTGGTTTAGTGTAACTGCGTTAGTGCATTTTTTTAAATTGAAATTTTAGTGAAAAACTGAAGTGTGGTTTTATTGAAATAATTATATTTACAAAGAAGGTTAGTACTACATTCATTTCTGTAAAATATTCTGATATTTTTTTCAATAATCATTGTAATAATGCGATATTTGTATTTGTCGTAAATATACGACACTGTGTAATTACTTATATGAAAATGCCGTTCAATGCCATATATTCGAGGAATTCAACGTTATGTTTTATTTTCAGTTATTATGGCACATTCCAATTTCTTATCTGACAAAGAGTTGGAGAATTACTTAGAAAACATTTACGAGAGTGAAGATGGGATGGATTTTAGTGATGATGACAGTGATGTTGATCCAGAGTATCGTCCAGAAGTTCCATATATAGATGGAGATGATGTTATTCAATCTCAAATTCATGAGGATCAAGATCCACCCCTCATACAAAATGAATCCATTGAGCTGCAAACAACTGAAAAATCTGCCAAAAACGTTCCACTGAAATTACTGTGGAAGAAAGACAACTTGAATTTGTCTGAGGCAGATAAATTATTCAAAGGTGACGTTTCATTGCCAAACGAGGTTCTAGACTTAGAATCGCCATATCAATTTTTCAATTTCTTTTTTACTGACAAAATTGTGGAAGAGATCGTACAACAAACCAATCTGTATTCGTTGGAAAAAGATCCATCAAAATCTGTTTCCGTATCGAATATCGAAATTAGACAATTCATAGGAATACTTATTTTCACTTCTGTTTTCAAATATCCCTCAACAAGATCATACTGGTCAAATGAATATCCTTTTTTGCATATAAAAGATACTATGACTTTGAACAGGTTTGAAAAAATTCGTCAATTTCTACATTTTAATTATAATTCAACACTTCTTCCTAAAACAGACCTCAACCATGATCGGTTGCACAAAATTCGACCAATATATGATAGCTTGAATATGCAATTCTCTAAAATCCCGATGGAGACGAGATTGTGCGTGGATGAGCAAATGTGTTCAACAAAAATACGTCACTACATGAAGCAGTATTTGCCAAAAAAGCCACACAAATGGGGATTTAAATTCTTTGTTCTTTGCGATATCTCGGGTTTCGCCTATAAATTCGAGATATATTCTGGACAGGAAAATGATCCAAAGTACAGGTTTTCCAATGAACCTGACCTCGGTGCTAGTGCCAATGTAGTAGTCAGATTATCCAGAGGCATTCCCAGGTATGTGAACCACGTGCTTTACTTTGATAATTTTTATACAAGTGTGCCGTTGATCACGTACTTGGCAAAAAACGGCGTGTATAGTCTTGGTACCACCACAAGACGTAGAATACCTTGTTGTAAATTACCGACAGAGGATGAGATGAAAAAGGCAATGAGAGGCTGTAGTGAAGAGTACACAACAACACATGATGGTGTCGATATAACATCAGTGATATGGAAAGATAATAAGCTGGTCCATTTAATGTCTTCGTATGTTGGTACCTCTCCAATGGGTAATATCAACAGGTTTGATAAAAAAATCAAACAAAATATTACCATCGAATGCCCACAAATTATCAAAGATTACAACTCCCATATGGGAGGTGTGGATCTAATGGATTCTCATATCGGAAGGTACAAAATCGGAATGAAGAGCAGAAAATGGTATCTGCGTCTTATATATCACATGATAGATATTACAGTAATCAATTCGTGGTTACTTTATAAAAGAGTTAAAAAAAATAAAAATGAGAAAGATATTATGAAATTGTCGAAGTTTCGATCAGATTTGGCGTCAACATTGTGCAAATTACACGTAAATGGTGACAATAAGCGCGGAAGACCTTCATCCAGTAACCTAGAATATGAAATTCAGCACATTTCAAAGAAAGGCCGCACATCAACACGCCTAGGAAAAGACATAAGACGAGACAATATTGCACATTGGCCCACCTGGAGTGAATCTCAAATACGTTGCAAAATGCCAGGTTGCACCAAGCAATCCAAAGTTCTATGTGAAAAATGTGGCGTTGCATTATGCTTCACGAAGAACCAAAATTGTTTCAAATTATTTCATACTACGTAGAAAAATATTCATTTTCTGAAAATATTATTATTTATATATAATCCATAAATTAAAAATAGCAACTGAAACATTTTCATTTCACATTATTTAGAATTACATTGTCTTTAGATGTATTATTATAATATGTATACAATAATCTTTTTATATCCTGTATTGCACAATGTCGTAAATTTACGACAAACTATTTTTTAATAAAATTATACCTACATATATGAAAATTTTCCAAAAAATTTTTTTACTATTTTTCCCTTTATTAAATGCCCAAATTCTATTTAAAAATATTTTTTTTAGTTAAATACAAAAAATCATGCGTTTAAGGGTTTTAAGGAACGATTCACATTCTTGCACCTGCATGGACTCCCACTGAGGTCGGCGTCGAACAATCTTCTGGCTATCCCGCCACATAACTCTGGCTACTTTACGGACTCTTTCACGGTGCATGGATCGAGATTGTGGAATCAACTTCCACTGCAATGTCGCGTTTGTTCGTCCATCAACACATTCCGCAGGATCATTGCCGGCCGTTAGTCTTCATTGTAAGATGAGAAGCATCCCCACCTTCCTCCCTATTCCTCCCCAACATCTAGTCCATCCTATCCCTATCCTCATATTGTATTTATATGTTTATATTATATGTATATATTTTTATTTATTTATTTATTCTTAGACATATTTTTATTTTCTATTATAATTGTTTATTTTTTAGCACTTGATATCTATTGTTCTGTCAATCTTTTTTTTATGTACATATTTTAGAAAATAAATTAAAAGCAAAAAGCTTAAGTGCTTTTGTCGACTCCTTGAGTTGTTATTAAGGGATGGATTAAGCTAAATACTAGGTAACTGACATAGGTTTTAAGGGCTTAACTCCAAGCTGAAGATTCTTATTATGGACTGTAAGTTTATTAATCTGTCAGCTTATAATGAAGAGCTTGATGTTCGCAGCGAAGAGCGATTACAACTAATCTAGCCAGGGTCATCTCCGAAATAGCTCGTAATTGTTGTAGTGAGTAAAAACTCCCATAAAAAAAACTAATCATATTATGTGAATGATATATATGTCATAAAAATAATCATGTTAAACAATTTGTTAAGATTTTTATTACAAGAAAATTATACCAAATATTAAATAAATAAATAAATGGCTAGGTAATCGTCCTGTAACTCCTAGACCAGTGACGCATTTGACAAGTGGAAAAGCTATAAAAAAAAAACTATTTTATTTTCTATTTTCTTCGCAATTGCGTCAGATATTCACACCGTTAAAATATCTCTGAACTTAAACGAATACTTTATACAAAAATTATCCAAATCGGTCCAGCCGTCTTCGAATTTCTGCTAGACAAATTCACAGCTAATAATTTTTATTTATAAGATTACAGACAGTCGATGGCCACAAACGTAAGCGTCACTTGCTTTGCGTATCGTGTGGTTTTTCTTCGTAATCAATTTAAAAATAATGTCTCTAAGAGTCGTATCGTGCTTTTCAATAGTCTAACTAAAGCCTTCTCCAAGAAAAAGGGTATTTTGTATCCTTTATTATCTTACCAAAATGATTCGATAAAATGTGGTTTTAATGGAATCTATTCTTTCAACAACTTAAACGATAATGTAACGTATTTCATATGTGACTTATTTTCTACAACACCACCATCTCTTGGATTTTTTCAAAAGTTACGCAACGATAGAGGAAAAATTGTTTTTATCATAAACCCGTCAAACTTCATCTCGCATCCGAATCAACAATAATTTATAATTTATTGCATAATGCAATAGTTTTTGATAATAGAGGGATATGGTATGAAGAGAAGGGTTTTACGTAGTTTTTTTTTTTTTTAAATGAGATCATTTTTTTGATTTTCATTTTTTTTTCAATTTAACTGATATTGTAACTGCTGTAATCAATGACATTTTTTTATAATGTAATACTAATAATTTTTTATTTTCATTGTTTGCTAACGATAATAATGAAATCTCTCGCTTATAAAGTTCGAAGACGTCTGTAAAATTTGTTAGTATATTTTTTACATACATAACTGCTCAGTATGAAAATCGACTCGCTGTGTTTACCATCTCGACCTTCTGATCGCGTTATTTTAATGGAACAGGCGTTCACCCTGACAGGAGTTTGAAGATAGGTCAGGTCGCAGCCAAGCGGAATCCGCAAACACCGCGTTAGTGTGGCTGATCTCATAACGATTATACGTCAAGATGTCAAGCGAGAGTGACAGGGGCACTCAACCCTCGTAACCATCACCGACGCTTAGTTGGACCACCCTGACAATCATCGGTAAACGATCTTTTACAGCCTCGTAACTTATGACAACGTGGGTCTAAAGCAAAAGAAGTGGATCTCTCTTAGTTGGATGGATACATACTAACTATACTTACCTACTTTAATATTATATTTTATATTATTTCTTATTCATTTGTCAACATTTTATAAGTTGTTCTATTATCCGGAGCGGAGAAAAATTCAATAAATCAAACATCGAAAGAATCTGTTCGGCCGATCTCGAGTTATAATAAGTGTTCGTACTAACCTGACTTTCATTTATATTATAAGATTGAATGCAAATATCTCAGTTGTCAAAATAAGGACCTATAGGGATTCTACGAAATTGGTCATTCATATGGAAAAACATACAACAGCTAGAAGTGCAAAAAACGTACCTATCTAAAAAAAGCTGCTAACCTAGGGTAGCCCAAAACTCATAGTATATTATAACAGCCTCTTCGTGTAAAGCATATCTTTGCATAAAAATTCATAATTTTACGATTAAAATGAATTTATCCTTGGAATTATTATAGAAACTTTAAAATGATATCGACTATTGGAGCTTTTTATTATCTGCTTTAGAACTGCATATTCAATATTAATCGTAACTTTAAGGGGACCCACTGAAGTTACGGACCTCAAATTTAACGAGTATAAGACAAACCCGTATACCAATTTTTATGAAAATCGAAGAAAGATATTTTTTTTCTTTTTTAGCCCTTTTTCTAGTACAAGTGAAATTTTCTTTGGATACTTTAAGAGGGTTCCCCTGAAGGTACAGATCTCAACATTTTACTGACTCATCTACATCGAGGGGCTAACCGTTCTACCAAATTTCAATCAAAGCGGATAAGAATTACTATGAGTTACGGGTGCGCACACATTTTGTGTTCTTAAAAAACTTAAATAGAAAGAACCTACTCGTACTTAAATAAAATTCTAAAAAAAGGACTACGGGTAGATTTATTTTTGTACAAAACGTGTCGCTCTAATTGGTTGATCAAAGAATTCAATTTATCCTCGCGAACGGTCGGTTTATTTTAAAATAATTGACCATCAAAGAGAAAACTAGATTACCTCCTCATTAACCAACTGTAAAAAGAAGGAAACTCGGAAAATGATGAAACAATAAAGACATTTCCACAACTCCGGCGTGAATTCGTTGTGGAGATTTGCATACATAATGACTCATTATTCTGACTGTCTTTTTGATCAGGAGGCCCGGGGTGGGGGGAAGCAGGAAGGAAGGAAGGAAAGAGGAGGAGGATCCTTCACTTCTTCGCACATTATTTATTCAAATTATTATCTAATTTATGATAATAAGGAACAATTATTTTTAAAAGCGTTGCGCGTGAGAAATGTTTTGATTGTGAAATATTCAATGACGGTGTTTCTGAGATTTGTATCAAAATCAATTCGTAGAAATTGGATTTGTTGTGTTGTATGTAATTGTTGAATGATTATGAACTACCTACGTACTAAAAGCGACATTTTCTTATAAAATGGGGCAGTGAAAAAGATTTTGAATGGCTTTTAACTGTTGCAATAGTCTTTATTCCATCATACTAACTCATTCTCATAATATATGAAATTTAGGAAGATACCGACAACTTACACGACATGGTGGGTGGCGAGCCTCACCTCAACTCATATATAAAATTTAACTACATAGATACCGTCGATTTCACGACATGGTAGGTGGCGAGGCTCACCTCAGCTCAAATAAAAAATTTAGCTATTTAGATACCGACAACTTCACGACATAGTGGGTGGCGAGCCTCAGCTCAGCTCATATATAAAATTTAACTTCATAGATACCGAAATTTTTTCGACATGGTGGGTGGCGAGCCTCACCTCAGCTCATATATAAAATTTAACTACATAGATACCGACAATTTCACGACATGGTGGGTGGCGAGCCTCACCTGAGCTCATATATAAAATTAAGGTAGATACCGAAAACAACTAATTTTATTGATTATTACTTTCTCAATTTGAACGAACACTTAAAATAATGAGATGCAAAAAGACATTAGAAAGATAAAGAATAAACCAACTACAAACGAACAAAGTTAAAGTTATTGCCTATGGATTTCTATTTTTTTCTCTGTTTTTTCAGTTTGTATTTGGTTTTAGTTCAAGGAAGAAAGAAATATATGTAGGTATTTTAACATTTTTATGATCAACATTGACGTCATTGTTTTTTGGGCTCCATTGATTGACTATAATTTTTATTATTGTGTTAAATGTAGATATTTAATTTTATTGCTCTTCAACCTCCTCTCCAAGACAGGCATTGCCTAGTGGAGCGAGTCACTGAGTTGTATTTTTTTTTAATTAATTATTTAATTTAATTATAAAAATGGAACATTAGTAATGAATTTTTAGAGTCATTAGTTGTTAGATAGATCTTTCGGACCTACTGCGGTGGTTCCACCTTGTCCCCAAATATTCTTCTTAGTCACTTAAGTTTCAAAAGAGGAGGGTTTGTGCCTGGGTTTTGGTCCAATGCCAGGACTCGCACCTATATAGGAGAATGGTCAACAGACACGCATAATCGTAAGTTATCATTTGGTGATTTTTAAAATAATGTTGAAAATAACAGAAAAATAAATTTTGTAAAAAATCAGTGGCAGCGTAACTGGTTATGAAACAGGGGTGTAGGAGGTTCAATTTAACACGTAGCAAAACAATATTTTTTGCGGACAAGGGATTTGTCTCGCAACACAACATGTGACAAAAGTCTGAGAGTAACCGTATACGGTTGGAGTTCGTTGTCCCTCGAATATTTAGGATTCTGAAGAGAGTCACCCTGTTAAAAACAGTACACGAAAATAAATAATTATATTATGAAGTCGGTAGATACCTAATAATCAGGGTAATGAAAACGGATGTCTGAAGTTTGATCAAGATTCGGTCCAGGGCGTTTGGTTCATTTTTATAAAAACATCCTCAAGCAGTTTTGTGTTCACCAATAAGCAAAAATGTGCACAATTTCAGAATTTGTACAGGGTGGGGCAAAATAGACTCCCCTCCCTGTTTTTAAATAATGTTTCTACGACATTACCTTGATTCTCACCGGACCATTGCATGGCGTCGCTTCCCCCACCTAATGTTACTACTCCTACTCCGCTAACCCACCTGCGCGCTCTACAGTGAGTGTTTGTAACTAGGTAGTCCATTCTGCCCCATTCTGTATTATAAAGCCTTACGAAATAATATAAGTTAATGAAACTACCTACTTGTATATAAATGAATTTTGTTTCACTTTTCAGATATTGAGCAAAATATACTACATCTTTATCATAATACTAGGTTTCCTGACAGACGTTCTCCTGTGGTCCTAACTCCTAACTACGAATATTGAATTCTGATTGGTGATAAATAAATTGATGATAAATTAATTACATCTATATAATAATTCAGAAATGTTTGTCTGCTTTCTATCGTATATGGAAGCATCACGATCAAAATACAAATGCTACGTCAGATATTAATATGCCCAGGGCCGTACAAAATGCTGGAGAAGGTTCTTAAATACAATTTGCTGCATTAACTTTAATATATTTAGAGCTATTTAAAAAACTCTATTTTTTAAGGATCTTCATACAAATTTCTCAAAAAGACAGTAAGCCATCTTTTGGAAACAAAATTACTCATATTATTATAAACGTTGAATGGAATCTTCGTATTACGGTATGAAAATGTAATAAAATAATTGTGGATTGATTTGTTATACATATAAATGTTATTCAAATCTTATTATTTTAAATAAATAAAGATTTAATGAAAAAAAATGCAAAATGATTCCTCCATTTTGAAGTTTGACAGCTTATAGCACAAATCACCCTCTATGGGTGGAATGCCTAATTAATTATCACACATTAGAGGGTGTAGGGAATGTAGCTAAGATTCAAACCTCAGAGCTCTCTCTATGAAAACTTGCAAATTATGTCGGTAGGTTCGTATAATATTATGAGGTCGGTAAAACAAAAATTGTAAAAGTGTCATTCTTCTTTTTCTGTGCTTATGTCAGTTATAGAGGTCTGTTAAGCAATGGGAAGCTAGACTAGAACCTGTTTAATTACCTACCGATCAAGCCTGACAATCGGAATCAAAAACGCAAAGCAAGACGGGTATAAGCTAGTCTTACAATTAAACTATTACAAAGAATTCTATGCATAAGATGGAGTGGCACAGCGCGCCATGGAAAGATCAATGCTGGCTGGGTGTCTCAATACTAGATCGCAACAGGAATACCGAAATCCGAAGACGCACACGAGTCACAGACGTGGGAGATAAAATTGCTAAACTCAAATGGAGGTGGGCTGGTCATGTATCCCACAAGGATAACGGAAGGTGGAGTAGAAGAGTGAAGGACTGGAGACCAGAGACTTGCCGAAGAAATGTAGGAAGACAGCCGACGAGGTGGTGCAACGATATCGTGCGCGCCGTTGCGGCAGAGTGGATGGGGATGACCAGAGTCAGAGAGGAGTGGCGTGAACATGAGAAGGCCTATGTCTTGCAGTGAAATTACCTTTAACCCACGTAATTCCGATCGATTTCTACATCCGTTTTAAATCATATACTCGTATTTTCCATCCGCATTCTGTCAATCACACCAACTAACATTTTCAATATTGCGGTTATAAAACATAATAAGTGAAGTTTTCTTTAAAAACTTTGATTATGTGTAAACATAAAATATACACTTAAAACGGAATCTGTAAACATTTCGAAAAATAGGTACTTATATTATCTACAACTGTATATTGCTATCGTAGCAAATATATGTAAAGTGACACAATGCATACGTTCTACGCATTGTGAAAGGTGTGTGTATTGAAATGGAATCTTCGCAGCATTGCCTGGGACTCCCGGTACATCCACTCCTAGGAGATGCCACATACCCGCTACATCCCCGCCACCCACCGTAATCCCTTCCAGCACAATCGCAACACAGTATTTACATAAAACACAAATACATCTTCATCATTCCACAAGGCATATTATTACACAGAGCCCAGCTTCTGCGGGATGTTCTGTTCAGACCTTCCTTACAATGGTTCTATTCACACCCCGGGGCGTTCCTACCATGCAGAGACTGAATCCCGAAAATATTTTATTTTATTTTATTTATTTATTTTATTTATTTAGTTTTTTTTTTAATCAAACATAAGATGTATTAACTTTTAATATTATCTAAAATTTTCGAGGGAAATTTATTTTATTTTATGTACTTTATAAATTTAAAAAAAAACTCTGCGACTCCTTTTTATTTTTTTTTATATTTCAAGACAACGGATACATTTAAAAAACCTGGGAGCAACCCTTTACACTACTGGTGACCTCGGGGGTGATCTCCCGAGAATATCGGTATGGGAAGTAGCGGCTTTAACAACATGACCAAAATATGGAAAGCGTCGTCGTTTAGTGTCGAGAAAGAAATATGTTTAGTATGAGTCCTGGCACCTAACCAAAGCCCAGGAACAAAAATTTCATTTGAAAAAAAGTGCCTTAGAAGAGTGTTGGGTATAAGATGATACCAGAGCATCACGAACGACGCTGTACACTGACGCACCCAGATAAAACATTATAGATGCGAATAATATGCGGATAACTCTTGGATAATTTCTTCGTCTTATTCTGTAATAGTGGCACTTTTTTAAATTGATCAATTCATACACGTATGTTTTCTTAAAATTTATCTCTCTCGAAAGTAAGAAGATCTACCTATGTATCTAAAAATAAGAAAACTTTGTAAAAATGATATTTTAGTAATACAAATGCGTTGGTTTTGTAAGTTTTCCAACATTCCTTAAGAAATTCGAGCTATTGAAAGCGTTGCTTTATGATCGACCGCCCCAGAGCGTTGCGTGAGTTTGATTGGCGTGGAAGCTTAGGGAATATTCAAACAGGGGCTTCTGGAACAGGTGTGCCAACCTGGAGACATGTCGCATGAAGGGAGACAACGCTACGCAACCTCTGTCATTTCTGTCATGGCTGACAACATAATGTAGAAAATATGATATGGATCAACAATTATTTTCATTCTTGGAAGTTGGAATCTAACAGGTAAACTATATACCCTTATTCGTAACAAAAACGTGACCATACATACATCCCTCAAATTGGGCACGTTTCTAGTTGTTCAATATTATAGGTAGGTAATATTGAATATGTCAAGGTGTCACTTTCTGTAGTTAGCTGTCATTTTTGAATCCCTCCCGCAATGCACTTACAATAATATATCAGTAGGTACTAATACGGAATGCATAACTTAACGTGTACAAAAACAAGTGCTCCATTCCGCTGAACCAGGATTTCCATGGATACTGTAAGAATGGACAATTGTGCAGGTGCAGAAGAACAATAATTTTGTTGTTAGATTATTTCAAAGATGGCGTCGCATCATATTCGTTCCATACAAACTTAAATATCATATTTTATATTATTTCTTATCCATTTTTCAACTTTTTTTATTAGTTATTCTGTTATCCGGAGCGGAGAAGAATCCAATAAATCACACATGGGAAGAATCTGTTGAGCCAATCTCGAGTTATAAGTGTTCGCACCACTAACCCGACTTTAATTTATATTAGAGATAATCATAATTTTTCTATTTTTACTCAGCCATGTGAGCCATCATATATATTGAGGGTTAAAAGTATTAAAAACATATTTAACTAACTCTATCAAAGGACGCGTAGTATGAAGAAGAGAATATTTTAGTTTCCCGTGTCAGAAATCCACTCCGAGAACGAAACCCAATTGCATTATTTTCATCTCCCGTTAAATCAGACAACCCATTCCACCTCTCATTTGATTAAAATTATGAAAAGTATTTAGTTGACTTAAAATTTCTTATTTATTGATTATACATTATGCCAAGGGGTTGCTAATGAATCTAAACATTTAGGATGAGGCAACTTTAACAATCCACTATCACGGAATAGCCTATAACCAGATTGGTTTGTAAAATATAATTAACTCATCTCCATCCATCAATACCATCAATCGGGATTTCCATGGATATGATACACGCGAAAAGGAAAAATAATAAGACCAATTGAGCACAGACTCACCAAAATCACAAGACTCGCCATAAATTTTAGTCTAGAATAATTATTATTCACCTCCAGCTGACTCCATGTTCCCGGACACCCTGTATTCCCCTGTAAATATTTAGTTGGAGGCTCGAGTTTGAAGGCTTAGTGGGACTATACTCATTATGTACATTTGTCGTGCCTTAGCAAGGATCCCACGCGCCCTTGTCGCCGCACGTTCCAGGATTTCGTCGAAGAGGCTTTATTGTCGTGTCGGGCCAACTGTTGGCGTGCCTCGTCCAGCTCCCGGAACCCTTTGTCGGATCGCACGGGGAACATGACAAATGGTGAACAATATCTTCACGAGAAACAATAATAATTTATGTTTTAGGTCTTTAGTCTACTATTAGGTGTAAGCACGCCTATGCAATAAATCATTTATGTTCCAAATTCAATAAGGTATAATATAAATTTAGATTCACACAAATACCTCCCTCTACTGTCATTATAACTAATAGAATAGAATATCTTTTTATTAATCAGAATATTTACAACAACATAAAAACATGATTTATACAATACTTATCACAGTGAATTTTGTCACCTCACTAGACCTTAGGTCTGTATCGAGGTTGGCAATAGGTGATCATGAGAGAATATATACCTGAATATAAAATAGAGTCAAACATTACCAACCTAAGCAAACAAAATAATGGATCAGAATAATCAATACATGCGATCGAACAAATTCAGTCAATTTTCAAATATTTCACGCAATTTACACAAAACAAACCACAATTCACAAAGACAACACAATTACCAGGTGTAGAAAAAGATAGAAACAAGCATAATATATAATTAAATAAGCAAATAATATAGGTATGTTTTTAGGACTTGTCAAGCTTATCGCCAAGAACAGCCGACTCGCTTAATATAATAAAATTTTAATGATCGAATGATTCGATCGTTTCGTCAATGAAAAGAACACTACTTGTTTTATACTGCACAAATTATGGAGTGTTTATCACAAGTTATGTAGAAAGAAGATGTGGCAGACCAAGACTCACGATCAAGAGAGCTTACGATGAAGACCTTCGGAATACCGGCTTAAGTTGGAAGGACGCCCTGGATCTGGCCCAGGATAGAGATTCTTGGCGAGGCTTTGTGGCGACCATATGCTCGACCTAGAGAGCGAAAGAAGAAGAAGTATAAAATAAGTGTTTTTTACACGGTAAACACCAATAATATTAATTATAACTACCAAATCTACTTTTCTAAAATTGGTTGCTTTCAAATATTTTCACCACTTCCCAACAGATGTCTCTGCATTTAATTAATAATTTTTAACACTCAGACATATTTTAAGCGTATTTTTTTGTAAAAATGACACTAATGACATGGTCCGATCATATCGGTGCCGTCATAGAGGAGGGCCAAGTCAGGAGCAAAAGGAATAGAAGAGCATGTATGCGGAATGTTATGCGTTTGGAAGAAGCGAAAGAGGTTTGTTTGGATAGGAAAGAATGGAAGTCCCTACTCTCTGCCTACCCCCTTCAGGAAACGGCGTGATGTGAAAAAAAAAAACAATATTCATAGTAAGGACTACAGGACAACGTTTGTCAGGAAAGCTAGGGTCTTATAAAACTTAGATAAAAATTTCGCGCTGAAATAAAATAGGTAAATATTTAAATTTAGGGCACGGCTGAATGCCGAGTGTGAAATGTTTAAGAAAGGTGAGACGTTATTTCTCGGAATATTGAATGGATCTATTGATGTCAGGGAACGTAACGAGCTGGATGGAGACAGAAGGAAGGAGGAGGAAGAACAATGAGAGGGGGGGACAGTGGAAGAAGACGAACGGGGAGCACGTCAATCTGCCTGTCACCTGAGGGTACAACTTGATATTTCATTTCAGAGAGAGGGTAGTGCGTGTGACTTCTGTCTTTGGGACATTGGCGTAGTCCTCCGACTGAATGTGTGCCAAATGCCCTCGTCTTGGAAAATGAATTTGGGCTCATTCAAAGTGAACACTCTTGGCGAAAGGTGGTGTTGGGAAATAGGATGATTGTTGGCACTGAGGATTGAGCCCACGGTCTTCAGTACCAAAGATGACAACTGACCGCTAGGCTACCAACTCCTAATTTTCTTTTTCTTTTAGGCCCTGTTCTAATTGAAAATCATACACTGCTTTATTTATAAACTCCGATAAGTGGAAAAAATGGCTCAGCGATAGAAAATCATGCGATCAAGCGTCGTCGAGGTAGATTAACCCTTATAGCTTGATTGTGAGCTGATCTCTGTAGATTTTGTCCCGCCATGTTGGATTTTACGTCAACTGACAGTTGTTTCCAGTACACAAGAATGCTTTCTGTAATAAATACACTGTATTTAAGTTTTTTTCCCTTCCAATTATGTGCTCCCTTCATATTATTTAGGTCCATAGTAATTTGGTTTATCATTTTAATAATAGAAAAATTAACCAAATAAAGCAAAATATTGCACTCCCGTAATAATTCGAACCCATACAACCATGATGCACAAACAAATAAAGATAATGACGTTTTGAAGAAAAAGAACAAAATACTTTTTAAGTAGGTTCAAATATGAAATTTAGTACCTATAATAAACATAATAGAACTAAAGGTGTGGTATGATGTAATGCAACTTTATAATTTCTGAAATAAAAATCAGCTAGGTATATTTTGATAGAAAACAAATTATGTAAAAAATAAGGTAGGTACCTATTATATTATGTACATTAATAACTCGAAATGATTCAAATTAGACACAGCGCTCTCTGTAAACACTCACGTTGCCCAGCTATTTTTTTGTTTGTTTACAAAATTTTGTGCAAGTGTTATTTTCATACATAAAAGACGCGGATCAAATATTATGTTTTTATAAATAAAGTAAAAATTGATCGGTGTATCGGTGTAATCAACGATTTTTTTATAAATAAGACTGTAAAAATGTTCTCAGTGTGAACGGGCCGTCCGCGTTTGAAGATATGACGTGCCAACACTTTCTAATAAGGACACTCGCTCAAGGTCCCTATTTTGATATTCAGATTGAAATTTGTAACAATGGGATGTTTTTTTTTCCATTTTGTGCCACTAGAGGCGCCCTAGCTAACCCGGTCTATTGTCAAATTCACTGTTGCATTTACTTCTATTTGGAACGAGAATATGCGACGAAAAAATCTAAAAGGCGACAGGTAGCCACTTGGGTTACTTCCCTTTTAGCGAATTTTCACCTTTCGGATACTAAATGACCTTTTTTTAGTGAACTCCCACCTCTCTTCGGATACTAAAATTTTCGGAATGACCGCATACCAAATTTTCAGTTTGGCTACTTTGCGTTTGAAAAACGGCGTTGGCAGCACTGGTCAAATTAACGTTTATAACCTCAACCATATGTTTAGAATAATCATTGTACATTTCTTTTTACATACTATTACAAATAAAATAATTGTTATCTTATTTTATTTTTTATATACCTACCTAAATACAAATGAAAAATACCGTAACAGAAAACAAGAAGATACAGAACAGCACTGCAAACCACCCTTGAAGACAAATACATACCTTGTTAATTAATGTTAACTGTATTATTTTGTTTGTGTGTAGTGTAAAAGGACACACTATGGTTTACCTCCTAGAAAAAGCCACTTTTGCAATCATCAATAATTAAAACGTTAAATTGTTTAATTGACAAAACAAAAAAGAGAGGAGATATATTAGCATAATATTCATCAGTCAATGCTATATGGTATGTTTGACAGCTGTCATAATTTGACAATAGACCGGATTAGAAGCGCTGCCACCTAGTGTGTATTGTCGGAAGCTCCCCAGAAAACCTCCCATTCTACTTAGGCGTAGGTACCTATACTTAAAATAGGGGCTACTCGCGGTTTGATTGATAAGACGAGGAATGATAATATATATTAGAAAGGAAAGTGGAGTAAATGTTAAGGTATTGACTAGAATGAACGTGAAGTGAACGAATTGAGGTGGTTTTGGTATGTTGAAAGAAGGAATGAAGAAATAACGACAAACATGCTCTGTAAATTGATGTGGATCTAGATCAGCGATGCACATACCGCGGCCCGCAGCCAGTTTTTCTGGGGCCCGCCGACGAATTCAAATATTGAAAAATCAAAAGAATATTAATATACCTAATCAAATAATTTTGTACGTTTACCTCACTGCCGTGCCGAGGAGACGCCAGAATTGCGAACTTACGATCGGAACTATTCGGGTAGAACGCAGGCGCAGGTCCTGCATGGTTACAGGTGACTTAGAAACTATTTCTAGGCAAATCAAAAAGAAATGTGTCTAAGTCACCTGTAACCATGCAGGACCTGTGCCTGCGAAACTAGTCGGGTTATTAAATGTGTGAAAAAATACAAATAAATTGTTTTATTTAAATTACGATATTAAATAAATCCACCAAGAATGCACGTTCAATTCGTTAATTTTAATAATAATCACAATTTTTGTTTGTGTTTGCGTTAGGGAGAAAATGTGGCGAGAGTGTGCAATGTTAATAACCTTTGTAGCTTTTGGAAGGATTATTAAAAAATTGTTTATTGTTTACTTTTTTGGTTTCTTGCATGAAATATGGAAGGCATCCAGTTTTATATTGATGAAACTACTGTAAAACCGACGAACAACGTGACATACCTCGGAGTCATTATATACAGAAGACTCACAGAGAGGTCATATAGGCAGAGTGTGTGAAAAAGCTCAAAAAACCAACAGAGCAATACTACCAAGAGTACCAAGAGGTCCAAGCTCATGCAAAAGGAGGATACAGGCAATGGCCATGTACACCGCCCCAATTTGGTCTCACGCCATGGAAACTGCGAAATACAGACAAGATCTTACAGGCCGGTCGATAGATTGCCGGTAGATTGCCGGTCTGGTGCCCATCGACCTGGTGGCGATAGAGTGAAAAATTCTGTACAACCAAAGAGGAGCCACAGAAGATACGGAGACCTATAAGGGAGAGATAAAACGCTCACCAGATGGCAAGAGCACTGGGAGGAATCAGCGAAGGGAAGATGGACCTACAGGCTGATACATCAAATTAAGCCCTGGCATGAGAGACAACACGAACTTGTGACCTTCCGCATCACTCAGTGCTTGAACGGACATGGCGTTTTCTACAAACAGCATCAATGTCAGAGTCTGCAGGCTACATATACTGCAATGACCCTTCGGGTACTGTTGAGCATACCGTGTTCTCCTGCCCGAGGTGGGAGAAGAAACGGAGAGATGTGGAACGAAGCCTGGAGATCCTGAGGCTGACTCCGGGAAATATGGTCTCGAAAATGCTGAAAGATCGGAGGAAGTGGTCAGTAATTATTAAAGTAAGGTATCATATTAAGGACCAAAGAGATTGACAAAATTAATATGAAAGGCTAGGAGAGAAAAATAAAGGCGAAGACAATATGTGATAAGCCCCTAGAGCAGGGGTACTCGGTGATTGTCAGGAAGAAAGCGAAGGGGTTTTACCCGGTATGAGCGTCCATGAAAGATTACCCCCCCCCCCCTAAAAAAGGTTAGTTTAGTATTAGTTTCCTTGTAGCGGCCCGTCCTTGGCTCATAATCTTCACAAGTGGCCCCTGCTCCCTATAAGTCTGTGCACCCCTGATCTAGATTAACGTCACGACGTCAATATCGGTGCCATCTTATAGAAGGACCAAGTCCGGAGTACACGGATTAGGAGAATCTTGGATGAAGTGAAAGAGCCATATTAAATGACTCATTTCACGGGCTATAATTTTACATACGTTGACGATTTTGATGCGTAAGTACCGTTTATCATCATAATATTATTATTATTTCAATAATTTCATTTTGAATAAATTATTTCATAAAAAAATTTATCGTTCACATATTTATCAATAATAAATATTCATATTTAAATGTTACCCCTTTTTGTTCATTGCTGTATCGTTTATAAATCATAATTTTAATGGGTTGGTAATTAAAAAAAAAATCATTATAGTCATAATATATTTGGTGTTAATTTTATCATCATTTTATATTGTGTCTTGTTGTATTCATTGTGTGACATGTAGAAGGCTTCATGCTGTTTATTGTTATAAAAAATTAGGTAAATTATATTTCGTTACGCCAATGTTGAAGAATAAATCGTCTCAGAAGTTTAAATATTTATGGATTGAATAATCTTGGGAGGATTCCAAAGATCTACGTCTCCCAGTTAAGTGGATGAGGAGTGATACAACAGAGCTTGGCCTAATAACCAAACCAATCGTCTTCCTGGCCAAGTAATCAGACTCAAACATCAAACGTCTTTAATCCTAGAGGCTGAACTAAATGGAGAAGGGGAAAAAACAGCTTTTTAAAACGAAATTGATTGATGAGGAAAAAAACAGGTAGAATACGGATCGAATGGAGAATTGTTATTTGCTTTTAGTTTATTAGATGGAGAAGAATAAAAATCTCAGCCTGGATAGAATGTAAAAAGTGAGAATCTTGAGTAATGTTCATGTAAATACAGAAAGCTACTTTGTACGATAAAAAAAAAACAAATTTAGGTTTAAGCAGCAAGCTAGGTATCACAGTCAATTTAGCACAACAGCGCGTATCAGTTGACTATCCACTCCATAAAAAGACAAAACCTCCCAAGAATTTTGACATCTCCCTCTTTATAATTATTGTAGTGTATTTCCTACAAGGTATTATTATCATAATATTATTGTAGAATATAATTGTTGCCTGCATAGAGTATTGCCAACATAATATGATGTCCAAGTGACAATTCTGTGCCTCTCTTAAATAAGACAACACTGTTATGTTTCGGGGCCTTTTACACACCTAACCTCGTAATAGAAACACTCAGACAGACAGATAGTACCGGAGTTATATTAGTAGATTAGGTATTATAATATTTTTGCCTTAATTTGACGTGTTAAATTGTCTGCGTCGAATAAAACAAAAACTTACTATGACGAAACATGCATACAAAAGGTGTAAGAAAGCGTGGCAGACCGATTCTGTCCTCAAAGAAGGCCAGATCAAAAGTGAGAAAAATAATGAGATATCGGTGGAAGAAGTATACTTGGATAGAAAAGAGTGGAAATCCGTTCATCATGGCGTGATGGGTAGAAAAATACTTGAAGAAAAATAAACACATTTTCTGTAAATGTGCCTCTTGAAGACACAATGGAGATTACTTAATTTTGTCAAATGCAAAAAAAAAAACGTAACTACTGGACATTCGGTAGGTACTTAAGTTTCATCAATACTAGTTGTCTGACTTGGACATTTATGATATCTATACATATCAGTTTGATCTTGTAGGTCTGTCAAAATAATATTATTGGAGTTAATTCCCATCTTGTTGAACAAACACAATTACCATTGGCTCGAGTGAGGGTGCCATTTGTTGAATTTTTCACATAGATTAATTAGTAAACACATATTATTCCATCAGTGTAATGGAGAGCGCAAACACTTGGGAAGTCAAACATCCCCCAACCCTATTTCAAATCGGATATTTAATCAATTTGTTCCTGATGATCATACATAGGTGCTTCATACACGTTGTAAGTTGGAACACATCGAGTAATAATTCAATTAACATACGATACCAGCAAATTTTAATCCCATTAAAATTATGATAATACAAGTTTTCCGTACAGATGTTGTCCTGTCTTCCTATGTAAGTATGAATATTGAATTCGAATTTGTAAGTATAAGGATTTAAGCTTTTTACCTTTTAACCAATGTAATTTACATCGCTGCATCTGTTGTTTTCCATCGCACCAACTAACAAACAACTGACAGTTAGTTCTTCTCAAACTTTAATTTCATTTCAATTTTTCAAATTTCGAATAAGAATCATACTGTAAAAAGGTTGCCCACGTAGAGTTTTCTTTAATTTTATAATTTTTCACGCAATCCTCTTAAGTTTTTCTTTCATAAGAACCTTCTCCTGATAAAAGCCAACATGATAAAAAAAGAGTTAGCGAAATCGGTCCAGCTGGATTAGTCTGATCACTTTACGTTAACAACGTTTGCCATTAGGTTGTGGTAATTACAAATTGAAGATGCAGTATGCGCAGTCAGTAAGAAATAGATTCCCAACCTGAAAAATATTAGCATAATAATTCGGTAAAAGACTCATTCAATTTTATTTGAAAATGCTTCTGATACTCCCAAGCATTTTAGAACTTGTTGTTGTTTCAACTATCTATAACATACCACGTCCCGTTCGCCAAGGCAGCGTGTGATATTCCAGTTATTCTTCCTCTGTCCCTCCCCATAATTAACTCTCGTAATCTGTCATTCAGCTCGATCATTGTTATTGACGATTTTTTTTCTTTGTAGTCTTGTTCGTCCCACCGTCTGTGTCAACTGTTGTTTCTATTATCTTGTCGAGTCAGTGAATGACTCTTGTTATTTGGATGAATTTTATGGAATAGATTTATGGAGCTGTTCTACCTCGACGTTCTTCAACGCATAGTAATTTAGCGACCTGAAATACTTCTGTGGGTATATCATACCCTTATCATCCTGTTTAAACACTTATAGTAATCCGAATACCTCTCCTCTTATGTATCACCTAGAGACGGAGACTTCTAATCATCTTTCTGGCAACTGCCATCAGTCATCCATTAGCCTTGTATTCTCGAATTATTGTATTCTTCTATTATACCGAAGAAACGTGTTGCACGTAATTTTTCTCTCTGTAATGCTTATGGAGGGAGGAAATAATAAAAATATTCGTATCTATATAGTTTAATATGTACTTATGTATTTTTTTACTTTGTATTTTTACTGCTCTCTATGTTATCTTTTTTAAAAGGCAATTTGCCGTTGATAAATAAATAAACTAACCCGAGTATACGTAGAACAATCTAAATTATATTATTTAAGCAAAAACACCAGACTGAGAATTCGCTTTATGTTTCGGCCGTAAACCAAGTTTTATATTATGAAGTGTGGATGTACATTGCCAGAAGTGCGGCCGGCGAGAGAGATTCGACTAACTAAAACTCGACTAAATCATCCCCATTCGCGTCGGGAATTATTTCAGAGGGAACGAAATTGAATGAGGACTATTTTACGTTATTTTTACTTGGGAAATCTACCCTTACGTTTTATTATTTGAGAAATTTCTTAAGTAGACGCCATCACAGAACCCTTATCAGGGGGTAGTAGTAAATATTTACATATCATTGGCTTCGGTAGGCGTATGCACCTACAGCTACACGTTACAAGGACGAATTCGAATTCTATTTGAAAATTTATCTATTCCAACAAAAAAAAAGAAATATGTTCTTACACATAAAACGTATAAAAGTTTTGGTTTTTTTAAGACGCAATCCTGAATTATTATACCTAGGTACCTATTCTTTTCTACTGAGAACCCTTTAAGTCAAATCATCGATTTCAAATCAACCTTTGTATAAAAAAGCAAGCACCGTAACATATATGTGACATTTAATGACTCTAACAATTATTCATTACTGATGTTCGATTTTTAAATGGAACAAACCACTACGGGCTTACGACCGTCTTCTACTGTTATTTCGAAGGCTGGTTTGGTGTGACCACTTTACGCTAACAACGTTCGCCATTAGGTGGTAATCTTTAAGCCTCCGAAACTCCTAATCTCATGAGATTAGGAGTTTCGGAGGCTTAAACATAAAAAAGGAAATTCATCATGTATGAAACAAGCAGATATTTAATAATTAATGAAATATAGAGATAAAAGTTGGAAATTATTGAGAACAAAAGAAAGCAACCAAATTTGAAGACTGCGACTGTTGTCATGCACCAACAAAGCCAATAGGCAATAAATATGAGACACAAACAAAAATGGATATATTCATCTCCTGGCACCAAATACACGACAGCAGTCACAAGAATCTAGACATAATTTAGACAGTAACATGTTCCTAAACTCAGCAAACGATATTTTTTTACCTTTTTCATCTATCGGCAATATATGGTATTTTGTAGTTAATATAATATTTCAAATTTTGTTCAATTTCTATATTTAGATAAATAATTATTGTTTGCAAAAATCATAGTCATTCGCTTCATTTCTGACCAGCGTACGAGTAGAAATGTTATTTGGATTTTGAACTTTTTACTTTGGAGATTTTTTTTTTATAAAATGGATCTGTGTTCACTTTGAGTGAACACAAATACACTCTTTGACTCTTTCACCGTAAGCCACTTAAAGCTTGTGTCGTGAAAAAGGAAGATGGTCGACACCTGGGATCGAACCCACGACCTCCGAACGAAACAGTACGAAAGCCGGCGTTGTAGCCGCTAGTCTACCAACCACTTCGCTAGTCTACCAACCAATTTGTACAAGGTTAGTGAAGATTGTGATTCTAATCCATCATTGGATAACCTTTTCATGAAACCTTTTTTTTATCAAATTTTTGAAAGAAAAGTATGGTATAACCAATCTGAAGTATAAAGATAGAAGAAAGTCAATTTGTTTTTAAATGGCTTGTACATTAATTTCTATTAAGTAATACTGTTAGATCCTCTTTTAACAGCACTATCCAATTATCTTTAAAAAAAAAGTATCCTTTCTTCTGTTGTACGGGATCTTTTATGGGAAAACACACGTAACCATGACAGTGGAGATGATTTTCGATCTACAACTTAACACATTTTGCAGAATCATATTTGCAGCACCAACTCCAAGACCCCATCCTGCTTTCCTGTCGGGATTGCGTCCAACCTTCCCTTAAATTTTTCTGCTCATGACATTCGACCATTCCTCCATCTTTTGGTGGCTGCCTGCTCTTATTGAAACCGACCTCTTCGTAATCTTCTTTCCAAAATCGCCTGTATAAACCCATAATTTAATCTTTGAGTAAAAATAAATATTTACTTATTTGAAACTCGAGATCATAGTGGGTTCATTTGATGCTTCGGATATTTTCAGTGAATTAAGAGGTGAAGAGAATGAGGGGGAGTCCTTAAGGATAAATAATTCTCCATAAGAGTCGGACGTTATTGCAGGCTTCCGCCTCTACACGGGAATCCCTTTGAGACTTTTTACGAAGGAAGAATTCACGTGGACTGGGTTGGGTCAAACTATGAACATAATATATGGACTAAGAACACTACTAGATAATAATGGGCAACGCTCACTGACCGATGCCGAGCGGCTCATACCTTGAATACTTTTGAAGTAACGACAGGATCACATCAAGGAAACTTCACATACCTCACCCATAGAAAGATGGGATGTCAAATCGAATGAGGCATCAAATCCGGTGAACAGCGGTCTACCTTTTATATAAGTACAACCGCCTAGATTCCATCAATCACAGAGCTTTGGACCGCATTGAGCAGGATCAGTAAAGGACAAAGCAGATGCTCCGATTTTTTCCACAAACGTAGTTGGTTGTATTCACCTGGATGTGAATGTGGAGCGGAGAGACAGGCCATTCTTCACTTTGTGTCCGAATGGAGTGGACCGTTTTCATCATGAATCATGAAATTCAGCCACACCTGTGCTAATTTTGTTCTTATAGTTCAAGTTCAAACTACCTTTGTACATTATTTTAGATATTTATGATGTGATTCAAATTACCATACGGTAAATAAAAATACAAAATAAAAACAGAACCCGCAACTGCCGGGTTACGATGATAATATCTTCTCACCCCTCCTCTCAGATTACCGACAAGGAACGTGTTATGGAGGGAACTGACATCATCTTCCCGACATCGGCTCTCTCTTTATGGAACGAGGCAAACGGGCACCTAATAGAAGATCTCAATGAGCATGTACCTACCTGGATTTCGACCTACCCCGAAAACAGTGGACCGCGCTTAACAGAATCAGGACAGGCCACGGGAGATATGCAGACCTTCTGCATTGATAGGGCTTTTCCCATTGAGCCCCGACTGTGAGTGTGGTCACCTTGAGACCATGAGTTGAATTGGACACTCAACAGTATGACTCATGGTCTCTTACTTACTTAACGAGTCCGACCACCCATCCACTAGACCACTCCAATACTCGGCAGCCGCAACAGCATTGTTGCGGCTGCCGAGTATTGGAGTGGTCTAGTGGATGGGTGGTCGGACTCGTTAAGTAAGTAAGAGACCATGAGTCATACTGTTGAGTGTCCAATTTTTGTTTTTGTGCGCGGTCTCAATGGGATTCATGGAGTCACTTCTGACGCTGCCAACTGGCTAAGAAACATTCAACTGAACATGTAACCGCCAAGACAAACATCCCACATGCATAAAATGAATTTAAATAATTAAAAGTTGAATTCCATTAAGGGCCGATCTTATAAACGAGAGACCAAATATCCGTAAGTTTATCGATGGTTTACTAACAAATTGCCGTACTGAAATTTGAATAACGAATTTTTTTAAGACGGAAAAACGAGCAAATGGATCACATTTCGGTTTATTTGGTTTGAATTTTAACTAACGGATATTTATAAGATCGGCCCTCAAATGATCAAAGGATTTTAGAACGAATCCAATATCCAAAATATAACCTAGATAAGATGTAGGTATGTATGTTTTATGGAGACATGAGATCAATCATTCTTGAAAACGTTGAACTCGATTAGGTATACTTATCAGCTCGCTAATCTGCCTTCCTTCTTCCGTGAGGATTTGTTGAAAATGGAGACACCACATCCAGTTGAAGGTTCAAGGTCTTGAAATCAATCATTCGGGTAACACCCGCTAAATCCATAAGGTGTCTACCAATTTTTTTTGTATTTTTGGAAATTGTAGATTACCTACTTGTAGGAATATTGCTCGGTTGGCTTTTTTAGAAACAAAGTTTACTTCATATTTAAGAATTTTTCAGATTTTCCAAGACCAGAGTTATCGATCTGGTTCAGAGCTTTTGTAAAATAGTTATTTGAGAAGGCGCAATAACCAAATAAATGTATTTTATTTGTAACTAGCTTTCCCGACATACGTTGTCCTGTGTTACTTACTATGAAAATTCAATTGTAATTAATTGTATAGTGATAAATTAATTACCTTTTAACCAATGAATGTAATATCAACTGATGCATCTATTCTAAGTCATATATTATTTTCCATCCACATTCTGCCAATCGCACCAACTATTAAAGACATTTTTTTTTTCAAAATTAGATTGAAATTATATTGTAAAAAGTATTAAGAAGGTTACCTACTTAGAGTTTTCCTTAATTTTCTAATTTTCCACACAACTTTCTTAATTTTTTTCTTTCATAAGAACCTTCTCCTGATAAAAGCCGACACGGCAAAAAAAGAATTAGCGAAATCGGTTCTGCCGTTTAGGCGTGATGCGATGACATCGGAAAATAGCTCTCCATTTTTATAATATAGAAGATAAAAGAAATTTAACAGCATAAGTATTTGAAAAAAAAATTTAAGAGACTCATCGAAAAAAACAAAGAGGTTAGGAACATAAATAAATAAATAACACTCTTCTATAATACATAGGTGTCACTATAGCCGGCGGAACTTAATTCACTACCAGTCAACCGGTCCCGTCCCATCTGAGACAGGATTTTTAGACATCCTAGACAGACAGACATCCCGAGTCAAAATTCCAAGTGAAAATTACTGATCTGACTGGGAATCGAACCCGGAACTTCTTGATCTGAAGTTGGAGCCTTTGCCAATAGGCTACCGAGGTCGTCTCAATGTATCTATAGGTTATGATGAAATTTCTTGGAAATGGCGAGAACATAAGAAACAAAGCTTGATCAGAAACTGCTGGCGCAAGGATATCAGCTACATATATCCATTTTTAAGCTGTCTCTATTTTACTCCTTTTGGCTCGGTTGATCAAGGATGTACTAGTGCCTATTATAGAAAAGAAAAGTGAAGATTTTAATAGGTACCGACTACCGAGGTACTGCTAAATAGAAATAATATAGTATAAGGTGTTTTGTAATGTTCATTTAAAAAAAAATACTGATGACAGTTTGACTTAAATATGTTTGTGCAAACTTTAGTAGCCCGTCTGTCTCCACCACAGCTACTATGTACAAGTCTTTCCTAAGAAATATTTTATCATGTTTAACCTTTTAAAATTGAGACAGATGTCCGCTGTAGCGTGAAGGGCCTCGCTAAGATATTTATTACGACCCGCTCCACCCCTGCGAGATCAAAGGAGTTACTAACCGGCCCTGTATTTTTTTCAACTTTGAAGCTATTTTTTAACTAGCTCAAGAAAAGTATTTTTTTACTTCCTTGTTTAACAATTTCGAATAAGATTAGCTTGAACTTTATAAATAGTTTAAGTTTCTCCAGCTTATGTCAATATCGCCAACATCATTAATTTATAGGAGTGACTAAACTGAAGCTTACCTTATTTTTTTTAAAATGATTCTGAGCTCACTCGAAGTGAATACAAATACACTTTTTGACATCTTTCACACTAAGCAAAGGGTTGTGTCGTGAAAGTGGAAATGGTCGGCACGGCCGGGATTCGAACCTACGACCTCCAAAACGTTGTGCGCATGAAAGCCGGCGATTGATACCACTGGACCACCAACCATCTCAATATAGATTGATGAATTGTTCGCGATGAATTTTCCTATCCCCGATTTGATGACACCTAATTGTTTTTGTGGTACACTTTCGACAGCTTTCACATAAAGCTAACCTGGTGTTGTTAATTACACTATTGGATACCTAGATACTTCTTTTCTTGGAGAGAATGACCAAAAAGTGTGCGAAATTGAAACTCTATACGCAATTAAAGGCATGGCGTTGTACTTTCGTCCAATAAAAATACGCCAGGTGTCAATGGCGGATGGGTGATCAGCGGGTGTAACCCACCTTTATTTACTCAAAAAAGTTTCATCTCAAAGTTAAGGTATACATAAAAAAATTATATACAATATAATATTAAAGTTAGTATGGAACGGATTTCCTGCGACACCATAACAACAGAATTGTTTACTGCTCATGATGGTAGTTCCCTCTCATTCTCGCAAACGTAATTGCCGTTCTTACACTAGCCCATCCCACTTACTCCAATTTTCATACAAAGTCAACTAAATTATCGGGCACTTTCATAATATGTGCACACACGTAGCATCGGCACTTCATAGGCGATGTAGAATGTTTGCGCGCGCATATATTCTCACGTTGTACCCGCCTGAGATATAAATACAATTGAAATATGGATATTTTGGAAATATTTTAATGTTATTATTTTATAAGTTTGAAGTGAACGGGCCGCCTCGGATTAGAACCACAGGACAACGTCTGTCGGGAAAGCTAGTACGAAATAAAGGGCATAATTGAATTATTATAAAACCATTAACCACTCTTTATACTTTGCGTGTTGGTCGTTTTTCAAGGCTCAATTATTTTGGTTCCCCTAAAATTTATTGCCTAGAAACGTAGCTATTTGATGCTTGAATGAACTTTTAGTTTTCCCGAAGGAATGTGGATGCGTATTTATTTTACGGGCATATTAGAACTTTTATATGCCATCAAACAGTTATAAGGAACAAAATAAATGTGTATTTTGACCCCAGAATCCAGATAGACAGGGATATAGTAGGCGCAACCCTCCATGTATTCTGATCAAGAGGTGCCATACTCGATTCCCGGTGGGGTTCAAGATATCAATGTGTTTTTTCATATGAAATTTGTACTCTATGTATAAAACGGTGTTGTTTATATGTATGTCTGTGAGATGCAAATACGAGTAACGGCATTGCTGTTGCAGCAGCTGCTAGTCTGTCTAGCTAGAGAGAACAAAACTGTTCGTCAGACACGTTAAGAAAATATCTAAACGTTAAAATAACGAGTAACAGACGGACTAGACAACTTATTATATATTGTACACAATTGAATTCGTTATTTTTATTCGGCAGTAAAAAGTTCATTGGCTGAAAAAGTTTCGTCTGTAAATTCTGCATACCACTCTCTCTTGGGCTCTTAACTAAATTAAAAAAAAACATAACGCGCATTATTTTGTTTTGAGGTTGGAGTAGTTACCTTGTTTCGTTACAGTAGGTAAATTTCTTTAAAAAATAAAAATATCCAGCTCGGCTAATATTAAATTAGCCAACCTTTTTTCAGTTTGCTTAACAAAACAAGACTCGAATATTTTTTTGTAGAATAAAAAACAGTTCATTATTGTACATAATGAAACAAAAAAAAACATATTATTGTGAATGTTTGCAGTAGCTCAATGCGTGTATTGCGTAATACAATAATTGTGTACAATATTCTTAAGCTTATGAATTTAGTTTATTTACCATATCCAACTGTAAGTCACTTCATAGTGCTAAAAATACAGAATACACACAACTGATTTTATTAACCTATGGATTTAGTCGTGTGAAAACATTTTCTATGAAATAGTTAGAAGCATTATTTGCCGACATTCATACTGAAGTCCATGGGTTCGATCCCCGACGCCAAACATCTCCCTTTTTTACAACACAACCTTTGCTTTCTGTGAACAAGGTTGCCAGGTCTTTTCCAAAAAAAATCCGAACCAGTGTTGCCACTTGGTATCCGAAAGATGAAAGTTCACCAAAAAAGGTCATCCTCAAAATTTGGTATCCAGAATGTTGAAAATTCACTAAAAAAATGTCATTCTCAAAATTTGGTATCCAGAATGTTGAAAATTCACTAAAAAAGGAAAAGAGTCATTCCGAAAATTTGGTATCCGGAAATGACTGGTTGATTTTAGGGAGGAAAATCAAGCAGAATAAAATACCGAACCGCCTATAGTTCAGTATTTTTGTCATACCGAACAGTCGGTAAAATATCGAACACTGGCAATCATGTCTGTGAAAGATATCAAAAGTATAAGTTTGTGTTCACTTTGGGTGAGCGCAGACACAATTTATATAAAAAAAGAAACAAAATTGAATAAAAACAATTATACACATGACCACAAACAACAATGGTAGAAATGTAGATGTGTATTTTTTCTTATTGATGCGGTAAATAGATTAATAAATTCTAACTCTACCGGGAATCGTACCCAGAACTTTCTGATCAAAAACATTTACCATCTAAACCATCTGACTTCCGAACAAGGACACAGTGACAGTGAATGACAGGTGGCCGAGTGTTGTGGGCATGTTTTTTTTCTATCACATCCGGATACGGAAAGTAAGTATCTATCTAACTACCTAGCAGTTCAGTGAAAATAAATAGTTTGAATTTGAAAAAAAGAAATCTTACAAAAAAAAATCTAAGCCAAGAAGTGTTTCTTTTAGCTCAAATCATCGGTAAGTAGTTACAAATAGGTATCCTTTAAATAAACAATAAATTCTATTCCCGACCACTCGTGGCACAAAGTGCTACATATGTATAAAATTCATCAACGATTTTATGTTCCACGAATCATAAAATGAGCAGATCTTTTATGGCTATGTAATGGTTTACCACATTATTATTTTCACCATGAAACAACACCGATGTAAAAATTTATACACGTTCAATAAAAATTATATACCTACATACTTATTGATAAACTACCAACTTTATTGAGCAAACATTACACTTTTATTGAAAAACAAAATATGTTATTATTAATTATTTTAGTTATTGTAGATTTTATAGGAAGTTAAGAAATCATACATAACGTCATTATAAATAAGCCTAATCTAATCCGTCTAAATTTCGAGATATTCAGTTCGCAATCGTTTCTTTTCAGAGTTTTAAAGAATCATATTGACGCAGTGTTCTCGAAAGTCTAGAGATAAATATATCCAAATGTTTTATTGCTTTTGTTCTTATCGAAATTTTTCGAAAGTTTTTGTTTTCGAGTGAACAGACACAGATAAGATAAAAGTTTCAGCAGCAAGTATGTATGAAGGTATAGTTTACTGTGGGTTTAAATCCACCAGACCAATATAAATGTAAATGTTTTCACAAAAAAACTTAAATTTTTATTGTGTAATTGTGCCAATACTTAATTATCTTTTTACAAATAGGTAATCTGAAAAACACCTAACGTATAGGATCGTAGATATTTACAATATGTGCACATGTCGTGTGTGCACTGTTGGTCAAATTACCTAAATATTCGAGGATTAATGAACATTACTACCTAATGGCGAACGTTGTTTTAGTAAAGTTATCACACTTAGCCACTTTTAGAAATGACAGTAGAAGTCTGTCTTAAGCCCTTACTGCTTTATTTAAAAACTACGATCAGTGGAAAAAAGATAGTTTAACTCATATCGCTTGATTATGATCTCTGTAGATTTTGACCCGTCATATCGGATTTAACGCCAACTGACAGTTGTTTCGAGTATACATTTTTAAACGCTTTTTGTAATAAATACACTGTATTTATTTTCTTCCCCCTTCCAAATACGTGCTCCCTTCATATTTTGGTTCATTGTATTTTAGTTTATCGTTTTAATAATGGGAAATTCAAAAAAATAAAGGAAAAAATATGCATTCTCGTAATCATTCGAGGGCTTACAACCAAGATGTACCAACTAAATTTATAAGAAATATAATGACGTTTTGAAGAAAATAATATTAAAGATTACTTTTTAAGTAAGTAGGTACAAATATTAAAATTAGAATTGATCAAACATAAATTAGTTCATTTTGGCTGAAACATAAAGGTTTCGTATGATTTATTAAGGATTTAATTATACTTTGATAAAATAAATAATTAAAAAAGAAGGTAGCTACCTATTCTTCATCAATAACTCGAAATCATTGAAATCTGACATAGCGCATCAGTCTTGTTGTTGCTTAACCCACTCGCGTTGCCCGGCTTTTATTTTGTTTGTTTACAATTTTTTTTTCAAATTTATTTATTATCGTGTCGAAACCAGTAAAACCAATTAAACTGATCTCCAGTACTGCGCAAAATGCACAGCGCGTGGCGATGCGTCAAAAATATCCTCCATAGTGCATGTAACAGGGCACAACGGACATTCCAGCAAGTGTGGCATTGTCTGCGCCGCGCCGCAGTCACACGCAGCGGGTTCGTCCTGTAGGAAGCCCCATCGTTCCCTATTGTCACGGCAGTTGCCCACACCAGACCTCAGACGGTTCAGGGTTGCCCACGTTCTATAGTCTAGTTCGCTTCCAGCAACAAGATGTTCTTGGGCTCTGAAAGGCTCACATATTTGCTGGTCCTCCTCCCACCTGCGTAAACGCTCAGAGGAAGCAGGGCCCTGCAGTGGTGATGAGTAATTTAAAAAGGATCGTCTGGAGCTAAGTCGTTGTGGTGGAGGGACATGGTTGAACAGGAGATGTTTTGAGTTCGTCTCCTGTGAGGTTCTTTCGCTATCACTGTTGCTATACTGCGTCGGATATTCGGGGGAGCAATTCCTGCTAAGCAATATAGCTTATTAACTGGGGTTGGTTTCAGGCAGCCAGTTATTAGTCGGCATGTTTGATTCAGTGCTACGTCCACTTGTTTTGCATGTGGGGAGCGGGCCCATACTGGACATATATATTCTGCAGCAGAGTAACATAATCCCAGCGCAGTTGTACGTAGAGTATGTGGTTTTGCACCCCAAGTGCTTCCAGTCATGATTTGTAAGAGGTTATTGCGAGCACTTGTTTTCATCTTGACATTATGGCAGTGTTCTTTATAGGTTAGTGTGCGATCCAATGTTACCCCAAGATAGACTGGGTTGTTCGTATGTATTTATATCAAATGTCATCTTCATACATAACAAACGCGGATTAAAACATTGTTTTGATAAAAATAAAGTAAAAACTGATCGGTGAGTTATACGTAATCTTACGATTAACGATTTTTTTTATAAGTAAGACGGTTGTGATTTGTTCATACCATTTAAAATTCGAACAGTACTAAACTTATTAGTCAATCATCAGTTGTTGATATATCATGTTGCAACTGGGGAGGGAATCTAATTGCCAGGCCCTTTCCTTTGGGGGGCAAAAAAGACATTTATAGAGACCACTTGCGGTGGCCAAGACTCGGGAAGAGAAGCTGGAAGGTGACACAATAATCAAGTTATCCATTTTGGTATACAAGCTAGAATTTTTATTAATATGAAAGTTAAAACGGCTTAGGCATAAATGGATACAAACAGAATAACAAAGAGGTGGTTGATAGACCAGCGGTTACGACGCCGGTTTTCGCACTGTTTCGTGCGGAGGTTGTGGGTTCGAATCCCGGCCGTGTCGACCATTTTCCGCTTTCACGACACAACCATTTGCTTACTGTGAAAGATGTCAAAAGTGTATATGTGTTCACTTCGAGTGAGGCACAGATTCGTTTAATAAAAAAAAAAGAGAATTTATACGGCTGAAAGAAATGAAAGAAAGGCGTGGTTTATCGAGAAGGACGTAAGGCTAGGCGTCTTACTTTGCTTTTACATCGCAATTCCGAACCAATTCCAACCTTAATAACGGATCATTATGACATTTAGATTCATGTTTCTAAACCTAAAAATAACTTCACGTAGGTACGTAAGGTCAAATTTGAAAAATCAATGGTATAAAAATAAGGATTTAAACAAGTACTCTTAAAATTCAAAGTATAGACAGTCGCAATTGAGATCGGGATCGAATTTCAAGAGTTCCTCCCTGGTCTACGGGAAATGTGCTCGGATCCATCCAGTCGGTCCTGTTGCCTTCTCCTTATTGGGAACGGCGCTGGGTAGTAAAAAATGTGTTTTTGAATCTTTTTTTAATGTCCAAATATTTGAGAATTTCTTTTAATGATAATAATATACCTAACACTTTTCTATACAAAGGTGTCAGTATAGCCGGCGGAACTTATTGCCTGAGGCAATTTTTTCCAGTCAACCGGTCCCTTTTAATATGGTCCGAAAGTTTGCGCTACTACTGTTACAACAAAATGAAGAGATCTGTAAAACAAAACCACCAATATAATCACTTTTCTCTATGAATTCACGCAATGAACGGAACATATAAACTTATGGGATATGAACCTTAGAACCCCATTAGCACGTCCAAATATTTTTAATTTACCCATCGGAAATACCGCTTTGGCGATGGGAGAATATTCCTAATGACCAGAGCGAGGCATGCGGACGAAACAGGGGTGTCCCATCAAATACATGGGGACAGTTCGTCACGTATTTCATCAAACCATGGGGCTGTGCTACGCTTTCAAAGAGATGGAAATAATTCCAGGCTGGACCCGAATGAGGACGCATTGTCATTATTCTGTGCTCATAAATCTCTTTGTGTCGGAATTTTATTCGGAACCAATCCATTTTTTATTTGTGGTTATTTTCCGCAGATAAAAATGAATCACGTTGTGTTTTAATAGAATCCATGGAAGCCTGCATTTAGGATATATCCGCAATATATTTTCCATTGTGACAATGTTCAAAATCTATTTTTCTCATTGCATTTCGACATAGTATGGTGTATTTTTATGTATTAAATTTCCGTGATTTGTTTTGTTGTATAGTGAGAGCGCTCGTCGAGTTTGTGGAAATTCCGTGAGATACGAAAAAGGAATTAGGATATTTTAGGAACCGTTTTAACGTAAACGTTTATTGTTCGATGGCCAGTTTTTAGTGTTTGTTTATATATTATTATACTCCGCTGTGAATGTAAGCGTTGAAACAAAAATTATGATTTGTCCTAATTACCTATATTCGTTGGATTCATAAATCATCATTTTGAAATTTCATTACGTTCCTTAATACACGAATAATACAAAAAATATGTAAAATAATATTAAATACTAGCTGACCCGTCAAACTTCGTTCAACATCTAACTAATCAAAGAAACAAAATTTCCAATAACAAACGGCATATAACCTCACAATCTATTAATCAATCTTACCTCACCTCTTTTTATTCACTTTTCGCGTTCCAATTTTTAATCAAACTAAAATAATCTCTTTTTATTCACTTTCTGCATTTTAATTTATACAAAAATACACTTTATACCTATATGTTGAATGTTAATTTTTAGTTTATATTTATTGTTTAATAAAATATAATTATAAATACCTAATTTCAGTTAACATATCATTTTTCCTTTAAAACATTTTTGTTTAACCTGTGGTCCGACATGCTTTGTTGCCCGTATAATTGAATATTATTATAAAGGGTAGAAAATATCGGTATAATATGAAATGTTATGGCAACGGAAAGTTTACGAGAGATTTGATGCGGTTGTAAAGTTTTAGGCGATGTTGTCAGAATAAGAATAAGAAATAATAAAAATGAAGTGGGCACCGCCCGGTAGTTCAGGGTCCATGCCCACTGCCCAGCGTCATTACTTTTAATGGCCGATGGGGTCTGCGGCCACTAAATGTTTAATAGGAATACTTGAAGAAGGGTAACGGAAAGGGAAACAATATTAAGACTCTTTTTGTTTTTTTACTCACCGAATTGCTTGTCTTTTTGTTACACTGATATTTTTTTAGTTATTTCTCAAATGATGCTGCTGAAAACCCCGAAAATAACGTAATTTTCCAAATATTTACGGACTCTGGTGTACTTTTTCAGGAATAGATCTCGTCGTATGAGGGTGCGTTTACACTAAAGCCACGGCTAGACTATGGGCCATGCTGGCCAAATAGAGGCTCTGGCCCATCATGGGCAAATAGTGTGGCCGCTCCACCAATGACCAATATCGCCAAATATTTTTGACATTGGCCGTTACTTGTTTTACTTGTCGATCGAGTTCGCAAGTATTCACCAATATTGGAACAATGTTGACAGCTGTCATTTGTTATTTTCATAGTGTTTTGTACATTTTTTTGTACATAATCCTGGTAAAATAATGGAAGTTGACAATGATAATATCATATTATGGCATTAATTGCAGCATCCTATACAGCGATACATGCGGCATCTGCTTTTCTGTTATTAAAAATAATGAAAAACGCAAACGGCAAAGACGGTGGTTGATGCTTTCTTTAAACCTTTCTTTATGTATGTAATCTACCCATGATTCTTGTTTTTTTTTATCAATATCTTTTATTTTCATTAATGTTATAGTCCAAATCAACCTGTAAGAACTTGGTAAATATATACCTATAAACATCAATAAAAACAATAAACATCAATAAAAATTGAAGGTTAGGTTTAATAAAATTATGAATGTTTTTATTGTGTATATTTGTGAATTGGAAATTACCCAGGGAGATAAACTCTATTGAAATTCCCCACTCAGATAGGAGTATACATACAGCGAATAATTGGAGATTAGAATGTAAAATGATGAAAAAAAGCAAGAATTAATCAATAAATCAGTGATAGAAACATTGTGTAGCAGTCTACCCTCGTGCCAGCTGTCAGAGTTGGGCCAATAGTGTAGCCAGGTGTACAAGTATATTTGCCAAATGTTGCTACTTGCCAATGCTTGGCCAGAGCCACTATTTGGCCATCCTGGACCAGCATGGGCCATAGTGTAGCCGTAGCTTTACGGAACATAGAGCCGAATCTAGAAACATAGCATGATACTTTCTTTTATGGTTGATACTGGACACCATGGAAATAATAACAAGCAAGAACTAATTATTAATGAGCAATGACAGATTTGTGTCCATATCAACGATCAAGAAAACATACTCTACTTTCAACTCTGGCTCTTTCGTTTGATTTAAATGGACCCTTACAGAACTTACAATTTTTGATATTGTAATAACGTCACATGGTGACGGGCTTATTGAAAGGTACATGAGACAGAATTAGAAAAATAAAAAGTTCCTTACATTTCACGCAAATCTATAAAACATTTTTTGAGACACCAATTTGAAATATATTTCCATATTTTACTTAATAATAAACATTGTATTTCGAAATTTCTTCAGAATATCTTTACATATTCGAAACCAAATATTTTGAGAAAAGTGAAAGTTTTCTTTCATTCGAAAAAGCTTTTAATAAGTTACCGAATTATTCCAGACTATTCTTGAAAACTCTCTGCGTAAAAATTCGAGAGAACCAGAGATAATTTAATTTAATTTATTCACTTCTTGCCTAAATTATAAAAATATCCAGGAAACTATCCATAAATTATTGAACGTTCAATGAGTCACTTTTGTCATCCATGGTTTTTAAACTAGAAAATATAAATTAAAAAATCCAAACTAAAAGATAAACTAGCTTTGAATAAAGCGGCACACAATTTGAAGAACACTAAAAAAGTTGACGACTGCGGCGTGAGCACATTCATTTCAAAAACTAAATATGACAAGTGTTTGTGCATTACCAACGATGGGGTTAACTGCTGGGAGATTTTCAATTTAAATATGCGAGGTCAGGTAATCAGATATATGCACTGCATAAACTCATAATACAAAATTATATTATACTAGCAGCAAAACCTTTCGGAAACGGGCATAGAAAAGGACCATTAATTGTTTGATTGTCGTATAAATCGGTTATATTTTCCCTTATAGGGTCTTAATATTGTTTACGTAATCACGTTAGGGTTGTGAGAGTGCGAAGCTTTTTCCCGTAGCAACATAAGAATTTTATAATGTATAATCAAGTATCACAATTTTATCGATATTATATTTTTCGCAGACACTTTTGTTGTTATAGAAATGTGCCAGTAGGCCCGACGTTGGATCCACTTGGACAAATGTCTGCCATCAGTCTCTAACTGACGGTTTGGATTCCAATCCACGCTCTTGTGTCACGGAGTCATGTCACCTGTCTTCTGCCCACACTACGTCTTCCCTCGATATTTTTCTTTTAGTTACCAGTTCTTATATAGGATTTTACGGTTTGATACAATGAAGAATTATTTCTTCTTAGAATGATTCGACAAGCAATGTTTGAAAGGTTTGTGTTTGACAGGCTGTAATGGTGTGGGGGGGGGGGTGTACATAGGTACCAACTCAATCCCCTCATATAAATAATAAAAACATGTTTTTTCCATCGGACTTGAGAGCTTTTCCCCCTTCCGCATTCATTCACTAAACATTTTTATTGAATCGACTAAATTGAAAAAATTCTATATGCATACATACCTATATACCTTTCGAAATATTTACAATATTCAATAAATATATTCTTTCGATAAATGTAACATAAAATTCTTAGAGATAAAATAAGACATGAAGAGATCAGACGCCGAACAAAAGTCGCAGATATTATAATAGACCGTGTCGCAAAACAGAAACAGCAATGAACCCATATGAGAGATCTGGACCCAGAATAATTAATAATGGCGATCATATATATGAGAAAGTTCTTAGTGACATTATGCCCTGGTGTGTTCCGGCCGCTATATGACGTCGTCGTTTTTCTTGGAAATAAGAGCTTTAAAATGGCAATCTGTTCCACGAGAAATGACGACTTTAAGATACATTACACAGAATTTGACCTGTCATGACAGAAAAAAAGTATGGTAACAATAAACTCCAGCATCCGTACTAATAGAACGTTATTCTTCGAATTACATTACATTACATTCTTTCTTTAAGGGCCCCCGCACACCGCAAGCCAGCCCGGAGGAGACCAATCCGCAGCATACCCGATCCGCACGAAACCGAGTTCAATCTACAAACCAAAAAGCCGGCCCCGGACAAATCAAACCCGCTGCGAATCACCCCCAAACCAACCAGCAATGCGGGGGCCTATGCCCCACTCGGGAGCATAGGGAGGCATCAAGGGTTCTCCATTGCGAAAGCGTTGAGGCTCATTGTGCCTTTTCTGACCAGTTGAGATTTAAGGACGTGAAGTGGTCAACCTCACGGTCCCGATCTGATTTTTCGATTTCCTGCCTCTTACAGGATGGTCGAAAAACCAGCAAAAAGAGCAGAGGTGCCATTCTAAGCCGGCAACTCCACAGCAACCCCAACCCATCTTCGAATACACACATAATAAGCAAAACTGCCACTAATAAAACGAGGAATAAGCTATAGCAAGAATAATTTCCATGCCAACATTATTCCTGGCTACCCCCAGGTATAAAGAAGGAATAACGACGTTTCATGAGACAGACTACCACCGCACTCTTCATATTTTGATACTTTACTTACGAAAACAAACTCGAAGTTGTTGATAAATTGATTCGACCTTCGGAAATATACGTACCGATTTGTGCAATTCCGCGCACCAACTTTTCCGAGGGTCCAAACGGGTTCGTACTGAACACTTAGATACCAACCACGTAGTATGGAAGAACCAAAAACATCATTAATAAATGCGAGGTTGCCAAAGCATTCTGCAGTATAGTTATGACACGGTATAGGGTCGATTATTAGTAGCGCGTGGTATAAGCGATTTATGCCGGAATAACTATTCCCGTCATAGCGGTGTTATAACGCAGTTTCTATTAGTGAGTATCACTGTAGGTTTATAACATAGATCACAAGTAATCCCTTCAATTAACCTGGTTTCCAATTTTCCACTTGGTTGAATTGTGATAATGTTTATTATCGTAACTACAACAGCAGATGGCATCTCTGGAATCGGAGCTGTAGCAATACACTACACGGCGCACGGAGTCATCCGTCTTTCATTTGTTTTATTATACTGCTTTTATGGCTCCATAAAGCGGAGTGACTCGGAATGTTTTATTGCCTCCCTATGTTCCATATGGCGAATTATTTATTTACACGAACTCATGTAACGACTGAAAGTTTTTCAGATGATTGAAGATAAGATACCGTTATTCATTCCCTCTATTCTTCTTATCAATGATCACTTAGGAGTCCGAATCATATAAAATAAAATGGCCGCGAACGTAAACGACTGTCAAATTCATATCGTTTGTACACGGAATATGAAACAATATTGCACAACTCACGACATCATCATAAAGATACCATCAAAACGTTCACGTTGGTTGATGTTGAAAGCAATTTCTTTAGATCTCATGTATCTCATCATTATCGACCAAGAATCTGAGGTGATGAAAGTCAAATAACAAGAAAGGCAAACCGATTTTGATTTGAATTATGATTATTTTTTTTTCTTTAAATAATTTCCTATTTGAAATGCTTCTGTAATAAATTTGGGAAAAAAAATTAACGTAAAATTTATCGCGCATTAAACAACTAAGCTGTGCTAAGTCTCCAGATTAGAGAATAATACATAATCCTGCTCTGGACAACACTCGCTATGCAAAAACCGCCAATCTTCGAACGATGGTTTTCAAACTGTTTGCTTGTATAATAAATCATTATATTTAAATAAACATACATATAAATAGGTTTACTTTCATTGTAGAATCATGTTGACAGGATATAAGATTGGTCAATAGCATTCTCTAATCTAGTATAATACCAGGAAGACCACCAAAAGATAGAGATATGCGGCACATAATGCTATCAGGTCAACAAATGTAAGAAAAGGGAAATAAGAAGACCAGGATATTTTGAGACAGAGTTTAAAAGATAACAGGTTTTTTTTTTCGCAGATTTCATTAAGAATGGTTATAAATATTTTTCCATAAACATATTTTTGCATTGCAAAGGGCGACTTGGATATCCGGCACACAAGTCTGCTTTGCATAATCGTCCATTTTGTCGTTTGGGCTGCGGCTATATGACCAACCCAGCGCCATTTTAGTATGACAACTCTTTCGACAATGTCCAGTACTCCTGATGTTCTGGCCCTTATTATAGTCTCATTTCGAATTCTACTAAAAGAAAAACGGAAAATCAGTTGGTACATAAATCATTTTATTTACTTTCTTATACCAAGAAAACACATTAAAAATGGAATGGGAACTTTATGATATTGTAATAACCATTTTTCTTTCATAATAAGTTTTACAAACAACGAGCGTGAAGATTGAGAAGCACCGGAATACAGGTCCACCCCCAGGTATAATGTCTTTAAACAGACATATTTTTTTTCAATGTTAATTTTATTTTTTTTAATAAAAGTCTCTGTGGGGTTGCCACCCCGCCCAACGAGATATATTGGATTAACAAAAAAACGTTGGTTTTTGCGTAATAAATGTTCCCCCTCGGTACTAAATTATCAAGACCATGAAATAATAAATTCTAGGACATGCCTTCGGGGTTTCTCATCTCCGCTGAAATATTGGACTCAAGATAGTTTACTTTCCAAAGGCAGGTGGGGATTAGGAGGTTCCTACTCTCCAAACAACTTAACTGTCGTTTATTTAATTATCTGTAGGTATATTCATTTTTAACACAAGTCTTTGAAGGTATAATGGGTAACCGAATTGCAAAACATATTTAGAACTACAATAATTTATTTGTGATTGTAGGAGCAAGTATTCATTTAGCTGTTTTAAAGGTTCATTTTTGTTCCAAAATCACAACTTTGAGAAATCGTCCTCACATTGGTCAATTATCCAAAAAATTAACGAACATGTAACAACTAATGACTCTAATAATTCATTACTGATGTTCGATTTTTTAATGGAACAAACCACTTAGGGCTTACGATCGTCTTCTACTGTTATTTAGAAGGCTGGCTTAGTGTGATCACTTTACGTTAACAAAGTTCGATATTAGGTGGTAATGTTTGTCTCCGAAACTCCTAATCATGAGAATTCTCAACATGTCAAAAAATCTCATGTATGCAACAAGTAGATATTTAATAATCAATGAAATATAGAGATAAAAGTTGGAAATTATTGAGAACAAGGCAGCAGCCAAATTAAAAGACTGCGACTGCTGTCATGTATTTGGCGCCATGATATGAATATATCCATTTTTTATGTCTCGTATTTATTTCCTATTGGCTTTGTTGGTTCACAACGTTCTAATTATGTCTAGATTCTTGTGACCATTTTTCAGGACTAGATCTTAACGAATATTATGTATACAAGAGTATTGTGTAAATAACACATTTCGTGATGGTAAATTACGACATTCTTGCATGTCATTTTATCAGCATTCTTTTTTTCTCACTTTCAAAGTTTTTTTTGGTTAAACATATTGATTCTAACCTACCCTCTTCTACCGACTTCAGATCCGAGGTCCCGGGTTCGATTCCCGGTCGGGTCAGAGTTTTTCTACGTGCTTTTTCACTTGAAATTTCTACCTGGGGTTGGCCTGTCTCAGATTGGACGGGACCGATTGACTGGAAAAAATGCCTCAGACAATAGATCCGCCGGCTATACTGACACCTTTGTATAGAAAAGTATTATATTATATTATTCTCGAGGGTTGGAATTCATCTTTATGGAGTTTTCAGCATCTCAAAAATATTTAAATATAACGTTAATTTCGTATGCACATTTTTATGACTGAAAATTTCCACGGAATTTGTTGTCGTGTCGCCACCTATATTATTAACAGATAAAAATGAAACGAGTTTTATATAGTAGGTACTATCACAATTTTTAATGAACACATTATCCGGTTTTCGGAGACTACCGTCTCCATTATCAAATGTTTAAGACTAAACATACTTCCTGGAGCCGTACATCGGGCGGCGGACAGAACATCCTGGAGAGCAATGGTGCCAGAGAGCATTCAGGATGGTCACGATCCTCAGCAATCAGGACGACTGGTAAGGTAAGATTCAAGGTATTAGACATTTATTTTTCTATTTGAAAGAAGACCAATTTAATGTGGGAGTTGTTGGGCTGATGAGATGAGAAAGATGAATTCTTTTTTTTTACCCATCACGCCGTTTCCCGTAGGGGGTAGACAGAGAGTACGGACTTCCGTTCTTTCCTATCCAAACAAACCGCTTTCGCTTCCTCCAAACGTATAACGTTCCGCATACGGAGGAGTGACAATCTACTCATGTGTACATACTTTTGATATATATATTTACATGTTTATTAGAAAATCTAGAAAAGTTTGCAAACAGAATATAAGTAAGAATAATAGTTCAGAGTATAAGTAAAATAAATATGTTAACTGTCTTTATGATTAATCACTGCATTGAGCTCCTGTTGGAGTTCCTGTTCCTTAACATGTTTACTTCCCTCCGAGCTGTAAATATCCTGGCTGTATTAGGAACGTCATTACGTAGGGAGAAACAAAACATTTTTATTTATGAGGGTCCCTCGGTAAGTATTTTATTCTCCTTGTTTTTATTATTGCCTTTTGTTATTCCTTAATATTTCAGGAGCGTGGACGGGTGCGTGTGTAATATGTAATACCTCAATTTATCACAATGCGAAATATAATATTATATTTAGTTAAGCTTATTGAAGCAACTCCAAAAAACAAATCATACATATTATTATTTTCAACAAAACTACGAAGGAAAATTATTGAAATCTATGAAAGCTGATAACAAATTAAGAAGTTTTTGATTTTGATTGAGTCGGGGAAGTGCAACACCTATAGCAAGAAGGGTCGTCAGATTTCATATCTAGAATATACTTCGTCTTTTTTCACTTAATTTATTTTGTTTAATTTCAAATCATGCAATTAATAGCTAGAATCTTTAATTTTATTATTTACAATTTTCTGAAAATAAATAACAATATAATGCCCTAACTCAAGATATTACTTGCGTAAAGATCTGTGATCAGTGGCCCTTATTCTCGTAGCGGTCTTAATACGCTCTTATCTTGATTGACAATCATAAAATGGCGGATTGGTATTCACAAAACAAGATATCTAGTAGATATCTTAAAAATTCGTTATGTTTGAAATATCAGTATGAAAATGATCCAGTTCAAGACAGGATTAAGATTAGATTCCGATAGTTTTGTGAATACGACTGCTTGCGATCGTGTCTTAATCTTATCGTTTAGTGATTTTTAAATGCGATTGATTACGAGAATAGCCCTACAGTGAAGTATCTTCATTAATAAGTATCGCCAAACCTTATGAAAAAAGACACACACATAAAAAAATCATGTATAAATTTCTTGAATCTTCGATAGTTCTATCGCAATTATAAAAAAACAACGCATTACAATAATCGCGCCAACTATGAATCAACCGACAGTTTGTCAAATGTCAATTAAAATTCAAAATTTGAAATGTTACATATTTTCAGAATTTTGTGAAAAATGTTACCTTGGTTTAGTTTTCTTAATTTTTATAATGCTCCACGAAACTTACATATTTTTTTTATCTTTCATTAAAACTTTCTATTTTTTTATAAAGAGATAGATTCCTCTAGTTTACAATGTGATAAAAAAATGATGTAAATCTACCAAAATTGTGAAGAGCTTAAATTGATGGTTTCCAAACTGCACGTATAGCGATGGCATGAGAAAAAGTGTAACGTTAATGTTATTAACTAAATACAAACTTTTGTAACATAACTCATTAAGGAGACCTTTTGCGGAAGGCAGGAGCCGGGAAGAGGCACTGTCACTCTGCAAGAGGCCTCTGGAGACGTGGCACAATAAGAGGCAGCGCTCCACGAATTCATTGAAGGATGTCACAATAGATCTTATTGCTCGCGGTGACTCAAAGGGCATAATATGGTCCATTGACCTTCTTTACAAAAAAAAAAAAAAAAACATAACTCATTTGTTTATTTTTTATTCCATTATTTTGTAAATACTTGTTTGCGAATACTTATTGTAAAAAAATAATACTAATGATGTATTTTATCTACCTACAAAAAACGTTGTTTGGAAAAGTGCCTTTTAAAAGATTAATGAAAAATATTATTTATCTATACTAATATATAAAGAGGAAAGATTTGATTTTTTGTTTGTTTGTTTGTTTGCATCGAATAGGCTCCAAAACTACTGAACCGATTTGAAAAATTCTTTCACTTTTGGGAAGCTAGGTACAATATCGGCGGTGAACATAGGCTATATTTAATTTCCAAAAAAAATGGGTAACCTACGAAAACTTCAATAATGTAACCTAAGGTGTAAAAAATTTACATAAAATATTCTTTTTATCGCGAACGCTGTGAAAATAATGATGATAGAATAAAACAATGTACTACAATTTTGTAGAAGAAATCATTATTTACAAAAAGTATCGCGACAGCATATGTCTAAATATTATAGTTATGCCACAATAAGTGTTTTTTATTTAAAAAAATCAATAAAATGTCACCTCTAGAAAAGGCTCTTTATTGGTATCTTGGTATTACTCCTTATTAAAATAAATTAGTTCATATCCAAGTCTGCTTCAATATGTTTGTATAACTTTTTGAATTATTCAATTCGGACATTCCATTCGAAAGTTATCACGAGTTTAAAAATGTGAGTATTGGAAAAAAAAGCATAGTCTCTTATCATCTCAACTTATCCGATGCAGAGTGCGTACGGGAGCGGGGAGGGGACTGAGGAGAGTCATGTCAAGTTTAGTAGAAATACCGCGCAAATTAGTCACGGTGGTAAAGTGACGTGACACGATACATTGCAATGCTCTTATTCCAGATTAACATATGCTATAAAATATTTTGAAAAAGTTAGGAATCTGTATGAAAACTTAATTATTTTTAAGTATCTATCTACCCGTGCGAAGCTGGGGCGGACCTCTAGTTTTATTATAAAGACATTCAATTTCATTTTTTTATTAGTTATTCTGTTATCCGAAGCGGAGAAGAATCCAATAAATCACACATCGAAAGAATCTGTTCAGTCAATTTCGAGTTATAAATGTTCGCACTAACCCGACTTTCTTTTATATTATAAGATGATGTTAAGATTGTGTCCCGTCAATTGGAACAAGCATTTAAAAAGTGGTACCTATCACAAAAAAAAAACAAAAGTCTAACTAAGAAACCTTCTGTGAATTGTTTGAGTTTTCCTGTTGTCGTAGCGTTGAAAATTCAAATCAAGTCTTAAAACTTTATTTGCGCATAATCTTTGATCTTTCAAAAAGATTCAGGTGTATCCTTAAACATTCTCTTTTGACATTGTTTTCTCATGGCAAAAGCAAGTTATTATATTGATACGTATAATGAACGAAAGTAACATTATTATTTTTTTTTGTATTTACTTGTATAAATGAAACGGAATTGAATTATGTATGAGGAAGACGAGATAAAAGGGAGGTAATAATAATATGATCAAAAGAATACTCAAATCTGCAAAGTTATTAAATTTAAGGCGGGTTTTATTCGGAAACCGTTTTCTTCCTAGAATTATAATTCCGGAGAATGGGTTCACGCACATCGGTCGTACCTTATTTTTGCCATCGGAAAAAAGAAGATTGTGCATGTGATTATTGATCTTATCGTATACCCACATGAATTATTCTTGTCAATAGATTGGTTAATTTATTTTACTTAAAAACATCATTACCTACAAATAAATTACAAACTGCAAGTGACTCTAAGTGTAACACCTCCTCGCTTGCCGAGATATGCCTGTGAGGTGTGATATTCAGGACCTTATCATTGGTAACGACAATGCTGTTGCAGCTGCCGAGTATTGGAGTGGAGTGGTCTAGTGCTAGTGGATGGGTGATCGGACTCCTTAAGTAAGTAAGTAAAAACTACATGGATAATGCTGCCTCATTAGGTAAAAACCTGCATCGAGGATAGCGAATACAATACAAATAGTAAATGGAAGAAATTACAAAAACAGCAAAAAAAGATCAAAAAATACATCAATAGAACACAGTAGGTAATTTAAATAAAACAATTTTGATTTGTTTTTCCACAAATTGCATAACCTGTATAGTGGAAATAAAATACGCACTAAGTGCCAAAATATTCCTTTTGAGATAATCTAATAAAACTGATTTTACCCCCATATAGACATACATAGTATGCATAGTACACTGAATCTGTCAAATGGACGTCAAAGTGAAAAAGTAAATAATTTTTGCTAGTGAATTTTAAATTATTTTTGATAATAAAACTAAAGATATTGCTGTGTAAATTGTTGAGGAAGTTCAGAGGGCACAACCATTGATTTATGGTAACTACCAGCTTTGTCTATTATTTGAATAATCATACAAATCAATTTTGAGTTGAAAAATATCACATCTAACAACTGTCATTTGCATGCAAAACTCACACAACAATAATAACACGGGAACCGGGAACAACTAACACACTCATGTATCATTGATGCCGTCGGTAACTTCATTGAGGATCTAATCGATAGATGGCTGCTGAATGCGGAGTCTTTGAACTTGTACATACCGTGACATCTGGTGGTGGATTTGTGAACTAGAAACTATTTAAAAGTAAAAACACGGGTGCTCCTGATCGTAAGCAACACCCTTTACTCCCAAGTACATTATACATCAGGATCTACGAACTCGGACCCATATAGAAGTCTTTTAAAGCAGAATAACACGCAACTGTATTTTTATCGTGTTTATCAAGATTTACACCACATCTACCCTATTTGAGTGATTCTGTTTAACGCGTTTTGATTTCTACATACTTATCTTCATTTGGCTGCCTGACTGCTATTAATGAGCATCATAATATTATTATTTTAACTGTCTACCTATTTATCTGTATTTATTTTTATCTGCTTTGTTTATTTATTTTATATCTATAGATTGTATGTATTTATTTTTATCTCTAAATATTATTACACTATTTATTGCTGTCTATCTCTAAGGCAGTTATTTGTATTTGAATATTTATTAACTTTTTTGTTTTGAGCATAATATTATAGTTATTTATTTTCAATTGTTTGTTAGCTTTCTTTTCATTCTTTTTTTGATACTTATCTTCATTTGGTTGCATGACTGCTATTAATAAGTAGGTGTCATACTTTTAACTGTCTATCTGTATTTACTCTTTATCTGGTTTATTTATTTAATTATCATTAGTGTTATAACCGAATTTGTTTTTTTTTCTTCTCTAAATTTAATTACACATGTTACTGCTGTCTTTCTCTATAGCAGTTGTTTTTATTATTATTATTTTTTTTAATATTATTATTCTGACTACTTCTCGAAAATCCTTTTTTTATTATTATTTTCTTATCCTCTGACTGTTCATTCACTATATTTTTTGACAGAATTTTGTGACTACTATTTTTTTATTTTTCTTTTTATTTTTTCTTGCTTTTTCGTGTAAACTAGCTCTTATTTTCCTCTTAACAACTCCTCAACATATTCCCACGATGAATGGCGGTACGTACTTGTCGACGAGGCTTGCCTCTTCGAGAAGTGCGGCTTGTTCTAGGGACGGATCTCCTGGTGGATCCTTATTGGAAACTGATGGTTACTTAGATCACGGACTGAGAAGAATAATCTTCTTATGCGATGCTACGGCTAAAATCACTAAGTCTGTCGACATTAAGAGCGCGCTCGCAGAGATTAGAGATATTGCGGAGGGGGAAAAGAGGAAATCGCAGAGGTTCGGGAAATATCAGGAGCAAATAACCGACGTTAAAGGGCTGATAAATGCGAATCACGTGGAGTGTATCCAGAAACTGGAAAGTTTGGGGAGTAAATTGGAGAGCGGGAGTGTACAGGCCTCAGTTGAAGGTGTGACATATGCCAAGATGATGACGAAAGGCAGAGGTCGGGGGGGAGCTCATACACTGATAGTAGCCTCAGATCAACCCGCAACATCAAGTGATGAGGTTGAGGGGATGATTAGGAAAAGGATAAATGTTCGTTCCCTCGGAGTGGGAATCTCAAGTATAAAAAGAGTTACAGGCGGCAGGGTGATCATAAAATCAGACCTGAGAGAGGACGTTGACAAAATCAAAGAAGAACTCTCCAAAATTGATGGTCTGAAATCACATGTGGGAGTGAAGAAGAATCCTCTCATAAAGTTCATGGGTGTTATAAAGGGTATCCAGGAGGAAGATCTAAACTCTTCGCTGAAACGACAGAATAGAGGCTTGAATATCGACGAACTCCTTAAGATAAAATATAGAAAGCGTCACAGAAATGAACTCCTGTGTGATATTGTTTGCCAAGAAACTTGGAAGAAACTGACCTCGATGGAGAGAGTTTTTATCGGATATCAGCGCGTTATAGTCTGTGACGAGAGCCCCTTGGTGCAGTGCTTCAAGTGCCTATCATATGGACATACTTCCAAAGTGTGTAGCGCAGAACCTAGATGCAGGTTCTGCGCCGAAAAACATGACAGTAGAGAATGCACAAGGGGAGATGGGGCACCTATCAGATGCGCAATCTGCATGGAAAAGGGCAAGGATGAGTTTAATCACTTAGCAACATCCAAGCAGTGCCCCATGAGAGATGTATACGAGGGGTATGCCAGAGAATCTACCACTTATTTGTGCTGAAGATGGCCTGGATATCCAAGAGGTGCACACAGAGCTGGACAAATATGCGACTGTGGCAACACATGTGTATGATGAGCCGGAGGCATGCAGGAGCGTGATGTCGGGGGTATCCTGCTTTAAGGTTCTTAATATAAATATAAGGAGTATTAACCAAAACTTTGACGACCTGACTGTGTTCTTGCATAGAGCTCAAGTCGACTTTGATGTCGTAATACTGACGGAGTGCTGGTTGAATGACATGAGTCCGTTAAGGGAAATGATTGGATATACTTGCTTTCGAACTAATCTGCATATTAATCAAAACGCTGGTGTTGTCATATACGCTAAGGAATCGATGTTAAATTTGTAGAGGAACCTCGTGGGATTACGGAGGCGAACTCACTTCTGCTTCATACGAACGTTGGACAGCTGATTGTTGCCATGTACAGACCACCGTCGTTTACAAATGTGAGACCATTTATTGATTCACTGAGCGACTTGCTACATAGGCATGAGCAGGGCGATATCATTTTGGCTGGTGACATGAACATAAATATTAAAAATGTAAGCGGTGCAGTTGAACAGGAGTACATCGATATGTTGGCTTACCATGGTTTCGTGTCGGCTATTAATGAGAATACGAGGGGTGAGTCTTGTCTGGATCACATAATGATCAGAAGCAGGTATTCTGCGGCTTGCGCTCTGGTATGTAGAACGGCCATCACAGATCACTTTCCTGTGATGTTGAGTATTGACCGCTTGAGAAATGAACCCGGGGTGAGGAATAGAACAGATTGCGTAAAGATGAATTATGCACGACTGAGTAATAACCTAAGGAGAGTCGACTGGGACGATTTTGGCGGTCTCACCGATACTAATCGGGCATACGATTCACTAGGGGACACTATTCAGAAATGTATGAGGGATAGTGCATCTATGTGTCGACGACATAGAGCTAGGTTGGGATTAAAAGAGTGGATAACAGAGGGCATTATAACATCAATACGAAAAAGAGACAAAATGCACCTTGCTTGCAGGAGAAACCCACTCGACAGTGAGATGGCTAACAACTATAAAATATTCCGCAACAAGTGCTCCAACATTATTCGAGCGGCCAGAAAAAGGCATTACGAGCTGCTGATTGAGGAACAGCGTCACAACCCAAAAGGTTGCTGGAATGTGATTAAGGAGTATCTGGGAATCAAGAGGGGAGTGCAGTCAGGGGTGGATAGACTGGTGAGTGGTCTATCAGAGACTTCCCTGCCGCAGAGGCTTAACGAAATTAACAATTATTTTGCGCACGTAGGTGAACAATTGGCCCAAAATAAACTGAATGAACTAAGGACGGACATACATACTATTGAAAGATTGATTCATATCGAGGGTGGACCCACTCATTCATTTTTCATTGTGCCAACGAACGAACAGGAGGTGTCCAAAGTTATCTCCACACTAAAAAGGAAAAGCGCCCCGGGTTCGGATGACATAAGCTCGAAAATGTTATTCCTGAATAGACACTCTTTGGCGGGACCAATCGCACATGTTTTTAATGTGAGTGTTGCAGAGGGAGCCTTTCCATCGTCGGCGAAGATTGCCAAACTTTGTCTCATTTTGAAGAAGGGTGATCCAGGTGTGGTCTCAAATTACCGCCCAATATCCCTATTACCATGTGTTACGAACGACACTCATTTCAAATAATTATTAATATATTTTTCATTTAAAACCCGAAATTTCTGACAACTGCAGAGCATGCACTATTGCTATAATATCGTCCTACCAGCTGATGTAGTGTGAGTACATACCTACTACGTGTAGTGGCCACGGCGCTCGCGCGGGTATGAATGTATGTAGGTAGGTGCCTGCTTGCACACGTAAATCGCTGTTTGCATCGAAGTCCTTCTAAAAATGTTTTAAATAATATTGATCTATGTGTGTGCTTTATTATTTTTCATTTTAATTATGAATGTACGTACCATATTATATGCCGTTTGATTGGAAATAAAATACAGGTAGGTGGCAGTCAGTCTCCGAGGACTTCCTCCTCCGACGGGCAGAGTGCGAGTGAGAGGAGCGCGGGGAGGGGTCCTGTTAAAACGTTCCTCGCCTAACGCAAGTGTGAATGGGTCACTCTTGCCGCTAGTGTAGAGAGAACTGAATTTAATAAAAGGAAATTTGATTTTCGAAATCGTTTGTATAATCGCGTTATCATCATTGTGTTTCATCGTATCGGGGAATAGTATCAACTGACTTCTTCGGAAACTGACTCTGCCTGCCTTCTTCTTCTATACAAAAAATTACTTTTATTTGGTACACCTTACAACACCTCTCTCTTGCTGCACGTACTTGCCACTGTGGGCTAAGTATTTCTCTTCTTCACGCCGACCTGGGACGGAAGCCTCTGGGACTGTAAAGCTGTGGACGATCCAGTGAAAAATTGTGTCGATGTAGCCCTGTCTGCTACACCATGTGTGGCAAAGGTACTGGAGAAACTGATGAAGGTGAGATTGGTTGGCTTTCTTGAAGGGGTTGGGTTCTACTCAAGCAACCAGTATGGTTTCAGGAGTGGGTTTGGCACAGAGGACGCATTGTTATCTTTGAACGGGTTTCTGACACGGGGACTTGACAATGGGAAGAAATGCACTGCTGTTTTCCTGGACTTGGCTAAGGCCTTTGATACTGTCCCTCATGAGATATTATTGAAAAAACTTCATCAAGCTGGTGTGAGAGGACTGGCACACGAATGGTTCAGGAGCTATCTGTCTGCAAGGATCCAGTTTGTGCACCGGGCGGACGTTAGGAGTGATCCCTCAGAGATCACTTTTGGTGTTCCGCAGGGCAGCGTATTGGGACCAGTTTTCTTTCTTGTTTATATAAACGACCTTTGTAATATGTCCTTGCAGAGTGGTCGAATTGTCACCTTTGCTGATGACACGGTGCTTCTCTTCGCTGGTGACACATGGTCTGAGGCGATGTCTCGTACACAGAGTGGCTTCAACGAGGTTACGGGCTGGCTCCATAAAAATCTTCTCACCTTGAATGCAGACAAGACCGGATACATGTGCTTTTCTATCAATAGACACGGTCGGCCGGTTGACGAATGTGACATCAAATATCATATCTGTGACGCCCGGAATGGAAATGATTCCTGTGGGTGCGGTGTGATTGGCAGACTCGGTTCGGTGAAGTATTTGGGAGTTACAATAGATGAACACTTAAATTGGAAATCCCAGATTTCCCAGCTGACTGAAAGGGTAAGAAGAACAGCTTTTATTTTAAGACGACTCAGAGATATCTTGAGTGAAAAGCAATTGATTTCTGTGTACTTTGCGTTGTGCCACAGCATAATTAACTACGGAATATTAGCATGGGGGGGAGCATGCGGGACTACGCTCATTACTCTTGAAAGAGCTCACAGAATGGTTCTGAAAGCAATCTTCCGTTTGGAAAGAACATTTCCCTCAATGGAACTATATCGAGTCACCGAATTGCTAAACGTTAGACAAATTTATCTCCAGAGACTGACACTATACTATGCTCGAAGGGTTACCGAGGTGCCTACCGCTGCTTCTGCTCATGAGCGCGTCACTCGTCAGATGGACAGAATGCTTATTCCAAGACCGCATACAACGTTTTTCCAAAGGTTTCACCTATACTTGGGACCGAAGGTTTTCAACGACGTGAGTGAAGCCCTGGGACGGGGAAGTGGTGGATCGGGGTTCCAGATGAATCGCGGAGCCATTCGAAACTTTTTGGTTGATATTGGCATCTATGAATCCGAAAATATGGTTAAAAATATGCTCATATAAGCCCTCTCATTTATATTTATATTTTATTTATTTATTTTTTCTCCTTCCACTCATTATTATCTATTGTCTTCAATGATCATAATATATTGTGTAATCGTTCAATTCCTGTAATCTATTGTTCAGTTTGTGCTTTCATATAGGTATTTTAAATATTATTATTATTTATTTTTTGTTTTATATTTTCTGTAATTTTACATATCGTTCTTATTTATCTTTTTGAGTTTTTTTATGCTTCTAAAATTGATATATTTTGTGTATTTTTGTGAATTTTGTTTTTTTTTTTTTTCATTTTTTTGCATTTTATGTAGTATGTTTTGGATCTTATTTTATAATTATCTGCCTATATTTTAACTTGTAATTTTATTTTCTAATCTTCGAATTTTACTATTTTATTAACTGACTTGCTTTAACTGACTAATTTTACGACTTCCGGTACTTTCATTTCTGTTTTTTAGGTAACATTTTATTACATGCAATAAGATTTTACTCTTTACTGAGTCATGATTAACATTTTTATTTATTTTGTCTTTTTTGTATTCTGTTCTGACGTGTTCTTACTTAACTTGAGCATGTATTGTATAAATTTTTTTTGTGGCTTTTCAAGAGGAAGGGTGTTGCTTCGGACACCACTCGACACAGGCTATGCCTAGTGAGGGTGTCCGAGGTCGCACTTGAATGTATTTATTTAACTTGAATGTTTTAATTGCGTTTATATTGTTTTTACATGTCATATTTGTTGTAATAAAGTTATTATTATAGTACTATGATGATTTTTGGATCTGCAGCCCGATTCACGGAAAAGTTTAAGTGTAAGTTTAGTTCGAAGTTCGAACGAAGTTCGATTCAAACCCTCCGTGAATAGGTACATAGACTGTAGATAGTCGCCGCCTACAATAATTATTATTACCAGCAGCCCTATTCACAAAAGTTTGAATCGAACTTCGTTCGAACTTAGACTTAAACTTTTCCGTGAATCGGGCTGCTGGTTTTTTACACCTTTAGATCATCGATATGGGCTTAGTGCAATATTTAGACTATTGGCAATGGTTTATAGAACATTTCCTCATACTCAACTCATTTTTTTTCATATTTGGCGATTAGTGCGTATTTTATTTCTACTATACACTGAGAAGTATCGCAGGCACAGGTCCTGCACGGTCACAGGTGAGTTATAAACTGAAGCTTAAAACGATACAATGCAATGTGGTACACACACAGATAGGCATAGGTTGTAAAGTTATGGTATAAAAATGATCCATTCCAAGCTTCAGTTTTTATGTCACCTGTGACTATACAGGATCTGTGCCTGCGAAACTTGTCAGGTTATTGAATGTGTGGACTACTGAACAAATAAATTGTTTTATGTAAATAATAACTGTATACAATAATTCCACCAAGAATGCACGTTCAATTAGTTAATTTTACATCAATAAAAAATCCACAGACGAAGATGTATAAATATTAAATAATACAGTTTTATAATATAAGAATTTTTATAATACAAGAATAAAGCGTAAAAAAACATAATCAAAGTAGGGAAAAATAGTGAAACTTGTCAAATAACCAAGTATAAAGAAAGGAAGACGAAGAACAACGACATTAAATAATCTACATAATAATTCGTAATACAAATAATACACTAACTCGAGATAGTAAGTTAAACCATTAAAAACAATTAATCACATTATATGAAATTTAGAACAACAACACCACAAAGCTTCAGCAAATAGAATATGTAATGGATTGAAACCATAACAACACAAATTAGTCAAGATGTATGTAAATGTCAAATTATTAAAAGAAAAAACATGTTTCAAAAGTTCTCTAGATTTTTAAAATCTAAACATCAATCGAAGTTTACAAAGGTGAAACATGCCTACTTGTAATGTTTCATAAATATTAATTATGAGGGTGCAAATTCCAGAAACTATCGGAAAATTCCTGGAAGATGGTCTAAAGATAGAGTTATGTCCTGATTACGGGACATATCTCCTCATCTAATATATCTTTGGAACGAATATTTCGAGGATGAATGAATAAAGAAACAACAATGAGATAAAGAAAGTATTAGGAAAAACATCAAAACACAATATCCATCAATCAATCAAATATTTACCCACCATCACGTTATTATTAATTTCTTCCTGGTGGAAGATCTGAGCAATTCTATGTTAGGTAATTGTGAGGTATAACAATCTTCCCCTTATTCTGATCACGGAAGAAAAAAAAATTATAAAACGTGGTTTGTAACGCAAATGAGGTTTGTCCTAAAAACCCTAGACAGCGACACTGACAACACTGTTTTTTCCTCATCGGCGGAATCGCAAAGAATGTAGGAGTGCTTTTAATTTTAAGCCTTCTCTTCCGTTCTTTGAAATGAGGTGATGGCGTCGCATTTTGAGGATCTGATGGACACAAAATCAATCCGCAGGAATTTCAATATGACTGAAGATTGTCTGCGGATTACTGCTGACAGCCATTGAGTAGGTACCTTTGCTAGACGAAAGGCAAAAAGCATAGAAAAAACAATGTAATAGGAAATTTCCCAAAAAAATGTTGCAGTTGAACTTGGCGATGTGGGCTGCAGACTAAATGAAGTATAGAGGGCGTTTTGTTCACTAAATCATCATGACCATAGATGACGACTCTCAGCTGTAAGGAAACGATTGAAGAAAAAGTTTTTTGGTTTCACCTACCTCAATCCGGACACAAAATTCTATACAAGATTCGGAAATGTCTGATTCCATCAAACGTTGTATTATTCCATTCGTAGGTAGGTACTTACTGAATACAGGGTATCTCGTCTTAGTCGTATGATCAAACACCATGACTTGACTTACCTGTAACAAAAAGAAAACCAATTTATTAGGCAACTGAAATCAAACAATGTCAACTTGTTTAAAATTTCAAATAATGGCTTTTTAATTTAATGTGGGGATTTGTTTTCAATTTGCTTTCAAATTTACAATACAATAGGTAGTTCTTTTTTTGACCCCACTTAGGTGCATAGGGAGGCGACAAAAGCGTTTTCGCATTCAAATATATCGACACAAAATTCGCATACTTAAATATTTTTTTCTTGATATTATCTTTAGAGAAAATGCGATAAAAAATTACATTAATAATAAGTTTATTTTTTAGTATTCACAAATAGTGTCTACATTTTGATGAAAGCTGGGTAAAATATGAACTTAAGAAATCATGTTTTATTGAAAGTACAACAAACTACATGCACACCCATGTACAAAATGAGGGGTACAATAGAGAATTATAAATAAATTAAACTTTTTATGATAATATAAGATGTTATTTACGAGACTTTAATAGTAAATATCTATACTACTGATTCTTACAGTTGAAAACAGCTGTTGCTTCCTTCGGATAATTGCTTATTTAATTATGAAGGAAGAATCTTTTAAAATCTAGGTGCGATATTATTGAGAACGGTAGCAATATACAATTCAAATTCAACAATTCAAGCTTTAAATATGTAAAAAGTGTCTTATTGCCAAAGCTAAAATAAAGTACAACGTTCAAAGATTTACGACAAGTCCGAATTGACATGTGGCTTGCTTAGCGCCTAGAGTCCATTGACATGTCTTCTAAGATTTAGGGCAAGTCCTCATTGACAAGTGTCTTGCTTAGAGTATAGAATCTATTAACATGTCCACTAGTTACCACAATCGTGTTTGTTTACTTGGATACACTATGAAAGACTCCAAATGCTCATACGGCCGGTTGTGAACTCCCATTCGTTATCTCATCTCATTTCCGGCATTTGAATTTCAAAAAAAATAATGTGATATCCGTTGGTAAGCGGAACACTCTGTATACTAAATCAGAGATTCCACACGCCCCGTAGGAGAGTCCTCTAATTATGTAAGTACTCGTGTATACATAGATAATGAAGAGGGACCACACAAAAATAATTACTCGAAGGGTCGGCACAGAAAGGGTCAAACATTTGCGCTTATCACCCCGGCACAACCCCGTGACTAATTATGTCCCTTATAAATAAATCTCCTACAATTGGATCTGTTTTGTCGTAAATTGTATTTACTTACATCAACTATGTATTTATTTATTTATTCAATATTCATTCTTGTTCCCTGATTTGGAAGATTTAGGCGTTATACTATCTAAAGTAATTAAATACATAAGTTAGTATTTACTCTAAGAAATTCTACCTTTAAAACTAGGCTAAAGTTTAAGTATTTGCGGCACTAAAGTTTAAGTATTTGCGGCACTAAAGTTTAAGTATTTGCGGCACTAAAGTTTAAGTATTTGCGGCACTAAAGTTTAAGTATTTGCGGCACTAAAGTTTAAGTATTTGCGACACTAAAGTTTAAGTATTTGCGGCACTAAAGTTTAAGTATTTGCGGCACTAAAGTTTAAGTATTTGCGGCACTAAAGTTTAAGTATTTGCGGCACTAAAGTTTAAGTATTTGCGGCACTGAAGATGGTCGTGTGACCGAAAGGCCTCTGCCAATAAAAACACGCAACTGAAATAAACAAAGTTTTATTTAAAATAATTACCTGTTCAAAAATCAAATTGATTTTTTTCCTACACGTCTGAGTTTTTAAGTTTATAAAGGTCATTGTTTATAGAAATATGTTAAGGGAACAAAATCATTGTCACCCGTTTCTACTTTAAAATTATTAAAATATGAAAATAAAGGTTTATGTAAAATATCCAGAGTTATGAAAGGCCAAAATAATATTATAGAAAATCCACGAATAACGTATTTTAACGAATATGTAACAACTAATAACTCCAACAATTCATTACTGATGTTCGATTTTTAAATGGAACAAACCACTCGGGCTTACGACCGTCTTATACTGTTATTTCGAAAGCTGGCTTCAGTCATCATCAGTCATTCAATGTGAACAACGCAATCTGTGACAAAATCCATAACACAATTTTTATTTACTTCACAACCATTGTGTATCTAAACATCGGTACCTACGCAGAATTTCTTTCGAGCTTTCAGAAATAATTGCTTAACATTCAAACATATTATTTTAAACGTATTTTTATGAAATCCATATTTATTGTAATGACTACAGGACAACGTCTGTGGGGAAAGCTAGTTATAAATAATTTGGTTTAAATCTAATCTTTTGAAAATGGAAAAGGATATATAAAACTTGGACCTACCGATCCTTGGAATGGGTCCTTTATTTCACTCCCTATTATTTGTGTTTACCGAAATTTGAAAAAGAATTTGAGGCCAGCATTCCAAATATAGAGGTTCTTATTCAATAATGATCTCTTATTGAATTTAGACACTTGAGGGGTCTGAACTGGTCGGACCCTTCCGGTAATGAGAGGGGCTGGAGATTTTTTTTCCATCAGGTTGGATTGTTGGGCATTATTATTGGAGAGGCTGTTTAACAACGAGTGGACAACTTAATTGCGACCGTCGTTTAAAATAATTTTAGTCCTACCCCTTACTATACCCCGAAAATGCTTTTTCATGTTCTTACGTTTTTTTTTTTCAAAAAGAACTTTCTAATACTATATACCTAAACTTTATTTGCAACCTCTAGAAAAAATGTGTTTATTTATTGATTACTAGCTTTCCTGACAGACGTTGTCCTGTGATCCTAAATATGAATATTGAAGTCGAACTTGTATGGTGATGAATTAATTATCATTTGACCAATGTGATTCCGAACGATGCGTCTGTTTTAAACTAAATCGCACCAATTGACAATTTCTGTCAAAATTTCAAAATTGGAATAATAATTATAAGGTAAAAAGTACTAATAAGGTTGTCTACGTAGAGTTTTCTATAATTTTCTAATTTTCCATGCATTTTTCTTAATTTATTTCTTCTAAAAGGTCACTCTCCTGATAAAAGCCTACACGACAAAAAAAGACTTAGCGTAATCGGTCCAGCCGTTTAGGCGTGATGCGATGACATCGGGAAATAGCTCTCCATTTTTATAAATATAAGATATCAAAACACATAACAAAAGACAAATGTTCATTTATAAAGCATCGTACTCACTTGCGCCGCGAACGTGTGACATTGCATCAATTTAATCGAAAGGCTAAGTGTATACGGGATTCGAAAAAGCGAACTCGAGCGGAACACATGCATCCTTTTGATAAAATTGATAATATAACGATACACGTTCGCGGCGCAAGTGAGTACCGAGCTTTATAATACTTGCTGTCCCGACAGACGTTGTCCTGTAGTACCTACTTACTATGAATATTTATTTCAAATTTGTAATTTATACAAAAATACGTTTAAAATATTATGTTTGAATGTTAAAAAAATATTTCTGGAAGCTTGAAAGAAATTCTATCAAAAATCTGCGTGCCAGTGTTTTGAAACTCAATGGTTGTCAAGTAGGTAAAATAGAAATTGAGTTGTTATGGATTTTTTCACAGATGGTGTTGTTGTCAGTAAATCCGTTCCATACTACCTTACTTTAATATTTTATTTTATATCATTTCTTATCCATTTTTTTTTTCAACTTTTTATTAGTTAAGGGGAGCGGAGAAGAATTCAATAAATCAAAAAACATCGGATAACCGCTTGCATTCGTCGCAACACTATCGGATGTCTACTCAACGCCCATTTCGCTGTCGCTTGCGATCCAACCAAGTCTTTACTAGTGTTTAATCATCTTATTTTAATTTATTTGTAAAAAATGGCACAAAAATTAATTATTTGGTAAAAATTTGGAAGAATCTTAATGAATATTGTTTAGAAAAGTTCTATCTAAGAGTATAGATATCATGTTTAAAAGATTGCTTACATTTTGCGGTTAAAAAAAATAATTAAGTATAAGAAAAAATAATAATAGATAGAAATAACAAATTATTAGTGTTGTTAATTAAAATAGGCGCGTTTTTATCTAAAAAATATAGTGGCATATTTTAAATTAGTATTACAAAATGTATATTTTTGTCTGTCACGCTATTGTATCGTATCCGATGCAACTCGATCGGGTCGGATGTTCAGAATAGCCCCCAATAATAGGTAATTATATGTTTTCTTCGTAACCATGCATAATAGTCATAGGGGAGATACTTGTTATTGAAGATTCTATTTTTTAGTTTCATGACTTTTTAAAAATTCTATTTAAGATATTTAATCAAATTTCGTTCATAAAAAAGTTGATAAGTTGAAATGGTTTAATGTTTTTTTACACACCAAGAGAAAATGGGTGTATGTTTACCATCTGCCTATGTGTTAAAAGGATGTTTCGTTACGTAGAGAAAGGTTAAACTTATTCGGTTTAGTAGTTAAAAAATATATTTTTTTTAACAAACCCATTTGTATTCTTTACACCCTGCATGAACCAAATTTTTTTTTTTTATTATTCACAAAATTTTAGACAGCCCGTGTAATTTGTAAAAGATAGGCCGTTTAGCCCAACATTTTCATCTCCGTCTTGAAAGGAATGGTACAAAAAAAAAAGCTTGAATGAAGGGTTGTTCGGGAGAGGTTAGAGATTTCGCCGAGATTCGTTAGATAGGAACTTTCCTTCTAATATGTTTTTTTTTCTCCTTGTGAATATGAATTCACGACGTATTGAGGGATATGAATATTTTGTACCCGACGAAAATACGTTCGTTAAAATATATTTTTGGTAAGCGAAAAAAAAAACTTACACAAAATAAATCACAAAGAAAAATGCGTAAAATATTCTATGGGGTAGGAACATGAATATACGACAGAACATTGTGTACAGACACACTATAGAATTATGTGCCTATTTGAAAGAAAACCACTTACGTATCTATCTATCTTATAATAATACTAGCTTATACCCGTCTTGCTTTACGTTTTTTATTCCGATTGTCAGGCTTGATCGGTAGGTAATTAAACAGGTTCTAGTCTAGCTTCCCATTGCTTTGTAGACCTCTATAACTGACATAAGCACAGAAAAAGAAGAATGACACTTTTAATGTTTATTAAAATTTTGTATGAAGATCCTAAAAAATAGCGTTTTTTAAATAGCTCTAAATATATTAAAGTTAATGCAGCAAATTGTATTAAAGAACCTTCTCCGGCATTTTGCACGGCTCTGTGCAGATTCATATCTGACGTAGCATTTGTATTTTGAGCGTCATGCTATGACATACGGTAAAAAGCAAATAAAAAACATTTCTGAATTATTAATTAGATAAAGAAGGAGGGGCTAATGCGAGTTTTATTTAATTTCCCAATTTACCACGCAACTTTCTTAATTTTTTCTTTCATAAGAACCTTCTACTGATAAAAGCCAACACGACAAAAAAAGAATTAGTGAAATCGGTTCAGCCGTTTAGGCGTGATGCGATGACATTAGGTAAAAAGCTAATAAAAAAACATTTCTGAATTATTATGTAGATTTACCACGCAACTTTCTTAATTTTTTCTTTCATAAGAACCTTCTACTGATAAAAGTCAACACGACAAAAAAAGACTTAGTGAAATCGGTTCAGCCGTTTAGGCGTGATGCTCTAACATACGATGGAGCAACGACAAAAGGCAAATTAAAAAACATTTCTAAATTATTATATAGATAGAAAAGTCGGGTTAGTGCGAACACTTATAACTCGGGATCGGCTAAACAGATTTTAATAATGCTTGATTTATTCGATTCTTCTCAGCTCGTGATTATAGAATTACTAATAAAAATATCAACGATCACGAAATAATCTTCTATTTCTAGCTCTGGAACTATGTTCATTTGACTTAAACGTACACTTATACTGCAAAAAAAAAGAGTTGATGTGATCATACTTTCTCCCCCTACTAAGTTCAAATATGTATATATTATTTTTATATTCCTTACATAAGAAAATACGTTAAATTAATTTTTTGTAATAAAATTAACGAATTAAACGTGCATTCTTGGTGGAATTATATTGAAATAAAACAATTGATTTGTAATTTCACAATATTTTGGAATAACAAATCAATTGTTTTATTTAAAGAATTTTTTGTAGCTTCGAAAAATAAAAGAGTTTGGTAATTATTCCATAATGTAATATCAGAAATGCGAGTTTTCGAGCTAATTCCATGCACCTGTTCGCAGTGAATGCCCTCATTTCGAATTACCCTCAGACGCAGGTTTCACTTCATTTCTGCCTGCCGTCTCGCCCCTCCACACACGCACTGGGAGAAAAGAAAAAAAGAAGAAAGAAAAAAGGTGAAATTGGTTTCATTGAATGAGGGCACGCACTCGTACAGTGCATGACTTCTGTCTTTGGATCACTTGAGGATTAATAATTATCCAATGGAGTAATAAGTTTTAGAAGTTGAGGTATCCTTGTGTACTTATCCATTTTTAGTTCAATATTTTTATAATATCCATGTTCGACATGGCCACCGATATTTCTAAAATGTACCTACCCTCTATTACCTAAAATATCATTTGATCAATGTTTTGGCTATTTTATTAAACAAGCAAGAGAGACGAAATAGTTTTTAAAATTATTAGCAGAATAAGTTTCTATTTAAAAAAAAAAACGCTCCAAAGTTACAAACACAGTTTTTGTTAATCATTTTATCAATTGATATGTCCGCTAACTAGATACATAAAAACTGACCCTAGAAGCTCTAATCTGAAAAAAATGATAAAAAGCCAAAAAATAATGGATTTTAAAAATCTTTTTAGCGATTGGTTATCACCATAGCGGTAAAGTTTCGGACACCATATTATGGGATTATGGGATCTAATCAGGGTTGCCAGGTTTTTTTCAAAAATATACCGAACCAAAAACAAAAGCAGGTCATTTTCAAAATTTGCTATCCGGAAAGTACAAATTTCCTCTAAAAAAAAAGGTCATTCTCGGAATTTGCTACCGAATACCGAACATGGAGCAAAAATACCGAACACCTGGCAACCCTGGATCTAATCCATCGAAATAACCTGAATAATACCGTCCTTTAATATTAAGTACGACTTTTCCTGTAACCCTGTATACTCACTTTATTCAACCACATTCTGTACAAATGACAGGAAGTAACCATAGATTAATCAAACCATAGACACCTTACAAATCCTTATAAAAGTCGTGAGTGACCTTCGATTTCTGAGCCTGTACTGCAGGCACCCAAGTGTCTATGTGTTCCTTCCTCTCCAAGATATTTCATTCTGTTGATGATATTATTTTTTGTATTATTCATGTTATTGGATTTACTCACTCACTTGAAATATTCGAAGGCGAAAGAAAACCTTTCCACTCCTCAAAACTCCACACCTACGATCTCTACGGGATATGTATAATATATTTCTGCGTTATAATAATATGTAGGTATATCCCAGTTTAATTATTTCACTGACGTGTGTAAAAGTTAATATATTCTTGTATTATTTTTCTAAGTAAAAAAACGTATTAAAACATAATCGGAAAAGAAAATTGTGTAGTGCATGATCCCCGGTTAATGATGAGGCAAAGAAAAAAGAATTCCAAAACATTATTTTGGAAAATAGGAAGAAAAAGGGGTTTAATTGACTATTACATGCACTGTGATGTGTGCAGTTTGTCAGAATTCTTAACAAAGACAAAAAATCTAACATTTCGACACAATATGTTCTTTTTATGGTTGATAACAGAAGGCCAAAAACTAAAATATTTAAGCGTCTTAAACCACAGTTTTTGGACAGTCACAGTACCTATAACTTTCACGACACATACATACGTGTTATCAAACTCTGTACAATAGTTATGCTGTAGATAACCCATTTATTATATTAATTATGTTATTGCATTGAAGATTCTATATTTTGTGTGTCATGATCAAGTAGTGTTTTTGAGTGAACATATAATTAACCACTCTATAACTCTTTCACAGTAAGCTACTTTAAAGCTTGTGTCGTGAAAGAACAAGGTGGTCGGCACCTGGAATCGAACCAACTACTTCCAGTATACGACACAGTACGAAAGCCGGCATCGTAATCTCCAATCAATAAGAAATACGTGCGCCTGAATACGTGTGTTATTCCTCAATTGTGAAACTCTAGAATACATTATTTAAAGGGTTTTGACTGATTATTTTCGGAAAACTGGTCTGGATTGAAATTCGGGGCTGGAACAAGCAATAAACACTGCATGGAGGAGCTTTTAAGCTGCATGTTGATGGTTACCCCCAAAACAGAAATGAACTCTTGCAAAAATCAACATCCCAAGACTTTTCATAATAACCAAAATGTTTCGGCATGTAGGTAGGTATGTATTACAGATCATGCATGTTAATAAATAAATTCCATTGCAGAGGATATTAATATCATCAGATACGGGAAATATTTCCAACTAGCTTATACCCGTCTTGCTTTACGTTTTTGATTCCGATTGTCAGGCTTGATCGGTAGGTAGTTAAACAGGTTCTAGTCTAGCTTCCCATTGCTTAACAGACCTCTATAACTGACATAAGCACGGAAAAAGAAGAATGACACTTTTACAATTTTTGTTTTACCGACCTCATAATATTATACGAACCTACCGACATAATTTGCAAGTTTTCATAGAGAGCTTTGTGGTTTGAATCTTAGCTACATTCCCTACTTTGATAATAATTAATTAGGCATTCCACCCATAGACGGGGATTTGTACCTGTCAAACTTCAAAATCAAACTGCAAATTTTTTCATTAAATCTTTATTTATTGAGAATAATAAGATTTGAATAACATTTATATGTATAACAAATCAATCTACAATTATTTTATTACATTTTCATACCGTAATACCAAGATTCCATTCAACGTTTACATGAGTAATTTTGTTTCCAAAAGATGACTTACTGTCTTTTTGAGAAATTTGTATGAAGATCCTAAAAAAATAGAGTTTTTTAAATAGCTCTAAATATATTAAAGTTAATGCAGCAAATTGTATTTAAGAACCTTCTCCGGCACTTTTCACATCTCTGCACATATTCATATCTGACGTAGCATTTGTATTTTGAGCGTAATGCTCCGACATACGATAAAAAGCAAATATACAAACATTTCTGAATTATTATGTAGATTTTACGCCTTTATAGCCATAACATAATTTAAATAAATAGGTATACTTATGGAATATTGATGTAAGAAAGAACTATGTAAGTACTTTACGTATATAGCTTTGGCCTATTGTCGATGGATGGCGTTGATCAGCACTGACATCTGATGCCGTCTGAAAGGAACGCGTTTCGATTTTGTTAAAAGTGATTGTTCTAGTGCATTGAACTACATAAATGAGAAATAACGTCAATTATCGTTTCTCTGTTTTTCAGGTAGGATAAGGTGTTGTGAAAACCTTTTATTTTAGTTTGTTTTTTAACACTTCAGAGCCCGCACCCCGGAGATTCCCCGATCAGGCCAGTTTTTTTTTTAATTTCTAAAATTCTCTTAGATGTAGGACCCTGGGCTTTTACCATATCCTTCACACTTGTGGATTATACAATTTTAATTTGGAATGGTTGGTATATATGTGCCAAATTTAATGAGTTTTTAGTGTTATTTCGTTTACGATCGGGGATTCTCCAAGGCAGCGTGTGATAAGGGTGTGTAAAGTTTCAATAGTCCTAAGCAGTTGTAAAAAAGATTTTGCCGCGGACGGTTCTAGGTCTCATTGTTATGTTTCGATATTTTCGAAGGGAATTATTTCTAGAAGGCAATAACAAAAGAATACCGATAACAAAAATAGGTTTGGGACAGGCGCGCGCGATCCTAATAATAAAATAAATGCACCCCCGAAGCAATACAAAAGATGTCACTACCTGGACACCGGCCCTTGGATGCAGTGCAATAAAAGTCGGGTATTTTCTATAGGTGCGGGCTATGAAGGTGTTTGAAGGATTGTCAAAAGGATGGATCATTATATAATCCCATTTTAATAAATTATTTTAAAATTTTTGAGAAAATAATTTAATGTTATTCGTAAAAGAAGATTTCAAGCTTCATTCTGGCATATTTTTGTAACTCCAAACATCTCATTTGTATGAAAAATTAGTCATTAAAAAAGTCCGAAGGTTTCCCCGTTGGCGCGGGTTCTCGTATGATTTTTCGAGCGCGGGCTCTGAAGTGTTAAAGAAAACATTAATAAAAATTATTTGAAACTCTGTTTTTCAGAAGAAACAAAATTGTGTTTGCATACATACCCCACTGAACATTTAATCACATTATATTGACAACTCTTTTCTTTTAACAATCATGAAAAACAAAATCTTGTATCCACATTCAAAATAATCTTATATTTTTTAGTAACTAACTAATTAAAAAAAAAATATATAAATATCGATGATAACAATACTATATTAAAATACAATTTATTATTACGCTTTTGTATAGGTTAACACAGTAGTTGGTAGCCAAGCTATCCATTGACGTAGTTTATTTCTTGGGCTCAGAGCGCGGAGCGGACGATTTTCTTTTTCACGCCATAAATTCCTATTTATGATATACTAGAGGTCCGCCCCAGCTTCGCACGGGTAGATAGATACTTAAAAAAAAATTAGTTTTCATACAGATCCCTAACTTTTTCAAAATATTTTGTAGCATATGTTAATCTGGAATAATTGCATTGCTATGTATCGTGTCACGTCACTTTACCACCGTGACTACTTTGCGCGGTATTTCTACTAAACTTGACATAACTCCCATCAGTCCAATCCCCGCACCCGTGCGCACTCTGCATCGGTTGAGATGATAAGAGACTATGCTTTTTTTCCAATACTCACATTTTTAAACTCGTGATAACTTTCGAATGGAATGTCCGAAAGGAATAATTCAAAAAGTTATACAAACATATTGAAGCAGACTTGAAAATGAACTAATTTATTTTAATAAGGAGTAATACCAAGATACCAATAAAGAGCCTTTTCTAGAGGTGACATTTTATTGATTTTTTAAAAATAAAAAACACTTAATGTGGCATAAGTATAATAGTTAGACATATGCTGTCGCGATACTTTTTGTAAATAATGATGTCTTCTACAAAATTGTACTAAGTACATTGTTTTATTCAATCATCATTAGTTTTCACAGCGTTCGCGAAAAAAAGAATATTTTAGGTAAATTTTTTACACCTTGGGTTACATTATTGAAGTTTTCGTAGGTTACCCAATTTTTTTAAGAAATTAAATATAGCCTATGTTCACCGCCGATATTGTAGCTTCCCAAAAGTGAAAGAATTTTTCAAATCGGTTCAGCAGTTTTGGAGCCTATTCGATGCAAACAAACAAAAAATCAAATCTTTCCTCTTTATATATTAGTATAGATGTTCAAAGTATATTGCTTGTGTAAGCTTTAATGTTTAGTAAAAATAATCATATACGAATATTCTTTGGCACTATAAAACCCTGCTGAATAAATTTCTAGAACATTATTAATCAATAGATTCTGTTTGGAAGGCTGTTAGTGTGTAGGCGACATGTTTTTCAAAAATAGCTCGGAGTTGCGGGAAGATTCAAAATGTCGCATGTGTATTCCGCTCAAGATTCCATTTACTGCTTTAATTCATGAATCAGCGTTTTTTTCCTCACAAATTTACTGGAAAAATATCGTTTCTTTTATTTCGTGGTGAGTCTGCGTATCTCAGAAATGGAGAGCGAAAGAGGCATTTTCGAGTCAGCTCGAATGGTAAAACATCACCCTGTCTCCAAATGTATTTGAGAGAATTCATGAGGCACTCTTTCAACTGCCTTACAGAGTCGTAGAATTATAACATACCTAATCCGATTGAACTTATTTTAAGACTAAAGTTCAAAATATAATAATAAAATTATGTTACATCTTCTAGATCTTTCGATCTGTTTTGGTCTGGTAACAGAGTAAAACTGTCATTTAACTAGTTTATACCTGTCTTGCTTTACGTTGTTGATTCAGTAGTCAGACTTGATCAGTAAGTGGGTTATTAAACAGGCTCTAGTCTAGCTGCTCAACAGAATATGACGAAAAGGCTTAGGCAGTAAGTATGTAAATGTCATACAACAACACTCCCTTTTACACCCCACTCAGGGGCATAGGGAGGCAACAAGAGCTATCCATTGCGCTCAATCTTGCGCAATGTTTATGACCTCCTCCCACACCATGTCCATGTCCCTCAGCTCTGCTTCGAAGGAGCGGAATACAGTGTGAGAGGGTCTTCCTCGTCTTCGGGACCCTGATGGGAGGAAGAACAGCGCTGTAAATGTAAATGTCATACGCACAGAAAATAAATGAATCGAAGAATGTCATTTTTACAAGAAATTTACATAAAAATAAAAAGAAAACAAACGAAAATTAAGTCACTGCAACACACAGGGAAAAATATACCTACAGAAGAATTAATGTGAATAATAAAAAAGCGAAAAAAAAGATAATTTTAACATTACCACAAATCAATCTGCAGGATACAGCGACGCTTAATAGCAACTGTTCGTAGTCGGCAGCTTATGCTAGATGTGGCAACAGAAGATTGACATATTGAAAATGTCAAAGATTCCCATGTTTTGAAATTTCAATATTTTTTTACCCACCACACCGTGTCCCGTAAGGGGTAGACAGAGAGGACGGACCTCCACTCTTTTCTATCCATGCAAACTTCTATCGCTTCCTCCACCGACATTACATTTCTCATATAACCTCTCCTGTTTCTCTTACTTCTAACCTGGCCTTCCTTGAGAACAGAATCGATGTGTTCGATCCACGTCATTTTCAGTCCTTTCCTTTCAGCCTTATAAATTTTCTTTGTCATTCTAATTGCATCTTTACTTTCCACATTCCCAAATAACCCAAATCACATTCAATTGGCATTACTATTTGATTGCAGTAGAAACTGAATTTTTCTTCCGTTTGACTTATTTATCTACTCTAGCGAAATATTCAACAAAATCTACTTTTATAATGGAAAAATGGTTCCACATTTATTCATTCCAGTAGAAATTAATGGATTTCCATTGGATATTTGGCTCTGTATTTGGGTCGAAGCTGCCGTTTGACCCCGCTCCACCCAATCGTCATTACTTGTCATTGGCTTATTTCCAACATTGAGCTACAGAGCTCATTGCAAAGGTCGATATTACAATTGCCTCGTAACCTCAACTTTCTCATATACACACACACACACATGTATAATTAATGTCTGTTCGTAGACACCACTGGAGAGAGACAGACAAATTCCAATTAAGTTTATGGTTGCAGTTACGAACTCCATTGAATGTTTGAAGAGAAGACTCCCGTTGTGTAACGTTGTAATACTTATATACGTTCAATCTAAGTATACCTATACATATTGATTACCTACTTTTGAAACCTTTAATCTGAAACATCAATGCACCTATCTTTGTACACTTCGAATGATTCTAATTAAATTCCTATGTACCTTATTTCTTCAAAAGTAAAGCTTTTTTTTCTAAAGTTGCCAATATCAGAGCCCACGTGGACAGAAACCTTCCTGTTCCTATACAGGAAGGTTTCTAAGTCTATAAAATATCAAGGTGTAAAAAGTTAAAATAATAAAAACAAAGGGTCAAAACAATAAAAGTTATAATGAGTTATTATAGGTTATTATAATAACCTAATATTAATAACTAGTTTTCCCGACAGACGTTGTCCTTCAACAAAAACAATGGCTTCCGGAATAATCAATGTCATTCCAACCGATGCATCTGTTTTAAACCACATATTTAACATCCGAATTCTGTCAATCGCGCCAACTTTCAAACACCTGACAGTTTGTGTCAAACGACAATTTGATTTCAAAATAAAATAACGCGCTTCAATGTTAACAAATTAGAAAAAAGCTTGAAAAAATCCATTGAAAATCTGTGTGCCAATATTTTAAATGTAAATGGTTGCCAGGTATATAAATTTTATTTCTAGAGAATTTTTCACAGATGGAGTATTCGTAGCTTTTCAGCCGATCTCGAATTATAAGTGGTGTCAGTAACCCGACTTTCTTTTATATCTTTAGATAATAACTGCTTGAATACACTAAGTACAATGTAAATAATTATAATAATAAAAAATATCTGAAAATGTGTTTATATTTTTTCAACTCTTATAATTTGATAAATTAATATCACAATAAGAATTACTTAGGTATATCGATTAGGTATAGAATTTCGCCACCCGCTGTAAGAACAACCTTACTTATAAACTTTCAAAAACAAAATAAACAATTAACCTTTCCTTCAAACTTTCCATCTGAATAACCGTGAGGCGGGCAAAGAATTGAATGTTTATATGTGTGACGAGAGAATTCCACACGATGCAAATCCTAGATATCTTGGTGTAAAGCTGGACAGATCCCTTACTTTCAGCCCCCATCTGTCAGCACTTAGAAATAAGGTCAAGACAAGAAACAATATAGTTATGAAACTGACCGGCACAACATGGGGAAGTTCCGCAGAAGTATTGCGAACATCGGCGACCTCTCTGGTATACAGCACAGCAGAATACTGCGCGCCGGTATGGGCAAGGAGTGCACATTGTAAGGGCCTTGATGTGGAACTTAACAGGACAATGCGGACAATTACCGGATGTGTGAGATCTACTCCAACTCATTGGCTGCCTGTTTTGCCTAATATTGCCCAACCAGACCTACGCAGAAGTCAGGCTACAGCCAGAGTACTGGAAAAGATAAAGAGTAACCCAGAGATCCCCGCTTTCAGAGACATCTTTCAACCCCCACACCAGCGCCTCAAGTCTCGAAAACCTGTTTGGACCGTAGATTCAAATGATTTTGAACTGTCCCGGACCTGGAGAGAGAGATGGAACAACTCCGAACATTTTGGGAACAAATATATTATAGAAGACCCTACACTAAGAGTTCCGGGCTACAGTCTCTCTCGAAAGGTCTGGGTTCAGCAGAATAGGATACGGACGGGACAAGGGCGCTGTAATTACCTGATGTGGAAGTGGGGTAAAAGAGACTCTCCTGAGTGCGAATGTGGAGCCGCCATACAGACTGTACAGCATATGGTGGAGGAATGCCCTTTGCGGAGATACCATGGGGATTGGATTGACATCCACAAGTCAACACCGGGGGCGGTGCGGTGGTTGACAGAGATTGACCTCAACATTTATAGTTAAAAATGTACAAATTTATAATGAAAAAGAAAGAAAAGAGAAAAAAAAAAAAAGCCGAAGCCATACGAATAATAATAACAATTAACCCTTGCAGTATTTTAACACTTCGGTCTGACTACATGCCGCGGCCAAAAATTTACCCACCTAGACGGTATTGACAAAACCAATACAGACAAAATAGTATAACTCTACATAACAATAATAGGTCAACACCACAATAATTCTAGTGCTTTTCACACGAGGGGATGAAAATTATAGAGTATACTGTGAACAATTCCTGGTTTGTCTCAAAGAACTTCCGTACAGAGAGAATTATCTAATTTGATAGAAACATCATATTATTTTAGGGTAGGTAAAATCATAACTGTATTTCATGAGTCAAATATATTCACGAGAATATGTAACAACTAATGACACTAACAATTCAATACTGATGTTCGATTTTTAAATGGAACACACCACTACGGGCTTACGAACGTCTTTTACTGTTATTTCGAAGGCTGGCTTAGTGTGATCGCTTTACGTTAACAACGTTCGCGATTAGGTGGTAATGTTTGTCTCCGAAACTCCTAATCATGAGAATTCTTAACATATTCAACATGTCGAAAAATCTCCTGTATGCAACAAGTAGAAATTTAATGATGAAATGTAGAGATAAAAGTAGGAAATTATTGAGAACAAGAGAGCAACTAAGTTTAAAGACCGCGCTGCTGTCACGTATTTGGCGCCAGGATATGACTATATCCATTTTTGTTTCTGCCTCATCTTTATTGCCTATTGGCTTTGTTGGTGCACAACGTTCTAATTATGTCTATTTTATAAATATATGCACCCTTGTCTGTGCAGTATTCAATGGTCCTCATCGTTTTGACTATGTATGTATCTATGGAACTCATGAATGACGGCATAGGTGCCTACCTACCAATCGGAATGCCACAGAACTTTTATTTTGACCACTGACCACTGAACTTTATTCGCTAAGCGATTAACATTTGAACTCTATACCCGAAATTTACCTTATTAAAATGTTCTCAGATGTGGTTTTATCGTGATGGAAAAATAGTTGAAAAAAAATAACAAAAAGATTTAATTGTCTTGATTCTTGATTCTTGTGACCATTTTTTGGACTGTGTGTTCAGTTGTTTGTTCCATTTAAAAATCGAACGTCAGTAATGAATTGTTAGAGTCTTAATTGTTACATATTTGTTAAAAAGATTTAAGATGCAAGAAGGCGTGGTCGACAGAAAACATCGTGGATCCAACACATCGATTACGTGCTCAATGAAGGCCAGGTCAGAAGCAAAATAAATGGGAGAGGTTGTAGTTATTCGATGGAAGAATCGAAAGATGTTTGATCGGATTGAATAAAGTAGAGGTCCGTTCTCTCTGCCCAGCCCTTAAGAGAGACGGCATTTATAAATACTCGTGTGAGCATAATCATACGAGCAGTGGTTGTACTGTACATCCGCTGTAGTTAATCATGTTATGATGATCATATTTGCTATCACATCGGCGCCACTCGGAGTCGCTTTACACAGGGCTGTCCCATACCTCCCCGTTTGCTGCTTCCGATCTCGTCACACCCACACACAACTCAACACTGGGCTAAAGATACTTCAAATATGTTGAAAGATTGCAAAACCAAAATCCATAACACTTGCTAAAATCCGATCATGACATACTTACGTTAACAAAATCAGAACCGACACCACGAGAAGGAAGATTTTCCTTAGAACCACCGATATTGAAACACTGTCCCATCGCGAAATAATCCGTCCGAGACAGATTGCGAAGCCACGAAATTCGAAGAAAGGCTTATCACCCACACAATTGGGCAATTGAGGATGACGTGCAATGAAATAGAAGACGAGATTACGTCGATAGAGCCGATCAACAATATTTTTGGAACTTTGTCAAAACTATGTTAACGTACTAAATTTAAGTCTTTCATCTTTCGAATTTATTGTCGAGAGCAACACTGTATATTTCCATATTTTTAACAATTAAATATTAGTCGTCTTGATAAGTCATTCAATATCGAATAAAGTGGGACGCTTTGGGATAGTGCCTATACCTACCTCCCCCGGTCAGTTTAGATATTTTCTTTGTGTTTTTTGTTACTTGAAATTGCTACTCGGGATTAGAATCATGGTCAGTTTTAGTCAGAACCGGTTGGCTGGTGCTGGTAGAGATTGCTTCGAACATTAAGTTCCGCCAACTATACTGACATCTATAAGTATAAACATAGAAGATTGCATAACACGGATCATCTCGGAATGTGTAAAACAGCTTTAAGTGGCTACATTTCATAGGATTATCGCTATGTGTTTAAGAGTCAATTTGGAATAAATACAATGCTTATATATACAATGTTAATGTGTTCGTCCTTAATATATGCAATCAATATTCTACACCAGACGTGATAACAAAATATGTTCATTTCCGCTTTTCAGTTCTACACAATAACATGGTATTTCAAGCCAACACACACAATTTTCTTCTGTACGAAATCGTGTAGATTGCAATTTAGCAAATTTCTCTACCGCAGGGGTCTGATGACCATTAGGAGTTTTCTTTAAATACTTCTAAGCGCATATGATGTTAATTTTTCATAACTTCCATTTTCTGGGCATTTCAACAACTGCCAAGAAATGCTGTTTATCAAAGAATTTTGATACACTGAATTGTCATTGCTAAAATACTCATGAACCGAACAACACGTCGTCTTTGTTTATTGCTGATCGCACATTTCGTCTTTTAGAACAACTATGATAGTTCTCAAACACTCAAAGATTTATTATATTATTATATTATCTGAAGGATATCGATCACCAAATGAATATGAATGGAACCAATATACACCCCTGTGGAACTCCCTTGGATATTTTAAATTCTTCCGTAGAACATCCTGGTACTTTCAAATTCAAAAGATTGTCAACAGGAGGTAAACAACTATTATTTAAAGGACCTTACAGTTTCATTAATTCATTCGTTCTTCCTTTAAACCATGCTTAGGAGCATAGGGAGGCAACAAGAGCTCCTCTTTGCGCTTTATCTTTACAGTTAAAGCTAGTGAAATTACAAAAATCTCATCACTCATTTATAGCTATGAGATTTTGAGAAAGCTTTAAATATCTAAACTGTTATCTTGTTAGGAGATTTTATCGCATCTTGAGCCAAGAAAGGAAGGTAACGTTTCAAAAATATCTCTTTAAGCGCTTTTAACAGCATGACCAAAATATGGAAGGCGTCGGCGTTTAGTGTCGAGACGAAATGTCAACTGTTGCGTCTGTGTTGCCCATTCTACGGTATGGGTGTGAGTCCTGGCACCTAGCCAAAGCCCAGGCACAAAAAGTATCTGCATTCGAAACGAAGTGCCTCAGGAGAATCTTGGGTATAAGATGGTACCACCGCATCATGAACGACGCTATACGTCGGCGCACCCATCGTGAACCCATCACTTCTACTATTATGTGTAGAAGATGGATTTGGCTGGGACATGTGTTAAGGTGCCGAATGACAGTTGGCCGAGGAGACAGCTGTTCTTCCGCCCATCAGGGTCCCGAAGACGAGGAAGACCCTCTCATACGGTGTTCCGCTCCTTCGAAGCAGAGCTGAGGAATCTGGACATGGTGTGGGAGGAGATCATAAACGTTGCGCAAGATCGAGCGCAATGGAGAGCTCTTGTTGGCTCCCTATGCCCCTAAGTGGGACCTTAAGGGAGTTTGGATAGGATTTGGATTTATTCTAGAAAGAAGCGAATAGGGTGAAAACACAATCATAATATTTCAAGAAAAGAAAGAGGTTTGGCAGAACGCCCGTTGCTTTAAGTCGAAACAGTTTCAGAAAGTTGAAGAATATTTTGTACTTAAAAAATGTGATATTGCTCTCAACTATATTGTGTAGGTACAGAAACAGTCAATACACCAACCAACCTGCTTCAGAATTGCCGGGATAGCAGAGAAAACAACGCAAGGAAAACAATAAATGTAGACTTCAGGTTTATCTGCAAACTATCTTACCCACTACCGTCCACCGTGCACAAACGTGTACGCACATGCACCAAATCAAAAACTATATGATAAAATTTTGATTATTATTTATAACAACAACCGAAGACGAGGAAGACCCTCTCATAAAGTGTTCCGCTCCTTCGAAGCAGAGCTGAGGAATCTGGACATGGTGTGGGAGGAGATCATAAACGTTGCGCAAGATCGAGCGCAATGGAGAGCTCTTGTTGCCTCCCTATGCCCCTAAGTGGGGCCTTAAGGGAGTTTGGATTGGATTTATAACAATAAATAACAATTTGTACGTAATTATATAATTAAAATTTTTTTATTTTTTTTCTATATTTATTTTGTGTACGGCGGACGAGGATAGGTTTAAAATTGAACTTTTTTTTCACCACGAGCATCCTTTTGGTTTATTTGTAATCTTTAAATGTGTGAAGTATAAAAATAAACCAGTACTTATTTACGGAATATAAGTAACTAGCTTTCCCGACAGACGTTGTCTTGTGGTTCTAGCCCGAAGTGGCCCGTTAATATGTACATAATGTGCACTGCGCCCCCGTAAAACAATACAAAATGTATTCGATTGAGTTAAGCTAATAAAATAATAACATTAAACTATTTCTGAAACATCCGTATTTCATTCATATTCAAAGCTCTGGCGGGAAGAACTTGAGAATAATGCGCTCGCGCACACACCCTACCTCGCCTATTGCCAACACGAATGTGCCCGACTTTGTGTGAAAATTTTCTAATGCTCGAATCGGTGCGTTGGTGGAGTACGTGGGATGGGCTACTGTAGGAGCGTATGCGAGAATGAGAGGGAACTACCCGCGATGGCGTGAGCGCGTCATAGGTAACCGTTCCATACAAACTTAAATATTGTATTTTACATCATGTCTTATCCAGTTTTTTAACATTTTATTAGTTATTCTGTTATCCGGAGCGGAGAAGAATCCAATAAATCAAACATCAGAAGATTTTGTTGAGCCGATCTCGAGTTATAAGTGTTCGCACTAACCCGACTTTAATTTATATAGTAGATATGATAAAACATTAAAAAAATTGATGTTCACACTTGTGTACGTGGGACGGGTTACAATTGAAGCCTTTTTTCATGAGAAGCATTCATATAGCTTTTTTCAATGTTTGAGAAAGAATGGAGCATCCTTAGCGTTTTTCAATATTTGAGAAGGAATCTTATTAAGATATCTTTATTGCAAAATTTTTAATATCTAGGTAGGTATGAACTGATTTTGAATTCTAGTATTTTACTAGAAATCCGTATTCTTGGAACATTGTGTTATTTTTTTTAGATTTTCTGACATGACATTATGATTTTTTGTAATCTAAATATATATATATATATATATATATATATATAAAAGTCCGGTTAGTTTATTAGCACCATTCTGTAACTCGAGAACGGCTGAACCAATTTTTTTTTTGTTAGTTAGATTCGTGTCCGCTCCGAACACAAAAATGATAACGACTAAGGTCAGATATAATATTACTAAAGATAGAATGGAACGAATTATTCTTCACATCAACTCCATTATGTGAAAAATTCCTTAAAAACTCATTTTTTTTTTATATTTAGCTAACATTGATTTGGGTTTCATACAAAGATTTTTGACAGAAAAGATAAACTCGGACAAAATGAATACAGCATTGCATGTACGTTGACAAGCTGCTAAATGACTTCTCATGTTAACTAAACAAAAATTGAAATCCAACTACGTTACGATGTAGTACCAATCTACAACACTTCACTAATTCTAAAGCGGGACGAAGGTTGACGGGTCAGCTGGTAACTTTTAAATGAACATTGTTTTTTTTTTTTGGGTATTAGGTTTTACTAGCTCCTTAATTAAGTAAGTAGGCACTTAAGTGTACGTATCTAACTTTAGCGCGAAAGTTTGGGAAACAGCGTGCAAGGTAATACAAATTTACTGCTGTTATTTTCAGGCAATACAATGGGTGTTTTCTTTGTTATTGGAAAATAATCCGCAAGCCTGAAAGGTTTGTTTTCGACCTTGGTGTGCCTAATTCTCTCTAGACAATAGATCAATACCATGATGATCTGGCAGGGAGCCAAGTCTCCCGACAGAGATGGATGGATCCCGACATAATGGCCGGAGCAGGCCGACACGTTACTTCTCACTACATCATGACACCATGACTCTTAATCTTCCGGCAGGGTTGCCACAAAATAACTAGTCTCAATCGCTCTCACAATAGACGTTGTCCTGTGCATGATCCTAATTATATTTAATTCGAACTAGTGGTTGACCGTCAGTTTTCTAAGCTGGACCATCAAAAAAATATTGCTTGAACATTATCAAGGTTCAATTCTCAAAGACTTACGGCCGGTTTAAAAAAAAAGCTGCTAAAGAACACTTAAGCTAAAGGAACATTTAAAATTTAAAGTCTGCTTTAAGTTGACGCGTTTCATAAAAAAAATATTTGAAAGTTGGTAGCAGTTGATAGTTTTACTATGCATTTCTATGGAAAAGATAGCTTGTTCACTAATATTTTCACGGAATATCTGTTAATCTGTCAATTTCATTTCTTAATAGAGGATCTTTGTGCCGTTTTTGTGTTAATTTATTATTATGGTTTATGAATTAGTAAATGAAATCATAAATTATGACTGATTAGTAAACAATAATATTCTTCCCATTTTGCCATGTTTTGCACCCTATACAAATGCTCATCATTTGTGACAGTTATAGCGCCACGATATTTTCTATGAACTCCGGTGTTAAAAGATTGAACTACACTTTTTTTTAAATAACTTGAAGTCTCCTTTATTTTTTATGAAACCGACTGTTAGCGAGCGCTATTTCACAACTTTCTTTCAAAAACAATGACGTGGATACATCAAATTTGAAATATTGATATGTATGTAAAAAGTTTTTTCTATTATTATTACAGACAAACAATATCAATCTATATTCTTGGATAAACAAAAGAATATATTATTTTGCGTCAATGTCACTATCAAATACATCAAAGTGTGTGCGAGTGTCAAATACATAGCGTTACAGTAGGTAGTGTTTGCAATGTTTTTTTTATTGATTTAGTGTATTTTTATGTATTATTAAAAAAAATAGTAGCATTCACCAATTTTTCTCTATATAAACTAAATTTGTGCGAAATTTCATACTCCTCCGTCCGCGCAATTTTCGTGAAAATTGTCATAATATTTTTCTTTCACGTAGATTAGTAACAAGCAAATGATAATTTATTTATTTTATTGATTCAAAATGAATTCCTAGTAGCATAGCTTGCGTCTTTTCACCACTAGGTCTCAAAATTATTAATACATATAGTCATATCAACAAAAGAAGAGAGAGAAAAACAGACAAATAAAAAACAAATTCATAATGCAAAGTAACATAGTCAGATAATATAATATTATGTGGTCATTTGCAAACAATATAAAATTTATTACATTACTTTTTATTTGGTTTACCAATTGATTAAAGTTTTCGGTTGGGCTGATTATCAAATTTGAAAATGATTTTAAAATCGCCAACCCTGCTTTTCATTTTATACATTTAGAGTATTTATTTAGGATTAGATGAGAAAATAGAAATAATGGAGGGAAAAAAAGGTGCTGGAAACACTTAATCCTCCCGGTTTATATAAAACGGTCTGTTTTAAGTGTCAACAGGCGTGTTTTGTCAAAACAAAAACGGATTAGACAAAGCCTAAACAAACAAAACAAATAATTTTTGTTTTGTCCACAAGCTATCAACACATCAGCTCTGATTCCTGGGGATATACACAAGCTGAAAATAATCAATTTCACAAAAAATAACTCAACTTGTGGAATAATCAAATAAATTGTTTCATTTTTGGCTTTTTTTTTTTATATTTTATTAAAATTAAAGATATACAAAGTATATAAAATTCACATGACACATTCACTTTCTCCCTATTACATGTCTTGTAAATTTTCTTTACCATTTTGTTCAGATCCATTGTTTGCAAAGGTCCAAGCCATCTCAACTTATGACTTTCATCTTTGTCACAACACAACACATAAATTACGAGTATATCATCAATGTGAAGTGCTAATCTTGGATGTTTAAAGATTCCAGAAGCATGAAATGTGTAAGGAAAATCATGTAAATAAAATTGATCCCTAAAGATTTCCACCCTTGACTACAAAAAAGTCAAGGGATTGATGCTAGAAAGAAGAAGAAAGAAATGTAGAAGGCACCACAATAAACCAAGAGTACCTGCACTTCAATCAGACAAGAAGAACTTTGAAGGCTTAGTAAAAATTAAAAACGAACCTTCTTTCTGATAAAAAAATCTTCTTGCACGTGGCAAAATAAGTAAGCTGGATTAGTTTTCTAAACATTTTCGTGTTTGTCCGTTTTTAAGACTTCTAAGCGGAAACATTATCAATTCTTGGAATTTCACTAATTTTTTCCATTACATTTACGCACTTTAAAAAAATAAAACGAAACGTTAAGCATCTTTGTAGCAAGCTCACGGGGCTTAGTCGGAAGATTCTCGTCGAAATAGTTTAAGCTGATTTCTATGTTTTCATCACTTAAAAGATTAGACGCTGTCTTCACTCCTCTTTACGCGGGCCTTGCTGAAATCTCAGACGAACTTAAACTCAGAAGACGGGGATTTACAGATTATCCCGAAGAATGATTGACAGTTGGATGTATTTCGTTCTCAAAAAAATTACTACCTATGGGTATATTCCTTCTATAATAGAGATATTCGTTTAATTTTGCCTATATGTTATGCGATTTTATCAATAAAAATAATAATTGCTTAAAAACATCCGAAACTCTGTATTTTCGATGAAAGCCTCTAACCCTATATTCGAAACATTTTTCATACAATAAATAACTGTTGCTTCGAGAAGAAAATAATGTCAAAATCGTGGCCCAAGTCTGAAATTGTTAAAGTAAAATAGGACTCTATAAGGGAAGATATTATAGCCCCTTACAGCTTAAAAAGCAGAAGCTGTTAGGGGCAAAAGCAAACAGCTTTATTTGAATGAATAGAAAAGCTTGGAAAACTTCTAACAGACACAATGGGTAATTCACGAAATAGCTCGAACTAAGCTGAATTATTTTCATAAGGATATCATGCTAAGGTAAATAAGACATATTATTATATTCCAATTAGTATTGAGATTAATTTTTAAAATTTTCCGCAACTTACGCATCTACAAGTATTGTGTTGTGTTGAGTTATGGATCGAAAACAATTTGAGAGACATTTTAATAAAAAGAATTTACTTAAAAAGTTTGCCAAAATACTAAACTATTAAAAAAATTGTTAATTCTGCAATAAAACATACATTTCTGTTGTATATTTTGAGGACTAGTAGAAAAAACAAATCAAACTTGGATATCTACATAATAATTCAGAAATGTTTGTCTGCTTTCTATCGTATATGTGAACATCACGCCTAAACGGCTGAACCGATTTCACTAATTCTTTTTTTGTCGTTTTGGCTTTTATCAGTAGAAGGTTCTCATGAGAGGAAAAAATAAGAAAGTTGCGTGGTAAATTGGGAAATTAAATAAAACTCGCATTAGCCCCTCCTCTATCTACATAATAACTCAGAAATGTTTTTTTATTTGCTTTTTACCGTATGTCATAGCATCACGCTCAAAATACAAATGGTACGTCAGATATGAATCTGCACAGAGCCGTGCAAAATGCCGGAGAAGGTTCTTTAATACAATTTGCTGCATTAACTTTAATATATTTAGAGCTATTTAAAAAACCCTATTTTTTTAGGATCTTCATACAAAATTTTAATAAACATTAAAAGTGTCATTCTTCTTTTTCTGTGCTTATGTCAGTTATGGAGCTCTACAAAGCAATGGGAAGCTAGACTAGAACCTGTTTAATTACCTACCGATCAAGCCTGACAATCGGAATCAAAAACGTTAAGCAAGACGGGTATAAGCTAGTAAGTAAATGTGACAAAAACGTGTACTTAGGTGCAAAGCACCCTGAAGTTTCTAATATGTGACTAGTCCTAAACTCAAACTTTTTTTGTGAATTACCCTTCTGTTCCGAGTCGCAACGCCTCTGTACAATGTAATAGTCATTGTTTTAATTAAAAGTGTCGGTCAGACTGATTAAAAATACCTGTCGCGTGGGGGAGGGGGGCGCTAATGTCCCAACCCTTATAATTCAATCCTGACACGGGGGTGAATTAATAATTCATGCTTTAATTATTACGAGTATTGGTTTGCGGGATGTTTGTTTTGATTTATTCGCACCCTTATTAAATGTCGCCCTTGATTTATTGCTAATTCTTCTCGGGTAATTCAGGATACTAAGGAATGTCCATTCATTAATACTGTAAACTAATATATTATATTCTATAACTTTCTCCTATATGCATACTTATTTCTTTATTTTGGATCGATTTGAGTAATTCTTCTTCTTCTTTTTTGTGAGTGTTTGGAAATGAAGTGGATAGTTCTGTCTGTTTCTGTTTTTGTTTCTCTCTCTCTCCAAAAGATTGTGTTTTATCACTCTACTTTTAAATTATAGGTATAGCTTCTATTTTCTGTTGGACGGACAACTTTTTGTAATTTTAGTAAACATCTACTAGCCTGAAGATGAAGACGTTCGGTCTTAAAAAAGCCGCTAAGCTCAATAAAATAATTTGTGGAAAAAACTAAATATTTTGTTTCTTAAAAATAAGTTCGAAGTATGTTCCACCAAGAAGTTGCGGTCCAAAGGATAAATTATCTGAAGTGCATAAATTTAGGGTGTAGATGAATAGAAGTTTAACAGTAGGTACATCTAGTAATATAGAGCTTATACAACAAGAGAATTCACCTCAATCAAGATAGCTCTTTTCGCCTTTCGTCAAGGAAGCAAATGTTTTGGCTCCGAAACTTCCCTTAATGGACTGAACTGAGAATTGTGGGATATTTACTCGGAGAGCTGAAGATTGTGAGGCTTTCTCTCAAGTGATCGTTGACGTCGTGGGGATCCGATAGGACACCAAAAAAATAAGTCACACACAGCACCAGAACAACCACTGAAAAGATGAAAGATGGATCTTGAGAGTCATTCCAGAAACAAAGAAACAAATTAAAGACATAGAAAGATAAAGAATAGATGTTAAACATTTTTTTGTAACGTTTTCTAAAAGTTTTTTCGAATGTTAAAAAAAAAACATTATTCCCATAAAAGGCACAAGAGCGATTTTTTAAATCAATGAAAAATATATCCGGCTGACAGAAAATAGACAATGAATGATTTTTATTATCGTTTGAAGCGCACCAAAGTGATATTGTCGCAGTCGGTCCGTGTAGAGTGGGAGGGTGCGGCTCTTCAATACAATGATCACTCGTGTCTACAAAAGAATTTCGAGTCGCGTGTTTTATGATTGATGTTTAGATTCAATACATGAAAATTGGTGCTTTTATATTCATTTCATTTTAATCGTCCTCCATAATGTACAATTCAGTGTTGAATATAGTGAAAATGTTTGAATCCTGCTATAGAATTATCATAAATCAAATTTGAAAAAAGTAAACAACTGCTGAAACTAAGCAATAAAAATGTATAACAGTTTTATACTCCAATTTTAGCATCAAATGAAATTTTGAATTTCGTAGGCAATGTCAAGGGATTTCAACCAATCCTAGCGATATAACTTAAGAAATCGATATAAGTGAATATAGCTGCAAGTTATTTCAAACTAGTGATTTCCCCATGTCAAAATTATCATCATGGCCGCCAAATTTCCTTTTCCTCAAAGAAATTCATTTTGATCAAGAAATATAACTACTATTAACGTATGTTTATGACGAAAACATGAGCTCAATAATTTTTTCATTAAAAATAATATTTTTTTTTGCTTTGATCGTTGTTTTTAAAATGTGGCATCAGAGAAAAAAATATACACGATTAATTTTGACATAAAAGCAGTTCATCTAAAAAAAATTGTGGGTTTTTCTAAGGTACCGCTTATATTGATCGAACGGCGGGTCATTTTAGAGGAATTATGATAATTTAAGTGAAACAGTCAGCTAAAATTTACTTTTTTCACGATATATTTTTGGCGGTTTCAAAGCTTTAGCGGATCTGATAGGGGATCGGGGTGTGTACGTAACAGGGCATTCTTTTGCAATATCTGCAACTGTATTCTAGAGCAGACTTCCACAGAGGATCAGAGAAACGCATGGCATGTAGGCAAGAAGCAACTGAAGACTTTTCTATTCAAAAAAACTACATGGACTACTCCATACCAGAGGCAGCCATAAGCCTTATTTAGCAGAGAGCGTCTTTGAGGTGGAACTTTTTTTCACAAAACAGTGCTATACAATTTATCCAAATAATAATTTTCAACTTTTTTATTGGATTGCTACGGATAGGGCGGAGTGAGCAGCGAAGAAGATTGCGTATTATTCACATCGCAAGACATCAGTAATTGCAAGCAAGTACGTATGATCATTGTATTTGATTCTGAAAATCAAACCGACTCAGAGGATCATCCGGGTACACTTGTTGGAATATATATAGTCACCTACTTACCATCCATTCACCTAGTTGCAACAGAAAAAATATTCCACAAACAGAATAAGATGGACACGACCCTCAACTATGAGTAGACAACCGTTGGTATAAACAGAAAGGTACTATTTGATTTGAAATCATTTTCATGGGCTAGTAGTTATACCTTTCTTGTGCATGTTCAGTTTCTGCGGAATGCTTGCAAAAAAAGGTTATGACAATTAGGTAGGTACCTTTATTTTATTTGCGTAGAACTAACTGTTACTTCCTTTTTTGAAAGATTTCATTTGGAGTATGTATGTGTTCCCAATTATTTTTCCATTTCAATTCTCTAAATAATATACCTTAATTTTGAGGAATGAAAATGTTATAACATTTGCAAGAGTCACATCAGAGGAAATAATTTGATTCAATTTCGAGACTCCCAACGCAACGAAGAATACTCTAGGTTCAAATTAATTTAGGACAAGTACATAGGGACTGTCTGCACTTATCTCGAAATACTCCTTCCGAGAAAAAAAAAACGAGTTTTTGAAGATGTGAAAATTATTGGATAAATGAAATTATTGCTCAGTGAAGGAATAAATGAGACGAAATTTTATTACAAAGGAAATTGGAAGGAACAAGAGATGAATTTTGCAGAAAATTACTGCTCAGATAAAAATAATGTATGGAATTAAAACTTGGAATTTACACGAACATTGTTTTATACCTGGAATAAATATTATTTATTATCTGGCATCGGCAGGTTCCTTTAAGAGTTATTAATTTGCATTCATTCGACGGTGGACTTTTGCAAGCTGGTTAAGCACATTGTACCAATTCTGTAAAAAATCAGGATCAGATCAAATCTGAACTATTAAAATTTTAAATTTCGCGGGTAGTGTCAAGTGATTTCAACTAACCCGAGCACTATTACATAATATTATGAAATCGATCGCAGTGAACATAGCTGCAAGTAATTTTAAGCGAATGATTTCCATAATGGCCGTCAAATTTGCTTTCTCATTTTGATTAAGAAATATAACACTATTAAAGTTTATTTTATGATGAAAACAAGAGCACAGTCGGTAATATTCTTAATGAAAACAAATTATTTTGTTTTGATTGTTGTTTTTAAGAAAGGTTCCTATCTCAGAAAAAATGATATAAAATCGGTTCCCCTAAAATTTTGGCGTGTGTTTTCGCTTAAATTGATTGAATAGAGGAATTATGATAATTTTAGTGGAACTATCGGTTAAAAAATGTTTTTTTTTTTCATAATATTTTTAGCGGATTCTAAGCTTTAGAGGATTTTTTAGTGTTCAGATATGGCGTATTAAAAAATAATGACCATCAATATCAGTTAAATAATGACATGTCATCGGATGAATTTATGTAAACGCGAGCTTAATTGCATAGCGTGTATGTCTGTATGCCAACTGAGTGCAATTTTATTGCTTACTTTTATTTAGTGAAATCAGCACAAATTTTTATTCTGTTACATACTTATACATTTTTTACAAACATCTCGTTAGCAATTTTTAGCAGCAAAACCTGTCGAACGACAGGCATCATAGAAAAGAATCACTAATTTTTCTAGAATATACTTAGGTACCAAAGTATTTTTTATTTAGTAAATGTTTATCGAAAAATCAAAAAAGAATAAAGAAATTGAAAAATTATGAAAAATCAAGATGTTGTATAATATTATGATATCGATTTGGGAAATATTTTTCAATCAGCGTAAGATGGAGAGACGAATCAAAAATCAGAAAGGTAGGTACCTACCTACTTCAATCCGAGCCCACCTCCTCTGTTCTGAGATGAAAAACCAGAGAAGAAAAGAAAGAAGCAACAATGAAAAAAGATTTTCGAAATGTTTCCACGTATTTTTTTTTATTATTATTTATTTAAAGAGAGAGTTGTATGGGATTTTATTTGTTTGTATTCCTTCTAAATCTTCTTTTGTAAAAAAAAAATCTTTTCGAAAAATCATCGATGAAAACATCAATATCATTTTCGAAATATTTTTTAATGTATTAATACAACGCAGGAACTCAAATAAAAGCATATTGCTTAGTGTAGGTATGTACCTTCGAATATTATAAATTTTGATGCGAAATTATTATCGAGTCTTCATTGGTATAATTTATAAGCTGTAAAAAATCTGACTATTATCATAGTAACCATCGACTTACCTACTAAAAGTATGGAAAAAATGTAAGTAGGTATGCGAACCTACTACCATGATTTTAATAGTTGACGATGTATTCTGAAACGGCGTTATAAGTTTAAAAAAATAACACAATTTTCAACAATAAAAGAAGACGGAATAAAAACATTACGAGAATATAATATGAGTAGTTCGTTCCCTAACGCTCCGCTTAATCCGTTAAATGAAAAATATAATAAAAACAAAGAATCGAATTCGCTCTCGATAATAAAATAGTGCCGTTTGTCTTCCGTTAGCAATTCTCGCATCCGTTAAGGGTAGTTCCAACCCAGCTAACATCCTACAGCCCCACTAACACTGACTGTACCGAGATCAAACGTTAACTTAACGAAACCCTATCTGTGTCTACACACCGTTTACCTTAGATTCAAATGCTAGAGGTTCTAGTAAAGCTAAACCATGACATCGAATAAAACATATCATCTTGGTGCGAATACTGTTTTCAATATAAAGTTCTAATAAAAAAATTGTACAACTTTTCCACAATTTTTATACAATTTTTTTATTAGAACTTTATTTTCAAATTAACTCCACCAAGAAATGCATGTTCGTCAGTTAGTATTTTTTTTTAATATTAATAGAATTAGAATAGCACCTCTGCTCTTTTTTTTTTGGTTTTGCGAGCATCCTGTAAGAGGCAGGAAATCGAAAAATCAGATCGGGACCGTGAAGTTGACCACCTCACGTCCTTAAACCTCAACCGGTCAGAAAAGGCACAATGAGCCTCGGACACCTTCGAGCGCAATGGAGAGCTCTTGACGCCTCCCTATGCTCCTGAGTGGGGTTTAGGCATCCCGCATTGTTGGTTTGGGGGGGATCCGCGGCGGGCTTGATTTGTGTGGGGCCTGCTTTTCCGTTTGATTGCTTTGATCGATCTAGTGGGTCGGTTTCGTGTGGGTCGGGTTTGCTGCGGATTGGTCTCCTCCGAGCTGGCTTGCGTTGTGCGGGGGGCTATAAAGGGAGTATGTGTATGTTATCAGAATTAGTTATTGAATTGATTTTTTTTTGTGTAACAGTAAACTGCTCTTGTTTCCTGATCAAGTTTTATCAGAGTGAAATTTTCTTGTAGACTACATATCTTATAATCCTCTTTCCTATATTAACAACTGATGACTGACTAATACTGTTCGATTTTTCAACAGTATGAACAAACCACTACGGGCTTATGACCGTCTTCCACTATTATTTTCGAAGGCTGGTTTAGTGTGCTCACTTTACGTTAACAACGTTCGCCATTAGGTGGTAATGTTCCCGAATATTATGAGAAATTTCAACATGTGGAAAAATCCCATGTCCCGGGCAGGATTCAAACTTACGTCCCTCGTCGTACCGTGCAGAGACGGTATCCACTGGGCCGACTGCCCCGACGCTCTTTTTCATGTTCACAAATACAAACAGTCATTTACAAACAACTTGATAGAAGCTTAATGTTTCTTATTAATATTTTATCGTTTTGCATTCAAATGATAAGTTGTGTTGCCTTTTGTGTAGTTTTAGATTTTAATATTACTTATAAATGTTCACACTGAATTTCTATGTATGAGTAATTTTATTTTCAAAAGATGGCTATCTGTGTTAACTGAAACATTAATGTGAAGATCCTTAAAAAAATGGAAATTTCTTAAAAGCGTTAAATATAAAAGTTTAATTGTAATAAACTACCTAATATCTAAGAACGGTTTGTGACGTTTTGCATGGCTCTGTGAAGAAAAAATCTAACAAGATATGACAAATATTTTCTATTGATACTGTTTGATATTTCACTGGTAACATCACTATCAAAATCTTAAAAAAAAACACGTTTACCAGACTTTCATAATATGTAGATCTTAAAAGAGCCGCACAAGACAGGGAAGAATTGAGGGTATTACCGCAAACCAATCATAGAATTGAAACCAGAGAAGAAGAAGACTTTCAAACAATTTCAATAAGTAGGTAGTGTCGATTTGTAAACTTTATGATAAAACTCAACACCACATTGAGAGTGCACATCCCTAAAATTGAGTGAGAAAGGACACGTTCTAATGCAAATTGTTGCTCTCGTAGCCAGTCGCTTTGAAGCATTATCATTCTCTCCGACAGGGTTGAGGATAGAGATGCAACGTCGGAGTCAGCACTGTCCGCCACACTCGTCCACTTTTTTATTACAATTCTGCAATTCATTCAGATCTTGGAATCAGTCGAACACACATAATATTTTTCCAGCGCATTAAGCTGGTTTAAATTATCAAAGACCTTCTTCAAAGAGATAACTGATTACAGACTAACATCAAATAATAAGATAAAAAAACCTTAGCAATTTTCGATAGTTTATCGTTTCAGTCGGACAGAGATACGTCTTTTGAGACATATTATTAAACGAAAATATTTCTAAATTTTGTGGATAAAACCAAAAAGTTATCTTCCACTTATTTAAAACAAACCAATTTATTGCTGGAACAAGTGGAAAATAAAAAAAAACGTAATTCCGCAAAGTAGTATTCCGACATTCAAATTGGACGCTAACTTAACTAGGTACCTAAAAACATAATATTTAGTTATAAAGTAATCCAACTTATAAGTTAATTAAGGGCCTTCGTGCCTCGAGAAACGCTTCTCATTTTATCGATAAATTTCAAACAACGTTATACCTATTTTTTTTTATTTCATATTCATTTTCGCCGTAATCGAAAAAATGCATTTATAATAATATGATAAGCTCAATCTTATAAGAGTATGATAAGATTGAGCTGTCCCGATCTGATTTTTTGTTTTCCTGAATCTTACAGAATGTTCGAAAAAAAAATATTATTATCCTCGCCATGCCGATTTCCTGATTCTCAGTTAACCAGAGTGGTTCCCCGTTGCCTGGTATAGCGGATTTTTCTATTGCGATGGACTTCTATGATCAGCTTCTGGTCTTGTCAGCAACTATCGGAGATGAAAAGGTAAATTACTTTGATAATTCCAACAAGTCAACTAACATAGTTGCTCACAACAGGTGATACACTAACACACTACTTGTAAAAAAGAAAAGAAAGATCCTAGTTGTGGGACATTGAATAAGTTTTGGCTATCTAAATTATCGGGCGGGATTTTACTCCGATGTGGGACCCTTACGGCGATGTCGGAGTCCCGTCTTGGCTTCATATAATGCGAGTAAAAAGCAATATCCAAATTCCTGTAATACTCGGGTGGTGGGAGTCTTATTCAATGGAGTTCCAACAAGAATGCACTTTCAATTCATTAATTATTTTGAATTGAATTTCATTCATGTTTAAAATTATACAATATGAAAAGCGCTTTAAAAACGGGATATTGTTCTCAGTCCACAAATATATAAATAAATACAAACAATGCTAGATAAATAATTGAAGTGTCTGTGTATTAACGTAATAAAAGTTCATTTTATACCAAGGGCGGATCCAGGGGGGTCTTGACCCCCCCTTTGGGCTGTGTCCAGGCCTTTAATTTGAAGTACAGTACTTACATTTATTAGTAAAATACCTACTTTATCTATTATAATTATAAGTTACTGTGGTTCATGACCCCCCCTGGATCATGGAAATGAAAGTTCATTTTATACTAAAGGCGGATCCAGGGGGGTCTTGACCCCCCCTTTGGGCTGTGTCCAGGCCTTTAATTTGAAGTACAGTACTTACATTTATTAGTAAAATACCTACTTTATCTATTACTAGCTTATACCCGTCTTGCTTTACGTTTTTGATTCCGATTGTCAGGCTTGATCGGTAGGTAATTAAACAGGTTCTAGTCTAGCTTCTCATTGCTTAACTGACCTCTATAACTGACATAAGCACAGAAAAAGAAGAATGAAACTTTCACAATTCATAAAAAGAGAGAAGAATGACACTTTTAATGTTTATTAAAATTTTGTATGAAGATCCTAAAAATAGAGTTTTTTTAAATAGCTCTAAATATATTAAAGTTAATGCAGCAAATTGTATTAAAGAACCTTCTCCGGCATTTTGCACGGCTCTGTGCAGATTCATATCTGACGTAGCATTTGTATTTTGAGCGTGATGCTATGACATACGGTAAAAAAGCAAATAAAAAAACATTTCTGAATTATTCTGTAGATAGAGAAGGAGGGGATATAATGCGAGTTTAATTTAATTTCCCAATTTACCACGCAACTTTCTTAATTTTTTCATTCATAAGAACCGTCTACTGATAAAAGCAAACACGACAAAAAAATAATTAGTGAAATCGGTTCAGCCGTTTAGGCGTGATGCGATGACATACGGTAAAAAGCAAATAAAGAAACATTTCTGAATTATTATGTAGATTTACCACGCAACTTTCTTAATTTTTTCTTTCATAAGAACCTTCTACTGATAAAAGCCAACACGACAAAAAAAGAATTAGTGAAATCGGTTCAGCCGTTTAGGCGTGATGCTCTGACATACAGTAAAAAGCAAATATACAAACATTTCTGAATTATTATATAGATAATTATAAGTTATTGTGGTTCATGACCCCCCCCTGGATCATGGAAATGACCTTTTTTTTTTAGGAAAACTGTAGTTTCCAGATACCAATATACCAAAATTTGGAAATGACCTTTTTTACCATGTCGTGACCCCCCCCCCCTGGAGCCAATGCTGGATCCGCCCTTGTTTTATACAGATTAAAACGACGTAGTTGCATTTTCACAAAAAATTATCTGATCTCGTGCGCTTTCATCAAACTCGCGTTGACATTATCAAGACATCGTTTTAAAACATGAAATAATAATATAGCAATCGAATTTTCGAGAATCGAAAGTTATAAAAAACGTCAGATCGAGTAGGTTTTCGAGAAATGACAAACATTAATATATCATTTCGAGTATTCGAGAAATGAAAAAAAAATCCGAATACTCGTGAAAAGTAAAACGGGAAATCCTCATTTCCATTTCCAGACAATAAACAAGAAATATAATTTCCAGGAATATTCCGTCCCCGGGTTCCCAATGTCCTCCTTCCTTTCTTCATTAAACAAACTTGTAACTTTTTGTCCCTGTGTTGTAAATTAATGAATTTATTGTTGTTGAAGGCGGTGGAATAGCCCGGCGTTATGAACGCTGATTTGACGCTTAATTTACACTTTATTTCGCCACACTATTGTCTTAATAACAGTATCCCGATTAGGTGAATTTCAGCAGTTTAAAACCGATTTTACCAAACTTTATCGAAGCATAATAAAATGTATGATTTTTTTTTACCCATCACGGTGTTTCCCGAATGGGGCAGGCAGAGAGTACGAACTTCCATTCTTTCCTATCCAAACAAACCTTTTTCACTTCCTCCAAACGCATAACATTCCGTATACATGCTCTTCTATTCCTTTTGCTCCTGACTTGGCCCTCCTGTAAGACGGCACCGATATGGTCGGACCATGTCTTCAAGGTCGGCCTCGTCTGCGTGCTCCCATTCTTTCAGATTTGTATATCCTTTTAGTCATTCTCTCCTCGTTCATTCTCTCTACATGCCCAAACCACCTTAATTTATTCACTTTCATTCTAGTCAGCTAACATCCACTCCACAACAACCCTTTCTAATATTTATGATTCCTCACCATATCAATCAGTCTCTTTCCGCATTACCTACGCAGTGATCTCATTTCCGCAGCATTTATTCCAACTTCCAGATTTTTCGTCCATGTCCAAGTTTCACTCCCATACGTCATGGATGGTATCAGGATTGCATTGTGTAAACTTTTGTGAGTACGCGGACTAATGAGAATCATTGAAGTTCGAGTGGACCAACCAAGTACCTAGTATTGTTTCGACTCGTACTTGGAGGACCGATCTGATTGGCTACAAACTGAACCCGAATATAGGATTACGTCACGTCATAAAATTAATCTTACCACATTGCGGCTATTGTTGGTTTTATAATTCTTGATTAAAAGAACGGACAATTATTCTGTTATAATCTTGTCCGGATTTAGTAATTAAATGACGCTGTAATGTTGAGCCAGTTCCGAGAGTGTAAGAGGTGATCAAAAAGTTTTCGCACACTCACAGCCAATCTTTATCCAAATACTTTCTTGTCGGATTTAATTTGAAATTGATGTTGTTCTAGAGGCAAATAAATCGAAATACCAAAACTAGATTTGCGACTAAATATGATTCATAAGGCTATTGAGGAAGAATAATCGACAGAGTAAGTAAAATAAATAAAACTCTTCTATACATAGGTGTTGAGGATGCCGAATGACAGTTGGCCGAAGAGAGCGCTGTTTTTCCTCCCATCAGGGTCTCGAAGACGTGGAAGACCCTCTCATACCGTGTTCTGTTCCTTCGAGGCAGAGCTGAGGGAAATGGACTTGGTGTGGGAGGAGGTCATAAGCATTGCGCAAGATCGAGCGCAATGGAGAGCTCTTGTTGCCTCCCTACGCTCCTAAGTGGAGTTCAAAGGGAGATTTGATTGATACATAGGTCTCAGTATAGCCGGCGGAACTAAATGCTTGAATCTACAGTCAACCGGTTCCGTTCAATCTGAGACAGGATTCCAATCCCGAGTACAAATTTCAAGTGAATTGAATTGAAATCAACTGAAAAATTCTGACTCGACGGGGATTAGAACCGGGGACCTCTTGATCTGAAGTCGGCGCCTTTGCCACTAAAGTTAGGTCGGTCCATGTACCGCGTGTAGTGGTTACCCTAAAGTTTCCTGGTATCAGGGAGCATCCATAAAATAACCTATCCGTTAGTCATGTATCCTTCATTTTGAGCAGAACGTTTTACTCCTTTCGGAATGGTGGAACTAGGAATATGTGTATTGGAGGTATTTTACTTTTATTTATTTTACTAATCTAAAAACTGGTTTAAACAACTTGGACATGAACTTTTCGGTCAGACTTGTGTTTTGCCAGGTAATTACAAGACAATGCCTTGGGTTGGTAATTGAGCATGATCATACGCCATGCGGGGAGGGGAGGAAGGGGCTGTTGTGATGCCACTGTTTCCCATTAGAGGCGGCGGGCGGGCCGGTGTAATGCCGCTGCTCATTACAATATTTGGCATAAAAACACGAGCAAGCGCCGTAATGCGGTCATCTGCTTTGTTGTCTTAATGTCTCTAGACGTACATTAAAACAACCCCTTGTTTTTATTTCAATTCTCTTATTATATTTTAACCTTTTCCAGGATTCTTTCTGCGGATATAAAGAGACAAAATCTAAATAATGATATTGGCCTTGGACTGCGACATACTTTGAGTTTTTTCTTTTAACGTAACTTTAATTAGACCATCGTCATATTTTGGGTTCTCTACCATTTTATAGTTAGGTAGGTACCTACCTACAACTCGGTGGATTATATTAGTCACATTTAGAACCGCCCCTTTTTTCTGACTGTATCTCATGTAGAAATGGTTGGTAGACTTAACTAGCGGATACGACGCTGGCTTTCGCACCGTTTCGTGCGGAGGTCGTGGTTTCGATCCCAGAAGCCGACCATCTTCCTCTTTCACGACACAAGCTTTAAGTAGCTCACTATGAAAGAGTCAACGAGTGTATTTGTTTCACTTTGGGTGAACACAGAATCATTAAAAAAAAACTTAGTGGAACCCAAAATTTTCTAAACTTTATTCTATTAGAGAGATTGTTGAAAAACCTTATATGAATGCCTAACGGAGAGACGTGCGAAACATTTCGAAAGGCGGGATAGTTAAACATTCACATTCCACGAACAATATACTGAGGCTTCTAGAAGAATTGAAGATGTTTAAAAATATGAAGGAGTATTCTTATGTGTATTCTTATCGGTATGGCAAGTGGCGCCTTTAGCAACATGACCAAGATATGAAAGGCGTCGGCGTTTAGTGTCGAGACGAAATGTAAACTTTTTGATGCGTGTGTGTGTTGCCCATTCTCCTGTATAGGTGTGAGTCCTGGCACCTGACCAAAGCCCAAGCACAAAAATTCTCAGCTTTTGATACGCCGGCGCACCCAGCGCAGGCCCATCACTTCCACCATTACGAAGAGGATATGGGCATGGCTGGTACATGTGTTGAGGATGCAGAATGACAGTTGTAGTTGTATTTTCACAAACGACTATACGCTGGCGCACCCAACGTAGGTCGATCCGTCATTTCTATCATTGGCCAAGGAGAACGCTGTTTTTCCTCCTATCAGGGTCTCGAAGACCCTCTCATACCGTGTTCCGTTCATTCGAGGCAGAGATGAGGGAATTATAGTTGGTGTGGGAGGAGGTCATAAAGATTGCGCAAGATCGAGCTCAATGGAGAGCTCTTGTTGCCTCCCTATGCTCCCGAGCGAATTTCAAAGGAAGTTTTGATTGATTTGATTGATTCTTGATTTTTTTTCATTTTGCACGGGTATTTAAATAAAAGGTTTTAAAATATTTGTGTAGCAATAATTGTAAATAATCAAATGTAACAATAATATTTGTGGTATCAATGATAATCCTGGTCGCTGGATATTGCTTTCGGCAAATACATCCGCTCCCAGAAGCCAGCTCACCAACTTATATAATCCCCGGTTGGGTTAAGCAATATTGCCAGTGGCTAGAGATTTATAAATTGTATTTTAATATAATCCATAATTTGTATTAAAATACACGAGCTGATGGGGGTGAGATAGGCAGGCTGGGGTTAACACAAACACAAACATTTCCCTAATAAGCTTTGAATATTTATCAAATAATAATTTTAAATTTAGCAATTTATTTGTTAGTTTTCCGACATATTTTATTGTCCAGAATACGTTTGCAGTCAAACGTCCTACACGATCAAAGGAGACATATGAAGTCGGAACTGAGCGTGACATATGCGAGATGTGATGACTGATGGGCTTTTAACGGTTTCCAACGAGTTGAGGAGCATATTCTTCCACGTCTGCCGATGGGTCTATTGAGTCAATATACATAGACCAGAAGATATTAAGATAGGCAGGCACTTAAGATGAAATCAACCCACAAGTAGGTAATTGTTTCCTATACCCTACATACCCCAAACAGAGTCAATGTGTTCCATTTTCTTCCCAAATTACACTTTTTCTATTCATCCATCCATGGCGCTACATTTGTGTCTTGGCCTCCTCAATCAGTCGTCGTCATTCCTACCTGTCGGTCGCCCTACGACGCCAGTTCCTTACTCCCAGAGATTGCAGATCTCTACTGATTCAATCGAACCATCTCCACCTCGGTCTATCAATATTCCTTCTTACAGTCGAGCTGTTAGTGAGGAGTTTCTTTTCTTTCACTTCTTTCTATTACTTTAAAAAAAAAAAATTCCTTATAAATAACAAAATTTGACAGTCCATCTCCACTTCTCTAAATATTGTCAGCTCTCCAGCTTAAAGTTAGTAATTTACACAACCAAAGTAATTTGATATTTAATTGATAAACAAAACAAACAACACCGGTTCCTAATGAGACCCCTGAGGCACTCCAATGCAAGATACATTTATTCTAACGCATAATTAAAAAATACACAAGTGATTCCTAAACCAACGGAATTCTGTAAGTAATCTTGTTCAAGAGGACTTTATGATCGACCGTGTCAAATGCTTTAGAAGAGTCAATTACGTACCTAGTTGAGAAAAAAGATAAACCTATCAAATCTCCACACTTCTAAAATATACCTAATACATAATTTAATATATTTGACTGATGGTCTTTTCCATTTAACTTTTCCTCTGACAAATCCTTTGCTTTGGTTCTACTTTAACTGGCCCTCATGACCATTAAGATAGAAAAATATAAGAGATTATTTTTATTTGGTATTAACAGCATTGACAACCAAGATAAATAGCTTGAATATTTTTGACCGGAGGGGATGAAACATGCAATAATACATTATGCTTATACGAGTAGGTATATTCTTTAATTCACGCCACAACGAGTGTTTAAAAACAAAGGAGAAACAGAGATTAAGGACAAACTTTTAGCCAGACTTATTTAGTTAAGATAGCTGAACTTGCTTTAAGTAGCTTCACAAGCTTTTGCAAAGGTGCTTAAGTTTGTTTCAAGCTGCTTTCCTAGTGCTGTTGTGTACTAATAATGGTTTTAAAACTCCACCCAACAACTTTTTCTGTCTTTTTTCCCCACAACAATGGTTGACTGTTTGAAAGTTTATGAAGTTTTATGTTTAAATGTAAATAATATTATATCACATATTTCAATGTTTTTTTTTTTCAACCAGCTGAACTAAATGACCTATACAATGTTAGAGCGTGTTTCATTTATTTGATATAGGCTCCCTCTAATCAATCTCCTTTAATGACCATTGAAATTTAAAAAAAAACAGCACCAACTTACCCTACGGAATTCCCCCAAGAAAGAAATTATTCATCACATGGTAGCAACATTGAATTCATATGTAATGGCGGCCTACGCCATCAAATTTACCGACAAACCTGCAGCTACTTGATGCGACATTCTGATTGCAGTGCGAGGAGTATAGCCTTGTCATACTTAGTTGATGGAGTATGCCTATCAGTTCAGCATGAAAAGTCTCTAATATAATATGTTTATGAATTAAATGCTGCTTCAGGGGCTGCCCATTAGCCCCAGATGATGATTGGTGAAAACAAATCAATACGTCGGGTGACAAACTGCTCTTTTCAGAGCACGACGCTATACGACGGCGCACCCAGCGTAGTCGCTCACTTCTACCATTATGGATGGACTTGGCTGAGGACAAGTTGCGGACATTCGCATCCGCATCAATTTGCAAACCCACATCTACATCTCCATTTATTAATGCTAATGTTGATGCGGATGCAGAAAAATAAATGATTAAATCATTTTTAAATAGTAGATACATTCACATTCTTGAGAATGAGATAAAAACAAAAGGTAAAAAAATATTATAATTTTCAAAAATAACTACTTGGTAACAGACGAATTCCCGATAGTAATCGACAAATTGAGGAAAAACTTACATCATTTTGAAGTTAACATTCTCCATTTTCAACTAAAAATGGCGGTAAATGTTCCATTGTTTATTTAAGTATAAAATAAAACCAAAAAATCTTCACAATTTGTACTTATACGAGTTTTCAAAATGAAGTATATATAGTAGGTTGGGCTGATATGGGTTTTAAACAACAATGTGAAATAAAATACAACCAATTAATGTCAACCATAGAGAGACCAAGCTAGTCTGCATGGAAAAACAGAGATTGCAGTTTGACGGCACTATTCCCAAATACTTGATACCTGCCCGTGGGATGGATACACAGCACGTTATCAAATTAAAACATTCTTCATCGCGTTTGAAGCAATAATAATTTTATCGTATCGTTTGGCTTCTGATTACGTTTTGTAGCAACAGGAGTGGATTAATTGAGAAGAACGCTCCGTTTAGAAGGAAATCAGTTTGTAGAAACAGATGACATTGTCTGCTCGCTCAACTCCCCGCTGTGGGCCGGGGCTGTAATTAATATCGCAGGGATGAGCACGTACGCCCAGATTAGAAATAATAATAACAACAATATAAAGAGATGAAAGGACACATTGGGAATTCTAAGATATAATAATAATGTCAGTATGAAAATAAAGTAAGTAGGTGTCGTCAGGTGATGGGTAGGTAGGTACTAGTCAACCTACCCCCGTGAGATCTTATTCGAATTAAAAGCGATTCGTTAGGGAATATTGCTTACATGAAACAGCAAATGAGAAAATTATCCGCTTGCTTTCATTTTCGGTCGAGTCAAACACAGCTCAATTGAATAAATAGACACATTTCGTGAAATTGATCGATGGTACTTAATTATTGGTAAATTGGATCAGATTTGTTTGTTGTGTTTCGCTCAATCTTTAAAAAGATGCCAGTCCATTGTAAATAATGCAAGTAAATAATTCAAAACTATTTGAAATCTCACCGGTCTTGAGACCGGTGAAACCACACTGCACTCATAAATATATTACCGCACTCAGCAAGAAATTTAAGTCCTTGCGATTTAAAAACTCAATACGTAAGTAAGCCTTTGGTTAGTGTGAAAGATGTCAAAAAAGTGTATCTGTGTTCACTTTGAGTGAGCACAGATTCATTTTAAAAATAAATAAAATAAACAAAAAGCATTAAAATCCATGTCAGACATAAAAATTTATTATATTATCTCTTTGTTCTGTACAAACAATTGCGGAAGAGTTCTTCATTCTTTCCCAGTTTTCGATGTACAAATAAGCAAAAAAAAAATTTTTTCATTTTGGTAAAGAATATCAACACAGTAGATAAGTTAAAAAATTTCGTTAAACCGTTTAAAAGAATTTTTAATTAAATACGAAAAAGATTGCTGTAGTTAACAGGATCAGGGATTGCCTACCGTTTTAGGGGCAAAAATGGGTAAAAAAAAACCTCGTTACTTGGTTATAAAATATTGTATTAACGGCGCAAAACACACTGTAAAATCTTTCATGACAGACGGAAAAATCAACCAAAAATTAGTTTTTTTTATTATGAGGAATTCGACATCGAATGAAAATAATATGAAAGTAAAAAGAATACAGTGAGTTAGTAATAATAAAAACAGAGGCAGCATAGAAAGACTGAGTGAGGGTCCGCACGTACGGGGTACATCAAAAGCACCTCCCAAAATAAATTGCAAGAATTATTTCTTTGATCAAGTCAAAGCCTGGGCCCGCTCTGATCAATCCAAGGTCTGATGGATTCATCGTTGAATGAGACGTCCATTAAAATTAATAATTTATTTTTACATCCAAATGTTTGGCAGGTTGAGTTTTATGACTTGAATGAAAAAGACCTCGGCAGTCTAGTGGTATATGCGCTTACTTCTGATCAAAAAATCCCGGGTTCCAGGTATTTTTCACTAGAAATTTCTACCCGGGGTTGGCCTGTCTCAGATTGTATAGGATTAGTTTAACAAAATAATACCTTAGGCAGTTCTGCCGGCTATATTAACACTACATATTATTGTATAGAAAATGTAAATTTATTTGAGTAATTAAACTTTAGTTTAGAGTATGAGTAACCCAAGGAATAAAAAAGGTTCTAGAAATGCAGTAGGTAAATAGGGCTTAAAATGCATAAAAAATCTGTTGAATTGTTTTCTCTTATACTTCGCACCCTCAGTGCAAGACTATTACATCGAAAAATAGTGGTTTTGAGAAAAACGCATATTTAGTTTTTAAATCACTGTGAAAAATCAGAAATTGATAATAGAAATGCAATATTTTGATTAAATATTCGTTGAGGATTTCATTAATAATAAATAAATAAATAAATATGATTGTAACCTTTTTTGAAAAAAAGTGCTTTTTTTATGTTATAGTCTTGCACTAAAGGTGCGACTTAGTGTTTATAGACCTCGAGGTGCGCATGCGGAGAGACACAGGACCTGGACCATTGTTTTTCGTGCCCACTCCTGGGTTGTCGGGTGACACAGCAAGATCTGGTTATGGCAAATGATGTGGCCGTACAATGGGCAAAGGAAAATCTCCACCTGTAGGCTCGCAAAAATAATGGCTGCCCTAATTACTTTGTCATTTCGATTTTATTGTTTTGACCCTTTGTTTTTATTATTTGAACTTTTTACACATTGACATTTTATTTTTTAAAGTTAAAAAAAAAGAATTACATATTCTATACGCGCACAGTATGACACGACAAGAAGAAGAAGATAATAATATTATTGTTACTTTTTTACGCGTAATTTAATTACTTGAGTCTGAAGACTAAATGGTTCTAAGAGACAGACATATGACAAAATAATATTTAATAAAATTTATATTAAAAATGAAGACTTTCGCAGTTAGTCGCACGCATATTACGGAATATAAAAATTCCTCTCTACTGTCTTTCGTAGGTACCTACTTAAACTAGTGCTACATTAGATACCTATTGTTATAGTCGTATAGCTATACTGCTCTATGACGGACTGGAAAGGTATTGTGAAAGGGTCTAAATACAATATAATTGCGATCTTATTCAAATCTCAAGCTCTGACGCCATTTTTACCTAATTAAGAAAATATTTTTTTAGAGAATCACATCGACTAAATATTGTATTCCGGTTGCGACTTAATTGCTAGTTCTGCATAATATGCCCGAGTGCTTCAAAAGTTTCACATTCTTCAAAAACCACTCGTATTTATTCATTTCGTACAAGACTACCTACTCAAAAAAAAAGCACTAAGCCAACCAATAAAAAATCCAAATTTTAATTTTATTCCAATTTTGGTGACTAGCCAGAATTTATTCTCTAAAAAATATTACGTTAAAATGAAATACCCTATTCGATCAATGGGATGTTTTTTTTCCATTTTGTGCCGCTAGAGGCACTAAAAAAAGGTCATTTAGTATCCGAAAGTTGAAAATTTGCTAAACAGGAAGTAACCCAAGTGGCTACCCGTCGTTTTTTGGATTTTTCGTCGCATATTCTCGTTCCAAATAGCCCAAATGGCAGGAAATCGCCCCCTTTGGCAACACTGAATTTGACAATAGACCGGATTAGAAGCGCTGCCACCTAGTGTGTATTGTCGGAAGCTCCCCAGAAAACCTCTTATTGAAATGAAATGATTTTTAATACAATTTATAACATGTTGAACATGCACTTCTTGGTGGAAGTAATTTAAATAATCCTGGCATGTTTCGAAGGGGCACGCCCTTCATGGTCACAGGTTATTAATTGAAACCTGTGACCATGAAGGGCGTGCCCCCTCGAGCATGTCAGGTTCAATAAAATTGTGGAATAGTTAAAAAGATTTTATTTAAATTTGATTATTGAAATGATTTTTATTCCAAAAAAAAAATACACACACTATAATCATCAATACATGACACAATAATTATAGGCACATAAAACATAAGTATAACAAACATAATCAATGGAATTTAGATGGAATTTACTGGCCCACTAGATAAATCTGTTCTGGGGCAGTTCTACTTATAATTTTTATCTTTTGCTCCTATGCTACTACCACAGACATCAGTGCTTTGAATAATAAAATAAAATTAACTGGGTTTAAGCGGTACCTTAGAATGACCCGCCAAATGTTTAGAGGAACCGCTTATATTATGTCAAAATCAGATCATTTTGTTTTCAGACACCTCTCTTAAAAACAACAATCAAAACAAAATAAGTTTTTTTATTTATTTATCGTATGATCATATTATGTACATCACAATCATGTTCACAGGTAGAAACAATACAGCTCTTTCTTTTTCACCTTTGCACAATCCCCATATTTAGAAAAAAAAATATCAAAATTTAGAAACTTTAACCGCGGTTTAATATAGACTTTAAAAAGATGTAAAGAAAAGGGTGTGTGAGTCCTGGCATCTGACCAAAGACCAGGCACAAAAAATCTCCGATTTCGAAATGAAGTGCCTCAGTAGAATTTAGATGGTACCATCACACCATGAACGACGCTATACGCCAGCCCACCCAGCGTAGGTCTATCACTTCTACAATTATGAAAGAAAAAGGACACGTACCTACCTATTCTTTATATTTTATTCTACATTTTTTTGTTTATTTTTTTACCCATTACGCCGTTCCACGAAGGGGGTAGGCAGAGAGAACGGACTTATTTCCTATACAAACAAACCTCTTTCGCTTCCTCCAAACGCATAACATTCCGCATACATGCTCTTCTATTCCTTTTGCTCCTGATTTGGCTCTCCTCTAAGACGGCACCTATATCGGACCATGTCATTTAGGTCGGCCTCGTCTGCGTGCACTTTCAGATTTATATATCCTTTTAGTCATCCTCTCTTTTGTTTATTTATTTTTTTAATATGTTATTACAATAAACGGCCATTATTGTCCTTTTATAATCTTCACAAAAATACAGTAACAATAGTGAGACAAATAAGATATTATGTTAGTAACAAAGAGCAATTAAAAACTTCATATGAACAAATACAACATGTATACATTATCTTTAAATTATGTGTTTTATTAAAATATGCTTGTCGGTATAAAAAGTATGCTTCTTCATACAAATTACCTTTGATATATTATTACGAATCTTCCCTTAATAATATAGGGGTTGAGCCTCACTCAGAGATGATAATGCCGTGCCGTGATGTTGTTAAAGAAATATATCAGTATATGAGGCTTCAGAGCTGACATCCGATTTATCGCAAATTCTGCGGCTGTCATCATCACTAATGGCAGTCTTTACCCGCAGACACATCTTCCACATGCCTGCCTGCTCGGGGGAGCACAATAGACCCTGCTACTTCACGTTATTTATGTTATTTATTAATAACAGTGATTACAGGAATATCTCCTCCGCTATCATTTCTCGGGAATATACGGGGAAATTTAATAATTCCAGTCTTATTTTATTCAAGCCTGTTGAATTTGATTGCAGTATGTGTGTAATGAAATTCAGATGTATATATACACGGTGTTAAGTTGGTAGTGGATAATCCGAAGCAGGGAGGTAGAAGACCTCAATACCTATCGATTTGACCCCAATGTATGTTCAGCGATATTGGGTGGTTCAAAAGTTATTAACGTTTTTTTGAAATTTGAATAAAAACCGGATTTCTGACTAAACTACGTAACTGTGGCTAAACTATTTAGATTACGATCATGATTTTTTTTCTGGAAATAGTCCGATAGTGACCCTTACGCAAGGTATTATTACTATGAGTCAGCACCCGATAGCTTTTGTTCAAAAAAATTTTATTTCGAGAATTTTTTTCCAAGCACAAATTTTATAAAATCTTTAAAAGGCTCTAGACAAAAAAAATCACGGAACATTTTTTTTTAGAAACTATCTTAAAAACTTCTACTATTCATGGAGAATTATTCCTGCAAATTTCATTTGGATGGTATAATAGGATCATGCTAAAACGCTCTCATAACTTGTGCAAGTATCAATATTCAAAATTTTTTCATTAACACACAGCTTTGTTATATGGGTGGTAAAAGCCAGTTTGAAAATTATTTGAGGTACCTAAATGCATAATTTGATGTGATATTTAAATAAAATAAATTATTTATTGAAACAAAGATAAAAAATATTGTTATACACTCTTAAACCTATAATTAAAATTGTAGTACTTTAGAATAAACTGCTGGTTCCTTTGTTTAGCCTGAAACCAATATTTCCCGTTATTGTTCAATAATATAAGGTATTTATTTTAATAAAATAGCTCTTAATAAGAACTTCCAAAGACGAAAGTCCATCGGATTTAAGCTGGGGACCTTAGGGGCTAGCTTTTGGACCCCCATGGCCGCTCCTTCGGCATGGATAAATTATGTCGAAAAATGTTCTCACTTAATGGTTCTCAATGTGGTCCCTTTGAATCATTAGGGGACTCTAAAATCATTCAAGAGGTCCATATAAAATGAAAATCCATTTTAGGGTCCCTGAAAAACATTAGAGGGTCTAAACAGAGGGCAAACAAATTATCATGCGCATGATTATTCTACCACTAGGAATGAACCTCTGCTTGGACCCCTGACGTTTTTCAGGAACCCTAAAATGGATTTTCATTTTATATGGACCCCTTGAATGATTTTAGAGTCCTTTAATGATTCAAAGGGACCACATTGAGAACCATTAAGTGGGAAAATTTTTCGACTTAATTTACCCATGCCGATGGAGCGGCCATAGCTTAAATCCGATGGACTTTCGTCTTTGGAAGTTCCTATTAAGAGCTATTTTATTAAAATAAATACCTTATATTATTGAACAATAACGGGAAATATTGGTTTCAGGCTAAACAAAGGAACCATCAGTTTATTCTAAAGTACTACAATTTTAATTATAGGTTTAAGAGTGTATAACAATATTTTTTATCTTTATTTCATTAAATAATTTATTTTATTTAAATATCACATCAAATTATGCACTTAGGTACCTCAAATAATTTTCAAACTGGCTTTTACCACCCATATAACAAAGCTGTGTGTTAATGAAAAAATGTTGAATATTGATACTTGCACAAGTTATGAGAGCGTTTTAGCATGATTCCATTATACCAGCCAAATGAAATTTGCAGGAATAATTCTCCATGAATAGTAGAAGTTTTTAAGAAAGTTCTTAAAAAAAATGTTCCGTGATTTTTTTTAGTTAGAGCCTTTGAAAGATTTTATAAAATTTGTGCTTGGAAAAAAATTCTTGAATAAAAATTTTTTGAACAAAAGCTATCGGGTGCTGACTCATAGCAATAATACCTTGCGTAAGGGTCACTATCGGACTATTTCCAGAAAAAAAATCATGATCGTAATCTAAATAGTTTAGCCACAGTTACGTCGTTTAGTCAGAAATCCGGTTTTTATTCAAATTTCAAAAAAACGTTAATAACTTTTGAACCACCCAATATCGCTGAACATATATTGGGGTCAAATCGATAGGTATTGAGGTCTTCTACCTCCCTGCTTCGGATTATCCACTACCAACTTAACACCGTGTATATGTATGTGTGTAGGCAGTTTGATTAAAAAGGCGATCCCATTACGGAAATTAAAGGCATTCATTCTCGTAGAATAGGAAATACCAAGTAGATAGTTATATTATTTTAAAACTCACTCAAAAGCTTGACTATGTACAAAAGTTACACTAGGTAACTGTTGGTAGCAATATTAGAATAATGTTTTTCTGACTTGCAACCCTGTACCTACTGTAGAATATGATTAGTGATAGATCTCTGTGGTAATTATTATTGGCGGATTTTGAATAAACTGTGTGTTTAGATAAAACAAACCTTAAAACTCTTTTTATTTAACAGTAACTTAAAACTATGTAAAAAATGCGAATATTTTATTTTTATTTATTTTTTATTCCAACAATATACCTAATATACACTTCAATTACAAAAACAACATAACGCATAATGAAATTTATTGCCTCACTAGACGCAGGTCTGTTATACAATACCTAATCCGATAGGTTTTGCTGCTATTTTAGTTATACTTTTTTTAGTGTTTATTAGGGAGCATATTTTGAACTACAAAATTGTTTTTTTAACAAACTATTCTATGGCACGGATTAGGGTGAAAAAACTCTTTGAAAAATGAATCGTCCAGATCTGATGTCAGTGGTGATCAACGGTTGTCCTGTGAGTGCGCGTATTTCTGCATTGCTTCTCAGCCTCCAGGTGCCAGCCACAATTCCCGGGCTAGTTCCCAAGATTCATATCAGAATTCTGTTCTAAAAGGTCAGCAGACGTCCTGATCCCTGAGTGTCATGGTCAAGGACTCAAGTCAAGAATACATGACTATCGGTTTAACGAGGGTATTTCACACCCGGAGCTTCGGTCGTTTGGACAGGGACTTGGAGGAAATAAGCGTTCGGAGCGCTGCTGCCGTTTTAATTACGTTCTGAGTTCGCCACACCATTTCTGCTAACATCTCGTTGGTATTTGTGAGTATACTCCCCAAATATGTGAAATTTTCCACTTCTTCTATCACATCTCCACTGATAGTGACATTGTCGTATGGAAGTGACCTAAAATAGTCTAATATCGGGAGTTGGACAAGTTTGGTTTTCTGCGCATTAATATGCAGGGCCACTTCGGCTGCCCGTGTCTAAATTTTCGAATTCCTACAGGTAATTGTGGAAGGGAAAATAGAGGACAGGCAAAGTATGGTACGTAAAAGATTCCTGGGGTGTGGCAAAGGCTTAAAAATATTGAGACTTTCTTGAGATCGTGGCGCTTATTCTATAACAATATATTGGCTTGCTGCCAGCTACTCTTTAAGAATGTAAACAGAGAATAAATAATAATTCTGGAGTATGACGCCAAGTATATAATATGTATTCAAGAGAGTGGTTCCAGGACGAGACGTCAAGAGTGATTGATCCAGGGATTAGTAAGGAAAACATTCTCATAAAACCCAAGCAAATATTTAAACATCTGCAAACAATCCTCGCTGGAAGAGTATTAATCCTTTGTCTTGGGTTACATCAATGCCTCACTCCTCCTTACCACCTACCTACAATCTGTCCGGGTGCAAACTTATCATACTCTATAACTAAATTCTTTCAACAACATTTTAACAAAAAATCAAGCTAGGTATAGATTTATGAACGTAATGATGTTTAAAAATTAATTATTTCATTTTATTAATGAAAAAATGTTTTTTATAACAGTGAATATTAGCATAGCATATTAGAATAGCATAAGGTAAAAAATAACACTTTACTATACAAAGGTGTCGGTATAGCCGGCGGAATTTATTGCCTGAGGCAATTTTTTTTTCAGTTGACCGGTCCCGTCTAATCTGAGACATGCCAACCCCGGGGAAAATTCACTCAGAAAAACTCTGACTCGGTCGGGAATCGAACCCGAGAACTCGTAATCTGAAGATCACGTCAATACCACTAGGCTACCGAGGTCGGTAAGGTGGGTTAGGTTTGTAGGTAATAAGGGAAACTGTTGGAGAAATCCAAACAGGCAATCGAAGAATTGAGTTAGTAGAGTGCTAAGCTCCCCATTCACGATCACTCCAAATGTATTGTATACAATGAATGTCATCCATTGTGACAGGTGTGAAACTTTAGTTATTTTTTCAATCATTGTAATGAAATGTCACAACGTTAAGACACTTAGTTTGCTATTATTAGATTTAAAACAGCGACACGTGTGTCGAGTGCCTACGATGGTGACAAAATGAGACGATGTTGAACCTCGTTTTAACTGACAATTAAGTAACGTGAGTTTTCCATTTGAGAATTCGTTTGGAGTGATGGACGAATGGCATGACACGATAAAATTTTGCAATAATGGATATCCGACTCAACCTATCACTCCAGATCATTCGTTTGGTTTTCCCACTCACTGTCATTTTTTGGAGTGACATGGCTTCATTTTTGGACGGATGGAGTGATTGTAAATGCGGGAGCTTTACTATGGAGTGCGTATATAAGAGGAGAAAAATGTGGATGTGAATAAATGCGTTTTGATGGAACCATATGATATGTACCTACCTATGTGAATGTCATCTATTCTCTTTTCTATTGGTTAGTGTTTGTTTGGATGTTATGAATGTATGTAATTTAAATGGTGTGTGAACGGACGGGGAGGTGAATGGATCCTATTGAAAAGCCTTTTTAATGGCTTAATTGGGCCCATTCCGCTTGCTGCAATGATTGTTTAACATATTTTTTTTTAAAGATGTAGTCCATTAGAAATAACAAAAGCACAAAGGCTCTTTTGAAGGATAACACCAGTCTTTTTTAAGACGTACAGGGAGTATTCATTATCAACTATTTAAGTAGGTTATAATACCATACCTTTATGGATACAAGAAAAGAAGAATACTATAAAATGCTGACAAGAATTTAGACATAATTAGAATGTTGTGCTCCAACAAAGCCAATAGGCAATAAAGATGAGACATTAACAAAAATGGATATATTCATATCCTGGCGCCAAATGCATGACAGCAGTCGCAGTCTTTAAATTTGGTTGCACTCCTGTTCTCAATAATTTCCAATTTTTATCTCTATATTTAATTAATTTTTAAATATCTACTCGTTGTATACATGAGATTTTTCGACATGTTGAACATGTCGAGAATTCTCATGATTACTAGTTTCGGAGAGTTAAACAAGGGCGAACGTTGTTAACGTAAAGTGATCACACTAAGCCAGCCCTCGAAATAACAGTAGAAGACGGTCGTAAGCCCGTAGTGGTTTGTTCCATTTACAAATGGAACATCAGTGAATTGTTAGAGTCATTAGTTGTTACATATTCGTCCATACCTTTATAGGTATCAATATACAAATATTAAAAATAACATAAAAAATTTTAATGTTAGAATGTGTACACTACAAATCAACTCTAGAAAAGTTAGAAGGCATCTGTTGTGCATTACAAGAAGACATGGAGAAAATCTCCAAAAGTTGAACCCCCATTGGAAATACAGTGTTAACTGTTAATTTTGCAAACATGTTCTTGTTTCAAACTTTGAGAGAGTTGAGGTTTTCGTTGTGCTAGAGTAGTAGCGCTTGTCGCAGGAGCGCTGTGGCGGGCTGGTGGGAACGTTGGGCGTACGTACAAGTGGAATCAAGTTACGGGGTAGAAATAGAGGCATAGATACAGGAGAGCAGAAGATTATCGGGAATATGGGGTGGGACGGATGCTGTGGGCCTTATAAATAGAAAATAATACAATTGTTGCCATAAGACGCTGAAGTGTACCTACACTGCCGGATCATTTTAATCTCTATAAACCGAGAAAAAATATATTCACTAAATTTGTTCAAACACATTATTTGTAACATTTCTCATTACATTCGTCCGACTATGCGACCATCTTCAGCGGATAGTTTTTTTGAGCTTTTGTCCATAAAACGTTCAAAAGAGAGTTAAAAAAAACACTACCTAAAATTTTTAAAGTAACTTCCAAAACGTTTCCCATCTGGAAATTTCATAAATCACTTAATTTTGAGTGGAATTGCAGAAAAATCACATTTTCAAATGGTTGATAGGCCAATGGTTCTAAAGGAAGGTTGTGGAATCTACCCAGTGTTGTCCATCTGCCTCTTTAATACATCAAGAAACAATACATTAAAAAATTTGAAGTAAAAACAGCATTTAAAGCGCTCTAGAAAGTGAGGTGTAGCTCTAGTAGTATATGACAGCTATCCAGATAGAGATAGAGTAACATGACTTTATGCTCCAGGTTGCAGTATCTAGCTCTAGCATTATTAAATAACTATATAGATAGAGTAACATGACCTAAGTTGCCGTACTGTAGATTGGCACCTTAAGTCATGTTCGGTGATTCCTGACTCCTTAGGAAGTAAGCGGTATATTCCGATCAGAGGGTGTAGGTAGAGGGAATTCCTCGCCACTGCTCTGACATGAGAGAGATGATAAATAATTAAAAAAAGCCATCACTGTGATTGTGTGGCTGTCTCGTTCTTCGAGTGAGACGGAAAGTTCTTGTGGAGTCAGTAACTGGGATATTTGTACAATGTTAAATACAACACCACTGTATTTAACATTGTACAAATATAACGTTCTTGTAAAAATTGCGGCCTTAACAGTACGAACACAGTATTCTTTGAGACAAGTACAAAGCATTCTGTGTCTATGTTTTTCACTACCGGCATTAAAATGATCAAAGTGTGAAAGAGACAAGGTATGTCGTAAATGTAGTAACATCGCGGGTAGCTTGGATCCCGCAGTTAAAGGAAATTAGATATTTTATGTATTTATCCGATACCTAGTAATTATCTTTTTAGTTTCACACGTATTCTTATGTTTGTTTATATCTCTTCATAGAAGTTTTATATGTTATAATATACTATGTATAGATAGTATAGATTCACATAAATAATTAAGTTAATTGAGATATAGTCATATCCTGGCGCCAAATACATGACAGCAGTCGCAGTCTTTAAATTTGGTTGCTCTCTTGTTCTCAATAATTTCCAACTTTTATCTCTATATTTCATTGATTATTATAAATATCTACTTGTTGCGTACATGAGATTTTTCGACATGTTGAACATGTTGAGAATTCTCATGATTAGAGTTTCCGAGACTTAAACATTACCACCTGAAAACATTATCTCTATATTTCATTAATTATTATTAATTTTAATTATTAATTAATCAATTAATTATTATCATTAATTATTAATTTGGTTGCTCTCTTGTTCTCAACAATTTCCAACTTTTATCTCTATTTTTCATTTTATTATTAAATTTCTACTTGTTGCATACATGAGATTTTTCGACATGTTGAACATGTTGAGAACTCTCATGATTAGGAGTTTCGGAGACATACATTACCACCTAGTGGCGAACGTTGTTAACGTAAAGTGATCACACTAAGCCAGCCTTCGAAATATCAGTAGAAGACGGTCGTAAGCCCGTAGTGGTTTGTTCCATTTAAAAATTGAACATCGGTAATGAATTGTTAAGAGTCATTTGTTGTTACATAATAATTACTACACAATATACACCTGAGCCCTGAGGTGATGAGAAATAACATCTTATTAACTGACTCAAAAAATTGGTGTAGTGAACTAGAATTTTTCACTGTTCAGCATGAAAGTATAAATGAAAAGAAGATATATTTCTAGAAGAGATTTCCATTGTTTTATCCTTAAATACTTTTATATTAAAACAAGAATTATCTCCTTCAAGAAAAAAAAAAGAGGAATTTAATGTTTATTTTTTCTGCTAATGCTTTTATTTGTATTTTAATTTGAGCCTGATCAACATTTCTACTTTTATTTTGGCTCATTAAACCTCAAGTTAAACTTCCCATCAACGAAAGAGTTTTTCAAGTGTTTTCACTTGAAATTTCACTGTCATTGAGACAGGACTGGTTGGATTGAATTTTTACTTGATGGAGTAGCAATGCGCTTTATTTTGTGGAACTGATTCCTGTTTCTCAGTAATGTTTGAATATATTCATTATGAAATTGTGTTGAAACGATACCAAGTATCTTAGCTGGCTGTGGTGATTTAAGAATGAAAATAATCACAACGATCAATTATTCAGTTTTATGTTATCTGACTTCACACCGTAATTTTTTATAATAATTCCCAACAAAATCAAATTTATTTGTTCCCGAAATAAGCTGTTTGATTTCACCGTCCCAAGGTCGGCAGCGAATGGGAAATCATTGGAGAGAACCCCAAGTTTAAATTGACAAGCGGGGCTGGAGGCGGAGTATGGGCGGGCCCCTAACACTCAACTGGAGGAATATTGTAAATACCTTATATCTTGTGAATAAATTACGTTCTCAGATTTCCCATGGCGGCACCTAATTTAATTATAATACACGGAATAAGCAGTAGAGGCCGTCGGGCCCTGAGTTGCCCATAATAATTATTGTTCTCTGAATCTCACACGCGATTTTAATTATAAAATAATGTTAAAAAGCAATACAAACAAAAACAAAAATATGTAACAACTAATGACTCTAACAATTCATTCCTGATGTTCGATTTTTAAATTGAATAAACCATTACGGGCTCACAACCGTATTCTACTGTTATTTCGAAGGCTGACTTAGTGTGATCACTTTACGTTAACAACGTTCGCCACTAGGTGGTAATGTATGTCTCCGAAACTCCTAATCATGAGAGTTCTCAACATGTTCAACATGTCGAAAAATCTCATGTATGTATGGCATTCAGATTTGGCTGGATCTGATCCATAAGATGAGATGGGATTGAGATGAAGAAGGAGTGATGATTTCTTTTCTCAAGGTCAAATGATATTGGAAAAGGTGGTCTTTTTTTGAAGATGAGAAACTCTCTTATGAGTTTTTGCAAGATCAAGAATATCTGGAGTACTCACCAAGTTTCACTATTTCTTTATGAACTAGATTAAACAGTTAACAAGGAACTTGACTAACTACCGAAATGAAACTCGATTTATATTATAAAAAACACAAACACTATATTAGTGAATAAAAATAAAGTATCACAGGAAAATGTATTTTAACTTAAAAACTAATTGCAATAATATGCACTGGTAGTGGGTTCTGAAGAAAAGAGTGATAAAATTGTATCTTGAAAAAGCTTTTATACTAGGATTATTCACGCAAGATATTCTTTAAAAAATAGGCGGTGTGTTCTCCCTCTGGCGTGAAATATCCAAAGCTAGTTGACTTGTGACAGACGGCGATGAATCTGCATAGTTGGTAAAAAATGAGATGTATTCGTCGCACTCCGCTAGATGGCTCTTTGTTCTGGATGGTTCTGGTGGATGGTTGTCATCAGATAGAAAATTAGTTTGTGTGATATAAATTCGATATTACATAACCGCCATATAGCCTCCCGCAAGAATTTATGGCGTGCTATAAATTCTGATGTGGATCTGGTGATGGAGTGTGGAGTGGAACTCTGCAGTCCTCTGGTTGAGCGGTTTGTAGGAAAGCTGGAGATGGTACGTCTTGAATGTTGACATGGCTCGACTGGGCTGGTCGTTGTAGCGACTGGAACTTATGAGAAGTTGGACAGAGTGTTCACGACGTTAGTGCGGTTGCACTGGGGTAATATGATGGCTAAAATAGGTTAAAACAGCGTTGATGTGTTTTACCATATGAAGCGGCGATGTTGATTTGCGCTCGGCCATTAATGCAGCAGCGATGGTGGTTGTGCTGTTGTAACTGGTTGATCCATGTGGTCGGTTGACGAGCAAGGAAAAATGCATCAGTTGTTTTCAGTGGGGTGTCATCGTGGTGTGATGTACATCTGCCACTGGAGAGAGACAGTAGTGGGGCAAAATTCGTTGTAGAAGTTTGGCCTCCGAGCTACGAAGTCTGTGAGACAACTCGTGTAGTCCGCCTTTGCTAAGTACAGCAGGTGAAGATTGCTACTGAAGGCTTTCATCAATTGGATTGTGTTGGTGTAGTCCAGCGTTGGTTGAGTAGTGTCGTGATGAGATAATATGCAACATATAGAATAAACAAAAAAATGTACAATAGAATTGGTATAAGTATATTTGTTTTAGGGTGGTTCTTGAATTTAAAAGATTATGAAGTAAATTTTAAATTTTGATTTGAAATTAAGAATTTATTTGAGTATATTATAAACAAATGTTGATTTTGAAAAAATTTACAAGTTATATTTTACTAAGATAATTGTTCTAGAAAAAATTTTCTAAGTGTGGTATTTCAATGTTATCTTTTGTTCAATATTCAAAATAAAGTTAGGAAAAATTATTAAAATTGGTATTGAATAGGTATGGTTCGCAATTGGTATATGTTTAAATACTTTTTCTATAATGTTTATGAAGTGAAGTTACTATGAGAGATCCTTTATATATAATAAAATTTGTTACCAATCTGGTATTAGCAATATACAGTTGGTGGTTTTGTATTGGGATCTGTAATCATTTGTAAAATACATATTAGAATTTTTATACAATAAAATAAGTAAAAAGTAGTAGGTAGACATGGTAATATAGTTGTACATAGTGTGTCTGAATTTAAAAAAATTTCATAATGTTTTATTTTGTCAATGTATGTGTGTCAATAATGTTAAATAAATGTTACTGATTTGGGAAAATTAGTATGACACTTTTTTTTGAATTTTGTTTTCAATGGTCTTTTGTATGAATGTAAATACATTAATTGTCTTTTTCTTAACTCGTTGAGTTGTATATTTGATGGTAATAGATTATACGTATGACGCTGTTGTCATGTGTGTATAATATGGACAATACGTATGACGTTATAGTCATGTGTGTATGTCCTTTGGTAGACTATACGAATGATGCTATGATCATGTGTGTATGTCTGTTGCTCAGTCACTACAAGAAAGCTTTTGAGATGGGTATCTCTGCTCTTGTGTGTATGTAGTTAGCCGACGAAATGGGAATTTCGGTCTGAACATGCGCGGTGCATTGTACTAGACGTGGCGTGAAATACATAGAGCTTTTTTGAGTACATGTGTATGAGTACATGTGTATAAGTATTAGGCCGTATTTGCATATGTAAGTTAACCTCGAATTGAATTCGGACTGAGATTCTTGAGACAGAATTTCTCTAGTCGCGGAAAACGTTAATAGCAATTGGCTAGTAGATGGTAATATAAGATGGTAATATAATTGTTTTACATTGACAATTTAGATAGAATATTTTTATAGACCATTGAAATATTTGTATCGTTGATAAGTTGATACATAAATAATATTTATTGACCAGAATAAAATAAGAATTGGTAAAATATGACTGAAATGTTGGTAAGATATTAACTGAAGGAGTCTGAATGTCCTTTATGTGTTTACTAAAGCTCAATATGACAATATACAAATGTATGTGAAAAAATGCGATTTGAATTTCTTGTTTTTCTTTAAAATGCAATAATGCTCTATGAAAATCTAATAAAAATGTAGGTATTTGTTTTGCTTGTTGTTTATGTAAAATATAAAAAGGTTACCTCAAGGTTTGGCAACATAAAAACAATGTACTTGTAAATCTGCAATCAGATAATCAAAGGTTATTATTTTGTAAAAAAAATTATTTAAAATTGCAATTCAGCATGCGATTATAACTAGTTAATGTATTAAATTAGGTTTTATCAATGTTTGGAGACTTGAAAAGTTTTATGAAAAAAATTCGATGTGACATTGTATCGTGAAAAAATTTAACCTACAAAATTTATTGTTCACAAATTTTAAGTTTTTTTCTTTTTTTGAAGATTTTAATATCGTTTTTACCAGGTTTAGGCATTATTGATTAAATGTTTGTAATAATAAATAGAAGGCAGAAAAAAAAAGGCTTTTATAATAATCCGATGGGTTGAAATTGTTTGGAAAAATTTATGTGCTGAATGTCGTTTTACAATGGTATTTTAAAAGATTTTACTTGCCTGTGACCCATCGGATGACTCATCCCTTCAGAACCAGTTGAATTTTCGAGTTTGCACAAGATTTTACCCTATATTTATATATTTTGTCTAAAATTTGAAAATATTGATCGCGAACAAAACGGCTTGTAATTTATTTTGACATTTGTACTCGCAGTAGAGTGAAGTTGGCGTCGAATGGTAAATGTGAGAGACGCGCTTAAAATTTGAATGTAGTATGTGATATGAAAATTTTAATTGTGGGACAATATTATTTAGATGGCTTTGTGAAAGAAATAATTTGGAATGAATGTATAGATTGTTAAATATTCGAAATGGATTAGTGGACGAAGGTGTACATGTGACAATTTTGTTAGAATGATTGTTGAGAAAAATTTGTTTGAGAATGTTAATGGATTGTTGGAGATTATTGGAAAATGATGGATTAAGTAGATAATTGAAGGGTGTTCGAAAGTCGCGGGGTCACCAATTTATGGCATTCAGATTTGGCTGGATCTGATCCATAAGATGAGATGGGATTGAGATGAAGAAGGAGTGATGATTTCTTTTCTCAAGGTCAAATGATATTGGAAAAGGTGGTCTTTTTTTGAAGATGAGAAACTCTCTTATGAGTTTTTGCAAGATCAAGAATATCTGGAGTACTCACCAAGTTTCACTATTTCTTTATGAACTAGATTAAACAGTTAACAAGGAACTTGACTAACTACCGAAATGAAACTCGATTTATATTATAAAAAACACAAACACTATATTAGTGAATAAAAATAAAGTATCACAGGAAAATGTATTTTAACTTAAAAACTAATTGCAATAATATGCACTGGTAGTGGGTTCTGAAGAAAAGAGTGATAAAATTGTATCTTGAAAAAGCTTTTATACTAGGATTATTCACGCAAGATATTCTTTAAAAAATAGGCGGTGTGTTCTCCCTCTGGCGTGAAATATCCAAAGCTAGTTGACTTGTGACAGACGGCGATGAATCTGCATAGTTGGTAAAAAATGAGATGTATTCGTCGCACTCCGCTAGATGGCTCTTTGTTCTGGATGGTTCTGGTGGATGGTTGTATGCAACAAGTAGAAATTTAATAATAAAATGAAAAATAGAGATAAAAGTTGGAAATTGTTGAGAACAAGAGAGCAACAAAATTAATAAAAAAATGATTAATTAATAATTAAAATTAATAATAATTAATGAAATATAGAGATGGAAATTATTGAAAACAAGAGAGCGACCAAATTTAAAGACTGCGACTGCTGTCATGTATTTGGCGCAAGGATATGACTATATCCATTTTTGTTAATGTCTCATCTTTAACAAAACAACAACGGTAACAAAAACAAAAATGTTTCATGAATTAAAATTATTAGAAATTTCAGACCAATAACAATTTGACACGATTTTGACATAATTTAAGCGGTTCCTGTAGAAATAGCGAATAGGGGTACAATGTACAATTATTATGCTTGGTATATTAGCTTACTCTAGTATAAAAAGGGAGATAAATCTCTTTAAAGGTGATGAAATAACAAATAAACGATGTCGTCACGTGGTGAAATCGGGGAGTGAGTTTGGATTCAGTGAAACATTAATGAAATCAGATTCTAAGTCTGGCGGGTCTGGTAAGGGTTGAAAGAAAGAAAGTAATTAAACGGAATGTCGTGAAGAATCCGCGGTTCGTATATCGCTATGTAAATAACACAGAATGTTTTCCAATGTCGCGAGCGAAACGAATGTCTTTGACAAAGCAAACATCTTCAAAGTCGCGTTTCTACTCAAAGAAACGGCTTGAGATTGTACGAATACTGTATAGCTTTTACCAGAAGAACGTCACAAGAAAACCTCTTTCGTTGTTTGTCATTGATATTATGAAACGCGCAGAGTCTTTTATTTGTTTTTTTTTATGTAAATAAAAAAATTTCAAATGTTTATGAAATGTTAAGGATGCCAAAAATGTCAGTTTATTTATTTATACATTTATTCAATTTCAATATCTCAGTACGTAACGTGGCGAATACATACACCAACTAGGTCAAGCCTGTCTTGGAAAGACTTGAAATATGAAAAATGAAGCAAAACACAATATACAGGTGGACTGGTAATTCGATACATTCCTTGAAAGGGGTTATAATTGAGCAAATTTGCAACAATTTTGTTCCCATTAACCAGGGGTCAAATGTCAGTGGTTTTCGAGTTATTTTCAATTTTCCACCTACTGACCTAAAACTGAAAGTACTCCATTTTGGAAACTAAAAATACATTCCAATAGCTGAAGAATAAAGGAAGGTTGAAGTAAAAAATCAAGAAGAAAATTTCAAAAACCTCTGAAATACAACGTTTTAAAATCACAAATAAGTTTTTATTCATTCAATAAGCTTTTTATACAATTATTAAGAAAAAGAGTTCAGGGAAGTTATCTTACATGGTAGCAATATAAAGCGCAATTTTTTAATATTATTATGTATTGTATATTATGATTATAAAACTACATAATTAAATCAATTTATATTTAAATATGTTCTTCCTCCCATCAGGGTCCCGAAGACGAGGAAGACCCTCTCACACTGTGTTCCGCTCGTTCGAAGCAGAGCTGAGGGACATGGACATGGTGTGGGAGGAGGTCATAAACATTGCGCAAGATCGAGCGCAATGGAGAGCTCTTGTTGCCTCCCTATGCCCCTAAGTGGGGTCTTAAGGGAGTTTGGATTGGATTGGATATTTAAATATGTTTTATCCTACACTTCGTGTGCCTTAAGAGGTAGGTAGAGAGAACCAAGCACACTTTTTCGCATCAATTTTTCCCAACACATCTCAACTTATTGAACATTGATCTTCGAAATGCCACTGAATAACTTCCATACCTCATTCCTTCGTAATATTCTCATTTCTTTCCATGTCCCACAGTCTATATTTTCTTCGTAGATCTGACATCATAACGGCATTTATTCTACATTCCTCTTTTTTGGAAAATATGGACGTACTCTTTATTACATTTGTGGAAAATTTATTAGACATCTTTGAAAAAGTCATTTATAAAATTCTAATAGCTTTATGGGGCAACTTCTTTAAATTCTCTCAAGAAGTTTCTTGTTTCAAACAAAAAAAAACAAACCTCACACCAAACATCGCCATGAAAACGTCTTTATTAATGTCCGCAAGTTTGTTATTCTCAGTTTACTTCTAAAGCACGAATAGCGGGCGAAGCGGACCCACCTCTATAATATAGTTACTCGTATAGCATAATGGAGTGTCCAAACTACTCAGAAAGCACATTCTGTGAAGCCCGTGGAGCAGGGAGCTTTCTCATTACACGGCAGGATGTACCCGCGAGAGGACCCATTGAGAAATCTTCAGAAAATAAAAGAAGAAATTTGTATAAACGAAATTTGGAGCCCCAGAGGGCATCCGACTGTGAAATTAAACATCCTTGACAAGTTCTTCAAAGGATCTTTCTTCAGTTATTACATTTCAAAATTAAGTAAGTATATCAAATAATGTGTTTTAACATACAGCGCAATTTCCTGCCTCTTCACTTAAAAGACCAGCATAAAACAGATGTAGGTGCTGTCTTTCACCACAGAAAAGTGCTATTCAACAATTTATATCCTTTGAAAATTGTGTAAAAGTGTCTATCTAAAATCTCCAAGTTTGTTGCTAGGGTTGAAGGTGAACATCACACATACACACATCTGACGTTATCTTTGTAGCGTTCCGTGAGTTATATTGTTTGTTAAGGGCGGATACGCCAGCAAATACTCCGGTGATAAAATAGTGTACAAGTGCAGGATTTTTTTGCAAGGTTGGCGTATATACGTAGTGAAAGTGCATTATTATGAATTAAGACGAAAGCGCTCGAAATTCAATAGAAATCGTGAAAGTGTAACTGTATTTATTATTTCTCTAAATTAATTATAATGCAGGAAGCTCGAATCAAGAGTTGCTTACATTCAATAAATTATCACTTAATGAATCATAAAAATAACATAGTAAGTAGCCCAAATGAGTCTAAGAAATTTACACTTCGAATGAAAATAATATACTGAGCAAAAACATCGCAATTTAATGAAATTATGCGTAGATTCATGCGAGGCAGAAGGTGGAAATCAAACATTATAATCTGGAAGATGGGGATGAGCAAATAGCGCTTATTAAGACGGATCAGCTGGAGCGAGAGAGCGCGGTGGGATAATGGGCCTTAATCAAGCGTGTAATCCGAAGGTTTAGATACGGTTTCAGCCATGTCTCATTATCTCTGCGCAATTGCCTGATTCCAGATAATTTTATTAGTCCAATAATTATATCGATAACATCTCTCTCCTTCTTCATTCCCTCATTGCTTCGTGCGAGGTTCGTGACCCGAGCATGGTTTATACACTGAGAGAAATTTTGTCATGATGAAGGCACGTACAGTAAATGGTTTTACAAAAACCGCAGAATACAAGAAAAAATCATAAACTTTTATGAAAAATACCATTATCATTGAAATAATCAATTCACCTTATCTGCTTATTTCCATTCCCAAGAATGGAATTTCTGAAATTCTCGGATCAGGGAATTATTCAAGTAATTCATAGAAAGAAACAAGTTTACTTGTTTTACGTTTTTTCCAGTAAGAATAGAAATAATGTAAATGCTGTATGTCATTGATTAAACCAATGCAACTGGAATAAAACAATGATTCAATTTACAATAATGTAAAATATCCCGTACGGGAATGGTTTTTTTCTATTACGGAGATGGTTTATATGAAAACGCAACATCATTGGTATTTTCAATGATGGAGCATGGAGTTTTTTCCTGGACATCCGTACAATTTCAAAAACCTATACAAGTCAAATATATTTCTGTTGTAAATTCCATTATTTCTTTGGTTTTGAGTAAAGCCAGTACAAATAATAGGGTACTAGGTAAGAGCTGGTAGGTAATGGAAAATAGCTAGTAAACTTGAAAAATCCAATGACAATAATTAATTTTAACAGAAACAAGTAAATACGAGAATTTCGCAAGGACAACGTGAAAAAATCCAGGCCCTTGACTTTTTCCCGTGCGGCACCTGTTAAAACCAAGTTCGTACGGGGTTTTCACAAGTAGGTCCGTGATTTCCAGACGGAGTAGGGATATTTTTTTACCAGACGCAATCGACCTACCTCTTAGATCTACCATTAGTTTGCTTGAGCTCGTAGATGCAAGACTTGTTTACTCATTACATAAAAGTTTATACTAAAATCATTTTACAAACTATGTACCTATGTAGTTATATTTCTCTATACAATGTGTTATCTGGATAATTATTGATCAAACGAATTGTACGAACAAAAGACAAACATTTTACGTTGAAATTGCAATTGGCACTTTAAATTGAAATAGATACCTTAATTCAAACTTCGTGTTCATATTTATTTTCTCTTCAGGTTAACAACCTATTTTCTTATAAATAAGTAGGTAGGTATACTTAACAGTTTTTTTTTTCAATGAATTTGGAAATTATTTTTTGGGAAATAATTATTTTTTTTCTATTTTATTTTAAAGACCTTCAATTGAGATCAAGTGATTTTACTTAAAAAAAAAATATTATTATCAATTTATTGCTATATTTTTTTTGTTCATAAAACTCGTTTGATCAAGTGTGGACATAAAAAATTAAGTGCCGTATAAGGATAATAAATAAATATAAAAGACAAAATAAAATATCTATGAAATTGCGATTTTTTTTTGGGAAATTCTTCTTCTTTTTCTTTTATAAGTGAATTCTTAATAAAGAAGAATATTACAAAAAAACTTCCGCAATTTCATCGTTAATTTTTTATTCGTACAATTCGTTTGATCAAGTTTCGAAATTAACACATTGTAGATGTTAGGTAAACATGTGTGATCCATACCTACGGAAGACAACTGAGGGATAGCCTGAGAAGACGGTGTATTCTCCCAGCTATTTGGCGAGTTTCCTCAAGGAGACTATGCGTCACCAACTCATCAGTTTATAATTTAGATGAAACTTCACAAAACGAGCTGAATGTAATCTAGGGAGACGCAAAAATTTCATCAAGTCATCAATACCTCCATAGTGTCTTGCTTTGATCAACTGGGAGAAAACGTAGGTATCAAGTACGAAGAAGACAAACTCAATCACCTGGATGTGTGGAATTTTTAGATCTAGGTAGGTATTGAGAGCTTAGATAGCAATGAAGTAATAGGTAAGAAAGGGGCTGCCACCTGGTTGAATCAATTACAGCATTGGTTTTTCCTCGTAATGTACTAGAAAATAAAAAGGCTCTTCCTTAGGTATATCAATGAAGTAATGGGTTGTACCAAGCACGGCATTGATATTTCCTCGTACTATACTAGAAAATATAAAGGACTTTACTTAGATATATCAATGAAGTAACGGGTTGTACCAAGTACGTCATTGGTTTTTCCTCGTACGCTACTAGAAAATATACAGGCCCTTACTTAGATATATCAATGATGTAACGGTTTATACCACGTACGGCATTGATTTTGTCCCGTACGTTAATAGAAAATACAAAGACTCTTACTTAGATATATCAATGACGGCATTGCTTTTTCCAATGAACTATCATTTAAAAATTCAATGACATTGCATAGATCAATTCCTCTCCAATACGTGCTAATTTCCAGTAAACCGTACGGGAAAATACCTCGTATGAAAATTCAATGACGGAGCATTGAAAAAACCAATGCTTCACTCTGAGTCAAAAAAAACAGTTCTTACGAGAAAAAACTCAAGAAATACGAGCTTTTCCCCCTTACTTTTCTCTCAGTGTAGGGAGTAAGCTCTGCTCACTGAAAGTCCCTGGTCCTCTCTGACACGTCATAGAGACCACATTTAAATATTTTCTTTATTTGTTAACAGAACAGCGCAGTTGTTCTTTTCTTGTTTTTATTCCCTAGGACGCTTCCTCTTCTAAGTACGAGTACGCTGGTGCTTACCCCACCCATACACGATCAATCCTATCTCCCAAAAGGTGTCTTTGGTGGAAAATTTTTGCGAATAAGACGCCCGCACAAAATTCCAAAAACCTGTTGCTATTTCAAGTTTAACGTGGGTTCCCATTGCCCAAGTTTCGTTTGCCTAAGTACCTACATCAAATGGTTATAAAAGAGTGGGAATGAGTCCCATCTTGACACTCCGCATTCTTTCATTTTAATTTCTCATCAAAAACATCAGAGAAAAAGTCTTGATATACGGTCGCTGCCTGACTTTACATTTCCCGAGGTAAACGCTTTCTCAGCCGTCACTCCACGTTGACTTGCTGTCTTTGTAGTCATTCCCAGACACGGAGGAAATTAGAAAGTAATTACCACATCACTTTAAGCTAAAATTCAGCTCGTGTTGTTATTTTTATAGAATCACTTGAAGACTTTTGCCGTGTTAACTATTTCCTAATTAACGGTTTTCCTAATTAACTATTTCCTCGAAAACTATTTCAACAAGAAGGCTTTTTTCTCTTAAAAAAACAGACAGTTTTATTATGTTATGATTTTCACCCATCCTTTATGTCTTTTAAGGAGTAAGCAGAGAGAACAGACCTCGACTTTTTCTACGAAGACACACTAACTTTGTATCTTCTTTATTTCTCAACTGGCGTTCCTTTACGATGGAATCAAATCGATGAATTCAATCCACGTATTTAGGTAATTTGTGGTCGACCACACCTTCTCACATTTTTCCTTTCAGTCATATTTTTTATGTTGGAATTCTTTTCGCGTCCATTCGTTTTTCATATTATGAGTTTTTTTACACTTATTCTGAGTTTTTTTTTTAAGTTTTTACAACATTTATGAAATTAATCTTGGAAATTCATCAAACACAAAATATTTCAAACACAAAGACATCAAACACATTATTCTTGGAAACACTGACTAAAAATGTTAGGTATTATAAGTGAACACAAAATACGCCAATTTTCGGGTGCATACTACACAGAACTATCAATTCTAAATTCAAGTACCTACCTACAAATTAATAAGATTAGCCACTAGGCTGCCAACCTCGGTAGCCTAGTGGCAAAGGCTCCGACTTCAGATCGAGAGGTCCCGGGTTCGATTCCCGGTTGTATCAGAGATTTTCGATGTGTTTTTTCGCTTGAAATCTCAGATTGGACGGGACCGGTTGACTGTATAATTGATAATGCTTCAAGCATTAAGTTCCGCCGGCTCTTACTGACACCTATGTATAGAAGAGTGTTATTTATTGATTTATTTAAGATTCGTATATATAATAACAGCATCAATATACAACCCACAAAATTATAATATAAAAATGTAATGGTATCAAGAAAGGTGTAGGATGTAGGTGTATTTTCTTCTTGTCTCATAAATATTTTGCGTGATTCACATCCGCTGAAAATAATTGAGTAAATACTGTAGCAAATATTGTAGCATTATATCAAAGAAAACACCGCTTGAATGTTGGATACAAGGAGAGACAACTCAAAGCCTCGGTTAAAAAGAACAGCAAAGACAATAATAATAATTAATACAAAGATCTTACCCATTTCTTTCAGCAGAGCTGGGTTGTTGCTCTTTACTTTGTCCATTGCGAAGCTTTCCCAATCTGCAGCCTCTGATCTCCCCTGCTCAACCAGTCGGAAAAACAACCAACTCAAGTAGTGACTCTTCACACTTCATGGTGTATTGTTTTAACGAAGATCCAATTGAACCACCACAATTTTATTCAAGTATACCTACTTGATGTTTAACGAACATTCACTTATTGTATCCAGAACACTAAATTCAATAACAGTCATTTTGGAAATCTCTGTGTATATTATTCATTTATTAAATTCTTTAACACTTATAAATCCATTCACATTTAATCATTAATTTACCTGGTTATAAAATAAATAAATTTATTAATTACCTAATTAATACTAAACTTGAAAAGTGTATCGCTGCTAGACATGCATTTTTTATATTATTTTTCATGTTTTTATGTACCTAGTGTATGTTCCCTCATCTCAAAACTAATGTCGACTTTAGTTCAATCTTTAACCACCAGAATTCATAGAAAATTTCGTGGCGCTCTCCCTGTCACAAAATATGATGAATATTTGTATAAGGTGACACTGTGGACAAAAATTACTAAAATAGGGTGGAAAACATGGCGAAACGGGAAGAATATTATTGTTTACAGATTTCAATAACTAATTCATAAACAATTATAATTATCTAATTACCTAACAACAATAACGGCATATTTTTATGCTCCATTCAAAAATATAATAGACAGATTAACAGAATTTCCGCGAAAATAGTAGTAAACAACCTAGTATTTTCAAATTTCAATTCAAATTTTCAAATATTTTTATTAAGGAAATAAAAAACATTAAAAAAAATACATTCACAATAATAAATTTATACATTTTTTTTAATATATTTTTTTACCCCCAAAATTGAGCAGAGCTCGTGCTTTGGGGGATAGTATGTTTTCCATAGATTTCCATGGTAACACTACCAACTTTCAAATACTTTTTTGATATTTCAATCTTTAGCTGAAGTAAGCGAGAATATTTTTTTTATAAAACGCGCCTACTTAAAGGAGACTTTAATTTAAAAGTGTACTTTAGTTCCTTTTTTTAAAACCGGCCGTAAGCTACGTGAGTGTCGTGAAAGAGGAAGATGGTCGGCGCCTGGGTTCGATCCCACGACAGTCACTCCATACCTACAATACTTAAATATAACTTTCGGTGCACTAAAATAAACACACAAGTAGGTACATCAGCCGATTTCAGGTAGGTACATGAGTTCTAAAATTTCAAACCATGTTGAAAAATTAATTTAATATCGCAATTTTTTTTTTATCTATTGCAATACCATAACTTAAGTTGTGGTAATGACATATTTATCTAAGTATAGTTTATTAGGTACTACTGGAATGATTAAATCTAAAATATGAATTCGCAATGTTACGGGCCTCGGCAGGAAATTCCAAAAAGGTTAAATGACACTGAACGATATCCCGTCCTGCTCACGAGGGAACCTATTTGTTCTAGAGGATGTTTATAAATAATTCAGGCAAAAATTATAATATATCATAGGGGGAGGCGCGCTTATACCTTACCGGTCTATCCGGTAAAAGGGTCAGACACTTTACCGCATAGCCCGTGTCACGGAGGGTTCCCCTAGGAGTAGGGTCCTGAAATTATTATTAGCTCTCGAAACGGAGGAGTGTGCCGTTATCAAATATTTAGCGTCTTAACAGGTGTGAAAACTTGACGGCCCTCATACATGGAGTAATATAATAGCCCCTTCATGCAACGTGATCATAGATAAATAGCGTTTTCTCTGTTATATTATAATTAGAATTGGTCCCCCGTCACAGTCTGACAAAATTTATCGCCCATCTATCTTTATTAAACATAAAAATAGTTAACATCTTCGATGTTTTAGGCAGAAGGTGCTTGGTGATAGTCCATTTTAAAATAAAAATGAAAGATTCTTTGTATAGTGTTCTATCACAAAATTATTTTTCAAACATGAATCGGAGACTACCATCTCCGTGCATTCTCAAACGTTTAGACTGTCTTTAGTCTCCGAATATCGATTCGTCTTTGAATAATAACTTTTAGATAGAACTATACGAGACTCTTACTCTTAAAAATGTCCAGCTTATTCCTTTTTCTTTCAGAAAACGTAGATAGTCTACATTTAAAAATTCCGATTGTAAATAGTATTAATATGAGGTAATACATTTAAAAGGCAGTCATACAATATTGTGATGAAATCCTATGGACATCGATGAAATGCCGTATGGAATTTACCTATTCTCCACTGCCGTAAGCACATACGAGTAGAACAAGACCAGACCGCAAGCAATTAATATGAGTGCTGCCTATTGAGAGAGGAGTTTGGCGCAGCGCAGCACAGCATGCTTCGTAATAAATGGAGTTGGATTTAACCACCGAATCTTGTTGGCGGATGAACTCACACTAAAGTAAGCCGCTCGTTCATTACTAGTAATAATTATTAAGCGGGTATATATGCTCAGATTTCAAATGGGTGTACATAATTAATTACTTATGAGTAGTTTGTATCTATATATGAATACGTGAAGGACAAACTATGTAGCAATTTTTACGGAAATTGCGCGGACGAAGGAGTATGAAATTTCACACACCCATAGTTTATAATATAGAAGGGGTGGCAAATGCTAATAATTAATAAAACTATGTAGTTACTTACTAATAAAATTATGTAGATATAAAAATAGATTTCCCTAATCAATAAAAAAAATTCTCGCACACTACTGTAATGTTGTGTATTTCATACTCACACACTCTTTGGTGCATTTGACATTATTTGACACAGATCTTTTGTTTATCTGTGGCTGGCTTTCCAAATAACAGTAGAAGACGGTCGTAAGCCCGTAGTGGTTTGTTCCATTTAAAAATCGAATATCAGTAATGAATTCTTAGAGTTTTTAGTTGTTAAATATTCGTTAAGATCTAGTCCGGAAAAAAGGTCACAAGAATCTAGACATAATTAGAACGTTGTGCACCAACAAAGCCAATAGGCAATAAAGATGAGACATTCATAAAAATGGATATAGCTATATCCTGGCGCCAAATACATGACAGCAGTCGCAGTCTTTAAATTTGGTTGCTCTCTTGTTCTCAATAATTTCCAACTTTTATCTCTTTATTTCATTAATTATTTAATATCTACTTGTTGCATACCTACATGAGATTTTTCGACATGTTGAACATGTTGAGAATTCTCATGATTAGGAGTTTCGGAGACTTAAACATTACCACCTAATGGCGAACGTTGTTAACGTAAAGTGATCACACTAAGCCAGCCTTCGAAATAACAGTAGAAGACGGTCGTAAACCCGTAGTGGTTTGTTCCATTTAAAAATCGAACATCAGTAATATTTTATATTACATTTATTTTTATTTCAAATCAATCTTGAATCTTTCAAATACGTTTTTATTCAGTCAAACTTTGCAATATTTACATGAGTAATTTTGTTTTCAAAAGATGGCCATCTGTGTTTACGGAGATTTTATAATTAATTATAGAAATTTATTATTTACATTCAATATATTTGAAAAATTTTAAAAATTTGTAGGATCTACGATTACATGCAAGGATCCACGACGATTAAAATCCAACGCAGAACCTACGGTTTTAGCGTGATGCTCCAATATACAAAAAAAGAAACAAATAAATAAATAAATATACATACATTACATACATTGCCGTGGGGCTGTCGGCTTAGAATAGCACCTCTGTTCTTTTTGCTGGTTTTTCGAGCATCCTGTAAGAGGCAGGTAATCGAAAAATCAGATCGGGGTCGTGGGGTTGACCACCTCACATCCTTAAATCCAAGCGGTCAGAAAAGGCAACAAAATTAAGCCTCGGACGCCTGGGCCCCACCAGGGGGGGGTCCAGGCAGCTAGTGTCCCCCCTGTGTTGAATGGAGAGCTCTTGTTGCCTCCCTATGCCCCTAAGTGGGGTCTAAAGGGAGTTTGGATTGGATTTGGACATACATTACTGAATTATTATGTAGATTTGAAAAAGAAAAATATCAGATATCGTTGAGATGAAATCTTTTATACCAGAAGATAAAATAGAAGATAACGGACAAAATGGAATTAAACAGAAGAACCAGACTCCGTATATATAAATTTCATTCAAATAGACACATTTTCACCGCTAAAGGGCGATCTATAACTAATACAATATAGCGTTTCTTGTCACATTGACGGAAGGTAGGGACAGATAGCTGATAGGTAATCTTCAAAAAATCCCTCCGTCTTTTCCACCGTATGTGTGAAAATTGCTTCTCAGCACACAGCTCGTTGATCCATATGGGACTAAGCCTAGAATTATTATTATTATTAGTTCTCAATCACGGCTTAGCACCGTTCTGCTCGGTTTAGCTTGCTTCGGCTGGAATATTATTTTATAATTGAGTGCCAATCTTCGCTCGATATTTTGTTTTGAGCAGACGTGAAATCGATTAACGGAATTTCCCTCTAAGCGATTTATTATTGAATATAGAGCGGTTTTCAATTTATTTAGGTAAATGTAACCTACCTATAAAGCGTGTCCTTTCAAAGCTTACATTTGAATACATAATATCCCGTTATTTTTAAACAATGTTTATTTATCATAACATTATTTAGTCAATCATTGAATATTAATTTAAAAAAATTAAACACAGTTAACGACAGTTTTTTTTTTTCTTAATTTTTATTCAATACTAGCTTTCCCGACAGACGTTGTCCTGTGTTCCTAACTATGAATATTGAATTTGTATGGTGACGAATTAATTATCATTTGACCAATGTGATTCCGAACGATGCATCTGTTTTAAACCATGTATATTCCATCCACATTCTGTCAATCGCACCAATTGACAATTTCTGTAAAAATTTCAAAATTGAAATAAAAAATTATAAGGTAAAAAGTACTAATAAGGTTGTCTACGTAGAGTATTGTTTGATTTTCCACGCAAGTTTCTTATTTTTTCTTTCATAAGAACCATCTCCTGACAAAAGCAAACACGACAATAAAAGAATTAGCGAAATCGTTCCAGACGTTTAGGCGTGATGCGATGACCACGGAAAATAGCTTTCCATTTTTATATATAAGACTATTAAGTTATTTATTTTTAATACCAAAATTATAACTATGTTAATCAAATTGCTGTCTCACTAGTTTGAAGCTAGTGTTTAGGCTAGATTTATCAACCAAAACACCTATGTAAGTATATAGAAAAAAAATAGCAGACAACTAACGTATGTCTCTATAAGTAGGTACTAAAAACTTGTGTAAATGAGCATAATAAAAATATTAGGTATCTACATAACCGACCTCGGTAGCCTAGTTGTACTGGCGTGGACTTCAGATCCGAGGTCCCGGGTTCGATTCTCGGTTGGGTCAGAGATTTTCTAAGTGTTTTTTCACTTGAAATTTCTACCCGGGGTTGGCCTGTCTCAGATTGGACGGCACATAATATATCATTGTATCAGAGTTTCGATGTTGTTCATTGCTATTTGCGCTTGCATTTGAGAACATCACTATACGCCCCAATGCTCGAGTGCACTTGCGAATTCTACACTGGCTTATTATCATAGGAACCACAAACTGAATGCTTAACTCAAAGTTCCAGGCACAACACTCGTATAGCTTGCAACCTCTCTCACATACGTACCAGAATATTCAATTTCTACAAACAATGTTAGACTTCTGAAAGACAAATACCTATCAAGCTGAACAGAAATACCTACCTATCTCGATTTGAGTTAAGTAGGTACCTATAAGTTTTTAGAATTATTCTATCATTAATATAAAAAATGAGTTCTTATAAAAAAAACCATTAGGAATTACCCGTCACTCTACACAAATACAAGCGGATAGGTACCTACCCATCAACAGCACTAGGTACTATGATTGTTTGACATGATCGACGAAATACCTAAGTTTTTTTTACTCATCACGCCGTGTCCACTCTTTTCTATCTAGAAATTTAAGGTTTTTGCGCGAATAACGCGAATTTCGAGTTTTTTTGCGCAAATAGCGCGTATAATGCGATTTTTAGAGAAATTATGCGAATTCTGTGTCTATTTTACAGAAAATATGTGATTTTATAAAAAAAAATCAATGTGAAAATTATCAAGGTAGGTAGGTATTTGAATTTCTTAAGATGATAAACAATAATTTTGCAGACTATTGTGTAAAAGCCATTAGGGATGCCTATGTGGACTTCGAGAGGTTCTTCTCTTTCTACATCACTGTGCAAACAGATCGACGGAGTAACCTCTGGAACCTATAAATTTGTCTTAAATTGAATATCCATTTTTTTTATTTTTTTTACCTGATTTAATTTTGTATGTTTTTTATAAGTACCTACTCTTGTTGATCTGATTTTTTTCATCTTTTTGGCAATGTAGGTAGTATGTTTATAAATATTGGTGATTATGTCATCATCACATCATCATGGCAGACGTGGACCCTCACAAAGGAGATTGTGAATAAATTGCATGTCACACAGAGAGCCATAGAGAGGGCCATGTTAGGAATTTCGCTCAGAGACAGAAGAAGAAATGAGTGGATCAGAGGAGTGACAAGGGTCACTAATATTGTCCAGAGAGTTACGGAGCTGAAGTGTTCGTGGGCTGGGCATGTGGCAAGAATGACGGATGGCAGATGGACCAAAATAATTTTACAGTGGCGTCCATGGTGGGGAAGGAGAAGCAGGGGCAGGCCAATGATGTGATGTGACGACATCGTGGCTTGCGCTAGTTTCGGCTGGATGAGAAGGGCACAGACGAGAAAGAGATGGCGACAATTGGGGGAGGCCTTTGTTCAGAAATGGACGCGAGAAGGCTAAATAAGAAGAATATCATCATAATTTTTTGTAAATACTTTGTAAATCTTCTTTTTACTATAGAATCTACCTTCAATTTGGTAAAATCACACATACACATACATTCTCCGTTTAAGACACCCAGCACACCGCAAGCCAGCCCGGTGGAGACCAATCCCCGCAGCAAACACGACCCGCACGAAACCGACCTCCTAGCTCGATCAAAGCAATCAAACGAAAAAGCCGGCCCCGGATAAATCCAGCCCGCCGCGAACTACCCCCAAACCAACCAGCAATGCGGGGGCCTAAGCCCCACTCGGGAGCATAGGGAGGCATCAAGAGCTCTCCATTGCGCTTGAAGGCGTCCGAGGCTCATTGTGCCTTTTCTGACCAGTTGAGATTTAAGGACGTGAAGTGGTCAACCTCACGGTCCCGATCTGATATTTCGATTTCCTGCCTCTTACAGGATGCTCGAAAAATCAGCAAAAAGAGCAGAGGTGATATTCTTCGCCGGAAACCTCACGGCAAAATCAACATTACAAAATAACACATAATTTCCCTGTTATAGAGCAAAAATAACACCAATTTTGCCAATAATAACACCGAAATTCACAAAAAATAACATGACTATTTTCCGACTCTATTCAAAGATAATGGATAGAAATTTTTCAAAGTCAAAAGTATACTTGGTTGGTAGACTAGCTGTTACGACGCCGGCTTTCGCATTGTTTCGTGCGGAGGTCGTGGGTTCGATCCCAGGCGCCGACCATCTTCGTCTTTCACGACACAAGCTTTAAGTAGTTTACTGTGAAAAAGTCAAAGAGTGTATTTGTGTTCACTTTGAGTAAGCACAGATTCATTTAAATAAATGCCGCCTAAAGGAAGTGTAAAATTCGTAGGTAAAAAAGTTGAAGTCGGCTGTGAGTGTGAAATCCAAACTCACCACCCCAATATATTGGTTTGATTAGGTACCTATGTTACTAGGTAAAACCCAGTCTTCTAGGACCTAGGATATACCTAATCAAGACCTAGGTACCAATAAAACGTCTTATACCTTCATACATATTTAACCCCTTAGCACTTAATACCTACTTGAATTTTACGCACATAAAACTTTTATTAAATTCCTGATGTGCCGAATCGCAATAACATAATATTATTATCTTATTAATTCCTAGTTTCATATTCCTTTAATCTACATATTTTATTCAAAATACACACACTTAAAGTTAACTTCAAAGTTGAATAATTAATAATGAAACTCAATTAGAAGATGTCCGTTTGGTATTATTAAAGCTTTCTGAAACACTTAAGATTCTCAGTTAACAAACACAGAAGCTTTTAAAAAAATATTCACTTTTTATTTTTATTTTTTTACTAATAATTGGCTCGTTTGAATTCTCAAACAGATGTTTTTATTTTTTAAATATAAAAACGTTTATTATTTAACGAGTCGCTTAAAAAAACACTTAAAATTTATAAAACGCTAATTAGCTTTTCGAGGATGTTCGGACGATTAAAACGTTACGATGAAAAAATTTTCAAACAAAAAATAACTTTAGCGTAAATGTTTGCGAAATATTTTCGAGTTATTCGTAGCGGATGACTTCCAAAAAGCGCGTCCACCCCTCATAGAGTTTGAGCCGACACTGGGAAAACAAAACTCCTTTCAGCCAAGAACAAACCCTTACCCGATTATATGTATCACTGGCACAGGCTTTTCACTCGCGGAAAACAATTTGAGATCATTCTACAAGCAACACTAATTTATTGTCAATCTCAAAATAATATAATAATCTGCTATTGCCTATTTATTTTTAATCATAACGGCCTTCTGATTGCTTAGTAGCTATTATAAGTATTGCCTATTAGGCCGTGGAAAACCATTCACTCTTTTGCTCCATACAATCGGACTGTTATCCTATGTTTTCATTTTCTCAAAATGATTGGTTTTTCTTGAGCAGCCTCTTGTACCCATCTTTTACCACTATCGGACAGTTGAACTAGTTATTATTTAATTGAAACACCGATGTCTGATAGTATAGACCTTCTAGCCTTTAAATTCAATTAATATTTTAATGTCGACCAATTATTGTATTTGAAATAAGGTATTGCAGAGCTGTCAGAATAATAATACTCAATCGCGAACTAGTTTTCTTTTTCGCATTGTGCTTAATGTTACCGTTTACACACAAAAATCCAGAGATATCTGAATATTCTCTAATATTGCTTTCAGTAACGTTACATAACGACAATACTATCAATTTATCATAAACTTACCTAAGGGTGGATCTTTTGAACAAGTATTAAACAGTCAAATAAGTTTTAATGGAGGATTAACTCACTAATGCCCCATTGGAGAAAAAAACGGATCTTTCAACTGTCAAATAGCGGCGATTGGAGAATTAAACCCCTTAATGAAATATTAAATTTAGTGGGCCGCTCCAACAGCCAATAGCACACTAATGGACAATTAAGAACTGTCAAAATGGTTGACAATTTTGTCTGTTTTGATACCATTTTTCGAAATTGTTGATGATTCTTGTTATGAGAGAGACCATTTTTTTCGGCCAATTTATAAATCGGATTACAATGCTTTCTATAAATCATCAAAATAGGAACTATGCGGTACTAAAATATCGTCTATTTTATAAAAATATCTCACTTTGGTAGTTATATATAATACGTATAATACGTTGTACATAATATTATTATAAACTAATGGAAATAACCTCGAAATACTTATTTTTAATACAGAAAATAATATATATGAATTATTTTATATATTTGTTTGGGTTCCTTTTCAAAAATATTTGAATAACAGAAATAAAATAAAACTTGACTTGACAGTTTCAGTAAAACAAACACATAAGACATTGTCTGTAATCTCTTTCTGACGAATGGTGTTTACCGCGCGTCTCGCTCTCACACATGTATAGAGTGAAGATAGCAACAAGTTCAATATTGCCAGTCGCAAAAAAAAACAAGATAATGGTCAATCAACCAATGGTCCATTAAATTTCTCATGAAAGACCCGTTTTGAGTTAGCGGATTCTTTAAAGTTATATGTCCATTTACTATTGGGCTGTTTAATGCTCATTCGAAAGACCGGCCCTAAGTATTTTTAAATTAATAAAATAAGCTTGTGCATTTTGGGTGTATTTTTAAACTGTTCTTGAAAGAATATAAATAAAATACATGCTAATATAGGAAAAGTGGGTACTTGTATATAAGTCCTTATTTATACCATTTTTTTCGCAAAACAATACCGAATAGAAAATAGACCAATTGTGGAACTATTTTCGTGTTAAGCAAATAAAATCTAAATGTCATCATGATATCGTTATGGAGATCGCAATTGGATCGGAATCACGATGTAAATGCAGAGTAAGGCCCCTATGCGTTATGTTGTGCAACATGTGCAATCCTTTTCAATATTGATTTCTGCATTTTATGACATTACTTAGACACTCAAAACATCGTTATTTATCATAAAATTGCGGAGCAGAATTGAAGATATAGAAAACAGGATTGCATGTGGAAAAATATTAAGCACAATGCTGCAAACAGATCTAAAAATGAAGGAATTGGAATCCAGCCCAGGGGGTTCGATTCCTGACAGGGCGATCGGGATTTTCCGACTTGAATATTTCAAAGATTCCCATCATGGGAAATTAAGGTGTTTAAAATTGACCACACTGCATCAAACAATGCTTACAAAAAATTTATTTATGGAGGGTTTGTGTATTTACGTACCTAGTGAAAGACGTCTGCGTGAGTTGGACGAAAGCGCTCGAGATTCAATATAAAACTGTGTTTACTCAATTCATATTTACAAAAATGTGATTCAACTAAACCAGCAGCTGGAAACGGCTGTAGGTCGAGCTGAAAAAAGGGCAATTAAAAAGATTGTATCTGATCAGTGTGATGCATCAAACGGCACATGAAGCTAAAAAGATTTTAAATGTTAAAAACTTCAATCAAGAGAAAACATATTCAACAAGTGCACGTCTGACGATGAGGTTGTGCTATTCTTTGCACCCTGCAGTGTGGGTAGTTTTGTGTTGCAGTGTTTGAGGTAAGCTCTAAGGTGTCTGGTATTCCCTACGCTTGACGGATGGGGCCTATGAAAGAAACGTCGGCGGAAGAGGAGGGGTGCTTCTAAGGAACGGGGAGAGCGGGACAGAGCAGGTTGGGGGGAGGAATGTGTGTTAGCTAATGTATCGGTGAGAGGGTGAAGAGTATGTAAATTACCGTTAGGCTGAGTATGAGAGGAGTAGCTTGTGGAATGGGGGTAGTGAAAAAAATACTTTTGTAAAAGGACGAAAAGTTTGGTGGGCTGATTTAAGTTTGAGCGTCGTCCTGAAGGATGTGCCTGGAATTTTGAAATTGATTTCCCTTAAAAATAAGGAGCACGTCTGCTGTGGCAAGGTTGTTCTGCAATCTAAGGCGTTTCAAAATGTTTAAAACATTCGGCTGTGATAGAGGGACATAATATTGTGTATGTGTGAGGTAGAAATTTTTTTCGATTTTTCATTGCGGTCCCTTTATATTTTGGAATGATCTCTTTAACTGAACCTATATTTAGTTAGTGCGAACACTTTTAACTCCTGATCGACTGAACAGATTATTATGACGCTCGGTTTATTGGATTCTTCTCCACTCCGGATAACAGAATAACTACTAAAAAATGAAAAATAGATAGGTAACAAATTATATAAAATATAATATTAAAGTTTGTATGGAAAGAATTTTCTTACAACAACGCCATCTGTGAAAAATTCTAAAGAAACACAATTTTTATTTACCTGACAAACATTGAGTTTCAAAACATTGGTACGCAGAATATTAATATAATTTCTTTCGAGCTTTCAGAAATATAAAGCATACATTCAAACATATTTTAAGCGTATTTTTGCATAAATTTAAACGCAAAAAGTGAATAACAAGAGGTGAAGTTTGATTAATAAGTTATGACAATACGCAAATTGTCATCGGTAATTTATTTTTTTGTTTGTTTGATTAATGATTTTTTATTTTTCATGATGTTTCAGAAATTATACACTTACACATTCTCCCTTTAAGACTCCCCGCACACCACAAGCTATCCCGGAGGAGACAAATCCGCAGCAAACCCGACCCACACGAAACCGACCCTCTAGTTCGATCGAATCAATCAAACCAAAAAGCCGGCTCCACACAAATCAAGCCCGCCGCAGATCCCCCCCCCCCAAACCAACCCGCAATGCGGGGGTCTAAACCCCACTTAGGGACATAGGGAGGCACCAAGAGCTCTCCAAGGCGTCTGAGGCTTATGGTGCCTTTTCTGACCGGTTGAGGTGGTCAACCTCACGGTCCCGATCTGATTTTTCGATTTCCTGCCTCATACAGGGAGCACGAAAAACCAGCAAAAAGAGCAGAGGTGCTATTCTTTACCGGCATCCCCACGGCAATTCAGAAAGTAAGAAATATTTTATTGACTTTAAGGCGGGACGAAATTCGACAGGTCAGCTAGTTTACTGTAAAAAGATCGTATTATTTTTAAAACTTATTTAAGTCTGCAATTTATGCGATGACTTTGAAAATAATTAATTACATACCTACCTAGTATTCTCAAACATTCGTGTATTCTGACAGCGCGCCTGTTTTAAAATAGGATTTTAAGCCCGGTTTTTGGGATGTCAATGACCAGCATTTCCCCTTATCTTTAGTGGTCTCCCCAGTAAGGTTTTCCATTATTTTCGGGAGGTGCATGTTTTAAACTACCAACCTCTTCAAGATAATATAACATTTCATAATGTCCGAATATTGATTAACTTGACTTTAAATCATGCGAAATGTTGACCGTTTCCAAAAAAATCTAAGGACAAAGGTACGAACTTAATCAAATAAGGTTTGTGATAGCAGGTAGGTGCTATGCATAAATTACAGTCGGTAACATAGTTTGTTAGTGCCCAAGGCTTTTAAATCATGTAATTAAAAGTCAACTTTGTACAAAGTTTAGTAATAAAATTTCACTTTGAGTTCTAAACTGTTTGGGTATCAAAATCGCCCACCCAATAGTTTGTATCTGACCCACGATGGAACCTAACTAACAACTTTTTACTTCTACTAGTGATCGACCAGTGCTCGAAATTCGACCATAACTTATTATAGAATTATGAGTTAGAACATTATTAAGGTTCCATTGTCAAAGACTGGGTAGCGCTTTTTCAAAATTATCTTTCAAACGCAATGACATGGATATTGAATAGGTCAAATTTGAAATGTTGATTATGTACAAAGTTTTTTCTATTATATTAATATTAATCTATTCTCAATTTGACTCAAAATATAATATATTCGTTTGTGTCAATGTCAAATACATCGAAGTGTGTGTTGAGTTACAAATACGTCATAACATTACAGTCTTACGGCCGGTTTCAATAACCTATCCGTAGTAATCAGTTAAACGCTATCCGTCAATTAACCGCAGTTAATATTCTATCCTTATCCGCGTTTCAATAAACAAACAACAGATAGATAGTATTTATGTCAGTTACCATGGAAACTATCCGCGTTTGATCACAGAAATTGTTAATACTTCATCCATGTCAATTTTCGAATATACGTCAGAGTTTCAATATCAACAATATTATTATATTGTCTATGGACGATATATATCTATGCGCCAGAGAGACGCAACATTCGCCCACCGTTATTTTTCGCGTCTCGTCGTCGTATATTGTTTATAAGAAAATAATTTATAAAAAATAAATCATTTACGACGGCTTTGGTTAACCGAAACCTGACAAGACTCCGTCTTCAAATAACTCCAGATCGCTCTCGTCACTTGAAAAAGCCATTATTTTCAAAAAAACTTGTTACTATACCAAACACTTGCCGTCGAAATCGGGGGATAGGAAAAACAAACCGCCGAAATCGGGGGTTAGGAAAACCATAGAAAAACAGTAATCACAAATGTCACAAGCTACTAGAGATAGGTTATTGAAACGCTTAATCGCCGATTTCTATACAAATCATATAATGAAAGATAGATAGAAAGTTTAGATAGAAATTCTATCTATCCTTTGTTTATCGAAACACCAAAGTGTAAAGATAGATAGATTTTTAACCATAGATAGGAGATAGATAGGTTATTGAAACCGGCCGTAAATGTATTTTTATGCATTATATTAGCATTCGCCACTCCTTCTCTATATATAAACTAGGAGTGTGCGAAATTTCATACTCCTCCGTCCGCGTTATTTTCGTAAAATGGTCACAAACAAACAAACCTTCATGTATTAATATAAAGATATCGTATATCACAATATTATGAGGTGTGTCTGCGTCATTACGACCCTAACTCAATTCTCCTGGCGAAAATGATTTCAAAAGTTTTAATCTTAAATTCCTGCTATGACACATGGTAGGGTGGCGATAAAACCTTCAACAACTCTCTATACAACATATACGTAACATTTACCTTAATCATTGGGAGATAAACCTAGAAGCAGGAACAAGTGTGGGGTATATCAAGAAAGTATTTTAGAGACTATAAATTGTGTCTTAACGTTGCAACAGTTCATGTCAACAACATACATACCTGATGGCGAAAAATTGTAGTTATGGTTTGAGCTTCCTATACCTAACTGTTTTCTAGTTTTTTTTTTATTTAATATTATTTTAATTTCCAGTTATTTTATAGATAAATTAAAACTTGAGGAATTGAATGCAGACGAGGCCGACCTCGAATGACATGGTCCGACCATCAAGTCAGGAGCAAAAGGAATAGAAGAGCATGTATGCGGTATGTTATGCATTTGGAGGAAGCGAAAGAGATTTTGTTTGGATAGGAAATAATGGAAGTCCGAACTCTTTACCTACCCCCTTCGGTAAACGGCGTGATGGGTAAAAAAATGTATAAATATTAAATCGAACGAGTCCAAATTGTCGATCTTTATTTTTCAGATTTAAAGATCCATTATTTTGACTCCACGTGCAAGTGCAAATTCATGATATTTCGCGAATAAGCGATTTCAATAATTGGCGTTAACTTGATTTAACAGCTCCTCGCCCTTTTTTTCCTTAAACTAAAAAGTATGCTTACGTTAATAAGTTGTGAAACATTTTGTAGTTGGAAAACATTATTCGTGATAAAATCGCTGACAGTATACATGAAATTTTGCGTGGAAAATGGCCACTGCTTGCCAGATTATTTTTGATAACTGAACCAAAAATACGCCCCATTAATTTATTGCATAAGCGGATAACTTCAAAGTTACACAAATCACTCGACGACGAGTGCAAAGGGGTCAATAAATATATTATATTCCTATTCAGAAAAAATACCAGGGAAATAATCTAAATTAATAAAAAAACGTATCTTTATAATGCAATTGTGCAATTTGGCATGTGATCGTTTAAGGCTACTGCAACTTGCAAGTATTAAAGAGAAAAGTGTCAACAAATTCCTCTTCATTCTCCGAGTGATGTATGGTATTTTCTGTTGCTAGCAACACGACGTGCCCGTGTTACAAATTCTTGTAAAGAATTCCAGCAACACTCCATGTTATTATCGTTGTTTGCACAAAGTGTCACCGTAGAGGAATGATTAACGGTCTGCCAGAACAAGATTTATCCCCGTTTCATAAATTCCAAGAAATGGAAAAAAAGAAGATAAATTCGATCTGGAAGAATTATGTTTAGTTTTCAAAGAATTCCTATGTGGCAGATCAAAAATTTAACTCACATACAACTTGTACACGTAAAATGTAAATTCATTCATTGGCATTTTAAAGTTTGACTATTCCAAAAAAAAAACTAAATACCTAGCTCTCTAATATGCAACATCTTACTATTCAGCATTATATTATATATAACTATAATGCTGAATAGTAAGATGTTGCATATGACTCTAAAATGTTGAGAATTCTGGTTGTCCTTTTTTAAGAACAGAATGGTATAGCAACGAAGATATATCGTTTTATAAAACTGATCCAATTCCAACAAAATACTTATTCTGTGTAAAAAATACCTTAAGTTATTACTTTTTTCGTTTCGTTTTGTATTTTTAATAGAGATAACCACAGGAAGATATTAGTCCGGAAGCAAACCTCCCGATATCCGGGAAACGGGAGCAGTGGATAACCACAGGAATCATCTTTGATCAAAATATCCCCCGGGGAACAAACGTCCGGGTTCAAAGGCTTGATTATCAGATGCTTATTGTTAATCAATATCTATAAAAGACAAAAAAATCTGTCGGTTATGTACTCGGAAACTATCTCATCAATGAGCTTCAAATCGTTCAAACTTAATTAGAAAGGTAATAACACAAAAAGGCTTGGACTTCAGATAAAGAGGTACTATTTCGGACGGGTCAGCGTTTTTCAAAGTGTTTTTTCATTTGACATAGTATCTACTCGGGGTTTCTCTGTCTCAGATTGGACGAGACTGGTTCACTGAAGAAATTACCTCAGACAATAAATTCCGGCAGCTATACTTGGTATACCTAGAGAATAATTGTAAATTTATTACGTAATTTATTTAAATGTCTAATGTGATAAGTTTGTATTAATAACTTTGAGATGTGTAAATCCATCTCATCAGAAACTGGTAACACAGAAAGTAAGTCACTTAAATCAACAAGTTCAAGAAGCATTAAGTCATCGACATGCACGTAATATAACAAAATTTCTCAATTAATTGTGAAATTTCATACTTCCTCGACTAGGTACCAGCGAGATTCTTCACCCAAATCCAACTTAAACTGTTTAATGAAATCCGTAACGAGTTCATGATTACAATATTCTCGAATAAATTTGAAATTCAAATCTCTTTTGAAAGTTTAATAAGGTTTTGGGAACCGCTGGATGCCACGTATAATCACGTGACTTCATAATAAGTTTTTCATTACTTCCAAGTACTTTTAACTTAGCGAGCGATATCAAGGTTTATTCAGGAAATGTCTATTTCGTATTGATTATCTTCAGAACTGTAAAGCCGCTAAATCTACCCTTTCCGCATGATACCTTTAAACAAAACAACTTCCTTTAATGGTATTGCAACAATAATTGCTTTAAACAATAAGTTTAAACGCGTAGGTAGGTACTTATTGTACATTTCGCTGGTTTGAAGGAGTCGGCGAAATTGAAGTAGGTACTCAGAAATATCGCTGGAAAAACTCTTTTAGACAGAAAACGAATTATAGAAATCCGCCAACGGCGAGATGACAATTCTTGGACCGAAGTTGTATCCAGAATGGCTGTAAGAGCGGCTACGAACAGTGATCCCCAAATCAACACATCTTTCTGACGAACTCCCTAAAGATTAACAGCATATTTTGAAAGTCCAAGAACTACAGGAAGATAAGAGACCTACGGAAAGTGTCCATTGGCTCCTAAGAAGCCCCTATTCAGGATCTGAAATATAGTTTTGGATATGGAACAAAATATTTTTCCTGGTTATTTATATACTGCAATTTGATGTATTTACCAACCTAAATATCTAGCTAATAATTTCCAACTTTTATCTCTATATTCCATTAATTATTAAATATCTACTAGTTGCACACATGAGATTTTTCGACATGTTGAACTTGTTGAGAATTCTCATGATTAGGAGTTTCGGAGACTTAAACATTACCACCTAATGGCGAACGTTGTTAAGGTAAAGTGATCACACTAAGCCAGCATTCGAAATAACAGTAGAAAACGGTCGTAAGCCCGTAGTGGTTTGTTCCATTTAAAAATCGAATATCTCGATTCTCAGTGAGGTTTAAAGCGTTTTTATTTTTCACTAATAATTTGGACTGAAATATTTTTATCGATGTCAATTATTTATCTCCAAATCTCTAGATACTTCAAACAACAAATTTGCATTCAGTGACAGAAAAAAATATTTTTTTTTCTCTATAGAAAACTTCCGTTCAATTACCTACAACCATCGTGTTTTCCGCTCGATTTTAAAACCCCATAAATTTATTATCTGACAGTTGATATTTATATTTTCGTTTCGAAAAAAAAAAACAGTTCGGTTTCGCTCCGAGTCTGGGATTAAAATAAAAGTTTTTCGGGGGAAAAAATATGCGACGTAAATTGAAAAAGTTTTTAATACAAGAATTGGAGAACGCTGCGGGAGCGAAGCCTGAATTATTACAATTTTGTTACACGTAATTCCTCTCCAATATTTGTTTCTTTCGAACTTTTCGATACAGCGTAAATAGTTTATTGTTTCTTCCTGTATCTTCCAGAAATATCCTGGAAACCAACAGAGACTATGGCATAAAGCAATCATATAAGATGGAGTTCCACTTTATACTTTGGGGAAAAAGAAAGTTGACGGATGCCTTCCTGTTGAGTTTTTATTTTTGTATTTCTCCACCATGCTGCCTTTCGCAAACGACTTTTGATTTATATTATTCTTTAAATTCCCTAAAAAACAACAATTCGTTAGAAGAAAACTAAGCATCAAAATAATCGTCAAAATGGTCCCAGCGCAAACGAAAGAGTATGAAATTTAGCACAGTTTATACAGTGAAGAGGAGGCGAATGCTAATTTTTTTTTAAATCTTATAATATAAATGAAAGTCGAGTTAGTGCGAACACTTATAACACGAAGTCGGCTGAACAGATTATTACCTGACATAAATCAATACCTATAAAATATCTTATATATAAAATGGGTGAGTTTTGGTGCTTTTGAAATATCTGATTCATATTATAACCACATGACTTTGATTTTTTCACGATGGTATAATATTACCCTGCAATTATTTATTTATTTATTGAGTTAAGTCGGGACGAAGTTCGATGGGTCAGCTAGTTATGCATAAAAAAAGATTAGATCAATAAATAAAAAAACACTACGCATACTGCTGTAATGTTATGTATTTCATACTCACAAAAACTTCGATGTACCTATATTTGACATTATTTGACACAGATATTTCAAATTAAGAGTAGATTATTGTATTAATATAACCATAGAAAAAACTTTTAACATATCAACATTTCAAATTTGACGTATCCATGTCATTATTTTTGAAAGAAAATTGTCAATAATTAGGAAAATATACTCTATTTCCATGCTCTGGGTCTTTGTTCGTCTGGTATAAATGCACCTTGAGATACATGTACCTACACAATGTACAGCTAATAATTTTTATAAGCAGTAGGTGAGGGATGTTTCTAACATGATAAAATAGTTTTACCTTAAAAAATCGACGTCTTTGTACATTAATTTTCAAAAAATCCATTGTTATAACCAGACTTTCGAAATAAGCTTTGTCTACGTAAGTTGTTACAAATTATGAGGTTGGGCTGGGAGAATCATTAAAAGCTGTCACCTACAATCATACGAAATGGCAGTCACTCGGGACGTCGAGTAATCAAATCAGTTCCCCGTAGATGGAGGGCGGGTTGAGTCGAGTCGAGTCGAGTCTTCCCTCTGTCGCTGGAAAAGGATAATTGAGTTCCAGCCGGAGCGAGAGTAGGCAGGCTGCAACCAACACACTCCATCAGAACCACGCCACCTTCCTGCCGTGTATTCTGACAATTCAATTACAAGGAGAGGAATGTCAGAAGGGGAGTAATGTGAAAAAATCACTCATATTGATTTCTTTTACCAATTTCCACATCTTACCTAATAGCTTCGATAGCTTCATCAGTCATCGCAAAGACGAAAGCTGTTATGGTAGGTAAGTGGTAAGTTTTTTTTTCTAGTAGTTTACTGAAAATAAATTTTGTCATATTAATATGTGAATACGTGTTATATAATATAACATAACGTACATATTCGACTCTTAATATACTTTTTCGGAGACCGGATTGAAAATTTTCTGAATATGTGTCTAATCTATAGAATTAAAACGTGAGGGAAAAACTTTGTGACTATTTTTACGGAATTCGAGCGGACGGAGGAGTATGAAATTTCGCACAAAAATAGTTATATAGAGTTGGAGTGGCGAATGCTAATATTTTTCTAAAGTACTTACGCATAAAAAATAGATTAAATCAATAAAAAAACACACTTTCGCAGACTACTAATAAAGCGCCTCATAATGGGCGCAGAAAGCTTGTTGGAGGCGGTATATTCAAATGGAAGGTGGAGCGGGAAATGGCGGGGTTTGATAATCACACACACTTCGATATAGGCGCATCATATACCTATTATTTTGTTTATCTGTGGTCAAATTGAGAATAGATCAGTATTGTTTGTATAGTAATAATAATAGAAAAAAACTTTGTACACCGACGTTTCAAATATGACATATCCATGAACATATCATCAGTAAAGGAAACCTGATGGGGCAAAAGAAGATGATGCCTGATTACTATTTCATACCATGTTTCAGTGTACAGTAGACACCTTTGCGTGAAAAGGACACCACACAGCAAAGAGGAGATTATACGGTATATTATCCTTTGGGAGTGCTAAATCGTCCATTATCTCCCTACCAAAACATCGATACCTACGAATTTCATATTATTTACCTGCGTGTTATCATATCCGGCTAATGGCTCCCAACAGGAACCACATCTCCTACTCCAACCCTCTCAGGAATTACACCACTAAACTTTCTGACATACCTACATAATATTGTGTATTCAATAATAATGCATGCTATAAGAGGCACGTTCTGGTTTCAGAGCACGATTCAATTTTTTTTTAAAGTAACTAGCTTTCCCGACAGACGTAATCCTGTTGTCCTTACCATGAATATTGATTCAAATTTTTAATTTGTACAAAAATACGTTAAAAATATGTTTGAATGTTAAAAAATTATATGAAAAAAGTACCATAAAAAATCTTCGTACGTATTAATATTTTTAATTTCAATGGTTAAACTTTGTTGGCATAATTTTGTATACGTAATATACTTTTTCCATAGATGGCGGTGGCGTCGCAGAAAATCCGTTTCAAACTAACTTTAATATTATATTTTAATCATTTTTTTTTCAACATTTTATTTAGTTATTCTGTTATCCGGAGTGGAGAAGAATCCAATAAATCAAACATCTGATGAATCTGTTCAGCCGATCTCGAGTTATAAATATTCGCACTAACCCAACTTTCATTTGTATTATATTATTAAAAGATTGATAAGGTATTACGCCCGATTCTGTTTCAATTTAAGTGCGCACTAACTAAAATAAGAACGTTCCAATTTTATTAAGTGCACATCGGTATTCTATAAAAATTAAGAGCGTTCTTAATGTGACTAATATTGAAATTAGTTCATTTTGGTATTCTACAACACTATTTAAGTCAATTTTAGTGCGTTCTTATGTCAAAACGTTCTTAATTTTAGTTCACACCTAATTGTATGCGACTTAAAATATATCTGATGATATTTTTATAATAAAAGTATTATTTTAACCTAATAAGTTTAAAAAAAGTGTTAAATATCTTTAATAAGGTAAATAAAATCATAAAATTGATTATTTGCGCGTGTTTCATTATGCTGAAATCGAAAATTGGAGGTTAGATCAAAATCACTACTTTCATAAAATACTCTTGCGTATATTACAACACGAGATTTGCACTAAAAATAATTATACTTATTTATTTCAAAAGGAAATCTAAGAGTTGGTCTGATAAAAAGGCTAATTTGAGATGCCTCTAACCCATTTGGTCACTACTTTGACACTCGTATTATTTTTAATAAACAAACATGACCAATTGCGCATGCGCGATATAGACCATAGACAATTATAATTCATATTTTTGTTTTTATGGTGAACTAATTTAAGCCATTTTAGTTTTTAGAACACATCGCTTTATAGAATACGAATTTTAATTCATATGACCTTAATTCTTAAATTTTGGAACGTTCTTATTTTAGGTCGAACAAATCCACAATAGGGGGTATTATAATAATAATTTCATTGCAGAATAATATTTTCAAGAGATTTCCGACTGAAACCGGTGGATCTACCAGAAAATTTGTGAAAATGGGCCAGCGGCATCGCTGACAGCGGATAAGTTTACCCAGCAGCCTCTTTCCACGTAATTAATATGAGATTGTTTTGTCCGGGACAGCGCGTACGCAGTCCCGACTACCAAAAATTTCGCGCCCGAGTTGCCCACATTAGGGGCAATCGCAGGGGTCAGCCCAACCGGAGTGCAATGGAAGAGCCTCGTCCTGGGGGAACCGCCTTGTTGATCACGGTATCCCCTACGCCAGGTAAGTATGAGTTCATCACAGCGGTCACAGATATCATAGTATCTGAAAGCATGTTTCACATGTCATGTGGACTTTACTTTACCGCCATCTATCGAACGTTTTTGTAAACACTCGCTTTTCTATCACAAATTTTATTTAACGTAGGTTTTCTTCAGTAAGCTTTTCTATCTTTTCATTTTAAACGGCGCGTTTCAATACTCTGTTTGCTAATCGGTGTGATTGACAAAATTTGCACTAAAAATTCTTTAAACAGATGTATGGGTCGGAATTATACCTATTCTATAAATCATGAATTATTTATCACTAGCTGATACCCGTCTTGCTTTACGTTGTTGATTTGGCTAGTCAGACTTGAGCCGTAGGTTATTGAACAGGTTTTGTATGCAGCTTTCCCCTTCTCAGGACCAGTAGGCCTAGACAAAATGCATTTGGCAATCGACTACAAACGACTTCGACAATGTAGAGTAGGAAGAAAATTAACTGTCCACTTTTTATATTTTATATTAAAAGGATCATTGTTTGGTTTGAATAAATGTTTATATGTTCCAGTGGACAGTTAATTTTTTCGCACTATACATTAGCGATATCTTTGTTTGTAGTCGAACGCCAATTTGAATTTGTCTACGGCGGCATTTCACGCTAAGATTTAGAATGTGTACCCAGCTAATGTTTCAAAAAAGGAAAAAATAAGAGTCACTGCTAAATATGCGAAAAATTTGAAAAACTAATGTCACTTTCAATATTTATAAAAAAAATAGAAGATGAGGAAAAATTAATACTCACTGTTGATACACGAAAAAATTAAAAGAAGAATGTAGTTATACATAGGTACCTACCTACCTAGTATTAGGTATAATACGTGTAGTTGTTTCTAAAGAAAACCTCCATACTGTGTGTAGATATAGGTACCTACCTACCTAGTATTATAATACGTGTAGTTGTTCCTAATGAAAACCTGTGTGTAGATATAGGTACCTACCTACCTAGTATAATATTATGTATAGTTAGTTTGACCTACTTATGACTGTAGTGATAAATTTAATGAGGTACCTTAGGAGAGAGAGGGTGCAAGCGAACTCTGCTTTACCGGCTTTAGTCATCTGTCATGGCGTACATATTTTATAAGAAGTTTCGGTGAAAATCTTTATAAAATAAGAATTAAAAGACTTCTACTTATATTTTTTGTATTTCAAATCAAACTTCGATTAATTTTGTACATTTTCATACCGTAATGCTACAGTTCTACACAAAATTTAGACGTATAATTTTACTTTTAAAACATGACTTTCTCATTTTTGTATGAAGATTTTAAATTTTTAGAAATTTGTAAATAATTTAAAATATATTTAATGAAATGTAAATATTTGTATCTCAGATTACCACAATTGTATTTGCGAAAAACTGCGAAGAAAAATATTCAACGCAGAACCTACGGTTTTAGCGTGATGCTCTGACATACAGTTGGAGTGAAACAAATAAATAAATAAATAAATAAATATACATACATTACTGAATTATTATGTAGATTGAGCCGTAAAAATAACTTATATTTACCCCAATTCCATATCAGATCCGCTAAAATTTTGCATCAACTAAAATTTCGAATTTCGCGAACAATTCCATTTGATTTCAACCAATCCGAGCAATATTGCTTGAACTCGATCGAAGTTAATACAGCTGCAAATGATTTTAAAGGAATAATTTCCCCATGTCAAAATTTTCCTTTTTCTCAAACAATCTCATTTTGATAAAGAAATATAACCACTATTAACGTATCTTTTTTATGAAAACAAGAGCAAAATGATATTTTTTTACTGAAAATAATAACCTATTTTTTTTATTGTTGTTTTTAAGAGAGGTATCTGAAAAAAACGACACGATTTTGACATGATATAAACGGATTCTCTAAAATTTTGGCGGGTCTTTCTAAGGTGTCGCTTAAATTGATAGAATAGCGGGTTATTTTAGAGGAATTGCGATAATTTTAGAGGAACAGTCAGTTAAAATTTACTTTTTTGGCGGATTCTTAATTTTAGCGGATCTGATAGCGAATAGGGGTAATTACCAACTAATATTGTAAAAGTTTTTGAATTTAACATTTTTACTTTTTTCACTTGGCGTCTTGTTTACTGCGGTATCCAAACTACACTAAATGACACTACACACAGCTTCCACTGTCTCTTTCTTGCTTTATTACTTCACTACCGGCATTCAAAGAGATACACATATAATGCTTTGTATTTGTCTCGAACAATACTGCGTTAAGAAATAAAATCAACCTTACGAAGTCGATCATAAATGATAAATGATGACGAGTGACCCCTAATCCAATCAGTACCCCTATTCTCTGTTTTATCGGAAGGTAGTCACGGTAGTAACCTACGCTCTACATTTTGTATGGGAAACGTGTATAGCGCCGCCACAGAGATATTTCTTGAAACAAAAGCGATTCTCGCATTCGATACGTATAGACGTTTTTCATACAAAATGTATCGTGTAATACTCACTTTACTACCGTGACTACCTTCCGATAAAGCAGAGAATAGGGGTGCAGTCAGGTTTTCAATCACCATGTTCATACATACGAAGAATGAGCACGCCACTGTTCCTTTTAATTCAGAAGAATTGACGGAACTTATTCCCTCGTTCGCCAAAACTTTTGCCAGGTTTATTCAATAGATGATTATCGCATCTTGGAATATTGGCTGTGCTTCATAGATCGGGAAGAATTTCTTTTGATTAGATAAGTCCCTGATTAGGACTTTTGTGAAGCAAATGTTCGTATAAGTTTTATGAAATACAGAAATCGTCTGTCCCCTGCAACAACGTCGCATCTACAATTTTGGCAAAAATTATTTTTTTATTGCTGAAAATAAATAATTGTCTTTTTTTATTTATTTGCAAAGAAACCCTCAAACAGAAGGTAGAATCTGCTGGTTTCAGAAGGCCGTTAAAATACAATATTTATTTATTTATTGTTAAAAAATGCCACTGTTTAGCATGACGGTAAAAACCTTTGCGCCAAACAGTGTATATATTATAATTACGCCAATATATTATAATTAACGTTATATAATATGCAATGTAGAGTAAGATAGGGGAATATGGCACACCATAAGCTTTAATCTCAATAAAACATTTTTGATTTGTTGTAAATTAAATTTTATTACTTCAATCGATAGATAATTTAGTTAGGCAGGACTTCTTAGGCTTTTTTGTGTTAAAAACGATATACAAAATAAATTATATAAAAAAAATTAAGACAATCAAATAAACAAAAAAATTCACAGTGTATGGGAATATGGCCCTGTGCCATATTGGCCATTATATGGGTAGGCCATATTGGCCACTCACTTAACAAACCTTAAAATAATAGGAAAATTATGAAGCATAAATGATTTTTTTGTTCTATCAATAATTATTTAGCTAGGTACTTATCCAACATACAGTCTAAATAATAATTATAGGTAAAGAGTTTGAGGAAAAAAATGAAGAGAATAAAAAGTAATAATTAAAAGATAAATAAATAAGAAAGACAATTAAGTATTCACAAATAAATAAATCCTTGTCTACACCAGCACATTCCTCATGAACCCAGCATTTGCAAGAAACGCGTTGAATCCATTTTTCCCCTCCTGTAAGAAAATAAATAAATTTTCACAATAAAAACATTTAGAGTCCGAAAGATTAGTCCTTTCAGGACTTTCATCCGACGAGTCTTGAAGTGGTGGTTCTTCTTCCAGATCTGAGCCGGAAGTATCAGATGCTAACGATCTTTTTAAGCTTTTTTAGCTTTCTTTTCTTTTCCTTTCTTTGCTTTCGACTCTTTTTCGGCTTTTTTCATCAATGAATTTTTACTAATTCCTTTTTGTATGGAGATTCGGTGAAGTAAGTCGATTTACTTGCTTTACGGTCTCTGTTAGATATTTCCATCTCCATTGCCTCTTTATCCCACGTTTGCCGCTTTCGGTGAGAATCTGGCACTTTTGGGGTCGAAATAAAATTTTAGTAGGAAACTATAACGTATACATGCCAATATGGCCTAGTAGGCCATATTCGCATGTATAGTGGTGGGCCATATTGGAAAAATACACATGTCGTCAAAATATTTAAAATTATTATGATAATATTAACTCTACGCACGTACATTATGTACCATAATTAGAATTATTAAATGATTTAATGGTAATAAATAATAAATCGATATTACAAAGGATTTTTCAAAAAATACAATAGTTTAAACTTACCAGAAAATAATATCAAAATGAGCAAAAACGTATTTATGCTCGTCAGTGTGCGTGCGCTCTAGCCAAACTCACGAAAAACACTGAGAGTTCGGTAGACGGGATACGTGTGCGAGTATGCTAGTAATATATTCCACAGCTCTAATGGTTTCTGGGATAAAGCGGTGGGCCATATTGGCAACCCAGGCCATATTCCCCTATCTTACTCTAATAATTAACAACATCACATTTTAACACCGGACTGTAAAATATCCACCCACCATCCTTATCACTGGCTATATCAGATTATTCTTGTTGCAAACTACCTACATGTTCTGCAAAAATCTAGCTAAAATTGCATTTTCATATAATTTTCCTTTTCAGTAACTCTAAACAGTAAAAGTTTCAAAACCTCTCAATAGGTAGTATTTCAGGTTCAGTGGGTTTACCGTCAACACTTTTAATACTATACAATCAATCAATCAATCAATCAATTCTCCCTTTTACACCCCACTCAGGAGCATAGGGAGGCAACAAGAGCTCTCCATTGCGCTCGATCTTGCGCTGTGTTTATGACCTCCTCCCATACCATATCCAAATCCCTCAGCTCTGCGGAACAATACTTGTAAAATCAATTAAAACTATGCATAATTGTAAAATCTTTATTTGTAATCATTTTATCGTAAATGATTTCCATAGAAACCAAAATCCAAGTGTAATGACATCATCATTAATGGATCGGTATTAATTAATTGTGATTGAAATGCAGAGTAACCCTCTGGTAGTAACGAACGACAATGCTTCTCGGTCTTTTGATAAAATATTTAAAATCGATTAGTGTTGTCTGCTAACAATATAATTAATATGAAATATAATAATAATTTGAATAAAAATATCCACTACAAAAATGTATTTTTCTCTGTAACTTCCACATCCGACAATTTTAACTGGATCTTTGGAACTTAAAAAGATGTATCTGGGAGATCCGACGTATGATAATATTAAAATAAGACTCACATCTAGCATTGGTAGGTAATTTCTTGTATCATAGATACGGTAGATTTGCTGTATCTGAGACAGACAATAAAAATAAATATATAAGCAGTCCAATAAGTTGATAAGTTGTGAAATTTTCACAAACTATTAATGTAATATTTATCTGTAGAAAAAATTATGTTTACCAATATTTTATTTTCGTTCTTCTGTAAAATTAAATTTGTGTAGATACAACGTTGTTGGACAAACGAAAATATACACTGAAAGTGAATGTCAAAAGTAAAAGTAAATAATAATAATAATTTTATGGTTTGTTCTTACATAATATACAAGAATACACAGGTACATCAGGTCATTACATATATATATTATCATGTTACACAGAATACATATTCATCCCGTGCTTTAATATTTCCAGACCGAGCAAACCCTGAACATTCGCCTAAATAATTTTCTTAGTTTGCTGTTTATTTATGAAACATGTTAAATTTTCAAAGTGTTAACTTAACTTAAAGCGTTAACTCCAAAAGAATACTCAGATAATGTATTACGAGTATTTCATACAAACTATTGGGTTTTGATCAGATGATAATACTTTAGAGTGTTTATTTTGTATGGGTACTTACCCAGCCTCCACTGTCGCGATGTGTGTTTCTTTTCGTTATATCATGAGAATTATCTCGACCGACCTCGGTAGCCCAGTGGTATAGGTACTTACTTCTGATCAAGAAACCCCAGGTTCGATTCCCGGTCGAAATTATTACCCCAGGTTGGCTTATTTGGATAAGGCGGTACCCGTTGGCGACATTCATGATTATCCTGAGAATTTGAAAAATAACCACCTAATATTGCCTTCGAAACCACAAAAGAAGAAGTTCGTAAGCCCATTACAGTTCAATTTACCGTTAAAAATCGAACACGAGTGATGTAGATTTAACACTAAACAGTTGGTAGCTTGTGTACTTTTTTCTGTGAAATATGTTTGAAAAATGGCGGCAATATTACAGTACCATCAAAATAGGATAAAACTTCTTTTATTTTCCCAAAACAACTTCCCATTGATATGATCGGTATAAATCGATACTAAAGTTGACATTTGATCCTTTTCAGGTAGGACAAAGTCATAGATGAAACGACTTCGTTCGAGTTCAAGTTAAATAATAAATAACTGGGCACAGAGGTACAGCATTCGATGCCTGCCTCGTGACATGGCACATACGTGACGAGACTCCGTCCCGGAACATGACCCGCCTCCCCGTGCCCCGGATACGTGACGAAGTTAACAGGTGACTGAGACATCCGACAACAAACCAAATAAGAAACACGCCTTGCTACTGCGGCGCGATCAAGGAATACTTATGAGCTCCCTCTTGTCTGGAAGACACCAAATTTCATTATTTACAGGAAAAGGGGGCAGCTCTAGACTCGAAACTTGGGCTGCAGATAGGCATTTTAAAATAATTATCTAGTTTTATATAATACCTATAGTTTGTCTTGTTGTTTAATGTCGAGGCGAAATGTAACTTGTTTGATGCTTGTATATGTTGCCCATTCTTCTTAATAGGTGTGAGTCCTGGCACCTGAACAAAGCTCCGAAGCGAAGCGTCTAAGAAGAATATTGGGCATAAGGGGGTATTGTCGCATCTCGAACGACTCTCTACCCCGGTGCAACCACCACTTTCACCATTGTGGAGAGGAGATGAACATGGTTGGGACATTAAGGATTCTGAATGACTTTTGGCTGAAGAGAACACATTTCTGCTTCCCATCAATCTTGATGACGAGAAAGACCATTTCATATAGTGTTCCGTTCCTTCGAGGCAAAGCTGAGGGATTAGGACATGGTTTGCGAAGAGGTAAAAAAAATGTGCAAGATCGAGAGAAATAGAGAGCTTTTAAGCCTCCCTATATGCTCTTAAGTGGGGTTTAAAGAGAGATATGATTTTGATTTGATCTTAGTTTGAACTAAAAACGTTTTGGCAAATAATCCTGCTGAATTTAACATATTGCTACTGAGAAAGGTTGTAAGAATAATCCCGTCCCTACGCTAGATACACCTACATATAATAGAAATTTCGGTAAGTTATATTTTTTCGAGTGTAATCCTGACAGGGTCAATGCTTCGAATGAAATTTACTCAAGGCTATGTTAACATCAAAGAAACTGTTTGTTAATATTAAAATGTTTTCTATTCTGTGAAGCTGAGTATTGAAGTGAATGTACGTTCAGTTTTTCAAGAGTGTTGCATCATATTCTTTTCAAAATCGAGGAGCATTTTCAAAAGTTTAACAATCAAATAGACCTCCACCAAGATAAAATAGAGAAAAGATAAGAAAGCAATTTATAGTCAAGCATAAAGTAGGTAAGTACCGGAATGATTTTTGAAAAAAACACGTTGCTTCGATTTTTCGAATAGAGAAATTGTCCTAGTGTCTAGAAAATTATTGGTTAAGCTAAGACAGGCACCTATTTAAGTGTCTAGAAAATTATTGATTAAGCTATGACAGGCACCTATTTAAGTGTCTAGAAAATTATTGATTAAGCTAAGACAGGCACCTATTTAAGTGTCTAGAAAATTATTGATTAAGCTAAGACAGGCACCTATTTAAGTGTCTAGAAAATTATTGATTAAGCTAAGACAGGCACCTATTTAAGTGTCTAGAAAATTATTGATTAAGCTAAGACAGGCACCTATTTAAGTGTCTAGAAAATTATTGATTAAGCTAAGACAGGCACCTATTTAAGTGTCTAGAAAATTATTGATTAAGCTAAGATAGGCACCTATTTAAATGTCTAGAAAATTACTGATTAAGCTAAGATAGGCACCTACTTAAGTGTCTAGAAAATTATTGATTAAGCTAAGATAGGCACCTATTTAAAAATATGAAAGGAGCCGTCCACGTATTACGGAACGCAATTTCGGAGGAGAGGGGTCTTGTAGAACGTTACGGTACGTCACCGGGGCGGGAGGGGGGTTCTTAAAACAGGTTACGTCTCTTTTTTTTTGCTTAAAATATATTCATGATTAATATTTCAAATATATAGGAAAAATTTGATTTAAAAAAATTTGAAATACCTACCTATTTAGTTTACTTTAATAGTAAGTAGTTAATTAGAACAAGATCAAAAATGAATTTACACGACTTGCGCAACTAAATAATTGTATTTTAAAGAAGAAAAAAATCGCTTGGATGTTTAGGGTTGGGGAGATGGGGTACCTACAGAAAAACGTTACTATGCGGGGAGGTAGGGTCAATTTTTTCGAAAATCACGTTATGTAATAAGTACTTGAACGCCCCCTGATGTCAAAACACTGAGATACAAAACACAATCGTCGATATACCCATCGCTATGTTTCATTGTATTTTGTATATAGACTGCCAGATATTGTGCTTGGGTACCTTTTAGAAACTCTTGAGAGATCCATTGTGCATCATATTATAGTTTCAGATCAATTTCTATAGAATGTAATTGGAGTTTACAAAGAGGAAATAGCTAAAAGTTTAAGAAACTCTTATTACTATATAGCTTTCCCGACAGACGTTGATCCTTACTATGAATATTGATTTCGAATTTGAAATATATACAAAAATATACGTTTAAAATATGTTTGAATGTTAAAAAAATATTTGTGGAAGATCAAAAGAAATTCTATCAAAAATCCGCTCAAAATCTGCGTTTTGAAACTCAATGGTTGTCGAGTAAAAAATACAAATTGTGTTGTTATGGATTTTTTTTTCAGGTGGTATTATTGTCAGTTAAAACGTTCCACACTAAATTACATTTCATATTATTCTCTATCCCTTTTTCGATGTTTTATTAGTTGTTCTGTTATCCGGAGCGGAGAAGAATCCAATAAACCAAGCATCATAAAAATCTGTTCAGCCGATCTCGAATTATAAGTGATCGCACTAACCCGACTTTCTTTTATATTTATAAGATGATCAATAAGTAGTACGAAATGAGAAAACTATGAATGTTTTTCGCGTCTCGATTTCAATGTAATGTTCAAAGAATTTAAACTACATATATCACAAAGTAAGTAGGTACTTTTTAAGCTGAGATTTCTCAAGATTAGGAGTTTCGGAGACTCAAACATTACTTTCATTAAATTCTTTAAGATCTAGTCCTGAAAAAGGGTCACAAGAATCTAGACATAATTAGAACGTTGTGCACCAACAAAGCCAATATTAGGCAATAAATATGAGACATTAACAAAAATGGATATAGTCATATCCTGGCGCCAAATACATGACAACAGTCGCAGTCTTTAAATTTGGTTGATCTCTTGTTCTCAATAATTTCCAACTTTTATCTCTATATTTCATTAATTATTATTAAATATCTATTTGTTGCATACATGAGATTTTTCGACATGTTGAACATGTCGAGATTTCTCATGATTAGGAGTTTCGGAGACTCAAACATTACCACCTAATGGTGAACGTTGTTAACGTTAAGTGATCACACTAAGCCAGCCTTCGAAACAACAGTAAAAGACGGTCGTAAGCCCGTGGTGGTTTGTTCCATTCAAAATCGAACATCAGTAATGAACTTTTAGAGTCATTCATTAGTTGTTAGATAACTTTTTAAGCTGTTATAAACTTGTTTTTCCGGAAACATTCCCAGTTTAAGACAGTCTGTACAAAATACAGGTATTTTTAAATGTCATTTGGGTATCATAAAAGGTGACGGGACATGATTGATGGGATGAAAGTAATGGCGTAAAGACGCAGGAAATAACTAAAGCGTCCCACTTAAAGGGTCGATCCCAATTCGTTTTTTTTTTTATTGACGTTTTATGACAATTTTATTTGAATTTATTCCTGAACGATAAAAAATACTTATCCGATATTTCTTTATAAGCTCTCGTTACTCTCGAGTTTTTTTTTGGGTTTTTTAAATCCTTATTTCGAATTAAAAGTTTGCCGACCGCACTCTAACCTTTGAGAAGAAATGATACTAGAGAAATAATGTGCTACTGCCCATGGTTCCAACATGTACCACGTGACAGCCTGCTGTTAAACTGTGACGTTTGTCGGTAGCGGTATGTGACATTACTGACATTCGATTGTTGTATTTTAATATTTTAGCGTTAACATAGAGGAGTTTATGTTTTAATCCTATAATTAGTTAAAGGAAACAGGTAGGTACTGTGGAGGTCCGGGCAGCGGACGCTACTAGTAATTTATTGATACACGACACTCAACTCGAATGTTACCACGCAGGGCCGCACGACGGGAAGACTGAACGGGCGGCCCGACATCACTCTTCGTTTGGACGTGTTGCTGCTCGGCTGCGCACTAATCTCGCTCTCTTATTATAGAATTTAATTATTAAACTGTACATTCTTTGTGACATGTAATTACGTAAATAAATTCAGTGTTTGTACTCAACGAGTTTATATATTTATCACAGTAATTATACCTTCTGATCAACCAGCCCCCAGCGTGGCATCCGCCACCGTCGTGTCCGACAACACGACTGGAGGGACCCTGTACTTAGCAATTTGCATAACTTATCTGGAGCATTTGTGGTGACTCTCGTGGTCTTTATGGTCTCGGATACCAGGACCACACACACACGAACCAAAGATTCCACACTGGTGACCCCGACGTGATCGTGACCGGGGTAATTATTAAACTGTACATTCTTTGTGACATGTAATTACGTAAATAAATTCAGTGTTTGTACTCAACGAGTTTATATATTTATCACAGTAATTATACCTTCTGATCAACCAGCCCCCAGCGTGGCATCCGCCACCGTCGTGTCAGACAACACGACTGGAGGGACCCTGTACTTAGCAATTTGCATAACTTATCTGGAGCATTTGTGGTGACTCTCGTGGTCTTTATGGTCTCGGATACCAGGACCACACACACACGAACCAAAGATTCCACACTGGTGACCCGACAGCGAACACACGGTAAACGCAACCTTTCCAATTTTTTTTTGCAACAATCAGCAACAATAACATTTTTTTTCCCGCGCCAACACGAGCCGAGCAGGGACCGTCCAAGCAGGAGTCAGGAGCTGACCGGTAGGGTAAGATCGTTCACAATTGCTTTAAATAACCTTAACTTCAAAATTTTTTTTTTTTTTTACAAACTTTTTATCTACCCTGTAACCAACTCCTACAAAATTATAACGCTTAATTTACCTTAATACCTAAGGACATACTTCGACGCTTCAAATATCATTTTTACAAACAAAAGCCTTATTTATTATCTACTCAAGCCAACGCCAAAAAATTTATTGTATGTAAGAACTAATTCTGTGCGAAATTTTCAGCCAAAACCAACAGTGAACAACAGGGTGCAGCGAAGCAATTAGAGCAACACCAGATAGCCGCAGCACAGCAAGCGACATCTGCAACATCCAGCAGCACGAGCAGACGCCGGCATCGAGCAGCACGTGGGCAGCCGAACACAGCAAGCAGCACATCACGCACGGCACATGCAGACAGCAGGCGAAGCACACGGCACAGCAGACCACTATCATTACAACACGCCTTTGATACAAGGCGGCCAGGAACCAAGCAAACCGTATCATCTTTTCATATTTTTTTTTTCTTTCTCTCCTTTCTAAAAATTTTTTTTTTCCCAGCTATCAAATCATTTTATTTGGCATACAGTAATATCCAGCATAAAATTAAGCTAAAATAGAATAATTATAACGTAAAGACGTAAAACCACCCACAATTCTGCTTTCACAGTTTCATACAATATCATAGTAACAATTAAAAGATTATTTGCCGTAACACTCACATACAATTTATTCGCAGCATATTGATTTCTATGTAATAAGTCGTATTCTTGTTGTCGGGTGTGCAGCCGCGACACAGAGCGGCGGGGTAGGCCATCCGCTTCCACACCACGTGGGACGCCGGCCCAGCTACACAGCTACCCACATAGGCCACTCGCACACCAGAATTGAGGCGTGCGGCGACTCAAATAATAATAATTATTCTTTTTACTTCGCGTTTAAAGTTTTATTATTTTGAATATATTTTTATTTTCTTTTGTCACACTCTGCAAATCGAAGTGATTGAATTGTACTTAAGTTAAACTGATAACCAACAACTTCGAATAATTCTTTTTCTTTCGACATCAGTATTGTGGTTCAACATTTTTTTCTTTTCATCTCTTCTCGTCGAATACAACGCATTCAAAGCAATACCGACACAACCAAGTAAATCGCAACACATTAGCATTTCTGAATACCTTTCAAAAATTTTTTTTTATATATATTTATCACTTACGACACATTATTTAAATCTGACGCGTCGTATCCACAATGGACGGATTCAAGAATACAGATACATCATCACTTCCGGACTTCACTACAATACAAATACCTACAGCTGGCACCAAGAAACCAACCACCTCACCGACATTCAACCGGTGGGAGATCTTACACCAACAAACACAACACTACGTGCACCTTTCACAGGAAAATGGAAAGACCACGGGGGTTCAACCAACCCAACAACCACCGGGCAGCTCCAAACCTACCAGGCAGCCCCAAACCACCAAAACAGAACAACTAACCACATTTTAAATAATCATAAACGCCCGACGCCAGAGATACGGTCCTGGTAAAGGATAAAACTAAAATATAAAAATAAAATAAAATTGACCACACCATGGTCACCTAATACAACAAACAAACAACGGCCCTCATCACCCAACAGACATCAACGGCAGGCATGAGGACCGGTCAAAAACTTCAACAACAACCATCAACACAAGTAGTACACGGACTTGATCGCTTTCCGATCTGGTAACAGCCTTGCAGTCCCAAGCTTACGCAGCAGTCGTCTTAACTCATGGAACCAGCAGCTAACTGCCAGACACAAGCAAGTCTCATAAAGGTACCACGTTCACCATTCAAGAAGCGCATCACGCGCACAACAAAGCCGTGCAGCAAGTACGCAACAAAACCGCACAACGCGTGCGCAACAAAGACGCACAACGCGTGCGCATCAAAACCACACAACAAGTACGCATCAAAGACGCACAACGCGTGCGCATCAAAAACCGCACTACAAGGGCGCATCAAAGTCGCACAACGCGTGCGCACCAAAGACGCACAACACACGTGCGCATCTAAACGCACAGCTCGTGCACATCAAAACGCACAATAAGCCCATCAGAGGCGCACAACAAGAGCGCAACATCAACAGCCAAAAATATTCGTCAATCACAATCTACAGACAACAGATTTTGTGTTTGTCAGGACAGACGGCTACAAAAAACCATTACAGGCACCTTATTCAGGACCTTACAGAGTCGTGAGACGTTCCGATAGAACGTTCGTAATAGACTCCAAAGGCAAGGAAAAACACATAAGTATCGAAAGATTGAAACCAGCATTCGTAGTAAAAGTGCACGACAACACCGACAGCACGAGAACCGACGGACCTACGCACAAGCGAAACACCCAAAGCAACACGCAAGGAAAACCAACAACTCCAAGGACAGACGAGGCGGCGACATCTTACACCACGAGAAGTGGCCGGCACGTCAGATTTCGGTTTTAATAACTTCAAAACGGTAACCATATTTACTATTTTGCTATGTGCTTGGTAGTGCCAACAAAATACCACAAGGAAAACACACGAATTGCACAATGATTATCATTAATGTACATATATTTTTCTTCATTATTAATATACGTATATTTCTCTTTATTATTAATATACATTATGTCTTATTATCTCAATTAGTACGACAGAAACGAACGCCATCTAACCAATAATCATGGCAACTAAAATCAAGGATAAACATAGGACATTAGCGATGTCTCAAACCTTTTTATTTCAAGGTGTAAATATCATAGTGATTAAACGACAACAAGTCGTCACGAACCATTCTTATCATTATTTTTTTTTTGGAATCTCTTATCATTGCAGTAACATTAAATTCACAGTACCTTTTTAATGTAAATGTAAAATAGAAAAAAGATATATTCAATTGAGCCAACATCGCTCAAACATTGAAGTATACTTACCAAAGAATATCTTTGTCCAACCTTAGATAGTAAGCTTTGTATTCTAGACTTAAGCAACGTACTATAGCATAACAGTGCAGTAAACACACATTCCCATAGTAAGCTGAGGACATCCATCTTTTTCTTTACTTATACCTATTTGGATGTACCCCAGCTCACATACAAATAAACCTCTGTACTATAATACATGTACAACACTCAATTTCATTTTACATTAGTAGTATATAACACCTAGGTACATACTACCTAAGTATAACGTATATCTAAGCATTTCATTTTAATTATTTTTTTTATTTATTATTTTTTTTTTTCCTTTTTTTTAACCTTGCTCCTCAACAAGCGGTACAGCACACGTACACGCATAACAGACATGCTTTCATTTTGTTTTCTTTTTGACGCTTCTCGCACAGCCATAGGGCGAAGCAAGTAACTTAAGATACGGACCTAAGAATTTTTAATTCACTCTAAGGTCACTCACTCCACACATTTTTTTTAACCTTTTCTGACATGTATTTCTTTTTCTTTTCTTTCAGAGAGGGAGGTTGGTGTGGAGGTCCGGGCAGCGGACGCTACTAGTAATTTATTACACGACACTCAACTCGAATGTTACCACGCAGGGCCGCACGACGGGAAGACTGAACGGGCGGCCCGACATCACTCTTCGTTTGGACGTGTTGCTGCTCGGCTGCGCACTAATCTCGCTCTCTTATTATAGAATTTAATTATTAAACTGTACATTCTTTGTGACATGTAATTACGTAAATAAATTCAGTGTTTGTACTCAACGAGTTTATATATTTATCACAGTAATTATACCTTCTGATCAACCAGCCCCCAGCGTGGCATCCGCCACCGTCGTGTCAGACAACACGACTGGAGGGACCCTGTACTTAGCAATTTGCATAACTTATCTGGAGCATTTGTGGTGACTCTCGTGGTCTTTATGGTCTCGGATACCAGGACCACACACACACGAACCAAAGATTCCACAGTACCTATGGGTTTTGTTGTCCTGGCTTGTGCTTGTTGATGAAAGTGAAATCAATTATTATTAATAATTTATCTTCAGTCACGTGACTATTAGAAAAAGGAATCAATTCTGGGTTCTGTGCATCCGCAAAAGTTCTCTAATAATATCTGTACTCTGTCAGTAGGTACATGATTTATTATATTATATGGTCTAAAAATTAATCTAAACATCAATATGGAAGACTGGGAGAAACGACGAAGGAAGTACCTATGGGTTTTGTTTTGTTATCTTGTGCTTGTGGATGAAAGCAAAATGAATTATTATTGATAATTTATCTTCAGTCACGTGACTGTTGAATGAAGGAACAAATTTTCAGTTTTGCGCATCCAAAAAAAAGTTCTCTAATAATATGTGTACTCAGTGACTCTAACAAGTTTCTGGATAAAGCTCCCTCGAGATTTTCGAGGGGAAACTTTGAAGATACCACCAAACCTATACAGGATTATATAAATAGCTGTGTTTGTTTTGGGTAGGTAAGCCGATAACCAATTTCGGAACCGAATCTCCCAGGTGAATATCTCTAAAGCAAAATATTCCCACCAGTGCTGACCTAGCGGTGACCTTTTCCAATATCTGTATCTACGGACAGAGGCAGGCCAACAACAAGGTCAAATCTAAAGGTTGGGTATCGAACATCCAAAGTTTTGGGTATTTTAAGGACCAACGCATCAATATGTAGATAAAAGTTTTTGGTATCTATCTATAAGATAAAGATATGGAAAGAATCTGACGGCCGCATCAATTGAAAATTATCCAATAGATGAATATCTATAGAAGATAACAGTGTTGTCATGCTGAAATTTATTGATGTCTATGGATTCCATGGAAATTTCTATGGATTTGCTTTTTCGCGCCAGATTTGATGTGAGATAAAGTCTTATTTTGATAATAATTAATGCGTATTGAATCAAATATTTAGGTTTGGTTTTAATTATGTTTTTTGTTTCGCATACTATTATTTTGTAATATTATTTCTAAAACTTGAAACTTTACAATGATTTAACAGAAAGTTTGAGAATATAACAACATTTCGATCACAATTTAGATTTTTTCGTCCAGATCGTTTGAAAACCGACAAATTGGTATCTTTTGTCGATCAAAATTAAAGAAAAATATGATTTTTTCGAAACTTCAAAATGATAGTTCATTATTATATTACTAGTTTTTTAAAGGCGCCCGTGGCGCCCACCTATGGCCTTTTTTATGCAAACTTTACTTTCTCATAGCATAGCTGTGAGCATTCACACGTGAGACTTCAAAATACTTGGTTGATTCAACTCTTTATGAAAACTCAAATACCTACAACTTAAACTTTTAACTACAAACTGTACATTCAAATAGCTTTTGGCATGTGGGTATTTACCGATTTGATTGATTAAACTTTTTCATGTAAACTTTGCATTCGTATTGCCGAATTCTTATATGAGACTTTAAAACACTTGATTAATTAAATTCTTCATGAAAACTCAAAAAACAACGTGAACTTTTTATAACAAACTTTACATATGTATGGCTTTTCAACGTTATGACTTCACATGAAAATCTTTAAAATTACTCTAGGTGTGTAAACTTTTTATTGAAAACATGGCATTCGTATGGTGTTTCTCCGCTATGATCTCGTGTGTGTGGATTAAAGATTCGTGATTTGGTAAACTTTTTCTTATGGCCGAATTCATTTGTGTGACTGTAAAGCACTCGATGATAGATTATAACTATTCATGATAAATATAACTATTTATAAAAATGCAAAAAAAAACTTTTTACTACACACATTGCATTAGCAAGGGTTTTCTTGGCAATGAAATCGCGTCTGTGAGTTAAAGATCTGATTTGGTAAACTTTTTCATACAAACTATGCTTTCTTTTGGCCGAATTCATATGTCAGACTTTAAAAAATTTTGAACTTTTTCTAACAAAATATGCATTTAAATGGCTTTTATCATGATTTTATCGTTTGATTGATTAAACTTTTTATCGCAATGGTTGCATTCGTATGGCTTTTCTCCGCTATGATTTCACAAACTTTTTATTGCACACATTGCATTAGTAAAGCGAAGTCCGGCTGTGCGTAAAAGTTTCCTAATTTGGTACACTTTGCTTTCTTATGGCTGACTTCGCATGTGAGTTTTTTAATAACCAAAAAATTGTTTTTCTCTACGTCAAGACTTTTAAAAAAAGTGCTCAGCCACCAGGCATAGCATTACGTTACTGTCAGTTGTCACTGCTGTCAGCCATATTGTATTAGAAGAACAATATTATTATTTGTCTTTAGTTGCGAGTGGCGCGCCATCTAGCGGCGTTAATGACATCAGTCAGTCAGTCAGTCAGTGTTCAAGGCAAATATTATATAGATGTATATTTTCTCGTTTTGTTTAACGATGATGTTTATAATTATCATATTGGTTTATGGAAAAACAAGTCGAAAGTTCATCACATTCACGGCGTGCCGGGAGTTTATAAACGTCAGTGAACGCTATTTTGACAGCCATCCTAGAGATAAATCGTTATCCAACAGTAGGAACCTCTTGTTAAAAATGGCGTCGGATATCCTAAATATAAGCGATATCTACACATTGATGCGGCAAATATCTCAAAGAAAGGCTTTTCTGTAAGATATATTTATCTATACTGATTGATGCGTTGGGCCTAAGTAGTTTGGGGAAGCAGCTAGGTAAATTTTAAGTAGGTAACCATGAACCGGTTTCGGCGACGACCATTATTCTCTATACTGTCGTTGAACTAAATTAGACCACATCTATAATATAAATGAAAGTAGGGTTAGTGCGAACACTTATAACTCGAGATCGGCTGAACTTTCAATGTTTGATTTATTGGATTATTCTTCTCCGCTCCAGATAACAGAATAACAGCTAATAAAACATCGAAGAAGGGATAGAAAATAATATAAAATATCATATTAAAGTAAGCATGGGACACCCAGCTTTAGCTTGTTCTTGCTGATCCATCAAAGAGTATTGTGAAGTCTCTTGGTTGGTTTGCTCGGGAGAACTCTCTCAAACTTTGATTTTTTATAGTGGTAGTTAGAGATGGGTATTATAACGATAGCTGATAAAAATATTAGATAAATAAAAATAACGCCTATAACGTTATTAATATATAACGATATTTATAAATAATAGTTAGAATAAAAATAATAGTCAGGTAATATTAAGCAAAAATAATAGCCTACCCTATTATAAATATATTTTTTTTTAGGAAAAAGTTATGTTTCCAGATACTAAATGTTCATTTAGGCTTATAAAATAAAATAGCTTTTATAAGCTTTTAATATAAACGTTATTTTCAATTACCGAAATTGCTATAGGTAACGTTTTTGAATTTAAGCCGTTAGTCCCATCTCTAGACTGATGTTACTATATTCTAACTACTACTATAATTTATAATTACTATAATATAATCATTAAACAATATCAAAAAATAAAGATAAATATAAGTACTTGAGACTGACCAAGAACGCCACTAAGGTGAAGGTAAAAAAAAAAGTATGGGACGGATTTACTGACAACAACGCCATCTGTGAAAAATCCATAACACAATTTTTTTGGCTTTGTTGACAACAAAGCCAATAGGCAATAAAGATGAGACATTAACAAAAATGGATATCGTCATATCCTGGCGCCAAATACATGACAGCAGTCGCAGTCTTTGAATTTGGTTGCTCTCTTGTTCTGAATGATTTCCAACTTTTATCTCTATATTTCATCAATTATTAAATTTCTACTTGTTGCATACATGAGATTTTTCGACATGTTGAGAATTTTCATGATTAGAAATTACAATTTTTATTTACCTACTTGACAATCACTTGAGTTTCAAAACATTGGTATGCAGAATTTTGATAGAGTTCCATTCGAGCTTTCTGAAATATTTTTTTCTTTATTCTAACATACTATCTAGTTACCCGTGGCTTCGCTCACGTGTTACTGTATTTGCTTTCTCTTCCTAAACAATGCAGAATTAATTATATTCGCATCAAAATTAATAATAATAAGAAACATCATCAACATTTCTTTTTTTAAATATATATTCTAAAATTTCCATTAAATTACTATATTTTTATTTATATTTGTCGTTATTAATCTGTATTTAAAAAATATGTGCTTCTTATACAAATAGAATCAGCCCGCGAACTTAAAAATTTCGCTAACTTGACTGACATTGTTCTATAAGAATCCCAAAAAATAACTCGAACAACTTTTATTCCATCAAATGACGTTATTTGAAATCAATTTTTATATTGCTGGATATGAATAGAAAAATATTCAGGTCTCGAAAAGCAATGAAATTAGTGATCTTTAAAACACTTATTTCTATCTGCTTTGGGCATTTTTCAAACTACAGACGTTTTTTTAACATTTCAATTTATATCTTTCACGTTGATTTGTTGTTGTTTGTCTGGTCGTAGGTTCGAAATTTAGTTCATAAATATCTTATCCTGAGCAAACACGACATAAATAGAATAAACGATATCGGTCCAGCCGTTCAGGTCGAAATAAATAACGTTAAACGTGAAAACTGTTAACGTTCCGAACGTTAACGTTTACCAAATTGAAAATGGTTTCCAAACAAAAAAAAATGCGTTTCGTCTTCAATATAATAGCAGCGTCGTAATACTTCCAAAGATTTTGAGGTAACGTTTAACGTTAATTTTGAATAACTGACAGAATTATTTTTTTGACTCGGAATTTGGAACAACATTGTTTAACGCACGTTGAACAACAGTTTTTACGTTATCTCTATGGAAATAACAACAAATTGTTAACGTTGGAGCTGTCGTTAATATTTCGACTTGGCCTCCAGGCGTGATGCGATGACCACGTAAAGTAGGTCTCCATTTTTATAATAACGTAATATTCTCCCTTTTAAGCCCCCCCGCTCACCGCAAACCAGCCCGGAGGAAACTAAACTGCAGCAAACCCGATCCGCACAAAGCCAAACCCTAGCCCGATTGCCAAAAAGCCAGCCGCACACAGATCAAGCCCGTGGCGGTTCCCCCCAAACCACCCCATAATACGGGAGGCCTTGGACCCACTCAGGAGAATAGGTTAGGCATAAAGAACTCTCCATTGCGCTCGAAGTCGTCCGAGGCTCATTGTGCCTTTTCTAACCGGTTGAGGTTTAAGGAAGTGAGGTGGTCAACCTCAGTATTCTAACGGTATAAGTAATTGGCGTTCGACTATAAACGAATTTTCGACAATGTAGAGTAGGAAGAAAATTAACTGTCCACTGTTTATATTTTTTATTAGATGAAACGGATATCGGCAACTATCCGATATCCGGTCTATCCGGCGGCGTAAATAATATCCTGCCGGATACCGGATAGTAAAAAGAGGCATGTTTGGATAACTCATTGATTTGTTTATTAAAGTATCACTTAAGAAATACACCTTATAATCACAAAATAAATTCTACAACTTAGAAAATTGATTATCAAGCATAAGGTAAATTATGGAGAGTAATTCTATATAATATTTCGTTATATAGACTATTAGACTATATAGAGGAAAACAGCAGCTTTGCTGGTCTTCGTAAGTAAGGGAAGTTTAATAAAACAACGTTTCGTCATATATCATCCTGGCTGAAGATGCAGATAGTTTCCGCGATTTTTGGAACAATAACGTTCCGGCAACGGAGTCAGTCCAATTGGTATATACCGCCTACGTAAGCGTAATTCATGCGTTGTACCCATGGTAATTTACGCACTGGCCGGGCTCTAGTAAGGACTTCTTTAGCATTCTGCGAATTTTATAAATTTTTGAAAATAAAAACACCGATATTTTAAGGGGAGCGCTTTTCTTCCTACCGCAAGGGTTCCGAAGACAAAGAAGATCTTCTCATACCGAGAGGGTCTTCCTCGTGTTCTGCTCCTTCGAAGCAGAGCTGAGGGATCTGGAAATGGTGTGTGAGGAGGTCATAATATCCGGCTAACTTATCCCTTTCGTCTCTATTTTTTATACGTTCCAGTGGACAGTTAATTTTTTCGCACTATACAGTGACGAAATGATGTGGTCATTGACTTGCCAGTGTTTTCAAAACAATTATTTACGATCTGTCCTAAAATGATGTGAGGTTTTGTAGATAATTTTAAAATTTAATATTTTGCACATTGACTACATTTGATATAAAATAATTTACCTATTGACTTCATAATACTATTTACCTTTTTTCAACATATTATTATATCAACTTGCTATTCATGGTTTACGCAATAAATTCAAAGCAAGATTACTCACATGGTTTTTTTTTTTGTTGCTAGTGTTTTTATGAAATGGCTTCAAATATTTTGACAGATCAAGACATAAAGAATTGCAATACAATCCAGATTCTTTTCGTGAACTTACCGTAAATTATTTTAGTAGAGATAATAAATTACTAAAATAGGTAGGTACCTACATAATGATTTTAATGTCGATCGTAAAAAAAACAATTCAGAATCGCTGTACCTACAGGATGCATGGTACGAAAAATATATTGAAGTAGGTAGGTACGTAAAATGTTTCTCTGAATTCACGGAAAGTGTATTATCTCTTATATAAAAATGGAACGCTAATTTGCGCGGTCATCGTATGGGTAAGAACACGTTGAAAGCCGATTACGATCCGCGCCGACCAGCTCAAAGATTGTTGTCTATGGTTTCCATGCATTTAAATGGGCGTGTCGGAAAGCGGGTTCCTGCTTTTTCTGTGGGTTTCCCCATTCAAATGCATAGTAACATTCTTTGCGCCGGTTGGCGCTAGTCAGAATCGGCATTCTACGTGTTTCTTACCCTATGAGAACAGCTGATCTTATATCGCCCATTTTTTTGTCGTGTTTGCTTTTGTCTGAAGGGTCTTATGAAAGAAAAAAGTTGCACGGAATAAAAATAAAACTTCCATTATACATTTTTTCTAATTTTGAAATTAAATCAGGCGTTTAACAGGAATCAGTTGTTTGATAAATGATACGATTCACGGAATGCTGATAGAAAATAATATAATGATATGTTTTATAACAGATGCATCGGTTACAGTACCTAGTTAAAAAGGTATTAATGAATGTATTATTATACTAATTCATATTCAATAATATAAGGACCACGTCGTCGTCTGTGTTAAATAACTTTAAACTGAAATCAACTTAAATTTATACAAAAAAACTCGAACATATTATTTGTATTCCAAGACGGGACGAAGTTTGACGGGTCGGCTAGTTCAAAACTATATTAATATTATAGATTACGCAATAGTTTCGACACCTGTATTGGAGAAAGTAGGTTGGGCTGGGTAGGTACCTACCTACGTATATATTCATTGGGTAGGAACACGTAGAAAGCGGATTCCGATACGCGCCGACCGGCTCATAGATTGTTGCCTATGGTTTCAATGCATTTAAATGAGCATGCCGGAAAGCGGGTTCCTGCTTTTCTGTGGGTATCCCCATTCAAATGCATAGTAACATTCTTTGCGCTGGTCGGCGCGGGTCGGTATCGGCTTTCTACGTGTTCTTAGCCATACACCGCGGCACCACACCGGCCCGGCTCGCCGAATGAGATCCAACTGTCGATGGCCTGAGTCGGTATCTTTATTGTATGAAACGATGTCGTCAATAAATTAAATTTTTACAAAAATTGTTAAGAAAAGTTTGAGATGTACGCTATGATGTATGTATTTTTTATAGAAAAATAAATTATCTAGTTGTAGCGTTTCGGCGTTTTTCGATATTTTTATAAAATTCTGAAATATAGGCACTGAAACTCGTAAATTTGTCATAAAAAAAATATTTTTCTTTATAAAAAAAGTTTTAGAAATCCTGGAACTTCTTCATTAAATTATATTTTAGATATTGTATTTTTCTATATACATACACAATTTTAGGGTTCTAGATTTTATGGTTTTCGAGATATATGGAAAAATTAAATAAAAATTCAAAGGTTGATAACCCCTGACTGAAAAAAAAAAATTCAAAATTCTGAGTATACAAATTTGGGTGTACCTTGTACACATCTGTCATCTGATTATTTCGTGAACGAGTAATTAATTATAGAATACTTTGAGTGACTTGTTTACCTCGCTGCTACAATGATATCGATTTGTGCATTTTATTTATTTGTTTAATTCTGTGGCTGCATCACTCGATCCACATTTCGGGTGCAAGTCAGTAGAAAAAAAAAAAAAAAAAAAAAAAAAAAAATTTGTATGCTTAAAGTATTCAATATTTTCTGAAATTTTAGGATCTGTGCATCAAGCGAATCAAAAGTTATAAAGAGGGGACGGATACACACACATACACGTTGGAAAAGTGCCCCTAATTTGACAGATCAAGACATAACGAATTATTATATAACCCAGGTTCTTCCCATGTACTTGCCGTAAAAAAAATTGAAAAAAAATATTTTTACCTAAAAACCGCAAAATAAAAAAAAAATTTGCGTTGTTTTTAGACCTTTCACGTTCCTGTATTATTTAAGTTTTTTGAAATTTATTTATTTTACTTTGTGGTGAAAATGGAAACTTATAAATAGGTATCTCATACCTACTAAAAATACCTATCTCTTTTTATTTATTTTTTTTTGACAAAGGATATTTTCAACTTATTTTAAATTTCACAAAAAACTCTTTAATTTTGAAAGCCACTGGCGGTGGGACTGTACAAATATTAGCTGGCAGCACGTGTACCGTTAGGTAGATCTCAAGGTCAAAGTAACGACACTCAAACTCTGATGGTATTCAGGTGCATGTAAAAGTATATGTGTGTGTGTATGTGTTGCGACTTGCAAACGGTAGAAGGATTTCCCCCTATTCGAGTAAAAACCTACGCGAATATACCAAAATAGTATTTTACGCGCGGCAACAAAGTGCATACTTACCTTCCCAGCTACTTATAGATATGTTTAAATATATTGTAAGCTCTACGGTAGCGAAGTTAGTACGTAGAATTCCCCAATCAATAGGGCCGTAAAACTAAAGATTGGACATTTTCAACATAACGAGGTGGTTGATAGACCAGCGGTTACGACGCCGGCTTTCGCACTGTTTCGTGCGGAGGTCGTGGGTTCGAATCCCTGCCGTGTCGACCATTTTCCGCTTTCACGACACAAGCATTTGCTTACTGTGAAAGATGTCAAAAGTGTATTTGTGTTCACTTCGAGTGAGCACAGATTCATTTAAAAAAAAAAAAAAAAAAATCATATAGGTAACCAATTTACTAATGAAATTTATTTGCTGCTTTAGTGAAAGATAATTTTTTTATGTTTTATGTATTTATTTATTTATTTTTTCTTAATTTTTTATACATCACTAGTTACATGTAAAAATGAGATCCAACTGTCGATGGCCTGAGTCGGTATGTATTGTAAGAAACGATGTCGTCAATAAATTAAATTTTTACAAAAATTGTTAAGAAAAGTTTGAGATGTACTGCTATGATGTATGTATTTTTTATAGAAAATTGTAGCGTTTCGGCGTTTTTCGATATTTTTATAAAATTCTGAAATATAGGCACTGAAACTCGTAAATTTGTCATAAAAAATATTTTTCTTTATAAAATAAGTTTGAGAAATCCTGGAACTTCTTCATTAAATTATATTTTAGATATTGTATTTTTCTATATACATACACAATTTTAGGGTTCTAGATTTTATGGTTTTCGAGATATATGGAAAAATTAAATAAAAATTCAAAGGTTGATAACCCCTGACTGAAAAAAAAATCAAAATTCTGAGTATACAAATTTTGTATGCTTAAAGTATTCAATATTTTCTGAAATTTTAGGATCTGTGCATCAAGCGAATCAAAAGTTATAAAGAGGGGACGGATACACACACATACACGTTGGAAAAGTGCCCCTCACCCCCTCCCCTCTAATTAATGATATCTTTTGAAAACGAAATAGTATAATTTGACTCTTTCTGAAGAAATCATTTTTTTTGAAATTTCGATAAAACCAGTTTTAAACTTTTTAGGAGGCACTTAAAAATCATCCCTTTTTATATGTGCCCTTTTTCGTCCCTTTTAGTTAAATTTTGGAAAAATTGCTGAATATGCTAACACTCATTTCTATAGAAGAATTCATATGCCAAATCTCAAGTTCGTACCATGTCTAGTTTCCGAGATATTCCCATACTTTGAAAAACATTCAACCCTATTTTTCACCCCCTTAGGGGTGGAATTTCCAAAAATCCTTTCTTAGTGGAAGGTTTTGTATTGAGACCTACCTGATTTCCAAATTTCACTTCTCTACGATTAGCCGTTTGGGCTGTGCGTTGATGAGTCAGTCAGTCAGTCAATCAGTCAGGCAGGCACTTTCCTTTATTATTATAGATTAAACGCATTTTTGTATAAATAACATATATGTAATCAATCATAATTGTAAGTTATACAAAAATTACAATATTCATATTAAGGACTACAGGACAACGTCTGTCGGGAAAGCTAGTTTTAATATAAAAAATCAATGATTGACATGTTTGTGTATCACATGGAGAAAATTTATTTCAACAGATTAAAACATAGTAATTGCATTTTCACGTTAAAATACTTGTATGAAAACTCAAGCACTTTCGTTAATATTGTGTCGATAGTTTTAAGAAACGGAACTTGATTTACATAATATTATTTTCATATTGTCTCTGCCAGATTAGCTCAGAATGAAGACTTTTTTTGTTTCTTTTTCATTTTATACTCGTACCTAATAATTTAGTTTCATTTCAACATTTTGAGTATTAACGATAACTGGCCATCCACACTTGTTGGCATTTCAATATTTTGCCGTGTTATGATGTTAAGTGTTTTGATATGTGACTCTCTGTGCTGACTGCTGATTGTGCTGATTGTATACTCTTGTCATGTTTCTGTATACCTACTTATTTACTCCACTAAGTAACCGTAAGGACCCATGGATTGGGCATAAAACCCGTGGATTTTATTGGTAATAAAAGGAGACATACGACTATACTACGATTAAGTATGGAATAAAATATCCCACGCGGCTCTATTTGAGGCCACTACTCCTTTCATTCAATTTTCCATAACTTTTTGTTTGTTGTTGAAATTTGAATTGTTGACAGTGATGCCGAATTGATATTTTCGGACATACAGCAGCAATGTTTTGACGGAAAGGAGGACACAACGTCCGCCATTTACGTAGGTGATGAAATTCAAATCCCGAAATTAGCCATCGTGAGATTTTTCGATATGTTCACCGTGTATTTCCAATAAAAAATATCAAATGACAAACGAATTAAGGTAGTTATTATAAAGTAAAGGTATTCATTTGATCACAAAGTTATCAAATAATATATAAGTTTAAAACTGATGTTAAAGTATTTAGTACCAAGTTCATAAATATTCATAGGCGCCCTCCTGAAATGAACTCTTAGTGGAATGTTTAACTACCCGGAGTGTATTATAGAGCGGTCGCGATCATTTTTTATTATAGACTCTGCGTCGAATACCAATCGGGAGCCCCTCCCTCTCTCCCCTCCCCCCCTACAGTCCCACCTGCTCCGCCAGGGCTGGCTCAAGGGAGCAGAAATAACAGAGCCGACAGCAGCGGGAAATGTTTATGCCCCTCTCTTCCACTAGCCGAACGTTAAGCAGCTAGTATAGGGCTGCCATAATTGTCAGACTACCGACCGGGACCCCCCCCCCCTTCCCCCAAAAAACACACAAAAAAAACTTTTATCGACAATAATCAATACCTTTATTATGAAAAAATGCACAATATTTGAAAAATAAAAAAAATGTTAAAGTAGAGATTGATAATAGGTATTCAAAGAGCAAAACGTGATCAATGGTGAATCATTTTGGAACACTCAGTTCTACTGGACATATTTGATGTTTTTTTTGTGGATGCGTCCTTATCAAATCGAAAATTCGAAGTGTCACGTAGCACTGTCAGTGTGCTTGCGAATTTCGGTGTTGGCAGGCAAAATGGCTGGCAAAAAGGGCTTGAGAATTTCGGTACTTGGCATTACTCTGGAACATTTCAGATTTCGAATCTGTTATATAATTTATATATAGTATGTATATATACGATGTTATCGAAAAATATTTTTTTAATATGCATAAATTTTAAATCGACCGGGACAAATGACTCTTGGACCGGGACACTGGGAAACAAACCTCAAAACCGGGACATGTCCCGGTCTACCGGGACGTATGGCAGCCCTAAGCTAGTAGCTCGTTGATCAAAATAACACTTCATAATGTTCGTGTTCTGAGTCATTACGAATGTTTTGAATGTCTAGCTACTCGGGAAGTTGGTTGAAATCGATCGATGCAAGATTCTTCCCGCAAAAACAAACAAGAATTCGACCTCGTAAAAAATAACACCTGTTGTGATTGAATTATGAAAAGAAAAATAGGTAACGTGTTTCATATTATTTGAAAAAAGACATATATTCCATATTTAAATAAGACACTAACGTATACCTACACATTTCATTTTTTTTTTTTAGAGAATACATACATACTCCCTTTATGGCTCCCCGCACAACGCAAGCCAGCCCGGAGAAGACCAATCCGCAACAAACCAGACCCGCACGAAAAAGAGAATAACGTAATGCATATTGGAAATGAGACTAACGTACGTACCTATTCCATTTCTGAATAAGACTCTAACGTATTTCCTTTTTTAAAAAATAACGTAATTTATATTGGAAAAAGAGACTAACATGTTCCATTTTTGAAAAGATACTAACGTGTTCCATGTTTGAAAAAGATACTAACGTGTTCCGTGTTTGAAAAAGATACTAACGTGTTCCGTGTTTGAAAAAGATACTAACGTGTTCCGTGTTTGAAAAAGATACTAACGTGTTCCGTGTTTGAAAAAGATACTAACGTGTTCCGTGTTTGAAAAAGATACTAACGTGTTCCGTGTTTGAAAAAGATACTAACGTGTTCTGTGTTTGAAAAAGATACTAACGTATTCCATATTTGAATAAGACACTAACGTATACACATTTCATTTTTAAAAAAGGGAATAACGTAATATGTGTGTAAAGTGTGACGTCATTTGACCGCTTTGCGCTCCAATCTTCCATATATTTTGTATGAAATCGGTTCCAGAAAAAAAATGTTTCTTAGAGAAACCCAAAAAAACCTTAAAAACAAAGGCAAAAAAACATCTTAAAAACGTCGTTTGTGGTTAAAAAAATTAAACAAAAAACCCAAATTCTTTAGTATGAGAATTTGTATATATGGGATTTGAAATGTCAGATATTAGCTTAGCGGAGCGCAGCGGTAGAGGTCTCTAAACATTAACTTTACATCCGTATTCATATTGGAAAAAGAAACTAATGTATTCCATTTTTGAATAAGACTCTAACGTATTTAATTTTTCAAAAAGATACTAACGTATTCCATGTTTGAAGAAGAGACTTGCGTATTCCATATTATAAAAAGGAACTTACGTATTCCATATTTGAACTGAACGACGTCTGGTTGTGGTTGCTGCAGGGCGTCTCTGGGTCCAAGTGAGGTCTTCCCCTTGCCTTTGGAGGCGCCACTTTTGGACGTATCCTGTTGCTTCTTTGTCCCCCCAGCTCCTCCTTTATCCGTCTTCTTATTTCTCGTATTGCCCATTTCTTAATTAATGCTTGTAAAATTATTTCTGAAACAAAAATCAGTAATGTAAATTTATGTCAAATTTGTTTAAAAACTATACACATAGAAATAATGCTTTTAAAATAAATTTTATCTAAACAAATGTTCAAATTATTTAATTAGTTGCGAAATGTGTGATTAAATGGAGTGGAGATGAGAAGTATTATATGAAAAGCCTGTGGTTATCTCATCTTTTTTTATATGAATCTGGGCTCATATTTTTTTTTTGTTTATCCTCAAGGTAGACGAGGTCAGAAATATAGAACATGACGAAACAATGAAAATACAAATGTATGTTTGAATAGATTGTAAAGTGGTGGTCGGTTCTCTCTGCTTATTCCTTTAAGGTGTACGGTGTGATGGGTAGAAAAAAAAACACTGTTTATTTATTTATTTTCAGTAAAATAAACACCACTACAATAACAGCTTTCGCGATGAGTGATGACAACATTGAAAACACAAACAATACAATTAAATAGAAATCAACTTATAAAATAGATAACAACAAGAAAACAAGAAATTATTAATGGTAATAAAATTATATAATTAATAATATAAAAGAATAAATAAAAATAAAAATGGATTGAGGCATCGTAAAATAAAATGTTATGTTATGTTGGCGTAAGTTGGATGATTCACAATATAGAAAAACCGTAAGAATCTGTATCTGTGGTGTATTTTCCGACTCTCACTGTTCATCAATATTCATAGACGAGCACTTAAGATGGAGAGTAGGAAAGTGTTTGATCTATCTACATCATCTCAAAAATAGGCTGTTAGTTGGAGAGGCTTTACGCAAAATATTTTCTTCTCAAGTGGTGGCCATTTAAAAAGAACGTGTTTGAGAATTATTTTAGACTCTTTTACATTGATTACTAACATACTTTGGATAATATTACTCAATCTTTTAGATTTTTTTAATGAAGGTTTTGAAAATGTTACAGTTAAAATATACACAGCTGACTTTTGGTTATAATTATTAATTAGGGATGCCACACATCGCTGTCCCGTTTTCCTACACTACCCGTATTTCGACAAAATAAGTTACAATGTCTTATCGAAACTTAACACTGAACTGGGAAGATAAATTGAGGGGCGACGATGTCTGATACATGTTCTTTGTAACAACATTCTGTCAACTGCAAGCTGCTGAAGTCATGCCTAATTATTGGCTCCTGAAAATGCTGAAATGTTCATTTTTCAACAAGTTTGGATGTCTTAATCTCAAAACTCGTTGACGCTATGATTATTTTGATTTAAAAAAATAAAAAACAAAATAAATATTAAATACCAATACTAGAATATTTCTCTTAAAAAAGTTAAATTTACGTTCATAGCATTCGTTTAGACTAATATATAAATTACGAAGTACTCCATTCTTTCCACATGCCCAAACCATCTCAACTTATTAACTTTCATCTTTGTCACAACACTTACTTCCATACCACATTCTTTCCTAATATTTTCATTTCTTTCCATATCCCATAAAGTTTTTCCACATATTGTTCGTAGAGATTTCATCTCTACTGCATTTATACTACATTGTTCTTTTTTCGTCCATGTCCACGTTTCACAACCATACATCATCGATGGTAACATAATTAATCGAGGTAATCGATGTAAATTATTGAGCGTTTTAAAAATCATGTTTACTTTTATCCACTTTCCAATGAATAGAATAAAATGTCACTTGTCACCATATTGTTTCTAATGTCAAACTAGACGAGAAGATAACTGTTATAGAATAGATCGATTGCAAGATCGCACCACAAACGATCTAACAAATAAAAATTCGAATAGGTATGTATATAAAAATAAATTGAGGTACCAGGCTACAAAGAAGAGAAAGTAATTCAAATTATTTCCCATAATATGCGTTGTGCACCTGATGTATTGAGCTTTATTTAAGCGCTCCAAAGTTTCCGTCCATTATTTTAGTTTTGTATAGAGAGAGAGAGGGTGGGGGAGGAAATCAGAACGTGTAGTTTCATGAACCAAACATCAATTCAATTATTAATTATTCCGGCATCAAAGTTCTGGCGCTGTGATGGAGGAGCAACAATGGACGGGGGAAACTTTTTAATTAAGTGTCGGGCGGCGCACTGTTGAGTATTTACCACTTGAGACAGAGAAAAAGTCAACATCGCCAAGTTATGTTAAAACGCAACTAATGTTAAATGATTATAGTGATAGTCATTCTACCAACAGTCAAAATTATCTCTTTGTTGCACTGCCAGTCGAAATCTGAGACGAGTGTTTTTGATCCAACGAGTGGGAAATGTGGGAAATTTTGTTCATTTAGTAAATGTGGACAGTACGCACTTTATCTTTCTGAATAAAAAGTTATATTTCTTAACTGTTTGATTCTAAACAGTTTTTGCATGGATATAATTTGTTTTTATTATCAAAATTTAGGATACATATTAGTGATTTTGTTTGTCGAGCTGACGTACCTATAAAAGGTGTCCCAGAAAGTAATAATAAATAAATAAATAACACTCTTCTATACATAGGTGTCAGTATAGCCGGCGGAACTTAATGCTTGAAGCATTGTCTACCAGTCAACCGGTCCCGCCCAATCTGAGACAGGATTCCAACCCCGAGTAGAAATTTCAAGTAAAAAACACATTGAAAATTTCTGACCCGACCGGGAATCGAACCCGGGACCTCTTGATCTGAAGTCGGAGCCTTTGCCACTAGGCTAGCGAGGTCGGTCATTCTATACCAACAGTCAAAGTACGACAAAGCGATCGTCCAGAGATCCGTGTTTTACCCATCACGCCGATTTCCGTAAGGGGTAGGCAGAGAGAATGGACCTCCACTCTTTTCTATCCAAACACAAACACCCTTCTTTCGCTCTTTCCAACGACATACCATTTCTCATAATACCTCTCCTATTTCTCATACTTCTTACCTGGCCTTCCTTGAGGACGAAATTTATTTGTTCGTTCCACGTCATTCTCGGTCAGCCACGCTTTCTTACACTTTTCCTTTCAGCCTTGTAAATTTTCTTTGTCATTCTTTTCACATGCCCAAAACATATCAACTTACTGACTTTCAATTTCCCTTTCACACTTTCCATCCTAAACAAGCTTCACTTGCTCATGACATTCATTTTCGACGGTTATTAGTCTAATAATTGTTCTAGTTTATTGTTTGAGACTAGAAGAAATTGTTTTAGCTGTTTATTGATTGTTACTTTTTGTGTTTATTTTTTTTTTGCTGATTTTAATTAGTCTATGTACATAGACGCAATCGGTTACATGTTTTAAAATATTATAAGTTGTAGGAACTGCCGCAGAACAGACTTTGTCCAGTAGGGCAGTAAATACTAATTTATGTACCTACTTATAACGAGTAATTTTGTTGTTTAGGTATACAAGAAGAAACAACAATATATACCTACATATTGTAGATATAGATGGAAAAAAATAGATACATAAATATGTTGCTGATGTAATTGCGAAAACATGCATAAATCAATTTTAGCCGATTTTTGGAGCAAATACTTCATAGTGCTGCGTGGCTGGGACTTTGGGTGGGGGGGTAAGAATTAAGAAGAGCCCGGCTCATCGCCACGCGGGGAATCCCAGCATCTTGCGCGAAATGTAAATAATACGGCGCTTAATTAATCCGCGCCATGAAAGCCTTCCATACTCCGATACAAAGCGCCGCTTCCCCAACTTTCTCTATTCTACGCCAAGAACTTTGTTTAAATTGTTTTCTTTTTTGTTCGATGGCAGTTACCCAAATGTTAGTTATTTTTTTTCTTTATTTTATCAAACAAACGCAAACTTTAAAATTACAACTATATTTGTTGTATATAGATATTGTGTTCTACTTTGTATGAATAAATCTCTATATATAAAATTAGAGCTCTATTTCTCTCGATCAACGCATCACGCGTGAAGGGCTTAAGCAATTTCGCTATTTTCGTAGTCCCCTGGGGCACTAGGTGTCGCTAATGTACTCTGTATAGTACATACAAAGCTTGATTTACAGTAGGAAAAATAATTCATCTATAATATAAAAGAATGTAGGGTTAGGGCGAACACTTATACTCGAGGACGCCTCAACAGATTTTTATGATGCTTAGTTTATTAAATTCTTCTCCGCTCCGGATAATAGAATAACTAATAAAACATCGAAAAAAGGATAAAAAATAATATAAAATTCAATATCAAAGTTAGTATGGCACGAATTCACTGACAACAACGCCATCTGTGAAAAAATCCATAAAAACACAATTTTTAGGTATTCAACTAACAACCAATGAGTTTCAAAAAATTGGTAAGCAGATTTTTTGATAGTATTTCTTTCAAGCTTACAGAAATATTTTAATAACATTCAAACACATTTTAAACGTATTTTTGTATAAATTATGTATATCATCAACTCTAAATGGTATGGGAATGCCAAACTAAATGAATTAGGCAAGAATAATAATGTCACTCTCTTCTGGGTCCCGGGACATGTCGGGGTGAAGGGTAACGAACAAGCAGATAGACTAGCGAAAAGAGGTGCAGCAACAAACCTAGTTGAATCCAAGGATCTTCTTGGTGGGTTTAACTCCAGAAGAACCAAAAGATGTTTAAGCCTAAGTAAAATAGGTCTTAAAACCCTAACAGGCTTCTTAACGGGTCACTGCAGACTTAGGGAACACCTGAGGAAGCTGGGACTTGAAGATGATGGAACCTGTAGATTCTGCGAAGAAGGTGTAGAAATGCCTCACCACCTACTTACAGACTGCAAAGCAGTAGTTTATGCGAGAGCAAGAAGTTTCGGTAAACACAGGATAGAGGTGGAGGACTTCGCCGCCTTGGATCCCCTCCTGATGCTGGACTTCCTGAAGCGTCTGGGATTAGTGGGGAAGCTCTAATTGGGAAACACTATGAACAAGTAGGGGAAGCACAATAGACGACTACAGGTACGCAAACACCCCCTTAAAAAAAATTATGTACAAATTCGAAATCAATATTCATAGTCATTCACTACAGGATAACGTTTGTCCCCGGGAAAGCCAGTAAAATATACACATAAAAATAGGAGACTATATTATCCGAATGCAGTAGGTATGCAGTGTCAATTAATGTGAAGGGTCAACCGACACATTGTATTAATTAAAAACATAGGTAGTTATTAGTGAAATTCAGTGGTATGTAGATATTCATAAGAACCTTCTCCTGACAATGACAAATACAACAAAAAAAGCTTTAGCGAAATATGTACAGACGTTCGTGAGTAAATCCATGACCAGGGGAAATAACGGGATCCATTTGTAGACCTAGGATCGGTCTAAGGAGTTTCATATAGATTGAGTCTTTTCGGAATAATCCTAACAAAGCAGCTTGATTTAAATAGGAAGCCTTTAAAATCTGCAATAAACAAGAAACCCCTTTTATATGTACCTAGGTATGTGGGTATCAAGTATCGTATTAAATTTAGGTAGGTATCTACTCCAAATTCAGTATTTTGTACGGCTTTCGCAATTTCTCGAGAACGTGTTTATTATATCCCATACTATTTAATTAATACCATATCTTCCAACAACAAGTGCTTCAGGAGAATTTTGGATACACGATGGTACCACCGCAACACAAACAATGCTATACGCACCCGTCACTTCTACCGTTATGGAGAGGATAGACTATAGAGACTGGATGGAACATATGACAGCTGACCGAAGAAAGCGCTGTTCTTTCTCCCATCAGAGTCCTGAATACGAAAAAAACCCTCTTATGCCGTGTTCCGCTCCTTCGAAGCAGAACTGAGGGATTTGGGAATGGTGTGGGAGGAGGTCATACAAACATTTCGCAAAATCAAGCGCTATTGAGTGTAAAGGGAGTTTAGATTTGGATTGGATCTCCATATTACATCTCCAGAGAGTACCTTCTTACTTAAATCCACTTATGTTTGTCCGTCAGTTGAATTGCCTATCAACTATCCTTTCACATCTAGAATATTGGAAAAGTGGTAAAAATAACTGGGACAAATGTTAAGGATGTCAAAGACAGTCGCTACAGAAGTGAGACACTGATGTGTTGCATTCTTTTGAAGTCAATCTGAGGTGTGTGCACGCTGAAGATCTTGTGATGCTTCTTGTTAGAATGTCAATATGTGGGAACTTTTGCCTGTCTAGAACAGCTCGGAACGTGGGGCTAGTACGAGTTTTATCGAAAGCTAATTGCACGTTAATAAGCGCTTATTAGCGTGCAAATAGTGTTCTTAAAACAAACGATCGAATCATTCGATCATTTTAGTATGAAATTTTTTCGAAACTCTTTCGATGATCGTTTCGATATTCGATCATCGAAAACTTATACAAGTGCTACAGTTCTTCAATGCTTCGTACAAATTCGAAGCGGCATACTTACTCCAAATTGCGAAGAAGAAGAGTTTTTTTTTGTGGTCGAAGTCCGTGGTATTCTGTCTGTGATGCTAACACATTTCTAACTTACATAAAGTGTAACAATTGTTTCCTCTACTCACATTGAGGGTCGTTGTCGAAGTTTCTCCCTATTGATGTCTTTTTTTATCCATTAAGCCGTGTGCAGAGGGAACGGACCTCCACTCTTTTCCATCTAAGCAAGCACACTTTTTTCGCTTCTTCCACCGACATAAAATTTCTCATTCGACCTCTCCAATTTCTCTAACTTCTTAGCTGGCCTTCCTTGAGGACGGAATCGATGTGCTTGATCCACTTCCCACTTGGTCGACCACACCTTCTTACACCTTTCCTTTCAGCCTTATAAATTTTCTTTGTCATTCTGTTTGCATCCATTCTTTCCACATGCCCAAACCATCTCAACTTATTAACTTTCATCTTTGTCACAACACTTACTTCCATAACACATTCCTTCCCATATCCCACAGTGTCTTTCCACATATTCATCATAGAGATCTGCGTTTATACTACATTCGATTTTTTTTCCTTTCATGCCCACTTTTCACATGCATACATCATCGATGGTAACAGGATTGAGTGATGCACTAGTTTTTTAGATTCTAGTGAGGCGTTGTTGTTTCTCATAATAGGTCTCAGTGCACCGCCCACCCTGCTACCAGCCACTTCCCTACGTTCGATAGCTTTTCCACACTTTCCATCCCTAGTAAACATACTTCCTAAATACCTACACATACTGATTCTTAAGTATAATTAATATAATCTTGATGTATAATTCTGGCATGTTTTCCAACGAATCTTCGCTTTTGAAACATTTCGATGAACTATGCGTCCTACACACTATTAAATTTTTTTCATAATCTATGATGCTTATGTCACTACTTTTCAATACAACTACCGATATAGAAATGCGTTTCAAAACAATTTCTAAATTTCCTTTCCAATAACACGTACGGTGCCTTATTACAGTACCGTTCCCTTCTCAGACGAGACATGTCGACTCGAAGTATCCAAAAACAATACATTTAATCTTCCTCATTCCATCCATTTCATTTTAAAAAAGTAAACGTTTTCAAACAATCTTCTTAAAACAGACGTGTATGAGATACAAAAACAGATTTGATTACAAGAATTTTTTACCCATCACGCCGTTTCCCGAAGGGGGTAGGCAGAGAGTACGGAGTTCCATTCTTTCCTATCCAAACAAACCTCTTTCGCTTCCTCCAAACGCATAACATTCCGCATACATGCTCTTCTATTCCTTTTGCTCCTGACTTGGCCGTCCTCTAAGGCCCGGTGCTCACTTGCGACGCTAACATGTGACATTGCATCAATTTAATTGGAAGGTTTAGTGTATTCGTGATTCGAAAAGCGAACGGGAGCGGAACACATGCATCCTTTTGATAAAATTGATGTAACGATACACGTTCGCGGCGCAAGTGGGTACCGACCCTTAGATGGCACCGATATGATCGGACCATGTTATTCGAAATCGGCCTCGTCTGCGTGCACCCATTCTTTCAGATTTATACATTTTTGTCATTTTCTCTACATGCCCAAACCACCTTAATTTATTCACTTTCATTCTAGTCACTGCGCTAACATCTACTCCACAATAATTTCTAATAATTCCTCGCCATATCAATCAGTCTCTTTCCGCATATCCTACGCAGTGATCTCATTTCCACAGCATTTATTCCAACTTCCAGACTTTTCATCCATGTCCATGTTTCACTCCCATAGATCGTGTATGGTTTGCATTGTGCATCAACAGTTTCGTTAAGAGATAAGTTCTTATTTCTCATTAGAGGTCTAAGTGCACCGCCAACCCTTCTACCAGCCAGTTTCCTTCTATCTCCTTTTCACATCTTCCATCTCTGCCAAAATAAATAAACTACCCAAATAAATAGACATAGGTGCTCATCCACTTGTTCCAAGTTCAAAGAAAACGACAGTCTATTAAAGTCTCGGTTAAAAGGTTGACAGTCTATAAACTGGAAAAGATTGTTTAATATGTCAAATAAAATAATTCATAGTTAACAAAAAATATGTCAATATAATTTATCAGGTTCACCGATTTTTTTTAGATTTGACAGCATCATGGGTCGAGCCTTATTTACTTTGATAGCAAAGGAAAATTATTCATAGAGAAAGCAGTATGTCTTACTTTATCCTCTTTGCCTGTCCTGCATCAGAAGTGGCATGGTAGTTTTTAAAAAATAATTCATTTTTGACGTCAAAAAAATCACAATGTCAAGATTTGAACCTGAATAATGTTTATGTATAAAAAATAATAAAAATGGGTAGGTACTCACCTTTCAAATATTTTATTTATTTATAGCACTACTTATCACAACACAATTGATAGGTAATATTTAATATTATTTATTTATTCTAATAAATATTATTGTACTTTTTACGTACACGCGATATTTTATTTTTATTCAATTACTATTTTCAAAAAATTAACAGTAGGGACTAAGTTTATAGGATTAAAACACCTCTAAACACTATGCAACGATTTCAAGTAAAAATACTACAAAAACACTCAACGATTATTGCATACGATTTATAACAGACAATAACACAACCACTTATATTTTTTAACAGCTACTTCATTTAGAAATATCAACAAAATACGTTTTCAAAATGTGACATAATCAACCAACATTAATTATTATTTTGTAAAATGTTTCTATTAAAAATAACAACGGTATTTTACCAAATTTTTATTTATTTACAAACACGTTACGTTTAAAATTTTATTTAAATTATCATTTCGTTAGTTTATTAAAATTTTCTGTTATAAAATTACGAAAAAATAGTGACATAACCTATAAAAACAGCTTACGTATTTAACATTTTATTTGAGCTTTCAGATGAGCGGGACAGTGGCGCCCTGGTGGTGGAAAACTGAAGCTCTGGTTTCCGTCAGGCGTGCGTAATAGGACTCCCGCTCAGCCTCCGACTTGGCAGGAAAATCCCATGCGAGAATTTCCCCTCAATACTCAATCGATAATGGTCGAAGGCTGGTGAAAAGTTGCAGACTCATTAGACTTATATCTCGTGAATCTTATTTATATAGAAATCAGATGAAATTTTGAAAATTGTAGGTACAACAATTTAATAGAATAAGGTACATCCCGAAGTTGAAACCGAATGACTGTTAAAGAATTTCTTAGATGTAAGTTCCGCCGGCTATATTAACATCTTTGAATATGAAAGTGTTTATTCATCTATTTATTTTATTTAGAGATTTATTTTAATTGAATCTGTGCTCACCCAAAGTGAACACAAATACCTTTTTTATTTAAATCAATTATGGTCAAAATTTTAATATTGTGAGCTCGCCCGATTGTTTTTTTTTTATCAGACCTCTAAACTTTAGATGCTATTATTGCATTCTTGGCCTGATCGACTGATTGCTTACTTTCATAGAAGCTTCCTATAAGTTACCTAAAAAGTGAGCAGGCTACATTGACACAATATTTAAAAGGAATGTGTTTGTTTTATTTTGGTTAATGCGAAATGGTTATATTTGTGTTCACTTTGAAGTGAGTCCAGATTAATTTTACAAAAATACCTGCAGAAAAAATAAAAATAGGTAGGTAAATCTTAGGTATAAGATGGTACCACCGCATAACGGATAACGCTATGCGCCTGCACACCCAGCGCAGACCCAACACATCCGAGTGACAGTTAGCCGAGAAGAGAGCTGTTCTTCCTCGCATCAGGGTCTCGAAGACGTGGAAAAGCTTCTCATACCGTGTTCTGTTCCTTCGAGGCAGAGCTGAGGAAGTTGGACATTGTGGGAGGAGGTGATTGCGCAATGAAGAGCTCTTATGCCTCCCTATACCTATATTGAAATATAAAAATAGGTACTTATAAACAAGAAAAGGTACTTATAAACAAAAAATAGGTCCGTTCTCTCTGCCTACCCCTTACGGGACACGGCGTGATGGGTAAAAAAAAAAAAAAAAAAAAAACTTATAAACAAACAAATAATTCAATAAAGATATTTAAATACAGATGTACACAAAATCTCTTTGTTATAACTACCCAATTTGTTTTTTAAATTTTCTTGCACTTATTAGGATACGAATCAGCACCAACTGATTCTTCATATCGCATCCTTATTAGATAGGCGCACTATCAATGTGTAGGTAAAATCAAAATGAAGAGCGTGAAAATATCACGAAACAGTTGTGCCATCTGTTGGTTGATGTACAAAGTATTACGAACAAACCCATATTTTGCTCTATCGAATAGTGTTCAAAGCTTTACTCTCATCATTTACAAAAAGCTTTTTATAAAAATCGTTAGATGCGTTGCGACCATTTTAGTATCTACGTGCGACGAGGGCGCGTTGCGAGACCTTCAAACGACCTTTCAGGATTGTCTTCTACATAGTGGAATCCGACTCGACCAATAGTTTTCAATTTGTGTCCGAGCTGTCAGCTGTCTTGCCCGGTAAGTTACACCTATGTTTTATTTTAAATCATTTTATTTGTTTTAATTCTAAATAATAATATAACAACGCTTTATTATGTTCACTTAACTGTCATTCTCTTTATATACTTGTGCCGAAATGGTCATAATAAATTCCCGATATTGCAATGTTTAAGGCTTTATCTGACGCTATTCTAATGTAACGTCATAATTTATTGAATATTTACCACGTATTTTATCAAATAAACATCGTATCTCTAAATTATATCGGTTCAAAATAGTTGTCCAAATATTTGAGAGTGCAAAAATCGATCGCAAAACTAGTTTTCCAAATTTTAGATAAGTTCGGACATCGGTGGTTATAAATAACTTCAACCATTGATTATTAATTGCAAATTATTCGTTTTGTAACATATTTCGGATATCTACACGCTTCGAACGTAGTTTTAATTCATCTTTCTCACTACTTTCTTTCCTAACTTAACTCAAATTTGTCCCAGACATCATAACATAATTTTGATCATATTTGACCTCTCAAGGGCGTTGATATTTTATTTTCTCCGCATAATAGATTATTTTTAAACAATCTCATAATAGTGACATCAAATTTGAGAGGTTATATTCATTGCAAACGGGATGAAACACACCCTATAAGGTACATTGGAGGTTGACAGAGGCCATGCTGTCATTGTCAACCTTTGATGAAATTATGTGAAATGTTTTGGTGTAGCATATTATTATCTACATGAGATTGTTCTATCCATTATTATACCGTTTTCAATAGTAAAACTAAATCAAAACATTTTTTTTATTTAAGATGTTTTCACTTCATTTATTGACAGTACCTTTTCTATTTCTAAAACTGTAATCACATTGTTTTTATACATTCTGATACTCTATCAATAAATCACTTTTTATAAAGATTTTTAGCATTATAATAATAATATTATCTTACAGTAATGAACCAATACAGGATAATTAACTATCTATAAGAACCATTTTCGGAAAAAAAAACAAATTGATTTTTTTCAGTTATTTGAGTATTTGACCTTAAAATATTTCTCAGTTTGACCTTGCTCTACTAAGGTCACAAAGCATAAAGGAGTATTGAACCAAGCAAGTCAGTATTCAAGTAAATACCAAATTTTTGTTTATTTATGTCAGTTCTGATATGAAAATAATACTTGCAAGTAAAATGAGTCGAAATTTCGCAACACAAGAGTCAACATTGCTATGTAAATGTCACTCTCAATTTAATAATAATGTACTTACCTCATTTGTTGTATTAAATTTATTATTGTTCTTTGAACTTTGCAGCATTAGCAAAAAAATATCTGATTCAAATCAATAAATATAAATAACGATGGATACGATTTCATAGTAAGGAATTGATTAATTTTCACATGTATTATGTCACACTATATTCTCATCTTAAACATAAATAATTTAAAATAGATCCATGCTAGGGTTTGTGTTTGAAATCGGACATCCTTGAAGAAGAATAATCTCAGAAACAATTTTTATCTTATCTACTTTGTGGTGTATGAATAGCACCGGTAATCCGGTAGTTATCTGCTCTCTAAAGTTCAATCTTTGTTTTCTGTGTTTGTTGAAGGTATAGATTGGTGATTAGTCTAATGTTTACAAAATATACCCATCACGCCGTTTCCCGAAGGGGGCAAGCAAACAAACCTCTTTCACTTCCTTCAAACGCATAACATTCCGCATACATGCTCTTCTATTCCTTTTGCCCCTGACTTGGCCTTCCTCTAAGACGGCACCGATATATTCGGACCATGTCATTTGAGGTCGGCCTTGTCTGCGTGCACCCATTCTTTCAGATTTATATATCCTTTTACTCATTCTCTCTACATGCCCAAACCACCTTAATTTATTCACTTTCATTCTAGTCAGCTAACATCCACTCCACATTCCTTTTTAATATTATCATTCCTCACCATATTAATCAGTCTCTTTCCGCATATCCTACGCAGTGATCTCATTTCCACAGCATTTATTCCAACTTCCAGATTTTTCGTCCATGTCCATGTTTCACTCCCATACATCATGGATGGTATCAGGATTGCATTGTGCATCAGCTGTTTGGATTTAAGAGATACATTCTTATTTCTCATTAGAGGTCTTAGTGCACCGCCAACCCCTCTACCAGCCAGTTTCCTTCTTTCAATCTCCTTTTCACACCTTCCATCTCTGCTAAGTAGACTACCTAGATAGATATACTCATCCAAGATACCCTACAATTCTTTTGCTTTTTACGCCGACCATCCATTACTAATACAACCTCGTCTATTTCTTTTGCTTCTGATCTGGCTTTCTCGAGGACGGAATCAGAGACATGTTCGTCTCAAGGGCATTGATACTCAATTTGTTGCCCGCGGGCCATATGAAGCCCTTTGAGCTTTTCTGTGTGGCCCGGCACACTTTTTATCTGTAATCTTCTTCTTCGCCCTCGCCTTTGTCCTATTATTTGGGATCGGCTCTCCTTGTCCTGTTGCGCCAAGATTGTCTATCGAACGCCATCTCTGGCTCCACTTCGCATTCTTTTAGGATCCCTATTGATGCTCGACAGCCATGTGGCGGGTGGTCTGCCTGGTCTCCTGGCTGGAGTTTCAATGTTCATAGCTCTCTGGATCATGCTGTCTTGTGGTCATCTCATAACATGCCCATATCATCTTAAGCCTGTTTTCTGTTATCTTTTCGGTTATGGGTGCGACCTTGAAACTTCCTATAATATGATTGATTTAAAATTTCACAATTCCATTCCATGAAACCCGAAGAGGATTGTCGTCCTCCATCGTCTTATATATTAAAGTTTAGGGTCTTTTTGCACTCATTCTTTCAGTAGTGAGCGTATGGAACTAGGTGACCGTAAAATAAGCAAACGGTGGTCGATTGGGATACTTTTTTTTAGATAAAATATGCATGTATTGTTGATTTTTTTACATTCTTTAAATTTGGCAAAGTAAATAAAATAAATGACAGCCAATTTAAAATATTTCACTCCAACAAAATGGCCGCTGTGAACTCTCAAATCACGGACATTCCTATTAAAATGAGAAAAGTCGATTTCGGGTATACCTCACTTGCGTAACTAATAGATACAACAACTAATAAAACTCAAAATATATTAATTAGTTGGGAGGGGGGGGGGGGATATTTTGCTGAATGTGAATAAAATGTGTGTAAAGAATTGAATATTTCATTTTATCTGGATATTATGATCCACCTAGAACTGCGAAAAAAAAAAATTTCACACCTTACACATTCTCAAAATAAATATATGCAGATATATTTGTTAATAATGATTGCAACATTGAATAGTAACCAATTATGCTCATAATAAAATAGTGATAACTCTTATATAATATTATCAGCTATCGGTACACTTGACCGTGACACTGTTACACTGCGGTGTGCACATTATTGCCACAGTGCACACTCCTCGGAGTATTCCTCAATGTGCGGGCCGTGCCAACAATTTGGAACTGAATGTTTGGTGCACTCGGTTCATTAAGTGTAAGGTAGACTTGACGGACTAACTTGAGATTGTGTCATGCATGTACCCAGTGTAATAATGTTTTATCTTTATTGCTGTACTGAGTTTTATAATGAAAAGGAAATATACTTTCATCACTTGTGTGTGATGATCTTAATGCAATTATGGGACCTCTTGATCAGAATTCACCGCCTATGCCACTAGCCTATCGAACTCTGTCGATTTTATGAAAAAATATTCCAGATATATTCAAAGCTGTCCGGGCTGTGGGGCCGTGGTTCATTGTGGTGCGACCTTCTCAATATTTCGCCCATCCCTGTTGTGGGCTTCTTCATGAGCGGTAGTACCGGGTCGCTGGCTGTCGATGTGACCTCCTCGGCTACTACCGGTACGACTACTGACGCCGGCCATGAAAGCATTTCTAAATAATTCAGTAGATTATAATAACCTACATTGGTCGCTGAAACTCCGTGGCATCTTCACATGTATTTGTGCAGTCCCAGCTTCGATTCCCAATTAGGTCAGATTTTTTCTAAGCGTTTTTAACTTGAAATTTCTAGTTAGGGTCGTGTCTTGTGTCTATGGTTGGACAGAACTGGTAAATTGAGATAAAAATTGTATACTGACACATTTTAATAAGGACTTATCATGTGACTATTCAAAAGCATCAATAATGTCATAGAAAAGCCAAAAAGACGATCTTCATAAATGGACATATAATTTCCTCATATTGTATTTTTTATAAGTATGTAACATTGTAATTGGCGTTTTTCACCTATATTTTTAAAATAAATAAATAAAGTCCAATAGAGTTCTAAATTAATTATTATATTCAAACTTCTTGGCAGTTTCGTTTTGGGTGGCCTGGAGGTTAGCGCCTTGGCTCGGCACAGGGTCTTAGCTTCATATCCTACTGGGGGCGTGTTTGATATGTTGAAAACAATTGTGATGAATTTAGGATTTGAAATTTGACCACCCGATGATAATATTGTTAATGTAAAGCGAACACACTAAGCCAGCCAGAAGATGGTGTTAAGCTCTTAGTGAAAAAAACATTCAAACATTATTAACAAGTTAGTAAATTGTCATTTTTTAGAAACAGATTTAAACACCATGGATCCACTTTCACAATAAAATAATATATCAGCTCATGCGCTTTTGTCAATCTTGCTTTGACATTTGCCATAGGCTCGTGTATCTTTGTCAATGCCAGAGAAAAGTATGATGCAACACTTTGACCAAACCGAAAACAAGTTTCAATAGATAACCAACATGTGGAAATATTATGTTTTATCTGTGTGTTCAGTTGGTGTACGTGTGCCAGCACCGGATCTATCGTTCAAACGTGTCCAACATAACACAATAACAAATTGTATTGTCTGACACGTTATTTATTGTGTATCTGTAACAATTTGACCTCTCCAAAATGTCTGTGATTATTAAACAGGGCAATTAAATTTAGTTTCATAATAAAATCATTATAATATACTGAACCAATCAGTTAAAAATTACATTTAATTTCAATTTTGTTTCACTTGTGCTTGATTTGAGTGCATAGCTGGCTCATAATAATGAACAATACGGAATAAGAATCAGACATTCATAAATGTACCTAATCTTGACACTGAACCCTATAAATAGTATTTTTAAAAACCACACCCACAGCAACACAATTTTCATATCTCAAATTTACACAGTTGGTGTCATGTCGTTTATTGGCGTCAATTGTTATGATGAGTTTGTGTATGTGAAGGTTCTTGAATCTTAGATTTATCATGGCCAAGACCTGAGGTCACAGTGTGATAAACTTGTTATATGGTTGTTAAAAAGTTATGTATCTTTTTTTTGTATTATTTTAAACTATAAGATTGAATAACATGTTTGTTTTCCTCATTATAAAGCAGCAAACAAAATTTAAGATTCGTATTAGCAAATATTGTTGAAACGTATAATAACTTGGCTTTTTTCTAATTCTAGTTCTTTGAATCCTCCAACCCGACAAACTTCACATCAAAATGACTACATATTTCAACTACCCAGCCCCTGAACTCCAGGAGGAGCTTAAGAAGATTGCCAACGCCATCTGCGCCCCAGGCAAGGGTATTTTGGCTGCCGATGAATCTACCGGCACCATGGGCAAGCGTTTATCTGACATTGGCACAGAAAATACACAAGAGAACAGACGCAACTACAGGGAACTTCTCTTCAGCACAGAGTCCAAAATCTCTGAGTACATCTCTGGTGTCATTCTTTTTGAGGAAACTCTCTACCAAAAAGCTGCCGACGGCACTCCTTTAGTAGAGCTTCTCAACAAGAGAGGCATCATTCCCGGCATCAAGGTGGACAAGGGTGTCGTGCCACTGATGGGATCCGAAGATGAATGCACGACACAGGGTTTGGATGACTTGGCAGCCCGTTGCGCTCAGTACAAGAAGGACGGCTGCCACTTCGCCAAGTGGCGTTGTGTGTTGAAGATTGGCAAGAACACTCCCTCCTACCAAGCCATCTTGGAGAATGCCAATGTGTTGGCTCGCTACGCCTCCATCTGCCAGTCACAGAGGATTGTCCCCATCGTAGAACCTGAAATCTTGCCCGATGGTAATTGGTTTTTTATTACAACATTTTCAATCATACATGGGCTAGCAGCAAAACCTGTCCTAAGACAAGCCTAGAAAGGTCATTAATAGTTTTATTGTCTTATAAATAAGTTATAATCCCTTAAATGGTTGCAATTTCACTTTAGCACATTAGGGACCGAGAACAATTTGACATTTCATCAAGAAGTAAAAGTTGTATGTAGAAACCTCTGATCAAGTATCACATATTTCTTCAATATTTCCCACAACACCACCTATATAAGAAGGCCTTAGTGCTGCGTCACATCGTGAGGCCCAACATTCACTCACCTATATCTGTATGTACTTACCTGTGCACTATGATATCTGTCTACACGCCGGCAGCCGTGACGCGGGAGGCCAAAAATGGCCGCCTGCACTAAGGCCTTCTTATATAGCTGGTGTTGATTTCCCACAGACACCTATTATAATTAATTGTCATAGCAACTATCGACTTAAAGATATAAGTATGAGAAATATTTCCTGTACTTGGATTAGTTTTATCATAGTATAAACAATATTTTATATTGAGTTAGTGTTTCAATGAAAATACCTAGTTACGGATGAACTTAAACAATTATAATATAGGATTAACAGAATAATCTAAATGCGTTGGTTTGAATTTCAGGTGATCATGACATTGATCGCTGCCAGAAGGTCACTGAGACCGTGCTGGCTGCCGTCTACAAGGCATTGAATGACCATCACGTATACTTGGAAGGCACATTGTTGAAACCAAACATGGTCACAGCCGGCCAGTCCTGCGCCAAGAAATCCACACCAGCCGATGTTGCCAAGGCCACAGTGACAGCCCTCCAGAGGACAGTGCCGGCCGCTGTTGTTGGTAAGGGATCTTTTATATTTTCTAACCTCTAAAAGAGCTAACCATTACAATGTATTCAGCAAATAGGTCCTAAACCCCTAACAGGCTTCTCAACAGGTCACTTTAGACTTATGAAAAACCTGAGAAAGCTGGGACTTGAGAATAATGGAACCTGTAGATTCTATGAAGGAGCCGAAATGCCTCACCACCTCCTTACAGATTACGATGTAGTATAGTTTATGGGAGAACAAGAAGTTTTGGAAAACACAAAATAGGGGTAGAAGCCTTCACCGCCTTGAATCCCCTCCTAATGCTGGACTTCCTCAAGTGTCTGGGATTAGTGGGAAAACTCTAATTGGGAGACACCCTTGAGAAAAAAAATGTCTTTGGCACTGACCACTACGAGATCCTCAGTACTGCAGATATCCTCAATAAACAAATGTCTTTTTGCAGGAGTCACCTTCTTATCTGGTGGTCAATCCGAGGAGGAAGCGTCCGTCAATCTTGATGCCATCAACAAATTCATTGGCAAGAAGCCATGGGCTTTGACCTTCAGCTACGGGCGCGCCCTCCAAGCCTCCGTGCTCAGAGCATGGGGTGGTAAAGCAGATAATGTTGCGGCTGCTCAACAGGAACTCCTCAAGAGAGCCAAGGTAAGCTTATATTTTCACCTATGGCTTGATTGTGAATATCCATTTACTTAATTTACAATTATTAACTCAAAAATCAATATGAATTATGCTCATCTTATAGCCGACTTAATCGAGCTTAAAGCCAAGCTATTTTATTAGTTAGACCAGTTGTCAGGCAGATCTTAAGCGGACATTTGGATATATCTGATTAGGGTATCTCAAAAGTAAACTCACCATGTTGGTAGTTCGATAAAATTGGTCTTTTGCTGTCTTATAATCTTCAACTAGTCTGTCAAAAGCCAGTTTAAGTTTGAGAAGTCCAAATGGATGAATCATTGGATTTGAGTATTTTCAAAGTAGAAATTTATTTATTTATTTAGTGTTAGATATTCCCTTTAATCGGATATCAGTTCTATGAACTATAATTTTGTTAGTTGTAATGTAAAGTATATTTTGTAAATACAGCCCTTTTCTATATTAAAATCATCCTTTACATAGTACTTGCCGACCTCTGTAGCCTAGTGGTATAAGCGCTAACTTTTGATCAAAAGGTCCAGGTCCGATTTCCGATCAGGTTAGATTATTTCAGTGTTTTTTCACTTGAAATCTAAAATGAAAAGAAAAATAAACAGACATAATTTTATGGAATTGAATAGGAAGGCTCGACAATAGAGTTAGGAATATTTGAAGTTTGAGAGTTAGAATTTTGAGATGGCTTATGTGGGTAGAAAAAAAAAGACCCTTTGTAAAACAAGCTGGGGTTTTGAGTAGAAATAGAAGCAGGTACCTTTTTTTGTTGTATCGGGAAAAGGACCGTAGTGTGTTATATTATGCATAACAATACCCAAAAACCTAAATAAATTTAATTCATACAATAGTCTATGTACCTAGATTTCTTCCAATTCGCAGATATATCCAATCACCTCCCAATCGTTACAAAATGTATTAGAGCTCATTATGTAGACCTTACTGTAGTCTAGTGCTTTTAGATTATTTTATACTTGATCCATTACTAATTGTTGTGTTTTCTTTTTTTATGTTATCTTTGCACAATCAACCTGCTCCGTCACACACCGACACTCTCTATTGTTGCCTCACGCATGGAATCTGCACTAATTTATTTTCTTTTATACTTATTATTTTTGTTATTACTCTTTGAAAAAAAAAACTCACTCAATCGATTTAATCAACTTGTGTATACGCTTAAATAATATTTTAGGCTAACGCTTTATCTTGCCAAGGCAAATACGAAGCCGGTTCGATTCCGTCATTTGCCGGCAGCAAATCCAACTTTGTCAAATCACACGCTTATTAATACCATTTGAGAATCATTCCACTTTGTCAATTGCGTAATAAAGTGATAAATCCTAACCTAACCTGTTGAGACTGCAGTAGAATTCTTATATACAATAATTTATATACAAACATGTAAATACAATGATGATATTTACTTTTTTTTACAATGAATTTATGTTCCTTTAACATAACCTAATTTTTCAAGATTATTATATGAACTTATATAAAATAAAAAATTTACATTTTTGTGTGATTTTTTAGCATTTTTTTTTTTTTCTAGTAATCATGAATTATATTTTTTTCTTTAGCATGCTAAAAATTTATATGAATCTATTTTCTTTTATACAATACCAACAGGTCTAACACGGAAAATTCTATATTTTGTCCTCAAATACCTGAGAAAGTATTTGACGACGTAATAAAGAATTTTTGAATCAGTATAACAAAAATATTGTTAAGTATTTGACCTGTGGTCTGAAATTTTTTTTTGTTCCACATGAATTGTATATTTTTCTTATACTTAATGTAATGAATTAATAATAGTATGTAAACATTCCATACATCCTGTAGATGTAACACTAAGTAACAAGGCATGTGTTTGACTCACTGTCACTGCATTTTATTTTCTAATCCTGTTAAACTGTGTCGTGTCCAATAATTTTTAATTATATTATTTTTTTATATGTGAAAATATTTTTTAATCAATTATTAATGTTATTTACATACATACAATGAGCATAATATTATTGTATAATATCTTTTTTTTTCGTAATCTTGTGTTTTATTTTTAAAAAAATCTCGACCCACCTTATATAACTCCCATTTTACAACCCACCTGCTTTTCTCATGTAAGTATCATTTATTAATTAGTTCTTATGTTTATTTAAAGTAGCATTTGTATATTTTTAGACTTGATTGTAGCATTCTAACAAAATTATGAACTCGTAATAAATATTTTTTGTATAATAAACACTAAATCGTCCTGAGTTTTTATTAAGGAGTGTGTGTATTTTTATGGTGTTGTTACAACGATGAAAGTTAATAGGTTTAGATGGCTTGGACATGTTGAAAGGATGGACGCAAATAAGATTGTAAAAAGAGTGAAAGGCTGAAAAGAAAGGTGTGATCCACCGAAAATAGCGTGTATCAAACACGTTAATTCCGTCTTCTAAGACGGCCAGATCAGATGCAAAAGAAATAGGACAGATTAGATAGCATAGTGATGAAAAGTCACGGGTTCAATTCCAGGTCAGGTCCAAAAAATTTAAGTTGTTTTCAATTTGAATTGTCGTCTCAGACAGGACAGCACTGGTTTGCTGGAAAAAATTGTCAGCGCCTATTCACTGGTAGCCCCATTATTTGAGACTAAAATCACTAGTCTCAAGGCCGTATGTGTTTATAAGTCAATTACAAGAACAATCTTTCAAACATTGTGAGTGTGAAGTTTGGATTGAAAAGTTGACAATCTATTCTTTTAGTTAATAACTTTTGTAAGTTGTAGCTTTTCAATTTTGATAGGAGAATAAAAAAGACATCATGAGTATTAAGTCTTAAGACTGTTGAATTAATAATCTGGTATTTTATTTTCCAGGCTAACAGCGAAGCCGCTCTTGGCAAATACGTGGCTGGATCCGTGGTCGGAGCTGGAGCCGACGCTTCCCTCTTCGTGCAGAACCACGCTTACTAAATAAATTTTTCAACATTGCATCGCATCTCTTACGGCTTTTTTATCATTTTTTTTAATTGCTGCACCGTGCTCTAGTTAAATATTTCGATAAAAAGATTCCAATAACTGTTACTATCTTAATGATAAATTTAGTAAAATATTTATCTTTAGCTGGAAATGTGTAGAGGTTCAACCAAAGAATGTGTAAGCCATACAGATGATCTAAAAGATTCTGTGAAATCTAGAAGACACCGTTGTTAGATGTTGCCGTTTTAAGAAAAGTAAATTCTTAAAATGGGCCAACTGCTATATTTTAAATAATAATATTAAAGAAATACTAGTTTTTTTTGTTATTTTTTAGTAATTATTATATTTACGATGATGATTTGTAATATCAGTATTGAAGAATGGTCTATTCATCATTATAATAGGTGCACACAGCTGTCTTTTGTGTATGTATATATTATTTGTGTAAATCAATGTATTTTATCTTACATAAAAAATACCAATAATAGATTAAAATGTTATGAATTTAAATGTCGCGATCAAATTGTTTTTAACTGTTAATGTTTGAATGAAGTAATAATTATTATAAAAAAATAATATCATAATTACGACTACATATTACAATGGTGTTTTTATTTTTCGTTATTTTAACCCATGTCTTTGGTTGTCAAAACATATTATTTTATCTCGTAAAAGCAGAGGAAAATTTTCAGAACATCTGCGTCTGATGGAAAATCAAAGGTCGTGCTAGTTGTTTGTGAGATAACTTACTTATTCTCGTGTCCAGAATGGTGAAAAGAATAAAATGACTAGTGTATGTTTAGCATTCTTTACTTTCTGAAAGAAATTCTTTTGAACAAAAGTTCTATCTTGAATCATTCCACCATTTTGCGATAAAATATGGGGCTAAATGTAATTTTACAGAAACCGTTTAAGGCACAAATGAGAATATAAAATGTTATAGCTTTCATCTTCTATACTCTACCTGGAAGAACTATGTGTGTGGTTTTAGCAACTAAACTCTTTGGTGGTACACTATAAAGTACTCTTTGTGGTGGTGAAACATATTTTGGACTTTTTAAAAAAAAATTGTAAAAACTGAATATTTTTTATTAAGTATGATAATTAAAAGTGGTCAATGATTACCACTAGTGGTCCTAAAAGATGGCGAGACAGCTGGGAATCCACCTCATAAGAGTAGCTTCGATAGAACAGGCCTCGTAAAAGAAGAAGAAAGTGGTCAACGCCGTATGGTCAAGAGAAATGGTTGAATCTTCATGGTACTTTCATCGCAGAGTTGTATTTCCGATCATTACTCAAGTTATCAGCCCCCGTAGATAACTTGAAATTGGCATTTGACTACAAACAAAGATTTCGTCAATGTAGAGTGTGATAAAAATGAACACTGGAAGGAATAAACAATTGGGTATTTTAACCAAACAATGACACTTATATTAAAAAGTGAACAGTTAATTTTCTTCCTACTCCAAGAAAAATTTGTTTGTAGTAGATCACTAAATGCAATTTGTCTAGGGTAGATGACCACGATTTTTCAAGAGAAATTTTCAAAAATAACTACTTACTCATAGACTAAATTGTAGGAATATTTTTTATTTGTTTCATTAGTTTTTTGCTGATACATCTCAATATGCACTATTATTTCTATCAACATTTTCAGATACACTTTTGACGACTGAATATTCATTACTCTTATGAGCTTAAAAATCAACTCATTACAAGAAACACCTCGCTTGTCTGGTGCAAAACTCTTTGAACTAGAGTTATAAGTTTCAATTTTGTCTTTGCATCTGTGTCTATTCACTTGAAATAAAAATCTAAAATTCTACCTCAGAATCAACAGGACTGTGTGACTAAAAAAGGAAATTCAGACAAAGATCTCTGGTAAGTAATACTTAGTAAAAAGGACAGTTATTATCATAACACATGGAATTAACTATTTCAATGTCATCAAATAAATGTTAAATTCATTTGAATATTAAATTCAAAGTAGAACTTGACCATCTAAATTGCGAACTTTGTTAATGTAAAGTGAACACACGAAGGCAACCTTCGAAACAGCAGTATAAGACTGTTTTAAGCTCGTAGCATTTCAAATTAGAAAAAAAAATACTATTTTAAAATCATAAGTCTATTGATTTATAGAAGAATTAAAATAGTTACTTACAAGTATTATTTTTAATATCTAGACAACTGCAAAAGAACCCATAAATATTTGGAACATCCATGAAACCACGTCCTGTTTGTTGAAATGAATTCTCTCAAAATAGTCAGAAAGAAGTACTTACACTGAACCTTATAATTATTCTTATCAAGTGGCGTCTGGCAAAGCAATTTTTTATCCTGGATTCTGAGTAACATTCAAGATGAATTATTGTGTTTTACTAGGACAGAAGTGACTATTGACTGATGCCTGTGTAAATACATTCATTCAGAATAATAATTGAAAATCTTTATGACTTACATTTTGACTAGATTGCAAAGTATTCTTTCAGTATTAAAGACCTCAGTAGCCTGGTGGTATAGACATTAACTTCTGATCAAGAAGTCCCGATTTTGATTCCTGATCATGCCAGAATTTTCTAAGTGTTTTCCTCTTGAAATTTCTACCTGAGGTTAGTCTGTCTCAGATCGGAGGGGATTGGTTTTGCCTCACGCAAGTTCCTCTGGTTAAGCTGACACCTTTTTATTTGAGATTGTTTATTTATATTAAAGTAATAAACTTAACATTCAAACCTTTAGTTTATATTTTCCTGTAGATTATTTTTTATTGGATTTTTACATAACGTCTGCTTGCCCCAGCACTGCAACATACCAACTATGTCCAAAATACTAAAAATATCTTCATTCTTTTTTTTTATTTTTGGCAGTACTAAAATCAAACCTACTTAACATTGTTTTTAGTGTGATTGGATGACAGATTTAGATCCCAGGAAATGATAGTAATATTGCTATCATCAAATCTGTGAATCATATTTTTATTATGATCACCATAATTTGATAAGTAGATTGTAAAATTTTGATGAGATCATCTAATACTTCTATATATCTATTGAAATATAGTCTCTTCTTTTAAACCGACTGAAGATTCCTTTATAAAGACAGAAGTCAAGGGTTTACTCAAGGACGACATATCTCTTCCTTGTTTCGTATGTGTTTTCATCTTAATATTGAGTTCATTTGAAAGATATTTCCAACAAATTTCCCATAATTGTTAGAAAATTGTAAAAAATTAAAAAATACTTAATTCATAATTTACATTAATTTTTTGTGCTTTATTTCTTAATTTGTTTTTTCAGTGAATCTTTCAGAATCCAAATACACTTTTACATCCTTCACAGAAAGTAAAGCTTGTGTAAGAGGAAGATTGTTAGCACCGGGGATTGAACCTATGACCTGCAGACCAAAGTCACTAGAATACCAACCACTTCTTTTTTTTATAAAAATGAATCTGTGCTCACTCAAAGTGAACAAAAATATATGCTGACTCTTTCACAGTAAGCTACTTACTAAAAGCTTATGTCGTGAAAGAGGAAGATGGTCGGCACCTGGGATCGAACCCACGACATACAGTAAGAAAGCCGGTGTTGTAACCACTAGGCTACCAACTACCGCATTCTATTCTTTGTTCTATACAAATTGTTCAACTTATTTTTAATAGAAAGTGGTGACAGGTAAAATGACAATTTAAAATCACAGATAGCAGCACATCATATTTTGAAAATATTTTATTAAATTTTAATACATTAACTTCTTCGTTATTTTTTTTTTCTCAATCAAATACAAAACATTTATATTGTATTCCCGTTAACTTAAATCTAGAAACATCATACAAATAATAATAATAGGGACTTATAAAAATTGGTTCACTATAAACATTCTTACAAACTATCAGTCTTCATGATATTAATAATATTAGGGTTTCTACATATAACTATTTAGTTAATTCATTATTATAATAAGGTAGATTTTTTAATCACACTAGTTTAGACGTTGTTTGGGCCTAAAAAAAGACTTTTGTTGGCATATCAAAGTGGTCTTTATGGACCCCAAGTGGTCTATAAAGGTCTGCAAGGGGTCCTTAATACCGAAAATAAATATTGGGAGTCTATAAAATGAAAATGGAGGAAATGATAGACGATCTTATACAAGCAGTTCGTGACTTTAACTTCGGCTTAATGTGAATTTATTTTTTTAATATTTATTTAAAAGATACTAAATTTAATTAATAAAATAAGTGTTTAAAAACTTTGCCAGTGATTAATTTAATTATTCAAGTTAATTTTCACTATATTTTTATCTGGGTTATATTTGAAATTCTAGAAATATAAATATTAAAAAAAAGCAGGGGTCACCAAAAAAGAAAAAGGTGTATATGGAAGAAAACAGTTTGGAAACCTCTGCATAAGTACATACAAAAGGGATGTAGGGGCATTTAATAAAAAAAAATTAATAGAATGATTTGATTATAATTTTTGAAAATAAAATAAAAGATCTTTTAAAATTTTTAACCACAATGTTTGTTTAAATTAACTGAAAAATGGGTAGGTAGGTATATGAATTAGTTAAAAGTTCTCAGTAGACAGAAATCTACCGCCAATTTTCGGTTTTAACGGGTTTTTTTAAAATACAATAAATTACGACGCATAATGTTGCCATGATAAAATCATTAATGTTATGATTTTAATAATTAATATTATAAGGGCGTGCAAATAGGTCAAATTCAAAAGAAGAAATAATAATATAATATTATTACATGATTTTATCAGCGCCGTTTCAGAATTTCAACAGTCATTTCCATATTGCGTAATGCGGGATACTGGAGTTCGAAGTCCGAAACGCTCGCCAGGCTAACAGACCAACTCGAAGGAGGGCAAAATGGCGCGCATTTAAATAAATTGACGAGAGACCAATGTCTCTTCTTCCAGCGCCATTCTATGTATATTAGTGTGATCAAGATGGCTGCCGCATCACGTATCGACCCCGTGATCAGAAAGTTCATTAACAATAATACTAATTAACACACCCAGTACCTACTTGTGGAGTATTTATCACACTCAATATTGATTACCAAATTCACACGAATTTGGGTTTCTATTGAATTATATCATTATTGGGATAAGAACGTAGGTACTCTGAAGAATTGAAATGGCCTTAGGTATGAGAATAGATAAATAAAAATGTTCAGCTATTGATTGATGTTGTTAAGAAATCCGGAAGTACTTTGACTCGTGTCTAACGAGGGTAGCCATAATCTGAGGAATGTGAAGTGATTCTGTTATCTATGGAGACTCTATACAAAATATTTGGGATAAGATAATGAAATATTCAATTATCGAAACGGTTCATGGCTGCGAGATATTATTAATTCTTCCTCGAGTATCGTCGCTATTCAGCTGATGCGATCTTGATTTCAACTTACTTATTATGCAATATCCGAGAATTTATTGGCGCCATAAGGAAATCTTTAAATTTATTCATATTTCCATATTTATGTTTATAACGATCGAAGGAACTATCATTGTTTTTTGTTGAGATCAGCTTCAAATAATTGATATTCGCGTCGTGTAATCTGTAGGCAAATAATGAATGAATATTTCAAAGAGGATTAAAACAAAATTTATTGACGATGGCAAAAAACGTAAAAGACATTAATTTCAATGCCGATTTAAAATACTTTTTTGTTTCTGTTAAACGTAAGTGGAAATAAAAAAAAAAACGATAATTATTATTGTTGAATTAAAAAAAAACGACAATCTTGTTTATTCTTCTATATAATAATAGTAGAGATTTTCTTAAACAGGAACTCGGAGGCATCATCAGGTCAGAGTTATTGAAGAACATCTACGAAGGTTGGATTTGATTGATTCCGTTTGGATAACTCGGAAAATAATAGACGACATCTTATTAAAATGATACACGTCGTTGATTTCGTACGCAAAATGGATGACCACAAAAAATATTGGTTCGATTCAAAGGCAAAACAGTATAATGTTATCAATATTTGCATGAATACATCGCAAATCTCAAAGGATTTAGCAATATTGAGGTTGTACAGTGGAAAGGTCACCAAGGCTATTGGGAAATTGTATTATTTATTGACTCCATTGCATTGCAAAGATAGGATCGAGTCATCCTCTCGTTACGTCGGCCCAAACAAGTTCTAACCACATTTAATCATTAAAATGGTTTCAATTAATATCATTGGATAATGACGATGGGACGAACTGAAATTAATTCAATAAGATTTTCCTAGAATGTCCAATTCAGTTAGCAGCTAACACAGCTACAAACGACAACAATAACTAGCCTAGGCACATCACAATAGTAATAATATGTACAAAATAAATATCATTAGACAATCTAATATCACAGATTATAGAGACAGAGATATGAAAGGCTTCATACTGCATAAGTTCTGGTTCAGAAGGATCTCAGTCACCGAACGTCTTTGGTAATTTCAATTTCTTCACTACAATCTCTGCTGCAACTGACCACTATTCTCTCCAGACAGTCCCCGCTGGGTACGCTGTCCAGGGAGTTCCTCCTGATGGCCGCGTCACTCCTGGGGACGTGCACTGGCTCTTGGAAGAACTTACACCTTTTCGATTTTTTACTCCAAATTTTCGACTGAGCTCTCACTCTCTTTAGGATGGACTTCCCCGGCGGACAAGCGAGCAGATCTGGCACTTTTGGTTTGCTCGTCTCCGTAGCGGCGGCGTAAGCCCGATACATGTTCCACTGTTGATTGGGAGAAGAATTTCTACCAATCCTCCAACTTCTTTCAGTACTCAAAGAGGAAGCTCTTCTTAAAGACTGAGAGAAGTGCGTTGCGTCGTTGGAATTTCTTCTCCCGCACATCCTATACAACTCTTCTTGTATTCTGCTATTACGGTAAGCAAACACAAAAGGGAAAGTGGCAGAACCAACAAAGAGCAGGTATATAGGAACCAGGCCCAGTTGAGGCAAAACCTGCAGCATGGCAGCCGGCGTTTGGAAGAACACCACCAAGAATATAACTATCAGGCTGATCCTTGTCGCTCGAGTTTCTTCTTTGTATTTAAATAACGAGGCGTTGGAAATTCTGCAGCGTAGCGAAGACATGTAGGAAGATGAGCTTCTAGGAGGCGGCGGAGGGGGTTCACAACTCAAAACTCCAAAGTTGGGGCTCGAGCGGACAGTTTTCAAACCAGTGTGAGTCGGAACTATCGTGGTGATCTTGTAAATGTCATTGTGGGACAGACGTTTCCTCTCGTCCTCGTGGGTTAACTTCAGACAGAAAGGTCCGGGGTAGGGCTTGCTGATATCCAGCAGCACGCTCCGCAGAGACCTCGACAAGTCGGTGGTGTACATCTGTCCGAGGTCCGCGTTTTGCTCCATGTCGTTGCTGTTGGTTTCACTCTCCAAGCACTTCTTGTCGCAGCTCATCAACAACCCAACACTTTCATCCTTGGCTTCTTCCCTCAATAACTTTTGGTCTATTTCTCCGGCGATTGGCGGCGGTGGTGCCGGTGGTTTTGCGCTCTTCCTCGCCGCCACTGATATGCAGATGAACATCGAGAACGTTACTATCATCGAAAGAATGAAACATCCCATGAAAGAAGAGACATAGGCAATTCTATATCTGTCGAAGGTGTTTTCAATTGTTACATCTTCCTCGTGGGGTACGCTGAACACACTCGGGTTCTCCTCTGGAAGGATTGTGATGAAGACTGCAAACGTAGCAGACAAACCCCATTGCATGACCACCATGATGGTGGAGATTGGGCTGGTGATTCTGTTATGGTAGTGGAGCGGGTCCGTCACCGCCATGAACTGGTCTGTGGCGATCAGCAGAACAGCTGTGGTGGTGGCCATCGTGCAAAATGCCGTGGCTCCATCAGCAAAGGTGCGCGGCAGGTACACTAACTTCGGGAAGTAATTGTACAGGACGACCAAAGGTCCCAGGAGTAGACAGCACAGAAGATTGCACACCAAAAGATTTATCACAAATCTGAAACAAAGGAAAAATGAAGCTTAATATTTTGAAGTCAAAGAAGGACCATGGATAAGGAAATCTGTAATATTATCCAACAGAACACACTGAAGACTCAAATCAAATTTAAATATGTAAGTAAAGATAATTTGTACAATCGATCAATTACAAAAGTCTTAGTTAATTGTGGAAAGCAGTGTGTGTGATGTTGCGAAAGATGGATGTTTGCAAGGGTTCCATTATTTTACACACAGCTGAAAATCTGTACATAGTTGTATTATGCATTGTGTTTTGTCTATTTGATATTTCCCTACCCGGCCCATACATGAATGGTGACAGTGTTGTACGACGATATAAGTAGGTACCACAAAACAATCACAATGAAATAAATAATGTTCGGCCAGCACATGTCGTCAACCTGGTGCCTTATCACACTAATTAGTCTCGAGGTGGGCCTCCCTGGGGTCCGCTGGGTCGCGTGTCTGCCCTTACTTGAATCATTTCAATGGAGATTACCTAACCTCACCTCACCCAATGATTACATGATCAACATTGCGCCCCCAACTAATGCCTCACTTGTCTTCTTAATAACCTAAGAGAGAGAGGACGCCATTAGGGTTATGTAGATAGTCTTCTTGCCATCATAAACTATCAAATGTTTATTCTGAAAACCACCAGTCTTTTCGGATCAAAAGATCCAAAAGTGCTTGTTCTCCTAAATATTCAGCTCAAAAAGGGAATGGTCGAAGTGAATCAAGAAGTGGCCTAACAAAAATTCGATTAAGTGGGAGTTGAAGTTATTCCAATTATCCTAAAAACAATTGATCAGCAGCCTCGTGCAGATTACCATACGAGTACTTTCGGAGTAGAAGCAACTGATGATAATTCTAGAAAAAATAATCACCATCCCAATTATGTGAACAAAGACAAAACATAACTGTACAATGAATGGCCATCACGACGCTACACCGGACCTCTTACTACACCCATCCGCGACTACCACAAGGCTCTTACGTCATCCCGTACGAAGAGTCACGCATCGTTCACGCCCGGGTGCTTTGCTGAGTCTCGTGCGAAACTGGGTGATGTGGTCAGAACATCGAAATAAGCGTCATCCTGCGTTTTGGCACAAATAGACCTCTTGATCTTCCTAGCCCAAGAAATACAGCAAAATTCGTCACCAAAAATTCGAGATTCTTTGACTGCACGCGTGTGGAATTCAAAATGGCGGAAGTGTTACATAATTAAAATCAACTATTAGTAACTAAATGGTTTGTTGATTGCTTTCAAATGATTCAACAGATTTAGGTTAACGCCTATGTACCCAACTGCAGTGCAATTAGTTTACATTATCGATAATGACTAGGAACTGTCAACTGCCCAACAGTATAATTGTAGTGAGAAAGAATCAATGCAGACAATTGAAGGAATTTTTTTTTTAAAAAGGGGCATTAGATCATAAGAAATTATGGACAAAACTAGAGTCTGCCAAGATATACAATTTCTTTTTGCTAAACGTTCAATTGACTATCGTACAGATACATTGTAAGAAAAAGTTGTATTTCTGCCCTTTTATCCCAAAAATATAAGTGCGTGCAATGGCATTCAAACCCCAGGTAACGTGTTAATGCTTTTAGAGTCTAGGCCCTTTTCTTAAGTTATAGCATGTCGCAGGTTCTGACTGGGGACTTAGAAAGAAGTTACCTTAAATAATAGGGTGAAGTATGCCTAGATTAGTAAGAGAGAAAGACCATTTTGATTAAATCGTAACACAGCCCCGAAGAAGAGGAAAAATATTAACAATAAGTGCATAAACAAAGGATTGTTTATTTACAAGCCAATGAAGTAAAGTTGGTGATTGAAATTTCAGGTATTGAATGGTCATTGAAGACAATAACACGAAGATAAAAGATTCATTAGAGATAATGTTCGTACGAGTGTCATCGTATGTTAATGACATTTCATAGAGGTGGCCTCGTGTGTGCGCGCCTCTTAATAGATTTCATCACATCGTGTGCACCGCGCATTACACTGCCCCTACCTACCAACCTACTACAGTATTAGCACACCTCACAGACCCACAACTGTTATTATTGCAGACTGTATTGAACACTCCAAATCATTTTATTGTTGCAACTATTAATGAGGATGATGAGAACATTCTTCAGTTTTAAATGCCTATAACAATTATTCTTTATGAAACAAATGCAACCAAATATTTGATGTTTGATCATATCTATATAGAATTTCCAATAAGGACCACAATTTCTTCCCTGACCACAATCCAAGGATTGGTTGGCAGAAATTTTCCCCATCGTTTCTCTCTACTTCACCTTAATCTGTAGCGGTTATTTTAAGTTCCTCAATCATGAACAGCAATACACGGGAATTCCACGGGAGTTTGTCCTTTCGGTCAAATTGAGGAATTGCATGCGTTAAAAGAGGGATTATGATGCGATCCAACGGCTTCGGTCTCTGGAGGTTAGATCGTGAACATCCAAAAGAAGAATAAGAAATTGTTTGACATTTTCAAAATGTTGAAAAATCCAATACTCTGGACTCAAATTCACATCCTAGCTGTCCCATGTCTGAAAGCTAACTTATCCATTCAAATTTTTTACTTATTAAACTTAATATCTATGGGATATTGTAAGAACAATGATTATTAGCAACCAAGTTTTTGGTCAAGTAAGAAAACTTTCGAGTATACTTCTCGACAACTTCACACTCCCAAACAAATTCCACATTGAAGTGGCCATACCAAAACACTCGCAAACAGGTTAAGGCAATAAAAAGTGGTCTTGTTACAATAAATAATTGAGTCTCGAGAACCCGCGGTTGAGTGCCCCTGACAGCAGCTAAGAATGGCGATTGACAATGCAAACTAATACAATATGGTGCAGGCAGAGGACGCAGTATTGTTCTGATGGACGGTGAGAGAAATCATCTCTTCAATCATCAGTCAGAACAATGGACGGATCTATAACGCACTGTGGGCGAACTAGATAAAAGGAAACGGAACTAAGTATATCAAAGTGCGGATAGAATATGGTGAGAGTTTTCCTTCAACGTCAAACTTTCTACGGAGAAGTAAAAAATATATTACAAGCACACGCTGCGGCAGTCACACAACTAAACTAATAACATTCCGCTCTTGTTTTTTTGTTTTGGTTTCAGTGACAGAATGTTTCTTGAACGAAGTTTATCGAATTCCCCAACCGTTACATATCTACGCATTTTATTGTGAGCGAATTTTTCCGAGACTTTTATTGGTGGAGATTTTTTTTTTTTGAATTTGAAATCAACTTATTGACATCCCTTTATATTCAAGGGATAGAAATTTTCTGGAATTTATATATGCTGAAAATGTATTGTCTACCAGCTGACCCGACGCTGACTTTTGTACTGTTTCGTATCGGACGTTGTGGGTTCAATCCCTGAAGCCAACCATATTTCTTTTTCACGGCACAAGCTTTAAGTAGCTTATTGTGAAAGAGTCAAAGAGTGTATTGTGTGTACTTTGAGTGAGCATTTATTCATTTTTGTTAAAAAAAATTGAATTCGGATTGTCATAATGATAAATAAATTATTATATAATACCGACTAATGCATAATATATTTTGAACGATGCGATATTTGCCCGCACATTCTGTCAATCGAGCCAACTACCAAACAACTGACAATTTTCAAATGTGTCAAAGTCTTAAGTCAAAACCACTAAAAAGGTAACATTAAAAAAAATTATATGGTTCTAAGCTCAACAGTTTTCTGAACAACTTTAACGCAACTTTCTTAATTTGGTCCTTCACATAGAACCTTTTCCTGACAATAAAAATTACAAAAAAAAGAAACATGATTAAAAAAGTCGTCATGAGCTGTAATCAGCGCACATGGTAAGGGCGTCTGATTCATTCGTGGAAATCAGCGGTGATATTGCTGACAGCGTCATAACAAACAAAATAATATGTCAAACCCGTGATGTGAAAAAAAAAAAAATAGATAAACACTAATCTATATAAAGGTGTCTCTTGTTCTTAAGTCTAAGCCTACAAGGCTACCGAGGTTGGCAAAATCTCTATAATATAAAACAAAGTCGGGTTAGTGCAAACGCTTATGACTCGAGATCGGCTGAACGGATTTTTATGATGCTTGGTTTATTGGATTCTTCTCCGCCCCGGATAACAGAATAACTAATAATAAAATATTGAAAAAGGGATAGAAAATAATATAAAATATAATATTAAAGTTACTATGGAACGGGTTTCTTGCGACCATCTATGAAATTTCCTTAACAACACAATTTTTATTTACCTGACAACCATTGAGTTTCGAAACACTGTTACACAGATTATTGATAGAATTTCTTTCAAGCTTTCAGATATAATTTTCAATATTCAAAACTATTTTTGTGTACCTAAATTACCTACAATTTCGAAATCATTACTCATAGTAAGGACTACAGGACAACGTCTGCCGAGAAAGCTAGTATATATATCCAAATCCAAACTCCCTTTAGACCCCACTTAGGGGCATAGGGAGGCAACAAGAGCTCTCCATTGCGCTCGATCTTGCGCATCGTTAATGGCCTCCTCCCACACCATGTCCAGATTCCTCAGCTCTGCTTCGAAGGAGCGGAACACAGTATGAGAGGGTCTTCCTCGTCAGTATATATAAAAGGACCAATAATCAACTGATTGTGGTAGTTCATAGCATCACCCTTAAACCAGCCTTCAAACTACCTTAACGTCATAATAATTCAGTAAAATTTGGTTTAAATGGGGTATATTCTTTAAACAATGTATACCTACAATAAGTAAACATATGTACATCACATGTGTTGTATTTCCTACTACACGGCCATCTCTTGGATTTTTCAAAAAGTAAAACAATTACATAGGAATCGTTTTCATTTCAAACTTATGACCCATCGAACTTAATCCCGCATCCGAATCAACGATAACCATTACATAATGCAATAAATTATTAGTTAAATTTAAGTAAGTTTAATGGCGTAAATCACATATTTTTATTCATGTAACAAGTCAAAATTATTTTTTTATTCTGGGTTCAGTCGAAAGTCGACGGGCGGGTCATCTAGTCCTATAGGTATAAATATCTTATTATATTTGGATTAAATTGATTGTTATTTTTGTTCTTGTGAGGTCATCAAGTACGGATTAGAATTCAGCAATTGGCGGTTGTCAAAAGAGATCATAACATTCGTGCTAATGAAGAGTGATTTCACTTAACGCGTGTGGCCGTACATAATATCTACAACTTGGATGTCCGATACGTGACGACGTTTCCTATAGATTTCCTCTTCTCTGAGCGTCCGCCCCGTCACGAGAATACAAATGTCCCCGTAATTATTTAGAGTGGATCGTTAGTTAGTTTTTACCGTCGTACAATGAGAAATGGCACTTACTTCCTCATTTGGTTGAAGCAGGAAGCTGATGACAGTGATGAATTTTCCACATACGTACACGAGTCTACAATCAGTACTACTAACCTTAGTTTTCAGGAGGAAGGAAGCGTTTGAAGTCTGAAGAAAGGAGAAATCTCTCGAGAAAACTATTTTCGACAATGAAATTCTTCTTCTTTCTAGCCCATTTCGTAAACTGCTGAACAACAGCCTCCTCCTTATTTGATGATAATAGTTCTGTATATAGTTACACAGTCGCTGAAAGTGACTTCATATATCATACAACACAGTCCAAGCTGGTTTGTAAGGGTTTGCTTCAGGTTTTCCCGAGTTGGTATAATGGTGCCACAAAGGTGATAAGGTTATAAGGCCGATTCTCGGTAGCCAGAGCCTTGTTGAGGTACCTACCTCGTTAGATTGACATTTGGGTCGGCTAGGTGTTTTTTCGTCACCAACCATAAACCCTAGATACTTTAAAGAGTCGTGTGAAGAAAGATGATCAAAAAACATCATCCGTAATTATTGGGTAAAAATTTGCGTTTTTCGTACTCGTATTATGTTCTTAGTTTTACTCTACCTGATAAACTTTCCATCTGTTTTTAAAGTTCTCTCAGTCATGTTCTTGAAATGTTGTTGCCTCTCTATGAAGATCTAGACCAATTAGATCATTGCTACATTATTTGACAGAACCCATTCCGCAAACATGAGTTCACCAGAAGAGTCTATTTTTCTGCTCTATAATCTCAAAACACCTTCCACCTTTAATGCAAATTTGATAGATTTTCTCAAGCACTACGTATATATTATCTTTTATCCAAATTTTCCTAAGCTTCTTATTTTTATTTACGAACCTTTTAAATAGAGTTTTGAGTATTCAACCGACCTCGGTAGCCTAGTTGTACTAGCGTATACTTCAGATCCGAGGTCCCGGGTTCGATTCCCGGTCGGGTCAGAGTTTTTCTAAGTGTTTTTTCACTAAATTTCTACCCGGGCGGGGTTGGCCTGTCTCAGATTGGACGGGACCGGTTGACTAGATAAAATTGCCTCAGGCAATAAACTCCGCCGGCTATCTGACACCTTTGTATATAAAAGTGATATTATTATTATTCAAGATGCTTTGTACGAGAAATGTTTCAAGTTTCAGTGTTAATCAGTAGTAATGATTATTGCAATCGTATAACGCCCGTCACTAAGGTTAATTTCAGTTAATCCGTCAAGTTGCAGACCCACAACCGATTGCCAATTAATGCATTAACTCTACTGCACGTGGCTGGCGAGATAAGCGATATGAATACATTCACACTGACAAAGGTTCGGCATATTAATAATAAGTCTAGTACATATTATGATTTTGTTAAGACATCCGCTGATGGTACAGTCAGATTGATTTCTTTAACCTCCGACGTTACAAGAATAGATGTTGGATTCTTTGTGCGAGATAAAAGGTTCGCCCTGTGCTCGTGTGACCTCACTTCCAAGCACATGTAGTTTTCAAACCTATATTTAACCTTTCAAAATGATAAACTATCGAACTAGATTTTTTGTAACCCGTTTTAAGTACACACTGTACTTATACTAAGTATATTGACTTTATAGACAGTGGATTCTGATGAAAAAATAATGTTTGAAGGGCAAGATCAACGTTTATACAATACTAGCTTTCCCGACAGACGTTGTCCTGTGTTCCTAACTATGAATATTGAAGTCGAATTTGTATGGTGATGAATTAATTATCATTTGACCAATGTGATTCCGACCGATGCGTCTATTTTAAACCATATTCCATCCGCATTCTGTCAATCGCACCAATTGACAATTTCTGTCAAAATTTCAAAATTGGAATAAAAATTATAAGCTAAAAAGTACTAATAAAGTTGTCCACGTAGAGTTTTCTTTAATTTTCTAATTTTTCATGCATTTTTGTTAATTTTTTTCTTCTAAAAGGACATTCTCCTGACAAAAGCCTACACGTCAAAAAAAAAAAGAATTAGCGAAATCGGTCCAGCCGTTTAGGCGTGATGCTATATGACATCGGGAAATAGCTCTCCATTTTTATATATAAGACTAGCTTTCCCGACAGACGTTGTCCCGTAGTCCTTACTATGAATATGGATTTCGAATTTGTAATTTATACAAAAATAAGTTTAAAATATGTTTGAACGTTAAAAAAATATTTATAAAAGCTTGAAATAAAATTCTATTAAAAATCTGCGTACCAATATTTCTAATGTCAATGGTTGTCAGGGAAGCAATAATTTTGCAGTTATAGAATTTTTTATAGATGGCATTGGCGTCGCAGGAAATCCGTTCCATACTAACCTTAATATTATTTTTTATGCATTTTTCAACTTTTTAATAGTTATTCTGTTATCCGGGGCGGAGAAGAATCCAAACATCATAAAAATATCTTCAGCCGATCTCGATCTTATAAGTGTTCACACTAATATTATAGATATACATAGAACCTACGATGAAATCGAGGTCTAAAAGTTTAAGCATAAGATTGAGAGTAGTGTTGACGTATAAAACTGAAGTGGTTGATTGTAACTAGCGGTTCCGTACTGGAGGTCGTCGGTTCGATCTCAGTCATAAGCTTATTTGCTGAATCTACTGTTTTTATTTCTGAGTCAAAAGACTAAGAATTATGGAATTCGATCGTAGCGAATATCAATGGACAATGGCAATGGACCAAATCCATTGAGTGGAAGTGTTCTTCCACTCAGTGGATTCAGCGGATGGTGGCCGACTTGATTTGATACAGCATTTATACTACAAGACATTCGATTTCTTTATAAAACAGGGAACTTTCAATACACGTAGACAATTCTTAGGATCCCGTGGTGTTAAACAATTAAGTCACCAGTGCACATACACCATTTCCAGTCCAGACTGCCGTAACCCGAGTCGTCTAGGCTTCAGGTTACACACCGCATGTCCATTTGACCTGGTTTCTTCAACGCCACAAGCTGCATCGCCCACACTGTCTTTCGGCTCAACTAACTATGCAATTATCGTCCTTGGGTTGTGTTGCTTTAGTCTTGTTACGGTATTAACAACGTTCGCTGTCATACAGGTAATTTAACACTATCAATCCTTTTTCCTGTCCGAAAATCCATCTCGAATTCAAACCGTCCTCACTAGCTAATAATAAATTACGCATATTATGAAAATAAAAATATTATTATTATGAATAAAAAAACACATTAACTACCCCTAATGTTTCTTAAAAATAAACTTGTTCTTGGTAAACAACACGTAAGTATTAAAATAATGTTTTCAACCTGAAATGATGTTTCGACGTATCCGCTTCGTCTAATAACTCAATTATCTTCCACCCCTGATGGAAAATAATAATTTTCAATCTTCTTAAAACGTGCGACCGTAACTTACTATAGGTTGATATACTTAACAACGTGAAATTGTGTGTTTGCACGTTCCGTGTAACACTGATGGGACATTCCCCTTTGCGTTGCTAAGCTCACATCTCGCAAATAGTATCTTCAAAATAAGCTGAAAAGTCCACGAACTCGGAACGGCTTCTAGAGTTCATGTCAGTTCGGTTGTTTGTCTTCTTAAAATGGCGAGAAAACAACATAACGGCCGATATTCTCTCTGGAGTCGGTCACGGACCTTTGACACTTCCTATATTATAATTGCTAAGATCTTCCATAACGCAGTATTTTCATTGAATAACTCTGACCCCACGTACCCCATATGGAATAATTTCAAAGAAAATAGAAAAAAACACAATGTATTTTTACCATATAGTGTTCCTAAATAAATACCTGTCAAATATGTCTCAGCAAAGGGTCTTAAATGTTTTGATTGTGAGTGACTGGAATTGAAGTGGCTAAGCTAAGGAACAAAGTGGGTGATACAATGTTGACCAAGTCATGATAATAAAGAAAGAGAAAATAAAAAATGATAGAAACAAAGAAGTTGGTTAAAAGTGAAATAGAATCTCGACTTCATCGCATCGCAAGAATCAGGGTTCGAAGCCGTGAGAGGCTGTTCGTGTTAGAATATGTTTATCGGCTGAAGGTTGCGGCTTCAATTCCACTCTGGGTCATGGCGAAGATGGCTGAGGTTTTCACGATAAAGAAAAATCTTGCATAAAAAACTGGTTTAGCTAAAGAAATCGATTGATATATTGCTGTTAAAAACTCGTTTTTTTCAATGGAAAATAAATACACTATGAAGATATTTATTTTAGCCGTAAAAATATCGGGACATATGGGGCTAGCAACCTCCATTCGCTCAGGTTAAAGATTTATTAAATCTTTTAACCGAAACATTTGGTTCCAGCCTGTTAAATTCATTATCTAATTTGAGTAATGTTAAGTCTATTTGCATTCATTGTAACAAAAACACTAAACCCCATACATACCACATTCCTTCCTAATAATCTCATTCCTCTCCACATATTGTCCTACGTAGACCTTTCATCTCTTAAAATAATAAAAAAAATATGACCAAATTTGTTGATTTTTAATTTTTTGCTAATTCTGACTACGCAGGTAAACACCACAGTCATTTCACATTATATTAACATCAACAGAATTTATACTACGGATTTTTTTTAAATTATATATTATTTTTACCTACGCACGTACAGATCTTTTAATCCTTCATAAATGTATGTAGGTACATTTCTTTACAAATTTAAACTTATGTTTTTAAGCTAGTTTGATAAATAACTTATACTAAAGCATTGTAATTTGTAAAGAAAAACTAACAACTAATGACTCTAAAAATTCATTACCAATGTTCGACTTTTAAATGGAACAAACCACCGCCATTACCACCTAATGGCGAACGTTGTTAACGTAAAGTGATCACACTAAGCCAGCCTTCGAAATAACAGTAGAAGACGGTCGTAAGCCCGTAGTGGTTTGTATGAGATTTTTCGACATGTTGAACATTTTGAGAATTCTCATGATTAGGAGTTTCGGAGACAAACATTACCACCTAATGGCGAACGTTGTTATTGTGATTTGAATTTGACTATCAGCTGTTGACGTATATTCATAATAAAATTTATTGTTTTATGTAAGAATAGATTTTTTTAATATCTAAAACGTTTTTAGACTGAGCACTTGGTTTGTTTTTTAAATCTAATATTACAAGCGTTGATTAAAAAATACGATCCCTCTTTGTCAAATAATGACTCTTGAGAAATATTGAAAAAAAAAAACATTTTACAAAATGAACGTAAGTTTTGTTTTTTTTTTTTTTTACGAAGAGAGAATATTTTTATTTATGAATGGGACGAAATAAGGAAGCGTTTTGATTTAAAAAAGGAACAAAAGGATTTGACAATATAACCAAAATGTATGCATTTCTGGTTTCGCTGCTCGTAAAAGTTTCCAAGAATACCAACCAAAAGATGCATTAGGTATGCAAACAAACAAAGACTCTGTTACGAATGAGTTTCGCATTCGAAGATTTTCCTTATAGTTTAACAACAACAAAAAAACAACCAACAAATCTTTGCTTCAACTTACTTACGCAAGACACTTAATTGATTGGATTAATCGAATGGCTTAAATGTAATAAATTACTAAGGAATGATGCGATTGGCTTAACACGTGGTCAGACATTAACTACGTGTTGATACTTTGGACAGAAATGTTAATAATTATAATTATTAAATAAAAACAATTTGAATATTGTTGTCAATACTCGACACCACAATTTGACGTCACTATTTCGAATTAGAGAAATGATTTTTACGTCATATAATGTTTTTGTTTTATTTGATTCCAAAACTATAATCACCATATAATTCGAACGATTAATAATTATGAGTGTAATAATACTCGATCCAAACGGTTTAATTATGACGTCGTGAAATATTTATTAGATACTAGCTGACCCGCCGGACGTTTTTCGGTCAAACTCTCGAAAATCTTTACCTTTAAAAATTTTGAATTTTTTTTTTTAAAGATAACTAATCAAACACGAATAAAAAAACTACATCTAATAATATTGATTAAGGAAATACATTTGCACATTGTTAACATTGTGAAAGTACAATAACACTTCTTCAAATACAAAAAAAAAATCACCACGTAAATACAAATCTACCAAATATAAACTACCTGATTGAAATTTTGCAGTTTATTTTATATAGAAACAATCTATAATATAAAAGAACACTTATAACTCGAGATCGACTGAACAGATTCTTCTCAAGTTCAATTCATTGGATTCTTTTCCGCACCGGATGACAGATTAACTATTAAAAAGTTGAAAATGGATAAGAAATAACATAAAATATAATATTAAAGTTAATATGGAGGGGATTTCCTGCGACGCCATATACGAAAATTTCTTTAACAAAATTATTGTTAACCTGACAATCATTGACATTGATACGCAGATTTTTTACAGAATTTCTTAAAAGCTTCCAGAAATAATTGTTTAAGATTCAAACGTATTATTTTAAACGTATTTTTGTATAAAGTACAAATTTGAAATCAATATTTATAGTAAGGACTACAGGACAACGTCTGTCGGGAAAGCTAGTTATTAATAATAAAGAATCTAATTTTAATTCTAAATCATTATTGAATCAACCTAACCATATACAACATTGATCAAAAACCTATCCTGCCATTTGGAAGTTCAGTAAAATACACATAGACGGAAGATACTTATATATAAAGATGATCAAACTATGAACAAAGATGACATGGTGAAGACGTCACAGGAAACAAAAAAATTGACGAATTATATTTTTATTGAATTGTATTGATTTGATTTAAACAGTAGTTTCCGGATTCAGTCAGCACAATAGGATAGATGCGTCATCACTTATGTGTGTATAAAGCCAAAACAAAGAAGGATTTTTTTGATTTTCTGCACACACGAGCACTTCCGCCAATCTGAACCATCATTATGCTAAAGCAGTTGAACACGACTTTTCTTCCTGGTGGAAGGTTGTCCATATAATAAAAAAAAATTACTAAATGTTCTGAGAAACGTGGAAAATTGCTCAAAAAACTAAAAAGTTATTTATTTTATACTTGTATATACAAAGGTGTCAATATAACCGGAGGAACTCATTGCCTGACGCAATCTCTACCAGTCAACCAGTCCCGTCCAATCTGAAACAGTAGCCCTTGTATAATTTTTCGATGATCGAATATCGAAACGATCATTGAAAGAATTTCGAAAAATTTTCATATTAAAATTGCTCGAACGATTCGATCGTTTGATTTAAGAACACTATTTGCACGCTAATAAACGCTTATTTGCGTGCAATTAGCTTTCGATGGAACTCGTACTAGCCCCACAGGTCAATTCCAGGTAGAAATTAAAGTGAAAGAACACCTTGAAAACTCTGACCAGAGAGGGAATCGATCCCGGGACTCTTGATCTGAAATCCAAGTCTCTGCCACTAGGGTATCGAGATCGGCATATTTAAATGAAAATGAAATCATAAACAGTCAGTGCAACCCGTGTTCAGAACTAACTCTTGGTAAAAAAAAAAATACTAAAAATGAATTTAATTCTAGGGAAAAAGGATCGTAAGCCGGTAGTGGTTCAAATTTACAAAAACCTTATTTTTTTTTAAATTGCACATTTATTGATTTAATGATTCCAAAAATAGCTGGTAAAACCGTGGTTAATGTTCATATACTCGTAGGTATCAAACAGATAGATCATATATACGAAAAACAGGGAATTTCAATGCAATCTTAAATGTAACAGCAATCAGATGCCTTTCTCAACATGAACCAAGAGGTTCTATCGTGCTCGACTGTGACCAACCCATCGCAATCACAAGCGACTCGTCTCCGAATAAAAATCTTGGTGCTGTCGTCGCCAAAAGCAGTCCTTGATCAACCTATACAAATATGTATATCGAGAACTGTGAGGTACTTTTTGGGAAGCTTCCATACGAGTCCTCTTGGCGTTGACTCTATTGATTAATAGATCTTCGCACTGCGGAGAACAGTCTAACCAATTAGCACCTGGTTCTCACCTGTTTGAGTTGGAGCAATCGTGTGTAATAAAAGACATATCCGTAAAATGGAAAATACGGTTAAGTAGCAATTTGCCATTAAAAGGTGGGACAATGATCAATAAATAATCTTATGAAGAGTGTATTGTCCAGAGACATTTGAAGACATAATTTCTTTATTATTGTGTGGAAACCCAAAAAAAAAACATCAAACTGATCACCATTATTAGGCAAAATGCACAGAACAACAAAATACGTCAAGTATATCCTCAATAAAAAATGCGAAAGGGCACAACGGACATTCCTGAGATTCCGACATTGTTGTAAAGAAAGGCAATATTAATCATTGTAATCGATTTCCTGAGAGAGCCTACCGCGATACCAGGAAGTGAGAAACCAACACTGGTTGTACAGGAAAATGCTTCATATCTCGTACCATGGTCATGATCAAGGAAAGAGAGAGCCGCCACACCTGAAAGGCATCTACATCCTCCGCAATCAAAAATATGCCATTGAGAAATTAATTGCGAAAGTTTAAACAGAGAGCAGGGCATGTATGATAGGTCTGATTGGCTGAAAAATCTTAGCCAGTAGTTCAGTTTATGGGATGATGCTGAGCTTGTAAGACTGGCCCAACTGGTTCGTTTTCTGGATTAATTCTATCTGCCTTCCTCTTTCTTTTTCTGTAGATGTTGGAAGAATATACTCGTATTGTTACTGGATCACAATGGAAATGCCTGAGGGAATTGTTCTTGCATGACAAATCGTCTCCTTACTTATTTTCAACAATGTCGATTCTTTGATTTAGGCGACATATTTTCCCTTGCAACTCTTTTGCAGAAAAACAATGTACAACACAATATAATATCATGTATCCTGTCCTATAAGCCAGATTTGTACAGACGTATTTCAATAAGTTGCACACTTAAGGTTCAAATAAGTTCTACTTAAAGCCTTCTACAAGCTATGATTAACAACCTTTTCAGAACCTCTAGTTGTATTATATGATATAATACGACTGCAGTTCTCTAGTCGTAAAATACCGAAAAATCGTTACCAAATACATTGATACATCGAAATACGAGTTTAGTCCGTTCTATAAATCAGTCGCATGTCAAATTAATGGATTTCATCGGTACCACCTCAACCAATTATCACCTCAACCAATTTACTACTGGTTTTTTGAATGACGCATATCTTTTTTGTATACATAAATGACAAAAGATTATAGCCCAGAATGTAAAGAAATAAACTGAATGTAGCTCGAAAATGAGCCGATTTGAGCTAACGGAAGAGCACTATTTCATCCCTAACTTAACGGAATGTAACTGAACTTCACTTAACATAACGTACTTCTTTTCTTTTCACTGGTCTTCGCCTCTTTCGGCAAACCTGTCCAAATTGGATTTTTGTTCCTCCCTTTGAAAATATTGCGTAAACGAATTAGGAAGAATAATATCTAACAACTAAAAACTCTAAGAATTCATTACTGATGTTCGATTTTCAAATGGAACAAACCACTACGGGCTTACGACCGTCTTCTACTGTTATTTCGAAGGCTGGTTTCGTGTGATCACTTTATGTTAACAACATTCGCCATTAGGTGTTTAAGTCTCCAAAACTCCTAATCATGAGAATTCTCAACATGTTCAACATGTAGAAAAATCCCATGTATGCAACAAGTAAGTAGATATTAAATAATTAATGAAATAAAGAGATAAAAGTTGGAAATTATATACAAAAATGGATATAGTCATATCCTGGCGCCAAATACATGACAGCAGTCGCAGTTTTTAAATTTGGTTGCTCTCTTGTTCTCAATAACTTCCAACCTTTATCTCTTTATTTCATTAATTATTTAATATTTACTTGTTGCATACATGAGATTTTTCGACATGTTGAGAATTCTCGTGATTAGGAGTTTCGTTTACAAAAACGAATTAGGATGAGAGTGTCACAAATTCACTCACATCTCAAAACCCTCGTCATTCACGCCACTCGTATTTCGAGATATCGCCGTATACCATGATGTCTTGTGTAGACTAGCTCAATTAAGTTGAATTAACGACATGCTGTGTTCTCGTTTAAATTAACCAATAAAAATGTTTTTATTAACCAATAAAAATGATTTAATTAACCAATAAAAATGATTTTTCGGTATACTTGTTTCATACATGAGATTTTTCGACATGTTGAACATGTTGAGAATTCTCATGATTAAGAGTTTCGGAGACAAACATTACCACCTAATGGCGAACGTTGTTAACGTAAAGTGATCACACTAAGCCAGCCTTCGAAATAACAGTAGAAGACGGTCGTAAGCCCGTAGTGGTTTGTTCCATTTAAAAATCGAACATTCGTCATGAATTATTAGAGTCATTAGTTGTTATTTTTTCTGCAATAAAAATGACTAAAGCAAAAAAAAAAGTGTCAAGAATTATAAGATAAAAAAGCATCATTATGGGTTCTGGTTTGTTCCGGAAAAATCAATTAAAATAAGTGCCAATACTGCATTGTTTGTACGTTCATAATTAATAAAATCCACGATTGTGCATTTGCACAGAAATAAATCCGCTACTTAAGGTCAATCTATAAAAATACAAAATTGTATTATATTTTTTGATAATCTATAATTGTCCCTACAGAATCTTTGACAGGACGCTCTCATATATTCTTTCAAGAATCTGGGTCGACCCAAAGTGAATATTATAGAAAATCTTCATATTTCTCACCCGGCAAAGCTTTTGCCGCCTAATATCCAGGATGTTCAAACTTCTATTTCTTACTGAATTCGTTTTTTCTCGTATCTGAGGAAGGATTAAATGCATCGCCTTGGCTTTGATTAACTTCCAGTTGAGCATTGATCTGATTCAATCATCGCATAGGAACTCTCCTCCGATACCCTTACCTCTCGACTATGCTTCCATCATTTTTCGCAAGACTGTTATCGCCCTCCACTACTCCAATATCAGATAGTCATTGACTGAACCGCTGGACTACCAACCATTCTGTAACAACTCTCTTATCTCCGTCAGACAGACCTGCCACCAAAATATTAGGTATGCCGTAACAATGAATGATGCTGTCGTGACTCAGTGTTATGATGATGCGGTTCCTCTCACATATCATGATGATGGGAGACTAGGAAGTGACAGACGGCTGTGGCTGATAGCGACATTCCCACATCTCTACAGTCACAGTCTGCAATGCAGACAGAGAGTCAACATATCCATACATTAACCAGCTGATTAACATCCATGGAAATAGCAACACAGCTCAACTTCATATGTGTTACTTCACTTCTTTCCATACCACGTTATTTAAATATGTTGTCGATAGTAGAGCGGCCAAGAGTAATCACACGCTCATAACTGCAGAACTGAAAACACTAAGGAAACACTAAAGAAAACACTAAAAGCTGGCAAATCTCTGAGAGATGTTGTGAGAAACACCCAAATAAGAGAGATAAGTAAGGATGGAGTGGAAAATGAAAAAGGGAGTGTATGGTCATATTTAAAAAAATGATACAGCCAAACACATAATAATTAGCTCCCCGGGACTGGCCCATGTGGAACACCTCCGAAATGGTGGAAGCATAGCTAGGATTCAACCTCACAAGAAGAACAAATCTCTGAATCAACAGGAATTAATAGACTCTTTCCTAATACCCTCATTTTGGATAATGGATGAATCCTTCTTCATATTCTAAAAAATCCATATGGTCCATAGGGAGAGCCCAAAAAATATGGGTTAACGATGTGATTCCGATCGCGGCAAGAAGTTGGTCAAGAACGGTGCATAGAAAAAGATAGATAACTTTGGAAGAGGTCTACATCAAGCAGTGGATAGACGGCTAACAAAGAAGATTCTAAAAAGCTATCAAATATCTACAGAGTTTTACATTGAATGGTTTATCAGTTGCGAACGTGCATAAGTTGACAATATTTCCAACATCCACATTGATGACGGCATTATTGTGGTTCTTCAGGTAGACTCTCTGGCTCCATTCAGCCGCTCCACGGCAAGGCTATCAGAGTTCAGCGCCGTAGTGTGGGAGTTCGTTCACATGAGCCGACGCCCGCATAAAGACAACAGATTAATCGGGTGATTGATTGATGGCCAATTAATAATCTGGTCTCACTGATGTAGAAAAATTACCTCCTCGTAGATTTTTAGTCTTTGCTGGTCTGAGAATTGTTAAGATCAGAAACAAATCGTATACTCTCTACCTCAATATTTCCCTTACCATATTTCTAATGTTTTCGGTAAAACATTCTATGGAGTGGAGAGATGACATTTGAGCTGAAAGGATGGGAGGAGTGGCGTGAATATGAGGAGGTCTACATCCTGCAGTGGACGTTGACAGGCTGATGTATTGTAAGATGGGGAAGACAACGAAGAAAGTTCTGGTAATACACATGTTGGGAGAATGGACTCACGCTGACTTCTTCAAGTAGAAATAGACTCCAACCCCATGAAAGATGCCTTCCAGGCCAGCAGACCAACAATTAAGTGGAAGGACGGAGTTGGCCTCACTATTGAAATACACGCCACAAGGCCTAAAAAAGAGTAAGAAGAAACAAATAACTAAAACGCACTATAAAGAAGACTATTGGACATTCCACGCAAAAGTGGAGCACTCTATCTTAGAACCGTTTGAAACTGATTTTTTTTTTAGAATAGTTTAAGGTCTGATTCTGAAAACGCCATAAGGGTCCATAATCATTTAGTCCCTTTCAAGACCGTTTTTTGTTTGGCATACGGCCGCTCCCTTCTAACCACACAACATTGACTTGTCCCTAAATGTTAACTCCACGGACTACAACTCTTTGAAAGTTGAAACACATTCCGATCCCCTCATTCAGTTTAATGTATTCACATCGTCTGACATGACATGACATGACACCGTGTCGACATGACAAGTCAAGGTCATCAGAGTTGACAGCTCACTATCGCACCTCGGCCGATCATTATTACTAATGGAAGTAGTAGGTACGAGTACAATAGTTAAGTTGGCGGGTGTGGTCGCTCGGCGTGTGTCTAACAAGGCTACCCTATATGCATACATGGGTCTTCAAATCCTGGTGGACATCCCACATTAGTTCATTCAACAATTTAACTTTTTATACATAGTTATACATTCACTGTTCTATACTTAAATATATCACACTTTTAGGGGCAATTGTAATTTCGATTCGACGCATAAATTATGGCTGTGTAGGTAGGTACATCAATATCAAAAGTTCTTGTCTACATAATATAATTGACAACAGTACTGACGCTCCTGTGAGGGGTATGTATGTATCCACCAATTTCAAACAACAGAACTCACGCGCCAATAAATAGATGTGAGAACATTTGTTGCCCGCGGGAACGCCTTGGGTAGGCAGCGTCCGTTGGTCGATCATCAACGACTTTTCTAATAATATAGAAAAGTACTCACAACTTTTCGATGCAAATGATGATCATAGTTGCGCGTAAAATATCAATTATGTGTTAATTTAAACGTACGAAAAGTTAGGTTAAGTGAAAATTACAACATGATTGAGCGAAATTGTTTAAAATTCTACTCTAACACACTCAACTAATAAAAATTGCACTTGTCATAAGCATTGCGCAGGATCGAGCGCAATGGAGAGCTCTTGTTGCCTCCCTATGCCCCTGAGTGGGGTGTAAAAGGGAGAATTGATTGAAAAAAATACCCTTAAAAATAGAACGAAATCAGTGTGATGTGTGCATCAAAAAGTTGCAAGTGTAAGAAATAAATTCAATCGTTCAAGCCACTGATTTTGTTTTTGAACTGAAATCGCTCGATATGATGAAATAATAATAACTATAAAAATCATTTATTTATTTACATGAATATCGGATCTGAAATAAATAACAAGATTGATTATGATATGTTTGTGTTAAAGCAATAATGCGGGGCACCTCGGTTCATCCAACCAACCAAGTGTGTTTAGTTCAAGTCCATTGTTTTTTGTTTCTTCACAACAGCTGCTGCAGATAAGATACACGTATCAGACGTATTGTTTAACTGGATTCTTTATCGCTGGCTCAATGTCAAGAGCGCCCCAAGGATTCACAAAATAATTTGAAAGAACACGTACTTTATGAAAAAGAAGTGGAACGAGTAGATGGAAGCAGGGTGGGCGGTGCACCAAGACCCACTACTATCATAAACAACAACGTCTACTAACTACACGGTAATAAACTAGTGCATAAACCAATCCTGTTACCAACAACGATGTTAGGCGATAGCGTGGACTTGGATAAAAAAGAAGAATGTAGTATAAATGCAGCAGATATGGGAGCTCTACGAAGAATGTGTGGAAAGAGTCTGTGGGATATGGAAATGAATGAGAATATTAGGACCATTTTTTTTAAATGAATCTTTGCTCACTCAAAGTGAACACAAAATACACTCCTTGACTCTTTCACAGTAAGTTACTTAAAGCTTGTGTCGTGAAAGAGGAAGATGGTCGGCACCTGAGATCGAACCACGAATCCGCACCAAACAGTACGAAAGCCGGCGTTGTAACCGCTAGTCTACCAACCACTTCTCTTCCATGGGATACGCTAACAACTCATTGTAGATTTTTTTAATATCGCGTGGATACTTTACCAGAATTATAAAAAAACTTTTGAAAATCGACCCAAGTATGTCAATAGGGCAAAAAGCGTTTCTGGACCTAAAACTTTGAATGACCTACCCTCATTGTGACTTGATTTTTTAGCAAACACCCTTGAGTTGGCTTAAATGTCACAAAACGGCGCTAAAATCATCCTTAAATTTCATCTCACGTCTCTCTTATAATTCAATTTATCTTTAAAATTGAAATTTACTTATTGGTAATTAAATTTAGCATTAGGTACTTCATCAACGTAGCGTGACAATAATTATTCATTTGGTATGGTAGTTAGTGTTGTGACAAATATTAAAGTCAATAATGCCTGCAAGCCTATTGACCCGCAAGATGGTGTTGAAATTGGCGCCTGTGGAAGGGCCAATCCAGATTATAGATCAATCCAGAACATCAATCGCCTTCACTGAAGGGAGAGAGCTATAGTCCTGATAACCTGATCTGGCGAAAGACAAGGAAATCTCCGTCGCCGCATATTAGAATGGCCCCGGGCAAATAAGTATTATCAAGAAACTTTCAAGAGATAATAATTCTCTAGATTCCATTAAATTTAGTGAAAGTACAATTGTGTTTCTTTAAAGTCATCACGAGACATTGTCACCATGTAAATATACAATTATGTAATGAACTCTCGCTGATTAGTTAGAATATACCAAGTACCAAAAGTAAAAAAGACAATATTTATACAATAATAGGTATAGTAAAAGATAGTATATATTCTAAGAACAATAATATCTATCTTCTTATTGACATTGTTGCGGTCCACAATTGAGCGTCCAAACAAAACGTCAAGATTATCACAACGAATGATTGAAGGACATACGGCAACAGAGTGCGAGCCATACAAAGACGATAAAGCTACCCACTCTAATCGCTGAGACAAATTATTGGTCCAAGGAACGACTATTTTAACACTGGTTACACAAGTTACGTCATGCGCCGTGAACTTGAAAAGTGTTAAAAATAGATTCTTGTCTGTTGCACGTTGGCGACAATTATTCTGTTTGGGGAACGCCCTCTGCATCTGCTCCGAGATTTCGACGAATGCACCGCACCACAAGGAACTCTCGAATTAATCCGTATTTCGGTTGAGTTTGGTGAAACAATTTGAAGAATCTTGATTCGGTATCAAATTCCATGATTGACAAACTATTATTTACAACAGTTGAGACGTCAAAACAACGAGGAGAAGAAAGTTATTAATGTCCTAGCAAGGATGCTTGATGTTGAACAATGAAAGAGGTCCTCCCATCAAGATGTTAGGTCAGACGTTTGACAGTAAGAGACGGTGTGTTAATCAGTGGCTGCATTGTGTAATGTCACGCTGACAGAAGCTGGCACAGAGCCAACGATGGGAATATAATTGGCAGCGTCGGTCACTTTAGCAGCCGCGGATGGATCTATTGTGGCGCGATTTACCGGATCTCCACCAAGTAGCCCGGGTGCGCGGCAAACCCTAAAGGCAAATAAACAAAACATTACGCAAGACACATTATTGTTAAAGCATACAGCTGGATTAATTATCAAAGATAAGTAGCGCTGATGGATCGCAATCACTGCATGGAAACAGAACAATCGTAAATAAATGACATTTCAAAATCATTTCTCGAAACTTTGATCTGGATTCTTAATCTTAATCTCCCAAATAAATCAATACTTTGCTATGAAAGATATCTAATAGATTTAACAACAGCAGACCATGCCACGTGTAGATCATTATGATCCACTGCTCAAGAGGATTTGCCATCTTTGATTGGAAGAGTGTGCAGATGCGCAATGTTGATTGTGGATCAAATTTAATATTAACAATAAATAATCGAAGAGATTAAATCTGATGATTTACAAACCGACAAAAATACAGCAATGTTAATATGAGATTGCGTTAGTATTTATTGAATAACTAATAACAAAAAAGGATTGTAGTTATAAGAGTATTTGGAAACAATATAGGACAACGTAGGTCTAAAATCAGTTCAAGGAACCGGATATTTCCAAGTGCAGTCGGCACCACTCCACTGCACTGCATTTCCTCGTCGAAACAATAAACACGCCATCGTGAAACAATCAATAATTGCATAAAATATCGTCGATAGCTCCACGAAGATCCTTGAAATATTTCTCAGCAACTGCAGCCGATTCGTTTTCATTAAATAATATTGTCCGGCGAGAACCTCGTATGTTTGAGGTGCGATTGTTTTAACGAGAATCGCTGCATTTAGTGTAATCAATAAAAGAAGTAAACACGATGGAAAACAAAGTCCGACTCGATCATTATCACGTTACAACAGAACTGAACAATTATTATCGTTTGTTTTTCAAAAGATACCGAGCTGTTTTCTTTATTGTTTTTTGGTGGATATATCTTATAAAAGAGATTTTTCAGATTATCTATCATTCCGACCGTAGAGATTTGAAACCCAGACCCGAAAGTTCTTATGCACCGATTGAAAGCATTCGATGTGTGGCTACACAAAATAATGCTTCGTATGTCGTAGATAAATTATTTGGAGTATTCTGTAGAAACCTGGAGAAATTCAGAGTAACTGAGGAGAGCTGACTGCAACGAGTTATCAAAAATATCTTGGGCTTATGAGGGTGGAGAAAAATTAAATCCTGCAAAAGGGTAAGTTAAGATACAGTGGGCCTGGTAAAGGGTAAATCTCGGAAGATATGATAATTGAAGGAATGTACAGCGAAACTCTGTTTCTTGGAGGTAGCGAAAATAAATAGAAGGCTTTTTGGTTTGGAGAAGCGTTATAGAAATATGTGGTTTCCCAACCTGGCATACTTAAGCTATGACCCAACCACATGCCTGCGCACGTTAGCCGTCAGTTCCGTTTCTGCACCAATTAATATTCACAGTAGTGTTTGATTTCCTACCATATCCGCCATTGTCTATAGACCATAGATTCTATACTGTATTCATTGTAAGACCCGCTTTGGCTGAGAATTCACTACATTCTTGTAATATTTCGGTGTTCTTCTCGACAACCGAAATGTATTAAAGAAAACACAATATCTCTCACTTGATAATTATATTATTACTTAAATAAAAAAGTACAAAATATTCACAAGTCACAAAAAAGCTCTTATCTCTCCAATCGATAGTCTCAGAATAAATCACTTTGATTTAACAATAATCATCTCCTAGTGATTATTGTTCCCATTTTAATAATTTAATTTTAATGTTTATTAAAATAATCGCCCTCTATAGAATATTCATACTATACAATGGTTTGCTCCCTAGCTATAATCACAATATATTACACTCCCCTTCCTAAAAAAAAATCCCCCACTTTGTACAGAAAAAAAAACTTTATCCTCTGCTAAATAAATTAAACTCAAAAAAGAACTCTTAACCTCTCTGGTTAAATACATTAAACAAAATAAAAAATAAACTCTTAACCTCTCAGGTTAAATACTTAAAATAAAAAAAATAAAAATAACCTCTCAGGTTAACCAATTAAACAATCAATTCGTTACATAAATCAACAGGAGAAGAAAAAAAAATTAACTTAAAGAGAAACCAAAAAAAAAAATGTTCCTTTAACTAAAACAAAAAAAATATAACTAAAAAATCTTTCATTCCATCATGTTGGGCGTGGTCTTAGTCTTCTATTCCATGGTGAGAATCCGCCGTCATGTCTCTGTAATGAAGAAAAAGGTTCATCAGTCGATTTGTCCGACAAATCGGCCAATGAGACCCCTTCTAATAAATCTCTTTTATCAGAATGGATCTCTCGGCTCTCATCAACAATGCCTTCTAAATTCTTTTTAACATATTTCAACTGGTCGAAGTGTCTTTTCCACACTAAATTCCTAACTTTTACTAGATATACTCTATCTGAGATTACCTTCATTATAGTTCCGTAGACCCAATTTCGTTGGTTTATTGGCCTAAAATCCTTCACCAAAACCGTCTCCCCTACCCTCAGTGACCCTTTCTTAAATTTTTTTCCCCCATAATAATGCTTTTGCCTTTCTGTGCTTCGCTCTAATTTATCTTTAACTTTATCTGGAATTGTGTTTGATTCATTTAACATGTCTGAAGGCAAAGCCACTTGAAATCTATTTCTTATTTTTCTACCAAACATTAAAACTGCCGGTTCACAGCCTGTAGATGAATGAGGGGTGTTTCGATAATCTACTAAAAACCCGTCTACTTTATCCTGAATATCGATAAGATTTTTACCCCCATGAACTGTCTTTCTTAAGAAGTTTTTCATTATTCTTACTGCATTTTCAGCCAACCCATTTGATTGTTGGTGTTGCACTGGTGATGTCATATGAGAAATACCCCAATTTTGAAACTGTTTACTGCATTCTTGTGAAATTAAATTGTGTGCGTTATCACTAACTATTATCTCAGGAAATCCAAATATGTTACACAGTCGTTTTAGTTCATGAATGATTTGAAAAGAAGATGTGTTCTTTAAAACAATACACTCAATCCATTTTGATGTAGCATCTACGACAACTAAATAATTCACATCTTCAAACTGAAACAAATCTATATGAATTCTATACCACACTATTCCCGGATTTTCCCATGGTGTCAGTATTGATTTATGTGGGTTTTCCTGACATTTTCTACAGATTTCACAGTCTTCCACTGTATTTGATATATCTTTATTTAAATTTGGCCAAAAATAATAATTTCTAGCTAAGTTCTTTAACTTCACTATCCCTTGGTGGGAATTGTGTAAACTTTCTAAAATTTTCTTTCTTAACGATAACGGAACTACAATTCTATGATTTAGTATGAGACAATCTTTATAAATAGATAAACTATCCCTTAGTTTGAAATATTCCCATAATTCTGAGTTTTTGTCTATCTTTTCATTCCAACCCTTCTGTAAAAATCTTATAACCGTAGGAATTACCCCGTCTGATTTAGATTCCTCTTGAATTTCATCAAATGTAACGTTACCCCCTTTTTCTTCCAAAACGAAAACCTCCTTTAAATTATTTATACAGTTTAAAAGTTTAAAGTTATTCAACTCCAAAACATCTAACAATTCAATGCCCTCCCCTGGACATCTTGATAAAAAATCCGAACAATTATTTTCCGATTTTATATATTCAATCTTGTAATCAAATGCTGAAAGAATCACCCCATATCGCTGTAGACGATTAGCTGCTAATTGTGGGATATCTTTGTCTTGTTTTAATATCCGTGATAACGCTTGGTTGTCTACCGCTAAAGTGAAATGTCTCCCATAGAGGTAATGAAACCATTTCTGCAAAGAATATACTATCGCCAAAGCCTCAATATCTAATATGGAATAGTGTTTTTCCGTTTCGGTTAACTTTCTCGAAATGAAAGCAACTGGTCTTTCCGATCCATTCTCAAATACGTGTGATAATGTTCCTGAGATTCCTTCTAATGACCCATCTGTTGTGAGTTTTAACGGTAAATTTGGATTATAATGGATCAATAATAGATCTGATGTTAAAATCTCTTTCACCTTTGAAACTGCTCTATTACATTCATCTGTCCATTCCCACTTAGTGTTCTTTTTTAATAAATGGTATAGTGGAGATAAAATTTCAGACATATTAGGAATGAAATTTCGGTAATAATTTACCATACCCAATAAACTTCTAACTTGAGTTATATTCTCAGGAATCTTAGCCTTCTTAATCGCTTCCACTTTATCTACTAATGGTTCTAAACCCTTTTCCGAAATCCTATGACCTAAATAATCAACTGATTTAGAAAAAAAAACGCATTTTGATTCGTTTATTGATAACCCACATTCCTTTAACCTTTCAAATAAAGCTAACAAATTATTAAATAATTCTTCCTCATTTTCTCCTGAAACTAAAATATCATCGATATAAACTGCAATGTTCTTTAAACCCTGTGTTACTGAATCAATAACTTGCATAAATAAAGCCGGAGAAACCTTCAACCCGAAAATGAGAGTCCTATATCTGAACAAACCCATGTGAGTTGAAATAGTTGTAAATTGTCTGCATTCTTCCTTCAACCCAATTTGACAATAAGCTGATTTTAGATCTATCTTAGCAAACAATTTTCCCTTACTTACTTTTTCTAATAAGTTATTAACATTTGGCAACGGATAATTTATATTTATAACATAAGGATTAATAGTTCTCTTAAAATCGGCACACAATCGTACTCTCCCATCGGCCTTTGGAATAATTACTAAAGGGCTACCATACTGCGACACCTTAACTTTTTCAATTATGCCTTGCTGTAACATAATATTTAATTCATCCTCAACTTTTTCTCTCAACGCGATTGGAACCGGTCTTGGATTACAAAATTTTATGGGATGATTTTCAACCATTTCAAACCCCACTTCATATTTTGAAAACCTTCCAATAGCTTCTCCAAAAACCTCGGGAAATCTACTTTTCAATGTAGTTATATATTGTTCTTTATGTGGCGTATTGCTTAAACTTGCTACCTGTAATTCTGAGAATAGAATTCCAAATTCCCTCATAAAATCTCGACCCAATAGAATTTCTCTTCCATGATCTACCACTACAAATTGTAAATTTTTATTTGTGTTTTTATATTCTACTTCCACTTTTATTGCTCCTAAGACTGATAATTGTGTGTCTGCATAACCTTTTAATTCTGAGTTATACTGTTGCAAATTAATTCTGTTAAAGAACTGTTTGTATATTTTCGCTGGCATTACGCAAACTGATGCCCCTGAGTCTATGAGAGCTGAAACTATTTTATTTTCTAACCTAACCTGTACATTGAAATCCTCATTGTTTTCATGCATAGTAAAAATGGATTTAATTTCACCTGTTTCTGTTTTCTTTCTATTATTTAAATTGACTCTACACTGTGTTTTTATGTGTCCCTTCAAGCCACATCTAAAACATATGATTTCTGCATTTTTAAAATTTAATTTACTCTTTCTGTCTGAATTGAACCTTTTTTCTGTATTGTTGTTGTTGTAACTGTCAAATCTATTTGTGACATTATTATCGACAGAAGATTTCAAAAATCTACTATGCGACTGCACCTGAGCAGCTGACTTATTTATTACATTGGTGGTGTTTTCACCCGATTCCCGCTCAATTATGAATGTTTCACATAGAGATGCCATTTTAACTATTTCTTCAAATTTTATCATTTTAATTTCTTCTGGTTTAGCAACTAGTTTATCTTGTATTTTAAAATTAATTAAATTTAAAATAAAAATGTCTTTTAGAGTTTCATCTAACCTCTCTTCAAATTTACAATGATCTGATAATTTTTTTAATCTAACTGCAAATTCTTTTACCGATTCATGTAAAAACTGTTTACATACGTAAAATCTTTTTCTACCTTCATATATATTAATTTCCGTATCACAATACTCCTTTAATTTTTTAAATAATTCGTCTAATTCTACATCTGTGACCTTCTTTGGTATACACAGATCTACCAATAATGAAAATGTTTCTTCATGTAAAGAATTTAGAAAGATTGCACGCTTTTGATCCTTTGAGATAGTATTCTCATCATATAATAAAAGATTTTGTTCGAATCTTGTACAGAACGTGTCCCATTTATCTATTTTATGATAAAAAGTCGGCGTATTCCCCTGGAATAACCTAATACATGGACCACTACTTGAAACTACTGGTTTTGCCATTGTATTCTATTTGATTCAATTTTATTGTAACAATTTACCCCCAAAAAAAAATTTCCAATATAACAAAAATAAATATCAATTTTTAAATATAATATAATAAAACAGGTACTGATCTTAAAACAATGTTGTTCTTCAATGTTGATTCCCTGCTCGGCCCCTGGATGAACCCGACCGTTCCTCTGACTTGGTTGACCCTCAGTGACCTTGCAGACTGCACCTGACCCTGATTCTGGAGACCTTTGGTTGTTTTGCTGCCCTCTTTTTGCTCTTAGTGATCTTGCAGACTGCACCTTCTGACCCTTGATACAGACGACCTCTGCTTTGCTGCACTCCTTCTTGTCCTTGACAAAACTGACCTTTGGTCTGTCCTTGAAAGACCTCGTCGCTGGTGTCCAATAATTGCTGTTGGCTTCACCCTGTGAATTTCTTTGTCTTCTTCTTTGTAGGTTTGTTTCTAAACCGACTGCGCCATGTAATATTTCGGTGTTCTTCTCGACAACCGAAATGTATTAAAGAAAACACAATATCTCTCACTTGATAATTATATTATTACTTAAATAAAAAAGTACAAAATATTCACAAGTCACAAAAAAGCTCTTATCTCTCCAATCGATAGTCTCAGAATAAATCACTTTGATTTAACAATAATCATCTCCTAGTGATTATTGTTCCCATTTTAATAATTTAATTTTAATGTTTATTAAAATAATCGCCCTCTATAGAATATTCATACTATACAATGGTTTGCTCCCTAGCTATAATCACAATATATTACAATTCTGAACAATACTCTCGTTTGCCTTCTCTGGCTTCAATCAACAGCCTATTTTCTGTGATACGTAAAATGTTAAATAAGATGCTCATATGTTGATTCTATTTACTTCTCTAATTTTATTAGTCAATTTTTTTGTCCATTGATATCAAATATTTTTAATTTCACTTCCATCCGGTTGATTCCCTTTTCAAAAAATCCCTTTTTCATGCTTTATTATATTTAAAAGTTACCACATTATAGAGGATTTGCTTAGTAAATCGATGTTTCTGAAACGATTAGAGCAGTGCATTTTAGCATTGAGTCTTCAGCAATATGTCGTATGCTCATGACAGACGCCCTGCCAAAATTTGACCTAGTAGAACCCTACTATTGGGATGGAATTTTTTCCTGTCGTTTGAAATATTCGGAAAGCATGATCAATAATCACCTAATTGGTAGTCAACCAAAAACATTATGGTAAAATTCCACCAAACATTGAAGATTTTCATTTTTCTTTGTCTCTTTGATTGTTTCAAATGAAAACAAATAATATTTTGTTATTATATTATTCTTTGAAACAAATGAATACGAAATGGAATAAAACAAATGAATAACACGAGATAATAGGAAACAAGAAACGTGCCGTACAAATGAGCTCGGCCTAACTACAGTAGCTACCTCAGTCTACAAATTGAAAGACACACGTTTACTAATCAGCTTAATGTTAGTCACCTGTTGAAGGATATTGGGTTCTTCGGGGAATATCATTATACAACACTGTGTGTATTATAATAACAAACATGACTATAAGAAGCCATGTCTCTGAAGAAGAACACAAAGCACGAAGCATCTTCCTCAAAATCGAATTCATTACTAAGTTCTTCACAAATTCTGTAATATATAATAATAATGTTCTTAGTATACATCTATGAGCGATGACAATATTCCATTTTTTTTTATGGCATTGCATCCAGGCTTGGACGATATCATGCCACCGACAAATCTTTGATTTATAAATAAAGTGGGTTATTTATTCTTTCCCTCCCTCCAATTTCTCACAGCATTTCCCTATCTTTTGAAATTAGCTTCAAACACTTGAAAATTTGGCACTTCCGATGTTATTACTTATAACACCTTAAGTTGAGTTCTTCTTTTCCTTCAAATTAACTAATTCCATGCAGAATCATTTTTTTTTAAGTATTGTCGGGTTATTAAAACCACACTAGTGAGGGATGCTTTTTTACGGAACTGTCAAGTCCTGAGTGGAGTATACGCACATCCAATTGCTCTTACCGGAATGTCTCCTATCTTCATACAAAGATAAACTAAAATCAACAGGAATCTGCAGTCCTTAAGGGACAGAAGGAACGGACCTCCACTCTTTTCTATTCAGGCAAATTTCTTTCGATCCCCTCCTAATGCTGGACTTTCTGAAGCGTCTGGGATTAGTGGGGAAGCTCTAATTGGGTAACACTATGAGCAAGTAGGGGAAGCACAATAGACCAATTCAGGTCGGAGCGCAAAATATCCCCTAAGAAAAAAAAAAAAAAAAAAAAAAAAAAAAATTCTTTCGCTTCTTCCGCGGATAATACGTTTTTCATACGACCTGGCCTTCAATCGATCCATTCGATCCACATCATTCTCGGTCTTTGTACACTTTTTTATTTCAGCCTTATAAATCCTGGTAGCATCCATTCTTTCATGTCCAAGCTCTTTATTTATAAATAAACAGATAAAACCAGCAAAGACTGGCCACGCAACCTGCTTACAATCTGAACCTAATCATATGCAACAGTTTTCCTCGATTTGCAGTATTCCCTGCAGGTACCTATATTTTATGTAACAACGTCATAAAGACACAGATTATTCACCGGTAGAATTCCACACGTCTTTATTTATATCCATGGGAAAATCATACACTGGCTCTGGTACATGATTGCCTATTTACATAATTATTCCCCATGATATTTTTATAACACCATGAATCGGTTTTCCAAGAATTTTTCATTTAATTTGTAATGGGCCACATCCATACGCTGCTTGTCCGAATTATCGGAGAATTTTCATAACAATGGCGAATGTGGGATGTATGAACTGTTTACAATATCGATCATTTTGCATTTATATTTACATTGATGGCAGGATTCTCTGATCAAGAATCAAATATTTCCCACATATACCTGTTTTTGTTATCGACCTACAGACGAATAGTCTTCTTCTTCTTTTTAATTTAGGCCTTGTGGCATGTAATACGAATACTCCACGTGTTTGATCTTTAAAGGTCAGAATGTGGAATGCAACAAATATTTATAAAGAAAACGGTATTTTTTTCTAAAATAAACAATAACGTTAGTAGATAAAATTTTATTGGCGGTCTGACAATAAAAAATACAATAAGAACAATAAGCCCTCTGTTGCGTAACCATTGTATTCTTTATTGAGTCGATAAGGAACAATAGAGAATGTTTCTAGCGCAGCATTCTTTAAATCACACGTGTAGTGTAAAGACGCAATCTAGTTTATTGGACGCCGGATTTAGAAAACGGTCAAATCTTTGCCAAATTATAGCTTCAGAAGCCGATCGAAAACCCCTTATCTAACTCCAACACTCTTGTTGTTCAATTTAGCATCAATCAAAATACATAGATAATCCAACCTATTTTGGAAATAATCCATGAATGATTTATGACACTATTTAATGCTGGTAAATTTAGATACTACCTACTAGCTGATGCCCGCCTTGCTTTACGTTGGTGATAGTCAGACTTGAGCTGTAACTTTGTTAATAAGTTGTTATTAGGGTGCATTTACACACCAAACGAACATAAAGTCAGAGCTCCAATAAAGAGATTTTCTTGATCGTTGATATGGTGACCAATAAATCAACGAGAAAGAACTGTCATCGCCCATTAATTAGTTCTTCCTCGTTGTTTTTTTCCGTGGTGTCCTATATCAACGATCATGAAAATATATAAATTAATATATCTCTATTTTCCAGCTCAGGCTCTTTATTCGTTTGGTACAAACGCACCTTTATATTCAAGAAAATTGAATGATTTTGTATGTAACTATATTATTAGAGATTTGAGATTGTTTCGGCAATAATCCTGCCATTGCCTACTATTTTTATACACTGATTTTGTAATATGTGCATAAAGAATGAAATATATAAATAAATTATATTTCATATTCTTCTGAGGATTCGGGAGGAAAGGCAAATGTTGGACACCACATCGTAGAGTCGTGCAAGATTGCTGGGACACGTTATGATGACTTATGATGGATGAAAAGAGCTATATAGGAGGAAATGATCGAGGGTTCGATTGCTATAGGATGCCCGCGCCAGATTTATCTTCAACAGACACCTGACGACATCGAATGCAGCTCTTAATTAGACCTTGAAAACAGCACAGAACCCAGAGAAGTGAAGGAGGACATATTCACGCCCTCCGCCAACCAATCTACAGGATTGCAACCGTAGAAGAAAAGCATTACTATAATTCAAATTGCAAGGATCAATGATATAAGAAAATATGTAACTGAATGATTTTGTAGAAAGATGATATATTATATTGATCTAGTACTGTATGTTCTTCTAAATTTAAAATAGTGACATGTGGTCGATGCAACGTTGGATGACCAGTTATATGTGACAATGGTCGACGGTCATAAATCATCTTATTGGATGGATTCATCTAAAAGGAACACAAAGGGATATTAAAAGGATGATTGAAAAATAATCGAGTCAATCAATCAAATTAATGACATATCAACGGGATGGATCAATGGCGTTTGAATAACAGCTGAATGAGCAAATGCACAGGCCTAAAATGGAGAGAGGGAACTTAGCTGATAAACACTAACTTAATTATTATAGCGAACCTTCTACCTGCAAAGTTTTTGAGGTTTAATTTAATTCACTACAACCTGGCGATTTTTTTATGGTGCTATTTAGAAATCTGGTTCAAATTAATCTGTCAAAGATTTGAATTGTAAAATTAATTTTCGTATGTGTAGGACTCAAAAAATTGCCAAAAATGAGTGTTTTCGTGCAGCAAACCCTCCTTTAGTCTCAAATATTTGACTTGTTCTTACTTTTTCGTGAAAAACCCTGCTTGGTTCCACAACTAGAGATAGAATCGAGAAACAATAAAGAGTACAATAGGGTTTATTTATCTCTCTAATATTAAATGAAAATCGGGTTAGTGCTAACACTTATAACTCGAAATCGGCTGAACAGATTCTTCCGATGTTTGATTTATTGGATTCTTCTCCGATCCGGATAACAGAATAACTAATAAAAAGTTAAAAAATGGATAATATAAAATATAATATTAAAGTTAGTATGGAACGGATTTACTGCGACGCCATAACAACAAAATTATGATTGTAGTTCTCAGTCATGCAAACGTAATTGCCGCTCTTATCAAGCGTCGCCGCATATCCAACTTACTCCAATTTTCATACAAAGTCAACATCGGGCACACGCAGCATCGGCATTAGAGGTAGAATGTCTGCGCGCGCATATTATATTCCCGCGTTGTTCCCGCCTGAGCTTTGAATACGAATGAAATATGGATGTTTTGGAAATATTTTAATGTTAATATTTTATTAGCTTTTAGGCGCAGTGCGCATTATGCACATATGAACGGGCCGCCTCGGGTTCGATCCACAGGACAACGTCTGTCGGGAAAGCTAGCAAATAATATAAGCCAACCAAAATTTCTATCCCTCGCAGTATATTTTATGAACGTGTCATTATTGCATCGTGTTGCACTGCCCACGCATAATAATTACTCAAAATCAATATTATCATATAGTTTTATCGCTACACTGAAAATCCAAACAAAAACAAAATGTAATAGCGTTGATTGCGAATGCATTAGAATTCCTAACATGCTCCTAGCGGTTATAATAAGCGATACAGAATGAATACTCATTGGGTGCATCGAGTGTTGTAGGCCAATGAGAATTTTATTCTTGCTTTGTAATGATTTGCATTCCTTCATCACTGAGTTATGAGGGAGGAGGCACCATTCAGCACCAGGATGCTCTTGTGCCACACCCAATACTCAGACAGTCTTCCAACCCCGCCCTTTACCCAAAGACAAAGAATTATTATAGTTCATTCGGATTCTGATTGATGTGGGTTTGATTCTGAAATACTTAGGTACGTGCAGATTGCAGACGTCTATAAATTCTTGGCAACCGTATCGATTCGATTTGTGATTAATGAAGGAAAATTACAGCTTTGAGGGTTTCTTAAAATAGGAAAAAGTCGGGAAAGAAACTTCTGTACTAGTTTTTTTTGCTTGAGTAAGAACTAAGAGTACTTATTATTAAAGAGTTTTGAAGTATTTTTATAACACTCCATTAACTCAATTGTTTTTTATTGGGACTTTGTTATAAGTGCTATTTTGGAATACATCAAATCTCTTACCAGAAGATGATATTATGTCCAATCGTGTGGAAATCAGTCATATTTTTTATATTTAAGGCTTTTCACAATCTTAACGAATATGTAACAACTAATGACTCTAACAATTCATTACTAATGTTCGATTTTAAACGAAACAAACCACCACGGCCTTATACGACCGTCTTCTACTGTTATTTCGAATGCTGGCTTAGTGTGATCACTTTTCTTATAAATAAAAATGATATGCTCTCCTTTAGTATCCCAAAAAACTCGAGAATGCCTAGACCGTTCAAGCTATTTTTGGTTTCGAAATATTAGTATAAGATCTGAGAAATTTTGGAATACTCAATTTAGAGAAAAATTGAAAAAAAAAAAACAATTTTTTCCTCGTACCTAATGCTCCTTCCTATCTGTCAAATTTGTCACAATAAAGGATCGTTCTTTTTTGTTTTGGGTTATAGCAAATGAATGCGCTTAGGTTGCACATACGAGTTTACTGAGTCATCTATTGTTGTTCCCACATATTATAAAAAGATTTATTCGAGAAACTAAGAGATATCTTTCAAGAAAATCTGAAAGGATGAAGGTAATAATATTAATGATATATGTATAGAGCCATCTACTGGAAGTTATTGAGAACAAGTAGAGCAACCAAATTTAAAGACTGCGACTGCTGTCATGTATTTGGCGCCAGGATAAGCACATCCATTTTTGTTAATGTCTCACGGTAATTAATAAGGATAATTCTTATCGCAAGCCTACACATACCTCAGTATTCCTAGAGTAGATACAAGCAAAGATTAAAACTTGCTATCTATAAGGGTCTGACATTCTTGTCTCATCGCCTATACATTCGTGTAGGATGTAGATATTATATTATAGGTACCTACTGATTACAGTTAATTTTTTTTGCAACAATTTACCTGTGTGCACATACGATTACTTAACAACTACAAAACGCTCATTTATTTATGTTAAACAGAACTGTGCCCAGCTGTTCACCTTGAGTACAGCGCGTGCTGAATATTATACGGTGGCTTTCACATCCTGATTCCATCTCTGTCCATCGTGTGAGCGCAGCAAGCCGAGTTTGAATCCTGGTTGTGTCAAAAAAGATATATTATGCAATCGTGACAAATAAAACTGTTTTGTATGAAAGAACATTGATGTGACTTGGCTGAAATCGCTTGAAACTCGATTAAATTCTGTATAATAGAAACCATAATTGATTTCCTTAAAACTAAATCCTTTAAAAAGAGGTATGATGTTTTTCTGAATGATAATTTTCCAAATCACGGAATATTTGTGGAATTTTCTTGTAAAGAGATCAATTAGATGTGCATCGTAAATAAAAACAAACCTATTATCTTTAATGAATAGCACAGGTGATCCCTGGTTACCGGACAATCAGACAATCATATATAAGAGTGTAACTGCACTAAAGACACTTACACAGTTGGTTACAGACAGCAAGGTATGTAGATGGTCACAGACAGTACCTAGGGTAGCACGGGGGGAAATACCGCAATTCTGCTCCTTCCTATGAACAATCTCTTATCTGCCGCAACAATTGCATCATATCTACTCACGACTGGGGGTTTTCTATTGGAGCTGATAACATCAGCTGAACATCTAGAAAAATTCCACACATGGCTTATTGTATAGTTCAAGGCTTCTATGTATGTATTATATATCACCTCCTCACACACAATGTCCAACTCCCGCAGCTCTGCCTCGAACGAACGGAACACGCTATGAGAGGGTCTTCAACGTCTTCAAGACCCTGATGGGAGGAGGAACAGCGCTTTCTTCGGCCAAGTGTCATTCGGCATCCTTGAAACATGTCCCAGCCATGTCCATCTCCTCTCCGTAATGATGGACGTGCGCTGAGTGCGCCAGCGTATAGCGTCGTTCGAGATGCGGTGGTACCATCTTATAAAAGCGTCGTTCACGTTCTTGTTTATATATAAAATAGCCATTTTCCGTAAACAGTAAAACATCATAATGATTCAATTACTCTAAAAACGACTTATCGTATGAAATCTGAAATAGGCGCCTAGATACTGACACGCGACTTCACGAGTTCGTAGAGTTGATATCAGATATCAACTCTAAATAAATAGTAATAATTATCGCTGTTTTTTTTTCAATTCGCGTCTGGCACACCTTTTCCGAGAAGAGAAACAGCTAGGTGGGCGACCATTCACGTCCAGGGTTGGAACCGGCTTCTACGAATACAAACCCATTCATTAATTGAATAAAAACTAGAACATTATAATATGTACGTACAGTGTATGAAAACTGGGAGTGTTTCGTTCAAGATATATAGCAATAGCTCAGATCATTAACAACCTCTCTGTCAGTTTGTTAAGAGCCTATAATTTGATCAATCTCATTTACAAATTCATGAAAGTAAAGAACGTTTTGACTTATTGAAAGTATTGAAGAGTAGAGATCAATAAACGAAAAGATAACGCTGAAAGAAAAAGTGTTAGAATGAGTAGTCGACCAAATAAGAGTTAGATCGAAAACATTAATTCGGTCCTCAAGAAAGGTCAAATCCAAAGTAAAAGAAATAGAAAAACGTATATATAGTTGAAATGAAAATCTCCGGATAAGCGAAGAAAGTCGGTATGTCTGAATAGAAATGCATAGGGGTTCGATGGCTCGGCTCACCACTTATGCCACATGGCTTACGTGGTGTGGAGTGGTCTTAATGAAATTTGACTCAGAATCACTGACGTGGGCAATTATTGCTCTAATGAGCCCCAGTGACGTTTTTCTGGTAAAAAAGGTGCGGTTGGTATAATAAACACGATATTATGACACATAAGATCTACTTACTATAAAACACCTAATCTGCAATCATAAACCAAAATTGTTTGACTATCGCAGAGATTATTTTTCCTAAAACAATTTTGAACGAATGGCACGGCTAGTCACCGAGAGTGGAATCCAGGGACGGGCGTGAATAAGTGACGCGTCGGGCGGTTCTTATCTCCGAGAGAACGAATCATCCAAACATGCCGATTCTGGATTGTTACAAATGAGCAGTCGAGACACGCCAATGATAGGTGCACCCAGGGCTTAGTAATGGGTCCGATAGAGTGAGCGTCATGTGGTCAGACAAATAAACAACGAAAAACCGACGTTCATGCGAAATGACGGCATTTGCTGACACAAGAACCCGCTCTTAATTTGTGGTAAAGACATATTTAAAGGTCAATTTTAGGCTATTGGTTGACGAATAGACATAAATGACTCTGATTTTTTGCATAAAAATGGCTGCATTATGAAAGTTGATCAAAATAAACAGAGTTTCGATCAGTGAGTATTTTATCAGCTCCATATTATGTAACCAGATTTTACGGACACTGACCTAGGCTATATATAAAGTAAACACGGGAAGTAATAAATAAAAACAGACAAGTTTATTCCTAAATGTTCATTTCAGCAGCGTCGGTTGACTGTTAATTATTAAAGTTGGTTCCCTGTCACGTTTGTGACAAAACAGTATAGAAAACGTGAGATCCGAGCTCAGAAGCGCACTAACATGCGGCAGTCAAACTAACCTCTAGCCGCGAGGTTACGGTTCAAAAAACCACACAAGTTTTGCTTTCAGAGAAAAATATACCGAACCGGAGTTCAATAAACTCGTGGACCAAATCACGCACCCAGAATATCAATGAAGTCTGCTAGACGGAGCGGGTGATAAATTCTTCACGACTGTCGCGAGTGTGAGTTTATGGGAAGGTAGCACAACTACCTGACTACCTGTGATGGCAAACAATGGGGTTATATTTAGATAAACCGTGCACATATACGGTCAATTACTTAGGTATAAATAGACGCACCCTGAAAATCTTTACGACCTTTGACATATGCACAAATCTGCCACTATTAGACATTTTAGGACAGTCCTGCGAGCTGTCCTTAATAAGAACACATTATTATCATTTGGCCGACGTCACTCCTCGACCACACGCGGGGTCTTCTATTTATAGACTTGGCGGGCCACGTACAAGCAGATCGTTTTTTCGCTTGAGTAGCCCGTCAGAGTAATCCTCGGCTTAAATATCACCGCTTTCTTACTGCTAGTACCCACCTTCAACACCCCTTATGACGCTTTGCGAAGGGAGAAATTCTAAACCGGTTCGCATATTATTCAAGCAAAATTTTCAAACTAATATAATGAATGAGTAAACAAATAAATTAGCACTTGAATCTACCGCGGCACTTTTTGGCTTTGTACGTGATTTCTCCACTCACGTCCTGTCTGAAGCAGATTCCAAAATCCAAGTTATAAAACTGCAGTTCCCTAGAATATCGTGATCCAATTCGAGCTGACAGAATATGCGAGCGTGAAATCGCTTAAAGAGCTTCTCACTATCAAGGAAAAGTGCTGTTTTAGTCGAACTACCGAGGTCAGTCGTTGATTGAAAGATTGTGGATATTGGTTCCCTTGCTTTCTGAACTTGAAATGCCAAATCTGATGAACGAAATAGTGCGTTTAACTCTGGACCTTGAACGAAGCACGGCACGATGAGGTGCAGCAAGGCCACTCGAGCAGGATCTATAGATAAGACGACCAGCACACTTGATCCGCAGCTCATCGCGAAGTGTTTACATTAGTGAGCCATTGATAAGGTGTGGGATGCAGTCCAACTCACACAATTATTATATCAGGGTCAACTGATGATCGGCATGTGTCAAAGAATGAGGAAAAACAATGGGATTGTTTAAACATGTAAAGATTGACTGGAGAAATATAAACACGAGGCGGCCGTTCCACTGTTTGGTAACCACAACAAACCGTGCAAATCCACAAATATTTATCCGCGCTAATGGCTTATTACCATGGCGGATATTAAAAATTATACTTCCGGATTTCATTTTAATTCTTTGTTATTATTTTAATTAGTTCAAAAATATTTTAAAAGATTTGTAAATAAATAATATAAATTTAATTCTTTTACACTAATTAAAAAAGAGCGGCCCGGATATGATATGGAAAATGCTCTAATTTTTTTTTTTAATTTGAATACTGTTACGTACAGGAGGTAGAAATAAAAATAGGAAGTAGTCTTAAATGGGCAGCATTTCCTTTATCACTAAATCTCCAGAATACTCCAATTACCTGCTAAAAGGTTTCAGAATCTGTGGCTTTCGTTCATCATAAACAAAATATACCTAATATACAAACACTGAGACATAGAATAGCAGAATGCTAGCAATAAAGTAAGAACAAATATTGATCACAGAAGATCCAAGTTCAAAAGACTAAAAAGACGAGAAAACAGTTTTGAACAGACGGAGTTGCATGCATTAGTCACTATTTGAATCTGCGATTTGAAGTGATATAATCTTCGTAAGTAGGTTGTGGGGTTGCCGGCTAAGAATAGCACCTCTGCTCTTTTTGCTGGTTTTTCGAGCATCCTGTAAGAGGCAGGAAATCGAAAAATCAGATCGCGACCGTCAGGTTGCCCACCTCACGTCCTTTAACCGTTCAGAAAAGGCACCATAAGCCTCAGACGCCTTCGAGCGCAATGGAGCTCTTAATGCCTCCCTATGGCCCTAAGTCGGGTTTAGGCCCCCCGCATTGCGGGATGGTTTGGAGGGGATCTGCGGAGGGCTTGATTTGTGTGGGGCCGGCTTTTTGGTTTGATTGCTTCGATCGAACTATAGAGGGTTGGTTTCGTGCGGGTCGGGTTTGCTGTGGATTTGTCTCCTCCGGGCTGGCTTGCGATGTGCGGGGACCTTAAAAGGAGAACGTATGTAAGCAGGTATAGTAAAAAAAACAGCGTAAGTAGGATAGCTGAAATTGCATAGCCTTCATCCAACGAGCAATGGCAGCCACGAAGATCTCAAACGACGCACATGACCAAGGAATTGCAAAACCTATCTTGATTCTGCAAAACCATCGTGGAAATATATTTGCTTTGGAATAGTTTTATTAGCAAACAATTTCAAATGGGACTTCATGGTTAATAAATAAGTTAGGTAGGCTTTAATCGATTGAAACACAGTTGAACTGAACCGAGTGAGGTAATTAAGAGAGCCATTAATATTTGATAAGTAAGTAGTAGCTACACGTTACATAACACCAATACATTACATCATATTAATGTATGTAGGAAGGAATATTTGATTAATCTCGGTGGAGTGTTTGAAGGTTGCTGCCACAATCGGATCAGCGTTACCAACACCCAACTTAACGTTACACCGGCTCTCGCCTCAGGCCGCGTTCTTCTTTGAACCATCCGACACTTGCTTTATGTCGGCATGAATGTTATCGATACCCGAATAAGAATTTTGATTGCGTTTATTATTTACAGCTAGCTAACATATTACTTTATCAATAATGCCGTTTACTTCCTAAATAAGATTTTGTTCCTTTTATATTTTTTTGGTAAAGTTTTGCGGCATTGAATCATGAATGGGCAACTCGAATTATTGGTTTTTAAATATTGAACATTCCGAACGTCCGAATATATCTGCCAAATTTGGAATAGGTTCGTTTTTCACTTGAATCCCTTCCATTTCCTCGTGCAATACATAAATCTGACAAAAGTGTAAAATCAAATGTTTTCATCAAAGTTTTCCCTTTTACGAACGATACTGAATCTCTTCTTTTTGTCTGGTTTTTTTTAGAAAATAGGGTTGTTGGCTATGGTTTCAGAAGCCTCTAGGGAGTAAGAACATTTTGTTTTTATTATATTGGTGTGATCATGGAGTGCAAAACAAACAGATGTTTTAGATTGTTAGAGTAAAACCAGGAATTTCTTGTCGTCTCGTGGCATCCAGCATTGAAATAGTTGGAAAATGCAATGAAATGAGGAAAAGATGCGCCAAGGATGTTTGCCTTGTAAAGTATGCAGTGCCGTGTGTCAATATGGTAATGCGGGCTGTTATGGCTCTAGGTTCTTCACGAGATTCCATGTCGGGAGACCTGTGGGTGGTGACTGGTGACCTACCATAAGGCTTCGAAATGACAGCAAATACAATGTCAAAGCAAATCTGCTATTGTTTTCTTTGACCACATGGATCTTTTAACAATGCCAAGAGAACTTACGCTCAATTCATAACATCTTTAAAATGAGGTTTTAGGAAATAACTGAAGTTTTGAGACGTTTGATCTTCCCAAAAGTTCGAAAATTTTTCGGCATGTTTATCCATAAAAGATATTCAAATACGATACGCAAATTCATAATTTCTTTCATTAAACGTAAATCTTACCGACCGACTTTGGTAGCTAGAGGTCTTGATTCAATTCCTACCCGGGGTTGGCCACAGTCTGAGTGGACAGGACCGTTTGTCTAGAAAAAATTGCCTCAGCAATAAGTAGTTTCGCCGGCTATGACACCTTTGTATTCAAAAGTGTAAATTTATGCAAAACCTATTGGTGTGATATTAAAATTAAATCGTTTAATACAATTAATGTATAGTTTTAATTTAAATAAATATTCACACACGATCAGCTGAGCAAACAATACGACACATAAATAATTTATTGTATTGTAAAATAATAGAGCGGTTGTCAAAAAGAGGTGCTTTTTCAATTGTAACAAAACTGAAAGTAAACAAGAGAAGAAAAGATGATCAACATTGATCACTTGTTCTACGTCAGTTTAATAATGTTCCTTTGTCAGGAAGCCCCGAACAACTAAGTAAGTACTGGTTTTTACTCGTAGTATCGGGCGATCTTGTTGTACACAAACGTGCTGAACAAAATAATTATGGAAGTTCTGGCACATGTGTTACTTATTGTAAGGCTTCGGAGTAAATCTTAGCCCGCGGCATCAGGTCACGTTCTCGCGCACAGGACAGGGTACAGCCCCTGGCTAATTCTATTAGTGGAACTTACAAATAATAATTCTGTTCTTAGGAATGTATTAACGTCGCAATTTGGTATAATGCCTCGCCGTAATGGATAATTTTGGCCACTATCACGTACGCATATCTCAGATACTTCAAACAATGGAAGTAATGGGAATCTTTTAATTGTCTTTTTATCACAACGGCACTTTTTGTGCATGGGCTCAACAAAGGTGGCCAGAAATACGATTTTGACATCCTACATACCTACAAACTCCAACTTCTGTTGGTGTCTATACTGAATAAATAAACCCAGGCGGTACTCAAGCCGGTGACTGAGACACTAAGCTACTCATAATTGAAAACTGTAATTAAATGAAAGAGTGACGTAATGAGAAAGTAATTTTGCAATCCAAAGATTACGAACAACAGACGTTCGTTTTGAAATCACACGAAGTATTTTGAAGACGTACAGATAATAATTAATCTAAAACTATTGTTATTCATCCAAAAATATCGAGCTGCCGAAAGACAGGAATGATAGTTAGTGACCTTAATTACTCGAGCGCTCTGGCCATAGCCAGACTCTCATGCTGAGGATGGACGGATGCGTGATGGAGCCCAAGATTTATTTTGGTTTATAGCACACCAACTGCTGACCTATTCGACAGAATATTTGTGTAAATAGTTGTGTGACTGAAAACTAAAGATCCGTCATTGCTATCACAAAGTTTTCCAAGAAAACCTCAGGTCCGGTGGCCAACTACGACATAATCAGAAGATAAGCGAAGATAACAATTGACAAGTTTGCCCAAAGAACAGTCCTTATTGAAAGGAAATTGTTGAGTTGGTCGACGGGATATTCATTTTAGTATTAGGGAAAAGAAAACAGCACAAAAAATAGGTACCTAACCGTATCTGTAAATGCAGTAGAGGTGAGAGTTTTACATATATAAAGACTCCGTGAGACATGGAAACGAATGAGAATATTAGAAAAAATAGAGCATGGAAGTTAGCATTGAACAAAAGAATGATATAATTTGAGCATTTTGAAAAACTCATACTAAGACTGAAAGGAAAGGTTTGTAGACAGAAAATAACGTGTAATGAACACACTCATGAAAGGTCAAGTCAGAAGTATAAAAAGAATATGAAAGACTGAGAAATGGTTGTTGGAAGACGCAAAGGAAAATTTGAAGGAGATGACAGCCTAGCTTACAAGGTCTTGCTGACCATTCTCTCTCACAACTTTGCTTTCTATAAAGATTTCAAAAATATAACTGTGTCCACTTTTGATGATTTCGGGTTCATTTCATAACAAGAGTGTCTGCATGGAAAAGAGTGGAATTCCGTTCTCTCAGCCTTACGCTAAAGGAAAACGACTTGATGGCCTAGAAGTATCATGAAAAATGGCCACACATTGTTGTGCATTAATTATGTTTGACATACTTTTCCTCATACAAGAGCGATTCGATATTGGCAAGAAAAAAGTGCACAGATAGCTGGTTGATATGCGAATTGCAAGGAGAGTTCTCTCCACATTGATAGCAGAACAAAGAAACACACACTAGAGCCGCAGCATTCAGAGTCACGATGACTTGCATTTAGCAGCAGCAGACATTCAAGCCAAGATCAATCCTACGTCTGAAACACTTCTGTATGAAGACATGTTATTTAATTTTCATGGGCATACTTAGCTCTCCAATTCTGGACATATATCGAAGCCAAGATAGCTATCGTTTGTTACAAATCGTTCATGAATACGAAACAACTTTGGTATTTTACCCAGGAATGCTTTCATTTTTATTTCAAACGAAAATTCGAATTTGTAAGTTTTTTTCTACCCATCACGCCGTGTCACTTAACAGCTGGGCAGAGAGAACGCACCTCCACTTTCATTAATTCAAGCACCGCTTCTTTCACCGACATTACGTTTCTCACACAACCTCTCCTATTTCTGATGAGACATTAACAAAAAATGGATATAGTCATATCCTGGCGCCAAATACATGACAGCAGTCGCAGTATTTAAATTTGGTTGCTCTCTTGTTCTCAATAATTTCCAACTTTTATCTATATTTCATTGATTATTATAAATATCTACTTGTTGCATACATGAGATTTTTCGACATGTTGAACATGTCGAGAATTCTCATGATTAGGAGTTTCGGAGACTCAAACATTACCACCTAATGGCGAACGTTGTTAACGTAAAGTGATCACACTAATATTATAATGAAAAAGTCTTATATAGTTCTATCACAAAATTTATTGTTCAAACATGAACCGGTTTTCGGAGACTACCGTCTCCATTATCAAATGTTTAAGACGAGACTACCGTCTCCATTATCAAATGTTTAGAGTCTTAAACATTTGATAATGGAGACGGTAGTCTCCGAAAACCGGTTCATGTTTGAACAATAAATTTTGTGATAGAACTATATAAGACTTTTTCATTTTAATATTGAAATGGACTATCACCAAGCACCTTCTGCCCAAAACATCGAAGATCTGATCACACTAAGCCAGCCTTCGAAACAACAGTAGAAGACGGTCGTAAGCCCGTGGTGGTTTGTTCCATTCAAAAATCGAACATCAGTAATGAATTTTTAGAGTCATTAGTTGTTAGATAATTCTATCATATTTCGTTTACTAGTGTCTTGATCTTCCTCGAGGATGGAATCGATATTTTTGATCCACGTTATTCCCAGACGGCCTTCTAACATCTTTAATTTCAGCTTCATAACTTCTTTTCAATATGCCCAAAACAATCTCAACTTATCAACGTTTATCTTTGTAACAAATCTAACATCCATACCACATTCCTTCCTAAATTTTAGAGTGATTTAATACAAAAAATATCAATTCTAATGCCTCGGTGGTCTTGTTTTCTAGAATACAGATTTGAGTAAGAGGTCCCGGGTGCGATTTTTCACTTTTACTCCTGACTTGCAGGGGTATTCACGAAAAAGTTTAGTTCGAATTTAATTAATTAATTTTTACATTTTCCGCAATTCGCGTATCTAATGTATTGTGGTTTTTTTTTAAGTTAAGGATCGAGAAAAATTGAGAGACGTTCCGGACTACAAAATTATGCTTAACTAGCTAAACTATTTAATCAAAATTAATTCTGCAATAAAACGTAAATTTCAGCTTCTTATGTTAAGGATTCGCGGAATTATTAAGGAAATTTAAGAAAAAAAAAGTAACAAAACAAGTTTTCGTGATGTGGTTGATGGTAGAGTAGCGGTTACGACGACAGTTTTCGTACTAGGAGTCGCGGGTTCGATCCCAGGTGCTGACCATCTTCCTCTTTCACGACACAAGCTTTAAGTAGCTTACTGTGAAAGAGAGTTAGAGGGTGTATTTGTGTTCACTTTGAGTAAGCACAGATTCATTTTATAAAAAAAATAGTGTCTTCGTTGATAACAGAATCGACGTATTGCTGATCGACCACACTTTCTCTTCAACCCTGTACTTCTTTGAAAAATCTCTTTTTTCAAAGTTATCGGTTAAATATGCAGATAAATATAATATCTACTATACCTACATTAATTATGGGACTTCTAATCAACCCAGTTTATGTTGCGGCCTGCCTACTAAGATTGCGCATAGAGACAAAACGAAACCAGTTACCGCCTCCTAAGAGACGAGCGTTATTATACAAAGGTGTGCAGAGCAGATAATTATTAGAAGTAACAAGAGTGTTTGTTTATTTATTTATTTGTTTAGCGCACAACTGTGTGTGCCTTATTTATTTATGTGCATAAATGAGCGGGGTACTCTGAGCAAACAGAGCGGCTGCTAACACAATATGTACACCATCCATCACGCTGTACACTTACAATAATTATAATTATAATATACAAGCTTTCCCGACAGACGTTGTCCTGTGTTCCTAACTATGAATGTTTGAGTTCGAATTTGTATGGTGATGAATTAATTATCATTTGACCAATGTGATTCCGAACGATGCGTCTGTTTTAAACTATGTATATTCCATCCGCATTCTGTCAATCGCACCAATTGACAATTTCTGTCAAAGTTTCAAAATTGGAATAAAAATTATAAGGTAAAAAGTACTAATAAGGTTGTCTACGTAGAGTTTTCTTTAATTTTCTATGCATTTTTCTTAATTTTTTTTCTTCTAAAAGGACATTCTCATGATAAAAGCCTACACGACAAAAAAAGAATTAGCGAAATCGGTCCAGCCGTTTAGGCGTGATGCGATGACATCGGGAAATAGCTGTCCATTTTTATATATAAGATAAAACATTACAGTATCACAATATAATAGGCACTGTTTAGTCTTTTCCTTTTTTGTGGTATAATAATATGGTTATTGGGCATTGGCATTGTGAAGGTTCTTTTTGTCTCCCCTGTACTCCCAAATGGGGCGGAAAATAAAAGGAATCGAATGAGTTTACAAAAATGAAAGTCGTTTAGGAAAATCTACTCAGTTGTGTACGCCATTAATTATTTCCCGCAGACTACAATCACCGTTGAACTTGCAAATATAATAATTTGTAGTAACGTTAAATACATTTTCTCAAATATAATATGTATTTAACTTTTTGAAAAATTTATTTGATCGTCAAAGAAAATTTTCAGTAAAAAAGCCATTTTTCGCACTACACCGTCCATTTCTACCAATCAATCCGTCTCGTCTATTAAAATTGTAACCCGTCCGGTAATCGAACCACTAAGCATGCCAGCGAGATGGTTTTTTTTTTCAACTTTATAGATTTGAAAAGAATATTAATTTACTCTGAGCAAAAATGTGGAATAGCTCCAAAGTTACGGAGGTATTTCGTTCTAATGTTTTTGGATTCTGTGAGAAACAGCGTTGTGATATTGATGGATGTAGCAAGAATAATCATTCTCGATGTTCTCTCTATTAAATTTGTCATCTTTGTGCATAATCTAGAATGTTATTTTATTTTCGTGCAGATAAAATTCTATTTTTCAAAAATGGAATTTAAAAAAGGTCGTGTCTATAGAAATAGGTATGTAACAAAACAAAAACTTCAAAAGAATATTCTTTACCTGTTGGATATGGTCCTGAGGGATGGTCGCTTGGATAGCACAAGAAGCGCCAGAGCGTTCGCCCCTAGTGACAAGGTCAGGATGATCAGTAGAAAAATACCGATGCCCCATTCAGAAAGTGCAGACATTTTTATAAAGAACACAACACAACTTTTACTCAAAGAGAAATAAAAAACAATATCTCAACAAAACATGAGTTTTTTGCAGTATTCTTTTGTTATTTTTAAATAAACCAATCAGCTGATTACAGTTATATCAAACATTTTAACATAAAACAATATTTTCACAAAAACAATACAGTTTTTAATTCATAAAATACGTCCAACAGTACATTTTGACAAGGCGCGATGTTTTGTTTCTATCAGTTAATATGTTATACACGCAAACAACACTTAAGAATTTCTCTTATTAAAAAATATAAATATCTGGTTACACCATTTAAACTTCACTAAAATACTGTTTCAATTATCAATAAAACAACAAAATATTTTATTATTTGTTGACATCGGTTTAGTTTTAGTGTTTAGAAATGAGGTTTCGAAATCGTCTATTGCACGATCGCAACAAACAATGAAATAATATTCCTTAAGAAAAACGTTCGTCTTTTTAACGTCGATTCGCAATAATTTTATGATTTAAACACAATTAGATCAAATATTGTTTAAAAAGAATTCGTACAACTTTTATTCTTAACAACTTTGTGAAAAAAGTTTTTTAAGACAAAGTACGCGAAATAATATCAATGAATTTTAGCGCGAACGACACACACGCTCCCGTCCACCTCAGACAACTGTCATTGGGCGACTAACTGATGATAAAACAGTCCCCTTCTCCACATCGCCTCCACCGACACAACTTGACAGACTTCTTTGATATTATCATTATGTACAATGCATCTCATATCTGTCATAATAAAACAGGATACTTCTATAACGTACACGAATGTTTACAAGATTTCAAAAAATCCAGTATTTTATTGATTGCTTATATTATTTATAATAAGCGCTGTTGTTTAAAGATGTGCGTTTCATTCAATAAAATACCTATATAATATAATATTCATCTCGTCCCTTCTATATAATATGTATTTTTTTTTTCAAAATATTATACATAAACTAGCTTTCCGACAGACTTTGTCCTGTGGACCCTTTGGTCCTAGCCACAGGCGGCTCGTTCATTATGCACTGCGCCTCAAGAAACAAATATAAAATAATAACATTAAAATATTCATTCTTAAACGACCATATTTCATTCGTATTCAAAGCTCAGACAGGATCAACGCGAGAATATAGTATAGATCTATCTATCTATGTCGACTAATAATATAGTATGTATGCTTATGTGACATCTCCTCTCTAAGACAGGCTATGCCTAGTGGAGGGAGATATGAAAATGTATCTAATGTGATTTTTTTTCCAATGAAAAAAAAAAAAAAAAATATATATAAAGTGGAGTAAGCGAAATGGGCTGCTGTAAGGGTGACAATTACGTTTGTTAGAATTTTTCAAAGATGGTGTCGCATGAAATTCGTTCCATACTAAATTTAATATTATATTTTATATAATTTCTTATCCATTTTTCAACTTTTTATTAGTTATTCTGTTATCCGGAGCGGAGAAGAATTCAATAAATCACACATCGGAAGAATCTTACGAGCCGATCTCGAGTTATAATTGTTCGCACTAACCCGACTTGTATTTATATTAGAGATAGTACTGAGAAATTTTAAATGTTTTGTTTCATTATTTTTCATACATAAGGAAGAGAGACAAAAAGGCATAACTTAACTAGCTGACCCGCGGTCAAACTTCCACCTAACCCTGAATAAAATAATAAATTTGAAATATTACATGAATTCAATACAGTTTATTACATAAAAACTTAAATTAATTTAGCTAATATCTAATTATAATTGTTGATTCGGATGCGAGGTGAAGTTCGTCGGGTCATAAATTTGTAATAAAAACAATAATTCCTTTAGTTTAGTAGTTGCGTAACTTAAAAAAAATTAAGAGATGGCGGTGTCGTAGGAAATAATTAACATATGAAACATATGTTACATTACTATATTATATTATGGTGTAGAAAGAATAGACTCCATTAAAAGGAAACTTTACCGAATTATTATGGTAAGCTTGAGTTGAGAAGCGTTTATTATGACATTCATCTTTGTCACAACTAAGGTTCCCAACCCTCCCGGATTGCCCGGGAGACTCCGGTAATAATGGTTAACCTCCCGACCTCCCGGGCAGCAACAATTACTCCGGTTTTTTCTAAAAATCTCGCTCGCTCTTCGCGATTCACTCGGTCGACGTTGTAGTGAAAAATGGTCACGTTTGTTCTTTCCATTCCTGTGTCTAATAATGCTTCATGCGAGCGCGTATTCAGCATGATGGAGCAAGGAAAGAAATGGGATGAGTATCACTTTAGTAAAAGCAGAGTTACAAGTACTAACAAACTTTGATTTTTCATCTAAAAACTTTTATGATTTTGTTATGAAAAAACGACAAATATTAGATGCTGCTCGAAAACAACATATAAATTTAAAAATTTAATAATGATTTTCTTTCAATCTCTTAAACACCCCCCCCCCCCCCCTTCTTATTCTCCCGGGTTGGTCCTTTCCAGAGTTGGCAACCCTAGTCACAACACTATAACTTATTCCATACCACATTCCTTTCCACATATTATTCGTAGAGAGCTAAAATGATGTAGGGACACAACTGAATTATTTTGTAGATTTCGAATGAACTATTGAGAGGTGATGCAGCTAGTCCTGAGTTTACTGGATACACTATATCGTCATATAATATGTACATATAGTTAAGAAGAATATATAATTTGTTATTAATACGGTATAAGTTATAATGTGCGGTGGATTTGACTATCCATTCGGGGTATTCCCTGTAAATTAATTAATCAATAATTGATACATACCTACCTACTATAGTTGAATAATCACATACCTACTTATTGTTTCGAATGTCTGGATATTTTTACAACCAAAAAATTAATGAGCTCAAAGTTAAGTAGGTACTTAAGTTATCCAATACATGTATTATGTAGCATGAACAATGTACAATTGTACATGTACAACTATAACATCCAGCAATATGCACCCTTGATGTTATGTGGTATCTAACTGAAGTTTTAAATATAATTATAATTTTAATATAATACTTAATAATAATTCCCAACTTTTATCTCTATATTTCATTGATTATTAAATATCTACTTGTTGCATACATGGGATTTTTCGACATGTTAAAAATGTTGAGAATTCTCATGATTAGAAGTTTCGAAGACTTAAACATTACCACCTAATGTCGAACGTTGTTAACGTAAAGTGATCACACTAAGACAGCCTTCGAAATAACAGTAGAATACGGTCGAGAGCCCGTTCATTTGATCAAGTTATTGATTTTCTACAGTATTCGCTCTTGCTTCATCACTTTAAAAAGACCAAATTTTTTTTTCAACTTTCACTCTAAGCAAAGGGTGACAAGGGCGAGGATTCGAACCCACGACCCTCAGTACGAAATCGACTAAGCCGCTGGGCTACCAACACAATTTCTAAAACACTTGACACAAGCTCTACATCATCTTGCTACGACAGTGCACATATACGATTGTCGTAAGCCCGTAGTGGTTTGTTCCATCGAACATTAGTAATGAATTGTTAGAGTCATTATTTGTAACATATTCTTGAAGTTTTTCAGTCTAGCGAGATGATAAAAGCAATAATAAAGGTCTGAAAAAAGACCCATTTGTTTATTAATGGCTAGAGTAATCGATGCTTTCTTGCTGGTTCCTACTGTTACATATAGCACATTATAAAAAATGAATCTGTGCTCGCTCAAAGTGAACACAAGTCAGTATGTGATTGCCGATTATGTTTAGTATAGGGATGAAAGGTGTGTAAAATAAATTTAATGTAGGAAAATGAATGTTAGCAGGGTGGGCGTAGCCAGTGCACTAAATTGGGACCTATTTTGAAAACAAACAACATTTCGCTAGAAGCTAAAAAACTTGTGCATATAACCCAATCCTGTTACCATCAATATTGTATGGCTGTTAATCGTGAACTTGGACAAAAAGTGGAACGCGCATTATGCATCTAAAGCTCTACGAAGAATATGTGGAAAGAATCGTGGAAGAATATAGTATGGAAAAAGAAAGACAGAAGAAAGATGTGGGACATGGAAATAATGAGAATATTATGAAGGTATGGCTTAGAAGCCGTGGGGTTGCCGGCTAAGAATAGCACCTTTTGCTGGGTTTTTTAGTATCCTGTGGGAGGCAGGAAATCAACAAATCTGATCGTTACCTTGAGGTGGTCTATCTCACGTCCTTAAACCCCCAATAGGTCAGAAAAGGCGCAAGAAATATCAAATACCATAAACATTGCGCAAGTTTGAGCGCAATGGAGAGCTCTTGTTGCCTCCCTATACCCCTAAGTGTCGTTTAAAAGGCGGCTAGATAGATAAATTCAGTATAAATACTTAGTATCACCTCAGCACGGGCTTTTGTCTAGTGGGGTGATAAATTCAAATTCAAATTTATTAAATATAAAATAACATATGTACATATATAAGTATACAAGGTGAATAGTATCGTACAGTAAACATATAGGTCATTCCCAGGCAGCAAAAGAATTGCTGGTATAAGGGAATTGATTGATTCTTAAAGTTAATACACTACACAAAATCATATCATCACAACTCACAAACCATGCAGTAAATGAGACCAGCCGCTATGACACCACAGGCACATCGAGTCTCTCCAATATTAACGCCTTTAATTTTTTTATGAATGTTTTACTACATATTTAAGGTCCTTTATTTCCTCAGGTATGCCGTTGTACAATTCCACCGCCGAATACAAAAAACCCTGCCTTTCCCTATCAGTTCGTGGCACTTTGCTCCTAATGTGTGTTCTTGTCCTGGTGTATCTTGAATGCACATCCTCACTATATGTTAAACGGATATTAGTTTTAATTGTTTTGTTTTTTATCCTGTGTATCATTTTAGTTTTCTCCATGAAAATTATTTCATCCAAATTGTACATTTTCGTTATGTTATATAGTTCAACAGTTGCAGTGAATCGATCCAGATTCCATTATCTTAATCTGTATTTATATAATATGTACCTACACATTAATGTATTAATATATCTTGAAATTAAAAAAAAAACAAGATGTCTTATGAATGTAAGTGTTAATGCAAATAATATATATGGGTATGTACGATGGTTTGGTCATGTTGAAAGAATTGGTGCAAATTATTAAGCTGTTAAATAATTTGGGCCAAAATTCCAACCCAATTATCCAAATATTATAAGTATGTGCTTAATCGTGTATTTACATTTAGGTATATCGTTTGGGATCAAATAATATTTTTGAAGTTTTTCCTTAAGTATGTAACGAAATATGATATTGTCGGAACCTTCGCAGAGGTCATGCACATTATGTATGTTTAAACGAAATATATAATACCTACTCTGTTTTTGTGTTGAAAAATTTCCGGGGTTTTTTTTTTGTTCGGAATTGCAGTGAACTTCGACACGCCGCTTATCATTAGTAGAATATTAATGTATCTGGAACTAGAACTATGCTAATTTACAACACTAAAACATGCGGTTTACATGCGGTGTTCTTACTGCAATTACGGAGTAAATGTACTGCAAATTTATTTTAATTGGATTTGATGCTAAATCAATAGATATATATAACTAATGAGCAGTAAATCTTGTCAGTTGAAAGGAACAGTAAAAAGTGTCGTGTAAATCAATTTTACTTTACCACATTGAAAACTGCTGAAAATTTAACACTTTTTTTTTCTTCCCGTTGTTTATGGGAATCACTGATCACGTATCACATATTTTATGTGTATACGTATACCTAAAATGGTCTTAACCCATCCTCTTACATTGTAATGAAACTATTTTTAGACAAATTTGTTGAATGGTTTCAGGTTGTGTATATGGACATGTCATAATAAAACTTTTGTCTTTTATAGATATAACTATAGATTAATGGTGACTTTCACCAACGGTTCCTAACATTTAGAGACTTCGTAAGAAATCTAAGGTAACTCTTAGCGTTAATTTGGCTTTCACCACACCACCTCAGGCGCTAAGAGTTCCTGATGAGCTAAGAAATACATAAAGTTAAGAAATCCCCAGCTAGGTGACAGCTTAGGTAACTTTGGTGAAAGTAACCATAAGTCACAGAGGATACACGGAGCAGAACTTCATTTATTTATTTATTATTACTTTACTGTACAGTGTACATTGGTAGTATGAGTAACACATAAATTTTCACATAACAAAGACATCACAGAATCAACATACATCAGAGGATGATCTTACCACAACGAAGTTGCGATCTCTAACAACTAACTAATCCCAATCATTGTTGATTTATTTAAAAAAAAAACAATTTAAAATGCGATAGGTATTAACAATAAAAAAATGCAATAGGTAAGTACATCTGATATATATTTTTTATTTATTTTTTATTAAAATGAATCTGTGCTCCCTCAAAGTGAACACAAATACACTCTTTGACTCTTTCACAGTAAGCTACTTAAAGCTTGTGTCGTGAAAGAGGAAGACGGTCGGCACCTGGGATCGAACCCACGACCTCCGAACGAAACAGTACGAAAGCCGGCGTCGTAGCCGCTAGACCACCGACCACTTCTTTTTCATATTATTATTTATTTTTTTATTCGATCAATGGCAATAGCCTTTCACATATTACAATAAAAATAACAATCATAATAACATTTTCACTCTAACAACACAGTAAATACATATCAACAAGTATTATGCAATCAAAATCAGAAACACGGCATTGAATTAGTCTTATATATAAAAATGGAAGAGCTATTTCCCGATGTCATCGCATCACGCCTAAATGCCTGGACCGATTTCGCTAATTCTTTTTTTGTCGTGTAGGCTTTTATCAGGAGAATGTCCTTTTAGAAGAAAAATGCATGGAAAATTAGAAAATTAAAGAAAACTCTAAGTAGACAACCTTATTAGTACTTTTTACCTTATAATTTTTATTCCAAGTTTGACAGAAATTGTTTATTGGTGCGATTGACAGAATGCGGATGGAATATACATGGTTTAAAACAGACGCATCGTTCGGAATCACATCGGTCAAATGATAATTAATTCATCACCATACAAATTCGAATTCAATATTCATATTTAGGAACACAGGACAACGTCTGTCGGGAAAGCTAGTTAGTAATAAAAATATAATCGGCCATAGCGGAGTAGGTAGTAAAATAATAGAATGTCAAAAAGAGCAAGAAGTCAAATAATACAAATTTGAAAAAATTAAAAAGTCATTTTTCAACAACCTTCCGCTCTACCTCAAATCACTTGAATTTATACGCTTTAAGAGAGAGGTAAAAAAGTATCTTGTTTGCAATGGCTTCTATTCCATTGACAAAATGTTTACCGAGGATTCAACCCAATAACTCCCTAATATTCTAATAGAATACTAACATAAATTTGAATAGTCTAACCCTGACATTGTTCTTGTGAAATGGCCTTGTTCTAATGCTCTCATTGCAATACTATGTACCTATTTATTATGTATGTACTTCTTCACACTCTGACATGGTACTAAAGGGACCCTTTACATCTTTTTGGTACTGCACAAAATTAATTAATATGACTTTATTCTCCACTGTACCATAATATCCAGAAATTTTGATTGTTTTGATATGATTTTTTGTTTTGTTATTATTGTAAACTGTATGTTCATAACTTCCTTCCTATAATTTTATAAGATTGTTATTTAGAATGATGAACCCAAGCGTCCTGTAAAGAACCTACGGGAGATATTAAATTAATGTAGATGACAAGAAGCAAATCGGAGAAGAAAGTACTTATATTGAAAAGTTTGAGATATTTTTAGAATTCCAGTTTCTATGGAATATTATATTAAAAGTATATTTGCGTCGTTGGAAGAGCTCCATTAAAAAAAATGACGTATGTTTCATACGAGAAGATAAAAATTCCCAAAAGGAGTGGTTTTTTATTTGATTTTGTTTACATCTTTAATTGTTTCCCGAGATGATCACTAGATGTGTATTAATTGTGCGGAAATTCCCAAGATTGTTTTCGACAAAATAACAACAACAATAATAATATTATAAACGTGGTTGATGGCGAATGGCTACTACTTGCTATGGCGAATCACACCTGGAGAAACAAACAAATTGCAACGCAGATGGAATTTATTATTTACGAAAAATGTGTAAACCAAAGTATGTTGATTTAAAATTGTATGTTTCTAAATAAATCTGCCGAGTAGAAAAAATAAAATTCAGCAATTGTGTAAAACATTAATTCTCCCTTTAAACCCCACTTACTGGGACTAGGGAGTTAGGTAACAAGAGTTCTCCATTGCGCTGAAGCGATCGCTTGTGTAAAGTATAGATTAAATAAAATCAGTAATAAACAACAATAAACAATACAGAAAAATTCAAAATAAAAAAAAACAAAAACAAGCAATGAAGCTTTACTCAAAATACTTAATACGAAACTAGTGGTCGACCAGTGCTCGAAATTCGACCATAACTAATTTTAGCTTATAACTTTTGCTGACGATACGGTTTTGCTATTTCGTGCGGAGTCTTTTTCTGAAGTGTATGAGATTGCACAGATGGAATTTAATAGAGTTGGAGCTTGGTTGATTTTTTTAAAGCTTTTTCTAATTTTGAAATCAAATTGTCGTTTGACACAAACTGTCAGTTGTTTAATAGTTGATGCGATTGACAGAATTCAGATGGAAAATATGTGGTTTGAAACAGATGCATCGGTCGGAATGACATTGGTTAAAAGTCATTTTTATTATTCTTTTAAATTTTTATTCAATATCCATAGTTAGACCACAGGACAACGTCTGCCGGGAAAGCTAGTTTCTAAATAAAAGCAGTTCAGAAGTAAAAAAAAGAGAAAAAGAAAAATGGTTAAAGCCGACCTCAGCCTATAATATAGTGAGGTCCCGGTAAAGTAAAAAAAAATTCAATATATATTTTTTTTGTTGAAATTTCTACCCGAAAATGGCCTGAACACTAGAGTAGAACATTTGGATTGGAAAAAATGCTTCAGGTATAAGTTCTACCGGATGTCCTGACACCTTTGTATATAAAAGCATTGATTGACTAATTTATATAGATGGAAGATGTGATGTCCTGACACCTTTGTATATAAAAGCATTGATTGACTAATTTATACAGATGGAAGATGTGATGTCCTGACACCTTTGTATATAAAAGCATTGATTGACTAATTTATACAGATGGAAGATGTGATGTCCTGACACCTTTGTATATAAAAGCATTGATTGACTAATTTATACAGATGGAAGATGTGATGTCCTGACACCTTTGTATATAAAAGCATTGATTGACTAATTTATACAGATGGAAGATGTGATGTCCTGACACCTTTGTATATAAAAGCATTGATTGACTAATTTATACAGATGGAAGATGTACCTAAGTGAGAGATAATGCATGGTACCCTCGGAAAAATGTTCAAAGAGTTTAAGGTCCTTAAATTTTGATATTTTTAGGCCATGTTCGATTCTACAATTGTTGAAGAAGCCAAGGAATCCCGATATTTTAACATAAAGAATAGAAAAGTAGGCCAAAAGGAATACGAATCCAATCCAATATTCCATTTTTCTTATATTAATAAATCTTGCATGCGCGGCTTATATAAGGAATAGATACCACATTCCCCAATCCCCACTTATGATTTTACATATTATTATATTTTGATGAAAAATATTTCAATCAACTACCACTGAATGTGATAGAAACAGAAAATTATAGTGAATTTTTGAGATCAATAAAAAATCACATAAAGAAAAAAAATGTTGGCAATGGATAAAAATGAGTTATACCTATGCTTATTATTGTCGATAGTGATATGCTTACTCTACTACATATATCAATTTGCTCCTATTTGTTTTGTTTTTGTTATCTTTTTTACACAAATGTGTAATATTCTTCATTTTTGTTTAGTTCATGTAGATTCTTATTCTGTTATAACTGTAAGCGTCCACGTATGAAGAACGTGCTTTTTAGCTCTGCACACGTTTTGAATGATTCGAATTTATTGTCCTCACCCATATATTTGTTTCAGAACATACTTTTCCATACCTTTGGCTCCTGCAGAAAATCTTTTGAGTTGAGGATTCATAAGAGAGGAAGAAACAAATCATATTATGAAATAATTGAATTAAATAAGTTATTAATGAATATTATTATGACATATATGAAATGAAGTAAAGAAACAAATGATATACTTAGATACAAAAAGTAACTCATATCAACGATTGGATGGATATTTTTTAGAGGTGCGGGAAAATTTTAGCATCGCGAGAAACCGAAAGAAAGTCGTTCGATTTGCCGCTGACTATGGGCAGATCAAGCATGGTAAAGAAAGAAAAAGAGGGTTGTCCGTATACTCTACCCCTTTGTCTTAAAAGACACAGGCCAAGAAAACTACAAACAGAAGAATAACAACGTAACCCTAATTTCGTTAGTACATATTATATTTAACAAGGCATTCCAGTAACTTAGTATTTTTATACAGTTAACAAAGGAAAAATTTATGAAAATATTAAGGTTAGTTTTTAGATTTTCCTCAAACCAAAATATTTTAACGGAGGTTCCTGCCCACATGCTAACCAAATGATTTGGGATTGAGATCAGCAATCGTCTCATTTGATTGTCATAATATTATTATTTTCTACAAATGTTTTCCTTGTTGGAAAGGCGAAAAAATAAATTAATTGTTTAGTTAATATTTGATTACCTTATTTTTTTCCTCCTCTTTTCAATTACTTGTAACATTTTGATTTTCTCATAAGAAATTTAATTGAGCAATAATTTTTCACTGGATTAAAGTAATTAATAACTTTTTGTGAGTATTATATTCTACAAATTAAGGCCGATAAAAACAAACATTGTGTGTATTAATTAGACTTTTGTACTTATCCTTAAGGATACCCAGATTATCCTCAAGGACATAACATTATCCAATTTCATTATGCATTTAAAGACATTTTTATAAATATTTATAGGTGTATTGTCTGAGCTCCAAACGTCACTTCATTCCAATGAAACAATACATTATTCATAGCGACCAAACGATGCGTCTTGCGGTCAAATAAACTTTGGTATTCCCCCAAACACGAACGTCTCTCCCCCTTACATCAAGGGGGAAAAAACTTCTTATTTTACTTCCTTTACTTTTCGTTTGGCATCCGAAATATCCTCACCTCGAGTAGGCTGCGTCCCATCTTCATCTACACTCTTAGCTCCAGCACCATCAGCCAGTCCAGTGCCTGCGGAGTTGCATCATGAATATTTTGGAGGCTTCCTGAGGCTGGCAGTCTTGGACAATGTGTTTCACCTTCTACCTTCACATTCAGGGTCAGTCCTTTTTCTCCATTTCCAGAGCAGAAGTAGTTGCAACATCCCCGTTCTGTTCTCACTCTGTGGTGTTGCACCCACGATCAAACCCAGATGCTCAGGTTGTGGAGTTCAGTATTAGATGCGCTTATTAACTGTCTCCTTCATGGACCATCTTTTCATCCATATTTTATCCGTCCAGGAATTTGCAGTTTCTGTTATCTTTAGAGCAGGAAGACCCAAGCTACGGTGGATGGACGGTGTTAACACGGATGCAGGTGTCATTGGACTGAGGAGCTGGAGGACGGCGGCACTCAGAAGGACGGAGTGGAAAAAATCTCTTGACTCAGCCAGGGTCTACCCAGGACTGTCGTGCTGATGATGATGATGATGTTATCTTTAGAGAAAGTTGTCTTTATAGCCGGGGCAAACTTAATTACCGGGAATCGAACCCTACGAAATTAGCGAATAGACAGCTAGTTCTCGTTTAGATCTGTCGGTCTTTCAAACTATTCGCTTACTAACATATAAAACAATTGGTTATGTTCGTTTGTAGCCCCGAATTTTTGCTAAAACTTTCTAAACCAGGCCCATGCGATATATTTTTATACATAGGTATTATAATATTCGTCTTTATATCTGGCAATCAATAATTTTAATTACATTTTACAATATAATTAAATTTTCACTCCATAGATTGAAGAGGACTCTTTAAAGTGTGATATAACTGATTTATAGAACAATTTAACAGTCAATGACACTTTTCTATGGCTGTCATTCCACAGGTTTCGCTGCTAGCATCATTATCGATTCTTGTCTTGTATTTTAGAATGATGGATTAAACTGGTGCTATCTTCTACATGGTGTGATATTAAGTGTCTTCTTAGAATTAATAGAGGATTTTCTCAGCTTCGTACTTTATTCCGATGAAATTAGGATGAAGTCTGTATATGATTTTAAAAATATTGGCACACTTTTTGGTATCGTGGGCGGACAGATGAGTTCATGGCAACGCGGAGTCTGTTATCTGTTGTTGAGTGGCCACTTGGCTTTGATATAGCAGATTGATTACTTCGCCTTCCTACTGGATGAAAGGTTCACAACCTATATAGAGAAATTGTTGCCGTATCAATGCCCAAAGTTGACGAGAGCCTTGTTCCACATGGTCCATTATAATAATAATAATCTATCTATTGTTTGACACATATCCCTTATTTTCTTTTTGTTATGGCAGATCAACAGGATACGAGGTCAATAATTCTTTCAACAAGTCGTCCTGTCCTGCGCAACGAACTTCCACTGATCAGTGATCACCCACAATCAGCAAGTACTCCCGAGCGAGTGACGTTCTCCATCAGACGCTGTCTTGGTTTCCTAAGGGTTTAATAAACCCTGCCAATGGGTTTAATACAAGCTTCTATCTATAGAAGATTATTTGTGGAGCGTTCTACTCGGACCTAGTATAACATCCATTACAATCTAATAAGATGTCACTGATGGTGATCAATGGTTGTAAAATGTTATACCTATGTTCTTTAAAATTAATCTGGGTTCACCCAAAATCAACACAATTACACTTTTGACAAATTGCAAAAGAGGAAAACAGTCGACACAGGAGATCGAAATGAAAGCCGGCGATTTAAGAAGAAATTAACACATCCATGCACTGCTAGTTTACAAACCACAATGAAAAACATAACTGTTGTACCTTCAGTAAAGGTGGTGGGAAGGACCGTATGGACTATGGAGGGATATGTGTGGTGTGATCCACCTAATCTGCTGGTCTTCTTGATGGCTTGATGGCAGACCGGCCGGTTCTGCGAATTCTTCTATCAATAACAGTGTTCAATAAAGAACGCAACTTATTCACCAACAACTTTAACAACTTTTTGATATCTTATACAACAACCAAAACGCCTAATTATAAAAACATCGTGTTTATAATTTTGAATTTCGAACGAAAAGAACACTTTTAATTTATCATAAACAACATCAACAATTGATGCAAATTAATAGGTAGGTCACACGGGAAACCAAGAAAATATGGATGGATGGAACTATGTATGAATGGGTTCAGCGTCTACAATAGAATAAAATCTTTCAGGTAACCTTGACGTAACGGTTCACTCCAACGGACTGTCGAGGGAGAACCACACATGTAATAGCGACTGTAAAAAGCTTGAAACAAAGGAAAGTATCAAGTATTTAGGCATTACCTTGGATAAAAACTTAAAGTGGAAAAAACAAATAGATGTTGTTGTCAAGCGTATTAGAAAATTGACTTATGTTTTCTTTGAGGTCAGAAATCATTTGACAGTTAGGCAATTATATTCAATATATTACGGGCTGGTACAATCGCTCTTGCAATATTCAATCACCAGCTGGGGGGCGGCCTACTCCACAAGCTTGAGTTGCATAGAAGTAGCACAGAAACTGATCATTAAAATCATAATAAATAAACCTAGAGATTACCCCTCAGAAAAAGTGTTCAAAGATTTTAAAGTCCTTAAATTCAACGATCTGTTTAGACTAAGCTCTATATTACAAGTATTGAAGGAGCCAGAATTTCATTACTTTATCACCGGGAATAGGACTAGATGTGAATACATGTATAGACAGACCAAAAGAAATACCACTTTTGCCCAGCATCACTTCACGTATTGTGGTGAACAATATTTTAATGAACTGCCATTGAGCATTAGGGAGATAGAAAATTATGGACATTTGTTGCGATCAATAAAACATTATTATAAAGAAAAATATATTTTTAATGAATGAATGATGGAAGACGAGAATGCATTTTTGTTGTCAATTCTTTTCTTTTTTTTGTGTTTTTTGTTTCTGTTTTGTTTAAGCGGGAGTTGATCAGGTCCTCTGGTTGGGTATGTTGGAGACACATGTAAAGGGAATGTGATTGTTGTTTTGAATTGTTGTCCTCGTCTGTGTTTTTGTTGTGTTCTTTGTTGTTTTAATTATATCTTGATGAATACCAAGGCGCAACCTCTCTCTACACAAACTCTCTAGAGTTTTATGAGAGAGGAAGAAATTGTTAATACCTATATGAATATATAAAAATGAATATAATGTAAATTATAATTATTGTAAGAATTTGATTGAATAAATAAATAAATAAAAATAATGCAAAACTCTCTTCAATGATAACAACCGGTGACGCTACAGGCCACTTCCCTCAAATTAATTATCATGTCAGTGTTACCCATCGTCAGATGAAAATTAATATCTGTACGTTTATTCTCATTTTACTTAACTTTAGTAGTGCTTTTTGTATATGTGGCTGAGTTTCTATATGAACTATTCGCGTACTACGGTACATTAACTATACAATTCCCAGGTGAGTTTGTAAACAAACCATGCACTGCATAGAGAACACCGTGGGTGAACAAAAATTATCCACACACATGATGGCCTCTGTGGTGAACACAGTCAAGTCACACTTTTAAGTGACAATGAATTAGAGATGTACCTATTCAACCCTTATTAAGCAGAAGTAACAAAAAACCTTTTTTTTTTTTACTCATGATGCTGTGTCTCTTAATTTATGAGCAGAAGAACTGTCCTTTAACAAGCACATTTCTTTAGCTTCTTCCATCAGTCACATACCATTTCTCATACAACCTCTCCTACTTCTTTCGTTTCTGACCTGGCCTTCCTTGAAGACGGAATCGATGCGTTTGTTCCTCGCCATCCCCGTCGACCAAATTTTTTTTTAACTTTCTTTCAGCCTTCTCATTTTTGTTCGCATCCATTCTTTCAATACGCCCAAATCATCATAACTAGAACCACACGACATTGCTTCCTAATATTCTCATACATGTGAAGGAATGAAGTGATAAGGGGAAAAATACACGCTTAATAATTGCCAAGCAAAATCTATATTAATGCGACTGCGAAAAACACTTTTTTATGAAGAAAGCAAAGAACCTAGCACAAAAATTTTAAAAAGTTTTTTTCCACCCATCACGTCGTGTCCCGTAAGGGGTAGCCAGAGAGAACGGACCTCCACTCTTTTCTATCCAAGCATACTTCTTTCGCTTCTTCCACCGACATAACATTTCTCATACATCCTCTCCTATTTCTCTTACTTCTTACCTGGCCTTCCTTGAGGACGGAATCAATGTGTTCGATCCACGTCATTCTCGACCATTCCTATTGCATCCATTAATTCTTTCCACATGCCCAAACTATCTCAACTTATTAACTGTCATCTTTATCACAACATTTACTTCCACTGTCCTTCCCAATATTTTCATTCATATCCCATATCCATATCCCATGAAGTTTTTCAACATATTCTTCTTACAGATTTCATCTCTACTGCATTTATACTGCATACATTGATACATAGACCCTCTAATATTTATTTATTTTTATTTTCCACCCATAGGCCCATTCAGGCACTTAGGAGTGTCAAAAACAATATAATTATGATTAAATTATAAATTCATATGCACACGAATACAAACAACAATTAACATATAAGACTATAAAATTGCAAAAAATTACAAAAAGTTGTCTAAAGACAATTAAACAATTGTGAAAAAAGAGAAAAATATATATACAATAGAAAAAACAAACGGGTGCACAAATGGATAAATAAGATGATAAAGATAATAATTCATGAAAACAATATTTAAGTTAGTGTATTTCCTGAGGGTATTCCCGTTCGGGTCAGTCGCTCCAGACTGTGGCCCACACATCATTTATTTATTTATATCCCGCTCACTTCACTTTTAAAAATAATCTGTCCAGAATAGCCCCGCCATTAGTTCCGTTTCATTATTAAGGACACCAACATGGGCTCATCCAGTGCGGCTGTCCACAAATCAAAATAAACAAGAATAGGTATTTTGCCCGTTAATTTATGCAATACTAACGTTGCTTCTTTATAGAGCACATAGGTAATGGCAATACGAACGTTGCTTCTTTATAGAGCACATAGGTAATGGCAATACGAACGTTGCTTCTTTATAGAGCACATAGGTAATATAGCAATAGCCGACCCTTTGAACTTCGTCCCGCTCCAGAATATAAATTTTTGTGTTTTACCTATTTATTTGATTCTAATTTTTATCAAATGCAAAAAATAAAATTTGAATTTTGCCTAATTTGTACACATAACAATTTAATGAAAACATCAAATAAATAAAAAATAGGTATATTCGTTAAAAAATAGTAGTACCTACCTATGTAACTTTTTATTGCAAAAATATTAAACTTGCATGTAATTTTTAGTAGGTATTCCCAAAGGCTTTTCTATGAGATGAGAGGCGATTCAAATCTGGCTTTTCTATGAATTTGAATCGCATTGACATCCAAAGACAAAGATACGTTTAAAACACACCTACCTATAAGGTTTTATTCACAATCCTATCCATAAATGTCGATATAAAATCATTTTTGTTGTGACCGTGCACGATAATTGACTGGTATTAGAACACTTTGTATGGAAAAAACAAAATTGTTAGTTTTATATTTTCATCACAATTTTTCCATATTATCCCATCGTTTAAAAATATCTACCATTAAACAAACATAAACATATATCCATTCTCAGCGTCACAACCCTTGGTGGGTCTTGGCTGCCTCCAAGAAATATCTCCAAACCTCCCTGTCACCGGCTGTCACCTTCCAAAATTCCTGAGCCCCAGAGTCCTACAGTCTGTAACGACATCATCAACCCATCGCAGCTTTGGCCTTCCAACGCTTCTTCATCCAACTGTATTATAGACCAATACCCTTATGGGGGCGTCCATTAATCAGACTGAGATGGCTGGACGGAGCAGAGAGTCTCTCTCTGGGTCTCTCCTCTTTCAGTCTCTCCTCGGACTGCTGGGGGTGGACGATTGGCGGAGCATGGCGGAGCATGGCGGAGGACAGGGTGGCATGGAGAAATCTTTTGGAGGAGGCCAAGACCCACACAGGGTTGTAGCACCAAGGATGATGTATGTATTAATCACGTGGGTTCAAAAGGGGGAGGGGGGTCTTGTAAGAAAATCACGTGCATTTATTTTTCTAACGACTCTTAAGAAACACAGTTGCACATTAATAAAATGCCGAACAAAAAAAGCATAACACTCTTCATAAAAAATACTCATGATTTCGGGGAGAAGGATGTGGTATTCTGAAATCTCAACAAATATCACCAGGGGGGAGGAGGGTCTAAAAAGTTGCAAAAAAAACATCACGTGATTAATGGACGGCCCCAACTATTATTTCAAAACCAAAATTAGACAAATCGGTCCAGCTCTTCTCAAGTTTTGGCAACACACACACAGCTAGTCATTTTTATATAAATAAAAAATTGCCCCAGGCAATAAGTTCCGCCGGCTATACTGACACCTTTGTATAGAAAAGTGCTATATTATTATAATAGCTTTCCCGACAGACGTTGTCCTGTGTTATAGCTATGAATATTGAATTCGTATTTGTATAAGGTTAAGCTTTTTATCTTTTAACCAATGTTATTTCTTAGATCGATGCATCTGTTTCAAACCATATGTTATTTTCCATCGACATTCTGACAGTTTCTGTCAAACTTTAACTTAATTTCAATTTTTTTAATTTGGTACAAAAATTATGATGTTAAAAGTACTAAGAAGGTTACCTACTTAGAGTTCTCTTTAATTTTCTAACTTTCCTTGCAACTTTCTTATTTTTTTCTTTCATAAGAACCTTCTTCTGATAAAATCCAACACGACAAAAAAAGAATTAGCGAAATCGGTCCAGCCGTTTAGGCGTGATGCGATGACCACGGAAAATAGCTCTCCATTTTTATATATATTTGGCTGTCAGCAAGGATGAGAATCAAAGCAGCGGATTTTAAACTCGCTGATCAATCACACGCAGCAAGATCAGGACGAGACGTCAACAAGTCAGGAGCCCTTTATGTCGCCAGTGCAGCCCAATAAATCGAGTGTTTTTTTCTGACATATTTCACGACACATATAATTTCTCAAAACATATCGCAATGACAGGGAGATGACATTAAAAAATACGCATTGTCACCCACGATATAAAGACTATGGAGTGATAATTTATCTTTTTGACCACGAATATTTCTTGTAATAAAATTTTGAGTCCACAATTAATTTTTTTATAGGCTAAGTATTTTTATGCCTTCACTCGGTTGCGAGTGTTATGGAAAAGAAGACTATAAAAAAATGTTAGCACAATTATTATTATTGTCTCTTAAATGATCCCGATCCCGAGGGTAGCGGTATTTCGTTGGAACGTCCTCTTACTCTGTTGACCACATCGCCTGTTTGCCAGAAGACTGTGATATCTCAAAAAATGCAATTTTACAGGAAGCCACTTTTAAACTTTAGAAATGAAATAAAAACCAAACAATTAGATTTTTTACTGTCGAACTAAAATTATTTATTAAATTTAATTATTAAGCTTTACCGTAAAAACGTAATTGTTTGATAATTTCAAAGTTTATGGCATAAATTTTGTAATTAAAAAAATGAGTTCAACTATGTCACGTTTTTACTGAAAATATGAAGAAAAAATCTTGTAACAAACTAATTTGTCACATTATATATGATATTTTTTTTAGAAAGTACTGGGTTATTTTACAAAAACTCTTTGTTGTTTATACATTTATTTATTCAAATTGAAAACTATTTCTAACAAAATTTTTAGTAAATGATAAGTATAATTTTAGTTGGTTTATTTTCTACCAAGGCAAAATGAGAGTCACAAAATATTTATCTAAAAGAACGTTTATATCATAATTAGGCTTTATGTGGATAAAAATAATAAAGAAAAGAGTATTCATTTATGAAAAAAATATTAATTATAATTATTTACTTAAAGTCGTTACACTTACATATTGAAAAGGCTTTGGTACTTTGAGGATCTGGCGGTTACTAACGAAAATAAATTGATAGATATCTGTGTATAAAGATTCATAATATGGCTTATGATATTTTGGGATAAGCTGTTTTTTTACCAACTCCATGAGATCTGTTATTTTCTCAGCCAATAGCAGGACACACATAACGATTTATCTTTAAGACTTGACCAATAATCGCGCATTCTTCAAATCTTAGCGAAGAAAACAATTGAAAAATGAGCGATTATCGTTATTATATTATTATATTATTTCCTTTAAGTAAAGCCGTTTCAATTGGTATACGCAAAGTAGTTTTCAAAATCATTTTGCAAACTCTCATCTTGACACCAGAAATGACGAAAAGTAAAGCATTATTATTGTTGCAATAGTCCCATCAGAATAAGCCTTAAAATAGTGTGGTTTCAATTGCCGTTCTTCTATATTTTTTTTCCTCTCTATAAATATGACATTACACTACTTTTTTTAAGCGTTTCGCAACATTTTTTTTCTAATACGTAGCTTCTTGGCGTGTCTTTTTTCCCCAAATTTTAAGTGGGGTGACAATTTTGTTCAGTTTGCTTTTGTATTACCCGAACTGCTTGTATAGAAGTAGGAACATCTTCATCATCCGAATCCGAGGAACTGATGTGCCGGTCTGTGGGCTTTGAATCCTGGTAATCGGGATCTCTTACGTAAACGTCGCTATCTAGAAAGGAAAGTACCTATTTGTATTTTGTTTTAATTTTGATGAGCACAGATTCATATTTTATAAAAAATATACTTACCTATGTATTACCTTAATTAAATGAATAACTACTACTCGACGAATTGGTGGAGCTCTCATTGCTACTTTCAATTGAATTTGATCGAGAACGGACAGAGAGAGTATCTTTTTCTTTGTCTAGAAAGAGTAATTCATCAAATGGAGAAGAAAATTTAATGCATCGTAGTAAGTATTATGTTAAATATACAAATATTTATATAAGTTAACAGCAGAAATGAACTATAATTTAATAATACCTTATTTTATACCACGATAGAAAACTATGTATAGGGTTCTAACAATTAAAGTTGCTAAAAATCTCACATAGCTAGTGTAACTACCAAACCTCACCAGCCTATTCCAGATTCTTGGAGTCAGCAACAAGGTTCACTTCTCCAGAATCATTCGACTGCCGTTCAGCACTGAAAATTTGCCGATATTTACATTTTTCGGTTTCTAATTTAATCCTAACGTGATGTGTAATAATTTCATTTGAGTGTTTATAACGTGACACATTTTAGGAATGGATACAAAAATTATCTACTACATCGAAACAACATCAAATAACCATGTCTATGGGAATTTCATTCATCATCAATAATGTTTCATCTTTAAATATCACAACGCAAAATTACAATTTTTTATGCAATAACGTGTTATAGCTTTTTATTCCAACTTACTCTTTAACATTATTTTCAATAAAACAGAGTTAAATCCAAATACCACATTATTGAATTAAAGATTAATAAATAAAATTGTAACGTACCTTGCAAATATACTGTGGCATTCTCGTGATGCCGCGTTCTTCTAGAAAGACGAGAGCCTTTTCACCTTCGTGTGCCTAATGTAAGCTGACATGTCACATTGTTGCAACAAAGTGCAGTGTTTTAAGAAAGAACGAGACAATGCAATTTATTACCCTATTTCTGTCTCTTTCGATCATAACTTCGTAACTATTTGACCAAACAACGTCACGTTTTTACCGATGATAAAGTTGATCATGACGGTTCTTATTATCAAATAAAAAAAAATTCAATTTTTGGGAGATGTCACAGTCTTCTCGCAAACAGGCGACATGCTGAATAACAGAAACTCATTACTTTATCTTGTTCAAAACTTATATGTGACTATCGTTTACGGCACCTGCGATCGAACCCTCGACCTCTAGTACGGTACAGTAAGAAAGTCGCCTTCGGAACCTCTGGGCTATTAATCGCTTCAGTTGCTTTAAATGAAGTTGAATATTGTTTTATATACTTAAATATTTATGTCAAGATTTTTTGTTTCTTGTTTTAGATTCTTTTTTAGTAATAATATATACATCCTCAATTCACAGATTTAATTATTGTGGACGAAATTTTTGTGGCATTCGATGTTGGTGTCGACTAATCAGCTTGTGGCATTAAAGCTGGCAGCATTAAAAATGAATTGATGATTATAATTATAATTCTCTAGTTTTATCTTGTGTCCAGATCAACTGGAATATTGTCTCGTATGTGTCTTAATCAAAAATCGTCGTTTGCGTTATTATTTTCATACTTGACTTACAAAAGAATTATCAGTATTTTTTTTCAGTGAAAATATTTTCATACGGTATTCATGAAATACGTCAATGAACTTCTAGCGTAGACGGTTTTTAATCTTTTCCTTGTAAACATCGATATTTAATATATCCGATTCCTTTATTATAGTGACCTGCATGATGCTTCATTTAATGCCAAAAATTAAAGAAATGAAAAATGGGCGCCTTTTCCCTATAGGTATATTTGCAGGAAAAACTGACAGATAGCAGGTACTGTCATGCTTTTTATTAGCTGCATATATGGCAGCTATTGTTTTTATTAAAAAACACTAAGTTATAATGATTTTTTCACTTATCTGTCATTGTGTGGGGAATTCGATTTAGAATCGAATGGAACCAAAAAACGCATTTCCCAAACATGTGAGATAGCAGGTATTGTCAGCTCACCAACGAGGAGTCCGTCAAAATGCCCCAAGTTCCTATCATACAAAGAAAAACAAAAATCCCTTGCCCCCTCAACCATGTATCCCTGAATTTTGAATATACATAAAGTATTCTTCATGAAAATTTTTTGATTAATTTTTTTCCAATAGCCAGTTGTTATGGGTCAAGACATTTTCGGATTGAATATGCACCGAGCTGTTAGTATTATTGCATGATTATTAAACCGAATGAAAGAAATATGTATGTGAGTGTGAGCCCTGCGCGGTGCACGGACGGGTCCACCTGGATTCACTTTCGTATTCCATTCTGATGCGGCTCTACGATGCGGTGTGAGCTGAATGCAAATAATACAGAATATTATGTAGGTACACCTTTTACATGAATACGTTCATTAATTATTATTATTCGTTGAAATTTTATGGTGTAAAATATCCTAGCATTTGTATAGCGTACGAAAGCCCCAATACCATGCAAGAAGGAAATTCTGGAAAAACGGCCGTCTGTGCTAAGATTAGCTTTCATCCGTGAAATCTCATTTTCAGCAGTTATTGTCATACTTTAAATAAGTTCATTGTAATATTCTGATTTTGGATGAATAAAACAATAATTATTGTAATACATCTATATATTACGACGTGAAGGAAAAACTTTGTGACTATTTTTACGAAAATTGCGCGGACGGAGGAGTATGATATTTCGCACATTTATTGTTTGCATAGAGAAGGAATCACGAATGCTAATATTTTTTTTCAAAATTATGTATAAAAATAGATTAAATCAATAATAAAAACATTACACACTCTACTGTAATGTTTGTATTTCATACACACTTCGATGTATTTGACATTAATTGACACAGATGTTTTGTTTATCTGTGATTAAATTGAGAATATATTAACATTTTATGTCTTAAATAACCATAGAAAAAACTTTGAACATATCAACCATTGGATGTAAGAAGTAAGAGGATGGAACGTCTATACTACTTTGTATGAATGACAGTGAAGCCAAAAAGTGGGGAAGGGAAATCAGCCGGCGGCCATCATGGAAGACCCACATACTTGTGAATTTGTATGGACAATGTATGAAAATTATTCACCTAGTATCAGAAAACATCATATTTTCTTCTTAAAATGATTATATTGTGACAAAATATACTTTTTTTCTTATGTTTGATGAAATAGGGAATAGGTTTGTATTAAAATGAGTAAATAATACAAGAGTATTTTATTTTTAAATATATTTATTTAAAATTATTCTAACACAATATGGAGAATTGATGACTGTTAATAATTTGTAAATGAAATCAGATACAACAAACTCAAAATCCTTTGAAAAGAATTAATTTGTTGAGTGACTTTCGAACAGAAAGGGAACTATCAATATACCTTTTAGCAATGTAATGCAATCTAATATCAAGATATTTTCGGGCAATAGCTCTCGTCAGTAAACCAATATGGTTGTCCAATGGAGACTGTTCTATTACATGATGCGAAAGATCATAAAATAAAGTATAATCTTTTAATAACATCAAAACCATATTCAAAAGAGTATCCGTATTATATTTCTTGGGCATACATTTACTAGAAGTCTCTGAAAATCGTTGCCTGACAACCCTCTTAGTAATCTTGCAGATTTTAATTACGTCAGAAGAAGGGTATAGTAAACCACCATTACTTTTTATATGTATGAGAGAGTATGATGACTCCTCAATAACTGGGACAGGTGCGTCTAGGCACTGTTCACAATGTATTCTCTCAGCTACAGGCAAGGAACTCTCAGCTACAGATGGGGAACTCTCAACTACTGATGCTGTTCTCTTATTTTCAGGCAATATCCTGCACTTCGGAGGTTTCCTTGATGGTATCTTTACCTGAAACATTAAAAAAATGATAATATATCTAATATTAGCTAGGCAGCTCTAACAATTTTTTTTAACAACAATGAAAACAAATTTTAATAGGTATACTGTAACTCTACAGTCTAAAATTGGTGGATAAAATACTTCAAATGTTATCAAATCAATCCATAACATGCTTATTTACCAATCTGCATATAAATTTGATATATGTTTCATATAAAAAATCGTGAAAAATAGAAGACGCCCGCGAAGTGAATAATTACCCAAATTGCAATTAATTTAAAACAAATATTAAACGTATAGATATGGGAGAATAATGACAGATTCAATCATTTCAAAGGGATCTAGATCTTTGTGTTGGTACAATAATACTGCGAATTTGTACTTAACATAAGAAATTAGGCCATTGTCATGGGACCACTTTGCATCAAAATCACTTTTTTTCAATACTTTCCTATCAATAATTATAATCATTATATGAAATTAGTACATGTACAGTAAGATTGGGATAACTATAACTTGAAAATCATAATAACATGAGACACAGATTATAAAATTACTTACTGAAAGAATGACAATCCTGTTTCCTGCGAAACTTTTCTTCTACTCGTTCTGTTTCCACAGCGAAAAGCAGCACACATCACAAACACGCAGGACACACTAAACAGACATGGGTCTCTTATTAAGATGGCCGCCGCAAATTTGATCCCCCCCCCCGCGCAGCTTCAAGATAACTGTCAATGGCTCGGTCCAATATCAACAGTTCAAATTTGACGTATACATTGTTTTGGAAAGAAAATTATTGTTAAATAGCACGCGCTCAGAGAGAGAGCACTCTTCGACAATGGAATCTCAATAATGTTCAAACTTATAATTTAAATAAGTTATGGTGTAATTTCGAGCACTGGTCGACCACTATAGTGCCAATTCATAGTACATAATGTATCTAGATATGATATAGGTAAACATACTGTTCACTACGTCTCCCAGCTTTAAGCAGGGAGTACGCAGAAGAACGAAGAAGAAATGGACTGTATATGAAAAGGTACCGATTGATTGTTGGTTGCTTTCCTTCATTCCTGTTCCTGTGATGTAGGTATTGTTCCTGCTGTGCACTTCTTCTTCTTCTGTTCACTTTGAAAAAGAAAGCCGCCGACCGTATTATTATAGGACTTGTTTACCAAACGTATTTTACCGATTTTGACGTTTTGTATATTGCAAGTGAGTCAAAGAAAATGGTGGGAATGAAAGAAGGCGATCGCTTTTGTTGCACTCAGTACGTATAGAATCTTTTTTGAAAACTACGTATTAAATTCAATTCGACACGGCTACCCATGTTGTATATCGAACTCATGCAATTATCGGTACATACTTCGCTAGGTAGGTACTGATCTCTTGTTTGAAACGGGCGGATACACACACACACATATCAATTTGTTCGAATGAATATTTTTCTTTTTTTAATATTTGTATTACTTTAAATGAATTCGGGGGAGCAGCTGACAAGGCCGCTCCGCATACCCCCCCCCCCTCCCCCCTATAATGATAACCTAACCTAACTCATTCGTGTAAATAGTAGAAAGCTTACTATCGCTAACGTAAAATATTATTTTTTTTTTCGAAGAATTGTGCATTAGGAAAATTGTGATTTCGAATAATTGCCATTAGGTGAATTGTGATTTCGAAGAATTGTAATTTGAACAATTTACGTGTTACCAGTATTATGTATCTATATAATAAGTAGTTACAGAAGTCGAGTAGCATGATATCTTGTGATTAATTTCATAAAAATAATCAACATTATTGCTTGTTGCAGGAATCATAAGCATTTAGTTGCGTGATTTAAATAGTAGGTACACTTGCACAGTTTTTTATATATGTGTGGCGCATAGTGCGAGGACGTTGTTATGCAAGACGCGAGGAGCAGCAGGGAGGGAGGGAGGGATTCGTTGACACGCGACCAGCATGACCCGGAGTGCCGCCCTACCCTGACCCGCACCACGTGACCTGGCCCAGGCAAACCCGGAGCTCGGAAAGTTTGTACGTCCGGAGACATATTATTCTTTGTTCTACACTCCACTATTCACATATTCACAGATTTGAATTTTCTGATGCACCAAATAAACCGACCACGGTGCCTAGTGGTATAGGCACTAACTTCCGATCAAGAAGGGATCGATTCTCAAAAAGTGATTTTTTCAAAAAGCTATTTTCATTTGAAAATTCTACCTGAGATTAGCTTTTATTTATCAAATTGGACGAAACCGGTTGGCTATAAAAAAATAAATAAATAAATACATGAACAAAAATACAGTTTTATAGTTTTCTAATTCTACCAGCTAAATTTCGGGGATTTGAATTCCGAACATAAATAATTACGGCTTGGGTAGAGTTACAAAAAAAAAGGCGTTGGTAATTGATTTTTTTCTCAAACATGATTTTTTAGCCTTATAAAATGATAAAGAAAAGTTCGAACTAAACTTTTTCTTTACATAAGAGTCTGAAATATTAGTTGCACCGAATGGCTCTCCGCCTAGGAGCCTTGACACCACTCCTAAAGCCCATGCACATGCCGCCCGCCTGGTCTACTAACCCAGGTGCGTGCTATCCCGACCTTGCGTCACACTCTTTGTCTTGGCATGAGGGCGCAGCAAGAGTTCAATGAAATTTTCATACATATTAGGTACAGTGTGTTCGTCTACTATGCGGCAGAGTTACGTAGGTACCTAGACCATCACAATTATTATGCTGTGATGGTCTATTACCCACTGAATTTCATTACTTCACATGCATAATATGAGTCCCAGATGTAAAAGGTTACGATATAATGGTCGTTTAAGGATATTAACTGACGTCTAGCTAACTGTCGTCTAGTGTAGATACTAGTTGGTCAATATCCTCAAATAAGTTCATTTTAAAACAGTTGCTGGACTCACCCATAATTGAAACATTATTCATGTAAGTAATACCTAATTCACACTATGCAAAACTAAAGATGGGAAGCACCAGGTTACGAACCCACGACCTATAATACCTTCTTAAAAAAGTCATCCGCTGATCAGATAGCTTAGTAGATATGGGCAAAGATTCTTTCATAGGTACCTACCGTTGAATTCCAATAAGTTTGCGAAATGAAAAATACCATCTTAATTAAATAAAAAATGATCTTCGATCATTTGGGCGAAAGGAGCTTGATGATAGTCCAATTCAAAATAAAAATGTAAGAGTCTTGTATAATTCTATCACAAAATTATTATACTTATTTATGTGCCGAAAACGTTTAAAAAAATGTGGAAATAAACAAATTTTATTAATAAATTTTTCATTTTTTATAAAAATGGAGTTCCACAAACAGTCAGGCGAGTGTTTTTAAAAAAATTAAATGTATAATTCAACGAGTCCCTTCTGCCCAAAACACATTGAAAATCTCTCTTACGTTCTTTGGAATGTGGTATTGGTGTCGCATTTTGAGGATCCATTGGATTGTTAGAAAGGCAAAGAATCCATCCTCAGATATTTCAAGTAACCTCTCAAGGATGACTTACTGCCACAACCCTGTATGCGGGGTTCTGTGGGAGCGGATTCTTGGAAATTCGATAATTTAATTGCAGAAAAAACGAACGAGTTTTCTGATGAAGGTGAATCGAAGCCCTACTTTGTTGACCTTTTAAAGGTTTGCTGCTTATCAACGAGATACGAGTACCTACAGTTGCACAAAACAACAATATCTAGATAGGTAGGTACTTAAAAGAAAACGATTAACATTTCAGAGATGTAAAATTGATTTAACAAAAATAAGAACCTACGTAGGTACTCAGCAGATAAGATTGTTTTTTGCCACATTCAATTAAGTACATTGTTTACTTCATATCAAAATTAATATTTTGGGGCGATATATTTTATTATCGTGGCCATCTCAAAGCCTGTTGAAACTGGCCGCCTTATCAGTGCCCCCTGTCGTACTATTAAGGACACCTCCACTAATCGTATTAAAATTAGAAGTTTGTAAGGAGACACATCCATTGTCTTCGGCCTATGTTTTTCATCAACAACTTACATTTTGGTCACTATTGTTGTACGTATCCAGTTTATATTATTTGAAAAAGTATGTATAAAACAAAATAAGTTTAAGAAATTGGTAAGGCTTTCGATACAGTCGCTCTGATCAAGCTTATGTTACTTTTGGTTTTGTTTCTTTGAAACCCGGAAGGATCATGAGAGTAAAAACAACGTTCCTTTCCTTGGTATATCATAGGTATCGCGAATCACATGATTTATGACCGATTCTATCAAAAGCCTTTCCAAATTTTGAAACTCTACTTATACTAGAAGATGATATATTTTTGGAATAATTTGCTATTTGACTTTTAGAAAAGTTATTAATTTTATACAACTTTTATTAGACGATATGTGGCACGATCAAATGCTTTATTGTAATCAACCCATTCTATAGAATTTTTTTCTTTTTAATTGTTTCTCCCACTGTCTGCTATCATAAACATTTCCTTTGATATATTTAACGTGTTTCCAGTTTACAAGCATTTTGTCTTATGACCGAAATATATATTTTTTATTATGTCAGTAACGCTTACTTAGAATTGTTAAGTTGGCGCCTTGAAGTATGAATGTAGGTATGTAATTAAAATGTAGGTAAAACGTTCCACAAATGAGAATATATTAAGACAAACCAATGCCACAGATTATACAATTCATTGTTTGTTTTCTTTATTGAATCCATTACGACTCATCAGGTACATTAAAATTCAAGTCCACGAGACATTTAAAAAAACATGAAGGGACAGGTAAAATTTGCAAGTGGCAAATTGACAAAGATATGGAAAAATTAACAAACCCGGGACCTCTCGATACACTCTGTGGAGCCTTAGTAAGGAAAATACAAGAATAAGAGAATTTTTGATTATAAAAGAGATAATTGTATAAGCAATTACTATTAAACTAACACCAGGCAGTCGTTAAACTATATAGGTACTTGTAAAACTTTCTCAATGTACATATAAAAACAAACACAAAAAATAATAAACAGGCTTATGAACTATCAAAAAAATAATTACAATGATTGATAACTAGCTTTCCCTACAGACGTTGGCCTGTGTTCCTAAATATGAATACTGAATTCGAATTTGTATAGTGATGAATTAACTATCATTTGGCCAATGTGATTTCGAACGATGCGTCTGTTTTAAACCACGTATCCATCCGCATTTTCTGTCCATATTGACAATTTCTGTCAAAATTTCAAAATTGGAATAAAAATTCTAAGCTAAAAAGTACTAATAAGGTTGTCTACGTAGAGTTTTCTTTAATTTTATAATTTTCCATGCATTTTTCTTAATTTTTTTCTTCTAAAAGGACATTCTCGTGATAAAAGCCTACACGACAAAAAAAGAATTAGCGATCCAATTTTTATAACATACTAGCCTCGAAAATCGTTAAAAATTGCAATATTTCCCCACTCACTGTATATATACAAGTTTCAACGAAATGACAATTGGCAACAGAGAACAGCGAATGTTTTCTAGGAATAGAAAGCGCTTTTAACCTGGCCTAGGAGATTGTAAGCCCTCAGCTCTGTCGTCCAAGATCTGATAGACTCATTGTCTGTTGAGATTGTTTTCCAATACATTGGCTCCATTTTTATAGTTTTCTTAAATTTTCTAATTTCCTATGCATTTTTCTCAATTTTTTTGTTCTAAAAGGACACTCTCCTGATAAAAGCCTACACGACAAAAAAAAAGAATCAGCGAAATCGGTACAGCCGTTTAGGCGTTATCCGATGACATCGGGAAATAGCTCTCCATTTTTATATATAAGAGATAAGATGGAGAACAAAAAATACTCGCAGATAAAGAAAAAAATCTGAAACTGTTCGTACAAATTGAGCACCTTACGTACTTCATTGTTAACGTTAAGTGACTACTAGTGTGTTGTCAGCGTCAAACATTCGGTACTGTTCTTCTTCTTCTCTGCATCCTTATCGTATAATGTGCATAAAAAAGCGAAGGATGCTCAGCGCGCATTCGATGCACTATGAAATAGAAGACATAATGTATATACTAGGTAAAGACTCGTCACTTCTGTTTTCAGAGCAATGGGCACGGAGAACACATCTCCAGCACCATATCTTAGAATGCAACAATCCTTCGTATTTCTCAGAGCTCCGCAAGATACAGATATTGTGTTACTGGAGCGGAAACCGGAACTGCTGACAAGGAACACATGATGTGAAGGGAAATGACATCGTCTTCCCGGCTCTTTATGCTCAATGAGGATTGTCTCTCTCTGGAATGAGGCAAAGGTGTCAAAATATCCATTAATAGGAGATCTCAACGAACGTGTTCATGGATTTGAATTACCCCGAAAGCTGGCAGCGGTCCGCGCTTTAATAGGATCATGATAGGCCATGGAAGATGCGCAGGTCGCATCGATGGAGGCTTTTCCAGTGTGCTCACCGCTAGACGATGGGCTACATTACAGGTTTTCCAGGTTTTTTTTCCAAAATGATACCGAACCAGTGTTCCCACTTGGTGTCGGAAAAGATGAAAGTTCCCCAAAAAAAAGGTCATTCACAATATTTTCTACCCCGAAATTTATTCTCTCTAATGAAATGACATTCACGAAATTAGCTGTCCGGAAAGTTATAAATTCACTAAAAAATGACAAGATCATTTCGAAAATAAAAATATACCGAACATGGTGCAAAAAGGTGACAACCGGCTACACACTGTCCAATTTTTTGATTTCCTATTGTAGCCGGCATCGGGCCTAATTACTAGGTTGGAGCGAGATTTATAGTCGACTATTCTTGACTCCAGCCATCCAGCTTAGCTCATATAGGGCCGTCTTTTTGTTTTTTTTTTGTAGGTTAAAAAAATAGCAAATTTTAAATTACTACAAAGCTTGTTTAAAAACAAAAAAATAAGAACAAAAAAATGATAAACTATACTATATCTATTCTTTCTGTCGTGTTGCCCAATTCTTTCACAATTTTTCCTGTGATGAAAAAAAAAACAAAAAACTGTTCCAAACATAATTCAAATTCAAAAATTTTTAGTGTCCAACTGTATTGTTAATCAAATAACCAAAAATAATAAACATGTGGGTACCTACTTCAAACTATTTATTTTTAAATTTAGAAAACAATTCTATTTGTTTATTGTACCGCTCTAAGGTCACTAGAGCAGTCAACGAGGCATAAAAAGAGATGTGAAATATTGTAAAAGTTGGTTGGGACTTTCGTACTGTTACGTACTGGATGCCGATCATCTTCCTCTTTACGACACCACAAGCTTTATCTAGCTTACTGTGAAATTTTTGTTTCACTTTGAGCGAGCACAAATTCATTTATTAAACAATATAAATATTAAAACTGGGTTATATGACTGGGTTCAAAGATGGGACCCGAATCGATAAATACTTTAAAATCGCTGATAAGGCAGATTTTATCAATGAACCGTTACACTTTATTTACGATATCTTTGTTCATTCATTAAAGTAGTGATATATTATGATGGGTCGGCCTATCAGTTGAAGTGGGTGTGCGTATAATCCAAAATATGGCAGTTTAATACCTACCTACCGACTTCTCACCCGTGTTACAGAACAAACAATGCGTAGGCACAGGTCGCCATTATAATTGCTAATTCCTATTTAATTAAAACAAATGTCACTCGGCCTACAGAGCAACTTTCATACAACCATTGAATTATTATCTAGTACGTGCTAGAAGCCGCGAAAAATTGCATACTATATGACCCTTTACGCCCCACTTAGGGGCATAGGGAGGCCACAAGAGCTCTTCATCTTGCGCAATTTTAATGACCTCCTCCAACACCATGTCCAGATTCCTCAGCTCTGGTTCGAAGGAGCGGAACACAGTATGAGAGGGTCATCCTCGTCTTCGGGACCCTGATGGGAGGAAGATCAGCGCTGTCAACCAACTGTTATTCGGCATCCTTAACACATGTCCCAGCCAAGTCCATCTCCTCTCCATAATGGTAGAAGTGATGGGTTCATGCTGGGTGCGCCGGCTTAAAGCGCCGTTATCTTTACCCTAAGCCTGTCTACTTAATTTCCACTCAATCACAACCATCCTTTATTGCGAGACATCTGACAGGTATATTATGTATGGGTAAAAATAAAAATAAAAGGTCTTAGTTCTCACTTCAATCTAAAAAACTAGTGCATAAGGAATGCAATCCTGTCACCATCGATGATGTATGGATGTGTTACGTGGACATGGATGAAAAAAGAAGAATGTACTTAGTATAAATACAGTACAGAGATGATAGCTCTACTAAGAATATGTGGAAAGACCCTAGAAATGTCTTGTATAACAAGACTGGTATCAAGGACCCTATTCTTAAATATCGATCGATGGGTTTTCTAATGGAATTGTAGCGGTCATGTTTCGTACGACGACACCATCTACCAATAGCGTTTCTCCATGATGTCGTCACCCAGTAGCAGCCTGCCACATCGTACAAAGCCGCACAAACATCATTCATCAATCTTTTATAAATTTCGTATGTTTTCTTAAAGAACTCATACGAAAGTCATAAAAATTCTGAGAAAACCCATCAAATCTTCAAATCTTTATTACATCCCCCATATAGGCCCCTCACGAGGCACTCGGGTTCATTAAAATATTTACAATTTAGTACATAAAAGACAAATAGATTTCATTATAAAAAGACATCAATATTATTGAGAAAGTAAATTCGATGCCAAAGGGGTGTAAAGGGTCCCATTGGCATCTCGTCAATGTACAAGGCCACTTCATGCAGCAGCGACAAGAACAAAGTCGAGAAAAAAGAAACAGATATTACATAGTGTCAACATAGAAGGTAAAATTAATATTAATCTACATGTCATCGGTTGAATAAAAAGCATTTTCAACAAGATACCTTTTGACCTCCCTCTGGAAACAAACAGAGTCAGATAATTTGAGTTCGTGAGGGAGGCGATTATAAAGCCTCACGCTCATACAAACGAAGCTCTTTGACAGTTTTGTTAGTCTATGCTCAATAGGCCTCAGTAGACTTTTATTTCGGGTGTCGTGGTGATGTCATCGACGACATTCGAGAATAAAGTCACAGTTAGTTGTTGTTGATAATAATTTCCATAAGAGGGCGGTATTTTATGTTCTTTAAACGTTTCACACAGTAGGGGTGGTTCGTTTAGATAAAAATACCAGTGTTTACTGAGTTTCAGTAGCGGGTCGTCTATAAACAAATCCAGCATATATTATCTTATCATATTTATTAAGGTCGCTCTTTAGGGAAAATGGTAAAATATTCCATTTCCAACCAGTTTGATGGTAGTCTTAATCTCAAAACTCCTCAACAGCATGTACATTTAGACTTGAAAAATAATATGAAAATATATAAACCATTCACTTAAATTTTTTGTATTAAAATTCGTCATACAATCATAAAATCGAAATTGTATTTGGAAGAGTATCACACCTTTTGAACGCCAAGTGTATTATATTTTTTTGAGTAATATCATTCGAAAAATCGAAAAAAAATGAAAAATCCGACTTGTGTTTTAAAATCGTTTTATTTCTGAGGTTTTTTTTTTTTTAAAAAAATAATTTAAATCTATCGGAAAAACTATTTTTAGTTACTAAAGAGTACTTTTTTCACAATTTTCAGTTTTAGGTCTAAAGGTGGAAAACTGAAAAAATAAACTCTAAAAACTTAAATAATTCGAAAACCACTAGCATTAGACCACTGGTTAATGGGAACAAAATTATTGCAAATAAGCTCTAGTTTAACCCATTAGAAGGAATTGGTCGAATAACCAGTCACCCTGTACCTATCATTGTTTGCATCGCACATTGCATCTGCATGATTTTTTTGTTTGTTTAAAGAGCGCTCTTGACGGTTAATGAACAACGCAACTATCGTTTGTAACACCTTTATTTAATTATGCTAATGTAATGGTCTGTCCAGTAGGGAGCAGTGGTGGTCCACAGTGGGGGATGGACTCGGCCAACACTACCCCTACACCAAATCACTTCCGTATTTTAATTATAATGAGTTGTTTGTTCATGTAACAACTTAACCTACGTCACCTTTTGTTATTGTATGCTGATCAAAATACTAGTATGAACCGGTTGGAAATGGCTCAGCAAGGGGTATCAATGACGACCAAAGGATACGTTTAGTTGACATATGACCACCTGGAATAATTAAGTCACCTACTTCTATTGCTGGGTATACAAATTCATTATTATATCTTAAATGGCAACGATTAAAATAAAAATGAAACATGGAGTGATCCAAAAGGCAGACTTACCCCGAAGGCATGCACTCTTTCAGCAAATCAATATCATATTAATTCTAGCTCTGCAGCATTTGAGAGTTTTGGTCTCTTCCAAAATCCACTCCTATCTTTCTCCGCCGCCAATGATGTGATCACTCTTTAGGTAGTCCTCCGTTTCATCTAAGTTAGTTTGGTTTTGCAGATTTTTGTTGAGCTTCTGAGTAAGTACTAGAATATTTCGGGAGTATCTACCTACCTAAGTTCATCATTCATTAGAACTGACATTGATAAAACCGTCCAAATTCGTGAGGAGCATTTTACAATGATAGTTTCCAATATCCAATAGGACTGGAAAATGGAGAAGAGAGACGTATTTCCAGCATTGAATTAAACGTAGGTCCTACAATTTCCCGTTATTCCCTTTGCGGCCTATCTCCAAAAAAAAAAATAAAAACTCCAGACTCGATTACGCACACATAGATTCTTCTTTATTTCGATCAATGGCCCCCTTTTAACCAGGCAAACAAATATGTATATTCTTCTTCCTCTTTCTATAGATCCTGTGGATCGGTTTTTGCCGTATCAGCCTCGTGGGAGGTCCACTTCTAACTGTCTCTCCATCGCTTTGGTGGTCTTCCCGGGGGGTTTTCTTCCTTCAAGGTTTCCTTTAAAGGCGACACGTAATGAGTCACCTTCGTTGCTTTCTCCATTAGATATCGCGTTTTGCCTCACACAATCTCGAAGTGTATTTCCGATAACATCCCTCGGTGATTTCACTTCGGAGATTCTCAGTCGAGACTTTGTTATAGCAATGTCTGCTCCTTTCTCGATTTCGTGTATTGCAAAGGTTTTGTGTGATGATTTGATGATGTATTTACAAAGCTTGGTCCAAATTAGACACAATTTAGACAGAATGTTTGGAGTGATTCGTAAACACCATTAGCATCATTGCTGGACACCACACTCCACAGCCAAGCACTCTGCTTCTCGTGGTTACTAGATACCATCATTATTTCTGCTAAACATTGTGTGCGTAGCTCTTTACATCGTATGATAATAATATGAATATTGCGCTCGCTGGAACTAAACAATTTACATACATGTTTAAAAGACTGAAATAATTGAATATTTGTGTCAAGGTTTGGGAATGATTTCCACTAGTCGGCACTGTACCTTTGTAGTTTTAGTAGATGTGAGTGTATGTAGGTGAAGTCAATCAGACAGTCTTATCTTGGTCTTAGGAATTTTATCAATCTTGAATTTGATTTCGGTCGAAAAATAAGTTGAATGAAAAATCAGTTAAGCCTTATCTAAAAATAAGTGTCGGTGCATAAACATACATGTTTTTTTATTAAATTAATCTTGGTTTGTATAAAGTAAACATAAATACTTAAACTTATGACATGTTTCAAGTAAGAAAAGGCTCCTGGAAATGGTTAGCTGCAGGGTTCTAATCCACGTCCTTCAGTGTGTTTAATACGAAAGTCGATGATCGAACCGTTTGGCTACCAAGTACTTATATTGCTTACCTTTCTATCAGCGAGATTCCGGCTGCACAATAAAAACCTGTAAAATTGAAACTAACTTTAATGCATAGGTGTTTCATTTTTTTAATTAATACAGAATATGTATTTAGAAACTAGAATGTATGCCATGACTCTGTGAAACATCGAGTTAAATTGAAATAAATGAAACAATAAAGGACAAAAGAAGAAGCAAGAGTAGAGATGAAAGTACAAAATTATAAGGCTCTTCAAACTACCACAGTTGTTGGACGAGATTTATTCCCCCGTGTCCCACAAATTGTCTTGACTCCGCGCACTAATGTCGAATTGACTGGAATAAGAAGACGAGTCGTCTAGCAGTGTTCCGCAAAGGTGTGCCGCGGCACACTGGTGTACCGTGGTCGTCGGTTGGTGTGCCGCGAAAAAATGAGACCTAAGTGTTTTTAGAGTTAAATGGTTCAGATTTGGCTTCTGTGTTCAAAAGAAAAAAAATGGGTAGTAAAACTTGTATAAACAATAGGCAGATAGCTACCGGACATATTCGCTCATTCCAATTCTAATATTTTAACGTCTCTAGACAAAATTGAAAGCTTTCGCGCTAAGTAGGTGTAGATCAGGCATGCTGTCAATGATAGGTAGTAGGTTCCTAATTTATTTATTTTATTTATCGTATGGCTTTTTTACGACACATCTTAAAATCTAGACATAAAACAGTAATAATAGCACAGATATCTGATTGTCAAAGGTTAAGGTCAATATTTAAAATGTATTCAGTTGCTGTGTCAGTCAGTAGGTTCCTAATGAAATGTTTCCACACGTCATGAAACCATTGGAGCTATTAGCAGAAAACTGTTATGCAAGTGTGACCTGCAACCTATGGACTGAGTACGAAATGCATTATCGGATACGATTTGTCTTGGACACTGATCGGACATTAAAATAAAAAAAAATCCGAAGAAGAGCCTAGCCTATGTATCCCTACGTTCAAAGCATGCTGTTGCAATTCGGTAACAGCCTGCTTCGAACAATACTATGCGATTTACGGTAAGTATAAATTATACAAAATGATGGTTAGGGAAGGGGAGGGGGGGTGTTACGGTGCGTTTAATTGGTGTAACGTTGTTTAAAAATTCATTAGTGTACCTCTGAAATTTCTTGATTTGGTAGGTGTACCTTGAACACAAAAAGTTTGCGGAACACTGGTCTAGAAGGTCAAATGAACCCAAAGAATGAAACGCTTACCCAATGAGGACCATGCACCATTATAACAGAACTAAGACAACGATTGGATGCTCTCTCATAGTTATAAGTTATTTCTTCTTATAACTTCCAAAATAAACAACACTCTGGCGTGTCACGTGTTGGTTTAAAAGGTCTGCATTTTGTCATGGAGATTATATTTCCATTACTAAATGGTTTCCAGAGAAAAAAATCACTTAAAAAATTAAAATGAATCCATTAAATAGAAGTTACTCTGAAATGTCTCACATGTCGCTTCACCTCACATGTGGCGATACACTAAATTGCCTTGGCCCTTGGCAAAGAACTAATCCAAATCCGTTCCAAAAAGTCAATCAAGTCTTTATGATAAATGGCTCGGCGTGGGTGGATCTTCCTCCGCTGATTCATGCGGACGGGTCGGGCTTTTCAGATCGTTTCAGGTGTACTGACTGAGTTTCACTCTCTCCGCATGCACATTGAATTAATGTGTCGCTTCCACAAAATTGTGAACTAGTCCATGTTGAAATAAATGGAGGTTTCCCAACCAATACTTACACCTACCGCGTGGCAGAACGGATTGTATATTATTTTATTTTGATTATTTATTATTTTCGGGGAGAATATCAATGATATCGATTTTGTCTCAATTTTATTTTGTATTAATATTTATACTCAGATGATTATCAATAAAGGCATTATATTATTATATACCTAGTAACGTAGTAACAGTAATGGCGGATATTAAGGAATGAAAGATTTATGAAATGTCGAATCTAATATAGGTATATAAAAGAAAGTTGGGTTAGTGCGAACACTTACTTACAACTCGAGATCGGCTGAACAGATTTTACCGATGTTTGATTTATTTGATTCTTCTCCGCTCCGGATAACATAATATCTATTAAAAAATTGAAAATTGCATAAGAAATAATATGATATAATATTAAAGTTCGTATGGAACGAATTTCCTGCGTCGCCAACGCCATCTATGAACAATTCTACACAAACAAAATTATTGTTTGCCTGACAACTATTGACATTAAAATATTGGTATGAAGATTTTTGATATAGTTTCTTTCGAGCTGTCAGAAATATTTTTTTAATGTTCAAACATATTTTTGTATAAATTATAAATTCTAAATCAATATTCATAGTAAGGACTACAGGACAACGTCTGTCGGGAAAGCTAGTAAATAATAGATTTATCTGTCTGAAACATTCATCTGTCAGTCCGGAATCTTTCACCTACATTTTTAAGTAGTGATAAAATCAGTATGAACTGCATAAAGTAAGCTTTGTTTATTGAGTTGACTTAGATCTGGAAGAATATGGGCTATGGCAGTCTTCATGGATTTGAAAAAGCTTTCGACACCGTTAATCACGACAGTATCCTGATAAAGTGCAGAATTGGAGAAGCAATAATTCTTGCACTTTTTAAAATTTACTGAAGGAGAGAGCTCAGAGGACTGTAAGTAGTGGAAGGTGGATTTCTAATTGAGTGCTTGGTCGTCCAACATGGAGCTCTGCAGGAAACTGTTTTGGGGCCTCTGTTGCTTCTGATATAGGTACATTGATGACCAGTGGGGCTAGTACGAGTTTAATCAAAAGCTATAATTGCACGTAAATAAGCGCTTATTAGCGTGCAATTAGTGTTCTTAAATCAAACAATCGAATCATTCGATCATTTTAGTATGAAAATTTTTCGATACTCTTTCGATGATCGTTTCGATATTCGATCATCGAAAACTTATACTAGGGCTACAGTATCATTTGCAGATTCACGAAGAAATAACATTCTATGCCGACGATACATCAATAACATTGTTCCTCATTGTACCTAACTCGTCGAAATTTTTGAAAATATTTTTTTATTCCAAAAAAATGTAACAATAAACAGTAAAATTAATAAATTTTGACCATGGCATAAAGTAGTTATCAATTGGACCGAGGAAAGTAAAATTTTACAAATTTCACTTAGATTAGATATACCTAGATAGAAACGACGATATACACTGTTAGTGTTTAGTTAAAAAAAAAAAATAAGAATGTAGGCAAATGTTTGCCTGCATTATTACTTAGGTTTCAAATCAAATAAATAAATAAAATCACAATGTGTATCTATGAACATAGGTATGCAGATATGTACCTTCCTACTACTATCTACTGCAACAGAAAATTATTAATCTACAACAAACATGCATATCATTTAGGTACATAAACATTAAATAATATGTAATTACAATTAGATAGGATGATTCCAGTTTTTTTTTTATTTGTTTTCGTATCAAAAATAAATATTGAATCATTTGAAAACGAATGTAGGTATATACGAAAATATTATAATGTTAACAGTAGGTATGTAACTTTGTTCTGGGTGAATGAATCTCGAAAAGAGAAACAGCTAGATTCTGCACTTGGTAATATGCTCATAATTCCTTGAGTCTTCTTCAAAGACTTCAACGACTCGATTTCAGAAACCGGTGGAATATGCTAGCACAGTAGCGAGACATTTTACCAACGTGGTCACTGGTCACCAATCTGCTGTCGTATTTAAAAATCTATGTACCTCGATGTAGGTATAATTATTATAGGTACTTACTTACATTATTTATTATATTTTAAACGAAATTGTAGTCGAAATGATCTCTCCTTATTTAGAGTAACTGTGTTAGATATTTTCAATTTCAACCACTACCTGCTTTATTTAAAAACTCTGATTAGTGGAAAAAAAGAGTTCAGCGGTAGAAAATTTGCGATCAAGCCGTCGTCGAGGTAGTTTAATCTATATCGATTGATTGCGAGCTGATCTCTGTAGATTTTAGCCCGACATGTTGGATTTTATGTCAACTGACAATAATTGTTTCGAGTGTACAACAACGCTTTCTGTAATCAATGTACTGTTTTTTAGTTTTTTCCCCATCCAATTAGGTGCTCCCTTCATATTTTGGTCCATTTTGTTTTGGTTTATCATTTTGATAATAGAAATTTCAAACAAATAAAGCAAATATTGCATTCCCGTAATCATCGAGGTCTTACAACCATGATGCACCAACTAAATTTATGATAAATATAATGAAGTTTTGAAGAAAATATTCAAAGAGTACTTTTAAAGTAGGTACAAATATTAAAATTGAAGTGATCAAACATAAATTAGTTCATTTTGGCTAAAACATAAAGGTTTCGTGTGATTTTATAAGGACTTAACAATATTTTGATAATATGAAATAAAAAAATAAGGTCTGGCACCTACCTACTCGAAATCATTCAAATCTGACATAGCGCATCTCGGCTGCAAAATTTCGTGTGAAATGTCATCTTCATACAAAACAAACGCGGATCAAATATTTTTTTTTACAATAAAGTAAAAACTGATCAGTGAATTATATGTAATCTAACGATTAACGATTTTTTTTATAAATCATACGTGTTTACGGCACTGTTTCATAGTTTGATCAACGCTTACTTACACTAATCGCCATGACTCCGACCCATCGAGAAGTTTTTTGACTTACCAACATGTTAAAAATTTTACATTTTTTAATAAAAAAAATTAGACTCTCCCAATACGCGACTCGTGTAGCTAAACCCTCTCCGAAATAATTTTCTGGCTACGGCCTTGACAACTTTCGAATCCTATAAAGAACGAAAAAAAAAACACTCGCATTCATAAAACAGACTGCAATTAATAATTCCCGACAATTTCCAGGAATTCTGACCCAAGTCCAACTAACAGCTTCTATTAATAAACATCAAGAAATATTGCTAAGTTGACGATGGTTAATGTGTTATTCAAGTTACTGGATGGAGACGAAAAGTGAGCAGTGCGGCCAACAGACCGAAATAGTTGGAGGTTTCTCAAGTGCTTTGTCAAGAGGAAAAGCGTTGGGAACTGTTCTCACCGTCATATGTGATACCAATTTTCCAATACTCCTTTTGAAATTTTTAACATAACGTTCCAAATCTAGATTAGACTAGTGATCCATACCTACATATTATAGAAAGAAGTTTCGGTAGGGAAGTCGATACGAAAAACATCTACGTATTTTATTTTATTTCTCTCTACGCAACAATTGTTGCTTTTACATTAAAAATATATTATACATGTTGATAACGCCATGGTTATTATAAGATGACATAAAAAAACATCACAATTTCACATGAAAGCAAACAAAAATAAAACCATGCAAGAGGAGCAAACACAAAGGCCTCGCTGCCCTGAAGATAAAGGGAAAAAATTTAATAGTATGTAGTATGAGTATGAGTACCCACCTATATAAATTTGTACATACATTCATTTATGCCGGATATCACGGAATGGATGACTTTGGAGACAACAAGAGTAAGTAAATTGAAGAAACTTAGCACTGACATCCAAACAACTTTTTTTTGTATGATTTCTGAATATGTGATGCTTTTGATGTATTGTTTTGACAAGTTTAAGAGCCCAAATTTGGGCCTAGAAACGAGAATAATGAATATCCTAGAAGGTAAGTCTGTGATTTTGTTTTATCTTCCAGAATATTGGCTGCACTAGAGTCCTTAATTCTATGAAAAATCAGAAATATTCCAGGTAGGTACATTATGTAGGTTAAAGTATTTTATTCGGTTACATGATCCCAGATCGGTAGTCTGGTGTTCCAGACCTATGTCTGTCTGAGTTGAGGGCTCGAGTTAAATTTCATAACGGTTCATATTTCTTCTTGGTGTCTTGGCTTGAAATTGGATTTGTATGATAAGGTCGTGAAGATTTGGGACATCTACACCGACCCGTGTACCTACTTCTAATAGGATTGCGGCCAAACTGTTTTTTTTTTAGTTGCAGGGTGAGTTTATTAAGAATAAACCGGGCCGTCGGCTGTAGCGACATCGAAGAACACGATAAATTCTGGCAGTCAGGGAATTGGCTTTAGCCATTATTTACAGTTTACAGTTCTTACTGCGTCTCCCGGAGTGGAGAAAAATTATTGAAAAGATAAAGAAAAAATAAAGTTGGTTCACAAAAATAGATTCATAATGTCAATAGATCAATCATTTTTTTTTATTTTTTTCCCCACTCAGGGCATAAGGAGGCAACAGGAGATTTCCACTGCGCTCGATCTCGCGTAGTTTCAATCACCTTTTCCCACACCATATCCGATATATACAGTACTTACTGGAAATGATGGACAGAAGGCGCTAGAGTACAGCGTAATTTGTGATGCCGTGGTACCGCTTTATACCCAATATTATTATAAGGCACGTTGTTTCAAAGGCGATGACTTTTTGTGTCAGAGCTACCGATACCCCGATTCCCTATCGATCCGCTAAAATTTAGCATCAGCTAAAAAAAATTCAAGTGATTTCAACCAATCCAAGCGATATTGCTTTAACAAGAAATCGATCGAAGTGAATATAGCTGCATGTGATTACAAACGAAAGATTCCCCCAACCATGTCAAAATTATAATCATGATCGCCAAATTTCCTTTTTCTCAAACGAATTCATTTTGATCTAGAAATATAACCACTATTAAGGTATGATTATGACGAAAATAAGATCACAATAATATTTGACTAAAAATAATAAATTATTTTGTTTTGATTGTTGTTTTAAAGAGTTTCTGAAAATAATTTTGATAAGCGGTTCCTCTAAAATTTTGGCGGGCCTTTCTATCGTAGTCATTCACTAATGTACCTGCGACGTTAGGTAAGTACTTACTATTATAGATAGATCTCAGTGTGCTATGATTGATTTATGTGAATACTCTCTCGAGATTAGAGGTCTAATGCACCTATACCACCAACATCAATTTAGGTACCTTACAGTAGGTATCGTTCCAATAATCTTCCGCAATGGTCTAACGCATTTAATCCAAACTTTAATGTCAAATGTTGATGTCTATTTTGTGACTTATTAAATAATAATTCGCCAATTTTTAGAAATAACTCCAATGTAGAGATAGCGTATCCCGAAAGAGCGATGAGAATAATACCAAGTTTGACACCAGCAATAGAGAATAATATAATATTTTGAATACGAAACAGAGTCAATTAATGAAATCAATCATGCGGACATCAGAAGTTTGAAGAATAGCCAGATTATCTTCCGCCAGAAGACAATAGAGATCTTCAAGGTGAGGAGTTCTATGATTATTTCTATGCACAAGGAAACGAAGAAGTCTTTAACTTCAGCGAAGAGAAGGGAATAGAGGCTTCCTTGTACGGTTCTCAACAACAGCTTCCTCATCGTAAGTCTTCTTAGCTATACCTATCCACTGAAGACAGGAAAAGATCCATCAATTTAATCTTAGTCTAAGACAAGTATGGCCTTCAGATTCACTCCTGGAAGTTTTAGCGAAAGTAATCTTACTATTGATTATTTGGAACGAACGTCTTTCCTTAAAGTACGCCAAAAATCAGATAGACCAGAGAGTATATAGAAAAAGAATAACACTTAATATCCCCAGCGGAGTTTTACTTTTTCAAATCCAGTCATTTCCCATTCTCTCCGTCATGTTCCATGTGAAAGCGCTGATAGGGATTTAACAAATTTAAAGCACATTGATTCAGTCTTTATCTGGATTTTTGAGTCGAATAAAGACCATCATTTGGATTTTCAATTCTCCATTATGTCTTACCACCGCTCATCCAACATCAACTGGTCATTTGCATTGAGTTCTCCGATACCTCTTTTGTAGTTCTTCGATATAAAGCCCTCTTCATCAGTATTATTCGTCATGCATCAAGTATATCAGCTTTATTGTTGAATGCGAATTCTGGAGCTTCACCTTCTTAATACAATAATTATTTAAAAGATGTGTAGGTATGTTTTTTCACAATGTTTATTATTTTCGTCCATTTCGTCCATCTCATCTATTTTGGTTGTCTTGTACCTTTTAGTTTAAATATTGTTATTTTATAGTGTTGTAAGTTTTTTTTGTAATATATATGTATCGTTTACTGTTCAAGGCATTATGCCGTAAATAAATAAATAAATAAAAATCTCAGTTTCCATTAGATTTTGAAGTCTCTTCATTTTGTACCTTATAGATTCGCTGATTGGTGTTGTGTTGTGGCTGTTGTATAATGACACAATCGGTAAAAGAAGTGTCAAAATACCAAAACTACGATAGTTGGCTGGCGTTGTAGCAGACTGTCGGGCTCTGGAGCAGCATAACAGCAAAGTGACAGCCAGTGAGGATCAGAATGAAGAAGTTTCTTAGAAGCATCTAAAATCCACCACAGGTACCTAGTAACGCTGAAGCTTGATGACTGATTGGTTTGCGAATAATATGAAGTTTTGAGTGATTGCAATAACAACGCCCGTAACAATGAATTGTTGGCAAAAGCAAGCAGGTGGCGACCGGCCGTCCCGGAATGTGTTACATAAGATCACACACAAAGGCCGTGATCCATCAGTACCTTCCTGTGTATCTAAATTGGAATAATCGGCGATGTGTCGATATATCAATCAGAAGATGAGACTTTATATTCTGAGCGGTGTGCATGGGACTGGTCTCCGGAGCGAGGAGTGCGGCTCCTGGCTGAGAGCCAACATCTCTCCAGCACAATCACATCGGATGGAGATGGGTTTTTACGCTAGAGCACTCAGGGTAATAAAAGTCTCTGCGATCGACCGCAGATCCTCTGCAAATGGAATATTATTGTATTGTGTGCAGACTAAAATACGATTATTACAGATATTATTATAACGATGACAGAGGAGAAGTTAGACAAAGAATCTTTAAAAATATATTGTTAGATATATGGAAATGCAAAATAAATACTCTCTAGCCAAAAAGAAGGGGTAAATCTAGAATTTTAAAACATGTTAAAAGTACCTGCCTACTATAAATATTGTTTGCCATTTTACCGTTTAGAAATATGTACTCAAATTCGCTCCCGTAAAACGCAGGAAGCAGCGTCCAATCTTATTCAGGGTTCCATACAGATGCCATACAGGAAACAGGATATTGTTGTCCACATACTTACTACTTCCGATGGCCGTACAACTTCTACAGAGTTTTCAAGAGAGATTCAGACAATGCATTTCCAAGCCATCCTGTCCCATAAACAGGATGGAACCACAGGAACAACAATGGGCGGATCTCCCGGGACCTGAAGGGGATAAGAAGTTTAGAGATGATTTCAACTAGTCACGATGCAAAAGACCAATGAAAGTTTCCTTTAAAAGAACTTGATTGAAGAAAGACTCTCAATTATTTCGTACGTTAGTATTGGAATAAGAAACAATAATGATCCAACACATCTTCAAGTAGGTAGGTACCTAATACGTACAAGGAAGTGGTATCTCTAAGCAAGTCTCCTCGTCCAAGGTTACCTATGCAGCGCAGGTCCAAATCTGGAGCGGATTATATAACAGCACTGCAGTTATGTCCTCCGCCCACGCAGGAGCACAGCATAATTATTACAATATCGCTGTTGCAAGGATTATTACTATATTTTGTACATTTCTTTTATTACCTATAGGTCTTCCTGGCTATCGTAATAAGGCCTTTGATAACCTTCGTGCTTTGTGGAAAGAACAACAATAATTAAGGTAACAACTGTTTCTCTCCACCTGGGGTTGATTGGAAGAAATTGCCCGCCCTTTCCACAATAATATATTTTTTTATATATTTTGTGCGTAATAAAGAGTATTTTATTTTATTTATTTATAATTGATTGATTAATACTATAAATTATTACCTTTCTTTACCGATCGTTGTTCTTATTGCGTAGGGTCATGACCAGTGCCGTCGCGTGGTTTTTAGGCGCCCAAGGCGAGGCATTAATCAGCGCAAATTTTATCATTTTCAATATTAATTAAAAAAGAATAGAAGAAAGAGAAAATTAAGAGGCAAAATTTAACTATGTTTATAAAAAAGAAAGAAGAAAAATATAGATGCTAATAAAAATATAGATAAAAAATATATCCACTCACATTGGAACAAAATGTCTGTAGATTTGATTCAATTTTACTGTTCATCAATAATCCAAACATTTTATTACAAATTTGGCATTCGAACGGCTTTTCTCATGGGTGTTTATTAAACTTTTGCATATGGGTGTTTATTAAACTTTTTATTGAAAATATTGCATTCGTATGGAATTTCTCCGCGATTCCCTGGGTTGGCGACGTCCCTTAGCCAAAATTTCCAGTTGCTCACTCGGTTGCAATGAAAATCAAGGATTTTTATTTAAAGATTGATTAAAATTTTTATTGCAAATATTGCATTCCTTAGCTATGATCTCGCATGTGAATCCCTGGACTTTACTATATAAGCAAAATAGAATTTGTTTTACCTACGGCGGCGCCCCTCGTATCGCGGTGCCCAAGGCGATCGCCTCGGTCGCCCCACTCACGCGACGCCCCTGATCATGACCATCGTAGATCCTTTGTATTGTGGAAGATTATTCTCCGTATTGCAGAGTCAGCAGCCACGATCCTTCCAAACTCAATGCGCATGCCCACTAGCGTGCTGCAATGGTTTGCTGGTTATGATGATAGGGTGTGATGTACCTCTTAGAAGAACCCCTTGTTAGTGGACTGTATACTTATAGGTAGGTATGTTGACTGAGGTTGAGCACTGAAACACTTCTGCTGGTGGCTTGGTAAGGAGCTGTGTCCTCTACCAGAGTTAAATGTAAAAGAAGAGATCAATACCTACAAGTAGCCATTTTTATAGGCTCCAAAATAATACAGTGTAGTTACACTGCGGGCTTGCATTACATCATCGATTGCAAAGATTTCACAAATTTCTGAAACGTCACAGGGGTTGCTAGGCACACGTAGTAGCTGTGTATAAATAAAACTAGGTAGATAGCTATAGGCGTGAGTATGTAATATGTATATTGTATACATCACTCTGAACAAAGCCTGAACGATAGAAGGGTCCACGGAGTTTTTATGGAGATCGTCAGAATAAATTTCATTGTTTTCCTTCGTTCTTTTTCTTTTCTTCGTCTCCTTTAAGGGGTAGGCAGTGAGAACGAACCTCATCCACTCTACTTTCGCCTCTTCCACCGACATTAAATTTTCTCATACATCCTCTCCTATTTTTTCACGTCACGTCATTCTCTACCGACCACGCCTTCTTACGTAAACTTTTTTTCAGCCTTATGAATCTCTTTGTTAATTATTCTGTTAGCATGTATTCTTTCAATATACCCAAACCATCTCAACTTGCATTAACTTCCATATTTGTAACAAAAGACTAACTTCCATACGAAATTCCTTTCTAAAATATTCTCATTATTTTTCATGTCCCATGCGCAGTCTTCCCACATAATTTCTCGTAGACTCAATTTTTTATTTCAATTAATTATTGACATAAATCTTGTACTATTGTTTTTATAAAAAATAATTATTATTTAAGAGTAATTAAATCATAAATCGTCTGCCAAACAAATGCGAAAAGAACATAATATATTATTATCTACATGTCGAAACAGAGGCGATGTCAAAACTCCTAAAATTATGCAATCGAAATAGCACTTGACTTCAAAAGATGGAAAATCTCTTTCTCTGTTACTTCAGAATTTCCTGTGATCTCTGCGTATAACAGTTAAACCTGTCAGAAGTGTTTTTAAACCAATTTATTGCTTATATTTATTTGAGAAATTTGAGAATTATTTTTAAAAAAGTTAGAGAAAGGGGTAAAAAAAAATTAAAAAAAATGAAATATCATAATTAGACATATTTTTTCAATAAAAAAAAACACATGTCACATAATAGAATATGAGAGGATAGCAATACATAAACATTTATCTAACAATATTCAGTTTAATTTATTGTCCTTACATCAAGCGTCAACATCACTACGAGGTTATAGGAAGGAGAAACATGAGTAGAATGGGAGGATTGCTTAGTGACAGCCAGCCATTACATGCCAACAGATTATTCTATAACAGAAATATTTCAATACAAAGAAATAGACCTTAATATTATATTGACTATGTCTCATACATAGAGCTTCTCAAACATCATCTTTCAAAATTATAATCTTGCAAATTTATACGTTCCGTAATGTATTATGTAAAAAACAAACTTAATTCGATTCAAGATTGTCAAAATATTCATATAAGATAGACATCAGATTCATTATGATTAATGATCAAAGACAGAAAGGGTATGAATAACGACCCGATCGGTAGAATTCGGGTGTCAGGATGGAAAATTCAAATAAAAAAACATTTCGTTGAAATTTAGCCAGCTCACAAACAAATCGTGCAATATCCTTTGGTTCAACATTTTTCCATCTAGACCAATGGTACTCAACCTTTTTTTCTTCGGGCCTCATCATATGTACGAGTTTTATAAAAATATAAACTAGGTAAAGAATAGATAAATTATTCTTTGTAGGCTGTAGTATGTCGATATCTTTCTTGATCCGCCAACTCATTTTTTAAATTACAAAATTTGCAAATTAAGGCAAGCATTGTCAGCCACAAATAGTTTATTGTAGAATAAGTTCCACAACGAAAATATGCTTGAGATCGACATTAAGCGTATCCACAACTGAGATCGACATTAAGCGTAACCAAAACAGTTTATCAATAGGATTTTTCGTACTTTGAGTTTGACATTATGTACAAAATTTTATCCAAATAGGTATAAATACTGTTCGACCAATATTCGCTTATTTTACAGTCAGGTCACCTACTAAATGAAAGGGTGCAAGAGCCCTATATTTTAATAATTAAGGCAGTTCCAATGAGAATTCTCTTCAGGTTTCATAGATTGGAATTGCAAATATTTTAAATCACGTTTAAAAGTGTTCCGGCCTGCTCACAAAAGTTCAGCGGGCCACAGTTTGAATACCGTTGATCTAGACTCTAGAATACACACTTTGAATGATACAATTACTTCTTCATCTCATATTTGTTAGGATCTGTTACTGATTAAAAGTACACATTCAAGGTTAGGCATAGGATTACCGACTTCATAATTAAGGGACATATTCAATTTTTTTTTAACTTGAAATTTGTACATGGGTGGCGAAATAGCCTCAGGCATTGTTTTTTTTTTATAAATATGTAGAGATGTTATGTGGCTTATACACTAAGCAATCTAATATTATAATGAAGAGATCACAATAGTTCATAAAAAACTTTAACATGACTAGCAACAATAAGCTTTAAGGATACTTCTTAAGACTATATAATTATTATATTGTATAAATAAATAGTTATTTGTTTACAAACAAGAAATAGAAAGAATCATCACCAAAATCCACCATCTATACATAATCTGAAAAATCTTAGGACAAAACATCACTTCAAATAAATTTGTACAGGAGTTTAGCAAAACACATTTATAATCCGTTTGGATGTGAGTCTCGAGGACCAGACAATCAAAAAGTATTGGAAAACAACTCAACAGACAATCACTATTAGGATCTTTTAACCCGTCCTTATAGAAGTTTAGTCTTCAGTCTTACTATCCGAAATCTTCTTCTTCTTTTCTTTTCAATTCATTCAGTATCTGGTGATATGGCCTATCAGTTTTAAGCCCCCCAAAGTTGGACTAAGTTTTTAACCCTGAAAATCAAGTGACGTAACGACTTGGGCCGCCCCCACAGAGCTTTCCCATTGAAGAGCGTGATCTAGCGAACCTCATCAATACTCTTATTGAGATTATTTTCTAACACTGCTCACAGCAAAAAACACGTTTTCCTATGTTCTTTATTATTCCATTTAAAAAAAAACATGTTTTATTGTTTTAGGTATAATATAGAATCCATAAATAAATTACATACCTCTGTCATGGGTTAAATTTACAAAAAGTTGAGAAAAAAATGTAACGATAATATACCTAATAATATTTAAAGAACAAGTTATACACGTTAATAAGACACAATATGTTGTACCACCCATCATAACAAGATCTGTCAGAGATTTAAAAAAAAAAATTTAATGACAAAAAAGCTACATAAAGTTATGAGTGAGAAAATTTCAATAAATACTATATATCTCAGAAAGTTTAAATATCAAAACTTTGCTGAAATAATAAATAATACTGCATCTACAATATTTGAATGTTAAATGCGCTTAAATTTGAATTATGTTAGCTCGAGACTATATCCAACTTATTATTCCTACCATAATATACAACCAAGTCTTCATTCTTTATGATATTATTGCTTATTAAATACACAACAACAATTGAATCGTGATCTGCAAAAACCACACATCTCGCATTTTTCAGAATTTTGTTTTATTGCATAAAATGTTCCTAATTTGTGTTATCCATGATATTCTGTAAAAACCACACATCTTCCATAGTTCTTTAAAGTATTTAAAATGAAATGATTTTTCCGTGGTCTGCAAAAACAACACATGTACCGAAGATGTGTTGTTTTTACAGACCACGCGCGATATATTTCATATCTTTATCATTATCTACAGTTTATTCGTTGACATTTCATTTGTTATAATTGTTCGTCTTGTTTGGTCTTGTTCTTGGTTAAAATATTACATGATAATTTTTGCTTAAAAAATCCAAAAAAGGTGTCATATGCTTTTTTCAGGAGGTACTTTAAAGAAAATTTTAATCTACGTTTTGGTCGTCCATAAAAAGATGTGTGTAGTAAGTGTGAAGAGTTAGGGTACAAAATAAAGTCACCTACATAAATGATAATGCCAAAAGGCTGCAGTCGCAGAGCTCATGGTTCATAAAAGAAGGGCTAAAAATTCTATGCAGAAATAAAAGCGTAGAAAGAAAATACGGATGATTCAACAGCTGTATTATCTTTCGACTAAATGCAGAATTTACCGCTTCCTAATAAAATAATAATAATGTAACACTTTTCTATGCAAAGGTGTCAGTATAGCCGGCGGAACTTATTGCCTGAGGCCATTTTTCCAGACAACTGGTCCCGTCCAATCTGAGACAGACCAACCCCGGGTAGAAATTTTAGGTGAAAAAAAACTTAGAAAAACTCTGACCCGACCGGGAATCGAACCCGGGACCTCGGATCTGAAGTCCACGCTAGTACAACTAGGCTCCCGAGGTCGGTAGTTGTACTGGCTACCGACCACGTTCGGGAGGTATTTTATATGAGACAACTGTGGGTTTTTGTTTTTGTATACATACATAAAAAATAATAAACCTAAATAATTTTATGTGTACCATGAGGGGCATGGTAAGAAATCTCCCGATAAAATTTTCCAGTAGCCAACAACAGAAGCAGATGACTGCGCCACAGATGTTGAAGAGTCAATTATACATATATTTTCATTACATTGTACTGCATTGTATCTCTTTTTGATCAAGTATATATAAAAATATTTTTACATCGCCGATTTTAGTATCATTTTAAACAAAAGGACAAAAGTTTTCTTATTTTCCTTTGAAGTAAGCGATGGTCAGCAAAAACCACACATGTACATTTTGTAAAAAAAATTGTAAATAAATAATAAAATAATAATAATGTTTAAAATAAGCTTTTATGCATAGAGTAGCATTGGAGCTTTGGATTCAATAAAAGAATCATATCGATATACATAAAGTTTAGGAATAAAACAGTTTTTTTCAATTTTCTCAAAACATGAATTTTGTTAGATGTGTGGTTTTTGCAGATCACGATTCAATTGTTGTGCATAACCAAAAAGTTTCATTATTGCTTTTTTAATCATTTTTCCTACTAAGATAAGAAAAGTTGAAACAAGATTTATATTTACAAGTTTTCTATTTCAAATTGGACACATTATTGTATTTTATACAGAAGGTTTATGTGTTTTACTCACGTGATCTGTCTAGGATCAGACAAAACTGAATGAATAGAAAAAATCACAACGGGCAATCAATTCCGCAACTTTTTTATAAAAAGCAATACTCGTCTAATTTATTTTGTAAAAAGTACCTATAATTTGATTTGAAAAATGTTCTGTTTGTATTTTTATATTAATCTATTTGATTTTAAAACGGTCCAATTTGAAGTAAAAAACCCAGAGGAGCATTTTACATTGCCTTTGTATAAGTTCATAGAACAACATTCTGAAAAGACAAATAATATTTAAGTAATTTAATATCTTTTATTTAAGATATCGTTTCATCTGTTTATTTTGGCTGTCTAGTGAGTTCTGCGCTTTATCGGCACTCATCAACAAGGCGTCTAACTTATCCACTTGAGAACTGAGCTGCTGGTTTTTATCTTTACTAAAACCTCTATTCTGATTGCCTTCCATCCTCTGAAGGTCGTTGAGAGCGTCGTTTATATGTCCACGACCTGAAGAAGAAGTGGCTTCTTCACTGTTGGGGATGTAGCTGGGATGCGAGGAGTAGGACAGGTCACCTTTAGATCCTCCCATCTTATTTTTTATTAAATCAGTCAGACTGCCACAGACTCCCTATAAATGGAAATATTTCAAGATTGTTGTATATTTTAATTTCATACAATGGCTGGTATTCTCAAATTCACGTTCCAACTCAACGCAAAAAGCTCTTGCTTAGAACTTAATCGGTTGCCAGTAGTTACGCAACTAATGTATTGGATAAAACATTTTCAGAATACAGAAATGTCAAAAGTCTCAATAAAAATTGGATACGACGCAACTCAATCGTCTGTTTTTCATTTCAGAATAACAGTCAATATCTTATCAAACATGCAATCATAAGAAGAAGTGGTCAGAGAGAAACGGTGTGTTTTATAAGAAATGCTCTGTTTTTCAGTCCAATATTATCCAACGACAGTTCTTTACAGGTTTGTGCCAAGATGCCACACACTCGCTAGTCATCACGTCTTGCTTGCTAGAATCCTTTTGCACGACTGTCTTTTCAGACACCATCTCACATCCCTTTCCTTGCACACCACTAACAAACCCTTATTAAAACCATGCACCTACATGATCATTTCTTTTCTCATTGTCACTCAAATCTAGAAATATCTAGGTAACAATTATTCTCTACGCCTTCCCTACCAAGTACATTAAGAATATCGGTTAAAATGTAATTTTTTTGATACAGCTCCTACTTCTGACTAGAGAAATATAAATGTGGTGGCAAAAAATAACTGCTTGGAGATAAAATTAGAAATTCACACATATACAAGTTAAGCATTTCACTAGCATAAAAAAAGCTGGGAGAATGAAGGCAGATATCTGAGTGATTACTCTGCGTTTTCATTTATGTCATTATCACATTTAAATTTTAATTAGTTGCATAAAAATAGTTGCATGTAGATCTATTTTAAATCCGGAATTGCTTTACGAAAAATGGTATAAATAAGGATTTATACAAGATAGATAGTCATATAGGAGAAAAATAAAATATGTATATTCTTTATCACCTGCCCTTCTTAACACAAGTTTTACTTTATAAAAGGGGGGGGAGGGGTAATACTTGATTATTATGGAATGTAATATATGTCCTTGTGCTTGAAATAGTAAAAAATAGATTAAAAAAGGCGATTAATGTAGGTCATTTACCTTTAATTTATTTAATCTTCTTTGAGTGCCAGATAGAATTGAGTTCAGTTCTGTTAGTCCACCACTGGTTTTATTTAAATCGTCATTTTGTAAAGATATTTCCTAAAAATATTCACACAGACATCAATTTAAAAAAAATAGTAATTTTTCAAGTAGAATAACATTCCTCATGCATAAATCAAACTACTTCAGTTCTAATTTTGTGCTAATTCACCTCAAATTGGGCAGCTTCAATATTCTGTTTTTCCACATGAGATCTCACTTTGATAAAATCATTTTCGTTAGGTTTTTCGAGACCAAGTAATTCAGCTCTCATGCAAGCTGCTTCATAAGAACCTTCGGCCATTTTATATACAAAATTAAACTAGTTTTGGGTTAGTTTCACGGCAAAGAGGTCAATTATTCTCCATAATATTATTCTACTCCATGTTAAATATATTGATTGTTTGTTGACATACAATGTTTAATCAATGTTCACATTAGCTATGAAAAAGAAATGGAATTAAAATGGTGTGCCGCTATTTACTTTCTATAAGCTTTGTTAATGACACTTTAACAAATATAAATTATATGTAATTAATTTATATTAATTTCAAAGTACGCGCGACCAAACCCTCAAGTCCATATATTTGACATTTGAATAATGATCATAGATAATATAATATAATGTACTGTAATGATTATCTATGCTTGTCTCCTGTCATTCAATAAGATCACACTTTTTGCTTTTTACTTATTTCTTTGATTACAGAAATTTCTTGGAAACAAGTAATTTTTATTATCTTACCATAATAATTAGGTTTAAATGGGGTCTATTCTTTCAACAATATATACAATAAGCTAACAGGTTTCACCAGGGTTTCACACGTGATTAATTTTTTACTACACCGCCATCTCTTGGATTTTTTAAAAAGTAAAGTGAATAAAAGAATTGTTTTTATTTTAAATTTATGACCCATCGAACTTCATCCCGCATCCGAATCAATAATGCAATAAATTATTAGCTAAATTTAATTTTAATGTCGTAAATCACATTTTATTCATGTAATAAGTCAAAATTATCAGCAGGAGTCAGCTAGTACTTCTTTAATTTATTTTTCCCTTCAGTCATCAAATCCTGTGCTTCTTGATCCACATTATACTGTTTCTTATCAATTTTCTTAATATGGCTCTCCCTTAGTCGAGATGATTATTTTATTCATAATATATTAGGAATCCCGGTAATATTTTTTTTGTATAATAATAATATAACTTTATCCTTCCCTCTCTCCCACCCAATCCACCTCCCTTTACTTTTGAGTTTGTTTTCTTTTTTTATTGAATTCTTTGCTTGTTCTTCTTTTTATGTTTTATTTTTTATAAATAGGAAGTTGTTAGAGACCGCAACTCGGTTGTGGTAAGCTCGCCCTCTGTATGTTAATTCTGCGATGTCTTTTTTATGTTAAATTTTGTCTGTTGTTTATAATACCTCATTGTTTTTTTTTATTATGCTTTCAATGTACAGCAAAGAATGAATAAATAAAAATAATAATCTTGTATATTGAAAAAATAAAATCAAAATTAATATTCACTTTGTGATCCTACATACATAATTTTGTGTGAATTTATTACAGACACAAATTAAATACTTTAGGAATGTGTATTTTGAATACCTACCAAGACTAATTGTACTATTTCAATTATTCTCTTATTGATGAAGAATATTTCCCTTAATATAAATTTAATATAATACACCTACCTGCATATCCATGTATGTGCTCTCAGGTGTTCTGCAAGTTAGTGATAAATCTGGCTAAAATTTATTAGTTTTGCGCTCTCCTCTACTATTCCAATTCCGAAGTGGTTTGTAACCTTCAGCAGTCCTGAAGATCTTGAGTTCATCCCTGGTGACGATCTCTTTCGCTTTCATGTTCTGCTTAGCATGTAAAATGTCGTAAATGTACTTGGATAAGCTCAAATTTCGGAGTTATCCAGGCTGATGTAGTCTGTCCATATTGAGAAATTCAAATTTTAGCTCTCATGATATTGAATCCAGTTTAAGAAGCCAAACTTTACATTTCACCAGATTTATTTAAAAAAAAAAAAAAGGATTTTTTCCATCTTATAACTTTAATTAAATCTTCTGATTGATTAGAGCAAGCAATTGTTTTGACCTCTATCTATAGAATTTGATCTTTTACGAGATATTCGTGAAGTAACAGTGTTTGTATTTTAAAATGTACAGTGGACCATCACAAAGTTACCGCCAAAAAATTTGCACAATTATCATCACAGGTGTTCTGTAAATTATTCAGCATATTGTGATTGTTAGGCTCACTGTCCACGGCGGCGTAGCGTACGCAAGGCGCCAAAGTATGCCTTGCAGTACGCTTACTTACTTTTCTTTGTTATGTCAAAGAAATAAAAAAATAACAGTAAGTATGTAAAAATTGGGATTTAATATTGGTCAAATGTATATTATGCGAATTACAAATAAGAATGTCACGAAAAATATGAGATGGTAGATTTTTTAGGAATTGATTTATGGTAGCAGCTGATGGTATCCACCTTGGTGGATTATTTTGAGTCATGGACCAACATGGGAGAAAGCACTTGCCAACCTAATTGACAAGCATGGTGTTTTATGACCAAATCTAATCTAATTAAAAAATGCACTTACTTTGATAATTTATTGACAAATAAAACCCTGTTTTATACAGAAAAAGACAAATTTCATGAAATAATTACTTTAAGTAAAAAAAAAAGAATAACATTGAAGAATGGATAGTTAGTATTTAGTAAATGAATTTGTTTGAGAAAGAATTAGTTTAAGTATGAATTGATTCTTCACTATTTAAATAAGGTAATTTTATCAGTTTTGTTACCACACACAGGAAACAAACTGCTCTTCATATAAGAACGTAAGCTCATGAATACAGTTGAAAGCTCCAACTATGTCAATCGATGTCATGTCAAATAGTTGCTACGTTGCACAATAATTATTTTTACAGTCTCTTGAGGGATTGTCTCCCTCTTCCTTCACAACTGTGTGCAGGTCCAAGAAGACATTGATGTTTTCTAGCATCATGGAGAGGATTCCTTCTGTGAAGAGAATCAATCACATGCTTTGTCAAAGTGCCAGTGGGTGGGAAAAGGTTATCTTGTGCATCATTGGGGACTAAGAATAGTGTAGAATCATATTTCAACTTGAAAAACTTCCCTTTCTGTTTTAAAAAGCAACAGGTATTTTCAGCAAATGGTTGTCTTCACCATTAATAAGACATTTCTTTACACCAATTTTTATCAACAAAATACTAAACTATTACCTAGAAATGTTTTTAACTAAATTCTTTTCATATTTTACATATTACTATGTTAAAACAATTATCTATTTCTTATAGAATAAATAACAAAATCAAATTATAATATGAAAAATATAACACATATGTAGAATCATTTACAGGAAGTGTCGAGACCCTGAACTCCAAGCCTCATCACGCTCTTATGAAGTGCAGCATCCAACATTCACAGGAGCGTTGTAGTCAAACACATAATTACCCTTTAAATTTACTCCAAACTGAGCTTTGGAGGCTTGATTAGACCTCCTTTGATTACATTGGTGAAGTGCTTTTTCCTGTGGTTGGAGAGGTTCCCTACGTAGCTGGTGCTGTAGTTGCACAGGTCACACACGTAGGGCTTCTCGCCCGTGTGCTTCCGCTCGTGAATGAGTACGGTGGCTTTCATATGGTACTTGTAGTTGCAGTACCTACATTTGAACATATTCTTCACAGCAGTATGACTTTTCTTGTGAGCAGTAAAAACCATGATACATGAAAAACTGGCCCCACATTCGGCACAAAGATGGGGACGAATGTTATCATGCTTCAGCATGTGAGTTTTTAAAAGCTGTGGATATTTGGATTTGTATTCGCACTTTTCACAATACTGAAATCTTTCATCTCGTTTACTGGGATCCACCATCATAAGTGTAGACTCGTCCAAGCCATGGCTCAGCTTGTGTCTTTTGAATGTCACAATACGACGGCAATTGAAGTTGCAAATTGTACAGGTGTATCCGTCTGTAACTATGTGAGATTTTTCATGAATTGCCAAATTACCTTTTTGGTTTGATGTGAATTCACATTGAGAACATTTAAATGTTTGCTTGGTTGTTATTTTATGCTTTGATGTGTGAACTTCAAAACGTTTAATAACGGTTGTCTGGTATTGACAAAATTCACAACACAGCATTGGCTTCTCTACACTAGTTACGTGGCTTTGCCTGTGTTTTAACACTTCTTCTTGAGACTCTGATTGGAAAGGGCAGTGTAAACAAGAATGTTTTTTCTTGTGATTTCTCATAGAATAACCTGAGTTAAAATCTAAGTTGCAAACTGAACATTTGTAAATTCTTCCAATGGAATGTCTATGATCTAAATGGCTGGAAATAGCAAACTTTGTTGAAAATTTCTTGCCACACTCGTTGCACTCGTACAGCACCTTCCCATGCAAACAGCCGCGCTGGCCACACAGCTTCTTCTCCTGGTCACAGTGTTGTCTGTGAATATGACTCTTAGTAGTGTCCCGCCTATTGAATAGGGAGCAGCATATCTTACACTGGTAGTGCTTACCCAGGCGCCCTATGGATAAGTTCTGGTGACCTTTCACATGTTGGACATATTCGGGATGATTTGAGCACTCCTGATGGCAATATGAGCAAGCAAAAGAAGTTCTGCATTTATGACGATTTATAAGTTTCCTATATTTAGTGGAGTATCCACATTTATCACATTTCAGTATAGGCCTTGGACCATAAATTCTTTTGACCTTTCTTACCTCACCATCAGAATCGCTTTTTAACTTGGCTCTAGGTTTCTTCTTTACACTCACTTTCTTAGCACAATTGCTTTCCACAATCGATTTCTTCTTTACACCCACTTTCCTAGCACAATTGCTTTCCACCACTGCGGGGGGTTTGTCTACTACATCCGGGTTACCTAAAGCATTCACTGCAGGTATCTCAAAGTTATAATCACCATTACTTTCCTCTTCTTTGAAAATGATCTCACTATCTTCTTCTTTGATTTCTTTTTTAATATTAACTACACTTACAAACTGCGTGGGATCATTATTCTTGATCAAAAGCGATTTATCATCTTCCAACATGTCTTTAACTTCAGCACTATACAGATCTTCATCTGGCAAGGGATTGTGTTGTTTAGCATCTTCACAATGAGCATCACCATCAGAATAAAGGTTATCTTCTTCAAAAACTTTGGATTCCATTTCCATCTGCCAATGCATATCTGTTGATGTGAAATCGAGGCGTTCCACTTTAACTATGGGTTCCATAACATGTGTTTCCTTTTGAACTATGATTGTGGATTCGTTTTGTGTCTCTTTTTTAACTTTTATAGTTGATTTGCTACGTGTCTCTTTTTTATCTTTTACTGTATTGTATTTTCTATGGTCTGTCTCTATGTGAACTCTCAATTCCCCACTGTTTTCACACTGGAAATGGCACAAATGGCAAGGGTACACACCAATGCACTCTTGTATGAAATGAATATTGGCGTGGGCTAAAAAATGTATATTGAAAATTTTGAGGTATTCACTAGTATAGTCACATTCTTCGCAGCAATATAATTCTTTTTCATTCACTAATTTCTTAAATCTCTCCATCTGTCCATCAGGAGCTGAGTATCCCTTTTGGTTAGTCTTCATGAGTACAACCTCTTTGTATTTTATTGGAATCAAGGTGCCCTCTGGTCCAGAGAGGAATCTATCTACAAGAATTTTTGACCTGTGTTTAAATGCAAATCTTCTCATAGCATATTTTCCTTTAAAACATGTCTTCTTCATGTTTATTTCAGGTATTTTTAATTTCGTTTGCTTTTTGTTTTGTTTTCTTCTCCAGCTTCTAGCAAGGTTTGCAACACTCTCTTCATCAGAACTCGACTCACTCTTTTCACTGGATGACTTCGACGTGTTTCCGCTATTGACATAGTCTGAATCATCGTTATCACACTCTCCTGTGTCATATTCCTGCTCCACTTCTGGGTTGGCAACCTCGGGAGGTTCCTGTTTTCCGCTATTGACATAGTCTGAATCATCGTTAACACACTCTCCTGTGTCATATTCCTGCTCTATTTCTGGGTTGGCAACCTCGGGAGGTTCCTGTTTTTCGCTATTGACATAGTCTGAATCATCGTTATCACACTCTCCTGTGTCATATTCCTGCTCCACTTCTGGGTTGGCAACCTCGGGAGGTTCCTGTTTTATAACAGATTCATATTCTATTGGTAACTCTTCTCCCAGTTTACATTCTGACTTTATTCGTGAATATTCAGCTGTAATAACCATTTCACCGCGTTGAACTTCAGACTCGTCACCTTCCATGATTAAAATACAATTTTGACTAAAATAAACGTCCTTTAAGCCACTCAGTAATCTAAACAAATCAAAACTGTGTCAAAAAACAAAAATATAACATTCTAATCTGAAATAAGAATTTCATTGCCTGGTTACGCCATAGAGAAATAAACACTAGCAAAGGTGCCGATTCGTTTATAAAAAAATCTGACATTCGCTCGCAGTGACATGTCAAAAGTCTTCTTTTTTTTCTTTTTCTTATTACTCCTAAATAACAGGGTGTTACTGCCAGGATCCTACCTTTTACCACAACATCAGCTGCAAATAAAAGTTGTTAATGATTCAAAACAACTACTATACTAAAAAGACATATTATTATGTAAATATTTTATTTCATATTATCAACGATTTTTTTCAGTCAAATTAGAAGGAAAAGTTTATGAGACTTCCGAACACACTCGACGGCTCCCTACAAAAAATATTATTCTTTCTGAAATTAATCATAATCTCCGAACACAGGCTCCGAATGCTGAACTTTGTACAACAGACAGCTAGAAACGGCAGAAATGCGCATGCTGAGGTGGTCGACGGGAGTGTCATTGAGCGAGACAAGACAAAAAGCTCATGACATTCGTGGATGCCTAGGATGTGACGGATATAAATAACAAGCTTGAGGAAAGACAGTTGCGATGGTATGGACATATAGAGCGGAGACCACAGGAACATAATATTGTAAATCAGGCCATCAACATGAGTGTTCCACGTGTGTCAAATAGAGGACGACCAAAGAATTCTTGGGTGGTGCAGAGGCGTGACCGGATGCGAAGATTGGGATTGGAAGAGGTGTTGCAGCAGAGAAGGACTAATTATAGCCTAAGAACGAGGAGGGCTGACCCTAACAGTCTACTTAGATGCTAAGTTGGGAGCAAGCTAGGGAGAAGAAGAACGATTTTTCTCAGTTATAATTTTATTTATCATATCCATATGTTTTTTGTCATCTGCAAATTGATTTTTGTGTCTTATTGTTACATTTGATGATTTTTTTATTATTCTTAACTACTAGTTCTTTTAATTTTTTATGATTTCATTTGTATTAACCTTGATATTTTCTTACTGGCTGTGATTAGTTCGAATTTTCTTTACCCGCACAAAACGTTCCTAATTGAACGAGTCGCCGGTAATCTCGAAAAAAAAAATATAGATCTCTGTGTAAACGGTCATCTGTAAAATTCGTGTACAAAACATTATGTACATACAGATCATACTCTAATTGACTCATAACATCAGCTGTAGATTCACTCTATTCGTGACCCGATAAACACACTCATACCAACTACATTTTTTCATGCCGCCCCGCAAACGTCAAAATCCACGTGGCCGTTAATGGTCTAGCTTGATGGACAACCAAGATTTTTTTATTGTGTTATAATATATATCGTCAAGCAGTCAAGCACCGTCACATATATGTGATTTATACGGTGCTTGACGAGTTTGCCCATGTATTTTTCTATTTTTTATTAATTCTGCCGTTGATAATAATTATTGTTTTATGATGGTCGTACGCAAACAGCACTAACATGTGTTATTGGTGTTATGCGTCCAAAAAAATGAAAATGAATTATAAAAAGCTGGAGTAGCACATTGTGAGTGTTGTGACAATTAAAAAAAAATACAGACAAAAACAGTTTGGGAGTAACTGTAATGCAATCACAATCAGCATAGATCAGCTCTCGTTAGAGAGTATATGTGTTCTGTGGCATAGATAAAAAAAAAATAGTATAAAAGGTGGTGCCTAGGTGATAGCTTTCGTTTTTATTTTAACTTATTCGTTTCCCGGGAAGTTTATTTCGTATTTTAGTTAAAAATCTAAGATTGATCATGTCTATCAGTGAGTATAATTTTCCATATTATAAATTCATTGAACGATGTAAAGTAATCCCTTTAATTATTTTACTACGAATACCGCTTGTCATCCTATTAACCTATAATACGATAGTAACGGTACTTTACCGTTACTCACATCAGCTGATTTCTTTTGTTTATTATGTAAATAATTTCGATGCTATCAGATTATTAACTATGTTCGCTCTTTAATCTGTTAATTATTCATTTTTTACACATTATTTAACAGTAGCGTCGAACATTTTTAATATTTATTCTCTGTTTATCGCAATTTATAAGAAAAGCTTAGTCATGTATGAAGTAGATCATTACATTTATTTGAAAAGTGAATAAAGTCTAAATTTTGTTGCAACAATCAGACTAAACTTTGTTACAACAAAGTTGCTGACTGCTACAAAATTGCTGATAAGTACTTCGTAATTAAAAAAAAAATGTCACGGCAATGTCATTGAATAAAATTTGTACCTCCTTATTATGGTGAAGCTTGTGGCTTATGGCTGTCTGCTTGTGGTTTTTTACTTTTGGGACATTTTTCAAGGGAACTTAATTATTAGCTATATTTTTATTTTTTATTTTTTTTAATAAAAAAAATGAATCTGTGCTCACTCAAAGTGAACACAAATACACTCCTTGACTCTTTCACAGTAAGCTACTTAAAGCTTGTGTCGTGAAAGAGGAAGATGGTCGGCACCTGGGATCGAACCACGACGTCCGCAGTACGAAAGCCGGCGTTGTAACCGCTGGGTCACCAACCACTTCAAAATATTATTATGTAATCTCTGAATGCATATTTGGAGAAATGGGTGAGCAGAACGAGCACTAATTACAATGGCACGAAAGTCTTTTTTAGAATGATATCCATTTATGACATTATAAACACCACAAAAAAGCTAAAACTCACAAATGCTTTGGTGATTTTACATACATACAGTCTCGGTAGAGCATGAGATATAGATATAGATTTTAATTAATTATAAATTCAGGGCGGGGTACATTCATGTACATTTAGATCCATTTATTGTGCCGTATATTCTTTTGCAATCAGAGGAGGGAGGTTGTTAAGATTATAGATGAATATAAACCAGCTTTAGATTAATAATAATTTTATTGGCTTGCCCTCTGCCACGGTGGACAAAGGATGGGCTCAATGGCAAAAAAATACAAATGGAAAAAGTGATATACATAATATGGGTTGTCTGTTTATTATTGGTTGATTGCAAAGGTTATAACTATTTAATGACCTGACCTTTTAAACACCAGCGATCCTGTGTCGTTATTCTGGGGTGGCTGCGTGGTCCGGTTATAAGCGACCTCTTCCAGTCCTCTCTTTTCTTGGGTCAGGCCTCCTCCCGTAAACTGGGTCCTAACCCCACGTCTTCCTTTTCTTCTTAAATGGTTTATTTAATGATGGCGTTTAAATCATGTTGGTAATTTTACTGGGTCTCCTTGATGTACCACATGTGGTTGACCACCATATTTTTCTTCATCCAAAAATATATTCCGTCTGTGCTGCTCGGCTCCATGCTTGGTCTGACCACGAGGGTCCCCCACTTTGACTGTGTTGAGCATGATATTCTGATTGGTAAGTTAGAGCATTATGGCGTACGTGGCTCAGAGATTTGCTTCTTTACCTCTTTTCTTTAGCACAGAGATTAATGGCGCACGATCCAAAATGTGTGGGGTTAAGCATGGCGTGCCGCAGGGTTCAATTCTGGGACCACTGCTGTTTTTAATTTACATTAATGACCTGCCAGACTCTTTGAAGGGCAGATGTGAGGTTGTAATGTACGCGGATGATACGTCACTTCTTATAAAGGGCAATAAATGCGATGAAAGTTTTGCTGAGAATGTGTCTAGAATTGTTGAGGACGTAAACCGATGGTTTGATGCCAATAATTTAGTTCTCTCTAAAGCGGAATAAAAATATATTAGCGAATCAACTCCTGGAAAATAATTCATTACACATTGTGAATAGCTAAAAGTTCCTTGGCGTTGTAATAGACGAGAAGCTACAATGGTCGCCACACGTGGACAAGCTCTGTGGTGGGTTGAGTTCGGTGATTTACGCCATTAAAAAAATTAAAGACTTATGTGGTGTAAAAACGGCCAAGAACGTCTACTTTGCGTACTTCCACTCGATCATGATCTATGGTGTGATGGTTTGGGGTGGAGGGGCGGATTTCTCAAGAGTATCAATTTTGCAGAAACGAGCTCTGAGGATGCTACTGGGTATGCAACCGCGGGAGACTTGCCGAAATGCATTTAAAGAACAAAGGTATTCTCACATTGGCGGGTGCATATATCCGGGAATGTCTTCTTTTCGCTAGGAGGAATCTGCCGAACACACCCCTAAACTCGGACCACCATGATCACAAGACTAGATCGGGTAATAAAAAGCGCCCCATCAAGCATCGCCTGGCGAAAGTCTCTCTCAGGAGCTTCATATGCCATAGTGTGCGCACTTATAATAATTACCTGAACCATTTAAATGCATGGATGATGATACCTTTCAGAGAGAGATAAAGAAGTATCTGGTTGAACAATGCTTTTACAATGTTGACGAGATGCTGAATCAAAACCAAACTATATACTAAAATGGTTGTATGGGGTTCGTAGCGTATGGTGTGTGACTGGGCCGACCCTTGATCTTTTGCTATGGTCCACATCACTTATTTATTTTTTGTAACTCTCCTTTTTTTTCTTGCATTTACTGACAGGAGGCTGAAACGGCCTTTTACACCTTTCTGCCTCGCCTATATAATTATTTATTGCTTTTACACAAAATGCCTGGGCTGTTTCTATTTTATTGTTTATTTGTAACTACTTATTTACTTGCACTGCATGAAATTTGAAAATTGTTTTTGTTATAATAATTGATTTTGTTTCTTTTTGTTTGTAATAATGATGTGTATTTCTGACGACTCCAAGTGCCTGTAAAGGCCTAGGGATGAGCAATAAATAAATAATAGTCACAGATAATAAGAAAATGTCATGAAAACGGGACTTCACTTTCTGTGAAACTCGAATGTGATACATTGCTTCTTAAGAGGTGCTTGTTATGATCGGTTCCAATGTACTTCACACGTGATGCACTGAAGCATATTATTCTGTTTTATCAAACACTTTCTCAGTATTATGAGTTATTATTTTTACAAAATCAAAATTTATATTTTGTTTATCTTAAGTTTATCTGATGGACAACAATTTTGTTCATATTCTGTTATTTTACCGAGTTGGTTGTAACATTGTTTATTATCTGTTTAAGGTCCACTGTCGAAAGACAAACTGTCGGGCATTCAGGATGAGTTTCAGTCGGATCCCCAAAACATTCTGAGCTTGAACGCTTGCAGTGAAACGGACCCCTTCACGGTGTGCACGTCTCGGAAAGTGGTGCACACTACTCAGCACTGCTTTAACCACAAGGTTTGTGTTAGCTTTCTTCATGTATCTCTGGCTTAGGCCCTTCTTATAAACACCAATTAGTAGGGACCTGAAGTTTTCGCATTTGCGATAAACCCTACTTTATGAAGATGGAAGGTTTACTCCTTTTCACTGTGATGAATATTGTTTTCGTTTTGTTTCCTGTGAAAAGTTGATTATCCCTTTTTGTCTTTGGAGGTGCATGTTGTTCACATGCATTTCGTGACAAATCTTGGGTTTTCACTTCCATTCATGTTATGCGGCACTCCCCGCTTTCATCGGATTCCACGATGTGTAGGCCTTTTTGAGAGATGGTCCTGATGAGACACATGTGCACAATGTCGAAACACTTCATCTTTTTGACGAATCCAATCGCATATTCTGGTGGTGGGCACAGCCTCGTCCCATATGCAAGTGCAGTAGCATAGTCTCCGAAAAAACCGTTTTACAAAATAATAACACCACTTTTCCATAAAAATAACGCGATAAATTCAGGTTATACCCATTAGGCAAATTTTGGCTACATTATTTTAGTGACGGAATGTGCTGTCCACCTGATTGTCAGTTAGCCATTCGTGAATTGATAACAGTTCTCTTTTTTGTACCTGGAACCATATTTCCCTTGGTCATCACATCACGGATAAACACCTGGACCAATTTTGCTAATTATTGTTTTGTTGGGTTAGCTATTATCAGCAGAAAGTTCTTATGAAAGAAAAAATTAAGAAAGTCGTGTGGAACATTAGAAAATTTTTGGAAAGTACACATAGTGCTTTTGACAATATAAACTTTTCTGGTTTTGAATTTCAATTGGCGTTTGACAAACTGTCAGTTAATGCAATTGTCTTAACGTCTTTTAAAGTAAAGTCTTTTTTAGGATAGCTAGTTTTTCATAACATTTAAGCAGAAAAAAAGGGAATATAATAATTTACCTATATATTAGTTTGTAAATTATTTTTGAATTAGTAGGTATTATAGATTGTACTTATAGATTACAGACTTGATAAGATAAGTGGTTGCCACAATCTCTCGTCTTTGTTTTTAGGAAATATGTGTTCACTATTTCTGACAAGTCTTTATATCCTTCGTGTCACGAGTTGTTAGATAAGAGATGTGTATCTGCTGATTAGCCATGAGATCCTCAGTGGAATTCCTAAATGTTGTATCTATCCCACAACTACCTCTTCAAATGGATCAGGTCTAGCTTGCTAAGCATTGTTCAAATGCAGACCAGCATTTCGAAAATCAGCAGCAATGTTTTTTGGATGGTCAGTTTTAGTCTTATTTACCAAACAAATATATCTGGTACATGGATCAACTTTCCTCTCGAACTCTTTAGTAGTTCAGGGTGCTCATTGCTGGAATAATCTCCCATCGAATCTTAGACTGACCCAAAGTCTGACGTCGTTCAAGCGAGCTGTTAAAAGAGATGATGATCTCCTCAAAGACAGTCTCTGTGTCCTAAAACCCCATCTATCCTTCCCTCTCTTCCACCCCATCCACCTCCCTTTCCTTTTTTTTTTGTTTAGTTTGTTTCTTTTTTTTATATTCTTTGCTTTATTCTTCGTTTTTCTTTATATTGGGGTTAGTTGTTAGAGACCACAACTTCCTTGTGGTAAGCTCGCCCTCTGTATGTTGATTCTGTGATGTCTTTATTATGTTACTCCACCAATGTACACTAAAGTATGAATAAAATAAATATGTTTAGTAGAGATGTGTGAAAGGAAATGGAACATAGGAAATTAGCTGGTAGCAGGGTGGGTGTACTACCTATCTTGAGAAATGATGTTTCACTACAGATGTGAATGTGGACATGGAATGAAAACAGAATAATGTAGTACTAATGAAGAATAATAATGAAAAATAGAAGAATGATATTGAAAGGAATGAGAATATTAGAAGTTTGTGCTGTTACAAAGATGAAAGTTAATAAGGTTTGGAGGTGGGTAAGGAATAGATGTAAATAGAATGACAAAGGGAATTTATAAGGCTGAAAAATGTGTAAGAAATTCAACACATCGATTCTGTCCTCAAGGAAGGCCAGGTAAGAAGCAAGAGAAATAGGAGAGGTTGATGAAAAGAACTGTATGGCGGTAAAAGAAATATCTGGATAGAAAAGAGTGGAGGTCCGTTCTCTCTGCCTACCATTAAAGGGATAGTTTTATATCTTGTTACACACAGAACAAAACCAAACAAACTCGTCTCATGATTGGCTGCTCTTTTTTATTTTTATACTTACACGCCCTAATAATTTTGCAAAGCGTCCTTGAGGTGGTAATAATATCACAAAACGGTGCATTATAACTTGTTCTATTTATTATTATGTCATTTGTTTTCTGCAGTACAAACACTCTTTTTGTGCCATTTCCATGTCTTTTTATAATAATGAAACTGCATTTCTTATCTCCAGATTTCTCTACCAGAAGGGAAGCCGGTGACTCACCAGAAAAGCTCTGGGCGCTGTTGGATATTTGCCTGTCTCAATGTGATGAGGATCCCCTTCATGGATCTTCTCAAAATTGAAGAATTTGAATTCTCGCAGACGTATGTCTACTAATACTATTTATCTAGTTGATTTCAAATAATATTTATTTTGTTTTGTTTCATCATCGCACTGGATCCGCTGTTGGTTATGTGTTAATAAATACTGTAATTAATCAACTTACAGTATTTATTAACCCATTGAATGCCAACATTTATGTTGAATGCCAACTATTTAATCTATCTTAATAGTTTCCTATTTCAACAATGGATAATAAATAACATTAGACACCCAGATATTGCTTTTTTAGATAGTTTATTGTAGTAACTTGATTGAATGAAAAAATATATAAAAAAAAAAAAATCCTGGTACACGTAATGCCCAATCAAGTATTAAATAAAAATATAATATTTAGGTAAACTAAAAACTATTATCTTTTTTGCGCAGATATTACACTTGTATGGTTTCTCACCAGTAGGAGTTTGCACTTTATTGAGTTAATAATTTACGGGTTTTCGTTATACTGGTATATATTGGAATTGTTTGGTAGACCAGTGGTATCAGTCGACGGCTGTTGTACGTAAAGCATATAGGTTGAGGGTTCAAACCCCGGTGCCAACTATTTCCACTTTCACAACACAAGCTTTGCTTTATGTGAAAGATGTTGAAAGTGATTTTGTGTTCACTTTGAGTGGACCTAGATTCATTTAAAAAAATATATATTTTTATCACTATGGCCTGACGCATCAATATGTAGATAAATGTTCTTGGTAGCCATCTATAAGATAAAGTTATGTAGTGGATAAAGTGATGGAAAGAATGTGACGGCCGCATCAATTGAAAACTATCCAATAGATGAATATCTATAAGATAACAGTGTTGCTATGCTGAAATCTATGGATTTCTATGGAAATTTCCATGGATTCAATTGATATTTCTATGGATTTGCATTTTCGCGCCTAATTTGATGTCAGGTGAAGTCTTGTTTTGACGTAATTAATCAAATATTTAGGTTATGTTGTAATGTTGTTTTGTTTCGCATATTATAATTTTGTAATATTATTTCTAAACTTTAAATTTAACAATGTTTGAAAACGGCAAATTGGTATCTTTTGTTGATAAAAATTGAAGAAAAATATGATTTGTTCGAAGCTTGAAAATGATAATTCTTTATAATATGTACATTTTCTCGCTGTGTTTAACAAAGATTTTGTAATTATCATTTTGGTTTATGAAAAAACAAGTCGAAAGTTGTTCACATTCATGGCGTTACGGGTGTTTGTAAACGTCAGTGAACGCTATTTTGACAGCCCTCCTAGAGATAAATCGTTATCAAATACTAGGAACCTCCTTTTAAAAATGGCGTCGTATATCTTAAAGATAGGCGATATCTACAAATTAATGCATCAAATATCTCAAAGAAAGGCTTTTCTGTAAGGTAAATTTATCTGTCCACTGATTGATGCGTTGGGCCTATGTATAATTAATTAGGTAATAGATGTGACATTTATTCACATTTATGTTTTAACTTGTTATTATTACATAGATTACACATAATATATGGCTCGTCTCTGTATAATTTTTCTATCAAAAATACAACCTAATAAAATGTGTTAAAATACCTCGGCGGTCAATGGGTTAAGGGCATCCTTCAGTCTCAACCACAATTCTAGCCTAGTCTACCATCATGCACAACTTTGTAATCTCTGGAGTGGTTGTTGAGTTGAGTGTGTCATTATTCTTCCTTGGCAGTTACCTGTTCTTCTGGGACAAGATCGAGAGGTGTCACTATTGGTTGCACAATATCATTGAGACTGCCAAGAGGGGCGAGGACGTCAGCGGAAGACTCGTCTCCTTCCTCTTGCAGGTACTACCTCTACACTACACCATACTTTATATTTATACTCTACATTATATATGAAGTGTTACTAATGGTGTCTAATTTTATTGCATAGGATCCTATCAGTGATGGTGGCCAATGGGACATGCTGGTTAATCTGATCAAGAAATATGGAGTCGTTCCCAAGAAGTGTTTCCCGGAGACATTCAGTTCGGAAGCCAGTCAACATTTGAATGCTCTGCTCAGAACTACGGTTTGTATCCCATATGTCCCACTATTACAGGTTGCTTAGAAATGCTTAGTTTTGTAGAGATCATCTCATTGCCTAGTCAAAAGCATACGTCATATAACCCTAGAAAAAACACAAACCCTTTTGTTGGACTGAAAAATATCGTCTTTTCTTTTAATAATCTATATATTAATGCATAAGTAAACTTTTTACCCCTTTTTACTCAATTGCACCGACAGAGTAGTATGAAATTTCGCACACTTATAGTTTGTATAGAGAAGGAGTGGCGAATGCTAATATGATTTTTAAATTATTCATAAAAAATACATTAAATCAATAAAAAAAAAATTTATCAACACTACTGTATGGTTATGTATTTTACTCTCACAAACACTGCGATGTATTTGACATTGACACAGACGCATATATTCTTTTGTTTCTCTGTAGTCAAATTGAGAATAGATTTATATAATAGAAAAAACTTTGCACATAATATCAATATTTCAAATTTGACATATGGACAACGAGGATCCGGTTTTGGAGCGTGGTTGGACAAAACGTGGCTTCAAGCAGTATTTAGTTTTTCCAATTGTTACACATATAAAAAATATTAAATTTTGAATGTTAATTGATCATTGCGTAAGTCTGTTCGCCTTATATTAAAATAAAGTCGTCAAAACAGGTAAGTATTATACAGACTACATACTTTGATTCTAACCTTGATTGACACTGACAACATATCGTTATAATGTCGGAGGATAGGCCTCCTGACCCCTGGCCTCCAGATGGTTCCGAGACGGACGGTTCTTTGGTGACGGTCCCGGATTGCGACTTGCCAACTTCTCCGTCACAATATATAACAATCCAATCAAAACATAAGCGAATTAAAAGAAAACTGGGTTCCCGATCATCCAGTGATGACGATCTAAATAAAACCGTAAATCCCGCGGGTGCTTCTCACTGCACGGATGGTGTTGCATCATCCCGAGGTAGCCCCCCCGTGGAAAATCTTCCATTAACCTCAACAGACATCGTAGAAGTCCTATATTCTGAGCACTCCATAGGTCCTTTCATTGTGTTTGTGTCTAATGTTGATAATGTACCCCTACATCCAATCAGCTTTGGTAGGAAATTGATAAACCACAAAATTAAGAATCTTGCTGACGGCGGGGTCATGAGGTTGGGCAGGAACCGGATCCAGCTCACCTTCAGATCTGGGGCTGACGCGAACGCATTTGTACGTAGTGAATTCATATCCACCAATCACTTAAAGGCCTACATCCCAACCTTTAAAACCATTAAAATGGGACTCGCTAGAGGCATAGACACGGACATTACAGAGGAAGATATGATCAAATATATACAGGTCCCAGAGGGCTTTGGAAAAATATTGAAGGCGAGAAGACTTAAAAGAAAGATGGTGGCTCAGGGAACCACAACCTGGGTGCCATCCCAAACGGTTGTCCTCTCATTCGAGGGACAAATGCTCCCCAAGTACATTTACCTATTTCACAACTCGTTGACAATTGAATTATACACGTATCCCACAACCCAATGTTATAAATGTTGCAGGTTTGGTCATGTTATGAAGACCTGTCGCTCAACGCCCAGGTGTTTTAAGTGTGGAGGGGAACACATGGGGTCTGAGTGTGGAACGGACGGCATGTCCAGTTGCATCAACTGCTCTGGTCCTCACGTGGCTACAAGCTCTGCCTGTCCCTTTTTTATTCGTGAAAAACAAGTCAAACTGACAATGGCTAAAGATAACGTGTCATACTTCGAGGCTGACAAAATGACGCCGCGAGTGACTAACAAATCATTTGCGGAGGTATTGAATTCCTCACCTATGAGGCCTATCCCCACCCAATCTTTCAGAATGTCACGTCCTATTATCAAAAAGCCCCATAAACCCAGAACCCCTACTTCTTGGGACAGAACACAAATTGACCAGCTGTTGTCCTACTCTAATGGTCAGGCTTCTGCATTTCGGGATGGCTGCGCTCTAAACAGGGGCGCAGACTCATCTGAGGTGCTTTCCCCAGCTATCAATAGCTCAGCAGAAACAATTGTATCAAATATATCTGCACTGTTAGTTTCTCTCTTTTCAATTCTACCAAACCTACCGCCCAACGTCGCCTCCGCTATTTCTCGTCTCAATGAATCATTGCACAATGAACCGCTTACGCTCTATGGTCCAGTGGAATTGTCGTAGCGTATTGCCCAAAAAATCGGAAGTTTTACACTTAATTAATAAATTCCAACCATGCGCTTTGGCTCTCTCGGAGACATGGTTAGTTCCTGAATTTCGCTTTGAAATCAGTGGATTTGATTGTTTTCGGGAGGACAGGGCGGATGGCAGGGGGGGTGTGGCCGTATTGGTCGACTCGTCCCTGTCAGCCGTTCCTTTGTCGCTGGGAGCATTTGAGGAAATAAACGTTATTGGAGTGAAGGTTGGCAGACTATCACTTCTTTCTGTATACATCCCACCCAGTAACAGAATTAATTATCATATTCTCAGATCCTTGTTTTCGTCTCTAACACCTCCATTTTTAGTCTTAGGGGATTTTAATGCCCACCATGCTCTTTGGGGGGCACATGTCACCGACCGTCGAGGTCGAGATATCGTTGATGTCTGTGAAGAATTCAATGTATGCCTTCTTAACGATGGCTCCTTCACCAGAATTGACTCCCCGCTTCGCAGACAAAGCTCTGTTGACCTAAGTTTTGCCTCAGCTGATATAGCCGCCCTATTCGACTGGAGAGTGACAGATTGCCCTTGCGGCAGTGATCACTTCCCCATTTATTTATCAACATCGCTGGGGTCCGATTATCTCCTCTCGACTCGTAGAATCGGTGGACAGCCCCGACGGACCCGGTTTAGGACATCACTTGCAGACTGGAATCGCTTCTCTGAGGAAATGGACGATATAGTGGGATCGCTCCCTATCCCTTCACAGGATAACCTCGCACAGTGTTATTCGACATTCGCTGACTCTCTAATAGACATAGGAAGGCAATGTATCCCTGATCTAAAAAGTCAATCTACTAAAAAAAAAACGCCTATGCCACCATGGTGGGATATTGATTGCCAAAAGGTTGTCAATGAACGTAAGAAAGCCTGCAAGTTATATAAGAGAAACATGTCAAATGAAAATTATTTTAATTATTTGAATGCGGTTGCGGTGGCGAAGAGATTATTGAAAAATAAAAAAAGGGCAGGATGGAAAAAGTTCTGTTCTTCCCTCTCCCCGGACGTGCCACTCTCGTCAGTGTGGGCAACAATTAAATTATTTTTTAACCCAAAATATATCCGCCGTCAGCGGCTCTCGCCAGGGGAATGGTTACAGGAATTTGTGAATTTATTGGCCCCCCCAACCGCCCCTGAAGAAAACGAGTTACCTTTTAGGTACTCCTTTGGTGAGCGTAACTGGTTGGATGCCCCCTTTACCATGAGTGAGTTAGAATGGGTCTTAGCCTCGGTTCAGGACAGAGCTCCAGGGTTAGACAGCATCCCCTATAGTTTTATGAAAAAATGTAAAAAGAAGTCGAGGGAGTATCTTCTGTCATTGATAAATTGTGCTCTGCAGTGTGGCGCCATTCCCTCGGAATGGAAATCACAAGAGATCGTTCCTATTCTTAAAAAGAACTGTGACGGGAACTTGGGCTCTTCCTACAGACCCATTGCGCTATCATCGTCTGTATTAAAGGTGGTCGAACATCTAATCAAAAGAAGACTGGAGTGGTTTTATGAAAACAATGATATTATATCTGACTCTCAGTTCGGCTTTCGAAGAAGGAAGGGAACATTGGATGTTTTGTCTGTCCTGGTAACGGACATTAACATAGCGTTTTCTAAGAATCTCCCCCTCGTCGCGGTGTTTTTAGATGTGAAAGCAGCTTACGACAGTGTTAAGATAAATATCCTTCAAAGAAAGCTATTGGAGACAGGGGTTCCCCCGCGTTTGTATGGATTCATTGTTAACCTTTTAATGAGCAGAAACATTAGGATCCAATCCGAGTCACGCCAGGTCTATAAGGGTCTCCCCCAAGGATCGGTTATAAGCCCGCTCTTATATAACGTGTTTACGTACGATCTAGGGTTCGCTATTAGGGAGCCATGCAAAATCTTGCAGTATGCTGATGATTTTTTCATATACGTCGGGGGTCATGATGTCTGTTCAGCTGAGAGAGTAATTAATGCAAATTTAGAGCGTTTAGCGTCATGGTTTAGCTCCAACGGACTCGAAATATCCATTAGAAAGTGCGAAGCCGTGGTGTTTTCTAGAAAGAGGACTACACCTGATCTGAATATAGTTTACCGCGGGCAGCCTATTCCCATTAAGCCTTCGGTTACCGTTCTGGGAGTTACACTCGACTCGAATCTATCGTGGAAAATGTATGTCGACTACCTCTGCAGTAAAAGTCTAGCTGGATTAAATGCCATGAGAGCAGTATCCCGAGTCTGGTGGGGATGTCACCCATTCGTTCAGAGGATTTTTTTTAACGCTTATGTTCGTAGCCAACTGGACCAGGCTAGCTTCCTTATAGAGCCCACAACCATAGCTAACAAAAACAAGCTAGATCGTATACAGTCTCAGGGGTTGAGAATTATATTAGGGGCTATGAGGTCGTCCCCCATAAATGCCATGCAAGTGGAAGCGGGCTTACCGCCCTTGTCACTTCGTAGGCAGCTTCTTGCTGATAGATTCTTCTTGGGTCGCTGGAGATTTCGTCGTCATCCTCTGATTAATCGTTTGCAGGAATTGGATGGACTGTGTGGTTCCACTGGGTATTGGAGAAACAAACCTCTCCCGCTCCTTGTTAACAGCCTTCGTAGTTACCGAACGGTCGTTCTAAAAACTCCTGATTGTAACAGACTACCAATCTACTCGATTGACCATCGTGTTCTATCCTATCGTCCACACATACTTATGTCGCTTGGTGTCGATAAAAGTCCAACAGCAGCGACGGAATTCTATTCGATAATCCGAACTGAATGGATAGGTTATCATTTAATTTATACAGATGGTTCAAAATCACCAGATTCCCCAATCGTTGGAGCAGCATTCTATTCACATATAGATAGTGTATTTAAGTTATATCAGTTGCCCGGTGAGGTCTCGGTGTTTACCGCCGAGTGTACAGCCCTTTTGGAGGCGCTTGTTTTTATTATGGAAGCAGCTAACGGATCCAAATTTCTAGTTCTTAGTGATAGTCTGAGCGCACTTCAAAAACTTGATTCATCCCCATATTCTCACCCAGAGGATTCAATATGTCTTTCCATAAGAGAAAAATTATTCTATTGCCAAGAGAAGGGTGTGAAGGTCACATTGGCGTGGATCCCGAGTCATACTGGCATTCCGGGGAACGAACTGGCAGATACATTTGCTAAAATGGCGCAGGGTACGGGCAGCAGAGCTCATTGCACGGTTCCCGTGGATGATTTGTTGCCAATGGCTCAGGACGGGATGTTTCGGGGTTGGCAGCGGCACTGGGAGTTCACCTCTGAATCAAGAGGGGGATTCCTGGCGTCGATCCAACCCCAAATAATGAGAAAGCCGTGGTTCGCTGAGATTAAATTGAATAAATTCGAAACATCATCGATTAGCAGAATGCGCATCGGGCATGTCTGTCTGAGAGCGCATTTATTTAAAATTAATATTGTTGAAAGCCCCTTATGCGAGTGCGAACTGGCGGATGAGGATCTCGATCATGTTTTTTTTCAGTGTCCTTTGAACGATAGATTTCCTGAATTCTACACAAATCTGTTGAGGCTGGGGGTCCAAACCCCAGTTAACATCCAGTCCCTTCTGTCCCGTAATTGTAAACAAGTGTTTAAGCTACTTGGAAACTTCTTACTAGTAAATGGAATTAATTTATAGATTCCATATCCCTCTAACTTTGTTTTTTTTTTCTTTTTTTTGTAGTTACATGTTAATAATGTTTATGACTTGAATTGATATTTCCTCTCAAGCTTTGTTATGCTATATTTTTGTCTGCTGTGTGTCAATGTTGCAGGATCTTGGACGAATGTTTAAAGATTTAACGATTTTATTGAGCTTTTTTGAGTTGTAGGTGGAAGACAATATTTTATTTTAGGCAACCTGGCGGAAACACTCTTGATGGGTGAAAAGCCAACCTCAAGAAGAAGAAGAAGAAGAAGAAATTTGACATATCCATGTCATTGTTTTTGAAAGGGAATTATGAAATAGTACTCGCTCAGTCTTTGACAATTATACAATTATTTTAAACTAGCTTATACCCGTCTTGCTTTACGTTTTTGATTCCGATTGTCAGGCTTGATCGGTAGGTAATTAAACAGGTTCTAGTCTAACTTCCCATTGCTTAACAGACCTCTATAACTGACATAAGCACAGGAAAAGAAGAATGACACTTTTAAAATTTTTGTTTCACCGACCTCATAATATTATACGAACCTACCGACATAATTTGCAAGTTGTCATAGAGCTCTGTGGTTTGAATCTTAGCTACATTCCCTAATGTGTGATAATTAATTAGGCTCTCCACCCATAGAGGGTGATTTGCGGTATCTGTCAAACTTCAAAATGGAGGAATCATTTTGCAAATTTTTTCATTAAATCTTTATTTATTGAGAATAATACGATTTGAATAACATTTATATGTATAACAAATCAATCTATAATTATTTTATTACATTTTCATACCTTAATACCAAGATTCCATTCAACTTTTACATGAGTAATTTTGTTTCCAAAATATGGCTTACTGTCTTTTTGAGAAATTTGTATGAAGATCCTAAAAAAATAGAGTTTTTTTTAAATAGCTCCAAATATATTAAAGTTAATGCAGAAAATTGTATTTAAGAACCTTCTCAAGCAAATTGCACCGCTCTGCGCAGATTCATATCTGACGTAGCATTTGTATTTTGAGCGTGATGTTCACATATACGATAGAAAGCACACAAACATTTCTCAATTATTATGTAGATTAGTTATGATCGAATTTCAACCACTGGGTAATAACTAGTAATAATAATTTTGACAACTTGTATAGCGCCGTTTAGTCCAGTGCACTTCAGGGCCTTGTAATAAATATTGCAATATTACCAAGTAAGCTTGTAATGAAAATGTAATTGACTATTTGATATTGAATTATCAAAGATTTTTTTTTGGTGTATCTTACCGACCTTTTAAACCGACACAGAGACTCAAAAAATGTGTGTAGCAAGATTTTCAGTGATACAAATCACCGTAAAAATATTTTGTAGGATTGGTAAATCTTCTAAAATTCAAATTGATTACATTTTTTCCAGTTGAGAACCTACGCCAAGGAGCTGAGGGCTCTGATCAGCGATAAAGCCTCGGATGAGAAGATTCAAGAGACTGTAGACAAACAAATGAAAACCATTTACAGAATCGTGGCTGTGTGTCTCGGTGAGTACCCATTTGTGTGCATCCTTAAAGCTCCCATTTCCTGGAAAAGCAGCGCTGTTATATAGCGGCCGTAATTCTGCTGAGAATTATGGCACTTTAAACGTTGTCTCTGTCAACCAAATGGCACAGTTTCCTAAAGAGCGGAAATTGCCACCGTAATTTTACAGTAATGACGGCATCACTTTTCTAGGAAATGAGAGCTCTACTGCAAATCAACAAAATCACATTTGAATTGAGATAGCTACTTGTGTAGTACTCCATGTACGTAAACTCATCTATTTTATCTGATCAATTTTTGCCTTCTCTAGTTCATAGGCAGATGGTCTTATAAATTCAATATACATTGGGACCACTATTTTGAAATGTTCTGTGCTTCATTAGTTGTTAGTCTTGCTTAAAACTTTAAACAGCTGAACTAATTTGGATAATTTTGGTTTCCAAATATTACCAAGTTTCAGACAGTGAACGAATATTGCAATAGCGTGGAAACTAAACAGCTGAACTAATTTGGATAATTTTGGTTTCCAAATATTACCAAGTTTCAGACAGTGAACGAATATTGCAATAGCGTGGAAACCTGTCGATTATTTTGTCTCACATCAAATGAATAATTACACTTTTTTGGTTGAGTTCCTGAAAATGAAGTTTAATTTTGTATGATTAGGCAGTAGAATAAACATAAGTGTCTAACTGTCACTTCATTGATTGAACCGCTAGTTTTCCAACACTGCTACCTTCATTCAGATGATTTGATCAATCATTATTACACATTAGCTGACCTGTCGAACTTTGTTCAATCCCAGAAACAAAATTTGTTGTGTTAGCTGAATTGAATTCCATTATACGACATTAGTAAATTGTTGTTTTGATCGTCTCAGCTTCGGGGAAGATTCTTCATGCATTTAAAAGTAAGGACTTAACAAAAAAACAATCCATATACAACACCGCTATTTCTAATTAATAACAAAAACTTAACATAGATCCACATTGGATTGCCACATTAGAGAAAAACAGAAAGAAAATAAAATAAACTCGGACAAATACTATCTATAGAAACCACTTTATTTTCTGGTTCCATTGATTCCAGTAAACTTAATAAGGAACTGAGTTCAAATCAGCCCATTAGTTCATGCATCCATTATTACTGATTCTGATGCGGGACAAAGTTTGATGGGTCAGTTATTTTATAAAAAAAAAAACCTCTACAATTGAGCAACTTATAAGTTTTTTCAAGAGATGGCAGTGTAGTAGAACTTTAGTCACATATGAAGTATGTTAAGTTATTGTCGAAATATAGTATATTTTAGTGGTTCAATTTAAACAAATATGCATTGTATTGCAATGGCTGAAACAGCAATGTCTTGATTGCAGGTGTTCCCCCCAAAACGTTCACATTTGAATACTACAACAAGAGCAAAGCTTACAACAGCATTGGCCCGGTCACTCCTCAGCAGTTCTACGAGGACCACGTCAAGCCGGTCTTCAATGTTGATGATAAGGTCAGCACACCTAACTGTTACTTCATTTATTAAAAACCTTTCATTTACAAATTCTACTTAATCATTAATTACAAAATTGAAATTTAATAGTATTGTGTCATTCGATTTCAATAATTCAAATCAATTAAAAAAATATTACTGTATTAGCCCCAATACAATATGTTAATTTGATGAAAAGAAATATAGAAATAATAGATGAAAATTTATCAACTAAAAATGAAAATGCCACTTTTTTGGGAAAATTTCTTCTTCTTTTGAAATTGGAAAATTTATGTTTTTATTTATTTTCTCTTCAATATATCAAATCGTTGATAGCCTAGTGGCTAAGACGCCGGCTTTCGTACTGTATCGTTTGGAGGTCGTGGACTCGATCCCAGGTGCCGACCATCTTCCTCTTTCACGCCACAAGCTTTGAGTAGCTTACTATGAAAGAGTGTATTGGTGTTCACTTTGAGCGAACACATAATCATTTTTTAATTTGAAAAATAAAATCGGGCTATTTTCTTTCATCTAATATGGTATAACCTTCATTTCACTAAATCAAAAAATATTTATGAATAAACAAATTACATTCTTCTTTCAGTCAAATTACAGTCAGTATAGCTGGCGGAACTTAAAGATTGAATCATAGAACCGTCCCATACAATCCGAGACATGAATCAAATCCCGAGTAGAAATTTCAAGTGAAAAAATACATACAAAATTTCTGACCCGAATAGGAAACCTGGCACCTCTTGATTTGAAATTGGTGCCTATGGCACTAGGCTACTGAAATTTGCTATCATGTTGAATTGTCTTGTTTTAAAATTATATTATTATGTTTTGCAGGTGTGTCTTGTGACCGACCCTCGTCCATCCAATCCGTTTGGCAATTTATACACGGTGGACTGTCTGGGGAACATGGTGGGTGGGCGGCCCACTCGCTACAACAACCAGAAGCCGGAAGTGCTGGCCACCGCCATCAGTAAGAGCATCAAAGACGGAGAGCCCATCTGGTTTGGTTGTGAAGTCTCCAAGAAGTTGCACAACAAGCTGGGAATATTGGACGTGGATGTATATGACTTTGCTCTTGTCTTTGGCACGGACGCTCAAACAACGTTAACCAAGGCTGATAGACTTTTATATGGTGATTCCTGCATGACTCACGCTATGGTGTTCACTGCTGTACATCAAGAGGTAAAGCCGCATCCATAATTTTATCTTGAGACCATTATCTGTGATAAATGCTATGTATATTTTTGTGGATTTGTATTATTAGACTAGCTTTCCCAAAACATGTCCGGATTGCATTGCATTGAAACTATTTTCAAAAATTTTGGAAATATTCTCCCCGTACAATCATGAAAATTTCCATCGCCCTTTTTGCTTTCAAAGAATTTTTAGGTATGATGCAGTTAAGATAGCTTAATGAAATTTACAGGGTACATAGATTGATAAATTGACAAGTTTTTGACAATAGTTGGAAGAAAAAATGTTATGCGATACTTTTTTTTAAATCGTCCTCAAAGTTTTTGTAAAATTTTAAGTTGTACCCTATTTTGAGATTCAAAATTTTTTGTTGGCAAGATGGTATCAGATAGACCCATAATTGTTTTTCTATCTGCTAGGAATACTTTTCAGCTATTCTAGAAAAAAATATATACATTTAACTCAAAAATTGGCATCATTGTAACCATTTATATGCTGCAAGTCAGGGTTTGGCAAGAAAAGTACTAAAATAACTACCTATAATTGTAAAACTACAAATAATCGCTGAACTTGAGTTATTTGGAGAGCCCTAAAGGTGTTCTATTTCTGAACTTTCACTTAGTCATAGTTCCTGGGACACTCTGTATAGAGATTAAGTTTCTTTAATTTTGAAATCTTATTGGCAATGTTTGATTGTTTTTAGGATGAATCAAAACCCCCGACAAAATACAGGGTAGAAAATTCATGGGGCGAAGACAGAGGAGAAAAGGGCTATTTGATAATGACGGACAAGTGGTTTGATGAGTTTGTATTTGAGGTGGTCTGCGATAAGAAGTACCTTTCCAAAGAAGTGTTAGACGTGTTTGATACGGAACCAGTGGTGCTGCCAGCCTGGGACCCCATGGGGACTCTAGCTCAGTGAATCCTGCTATAGCTAATTGACTTGTCAAATTGTGTTCACTCCTTCGTTACATTAAAATCACTTTTTTTTAAATTTAGATTTTGATTCATCATGTAGGTAATTAGTGCAGCTTCTAATTTTTTGGATAATTGATATGTAAACTATTTTGCATTTAAATATATTGTGATTTTCTATTGTTTTTTAATAATCTCCATTTTTCATTTAACATTGTGCTGTTGAATCATAAGAGAAATTTATTTATTTTATCCTTTTTTGCACATCTACGATTTATAACAAACAAGGCCAATAAATGTGCGTTTGCTACAAATCAGACAGGCCCTTAGTTCAAATGTTTAAATAGTTAATTTTATGAATTGGACACAAACATGCAATGTATGTTACAGTGTATTTTATATGATATTATTACTTAAGTGATTTGTATGTAGGTTTATGTATTTCAAAAAGATTGCTAGATATTTTTTACCAGCCATAGTATTATATTAATGAATTTACCATTCTTTTTACCTGAATAAATGACATAAAAATATATTACCACATTGATTATTTTTCCAATTCATCTCTGGATATTGTTATTTCAACCTCCTGTTTCTACCTAAATCATACCTACTTTTTTTCAATGAATTTGAGTACATCCAAGTGGTCAAAATCACACTTTCGACATCTTTCACAGAAGGCAAAGTTTGTGTCAGCACCAGAGTTTGAAACCACAACCTTCAGAAGGCAACTCGGCGTCATACAAAAACAAACACCTTAGTCCACTTTATCAACACCACCTATATAAGAAGGCCTTAGTGCTGGCGGCCATTTTTGGCCTCTCGCGTCACGGCCGCCGGCGTGTAGACAGATATCATAGTGTACAGGTAATTACATACAGATATAGACAAGTGAACGGTGGGCCTCCCGATGTGACGCTGCACTAAGGCTTTCTTATATAGGTGGTGTTGTTAAACATAAGAGGATTATTTATTGTTCAAAGGCCTTCCTCAAGGCTGGGGTGATTTTGGAATAGGGAAATATTGAAATAATTCCAAGATTTTGCAGCCAAACAAAAATGATACAGACTATCAATAAATCTTCCTAATATACTTACAACAATGAAGAATAAACGCAAGTATGAACCGTCTTCAATTAATTTCCGAAACATTTATTCTTTTATCTTAGCTTCAACTGTCATTGTCAAATGAAATGTCAAAACAAAATTTGAAAAAGATCGAAAACTAAAATAGCTTGTTTTGTAATAAAATCTATTAATTTGGAAAATAATGCATTAGCGTAATATTAAGCAATTTAATTATCAAGATAATCAGAATATATTAGTGTCTGCGAGAATTATTGTCTTTATCTCTCAACATAAATGATAAAATGAAATGTATACCAAATTTACCAACAGCATTAAAAGAACACGAATACGCATTGAATAGCCTAAATCTAGGAGATCTTTTAAGAAGGGAATTTAAAGAGCTTGTTGAAAATGAGTCTAATTACACAGGGTATTTGGAAGGTGGCGTAGAAAAGTGCAATAGTTTCCTTAAATGTTTGAAACATTTAGGTTATTCATTCTGCGTTCGAAATAGCACTTCCAGTAAAGGAATAACAAGTAATAAAGGTAGTTAAGTGGTAATTGTAATATAATGTTATTCTGCAAAATATCATTTAGGGTTATTATCAACACAAAATTATTTCAGAATTCCCAAGATTGATATATTCCAATAGCCGGAACAAAATCAATATAAACATGTTTGGCCCACCATTTTTTGTCACAAAATATTGGAATATGGTTTGTATCAGAGGCCCTGCCAAAAATGTGAGATCTTTGATGAACCCTACTACATGTCAAGATATACTTATTCCATTTCATTTATTTTGGTTAATGGTCACTTACTGTTTGTAGCAAAAGAACCGCACAAGTAAGAAAATTGGATGTCTCGCCGAGCTTCACATTAAACTAATCAGATATTTTCCTAAATATGCAGTGAGAGATTATGCCAACCTCCGAAAGAAACATCAGGTGCGAGTGGAAACTTTGTATACGAGTGGTCTTGAGCTACTTTTCAATTGGATAAGTTTTGATAGAACCATTTAATTTATTGTATGAATGAAAAATGTATTGATTATTCTGTTAGTTAATAGAGGTAATTTTCAGGTTATGACACAACTAAAGATGGATATGAAGAATCCCACACGCTTTATTGAATTTTGTGAAAGGGTGTACGTCAGTTTATCTAAAGAAACTTTTCACAACCATAAGCCATTACATTTTATGCTCAATGAAACAATTCATACCAATAAACCAATTGAAAAAGACGGCTTTCTCCAACCTTTGTATGCTGATAATATGAACAATATAGAAAAGAGAAGGTTAACTCAGAAACAGAAAGAACTTAAGGAAATAGCAAATACTATTGCTAAAATATCAGAACTAATCACAGAAGAGAATTTACTTGACAGCAGTATCAGACAGCTGAAAAAAATTATAGAAACTTCAGAGACCTTTTGTGAAAGACAATGACTGAACTAACTCAAGGATAGCTCGTTTCAAACTGATCTTATTCACTTTGTTATCTTTAAATAACTTTATCTTCATGTTTGAAAGAGCACAATTAATATTTTATAACATTTTGTTAATGATAATTATTAAGACGTTGAAAATAAACATATTACGAAGAAGTGCTACAAGGATTTATTTCATAAACTTTCCACCAAGAATAAAATGTAGGTATATTCAACTCTTAGTAAATTTTATGAAAAAGTTTGTATATCATAACAATATGGATGCTTAAGATAGTATTATTGTGTCAAAACTTCTAGTGCAGAGACATTCCGAAGTAAGTGTCTGTGCTTGTCTTTTTATCAAGACCAAAAATGATGTGCATCATTCTCTGCTTGAAGTCCGAGTCCAGTTGAAGAACGTCCCCTTTTGGCTTGGAGCTTTGATCATACTTCACATTTGTTTCCTGATACTTATTTCTTGATCGGACATTCTTCAATGTGATAATTTTATCTTGGAAGTATTTTTCATCTTCGTCCCCACTGTCCCTGTCATCACGCTGCTCTTTACTGACTCCTTGACTCTCTGAACTTAAATCTTCCTCTTCTTCGCTATACAACGGTTTGAAGGAACCAAATGATATGAATGAAACAATACACAGAACTAAAATGTATTTTTTTGCTAGATCCCCCTTCATTTTTATGCTATACATCCAACAGAACTGAGGATGAGAACCCGACTGAACAAACTGGTAAGAAATATTACAGACGCCATGTATCAAATTAATTGTTTGACATGACAGGATTTCCACAATAAACATCTTGTAGTGGCCAAATGAGGAGCAAACATTCAAACCGTGTTTTGTCACAGAGATATGAAAAAAAGATATAGACAAAAAACGAATTCCGCTTAAACTAACAATCAACTAAAGTCAATGGGGACAAAACATTGTTTGATTGAAAGAACACTTTTCAAATAAGTTTTTGTGTGTGAGTTATCATCTTTTGTTGATTTCGTTTATACTACTTGATACTATTGTTGATAACGAGTAATTCTGCATTCATAACTAATTTTTTTTGTATTTGTGACAAAACACGGTTTGAATGTTTGCTCCTCAAATGTAAAATGACCAATTCAAGTATTGATAGACTTCAACCTATTTCAAGCTTTGTCACCTCGCCTTTTTTCTCCAACGTCTCCTCTTAGCATCATCCATTGGACGCCTACACTAACTTTGATAGAGGGATAATGACTCTTGTGAGTGATGTTGATCTGGACTTTAGGTTTTGAATTTTGAAACAAATCAATTTTTAGATTTCAACTTTTGTGCGTGGGGAAATCTATGGGATCCTCCAACATATTTTGTTGGTCGAGATAGACCAGATAAGGTCCACCCAGAAGGCAGATCTCTTGGTTACACAATGTGTGAGATTGAAATAGAATAAGGCAAGTACAGGAGCTGTTCCGAGTAGCAAAAGACAGTGATACCTTCAAAGAACAATTGCCAATGTTGGGTAATATTTGCAAAATTTACAGATTGGAAGGTGTGTTGGCAGACCCAGGATGTACTAAGGGGGCGTTCAATTATTGCATAACGCAATTTTTGGAGATTTTTCAGCCTCCGTCCACCCAAGCAACGCGTTCTACCTATCACTAAACGTTGCTTAACACCCAGGTAACGATTTGTCAGGTATTTGTTTTGCCTAAAAATCACAACACTTATGTGTCAAGAAATGCATTGTTCGAAACCTCCCCGGAAACGCACTGTAACATTTTACAAGACCCCATCTCCCTAAATTGTGTTACTTCATAATTGAAGGCCCCCAAAGGCAAGGTCAAAAAAACATTACCAACTTATGCAAGTGACAGAGATAGTTATAAAAAGTATAACTTTTTTAAAAATGTGTTTCTCATTATGTGCCAATCCTCACCATACCAGTCTAGTGCCTTGCTACGACCCACACCTGTAATCTCAAATATGTCTAATGCTTCCTGTCTTCAAGTGACAAATAATTATTCTTATCAGTATAGAAATATTTCTGTGTTTCTAAAGTAAAATAGTTTTTCAATATAACTTATAATTATATGTATTATGTCCCATGACAAGATAAGATTTCTGAGAATAAATTATAGAAACTAAGTTCCTAAAAGATTTCCAAGTTCCCAATTCTATTTCAAATATATAATTTATTGAGAATTCCTTCACGATGAGAAGCATGTAATTTGCAGATACAAAAAAACTTCTCGAGATATCCACATGTCATGAATTCCAAAATACAATATACGTTATTCTACTATGTAATTATTCAAAATAGTTTGTTTTTACTCAGAGTTTTGACCTAAAATATCAACTGCAGCAAAAAATATGATAAAGTATGAATAATTTGTAGGTAATTAATATTTCCCTGCGTATATATAGCTCCCGCCAATTGCAACAGACATATCATTCAAGTTCTAGTGGCTTGTCTAAGTTCACTGTGACTGTACACCATCACTCAAAATGAAGTTCTTGTGTTTATTGATGTTGATCTTTGTAGCTTCGCTGCATAAAGGTAACAGTTTTGAAGAGTTTATTTCTAAAAAAATCATCCGAGACAAATTTTAAAAGATATTTTTATAAATGCCATCTTTGTATTATTCCAGATTCGGTCTTGGCCCAAGCTCCTGGCGGAGGACCACCAGACCAACAGCAAGGTGGAGCTCCTGAAGGAGGTGCTCCAGAAGGAGGTCAACAGCAGGGAGGTGCCCCAGAAGGAGGTCAACAGCAGGGAGGCGCTCCTGAAGGAGGTCAACAGCAGGGAGGTGCTCCAGAAGGAGGTCAACAGCAGGGAGGTGCCCCAGAAGGAGGCCAACAGCAGGGTGGTGCCCCAGAAGGAGGCCAACAGCAGGGAGGTGCCCCAGAAGGAGGCCAACAGCAGGGAGGTGCTCCTGAAGGAGGTCAACAGCAGGGAGGCGCTCCTGAAGGAGGCCAACAGCAAGGAGGAGCTCCTGAAGGAGGTCAACAGCAGGGAGGTGCCCCAGAAGGAGGACAACAGCAAGGTGGTGCTCCAGAAGGAGGTCAACAGCAAGGTGGAGCTCCAGAAGGAGGTCAACAGCAAGGTGGAGCTCCAGCAAGAAGAAGGCGATCTATTTTCTACTGAATTCCTCCTGCAGACTTGTTATATCTCGTAATGAAATATGAGTAATACCAGTAAGATTATGTTAATGTTAAAGTATTATCAGATGTGACCAAAGGTTAGATATTAGTGTAGGGTTCATTTTGTTCCTAGTAGCTATCATATCACTATCCATTATATATTGTTTTCTGGAGGGGTTACATCCAAGAAAGTGATCCAACTGGGCTGATAGAGATCTAATACAGTAGAGTCAATTAAGTGGGATTAAGGTCTTTTCTCCCATCATTGCTGGCCACCACACATTTTGTATTAGTATTTGTAAAGAATACAATCCTTCATTTAGTACCTATTGATATTTAAATTAAATACAACCAATATTTTAATACAAGCATGTGTAAGCACTAAATAGTACAGTGGTACCTCGACATACGAGTTTAATTCGTTCCGCAACCTTGCTCGTATCTCGATTTACTCGTATCTCGAAGCAAGTTTCCCCATAGAAATCATATGAACTACCATTAATCCGTTCCAGCCCCCAAAATGTCCCCCCAGATATTTTTGTTACGTGTTTTTTTAATAATAAAAATGTATTTATAAATTTCAAATATTTTTATAAATTTCAAATATTTATTGTAAAAAAAAAAGAAAAAAAAAGAGAGAATGCTAAGAAGTGTTTCAGCTTAATTTTCATCACTACTTTTCTCTTCACTGGTCTTTGCCTTTTCACAACACTTTTCTCGCTTTCACCTGTAAGCCGTTTAGAAAAAAACATGTCCAAGGAGGTTTGTTTCTTCCTCCCTCTCAGAATGTTCCGGAAATGAGTAAGGCATGTGTCATTAAACAGCTCCGATGATGCACGACCTGTTTCAACCTTTTCAGGGTGACTCTTTCCCACGAACTGTGAAACTCTCTTCCACATTCCCAAGATGTCCTTTATCTCACTTGTGGAAACAACCTCCTCCTCTGACTCCTCGAAACCTATTTGTAGCAAAACCTGCTATTCTGCTGTGGCTGTAACTCTTTTAACTCCTCAGTTGTCAGTTCCTGGGTGTTCTCCTCGACGAGCATGTTCACGTCTCTCTCTCATCCACCTCCAGACCCATGGATTTCCCCAGAGACACAATCTCCTCTACAGACACACCGGATTCCAATTCTTCGTAGATCCTTTCCGCTACAGCTTCAGGCCTCAGCAACGAGAAGGGCTTGAATGGGTAGGTTGTTTTCCTGTAGATATTTTTTAACAGAAGGGCCAAAAACCAGATTTACCCACTCCACAAAGAACTTCCCGGTGACCCATGCCTTCGGGTTTGACCTCCACATAACTTGCAGTTTTTCTTTTAAAATTTCATGTGACTTAAATGCTCGGGGGTTTTCCAAATGGTAAAAAAGCAGAGGTTTAATTTTGCAGTCGCCCTCGCTAAAGTTGTGCTAAAGCTCGTGCTAAAGTTAATCTATCCTTCATGGGTTGTGGCCTGGCATCGTCTTTCTCTCTGCCGTTATGTATGTCCTGTTCAGCATCTTTTTCCAGAAAATCCCTGTCTCGTCACAGTTAAAGACTTGCTGGGGGATATATCCTTGGGCTTTTATCAGTTCAGAAAACGTTTTAAGGTGATCCTCAGCTGCCTTTATAGGATATATCAGACCTTGCTGCCTCACCATGCCTGACGATGGAGTGAATGCCAGTCTTAGTCAGCCGAACCCGCTAAATCGATTGCTCGTATCTCGGATTTTGCTCGTATCTCGAACCAAAAAAGCCCTCGCTCACCGGCTCGTATCTCGAAAAACTCGTATGTTGGGGCACTCGTATGTCGAGGTACCACTGTATTGTGTTTCTTTTATGTAACTTACTAGAAGAGCTGGCAAACTTCCTACCACCTTCATCCTAAACCTATCTACTTCATTTCCAGTCACTCACAACCAAAACACATTTGATTGCTAGGAACACTAGGTATCAGGAAACAAAATTGTTCGTTTCTTCTATTTTCCTCACAATTATTATTCTATATTTTCTCACAGTCTAAAACAACCCTTAACTTACATGACTATTTTTAAACCCATATTGGCCAAATCAGTCCAGCTGTTTTCAAGTTTTTGCAAGACACACACACTGCTACTAATCGTTTGTATACATAAGATTTATTATTTTTTAAATTTAAAAACGAAAATGTTTGCTGTAGGTAGAGAAGAAACCGCATATTTATAAATAATAATGTATTTCATTTTAAACTTAAATTGAAAAATTATAAACTTCATTGTTTCATAATAATAATATTATGTACACATTTACAGCATTACAATAAATAATTGTAAATTAGATCACATCCCCGACACTAACATAATTGTTTTATTAAGTGTTCACGCGCCAAACACAAGAACATCAGCAGGGAGAGAATTTCAATTCACTTTAAAAGCACAACTTAAGAGTGTTTCTTGTTTATGTACAATATACAACTGCCTCAGTGGGGCCTTTTCTCAAGGAGCATTTCTAACTCATATTTCTGTACTATAGAAAAGATTTCCGTTTTGGCCCTGTTCAAATAATAAGGTCTCAAGGACTTTAAAGTGGGGGCTAAACTGGAGAGGAATGCATTAATGGCATCATCTTGATTTAACTCGGAAGATTCATTCAACGAATCCGTGCCTAAATGTTCATCTTGGCTGAACGCCACAGTCTCGAAATAATCCGAATTGACAGCCTCTTGCTTTATGAAATCCAACGGTAAGTCACTGATGTTGTCAGCAAAATCATTGGTGACTTTATTGGCTGTCTCGTTTTTTCTCTTTTGAGATTTTCTCCGTGGCTTGACAACGACCCGCTCCTCTTCCATGTTATCATCGGCCAAATGATCGGAATCATAAACCGTTTCATCGTTGGCTGAATCTTGTAAACTTTTTAATCTAAGGGGCCGTTTGGTCATAAGGCATGAAGCCAGCCAGCCCAGATGCTTGCTATAGAGATATTTCTTCTTATCTCCTTTGTTCCGTCTCCTCAAAGACTTCCTGTAGTTGTCTCTGATGTTGTACCACCTGGCCTTACACAGCGGGACTGAAATAAAGAAGAAAGGTTTAGAAAGAAGAAGAGGGTATACTTACAACAGAACAGAAGAGACCCAGTGACTAACCTTTGCACTGCATCTGTTTGCTGATTTTCTTCCAGGTGTTGTTTTTGATTTGACTGTTTAAGTAATCACTGCTTGTGACATCGTAGAGGCAGGGGTGTGGCTTGATTAGTTCTATGAGACATTTAGTAGCATCGTAAGACCTCAAGAACCTTAACAAAGGACAAAATTGTACACAGTAATCAACATTTAAGTAAATAAAGTAAAACTCCAACACAATGCCTGGGGCAATTCCTCTCAATCAATCAATCAGCTAATCTAATCCAAAATAGGATGCCAACCTAAAGAAATATCCAATCCAAACTCCCTTTAGACCCCACTTAGGGGCATAGGGAGGCAACAAGAGCTCTCCATTGCGCTCGATCCTGCGCAACGTTAATGACCTCCTCCCACACCATGTCCAGATTCCTCAGCTCTGCCTCGAAGGAGCGGAACACAGTATGAGAGGGTCTTCCTCGTCTCCGGGACCCTGATGGGAGGAAAAACAGCGCTCTCCTCGGCCAACTGTCATTCGGCATCCTTAACACATGTCCCAGCCAAGTCCATCTCCTCCACATAATAGTAGAGGTGATGGGCTCACGCTGGGTGCGTCGGCGTATAGCGTCGTTCGTGATGCGGTGGTACCATCTTATACCCAAAATTCTCCTGAGGCACTTCGTTTCGAATGCAGATACTTTTTGTGCCTGGGCCAGAGTCAGGTGCCAGGACTCACACCCATACAGGAGAATGGGCAACACACACGCATCAAACAGTTTACATTTCGTCTCGACACTAAACGCCGACGCCTTCCATATCTTGGTCATGTTGTTGAAGGCGCCACTTGCCATACCGATACGTATCGGGAGCTCAGCCCCGAGGTCACCAGTGGTGGTAATGGTTGCTCCCAGGTACTTAAATTTATCCACCCGGGAGACCTGGTGACCATCGATGGTTATCGGTAGCTGTTTATCGGGGCAGGCATTATTTGCCATGAGCTCCGTTTTACTGGCATTGACTCGAAGGCCGAGGCGTGCTGTTTCGTCGCAGAGAAGAAATATCAAGTGAAAAATATTTCTAAATATCTCTATTGCATTTCCCACAAGTTTTTTTCAAAAGAACCTTATTTAGCCATGTAAAATAAGTGCTAATGGTATAAGCGCTGATTTCTAATCTTTTAACTCTACGTCCAGAATTCGATTCCCCGTTTGGGTCAGAATTTTTCACATACAATTTCTAGGCAGCTTTTGCTCGTCTTTATCTTTATTTATCTCCCATAGGCCCCTTGCGAGGCACTCGGGTTCATTAAAAACATTACAGTTCACAATATATAAAACAGGAATACAAACATACATCATTATACAAAATTAATACAGTGTATGCAAAATTTAACAAAATATAAATATGAATGTTATTCAATGGCAGAGGGGTGTAAAGGGTCCCATTGGCATCTCGTCAATGAACAGAGCTATAGACATTTCGTATATGACAATGCAATATTATAGTTGCAATAGCGACAAGAACAAAGTCGAGAAGAGCATTAATAATTTTAATCAAATGTCGTCTCATATTGCACGGGACCGGACGGCTATAAAAATTGCCTCAGAGAATATGACATCTCATATGTAGACTTACTCTTCCTGTGTTTTGCTTTGCATCCCTTCTTTTATTACCGACAGTTCTTTTGACTTTTTTCTAAGGTTATGATCAGTGGCACCTTCATCGTGATGCAACTCCAAGCCTGACAGATCATCATCAAAAACAAACTGCAGAATGTCTGCGTAGCGGTATTTTGGTATTTTATCACCAGACGCCAGCCTCTTCAGATATCTCTTATAACACTCCTTAACAGAGTTCCATTTCTTTTTACATAACTCAACTGAAAATAGAAAACAGACTTGCCAACAAACAATCTTAACAACTTTTGGTAGTTATGAAAAGAAACAAAAAAACAGAAGTTATAAGAGATATCGGAGAAGCAAACAGACAAGTGACTGCAGTTTGTTTTTACCTGATGTGTGGAATTCCTTAGCAATATCCTCCCATAAGCCATTCTTATATTCCTCATCCAAATACCTGCTACTCTGAGGCGAGTACAATTCTGGGTATTTCTTTATGAAGCAAATCAATTTTAGAATATCTATAGGAGGGCTGCAACATAACACAAGACATGCCTCATGTAAAAATAGGGAAAAGAAAGCATTCAAACAGCAGTTTAAAGCTGAAAGAAGTTAACATTAATTTTGTGGAACTAAATCACTCCTTCCTCATTGTCAAATAAAAATTGTCTGTTAAGATCTCAACCCATATAGACAGAAAAATCTGTGAGGTAATGAAAATGACTTACTCTTCTTGTGTCTTGTACTGTATTCCTTCTCTGATGATGGAAAGTTCTTTGGAGTCTTCCACATCCTCCTCATCATTGTTGTCCGATCCATCTCCGTCGTTCTGCTGCAGCCCAGACAAGTCATCATTGAACACAAACTGCAAGATGTCTGCGTAGCGATACTTGGGGATTTTCTCCCCGGCAGCCAGCCTCTTTAAGTACCTCTTGTAGCAATCTCTCACGGAGTTCCATTTCTTCTTACAGACTGCAACTGGAAATACAAAATTGGAAGTGAACACAAATACACTTCTTGACTCTTTCGCATTGAGCTACTGAAAGCTAGGCAACGAAACTGCCAGGCTACCAACCACATCAAATTCATTACATTAGCTTAAATATAAAAATGATTTTTTGTGCATTTGTCCAGTTGAAACTCGATAATGGCTGGACCGATTTTTTTTTTTTTGAAATTAAATCTTTAATTAAATAAATAAATATACACAAGCAAACAGAAAGATACAATAAGAAACTTATTTACACAATATTTTACACAGAAACAGTGCAACAAATGAGCGGAACCCGTTAAGTTATTTAAATGAGGCAAACAGAACCCTGAACGTGGCCTTTGATGGTAAACAACTGAACCACAATACTTTTCCTAAATACCTGGGAATTGCCTTGGATAGAACTCTTTCATTCAAGGAACATCTTGGCAAACTCTCAGGAAAACTAAAAACCCGCAACAACATCATCCATAAACTTGCAGGTACCTCATGGGGATCCACTGCCGAAACACTGCGAATATCTACACTCTGTTTGGTGCACTCAGCTGCAGAATATGCATCAGCGGTATGGATTAACAGCCCCCACACCGGGCTAGTAGACGCCCAGCTTAACAACGCTCTCAGAACTGTATCGGGCACTATAAGATCTACTCCGACTTACTGGTTACCCATTCTCAGCCATTCTCCCCATGACCTCAGAAGACAAGCCGCTCTAGTGAGGGAGTATGATAAACTAATGAAGAATCCAGCTTTACCGAGCAACATGGACCTTAGCTACCTTCTGTCCAACAACAGGCTCAAATCTCGGAATCCCTCACTGAAGACTGCCAAAAACCTCTACGATTCCAACTTCAAGATCACAGAGGCATGGAAGGCCAGATGGGAAGCGTCTGCCACTCCAGAAACCCGTCAATTGCCGTGCATAACAATAAAACCACTCGGCTTCGACCAGCCGCGTAGAGTGTAGTCCGCGCTCAACCGGGTCCGTACAGGACACGGGAGATGTGCGGACTTCTTCCACAAATGTGGTTGGCTGGACTCCCCTGAGTGCGACTGCGGAGCGGAGAGACAGACAGTGCGACACATTGTAACTGAATGCAGCCTTCGAGCATATGATGGAGACCCAGAAGACTTTTTCACCTTCAATGACCCAGCGACCGAATATATTACAAGAAACCTTTTAAATATCTGACAAGCAAGCCTGTTGCTTGCGCTCATCCAAACACTTTTATTATTTTAATAAATGACCATTATTTTGAATAACTTATGATGTGATGTACTGTATATCATACGATAAATAAATAAATGAGTTGTCAACAGGTACCGCTCACTTCCACCCTCAGTTTACCGCATCATAATATCTACTTACATATTATCTATTTAATACTAATTATACTATGGTTTGGTTATACATACATATTTATCTATTTATATGGCAGCCAGTACCGGAACACGGATAATTTTGGTTTCGAAACATTTGTATAAGCTCAGGGTATTTTTAAATGGTGAGAAAATATGGAAACATTGCAAGGAAATTATCTTCCTGCCTGTTACGTGTGTCACAACTAAAGATCGATTTTTTTTTGTAAGTTACTGGAAGAAGTAGTCACCTAGTGTCAAATAAAATCTAGTATTATTTGTTATTACCTGTGGCTCCAAATTCTTGGGCTATACTTTCCCAAATGCCATTCCTATGCTCATGATCTGAATATCTTCCATGTTGCGGCGAATAAAGTTCCGGATATTTCTTCACAAAGTAAATTAGCTTTAAAATGTCTATGGGGACTCTGGAATAAAAACACAACATGGAGACATTTATATTTCACGATTCAAAAGACAATTTACACATTTCATAAGCATCTTCTATCTCACTTTTCAATTTCTTCATCATCTGAATCCTCAGCATAGAGAGAATCATCTTTCTTTCTAGGCATTTCTCTATTTTGGAATGTGCAATTTACTATGAGGTTTTATCATATACATCAATATTCAGCTTTTTAAGACACATGACTTCATTCAAAATTGTGAGCTGAACATGAGAATCTGCTTTACCGGTCACCACTAAAACAAAAATGAAGTAAACACTAGAAACATCTTAACTGCATTTTGAATGTATCCGATACAAAATACGTATTTTAATATGCTGTACATAAATGAAATGAACTTACTGAAGCTACGTACATAAATATCATAGAATTAGCCTATTATTAAAATAATAAAATCTGCAAAATATTATCATTTTTTCAAGGAATAAAGTAAATAATAAAAATATTGCTCGCTCAAAACTCCTATAGCCTAATAATAATTGTAGCTGTCAATCCAGTCCAGTACCTGTCATTCTTCCTACCATAGATAATATACTTCATCCACAGAATTTTATACAAATGTATAAAAATCTATGGCTTCGTCCTTAGATTTTTACCTACCACACCACACATACTACTAATATTTAATTATCTTTTATTCTGATGCATTTGATAGTCCCCTGATTATTTTAACCTTTTAATTTCAAACTAACATTGTTAAAAACAACTACAACATTCTCTCTTTTAAGGCCCCCCGCACACCGTTAAGCCAGCCCGGAGGACACCATTCCGCAGAAAACTCGACCCCGTAGCTCGATTGAAGCAATCAAGCAAAAAAACCGGCCACACTCAAATCAAGCCCGCCGCGGATTGTTAAAAAAATATTCTAATACTTTTATCCATGTAAACATTTTAATAATGGAGATGTTTATGCCAGAGCCAGTCCAAATGCATTTATTATGCTTAATTGTTGTAATTTTTATAGCTTGCAGGATGCATTAATCTTCCCTTTTTTACTGTTTTTAAAAAGAATTCCCACGCTACATATCCAGTATTATAGTGTTATCCAGGACTTAACAAAAGAGAACTGCTAAGACCAAGGCTCTAACTACCCAGTGATTGCAAAAAGGTTGTATTTCAATCTTTATCATCATCCTCGTCATTCCCTCACTGCTGAGGATCGTGACCATCACCACTCCCCACCATCCCAACCAGCCGTCCCCGGTCCAACGCCATTTGTAGGACCTCCCATAGTGTCCCACCCATTCCCTCTTTGACCTGGTCGCTCCATGCTTTGACCATCTCATCGGAGCCCGACCCTGAGCTCTGATGTTTCAAGAGTGGATTGGCACATTAAAAAAAGAAGAATTAGAAGCTCTGTATGATAACACAGCAACGGTGCTTTGCTTCAAAAAGATATCAAAAACTTGGTTTGCAAGGTGAAATATTGACAAAAAAACACAAGATTTATGCACATATGTATATTGTTATTAACTATAACTAATTAATCTGATGCTTATTGTACACAACAGGATGTGCAATTGATTATAAAGGATCGGGCACCTCCTCCACTTTTGCCATCTGTGTTTTGGTATCTGACGGGCACCATTCGGGCAAGTAAGGGGTGGTCTCACTCGGATCTATCCCGTACTCCAGCAGCAGCTGCTCACGCTCCTTTAGCAGCTGCTCTCTATACTCCTCCATCTTCTGCATTTTAACATTCTCACAATATATCTTGGTGAGCTTAGACAAGGAAAGTTTTCTGTTCACAGTAGTGAATGTCCTAAAAGAAAAAAAAAAGAATTAGGCAAGTCTGCAAAAACCTATAAAATAGCAACGACATAAATATATGTCTTCTTCTTCTGCTTTGAAACGCGGCAATCCACTCTCGGGAGAGTGATCAATGTAAATATATATATTTTTTTAAAAATGAATCTGTGCTCACTCAAAGTGAACACAAATACACTCCTTGACTCTTTCACAGTAAGCTACTTAAAGCTTGTGTCGTGAAAGAGGAAGATAGTCAGCACCTGGGATCGAACCACTACGTCCGCACCAAACAGTGCGAAAGCCGGCGTTGTAGCCGCTAGTCTACCAACAACTTCGCTATTTAAACTAGTAATAAATGAGTACCTAAATATACACAGAGCAGTACTCTTATTCCAAATACTACTCACCAGTGTTAGCGAGAAACTCATGGGAATTTTTTGGAGGGTTTGTGTATTTACGAAGTAAGGTTCATTATTACGCCCGATTCTGTTTGAATTTAAGTGCGCACTAACTAATATAAGAACGTTCCAATTTTAGTCAGTGCACATCGGTATTCTATAAAAATTAAGAGCGTTCTTAATGTGACTAATATTGAAATTAGTTCATTTTGGTATTCTACAACACTATTTAAGTCGATTTTAGTGCGTTCTTATGTCAAAACGTTCTTAATTTTAGTGCACACCTAATTGTATGCGACTTAAAATATATCTGATGATATTTTTATAATAAAAGTATTATTTTAACCTAATAAGTTTAAAAAAAGTGTTAAATATCTTTATTAAGGTAAATAAAATCATAAAATTGATTATTTGCGCGTGTTTCATTATGCCGAAATCGAAAATTGGAGGTTAGATCAAAATCACTACTTTCATAAAATACTCTTGCGTATATTACAACACGAGATTTGCACTAAAAATAATTATGTATACTTATTTATTTCAAAAGGAAATCTAAGAGTTGGTCTGATAAAAAGGCTAATTTGATATGCCTCTAACCCATTTGGTCACTGCTTTGACACTCGTATTATTTTTAATAAACAAACATGACCAATTGCGCATGCGCGATATAGACCATAGACAATTATAATTCATATTTTTGTTTATGGTGAACTAATTTAAGCCATTTTAGTTTTTAGAACACATCGCTTTGTAGAATACGAATTTTAATCCATATGACCTTAATTCTTAAATTTTGGAACGTTCTTATTTTAGGTCGAACAAATCCAGAATAGGGGGTATTATAAATTTAATAAAACACAGTTGCACTTTCACAAAATTTTATATTGAATCTCAAGCCTTTCATCTAACTCACGCAGACATTGTCAACGGTAGCGATACTAACAGCTGACAATATTATAGATATCGATATATTATTATAGTATCCTCTACCACAACCGTTGTACCATAATAATTGTCATCTCTTTGATTTTTGATATTTTATTTTATTCTCTTGACAATGTCTGCGTGAGTTAGGCGAAAGTGCTCGAGATTCAATACAAATTTTGTTACTTAACAAACTTTGTATATGTCACGGAAACCCAGAATAGGATACTGATGAGCGAGAGCCGAAATTACCCAAAAATATCCCATGCATTGCCACAAAAGCCATTATTAACTTTTGCGTACACACGGAGCTCGATGTTGTTATCTGATTAGAAAGTGATGTGAACGAAACGAAAGGGCCGTGGGGTTGCCGAATAAGAGTAGCACCTCTGCTCTTTTTGCTGGTTTTTCGAGCATCCTGTAAGAGGCAGGAAATCGGAAAATCAGATCGGTCACGTCCTTAAACCCCAACAGGTCAGCAAAGGCACAAGAAATAAGCCTAGGATGCCTGGGTACCATCAGCGGAGTTCAGACAGATGGTGTCCTCCCTGGAAAGGCGTATGATCCAGCGCAATGGAGAGCTCTTGTGCCTCCCTATGCTCCTTAGTGGGGCTTAGGCCCCCTGTAGTGGGGTTGTGGGTTGGTTTGGTTGCTTTGATCAGACTAGGGGGTCGAGTATGCTGCGGATTGGTCTCCTCCGGGCTGGCTTGCGGTGTGCGGGGGGCCTCAACGGAGAATGAGTGAGTGATGAAGGAAAGATCTATCAAGGATTGCACTGCTACCTAGACTAGGTTCAGCAACAAAAAGAGGAAAATTGAAAAGAAGAGAGAGAAATAAGAAGGGAACTCTCTTAAATTGTTGAGTTTCTTACGTGGGTGGGGCTTTGTAGATGATTTGTAATTTCTCCAGCAGCCATTCGTACTTCTTATAATCCCAGGTCCTCAGTTTCCTGAGGTATTTCTGCCGCTTATCCACCAACAGCTTGCACGCTTGCTGAAATGGAAATAAACCACGTAAAAAAGTCTACTATTTGCACATGGTGTGACACAGACGGAATAAAAATAATAACGTTAATGGTTTTCGAAGTTCGTATTATTATGCATACACCCGTGAAGATTTTATTTTGAGCAATAATTTTTTAACTGTATTGGATATCTTCAAAGAACAGTAAACTACGTTAAAACACAAATGGAGCAAAATCAGGGTAGACAAGTAACTTACAATAGCCTTGTGGTCGTATGGGTGATCTACAATTCTGTTTTGAAGTAATCTGATACGAGCGGTGATTAGTGCAACTGAAAACAATACAGATATAGGTATAACATATATTATACCATCACAACTACATGAATTGGAAAATTCAAGAGTTCTTGAAAAAAATTACAAGCATGAAGTAAATTTTTTATCCTAAGATGGGAATTTTGGAAAATTATTTTTCGGGGTTCCGAAAATGTTTTTTTTTTTTTATAAAATGAATCTGTGCTCACTCGAAGTGAACACAAATACACTTTTGACATCTTTCACAGTAAGCAAATGCTTGTGTCGTGAAAGCGGAAAATGGTCGACACGGCCGGGATTCGAACCCACGACCTCCGCACGAAACAGTGCGAAAGCCGGCGTCGTAACCGCTGGTCTACCAACCATCTCATTGGATTGCATGGTAAGTCTGTAGCGATTTAATTTACAAATTAAAAATCAAATTTAACCAATCTTATCTTCTTATATATAAAAATGGAGAGCTAATTCGCGTTGTCATCGGATGGCGCCTAAACGGCTGGACCGATTTCGCCAATTCTTTTTTTGTCGTGTAGGCTTTTATCAGGAGAGTATCCTTTTAGAACAAAAAAATTGAGAAAAATGCATAGGAAATTAGAAAATTTAAGAAAACTATAAAAATGGAGATTTATTTCCCGATATCATCGCATCAAGCCTAAACGGCTGGACCGATTTCGCTAATTCTTTTTTTGTCGTGTAGGCTTTTATCGGGAGAAGGTTTATTTAGAAGAAAATAATTAAAAAAATGCGTGGAAAATTAGAAAATTTAAGAACACTATAAAAATGGAGATTTATTTCCCGATATCATCGCATCACGCCTAAACGGCTGGACCGATTTCGCTAATTCTTTCTTTGTCGTGTAGGCTTTTATTGGGAGAAGGTTGATTTAGAAGAAAAACTTAATAAAAATGCATGGAAAATTAGAAAATTTAAGAACACTATAAAAATGTAGAGCTATTTCCCGATGTCATCGCATCGCACCTAAACGGCTGGACCGATTTCGCTAATTATTTTTGCACATGTAGGCTTTTATCAGGATAATGTCCTTTTAGAAGAAAAAAATAAGAAAAATTAAAGAAAACAAAGAAAGTGGGTAATCTTTTTAGTACTTTTTACAATATAATTTATTTAAAAAAAACCACCGGCAAACTGAATCGTAAGTATACATAATATTGATATTAAGGAGTTATACTTAATTGAAGTTCATTTTATAAGGAGTTTTGATAAGTTTTAACACAAGGAATATAGGAATTATATTGAAGAACAAGTAGAATATTTATTTGTTTGTTTGTGGGCTGATTTTTAGAGGATGAGTACATACATATAACGTAAATATAATCTGCATCGTTAATATGTAAAAAAGCTGGATATTATTTGCTAATGACCTAGCATTTGTTTCTTTATTGAAAATAAAAATTGCTACACTTCCACCATGTTGTAATAGAAGTTAGAAAAAAAATCACAAATACTGCATTAAATTAGATTTTTAATTATTTCCACTGTTTTGAAAGAGAAGATTTAAGAACGCAATGTTGTGTGAAAGTGAATGTCGAGAACTTGGAAGTATGACTATTTAGGTAATTTATTTAGAAGAGATGCAAGGTGTGAAAAAGAGATTGAAAGAAGGAAATTGGTTGGGAGAAGGGTTGGCGGTGCACTTAGACGTCTAAGATATCTCTGAAATCGACAGTTGATGCACAATGCAATCCTGATACCATCCATGATTTATGGGAGTAAAACTTTGACATGGACGAAAAATTTTGAAGTTGGAATAAATGCTGTGGAAATGAGATCACTGCGTAGGATATGCGGAAAGAGACTTATTGATAAGGTGAGGAATGATAATATAAGAAAGGAATGTGGAGTGGATGTTAGTGAAGTGACTAAAATGAAAGTGAATAAAGAAAGAAGGTTTGGGCATGTAAAGAAAATGAACGAAGAGAGTATGACTAAAAGGATATATAAATCTGAAAGAATAGGTGCACGCAGACGAGGCCGACCTGGAATGACATAGACCGACCATATCGGTGCCGTCTTACGGGAGGGCAAAGTCAGGAACAAAAGGAGTATAAGAGCATGTATGCGGAATGTTATGCGTTTGGAGGAAGCGAATGAGTTTGGATTGGAAAGAATGGAAGTCCATACTCTCTGCCTACCCCCTTCGGGAATCAGCGTGCTGGGCAAAAAAGTATTGACACCTCAATGCGTATTTTGAATCGGTACGGAGATGTTCTTTATTGTACTTTGATTAATCAATCAATATTATTTTAACTGAGAAAAATAACTATTAAAATATCGAATATAATGACATACCTAAATTCTTTTTTTTACATCGATATTAACATCAAATCAATCAAAATTAAAACTCCCTTTGAACTCCACTCAAGAGCAAATTGAGGCAATAAGAGCTCTCCATTGCACTCGATCTTGCGCAATGATGACCTCTTCCCACATCACATAGGTTATAAGATTTTAATGTAAAAATAAACTCAGACCCAATGAATGCAGCGTGGTATGAAGGTTTTGCTAATGCCAGTAAATAGTCATTCGTGTTAAATAACTAAAAAAACGAATTTGAGCTCTGTTGCATAAACCCTAGAGTACCCATATTATTTATTTCGATACGAAGTTCGACGGGTCAGCTAGTATTATATAAAAATGATTAGCTGTGTGTATCTCATAAAAAGACGAGAATGGCTGAACCGATTTAGCTAATTTTGGTTTAGAAATATTTGCATAAATTCAACATAAATTTAAATAGTGAAAGATTATGGAATACTTGCAAGGAAAATAGAAGAAAACTAACAATTTAATATTCCCATACCAAGTGTCAGTCAAATAATGTATCACAACAAACCCGTCTGATTGTTATTAAAATTAAACGTGGTATTACAAATAATTGAGACTAGTTCTTTTATTTCTATTAGGTCTGTTCTGAACAAGGAGTTCTTATAACTATATTGGGAGTAAAGAAGTGTACTTCGAGCTTCAGCAGAGTGTTCGTCAAACTGGTGACTTCTCACTCGGTCCATCATCCGTTTAATAATCCAAATCTTGGAGTTGTTTCCTCCTAAATGACCCACGCTGCATAATTTTTTTACATTCTCATCAACACTGAAACAAAAGAAAATTCATATTTCACTCAAATACTGTTCTCAATATTACTTGGGAATATTGACAAAGAGCCTTAACTTCTGATCGCCTCACGTCATTAGTAAAAAAAAGCCGAGGCTATTAGAGTAAACTATGTTTTCTGTGGCTGTAGGTTTGGCACTCTGCACTCAAAAATTCTAGTTGGATACCCATGAACTCACTGATTTCACTTGATAGTGATAATTTGGCAGTAATCCCTTTTTCATTTAGTGCACAAAACCAAAGTTTTTGCACTTTTAAAATTTTAACATAACAATTCCAACGCCCAATAATGCTTTCATGCTTCTTGTTAAAGTCTGTTTGTCTTTCACTGATTACATCTTAACTAGGCAAGGGATGAGCGACAGTCCCCATGTGACAGTTGTCTATTATAAGATAGTTATGAAAGAAAACATTACATACTCTTTTAATTTTTCAGTTTGAGAAAAAAAGAATCCAGGCGTGGCGTCCGGGATGGGCTCAAAAGGTTCCGTTTCGCCGCTCTTTTTCGGATTGAAACATTTCAACTTCTCAGGTTCGGACCATTTTATTTTCAGTTTGCTCTTGAACATGCAATTCCTAGTTTGTGTGATTAAAACGTTAGATATATTTTTTAACATTGTGAAACAGAATGACAATCGACACAGTTTATCAAATAAACTTCCAGCAATCCCTTTTTCCAACCTATATATTATTATTTAATATTTTTATCCCGTATTTTTCCACTTCCACAATAATTGTCAGATGTGATAAATAATTGACAACTGAAATACCAAACTGGTCAATCTATGGCATAGGTCAACATAGACAATAAATGAAACAGAAACAATGCAGTGAAATGTCGATATGACGGATGGAGTGTCGGTCGACATTTTGACACAATGTAAAACAAATCGGTGAACATTGAACAATACCTAGTATTTTTGTTTCAATGTTATAATTGCTGGATGAGTTCGATGTGCGCCTAATATAGTCGTTTTTAAACATGGAAAGTGCCAATTCCGAAATTCAATATGGTGAAATGGTTCTTAAAGCCGAATATTCACACACTATTAAATCGGAGCTTAATGTGGAAGAAGAACTACAGATAGAATATGAACCTAATGTAAAAACAGAGCAGCACGAGGATGTAAACATAGAAGGGGCTCCCGAACAAGACATGGGAGAATCTGGAAATGATGCTTCAAATGATTCCAATTGTAAAAACAAACCCAAGTCATTTAATGAAAAGAGCGAGTCGAATTCTTCTGATGATGAGATTGTTGCAAACCTTGCTAGAGCTTTGAGGAGAAAAGCGAAGAAAGAAAAGAAAAAGAATAGGAAAGCAAAAAAAGCGAAGAAAAAGTTGAAGAAGAAACATAAAAAGCTCAAAACAAACACGTTTAAAAAAAAACCTGGAAGAAATCGATTATTGTTTAGAGACAAGTGTAAAGTAATTGTAGACAGCTTCCTATCTGGGCCGGAGGGGACCTTGGTTCCAATTAAATACAAAGACATCGAGCTCGTGAAATCCAACCAAAAGGGGTACTTGCCTCCTGATGGACACTTGGAGAGGTTCAAGAAACTTCTTAATGATAAAGAATTGTACTGCTGTGAAGATTGTGATTACACCAGCGAACATTTGAAAATTTTTAGTGTTCATTTTTTAGCTCATGCCAATATTAATTTCATACAAGATTGCATCAACACAGATGCTTCCACCTACCATTGTTATTTGTGTGAATCCCAGTGTGAAGACAGCGAGGAGCTGGCACTTCATATAGACGCACATCGCAACAAATCCATGATTAAAGTGGCCAGCCCAGTCTTCAAGTCCACACAGTTCCTTTGGGAGGTACCAATGGAATCCAATGTTTTTGATGAAGATAACCCGTATCTGGACGATGATGATGATTTTGAAGACACTAAACAACATAATCCCTTGCCAGATGAAGAAGACCTTTATGATTTCAAATCAAAGGACTTGTTGGGAGATAATAAATCGCTTGTAAAAGAGAATGATCCCATGCATGAAGAAGGCTTAAATTATATTAAAAAAGAAATCAAAGTGGAAGTTGATGATATTGTTGTCAAAGAAGAATTAGAGGATAGTGATAATGAGTATGAGATGCCTCTTATCAATGTTGTGGACAAAGTCAATATAAAAATCAAACCAGAAATTAAAGTAGAAAGCGATGCCTTTGGTGAGCTGAGAAAGTTCAAGAAGAAGAATGAAGCAAAGCCTTTGCTGCGTTGTGATACGTGTGAATACACCACTAAATATAGGTCTCGTCTGAGGGATCATCAGTGCAAAACTTCCTTTGTCTGCCTCTACTGCAATGAGCAGTGCTCCAAGCACCCTGAGTTTGTCAAGCACTTGAGAAGTCACAAGGATGTGTCCATAGAGCGGGTTGGCAAGCAGTACCAGTGCAAAGTGTGCTGCACCCTGTTTGACAGGCGAAACACGGCTAAGAACCATGTGCACAGACTACACTGCGACAAGGAGAAGCGACTCTGTGGTCTCTATAGCTGCTTAGAGGGGGTCACCATGGAATACTTTTGCAACGAGTGTACTCGAAGATTTACATCCAAATACACTCTCACGGATCACATAGATCGGAAACATTCTGTTGGAAATGTTTACAAATGTACCATTTGTAAGTTGGCATTTGATTCAGCCTACAATATGAGGCTTCATAGGAAGCAACATTCTTGTTTAGACTGTGCTTTCAACTCTGCTTCTCTGGATGAGGTGTTTGTACACAGGCAAAGTCACACAACTAGCGAAGATAAAAAGCCAATGCTCTGCTGCACACTATGTAAATACCAGACAATGAATACTAAATATTTTGAAATGCACGCTTTGAAGCATAAAGAAAAGAAATTGTACGCATGCTCGCAGTGTGAATTCACGTCAAATCAAAAAGGTAATTTGATGATTCATGAAAAATCTCACATAGTGCCAGACTTATACTCCTGCACACTTTGTGACTTTCAGTGCCATCGGATCGAAACATTTTCAAAACACAAGCTGTGCCACGGCTTGGACGAGTCTACACTTATGATGGTGGATCCCAGTAAACGAGACAAAAGGTTTCACTACTGTGATAAGTGCGAGTACAAAACCAAATATCCTCAGTACTTTAAGACACACATGTTGAGGCACGACAACATTCGTCCTTATCTTTGTGCCGACTGTGGGGCCAGTTTCTCATCTATTATAGTCTTAAACTTCCACAAGAAGAGTCACATTGAAAGAGTTAAACGGAACTATAAGTGCAGCTACTGCAACTACAAGCACCATTTGAAAGCCACAGTCACTGTGCACGAGCGTAAGCATACGGGTGAGAAGCCCCACGTGTGCGATGTGTGTAACTTTAGTACCAGTTACTCGGGAAATCTTTTAATGCACAAGAAAAAACATTTAACTAATAAGTGTGAATCAGTTCCTAAAAAGATTCCGAATGTTTAAAGTAAGTGACTAGCTTGTTTCTCTATGGTCTTGTGTCACTTGCAATAACTGCTCCAGGCAGGAATTATTTGAAGAGTTTCATTTTCATCTCAGATGAGATGTAGGTGTAGTGTGTATGAATTTGTATTTAAGTCTAATTGATAATATTAAACTAAGTATATTATTATCTTCTTAAATTATTTTATGGAGATTCCTGTTTGATCTTCAGTTATGTAAATACTATGTTTTTTATTTACATTTTTTTTTAAATTATTATTTAAATTTTTTTAACACAAATATTTCTAATGAGAATAACTTGTTTTTTAATGTGTCTGACACAGAATTTTCCATAAATTTTAAAAGATTATTTTGAGGGGTTTTAATGAAAATTAATAATATATAATGTACTCTAATCGTCCCTCCACCACATCTTACATTTATTTTACTGATGATTTTGTATAGAAATTTATGAAGCGTTATGAATTATTATAGTTTTAATACTGTTATTGAACTTTTTTATTTATAAGTTTTCTCAAAACCCCGGGTGGTACGACATTTTAATACATATAAATAAATTTTTAAACAAACTAATTTATCTTTTGCTTTCTTAAAACTCTCCAGTTTCCAGAGGTTATATTCATCTACAAATAACAAAGGGTTAACTATTTACACCTTAAACCAACCGTTCTCAAACTGTGCTACATACTCTATCCAAAATTATCTTAGTTTAAACAAACAAAAATTCAAGTCTATACTTTCTTTATTGAGATAGTTATCCATGGATCCTAGTATATTTTATTTATTAATTCTTTACTGTACATTGGTAGTATGAGTAACACATAAAATTTCACATAACAAAGACATCACAGAATCAACATACAGAGGGAGAGCTTACCACAACCAAGTTGCGGTCCCTAACAACTATCCCAAATATAAAGAAAAAAAAAACATAAAAAGAACAAAGCAAAGAGTACAATAAAAAAAGGAAAGGGAGGTGGATGGGGTGGGAGAGAGGGAAGGATAGATGGGGTTTTAGGACACAGAGACTGTCTTTGAGGAGATCATCATCTTTTTTTCTTTCCACATTCGCAACACCGACCAATTATCATAAAATATGGTATCTCCGTTCCACTGACGAGCTCAGTCCCACTACCTAGATGGAACTTTAAAAAGGCCAACTGGGAACTTTTTTCTAAGAACCTAGATAATATCATACAATATATACCATGTAAAATTGACTGCTACAATAGATTCGTGGGAGCAGTAATCACTTCAGCAAAAAAGCACATCCCTAGGGGGTTCCGTAAAGAGTATATTCCGGCATGGAACAAACAGTGTGACGAACTCTATAAAACATACCAAGAGTCCCACGAAGCAGCCACGGCGGATGGTCTCCTAGAGGCTCTAAATCACAACCGCCACGAGAGATGGTGTGAAACCGTTGAGGATATGGACTTTCGACACTCTAGCCGAAAAGCTTGGAGCACGCTACGAAAGCTGGGAGCAGCTCCACCTAAGCTCCCAAGCCCAACGAACATCGCATCCGTCTCTGCAGAAGAAATTGCCAAACGTGTAGTGTCCGTCTCTAAGATGTCAGTTGACAGGCAACAAGTTAAGGAGGTTACCTATAACCTGCGAAAATCTAAGGCAAAACTCGTGGAATACCCTACTTATTCTAGGGATTTCTCCCTGACTGAACTGGAAATAGCACTGCAAAATGTTAAATGTGGCAAGGCAGCTGGACCAGATGGAGTATACCCCGAATTTTTGAAGAACATGGGGCTATCTACTAAAAAGTGGCTTTTACAATTTGTAAATGAGACTCTGAAAACCGGACGCCTGCCGAGAATCTGGAAACACTCTAAGATTATTGCTATCATCAAACCGGGTAAAGATGGCTCAGATCCAAGCCACTTCAGACCAATATCTTTGCTATGCGTCACTTATAAACTGCTGGAGAGATTGCTGCTGCAGCGTATCGCTGCACCTATAGATGCAGTGGTCCCGTTGGAACAGGCGGGCTTTCGCGCAGGAAGAGACTGCTGTGAACAGGTCCTGGCGCTAACAAGTACAATAGAATCCGGCTTTCAAAGGAGATCCAAATTTTCGGCGGTGTTTGTGGACTTCTCTGCGGCCTATGACACTGTTTGGCGACAGGGACTACTTCTGAAGCTCTTTGAGGTGATCCCTTGTCGAAAAATCTTCAATATGATAGACACAATGCTGTCAAGCCGTTACATACGGGTGTCACTGGACGGAGGGATTAGCCGTAGCAGGGTTCTTAATAATGGAAATCAATTCATCGAAAATCAATTCATCGAAAATCAATTCATCGAATGATCAATTCATCGAATGACCAATTCATCGAAAATAAATATTTTGAATATATTTGAGAGACTAGCCTTTTTGACAACCAAACTCATGTGTTGAAATATTTGGACTTCAATTTAGAAAATGGGCCTATTTTCATATCGTGCGATAAAATATCACACACTTTCAAAGTATGCGCAAGCAAGCAAGCAAGCAACATTAATTTGTAAATAACCTGTTCATATGCCTATGATATAAAATAAAATTATAATTGAAGTGGTTGGTGACCCAGTGGTTACAACGCTTTCGTACTGTGGACGTCGTGGTTCGATCCCAGGTGCCAACCATCTTCCTCTTTCAGGACACAAGCTTTAAGTAGCTTACTGTGAAAGAGTCAATGAGTGTATTTGTGTTCACTTTGAGTGAGCACAGATTCATTTAATTAAAAAAAAAATATACAAAAAAATACTCCAACGTACGTCAAAATCGCCGCCATCTTTAATTTATAGGAGTGACCAAACTGAAGTTTTACCTTATTCTTAGGTCATAAACAATTTTTCTAAAATATCTTCAAAATAATGGTTTTCGATGAATTGGTGATTCGATGAATTGATCATTCGATGAATTGATTTTCGATGAACTCGTTTTCGATGAATTGATTTTCGATGAACTGATTTTCGATGAATTGATCATTTGATGATTTCTGGTGTCTGTCCGTCCGTCCGTCTGTCTATCCGCCCGTCTGTCTGTCTATCCGCCCGTCTGTCTGTCTGTCCGTCCGTCTGTCTGTCTATCTGTCCGTCCGTCTGTCTGTCCGTCTGTCTGTCTGTCCGTCCGTCTGTCTGTCTATCCGCCCGTCTGTCTGTCTATCCGCCCGTCCGTCTGTCTGTCTGTCCGTCCGTCTGTCTGTCCGTCCGTCTGTCTGTCTGTCTGTCTGCCTGTCCGTCCGTCTGTCTATCCGTCCGTCCGTCCGTCTGTCTATCCGTCCGTCCGTCTGTTCGTCCGTCCGTCCGTCTGTCTATCCGCCTGTCTGTCTGTCTATCCGCCCGTCTGTCTGTCTGTCCGTCCGTCTGTCTGTCTATCTGTCCGTCCGTCTGTCTGTCTGTCCGTCTGTCTGTCTGTCCGTCCGTCTGTCTGTCTATCTGTCCGTCCGTCTGTCTGTCCGTCTGTCCGTCCGTCTGTCTGTCGGTCCGTCCGTCTGTCTATCCGTCCGTTTGTCTGTCAGTCCGTCTGTCTGTCCGTCCGTCTGTCTATCTGTCCGTCCGTCTGTGAGTCCATCCGTCCGTCTGTCTATCCGCCCGTCTGTCTGTCTATCCGCCCGTCCGTCTGTCTGTCCATCCGTCTGTCTGTCCGTCCGTCTGTCTGTCTGTCCGTCCGTCTGTCTGTCCGTCCGTCTGTCTGTCTGTCTGTCTGTCCGTCTGTCTGTCTATCCGCCCGTCTGTCTGTCTGTCCGTCCGTCTGTCTGTCTATCTGTCCGTCCGTCTGTCTATCCGTCCGTTTTTGTCCGTCCGTCTTGTCTGTCTGTCCGCCCGTCTATCTGTCCGTCCGTCCGTCTATCCGTCCGTCTGTCTGTCCGTCCGTCTGTCTGTCTGTCCGTCTATCTATTTATCTATTTATTTCACATTTCTCTGTTATCTACTACAAATATCGACGACAAAATACTAAAATACGCTTTTCGATAAAAAAAAACAAAGAATAGTGATAGATAAAAATAAATATCGCATACTTTGAAAGCGTGTGATATTATTTTATTTTTATCGCACGATATTATGAAAATAGGCCCATTTTCTAAATTGAAGTCCAAATATTTCAACACATGAGTTTGGTTGTCAAAAAGGCTAGTCTCTCAAATATCTTCAAAATATTTGATAAGCATGCTCGAGGTCCATGGGAGGAATTAGCCACCGACAGAGGGCCTTCCTTGTCAAACGAACCTTCTTTGCCAAAATTCAGGCAAAAAAAAAAAACTCTGAAGGTCCGAGACTGGCCCAATTCGATGCGACCTCACGCCTCGAACAGGTACCAAAAAGGGGCCGAAATTCGGCTATCAGATATAGTGTATATATACAACTGAAAAAGGTTCCTGATGGTGTACAGACTACAGGGGATGAAAGCTATCTTTTGACTATGTAACTCTTGACTCTAAATATCTAAACGTACTTCCGGCAGAGACTCAAAATAGGACAGGATTTAACTACGCGAAAAATTATGCCACGACTAGCTACAGTCAAACAACGCGATCCTGCCTATTAACAAATGTACTGACTATCTCGCATACATATATTTACTGATTATCGATCTCTCTATCAAAATAACCGTTCGATCACTTTACCGGCGCACTAATTAACCTTCTAGTCGAATTACCGCGGGCTGTACATCAGACCGCAAGTTTTCCTCATTAGGTTTCCGAGTGGCTCACCATCTTGGGCTTGTGCACTGCTTTTTCGAAGAGAACTTCCTGAGCTGAGCTGAAGAGCGTCCAATTCAGTCAACCCATTCTCCCGGAGAGTCATGTGAGGTATATCTTCAGTCCACAGCCCTCCTACACATACCGGTTTTATAACTTTACATTTATCACGGCGGCGAAAACTAAAATATAAACTCTATCTGTGCGCGGACAGACGCGAACTTTAGTAAACTCATTCATAGCTCGACTGAATAAAATTACTCTCACGGGGAACACACACACCAATGTACCTACTTTTACAAATGAAAATTCTACACTAAGCTTACTAGAAGGTTCTAAATATGAAATTCTTAACCGGATTCAAAAATAAACATTAAAGATAGGTCACACCACTGGTATCGGAAAATGGGGTAACCCGCGAATGACAGATAACAATTCGCGACGTGTGCTTGACATGTGACGTGTGAAAACAATACAGGGAGGTACATGCTGCAATACAATAAGCCCAATGGCACACAGAGATCACAAATATTCAAAACAATGCCGTAACGCATCGGCCATACCTATCTCTCTCAGCTGAAACCACATCGAGCAACTTGCTCATAAGCATGCTTGGCGGGGCAACCAAGCAACAAACAAAATACCACACAAAAAAACATCTCTCTGTGTCCATACAAATTCTAATATCATAAAAATATGGTCACTCACCCAAAATTCAGCATACCTTCAAATATTTAGCAAAAAAGCACAAACGAAAATAAACACGTCACATTCATAGTTGGAAGTTGAATTACCACGGGGCTGTCCAATCTAACGATCCGCCACGCGACCTCCCTCTATGGTAAGCCCAGTCGAACAATAAATAATATATTATAATAATTAAACAGAAGGTTTAATCCAAAACCGAAGATTCAAGTTTTATCAAACGCGAATTTATCAAATGTGATATTTCAACCTCCAAAGATACACATCAATCAAGTCGCCCGCAAATCCCGTATTAATAACAACACACTCGGACACACCCCGGTAGGTACATAATATGTACAATTGAAATATGCGAAGGATATTAAAAATTACTCAAACACTTCAACACAAAATTTAAGAACGTCTCCCATCGGAGCGTGGATCTAGACTAAACTTCAAAACAAACTATTTGTCCTATCGAGGGCCAAATATACTATCTCAAAACAAAGAAGCCTTGCCTTCTCTACTAATCCCTTTAAACAACATTTTTTCTAAAAATGGTTTCCCCGTACATCCATTCAATATGTAAAAATACCAAACCTTCTAATCTGTCATAAACAAAGAAGCAACTGGTTTTCAAACTCTTTACCATCGCGTTCCCAAATTTTCAAATAATGACTTAACAATATTTTGAATAACACATCTGAATAAATCCCTCACATCATATTTATTTTCGATGAATTGGTCATTCGATGAATTGATCATTCGATGAATTGATTTTCGATGAATTGATTTTCGATGAATTGATTTTCGATGAATTGATTTTCGATGAACTCGTCGGTTACCGTATAAAAGATATATGTTAGGAAACTGTTTTATAGTAAGCCCAAAAAATATAGAAAAAATAGTGAATCGAATAAAAGATATATCTTATATTGACAATTATGGAATAAGTGTTCACTGTTCATGCTTGCTAGAATAGTGTTCCATTGAGCCCAAGAAGAATAGGTACTTAAACTTCACAGAAGCCTTCTCAATGGAATTTAATCAATTTTTGTTACTGTAGTCATGTTTGATGGATGTAGCATATTATATAGCATCAGCAACATAGGAAATAAAGCTGCTCTTGTACCAAAATAAAGATATTTGAAATGGGCAAGGGACTTGCTGCTTCATGGAAATCAAACTAAAGTAATATTATTATTTGGATAACTTGTGTAGTACCGTTTTGAGAAAAAAACTTCAGCCAAATATGCACATTGAACGCATAATCTGTATATTATGATGATATAGTAAAAACCATTATTATCATTTCAGACGTTCAATAAATTATAGATACGTAAGTACATTGAATAAAAATGTATATATCAAAAAATAATTTGACTAATGATGATCGACACAGTTGAAGACGGTTGCAAGCCCGTAGTGGTTTAGGTATAAGGTATAGCTCATTCCATTTAAATATTGAACATCATCACTCATCCGTGAATTGTTCATTAGGATCATTAAAGCTATTAAACTGACGAGTTGATAATGATTTTTATCACTCTTATTTTATTTTCAATAAGCAATATTTAAAAAAAATGTTACACGTAACATGATTTACATGAGAAATTTGTGGATAATCTTTCTCTGTGTATCTCTTTTTTGTTTAGAGTAGTTTTGGTGAATCATTAGCTTGTGCCAACACCACCTATATAAGAAGGCCTTAGTGCTAAGTCACATCGTGAGGCCCACCGTTCGCTTGCCTATATCTGTATATAGTATGTACTTACCTGTACACTGTGATATCTGTCTACACGCCGGCGGCCTGGTGACGCGAGAGGCCAAAATGGCCGCCAGCACTAAGGCCTTCTTATATAGGTGGTGTTGGCTTGTGCTAAAGTACTTGTGATAATTTTATAAATTCTTTAGTTGTTCGCAAGCATTCGCAATCGCAAGTCATTGCTCCTGGTAGGAACACCACATTTATTTACGAGTTATAAGCAACATAGAAAAAGAAGAAGACTATTGACATATCGCTGCCGAAATGATAGATTTTTACAAACGAGTCGGCGCCTGTGCTATTAATTATTTTTCTATGGCGTATCCAAGCAATGAATATCGAGTTACAAACGAGCTTAGCAAATTATTGTTTCAGATTAAAAAGTTATATTTTTGTTTTTGACACAATTTTGATTACCGAGTAGTTTATTTTATTTTAGTCATAATTGTATTTCAATCATGGAATGTGAAGAGTCTAAAATTCGACACTGTGAAATGGTCATTAAAGCTGAATATTCACGAATTAAGTCAGAATGTAATCTAGAAGAGGAAGTTCAAATAGATTATGAGCCTGTTATAAAGCAGGAACCTCCCGATGATGTTAACCCAGAAGTGCAGCAGGAATATGACACAGGAGAATGTGAAAACAAAGCTTCAGACTATGGCAATAATGGAAAAACATCGGAGCCATGCACTGAAAAGAGTGAGTCGAGTTCTGATGAAGAGAGTGTTGCAAATCTTGCTAGAAGCTGGAGAAGAAAAGAAAATGAAGACGAAATGAAATTAGAAATACCTGAAATAAAAAATGAGAAGGAACGTGTTAAAAGAAAATATACTATGAAGGTCCTTTCAAATAAACAAAAAGCGAAAATTCTTGTAGATAGATTCCTCTCTGGACCAGAGGGTACCTTGGTTCCAATAAAATACAAAGAGGTTGTACTCATGAAGGCCAACCAAGACAATGGATACTTGGCTCCCGATGGAGAGTTAGAGAGATTTAAGACATTAGTTGATGAAAAAGAATTATATTGCTGTGAGGAATGTGAGTTCACCAGTGAACATCTCAAAACTTTCAATATACATTTCTTAGCCCACGCCAATATTCATTTCATACAAGAGTGCATTGGTATCAAACCCATCAGAGTTAAAAAAGAGGCACATGTAAAACCCATAGCAAAAGTTGAGCGTCTGGATTTCACATCAACAGAGGCCCATTGGGAAACACCAATTGAATCCAAAGTTCTTAAAGAAGATAGCCTTTATTCTGATGGCGATGCTCATTGTGAAGATGATAAACAACACAATCCCTTGCCAGATGAAGATCTGTATAGTGCTGAAGTTAAGGACATGTTGGAAGATGATAAATCACTTTTAATTAAGAATAATGATCCCATGCAGTTTGTAAGTGTAGTTAATATTAAAAAAGAAATCAAAGAAGAAGATAGTGAGACCATTTTCAAAGAAGAGGAAAGTAATGGTGATTATAACTTTGAGATACCTGTAGTGAGTGCAGAAGGTCATCTGGATGTAGTGGACAAACCCCCTGCGGTGGTGGAGAGCGATTGTGCTAGGAAAGTGAGTGTAAGTGTTGCTGACAAAGTCACTGTAAAGAAGAAACCTAGAGTCAAGTTAGAGAGAAATTCTGGTAGTGGAGTGAGAAAGGCCAAAAGAAGTTATGCGCTAAAGCCTTTCTTGAAATGTGATAAATGTGAATACACCTCTAAATATAGGCACCATATAAAACATCATCAATGCAGACCTTATTTTGTTTGCCGCTACTGCCATCAGATGTGCTCCAACCGTCTTGAGTATGTAGAACATGTAAAAAGTCACGATTGCAACTCCATAGGGCGCCTTGGTAAGCTCTTCCAGTGTAATATATGCTGCACCATGTTTAATAGGCGGGACGCTACTAAGAGCCATATTCACAGAAAACACTGTGACCAGGAGAAGAAGCTGTGTGGTCAGGACATCTGTGTGAATGGCAAGGTGGAGTACGAGTGCAACGAGTGTGGCAAGAAATTTTCAACAAAGTTTATTCTGGCCAGACATTTAGACCAAAAACATTCCACTGGAAAAATTTACAAATGTAACATTTGCCACTTAGATTTTAACTCAGATTACGCTATGAAAAATCACAAGAAACAACATTCTTGTTTGCACTGTGCTTTCCACTCAGATTCTCTAGAAGAAGTGTTTATACACCGGCAAAGCCACGCCAGTGAGGAGAATAAGAAGCCAATGCTGAGTTGTCAGTTGTGTCCCTACCAGACAACCAATAAGAGGCGTCTTGAAGGCCACGCCTCAAAGCATAAAGAAAAGCAACCATTTAAATGCTCTCAATGTGATTTCACGGCAACTCAAAGAGGCAATTTGAATATTCACGAAAAATCTCACATAGTTACAGATGCATACACCTGTACACTTTGCAACTTCAAGTGCCATCGTATCGAAGCATTTTCAAAACACAAGCTGAGTCACGGCTTGGACCAGTCTACACTTATGATGGTGGATCCAAGTAAACGGGACAAAAGGTTTCGCTACTGTGACAAGTGCGAGTACAGAACCAAATTTCCTCAGTCTTTAAAATCTCACTTATTGAAGCATGATAACATTCGTCCCTATCTCTGTTCCGACTGTGGGGCCAGTTTTACATCACTCATGAATTTTCATTCTCACAAGAAAAGTCACGCTGCTGCCAAGGAAATGTACAAATGTAGTTACTGCAACTACAGGTACCATATGAAATCCACTGTACTCATTCATGAGCGGAAGCACACAGGCAAGAAGCCCCACGTGTGTGACCTGTGCAACTACAGCACCAGTTACGCAGGGAACCTCTCCAACCACAGGAAAAAGCACTTCAACAATATAATCAAAGGAGGTCTAATCAAGCCTCCAAAGCCCAGTTTGGAGTAAAGTTAATGGGTAATAATGTGTTTGACTACAACGCTCCTGTGAATGATGGATGCTGCACTTCATAAGAGTGTGATGAGGCTCGGAGATCAGGGTCTCAACACATCCTGTAAATTATTATACATATATGTGTGTGTTATTTTTCCTGTTATAATTTTATTTTGTTATTTATTCTATAAAAAATAAATTTATTAACATAATATTAGGTAAAATTTGACCAGTATAACTTATATTCCAATCATTTCTATTCTAGAGATTGTTTGAAAATGGATATTGTCAAGAATCTCTTGACCATTTCTACTGGAGTTAGTGTGCATTCACACCAAAGAAACATACAGCGGAAGCTAGAAACAGAGCATAAATTATTTTATAGTTGACACTGGACACCATGGAAACAATAACGAGCAATAACTAATTAGTAGGCAATGACAGTTCTTTCTGTTACAAAGCACATATACCATTAAAGGATGACGTCATCTGACATTGGCTGGTGGGACAATGGCTGCCATGGCGACACACACACACCACACATGCATAAACCACAGTGATGGGTGTCAAAGTATTTTGCATAGCGACACACTCATACCAACTCTTAAACTTTTTGTTGATGTTTATCCATCCAGGCTAATGTCAAAATCCACGTGGCCATTAATGGTCTATACCAGGCGTCGGCAACCTATGGCACGCGATGGGGTTCTGAATGGCACTCTACAAAGATAAATTTGGTATAAAATTCTGAATTAAGGCGGCACCCTGAATCATATTGGTAGAGTGGCTTGACACACCACAGCTAAAAGGTTGCCGACCCCTGGTCTATACTAATCAAATGGGTGCCTACCTACTTGATGATAATATAATAAAATGATATGATAATAATTTGAATTTGGAACACTTCAACAGTTGAACTGTAGTCTTTGGAATATTTTTTTTTTTCACTCTCTTTCAAACCACTCTAATAAACGTAATATGTATACTAAAACTTTTAACTGTTTTAATTATTAATACCAACACTTTCTCGTTGTTGTTTCCTTGGTCTCCATACCAACGATACAGAAAATATACTTTACTTCTAGCTCTGGCACTATGCTTTGGTTTAAGTGCACCTTTAGAAGAAAACTCTCGAGATTAATTAAAGTCTTGAAAATTCAGCGGTCTTTCTTGAAACCAAAGATAACTGTTGCAAACAGGAGTTGGGTATCCTTTATGGACCTATGTTTTGGGGGCGTCAAAAAGACAAGATGATGCTTCAGATACGAGGCATAATAAGACACCTTTTTATAAAAAAAATGCTGTATTAATCTGAGTTTTATATCATATTTTTACTCTAAACTTTGATGCTTGAGTTTTTGACCATGTATATCTGTCAACTTTCTTCCGATCTGGGTCTCGAAGATCCTCTCATACACTGTTTCGTTACTTCAAGGCAGAGTTGAACATGGCATGGGAGGTCAAGATTGTGCGTAATGGAGAGCTCTTGTTGCCTCCCTATGCCTCTGAGTGGGGTTTAAAGGGAGATTGATTGATTTAATTTAACTCTAATCTAACATTTGAAATATCCTTGGATGCCTGTAGTGATTCACCGAGAGTGATCACTGATCGCCAACGTGCAGTACACCAGAGAGTGTACACGAGTGGATATGCAGGTATGTATATATTTATAAGGGAAACAGAGAAATAAAACCATCGTGATATTATAATAAAAGTAAATTAAATTTATTTACAATAATCTTGTTGTTATAAGTAACAAATATATTCTTCAACAATAAGACAATAATAATAATCATTAAAATAGTACATTAGTCTTAGTATTTAAAAATACACATTCCTAAAAAAGAAAAGGGAATTAAGTAGAAACATTATTAGTATCAATCACGTCACACATCCAACACTTTATTCACTTAACTAGTGCCAACATTGATCCACAGAACTAATAATTAATTCATCTTGCGCTTATCCAATTCATAGAATTTTAGAATCAAAGGGTGATCATATAAAATAGTACATCAAGGTGGCCAAAATAACTCGCCTGTGACTGCTCTGCCACGGGAATTTGTGTTTGAAAAAGTCAAGATTCATTTAAATTTTTTGTAAACAATCTGCATAGTTGAACGATAAACATTGGGCCAGGCATATTCAGATCGTACAAATAAAATAACAAGAATACATTGTATGGGTAGTCACACAGTAAAAGTACATTTTAACACATTTTTAAAACCAAGACAATGAAGTCTTTTGGGTAATCACAGAGTGAAAGTAAATTTTAGTAGATTTTTAAAACCATGAATTTAATGTTGAAATACAAAGTGACAGTAAATGTGTGTATAATGTGTACACATCATTACCATTTTAACAGAGTTGTAATCTAAATAAATAAGTGTTTCTGTAAACACACAGTGAAAGTAAAAATTAACAGATTTTTAAAACCATGACAATGAAGAGTTTGTGTAAACACATAGTGTAAATTAATTTCAACAGATTTTTGAAATCTAAGCAAAAAAAAAGTGTTTCTGTAAACACACAGTGAAAGTAAATGAACAGATTTTAAAAACCATGACAATGAAGAGTTTCTGTAAATTAATTTTAACAGATTTTTGAAATCTAAACAAAAAAGTGTTTCTGTAAACACACAGTGAACGTAAAATAAAACAGATTTTTAAAACTAATTGTGTAAACACAAAGTGAATGTTAATTTCAACACATTTTTGAAATCTACACAAAAAAATGTTTCTGTAAACACACAGTGAAAGTAAATGAACAGATTTTAAAAACCAAGACTATGAAGTATATTAATTTTGGTTTGTTATTATTGTATATTCATGCCAATAAAGTGTTTATTATTATTAATATTATATTATGTGTAAATACAAAGTGAAAGTAAATTTATACAGATTTTTAAAACCATGACAACGAAGTATATTTGTAAACACATCAATAATTTTGATTTAAACAGATTTTTGAAATCTAAACAAATAAGTGTTTCTGATACACGCAATAAAAGATAATTTTTACATATTTTTAAAACTAAGACAACGACGTGTGTGTGTGTATTTTGAATAATGAAAGTTAATTTAACAGATTTTTAAAACCAATCGTATAAACACAAAGAGAAAGTTAACTTCAACAGATTTTTGATACCCTGAACAATGAAGTGTTATTGACATAGCGAAAATAAATTTTAACAGATCTTTACAACCAAGAAAATAAAATATATAGGTATTTGTATAGTAAATGGTCAATTTAAGATTTTTGAAACCCGGACAATGTAATGTGAAAATCTATTTCATTATACTTTTAGTTATAATAATTTTCAAAAGTTATTTTTCAATAGTACATTAATATCTTAAAGAATAAAACCAAAATAAATCAATTATGTAGTGTTGAAAAATTCTGTATCAGCCGTAGATCCAATTCATAATGCTTAGCTCACTACGTTGCAAAATTCAGTCAACATGCATCCTTTTAAAATTGAGGACAGATTTTTTGAGTTTTAATCAATATTGTAAAACAAAAAAAAAAGAAAAGAAATAATTTTATAATGTAAATAATCCAAATTCTGCAAGACTCATTTTAACATGATTAAAATTAAACAGAAATGATAAAGGTATATACATCATTTACAATAATTTGAGTGAGTACAGATTCATTGAAAATGAAATACCTGTACAATGTCAACAATATAAAAATGTAAATCAGAGTAAAAAAAATGTAGAGATGGAGTCCCAGATTTTCGAAAAACAATCTGGAAACAGTGGGAGAGGGAGCTTAAAGTCGACTTTTTCAGAAAAAATATTTTTTTACTCACAGAAACATTTTTAATATAATACCTATGTACCTTAAATGTGTTTTGTAAAATTTGTGTAGAGGTAGGTACCCATATGCTCATCATAGCCGTCGTCGCGTAACAGAAAACAATACAGGACAAATTGCTGGTGTTGAGATGGCACTATTCAAGTTGCAAGTCAATTCACTGCTTTGAAGTGTTTTTAAGATACACAATGTTCAAATGTATTCACAAATTGAAATGGTGTAGATCTGATCACAAGAATATTTAAGATTGTAAGTATTACATATTAAAAGCGGTTCCTTGATTTACTAAATGCTTTTTCCTATGAGCGTACAGATTCCCGGAGTAGCTGGTGGAGTAAGTACAGAACTCACAGCTGTGGGGCTTGGTACCCGTGTGCTTGCGCTCGTGGATTTTGACTGTGGCCTTCTTGGTATAAGAGTAGTCGCAGTAGGAGCACTTGTACAGCTTCTGAGGTTTGGAAGTGTGCGCTTGGTTCTTATGTACATGGTAGTCTATCAAGGAGAAGTAACTGTTACCACATAAGTGACAGAGGTACGGACGAATGTTGTCGTGTTTCAATTTGTGGTTCTTTAAATATTGGGGGTATTTTGTTCTAAACTCACAACGGTCACAATACAAGAACCTGGGGTCCTTCGTTTCGGGATCGTGTGGCTTTGAGTCGTTCTCATCCAATCCGTGAACCTTCTTATGAGCACGGAACTTGGAGTAATGGGAGCACTGGAAGTTGCAAATATTGCAGCAGTAGGACTTGCCGTCTATGTGTGTCTTCTCGTGCACAACCAGATTGCCCTTCTGGGAACACTTGAAGTCACACAAACTGCACTTGAATGGTTTGGGATCAATGTGCTTCTTGATGTGGTCCTCCAAGTAGGCCTTGGAACTGGTCCGGTACTGGCAAGTATCGCAGTAAAAGCTTTTATTAACAATCTTTCTTTTGTACTTTGGAGTCTTTGTTTTGTCACATCCAAACTTTTTGTGACGTCTCATTGTCACTATGTGAACGGCACGGAAATCGCAATTTTTACACTTGTGCAGACATTCTGGGTTGCTCTTTCGATGTTGCATAACTTCGTTGCGGTTGACGGATGCGAAGGAGCAGTTGGAGCAGTAGTGAGACTTGTAGTGGGACAGCATGGAGCCCTTGTTGAAGCACACCTTCCCACACAGGTTGCACACCAGGGAGAGTTCTCCTCTCTTGAGAGCTTCATGCTGCTGGAAATGTTTGGCCAGCACTTCTTTGTAGTAGGTCTTGTAGCCACAGTCGTCACATTTCATCACTTCTTGTGTTCTCTCCATCTTTGATTTCCTCTCGTCGGGACAGAGTTTGCGCCGCATGTGTCTGTAGTAAGACTCTATGTTCAACGTTTTGAAGCTACACTTGGTACACTTGTGCCAGCAGTCTACAGAGTTCTTGCGATGTTCTGTAACAGCGTGCGTGGTTGCCGACTTGAAAGGGCATTTGTCGCAGAAGTGCAGTTTCCTGTGGTACTTGAACATGCGCTGATTTAACAGCACTTTGTCGCACATGTCGCAGCGCCTGGTGTCCTTGCACTTGTGCTTAAGCAAGCGCCCAACTCCGGTCTCAAACTTGCATGTTTCACACTTAACAAATCCTTTGTCGTCTTCTCGTTTAAGTTCCAATATTTCGTTCCTGACAGCCACACTCTCTAATTTAATATAGCACTGTTTGGTACTACCTTCACCATTTGTTTCCGCTGCCGGCGCAACAGACTCCTCCTTAATAACTATTTCCGTTTTCTTTTCATCTTCTGCTTCTGTCTTGGTGTCATCCTCCACCTCAACCTTGATCTTGTTCCCGATGATTTCACTCAGCTTCTTGTTGTCCTCATCATCGGAAATCTGCACACCAGAGTCATCAAACACAGTAGAGAAATCTTCCGCATACACATCGTCATCCTCATCATTTCCATTAAAAGATCGTGGGGAACTCTTGGGTGAAACAGTCTTGGGTTTTTCTTCTGCAGTTTCCAAGGCGGGGGGGACATGTTGATCTTTAGAGATGGCTTTAGGTTTCCTGCCCCTGGTTTTCTTTGCATAGTTCACATTGGCTGTCATGGGCTCCTCGTCTTGATGTTTCTTCACATGCTGCTCCAACAAAGAGGCGTTCTGGCAGCCCACATCACAAATATAGCAATAATTGGCCTTGAGGGTTTTGTTTAAAGCGTCCATGACGAGATAAAGGTTAGCGTGAGCAATGAAGTGCACCATGAATGCACTCCTGTAGAGGCCCGTGTAGTTACAATCTTCACACTGGTAGAGCATCTTCCCATCTTGCTCTTTCTTAAACTTGTCCAAATCTTCATCCTTGACGCTGTAACCCTTGGTGTTCCCCAACCTGCTAAGTTCTATATTTTTGAATTTGACTCCAGTCAGAGTCCCTTCGTCAGCAGAGAGAAAAGTTCTATATACAGCATTCCTGACTTCTGGAAGAGTTTGCTCATCTTGTGTGGAATACTTGTTACCTCGCTTCTTTCTCTTTCTGTTTTTCTTTCTGTTAATGATATCTTCTGTTAATATTTCACCCTTTTTATCACTTTTCTTGTGTGCTTTTTTCTTAACCTTTTTCTTTTTTTTGATTTCTAAATCACTGTCATCTGTTTTCTGTCTTTTTTTGCTCTTTTTATTTCTTTTTCTTTTCTTTTCTACCTCAGAATCACTGTTTTCTTTATACTTTTCAACTTTCCTATTTCTTTGAGATTTTCTCCGCTTTTCGAAGCCGATCTCTTCATCTTCATCATGACTTGAAAGTGGTCTGATTCCTTCTTCTACAACGATATTTTCAAAATTTAAATCACAGAAATCTTCATCAGTATTTTCAGTTTTGATCTCCACTAACTCCACTTTGATATTATCTACCAACGGATCTGCTTGACTGTTTATAAACTTATCGGGCTCGGAATCGTATGGGTACAAGGATTCCATGTCTTCTCTCCAAAGTGTGGAGTGATAACTAATTCATTAAGCTTAACAACTATATGAAAGAAACATACAAACTATTAATATTTAAAAATCTAAAATCAACTGCTCACAATCACAATAAATACATCTCGACTTAAGCAACACACCATTTTGAGTTTGACACTTTCAATCTTTTTATACCTACCTGCTGTATTCCGTCCAATTCTGTTTGTACCATAGACAATTTGTAAATAAATAATCATGCTAACACAAAAGGTAAAGAAGAAAGAAGTAGGTATTTATAATTTGTTTTCTAGAAAATAGTCGTAGAAAATGATAATTTAATAGAATTATAAATTGAAGGATAGACAGCCATAAAAGATTTCTTAAAGAGTGCTGCCGATTTAAACAAAGGACCGCGAATTTTATATTCCAACTAAAATCTAGTAATAATATCGTTATCTTTTATCTTACTTCGATAATGTTTTAACCCATATCTTCCCAGACATAGAAATAGCCGTTAGATTTTCATGAAAATCATACCAGGGACTATTTACGGTCTATGTATTGATAAATAAGTGTCAAAAAATTTTTTGGATTTTTAGTTATGGAACCGTTCCAATAATGGAACACTGGGAAGATACATACATGTAACATTTGGGCTTTTGTATGGGAAATCACAAACGATATAGAGCGCAGTAAAGTACTTTATGAAGAGATTTTAAAATTTTAATCCACAATTTATAATTTATAAGCCTTGTATAAAATAATACAATAAAAAATCTTCTTCTTCTTCTCTTTTATAGACACGGGAGTCTTTTTTATCAGGGTTATCATCTTGACTTGCCTTGTTCCAGGTTTCTTACCATCGCTTGAAGAGTATTTTTGATCGGCGCAGCCCTTTTAGTACCCTCATGCAGGGCAAGATATAGTATTCTTACTTTTATTTAACTTTTCAATACATGTTAGTGCCAACAAAACATATAATAACAAATTATAACGTACCCACCTGACCACGTTGTTCGACTTATTAGATCTTTCAAATTACTGTGTTTCTAATTCGATCACGCAGAGATTAACCATGGAGTGTTTTCATTTTAGATGTTCTAAGCATGCTTTTTGTTTTGACAGTGTCTGCCCTGGATAAAATTCCATGTGTCTTATAGATACGAACCTTCTGTCTGTCCTCATAGCATTGTTTCTCCATATTATGACATCTTTCAAGCAGACTGCTTCTGCGGCAGCTTTATCAACCTGTGACCTTACTAATCAGGCTAGAAGGTTACTTCGCTATTGACTGTAAAGCAAAGCACTTCAATAGCTTGCTGATGCAGGATTTTCTCCTGTTTTAGAGATATAACATCTGCTTCAATGTTATTCATAGCGTTCTTGACCAAAAAAAAATATCACCACATCCTGGTAGTATTGTCACTCATCAAGTCCAATGAATTAATTTTTTTCTGTTTTTGAGCGTAGCAGACCTTAGGTGGAATCCGATGGTTAAGATGATTTTGCAGATCCTTTTTGAAAATCGACGTCATTCACCTTCAAAGTAACCATACAAACAACGTTTTCTTACTGTGTAAGGTTCAGTTGTACCAGCTGTGTCCGCATATTTTCTTTACATAAAATACTTTTTTCGTTTCTAGATGTTCAAATATTTAGTACACTATTAAACTACGACCAAAAAAATAAATTTCCAACAATAAATATTTTTTTTTGCATGAAAATAGTACAAAAAATTTACATTGGCATATTATCCCAGTGTTCCAAAAATGGAACGGTTAGGAAAATTGACATGAAAATACCTACTTATAGTCATCTTTATTTTTATTATTTTTTATAATGATAAAAGAGACAACAATAGAACTGGTAACGTATTATTTGAATGTGAATTATAACAAACAAAAAATATACGGACATTTTAAAACGAGCAATGTTTTTCCACAAAATCTGCTATAAAGAATGCTTCATAACAGAAAAAAGCAGATGCGAATATCGTGCAACAATATCTCTAATTAAAGCCTATTAATCGATGATTTTAAGCTCATAAAAATAAACGAGTTGCGCATTTCCATAAAAATAATAAAAATTGTTAACTAAACCGTTCCAATAATGGAACACTGGGAAGATATGGGTTAAGATAGAAGGCACTAGGCAGTGGTTTAAGTAATATTCTGACAAACGGGACTTTTTGATGTGTTAGAAATAGAGATGAAACGGATAGCAGTTTAGCCGGATACCGGATGCCGGTTATTCGGCCAACTAAGCAGCCGAATACCGGATAACCGGCCGCCGGATGTTTCTGGTTGGTTGGTGCATCCATATGGGATCATTGGGAACATTGTCGAATAAACCATCAACCGCATTAGTTATTAGTCTGGATTAGTGTGGTGTGATAATATTTTTTTTCTATGATTAGAGCGTTTAGATTTTAACTTTTACCCTCGGAACCAAGGTCGTAGCCAGGATAGCATTAGCGCAGAGGTTCCCAATCTGTTTAGGTTTACGGCTCCCTTAATATCCAAACCAACCCAAACTCCCTTTACGCTTCACTTCATTTTATTATTAAATTTCTACTTGTTGCATACGTGAGATTTTTCGACATGTTGAACATGTTGAGAATTCTCATGATTAGGAGTTTCGGAGACAAACATTACCACCTAATGGCGAACGTTGTTAACGTAAAGTGATCACACTAAGCCAGCGTTCGAAATAACATTAGAAGACGGTCGTAAGCCCGTAGTGGTTTGTTCCATTTAAAAATCGAACATTAGTAATGAATTTTTAGAGTCATATTAGTTATTAATTTTTTTTTAATAAATATTCATTTTCCATAATTTACCCTTATTGCAGTATGTTTGCTAATCAATTTTCTAAGTTGTATTTCCTTATTAAAAAAATCAATTAGTTATCCAAAAATATCTTTTTTTACTATCCGGTATCTGGCCGGATAGGTGCTAGTTATCCGGTATTCGGCCGGATAGCATTTACGCCGCCGGAAAAGCCGGATACCGGATAGTCGCCGGATATCCGTTTCATCTCTAGTTAGAAACTTTTTAAAGGTTTCACGAGCCATTCGTGTGTATTTGTCGCATATAGGTTCGAATCAAGGGCGGATCCAGCTTTGGCGCCAGAGGGGGGTCACATAGCAAAAAAAAGGTAATTTCCAGAATTTGGTGTCTGGAAACTACATATTTCCTAAATAAAGGTCATTTCCATGATCCAGGGGGGGTCACGAACCACAAATTATAATAGAAAGGTAGGTATTTTATTAATAAATGTAAGTACTGTACTGCAAATTAAAGGCCTGGACCTAGCCCTGAGGGGGGGGGTCATGACCCCTGACCCCCCCTGGATCCGTCCTTGGTTCGAATGTGGGTGTCCATGTTTTGTTACATTTGAACATCGGCCCAAAGTGCATGTGCGCCGAAGTCTCCCACAGTAAACCCTAAAAGACCTTCCACACTGGACTAGATCAGGTCTGGGCAAACTGTGGCCCGCCATTATTAAATCTACCCAAGATTTTATAAATATTTACATTACACGACATTGACATATTTTTCTTGGTAGTCCACAAGCTTATAAACTGTATCGTCATAAAAATATCCACAAATTTAAAGAAGAATATTAAATTTAGAACAATAAGTTTATCCAATTTTAATAAACCTTATTTAAAAAAAAAAAATCAATCTTGAACATTAATAATTTAAATCAGTGATTCCCTAACTATGGTACGCGTACCACCAATGGTACGCAAGCAGCCATAGTCATAGGACATAATACACAGTAAATAATTAGGGTGTGGCTAGTTTGCCGCAAGCGGTATACTAGAAAAGCGTACTAAAAAGCCGCTAGTTTCGGAACATAAGTTCAAACGCGTCAACAATTCAAATATGTTCGGTTTGCAGAGGGTACAGTGGATTCGGGGTACATGTGAAGAGGCTCTGCCCCCCAAACCCCCCTAAATAATTATGTTCAAACCTAACCAATTTTTTAATGAATTGAGCACAGCCAAAGTGAACACAAATACACATCTTTCACAGAAAAAAAACGGATAAATAGAAAAAAAACGAAAAAAAACCTCACCTGCACCGGGATTCGAACCTACAACCATCAATATGAACAGCGGCGATGGTAACCACTCATCGGGTAAGGACACGACCGTAGAAAGCCGATTCCGACCCGCGCCGGTCGGTGCAAAGAATATTACTATGCATCTGAATGGGGATAGGTACCCACAGAAAAAGCAGGAATCCGCTTTCCGGCATGCCCATTTAAGTGCATTGAAACCATAGACAACAATCTTTGAGCCGGTCGGCGCGGGTCGGAATCGGCTTTCTACGTGTTCTTACCCACCGCAGTGGACTTACGTGACACGTCGAAAAACTATAACATAATCTACTATTATTATCGCGCATGCGCACTTCTTTGCACTGCCACTGGCGGCTTTTTAGCGCGATTTGCTAGTATACCGCTTGCGGCAAACTAGACACTTCCAAATAATTAAATAAAACATTTTTAAATTTCGCGCTCTGACACGATTTGTCAGTGGTGGCTACTGATATATAATTTCGTGTGTGGTACGCGAAATTAAAAGTTTGGGAACCACTGATTTAAATTGTTTACGATGAAATTTTACCTAGTATGCTCATTGTCGCAAGCAGTTTTGAAAATATCAACAAACTACAACTGATTAAAAAGAAATTTGGCAAAGTACAATTCTTCTCATATTTTTGTAATGTTTTTTCGTAATAAATAATAATGTAAGTATATGCACAACCATCGCAAAATCTGAACAAGAGATGGTTCTTATTCTGCAACGTATTGAACATGAGAGCAGACAATTAGGGCTCGAAATAAATAAATCTAAGACGAAAATTATGGTAGTTAATGGCCACAACCAATTGGAAATATCAAATACCTTAAATGGTATGGAGGTTGTACAGAAGTTTGTTTATCTCGGGTCACTACTCTTGGACAGCGGTGATTGTGTAGAAGAGATAAAACGTCGCACCGCTATGGCCAAGAATGCCATGACGAGATTGGACAAGATATGAAAGGACGGGGGCGTCTCCAGAGCCACAAAAGTTCGTTTGGTAAGGGCACTAGTCTTTCCAATATTTTCTTACGGGGGCGAGACATGGACGATAAAAGCCCGGGTAAGACAGAGAATCGATGCCTTCGAGATGTGGTGCTGGAGACGTTTACTTCGTATCCCCTGGTCGGCCAGAAGAACCAATACGTCAATTTTGAGAGAGTTGAGCATAACAGACAGACTTTCCTCCTTATGTTTGAAGCAAATTCTTCAGTTCTTCGGACATATCGCCAGGAGAGGTGAAGAGAGCCTGGAAAAATTGGTGGTCCTTGGTGGTGTCGAAGGATCGAGAGGCAGAGGAAGAGCACCCATGAGATGGACAGACCAAATTAGGGCAGCTACAGTTGTTGGAGCAGTGCGCACGGCGATGTGTCGGGAGAGGTAGAGGAAGATTATACATCATGTTGTTACGGCGGAGAGAGTACCAGGTCACGACCCTCAGTAATGAGGACTAACGACGATGATGAAGTATATGTAGGTATGTAACATTACATGGTGATTTTTCGTCTCTTTCTAAAAAGAAGATGATAATATTTTCTTCTTTTCGGCCCACCGCTCATTATGAATTTGTCCCGCCATCCAAAAAGTTTGCCCATCACTGGACTAGACCAACACCTACATGCTGATATGTTGACTATTCTTCAATTAAAAATAGAAAATATAATAATAATACATGACAGCAGTCGCCGTCTTTAAATTTGGTTACTCTCTTGTTCTCAATACTTTCCAACTTTTATCTCTATTTTTCATTAATTATTTGCCTCCTCGTGGTTCACCCTGGGTAACGCTAAATGAACTAGCACTGCAGGTCGCCAGACAATTATTAACATCAATCTCCTGGCGTACATCACATCACAGAGAAGACAAAGTAAGCAATGAATACAGAAGATATTGAGTATTGGTACAAGAAACTACAAGCCATACGATAAATAAATAAAATTAATTATTCAATACTAGCTAGTTACCCGTGTTACTGTATTTATTTGCTTTCTCTTCCTAAACAATACAGAATTAATTATATTCGCATCAAAATTAATAATAATAAGAAACATCCTCAAAATTTTTTTTTATATATATATTCTAAAATTTCCATTAAATTACTATATTTTTATTTATATTTGTCGTTATTAATCTGTATTTAAAAAATATGTGCTTCTTATACAAATAGAATCAGCCCGCGAACTTAAAAATTTCGCTAACTTGACTGACATTGTTCTATGAGAATCCCAAAAAATAACTCGAATAACTTTTATGCCATCAAATGACGTTATTTGAAATCAATTTTTATATTGCTGGATATGAATAAAAAAATATTCAGGTCTCGAAAAGCAATGAAATTAGTGATCTTTAAAACACTTATTTCTATCTGCTTTGGGCATTTTTCAAGCTACAGACGTTTTTTTTAACATATCAATTTATATCTTTGATTAGTTGTTGTTTGTCTGGTCGTAGGTTCGAAATTTAGTTCATAAATATCTTATCCTGAGCAAACACGACATAAAAAGAATAAACGATATCGGTCCAGCCGTTCAGGTCGAAATAAATAACGTTAAACGTGAAAACTGTTAACGTTCCGAACGTTAACGTTTACCAAATTGAAAATGGTTTCCAAACAAAAAAAAATGCGTTTCGTCTTCAATATAATAGCAGCGTCATAATACTTCCAAAAATTTTGAGGTAACGTTTAACGTTAATTTTGAATAACTGACAGAATTATTTTTTTGACTCGGAATTTGGAACAGCATTGTTTAACGCACGTTGAACAACAGTTTTTACGTTATCTCTATGGAAATAACAACAAATTGTTAACGTTGGAGCTGTCGTTAAGATTTCGACTTGGCCTCCAGGCGTGATGCGATGACCACGTAAAGTAGGTCTCCATTTTTATAATAACGTAATATTCTCCCTTTTAAGCCCCCCCGCTCACCGCAAGCCAGCCCGGAGGAAACTAAAGCGCAGCAAACCCGATCCGCACAAAGCCAAACCCTAGCCCGATTGCCAAAAAGCCAGCCGCACACAAATCAAGCCCGTGGCGGTTCCCCCCAAACCACCCCATAATACGAGAGGCCTTGGACCCACTCAGGAGAATAGGTTAGGCATAAAGAACTCTCCATTGCGCTCGAAGTCGTCCGAGGCTCATTGTGCCTTTTCTAACCGGTTGAGTTTAAAGGAAGTGAGGTGGTCAACCTCAGTATTCTAATGGTATAAGTAATTGGCGTTCGACTTTAAACGAATTTTCGACAATGTAGAGTAGGAAGAAAATTAACTGTCCACTGTTTATATTTTTTATTAAATGAAACGGATATCGGCAACTATCCGATATCCGGTCTATCCGGCGGCGTAAATAATATCCGGATACCGAATAGTAAAAAGAGACATGTTTGGATAACTCATTGATTTGTTTATTAAAGTATCACTTAAGAAATACACCTTATAATCACAAAATAAATTCTACAACTTAGAAAATTGATTATCAAGCATAAGGTAAATTATGGAGAGTAATTCTATATAATATTTCGTTATATAGACTATTAGACTATATAGAGGAAAACAGCAGCTTTGCTGGTCTTCGTAAGTAAGGGAAGTTTAATAAAACGACGTTTCGTCATATATCATCCTGGCTGAAGATGCAGATAGTTTCCGCGATTTTTGGAACAATAACGTTCCGGCAACGGAGTCAGTCCGATTTGTTTATACCGCCTACGTAAGCGTAATTCATGCGTTGTACCCATGGTAATTTACGCACTGGCCGGGCTCTAGTAAGGACTTCTTTAGCATTCTACGAATTGTATAAATTTTTGAAAATAAAAACACCGATATTTTAAGGGGAGCGCTTTTCTTCCTCCCGCAAGGGTTCCGAAGACAAAGAAGATCTTCTCATACCGAGAGGGTCTTCCTCGTGTTCTGTTCCTTCGAAGCAGAGCTGAGGGATCTGGAAATGGTGTGTGAGGAGGTCATAATATCCGGCTAACTGCTATCCCTTTCGTCTCTATTTTTTATATGTTCCAGTGGACAGTTAATTTTTTCGCACTATACAGTGACGAAATGATATGGTCATTGACTTTCCAGTGTTTTCAAAACAATTATTTACGATCTATCCTAAAATGATGTGAGGATTTTGTAGATAATTTTAAAATTTAATATTTTGCACTTTTACTACATTTGATATAAAATAATTTACCTATTGACTTCATAATACTATTTACCTTTTTTCAACATAATATTATATCAACTTGCTATTCATGGTTTACGCAATAAATTCAAAGCAAGATTACTCACATAGTTTTTTTTTTTTGCTAGTGTTTTTATGAAATGGCTTCAAATATTTTGACAGATCAAGACATAAAGAATTGCAATACAATCCAGATTCTTTTCGTGAACTTACCGTAAATTATTTTAGTAGAGATAATAAATTACTAAAATAGGTAGGTACCTACATAATGATTTTAATGTCGATCGTAAAAAAAACAATTCAGAATCGCTGTACAGGATGCATGGTACGAAAAATATATTGAAGTAGGTACTAAAGTGTTTGTCTGAATTCACGGAAAGTGTATTATTTATCTCTTATATAAAAATGGAACGCTAATTTGCGCGGTCATCGTATGGGTAAGAACACGTTGAAAGCCGATTACGATCCGCGCCGACCAGCTCAAAGATTGTTGTCTATGGTTTCCATGCATTTAAATGGGCATGTCGGAAAGCGGGTTCCTGCTTTTTCTGTGGGTTTCCCCATTCAAATGCATAGTAACATTCTTTGCGCCGGTTGGCGCTAGTCAGAATCGGCATTCTACGTGTTTCTTACCCTATGAGAATAGCTGAACTTATATCGCCCATTTTTTGTCGTGTTTGCTTTTGTCTGAAGGGTCTTATGAAAGAAAAAAGTTGCACGAATAAAAATAAAATTCCATATTATTATTAGATTTTTTCTAATTTTGAAATTAAATCAGGCGTTTGACAGGAATCAGTTGTTTGATGAATGATACGATTCACGGAATGCTGATAGTAAATAATAAAATGATATGTTTTATAACAGATGCAGCGGTTACAGTAGTTAAAAAGGTAATAATGAATTGTATCATTATACTAATTCAAGTTCAATAATATAAGGACCACGTCGTCGTCTGTGTTAAATAACTTTAAACTGAAATCAACTTAAAGTTATGCATAAAATCTCGAACATATTATTTATATTCCAAGGCGGGACGAAGTTTGACGGGTCGGCTAGTTCAAAACTATATTATTATTATAGATTACGCAATAGTTTCGTCACGTGTATTGGAGAAAGTAGGTTGGGTTGGGTATACCTACCTACGTATATATTATTATTCATACACGCTGCACCGGACCACCTCGCGGTGTATGTATGTTTATTGTATGAAACGATGTCGTCAATAAATTAAATTTTTACAAAAATTGTTAAGAAAAGTTTGAGATGTACTGCTATGATGTATGTATTTTTTATAGAAAAATAAATTATCTAGTTGTAGCGTTTCGGCGTTTTTCGATATTTTTATAAAATTCTGAAATATAGGCACTGAAACTCGTAAATTTGTCATAAAAAAAATATTTTTCTTTATAAAAAAAGTTTGAGAAATCCTGGAACTTTTTCATTAAATTATATTTTAGATATTGTATTTTTCTATATACATACACAATTTTAGGGTTCTAGATTTTATGGTTTTCGAGATATATGGAAAAATTAAATAAAATTCAAAGGTTGATAACCCCTGACTGAAAAAAAAATTCAAAATTCTGAGTATACAAATTTTGTATGCTTAAAATATTCAATAGTTTCTGAAATTTTAGGATCTGTGCATCAAGCGAATCAAAAGTTACAAAGAGGGGACGGATACACACACATACACGTTGGAAAAGTGCCCCTCACCCCCTACCCTCTAATTAATGATATCTTTTGAAAACGAAATAGTATAATTTGACTCTTTCTGAAGAAATCATTTTTTTGAAATTTCGATAAAACCAGTTTTAAACTTTTTAGGAGGCACTTAAAAATCATCCCTTTTTATATGTGCCCTTTTTCGTCCCTTTTAGTCAAATTTTGGAAAAATTGCCAAATACGCTAACACTCATTTCTATAGAAGAATTCATATGCCAAATCTCAAGTTCGTACCATGTCTAGTTTCCGAGATATTCGCATACTTTGAAAAACATTCAACCCTATTTTTCACCCCCTTAGGGGTGGAATTTCCAAAAATCCTTTCTTAGTGGAAGGTTTTGTATTGAGACCTACCAGATTTCCAAATTTCACTTCTCTACGATTAGCCGTTTGGGCTGTGCGTTGATGAGTCAGTCAGTCAATCAGTCAGTCAATCAATCAGTCAGTCAATCAGTCAGGCACTTTCCTTTATTATTATAGATTTACTTGTTTGTATACGTGGGATTTTTTGACATGTTGAACATGTTAAGAATTCTCATGATTAGGTGTTTCGGAGACTTAAAACATTACCACCTAATGGCGAACGTTGTTAACGTAAAGTGATCACACTAAGCCAGCCTTCGAAATAACAGTAGAAGACGGTCGTAAGCCCGTAGTGGTTTGTTCCATTTGAAAATGGAATATCAGTAATGAATTGTTAGTCATTAGTTGTTACATATTCATTAAAATAGAACAGTTTATAATCGCGTATATCATTATCTATCTATGGTTACATTGTCAAAAGTACTGAAGCTAACCTGCTTTAAGTTTTCTAATGTTCTACCAAACTTTCTTAAGGACTGTCTCCTTACAATCGCAAATATGACAAAAAAGAATTAGCGAAATTGGTCTAGCCATTCGCGCATGATGAGATAACCAAGTGAACTAGGGTTATTTTTTTATTTATAGAGATGAGATGTTACAGCAGTTAAAATTTAGCAGTTAGCAAGCAAATTAATTTCCACATCCAATTGGAGATACTCAGGACAATTTACAGAAGATCAAGTCTTGTCAGCTATAACAAAAAGTACTCCGTTGTCTTCTGTTTTATAGGACATGAATTTCATTACAGTGGACATGGGAGCGCATTAAAATATTCCAAGATGGGGCAAAATATTTGATTTTTAGCGAATGTCATTTAATCTGTTTTTCATGTAAATATAATCTGTTGTCTTTAGAACACACCTAATTTACCAATTTTTCTGAGCATTAAAATAAAATTAACCATGGTTAACCTGTGGTGAAAAAAGTTAATTGGTACATCAAATACAAAAAATACCACTTGTTCTGATTATTTGGAAAAACTATGACGAATTTACATGAATGGACGATTCGTCACTGGGAGGTTACCCAAATGGTATCTTTTCGTATAATGCTCAGTAAGGGAACTCTGAGACACAAAGAAAAGACTGATACAATTATAAGTCATTATTTATTTCAAAGTTTTCTATAAATGATTCTATCTTATTGAGATGAGGCAACACTAGATCAGGCCTATTAATGAGCTTAATGAATTTGCCTAGAATCAACTCTCGTTGCCTGACCAACGTTACAACATCCATTTGATCTCCATAAACATTATATTCGTGATCCTGGACTCGGGAAGGGATTTGTGTTTTAAATGTTCCATCCACACGGTTTTTAGTATTTGTTAAAGGTACACTTTGCACTACACTGCATTCAAGAGACTGGTCTTTAGGATGATTATCGTTTGTATGTTCTGAAGAAGGGTTACCATCCAAAGTTTTCACATAACAATACTTCATGTTGTGTAACTCTTTATTAGTCAACTGACTTAATCGTTTTAAGTCGTTTTGTTCCCCATGTCTTCTAGCTTCAATAAGAATTGTCTGCAAGGGAAAATTTTTCTCTAATCTTTCTAAAATGAATTGTTTCTCTGCACTAGACAGATTTAACCTATTCAAATCATTATCGTGACCAATGTGTGTCTTACGAAAAACAACATTACATTTTCCGTTTGGTTTTTCAAAAATGTTGAATTCTGCAGGACACACGCCGTTTATTTTGTTACTTCCCATCGTTTTCAGCTTCCTCATTCCTTTGCCCTTGAAGACGTAGTTACCAGATCTATGACATTGATAAAAATGCTGTGTGTAGTATTTGTCTTTTAAAGAACCCCGTTTTTTAACAAATTTCGAACATGTTGATTTTTCCATATCTTCTTTCCACTGCATACATTTATCCATAGAGGGGAATACTAAACTTTCTGTCTCCAGCTTTAAATCGTGTTTATTTGAAAAATGCTCAAATATGTCCACCTTCTTTCTCGTCACTTCAAAACAGAGAGGACACCTATATATCATGTTCACTTAAAACAATAAAAAACATCATTTAATATTCTATAATAATTGATTTTGTGTTAAAATCATTTTACCCGTTTAAAAAAAACATTTATTCATGAGCATTTTGACAACAGCCCGAACGAACCAAACAAAAACACAAAATTTACAAACAAAATGAAAGTGACATTTAGTTTAAGAGTTACCAAGGCTAAAATTTAATTAAATAAAAAATAATAATATCTACATTATTTCATTAATTTTTAAATGTTTAATTTTATTTTATAATAATTACAAACTTGTTTTATATACAACAAAATAAATATAATATTACAAAGGAGTACCAAGTAGGTAGCACATTTTCATTTTACAATGTTGGTCAAGCGTGAAACCCTGAAATAATTTTTAAATATTATCTGTATTAATTACTGTATTATGATGATTCTGTATAATTATAACTGTATAACTAAAATACTCGTTTTAATTTATTTTGAATTAAATATTGTAAGATATTAAAACTTAAACGTCTTTTTTATTAGTTAACTGTACTTACCAATGTTTTTACTGATTTGTGCGGTTGAAGTTTACACTAAAATATTAAAATGAAAATATATTTATATAACAAAAAGATTTTTTTTAAAGTAAGCAAACCTAAATTAAAGGTTTTCATTAATTACGTATACCTTTTATTCTAATTTGCAGAATAAGATTTGAAAAATAAAATACACGATAAGTTCCATTTTTGAATACTGATTATTTTAGTAATAATAATAACTTTCACGGTCAAATTAATAAAGCGTCACGGTAAAATCAACCTTACGCAACTTTGAAATGTAACATTCTTTGTTTTATCCGACACAAAAATGTTCCATTTTTGTTAAGAATTTTTCCGCGGCTCAGCCAAAGAACAACGTATGGCGATTTTTTTTAATTTTTAAAATTTTGTAAAATGAAAATGAAATGAAAAATATTAATTGAAATAACGTAATATCAAGTTAGATTTTCAGAAATAATTTAATATTTTATTCAATTCACGCTATTACCTACTCTTTCTCGGAAATGTGTTTTACGCATATGACCCAAATTGAACGCGCAACGACGATATTATCTTTATTTATTCTTTATGTACGTACTAGTGATGTTGCGGATGCAGGTTTTTTATTATCCGCGGATGCGGATCTTTTAAATCAGACATCCGCGGATGCGGAGTTCAGAATAAAAAATGATACTCTATAATAGGGGTGTAAAACCTAAGAAATAAAAGGACCTTTTTAACGAAGGGCCGCCTTTTCACAGAATAAAATAATTTTCTACAGTTTCTTCTTCTTCTTCGTCAGACTGTCTCCGTCCATGGCCTCCCCCCTCTCCTTCCAATCATTCCTGTCCTGAGCCTCTCTCATCCATGTGCGGCCTGCAATCTTTGCGATGTCGTCCGCCCATCTGGCCTGGGGTCTGCCGACATTCCTTCTGCCTTGTCTAGGCTGCCACTCCACGTACAGTTTATAAGCATTCATTAAAAAATCAATAACAATACGAGGATCTTACTCTACACGTAAGAAATAAAATGTCTTTTTTGAAAGTGCACTTAATTTCAAAATTTGTCTTGTTAAGTCCAGACTCCGGACAAGAACAGAACTAACACTTTCTAATATGGCACTTGATAACAAAGCTCAGTAGTTAACGCTCTCCATGCCTTTTACTTGCACGTGGCATGCATCTTGTTTCTCTCTAAAACTTCAAGGCCATACCTTTTGAGTTAAGAACACAATTGCATATATCTTAATTTCGTGTCGCGACTTGCTCTAGCGGTACATTCGCATTAACTAATGCGGATGCAGATGCGGATGTGATATTGATCGGATAATCCACCTTTGCGGATGCGGATGCGAATATCCGCAACATCCCTAGACTTACATAATATTACAAATTAGTGTATAAAAACAGTGGACAATGGCGGGATTATTGCCGAATCAATCTCTAACATCCAACAACAGTTTACATACTTACCAAAGCTTTATATTATTATAAAATGTTAAGTAGGTGCATTTTATGTTTTTGGAGTATTTTTACATAAACAATACAAAATTTTGGAATGTAATATTCGTAGATGAGATAGGACAAAGTCTTTCGGATCAGTTCGTGGTTTAAAAAAAATGGATATTGCACTGTTAGTTATAGTTCTTGACTTATAGTTTTGTTCTCTTAAGTTGTAGCCAGGTTCGACTTTTCTTCACTGTGCCTCTTTCCGCCACTGGTTGCCTGGTTGCTCTCTCTCGTGGCAGCTCTTTGATTGTGTGAGTGTTATGTTGTCTGTCCATACCTGTGTACAGGTACAGTACCTCCGTCCGCCCGCTACACCCAAATATTGTGCATTTAATAACCAGTTCATAACATTTCATCCGCATTAAAACAGTTTTGTTCAGTTCTTGATTAGTGTTTTATAATATTCGGAATCATGGAAAGTTGATGTTGGACAAATTGAAACCATGGCATTTCTTTGCCCAGTCAGAATTCGCAGGGGAAAGAAAAAGAAATGTGAGTATTTGAGTTGAGATATCCGTGGGAATATTTTATCTACGTACGTCAGAGGACAGCCTATTTCTTGTCTCATTCATGTTGAATCGATCTTGTCATTAAATCTCCAAGATTATTATTAAATATTTCATCTATTTTTCTTGAAACTAATAAACTAAAGCAGACACTAATAATTATTGTCATTATGTTTCAAGCTGTTGTACAGATTTTTAAAAGAAATTCTGGATTTTTTTGTGTTCAATTTCTATTTATTTTTTTAATTTGAAACCTATAACTTACTGTGAATGCGCTTACTGTTTCAATACAGTTAAATATTCTCTTTAACTATCCTGTATAATAATGGGTTAAATTCGTCCGTAACTCATTTTTGTTGGAAGTTGGAAAACGAACCCCACGTGAAATATTGTTCATATCTATTTTTCGTCTGAGTCAATACTAGTTTCTATGATAATAATAACAGCTGTCACTGGGAAATATTTTTCCTGCGTACACCTGTAGCTATGAGAATCAATGTCAAATTGTCTTATAATAATAACTAAGCAGTGACAGTATAACTAACATATAAGTTAATCAAACAATGATTAATTCACACTTATCTTTTTGATAAAGAAAATGAATCTTGGGCTCACCCAAAATGAACACAAAGACACTTTCAACAAACATCCTTTACAGAAAGCCAGGCTTGGGTTGTGAAAGTGGAAATGGTCGGCAGTTTCTTCGTGGGTTCGAATCCCGATGCTGACCATTTTCACCTTGACAACACAAGCTTTGCTTTATGTGAAAGAAGTCAAAAGTGTATTTGTATTCACTTTGAGATACTTATTAGTTTCAATAAAAATATAACGTTTTATTCTTTTTGCTGTATGTTAAAGCTGTGAGTGGAGATGGAGACAAGGAATTATCCAGACCGGGCTCTGGTCTTAGTCCTGGCATGGGCCGTATAACCGGTTCTGCCAGCATAGAGACACTAGTGAGGGTCGGCATAGAGAAGGAACATGGCTTGAGCCCGGATTCTAAAATGGTTGTTCTTCATGACTTTGCTCCGTGCGTAGATGATGAACTTGAGGTTTGTATATCTTCTAACTAAATATATTTACTAGGTACCTATATCAAAACACATAACAGGTGACAATCATACATTTGTAATACAAAATAATAAAACTTTATATACTTTAACTAACTTGTCCCCCACAAAACATTTGCATTCTACGTGTGAAGGTGTTTGGATTCCTTTCCAGCTGATCCTTATTATAAAAGTATTCGTGTATTTCTTGTAGGTGAAACGTGGCCAGATAGTGAACATACTATACCGGGAAAACGACTGGGTTTATGTGATACTAGCAGACTCGAGACAGGAAGGCTTCATTCCGCACTCGTACTGCGCACCATACTCACCACACCTATTACCTGATTTGAAGAAGAAGCTGCCCAGAGCCTCCTCGGACTTGACAGCTCAAGAAAGTGCACAGTGAGTAGAATAGTAAACCTCTTTGTTTTGAGGTAGGTGTCTTGTGCCTTGCCTTACTTCTATGTCGTGGACTGTACTATTGACGGCTGGTAAACTATTGTCTTGGGTTAAAGATTTTTTTATATTGCGATAATGTTCCCTGTTTTTCTACTGTCACCTTGTTGAAAGTTGTAACCTAAAGCTGGGAATACACATGCTTGTAGCTGGCACACTTGCATGCCAGCTCCTTGCACATGCCACCTACTATCAAGGCAACTACCTAGTAGGTGGCATGTGCAAGGAGCTGGCATGCAAGTGTGCCAGCTACAGGCATGTGTATCGCCGCCTTAACACATTTCATATTATGTGAAGTATCATATTGCTGTCAATTAAGCTAGTTAAGGCGGATGAGACGCTTGAACACATGTTTTTTGAATGCGCACAGTTTTCAAGAACAGAATTGCTTGAATGTATAAAGAGGGAATGCACCACATTCCCCATAAACTTAAAATGCCTCCTGGCAATGGAATCGACAAAAGCTTATAACATTTTAGTAGGGTTCCTTAAGACCCATAACAGATGGGTATAATAGTTTAAAACCTTTTAAAAGATTTTGATTACGCTGCACCGAACCCAAATCACTCGACAACGAGTGCAAAAGGTTTAAAAAAAAAAAAAGAAGCTAGATAAGGTTATAAAGTTGAACAATTTCTAATTTGAATTTTGCTAGGGGCTCGTGGCATTAAGTGAACTTTTGTATGCCTTTATAAGTAAACTATCACTCCCGACAAGACATTGTTCTGTCCTATCTATAAATATTCAATTCCATTATTTTTATAATTATAAATTAATTACCTGTGCATTTGTTTTAAACAATATTTGCAAGACGTATTCAGTTAATCTCGCTGACTATCAAAAAACTGTCAGTTTTGTCAAACGCCAATTTGAATTAAAAAATAGTAGAGCTAATATTAAAAAGCTCTGAGAAGGTTTCTTTTGACAATAGTAATAACAATTAAAAAAGAATTAGCAAAATTGGTCCAGCTGCTCATGTGTGATGCTTTGACCAAGGAAAATGGGGCTCCATTTTGATATACAGAGATAAAGGTTTGGCTAATTTCAGAATCATGGGAATTATTGTTTATATATTAGTTTTAATTTAAGATTTTAGGTTTTCACTTTTGCAATACTTTTGGTGCAGCGTAATAATGTAATACCATGTGACTTTTCTAGAACTGGTAATGAGTCAAGGTCCGAAGCTGGCAGTGAAAATGATGGGTGTCCATTCAGTAAGGCTCCTTCTGGACGCTGCATTGTTCTGTACACCTTTCAAGCTAGAGATGAGAATGATGTCCCAGTGGAGAGAGGAGAGTTTGTCACAGGTGCGTGAATTAATAATAAAAACTTTATTGCTGATATGTACAATATGAAAAACATTTCAATAATAATTGATGGACGGCGTCGGACTTACCTCCAAAAATCTCTGCCAACCAACCCAGTGAAAAACAAAACAAATGTAACAAATCATAGATAATAGTGAGTAATAAAGCTTAAAGATATTGCAGATGGGAAAAATAAAAACACAACTCTTCAATTCGTACTTACAACCATAAACGAGTTTTCAGGGGAAACCGCTCCCTTCCTCAGATGGACAAAGACTAAAATTTAATACAAAAAATAAATCAATATTATTTTAGTCACTCCCAAAACTAGTTTATGGTGATAATTAAACATATACACAAATTGAAAATTCCCATTATTTTTATGTTATGAACTACTATCCAGCACTCTCAGCCGAAACTATCGATAGTTTAAGATATTGAGGCGTGTATCTTTGAGAGCTGTTCTTCTTCCCATCAGGGTCCCGACCAAGAAGACCCTCTCACCGTGTTCAGTTCCTTCAGGTATGAGGTCATTGAAGCTGTGAAAGATTGAGCTTGTGGAGGGCTCTTGTTGCCTCTCTGTGCCCTTAAGTGGGTTCATGTATGTTTGTATTGCATCTTCATGTTTGTCATATAATTTCAGTGTTGAACCGAGAAGATCCCGACTGGTTCTGGGTGGTGCGCAGCAATGGCCAGGAAGGCTTCATTCCCTCGGGATTTGTGTATCCCGCAGACAATGTGGTGCAGGGAGGGGGTAATCTCAACACTGGTACGAACAATAATACCCTGATAGCCTCCCCTAACATTACCACTGTCAACTCTGCCAGCAACCCCAATATCAACGCCACCAACAATAATGCTACGTGCGAGGTGGGCCAGGCGGCCACACCACAGACGCAGCAGGAGCCTGACCCAAGATACCACGGGACTGAGCTTGTAATGCTTTACGACTATAAGGTACCACAATTAATTATTTCATTGTAGCTAAACTCTATTTTTTTCGTAATGTTAATATCAATCAGCAATTTGCTATCAGCTCTGATATTCTTCCACAGAGTTTTAACATTACTGTAATATACAAGGCTTGTTGGTAATTCAATTTCTCTATTTTTTTTCACAATAAATATGAGATTGCTTAGATTAGTAGCCTAGCCCAGGTGCCGACCATCTTCCTCTTTCACGACACAAGCTTTAAGTAGCTTACTGTGAATGAGTCAAATAATGTACTTGTGTTCACTTTGAGTGAGAACAAATTCATTTTAGTAAAAAAAAAATTATTACCATAAGCAATACATAATTGGAAAGCTTGAACTTTCAGCTATTTTTCTACATGATCCCTGTTATCTTTGATGCACTTTTTTCTCCGAGTCACAATTCCTTTTGATTACACCTTTTCAGCCTCGCCTATGTATTAACTTATTTCTTTGCAAGTTCCACATACTCAGTCTGAGGTCCATGGATGCTGTACTCCATTTGTAGAATACCATAATGAGCTAAAAGAATACATGAAGTAATGTGTATAAGGTGCTATCAAGCCGTAAAAGAATTAATAGGTTTATTTCTTTATAGGCACAAGCTCCTGATGACTTGTCGGTCAGACGTGGCGAGTGGGTGTATGCCGATTTACTGCATCAGACGGTGGAAGGTTGGCTGTGGGCACATGCTCCCAAGAGTAGAAGGTACGGATTCATTCCCAAAGCGTACGCCAGACCTCCAGCCACTACGAGTCTCTAGGAAGGACACCACTTCCCCGGTTCTTCATCTCTTCCATTCCTACCTATTTATTTTATATTTTTATCCAAATTATACCCTGTAGGATATCCTCCAAGTGCCAACTAAACTGACATTCTTATCTTCAGCTAATTAATGTAACCTCAACTAATCTAAAGGCATTTAGCGTAGAGGAACCTCTGTGTTTATATTCAATTTATTCCTGTTGGTCTAACCACTGTACAACTAGTTTTTCATCACAAGAATTAACTGAAATTTAATTTTTACAGTTCAAATTTTAAAAGGATAACACTCTTTGTACTAAAAAAATTACATGTGATTTTGGAGAGGGGAGATATTCTAATCTGCATTGTCCACATCTTATTGGATTTGGTTGCGCAGAGGAATGGAGGATCAATCGGAGATTGGTGGGTGAGTGTGACTTAAGTCATAAAAGGGCCCCTTAAATCCGCATACATGGTCGCAAGTCCGTGTGACTCGCCTGTTCTGATTGATGCTCTAATCATCTGTGCTCGTGGGTCTGAGTTTAACATCAGTGAAACCATGATTGCATTACTAGGGGGGGGGGTCTAAAAAGATGCAAAAAAAAAAAACATCACATGATTAATGGACGGCCCCTAATAATAAAGTACCTTAAATAGATTTGTACAAAATTTGCCAATAACTAGTTAACCCGTTGAATACCAACTACGTAATATTCAGCTAGTGTTAATGTTGGATTCCAAATACGGGGTTCTATGTAGTACTTTCATATATGTATCACCAATGCAGAATAAAGAAGATTAGGAACTCAGAAACTGTTTAGTGGCAGGGTTCGTGGGATAGAAGGTCAGTTGGTTAATACAGAGGTTCCACTTGAAACAGAGTAGGATGCGAGTGTCTCCCACGTGTATAAGAACTAATGTAATGTAATGTGACAAATGTATTTTGTAAAAAGTATAAGCAAGTTTTATTATATTTTAATATTATTATAATATTGTTTTATGAGTCAAATAAAGTTTGTATTTTTATTACACTCACTGTCCTGTCATTCTCAACATCGCTTTGATAAAAACCTTACATTACCTACCTTCAAGTTAAACATACGTAAATTAGAATTTTGAAGATGGTCGTTGTTAGCTTATGATGGTCAAATAGAACATACATGGTGTAATTTTAACATCAAATAATTGGTTTTTCTATATTGTGATTGGTTAAGTTTTCCCCAACTTGGTATTTTCATTGAAATAATATATTTCATACATTTTTGACAAAACCGATCAAACTACAGGAAATGTTTTTCATACTTATATTTATTTGTCTCTATGTTGATATTCGTTGCTACGATAATAATAACAATCATAGGTGATACTACAAAATATGTGATACTTGATCAAAGTTTCCTACATACGACTATTGCTACAGGAAGAAATATCAAATTGTCGGTAATGTGGTAAAGTAAAATTGGGTCTCAATCAATAATTAATGATCTTTTTCTACACCTTGTGGTCGACAGGTTTTGCTGCTAGTATTAACATAATATGATAATTTCTTTTTTTTCTTTATCCATGTCCGCTCCCTAGTTGGAGCATATGGACTCCACAAGTCCTCGCCATGTGGTCCTGTCTCAGCTTTGTTGTTTGGAGGGGCCTACCGCGTCTTCGATTGGCTTCTGGATGGTGGTTGAGGCTAAGACGGGTTGTGTCTTCTGTAGGCTTCCCGAGTATGATTATATGGCTATCTACTTTGGAAGCCTACAGAGGACAATATGATAACAGGGATTGGATATTAAAACTAATCCAATTAAATATTCAATAGACATTATATTTTCATTTACAAAACATAATTTAGAATTGATTACAAACATCATAATATAATATTATATTTTTTATTAGAAATATCGCATAATCGTGGACACACCTATTTCACTACTGTACAACTGTAGTTTCAACATAACAACGATTTTCTTCATATAAATCACTAAAACAGCATGTTTTGAAAAAATAAAAAAATTGATGTAATGGCTAAAAGAATCTGGCCCGTTATTAAAAATTATGTTTACCTACTTCAAACTAAACATCGTGCCGTTTTTTTTAAAAAGAAATCTTTTTAGGTGAATGAAACAAATTCCAATAATAATTATTAAGATTTATTTTCTACAATAAAACGTAAATTTCAGTTTCCTATTTTAGGGAATCTGTTAAAAAAAACTGCTAAAAACAACTACATATTTAAAGAGAATGGGCCTTTAATTTTCAAATATTTGAGTAGTTCTAAACATGAACTTTTTTGTGAATTACCCTGCTGGTCCCTAAAAGTGTATGCAGTGGACTGGAGGGATATTCACGGAACATTGAGGTGTGGATAAAACCCCTGTAATATAGACAGAACTCAGCAGGTTGATGAAAATTATCCTAGTCTATCCTTGAATGACAGTTGTACAGTAGTCCAACAGGCTTGTATTTTCATATCATTTTGGAGAATTTTTCAGCAAAGCATAATGAAATTTGGCAGCACACATACGTCAAGCATGTCCCATCAACATTGTCTAGACTGAAGTACGCATGTCCTTCAATTCTCAACATAATAAAATATTTAAGTATACATATAATTGGAAGATTTGTGTTTTCGTGTAGACAAAGTTATTTATTGTGGCGAGTTATGTTGTACAAAATACAATGAATCTATCTGAGTCAACATAACGTGGCATTATACAGGAGACTGGTAATTCAATACATTTCTTGAAAGGGGTTATACTAGAGCAAATTTGCAACAATTTTGTTCCCATTATCCAGGGGTCAAATGCCAGTGTTTTTCGAGTTTTTTTTTCACTTTTCCACCTTTTGAGCTAAAACTGAAAATTGTGAAAACAGTACTTCTTTGGGTGCCCTGTCAGGTCCTCCCGATGTTGGCGACCACCTCTGCAAAAGCCACTCGGTCCTGCGCTGCTCTGAAGAGTTCATAGACCCTTGATATTCTGGTCCACTCCCGGATGTTTCGCAGTACAAACAGTACTGCACTTTGAAAACTATAAAAATACATTTTTCTAATAGATTATGAATGAAGGAATAAAAAACCGTAAAGAAAATTTGGAATACCTCAGAAATAAAACGTTCTTAATACATACCTACACAAGTCAGTTTTTTTTTTCATTTTTATTTTCAATTTTTCGGAGAGAATTACTCAAAAAAAAGTAAAATACACTTGTCTTGAAATTTTAAAAATCATGTAGAAAATTTCCTCAATTAACAAGCTTTCCGAAAAGGTAAAAATGTTGTCCATTTTCATACAGGTTTGGAAAATAAACTACGAAACAATCAGAAGACGCTACATTTGACCCTTGGTCATGAGAACAAAATTGTTGCAAATTTGCTCTAGTAGAACCCATTTCAAGGAATGTATCGAATTACCAGTCATCCTGTGTATTAAGGTGGAAATTTGAACTGACCAAAATCTAATATACCTATATTTTTTTTGTCATGGTTATTGTTATCACACTCCTTCAAAATGGCTAGACTGAATTTTTTTAACTTGTTATTATGTATATTTGATAGGTATGAGAATATGTTAAGTATATTTCATAGTGCTAGGTTATTAGGGTGTCGCTATCCAGATTTAAATTTTTTTTTTTTTTTTTTTTCAAATAAATTGTTTTTTTTTTAATTTGGCATCAAAAAATATCTGTAATCCCAAATTTTCCCTCATGTCCGATCCTCATGTTTTTTTAGTATGTATGGATGGATATATGGACGTTTATCCTATTTCATGTAGTAAATCTCAGTAGATGGCGATGTACCAAATTAAAGATGAAGTTAACACAAAATGATTCATTCTGAGACGCAACAAAGTGCAATGGTTCAGCTAGTTAATAGGTACATTATTTCTTTGATGTTAATATTAGTGTTGATCAGAAATGGTCAAACCACTTTGTACCAATCTGTCTTTTGATAACTATTCACAAATTTAGATACAATTTTGCAATATCTTCTAAGCTATTGAATCAAACCTTCACAACTCAAGTTACACTAACCATTAAAGTTCATAGCCAGTAACATATTCTCCAAACGAAAAAAAAAAACAACCTGAAGTTCAACCAGTAAATTACAATAAGACAATCCCTAATTGATAATTAAAGTGATTTTTTCTATTCCATCTGATAATTTGTCCAGATCAGTCTTTGATAGAAACATTGAGATTAAATTTGGTTAAAAGATATTAGTCAAGGGAACTAAGGTTCTGTTTCAGTCAGACAATGCCACTGCTCATGCCTGTGGTCCGGGAATTTGATGCAGTCCAACCAGTGCTTGAGCCGCTTCCCTTTACTGGAGCATCCGATCACCAGGCTGCCGAGGAAGTCGTTAGGTTTGCCGTAATCTTTATCCCAGACAGTTAAAGCTAAGGATTGTTTGCCTAGTTCCGTTGGTCTCGTCTCAAAAAAGAATTCTTCGTTGTAAATTGGATTGAGATTCCGCCACTTGATGGAGGTCTTGTGTTTCCTGTGGCACGGGTCTGGCTCTAGATGTCTGGAAAGATATAAACAAACATAATAATTATTAATCTTATTGTTGCTTGCCTGTCTGGTTCAACAATCGACGGTCACCAGATCTCCCAGGTGGACAAATTTAAGTAAAATAAAAATGAAAGAGTCTGCCATATAGTTCTATCAATCTAAAATTTATTGTTCAAACATGAACCTGTTTTCGGAGACTATATAGCATCTCTATTCTCAAATGTTTAAGACTGATGAACACACATTATCCCTCTCATTCAGCTCTCCATTGTACTGGATCTTGCGCCATCACAGGGTGAAGGGGCACCAACTGCCTGAACCCAGCTGATGGGCTGGGTTCAGGCAGATGGGCATTAATTAATTCGAGTACCCGATGCCTGAATAAAAATTTGGAAAAAATAGTGAGTGCAACGAGCACCGAACGGAAGATGCGGCCCACATGAAAATATTGTGAAAACGGAACTTCCCTTTCTGTGAAACTTGAATTTTGAATTTTTTTTAAGCCCTGCACTCTTTTTCGAGTGATTCGGCTATATGTTAAGAATATCGAGTTCACGCGTCAATTTTAAGAAGCTTTGAGGTACCTACCTAATCAATTTTTTTTAATTATTCTATTGGATATTCTTAGCGATAAGTATATTAATTTTGAAAGATTGCTGGGTCAATAAGAATATTTACAGGAAATAGAATTTTTAAACACAAAACCACAAAACCTCAAAACAAAAGTGTTCGATCAATGCATACTCCCAGTTCTCACATACGGATGTCAGACGTGGACCCTCACAAAGGAGATCGTGAATAAATTACATGTCACACAGAGAGCCATGGAGAGGGCCATGTTAGGAATCTCGCTCAGAGACAGAAAGAGAAATGAGTGGATCAGAGGAGTGACAAGGGTCACTAATATTGTCCAGAGAGTTACGGAGCTGAAGTGGTCATGGGCTGGGCATGTGGCAAGAATAACAGATGGCAGATGGACCAAAATAATTTTACAGTGGCGTCCATGGTGGGGAAGGAGAAGCAGGGGCAGGCCAATGATGAGATGGAGTGACGACATCGTGGCTTGCGCTAGTTTTGGCTGGATGAGAAGGGCACAGACGAGAGAGAGATGGCGACAATTGGGGGAGGCCTATGTTCAAAAATGGACGCGAGAAGGCTAAAGAAGAAGAAGAAAGAATTTTTAAATGGAGACCATTCACTAAAAATGTGTTATCAAAAAGAGGACAATTAAATAGAACATGATCAAGTGTTTCCTCATCCATTGTACATGAGCACAAAGGAGAATTTAAACAGGTGTGACCTATTCTCATGTGACATATGGTTGATTTGCCGCATGAGATCACAAATCTGGAGACTCCTTCATTGTTCAAAAACTCAGAGGATGCTTGGCAACGATGGGTGTATGATATTTGTAGTGTGAGGCTTTTGGATCAATAGTCCAAAATTGCTCCCACCTACTCCTGCAACGAGTTCTCAGTACACGATCAACGTCTCCCACGGGAATGGCTTCGAGCTGCAGGCGGACTTAGCCAACTCGTCCACATGCTCATTTCCTCTAATTTTGTACTTATGCGAAATGTCGCTTGTTACAGGAGCAATATTTTCACATTTTTTTTGGTCGTTATGAGAGGTTCTAGAGAGGTATTTAATTATTTTGTTGTTGCTTACAATTTGACGAATGGATCAGAGAACCCATTGGTGTCCATAGCGGGCAGATTCCTGCATCTGCATATCAACACGGCCAGTGCTCTTCTCTTGGTGTTGTAGCACAAGGAGATCAGTATCTGCGGCTTCAGCAGACTGCCACACAGCTGGTCTTCAGCCGTCAAGGGGAGAGTCAGTTCTTGGGGACGGCCATTGTGCAGAGCTGCGTCTTGAAGGGCTATAGATGCTGAACCCAAAATGTCACACCCGTACCTTAAATAAATAAATAATAATTAGACCTCCATTTCCTAATCAAAATACACAATACAAACATGTTTCAAAAGTTAATATTGATATAAGTATTCATATTGAGGTGGTTGGTGGTCCAGTGGTATCAATCGGCGGCTTTCGTCCGTAGAAAGTATTGGAGGTTCGAATCCCGGCCGTGCCGACCATTTCCGCTGCACGACACAAGCTTTTGCTTAGTGTGAAAGATGTCAAGAGTGTGAGTCACTTCAAGTGAGCAGAGATTCATTATAAAAAAGGAAAAAAATATTATTCGAAATGAGTGAAAACTTCATCTCTAAGTATTATTATAAAAATGGAGCCCTATACTTATGTATTTCTCTTGGTCATCTTAACACGTGCCTGCTGGATAATTTCGCTAATTCTTTTTTTTGTTCTGTTTGCTATTATCAGGAGAAGGTTGTTATGAAAGAAAAAATAGGTAAGTATGTAAGTTGCGCGAGAAATTAGAACATTTACGAACACTTAAGGTAAAGAGCATTTTTGAGCAATAGGTACCTACTCCATCTCGAATTATGAAAAAATGGTCCCATAAAAAGTTGGCAATGTGCAATAAAGAATGTGCAAATTTGGTCACATCAGAACCTTCAAAAGGACTTGAAGGAATAATGTCATTTCCAGAAGTGTGGTGTGTAGGGTTCCCAACCCTCCCGGATTGCCCGGGAGACTCCGGTAATAATGATTAACCTCCCGACCTCCCGGGCAGCAACAATTACTCCGGTTTTTCTAAAAATCTCGCTCGCTCTTCGCGATTCACTCGGTCGACGTTGTAGTGAAAAATGGTCACGTTTGTTCTTTCCATTCCTGTGTCTAATAATGCTTCATGCGAGCGCGTATTCAGCATGATGGAGCAAGGAAAGAAATGGGATGAGTATCACTTTAGTAAAAGCAGAGTTACAAGTACTAACAAACTTTGATTTTTCGCTCTTTTTTTTCTGCTCGAAAACAACATAAATATAAATTTAAAAATTAAATAATGATTTTCTTTCAATCTCTTAAACAACCCCCCCCCCCCCCTCTTATTCTCCCGGGTTGGTCCTTTCCAGAGTTGGCAACCCTAGACTGGTGTGTGGCATTTCTATATACTTACATAGGTATGTGTGGCAAATTTTCGATCATAGACTTGGAGTGTTAATCAAAATTGGACAACCACATCTAACGCAAACCTGCGATGGAAAGACTTTCAATAGCACCCATTTTCCAATATTTCAATACTTACTTGTCTTCATCAAAGAGGGTGACCCGAAAGGTCTTGGTGGCGAGGTCCGCTTCAGTGACTCCGTGGAATGTGATGATTTCGTTGAATTCTGGGTTTCTGGTTTTGTGGACTGTTTTAGTCCTCATCCTACTGCAAGTTGTGCCATCTGCAAGAAGATGGGCATTTAATTAGGCAATTCAGTAATACCTCGACATGCGAAATCCTTGACGTACCAATTTTGAGATACGTGCATTCTAGCGAGCGATAGTTTGCTTTGAAATACGAGCGACAAATCAGCTTGGTGTCTCACATAGTTAATATGAGAGACATTCACAGTTCGTAGATGAAAAAAAAACAACACTGAAAATGTGGCAACTTGCGCTACTCACTGTCACTACCTACATCCTAAAAGTAAAAAAACAACACTGAAAATGTGGCAACTTGCGCTACTCACTGTCACTACCTACATCCTAAAAGTAAAAAAAAAAACAACACTGAAAATGTGGCAACTTGCGCTACTCACTGTCACTACCTACATCCTAAAAGTAAAAAAACCAACACTGAAAATGTGGCAACCTGCGCTACTCACTGTCACTACATACATCCTAAAAGTAAAAAAAAAAAACAACACTGAAAATGTGGCAACTTGCGCTACTCACTGTCACTACATACATCCTAAAAGAAAAAAAAAAACACTGAAATGTGGCAACTTGCGCTACTCACTGTGACTACCTACATCCTTAAGGAAAAAAAAAACACTGAAAATGTAAATGTAAAAAAAAACAAACAAAATCCCTTGGACAGTTTTTTTAAACTGCCCTCAGGCGAAAGCGAAGAATGTGTGATAAAAACTATTGGAATTGAAAATTCAATGTTTTAATTTTATTATCTATGGGCAGTATTCCTGTTTTATTGTTCTGCTCTCTATGGTACTTTTTCACTTCCTGTGTTTCCATGTCAAAGTGAAGCTCGTTATATTCTTGTGTGTTTTCCTTTTGCTTTAATAAAAAGTATTATCAGTTTCCATCTGCGTTTAATTCTTTGTCCCGCTGTTGTATGTTTTAGTAACATAAACTTTAATAGGTTATGGGCCCAGCGGGAAACAAAAGAATTAAATAGTGCTTCGTTTTCATATAAAAACGCGAGTTGTATATTTCGTTGTTCGGTGTGTCCGCAATACGAAATGGATGGAAGAAAAGATATATTTTCAGTTGAGAGATTCAACGGTGATAACTTTCGTCAATGGAAGTTCCAGATTAAGTGTGCAATGAAAGCAAAAGGACTAGATATAACGAAAAAGAAACCAGAAGAAAAAGATGAAGGTTATGCCGCATGGCTAAAAGAAGATAGCATGGCGATGTTCATCATAAGTTCCTCCATGGACTTAAAACAAATATCCCTAGTTGAAAACTGCGAGACGGCAGCTGCAATGCTGGAAAAATTGGAATCAATTTATGAACAAAAATCTGAATTGAACAAAATGATGTTACATGAACGTTTTTATGAATATAAAATGTCTCCGAATGACTCAATTGCGCAACACATTTCAAAAGTAGAAAGCTTGGGGAAACAACTAAAAGAAATCGGAGAAAACATTGGTGATACGGCATTAATGACGAAGATTTTGAGTTCATTACCGGCAAAGTATAGAATAGTTAGACAAGCTTGGATGTCTCTTGATTCTTCTAAGCAAACAATACCCAACCTAACGGCGCGTCTTCTAGACGAAGAAGCTAGCTTGATGGCTGATGACGATGTAAAAGACAGCAATGCTTTGTTCACTGGCGGTAGAAAACCCCAAATACAGACAGGTAATAAGAAAAATCGTATTATTTGCTATTCATGTCATAAAAGAGGGCATTACGCCAAAGAGTGTTATTATAAGAAGAACAATTCACAAAATAAATTCTCAAATTTCAAAAAGATGGAAAAGTCACATAACACAGTAGCTTTTAATACTGAAGAATTTGCATGTGCTTCTTCTGATGAAGATATTTGGATACTTGATTCAGGAGCTTCGGCTCACATGTCATTTCGTCGAGAATTCTTTACTGATTTTACAGAATTCAATAAATGTGACGAGAGAACTGTTCAACTCGGAAACCACAAATGTCTTATAGTAAAAGGTAAAGGAAATATATTTATAAGTAAAATAAACAGTCATGGAGAATGGGAAGAACATATTATGGAAGACGTGTTGTACGTGCCAGAGTTAAAGAAAAACTTATTTTCAGAGGGAGTTATAACTAAAAAGGGTTTTAAGATAGTTAAACAAAATTCTATTGCATTAATATACAAGAATAAACAAGTGGTTCTAAAAGCAATTCGTACTATGAACAATTTATATGAAGTCTTGATGAAAACCAAAGTAAAAATATCAGAATGCAATATTATACAAAATAAAAGTAAACTTCAAATATGGCATGAACGTCTTGGACATTTAAATGTAAGAGAGATTATGAAGATGGAAAGTATCAATCCTGTTTTTGGAATAAATTCCACAGAAAAGGATTTTGTATGTGAAGCATGCTTATATGGCAAGCAATGTCGTCTACCATTTAAAAATTCACATAGAAAAGAAACACTAAAACCTGGAGATCTAATATACAGTGACGTATGTGGACCAATGTCACATCCCTCAGTGCAAGGAGCAAAGTATTTTGTCTTATTCAAAGACGCAGCATCATCATTCAGGTATGCATATTTTCTTAAATATAAAAATGATGTATTTTACTATTTCAAGCAGTTCGATTCTATATTGAATAATAAATTTGGACATCATACGCGAATCTTACATACTGACAATGGAAGAGAATATGTCAATAAAGAGTTTAAAGAATATATGGAAAAATATGGAATAGAACATGAATGTACAGCTCCTTATACACCGGAACAAAATGGACGGGCAGAGCGCGAACTAAGAACTATTGTGGAAAGCGCCAGATCCATGCTCTATGGGAATGATATCCCAATTTACTTATGGGCAGAAGCTGTTAATTGTGCAGTATACTTACTGAATAGAACTACGTCGAGTCAAACTCCAAATAAATCACCTTATGAAATTTGGACTGAAGAAAAGCCTGATTTAAAACATGTAAAAACTTTTGGTTGTACAGGCTATGTTCACATCCCAGATCAACTTCGTACTAAGTTCAATAAGAAAAGTGAGAAACTTATTCTAGTGGGATACCAAGGAACTTCAAATAATTATAGAATGTATAATCCTCAAACAAGAAAAATTACAATTTCTAGAAATGTAATATTTGATGAAAATATTATTCCAACTGTTCGGAAAAATTTTGCTCAAATACGAATGGATATTGAAGTTGATGAGGAAAACTCTGATATTATATCTAATGAACCATGTCAAGAACAACATGAAAGTGCAGATGAAAATTGTGAAGTTGAACCAATAATTAATAACGACAATTTATCAACAAATTATAATTTGAGAAAAAGAGATGACATTAGGGTTCCCAAAAGATATGAATTAAACATGGTAGAATTCAACGTTCCATCATCCTACCAAGAAGCTGTGAATGGGCCTGATGCAAATAATTGGAAGATTGCCATACAGGAGGAGCTTAAAGCTCATGAGAAAAATAATACATGGTCCATTATAAACTTACCTGTAAATAAGAAACCGATTGACTCAAAGTGGGTTTTCAAGATGAAAAATTCCTCAAATGGTGAAAATGATAAATACAAGGCCAGATTATGTGCCAGAGGATTTTCTCAAGTGGAGAATGTTGACTATTTTGAAACCTTTGCACCCACGACAAGATACGATTCGATAAGAATATTATTAAGTGTAGCTGCTCATAGAAATTATGAGATCTTGCAATTTGATATTAAGACGGCCTTTCTCTACGGTGAATTAGAAGAGGACATATATATGGAGATCCCTGAAGGAATACATTTTTCTGAAAATAAAGTGTGTAAACTGAATAAATCGCTCTATGGACTCAAGCAAGCTGCTCGAGTTTGGAACAAAACTTTTACAGAGTTCCTGAAAAATTATGGTTTTGTTCAGTGTTACAGTGATAAGTGTGTCTTTGTTACACAGTATAAAAATGTTAAAGTGTTATTGATTTTATATGTTGATGATGGCCTTATAATGTCTAAGTGTAAAACTACTTTGCAAGCTATATTGAATGCTTTGAAACAAGATTTTGATATAAAAATATGTAAACTTGATTGTTTTGTTGGTATGCAGATAGAAAATACAGATGATCATATTTTTATAAGTCAAACAAATTATATAAATCAAATACTGAAAAAATTTTGTATGTCAGATGCTAAATTCATTAGTACACCATCTGATATGAATGTAATTTTAAAGGAAAACCAATCCAAAGATGATATATGTAAGTTCCCATATAGGGAAGCTGTTGGTTCTCTACTATTTTTATCTTCTGTAAGCAGACCTGATATATCTTATGCTGTTAATGTTGTCAGCAGATTTATTAATAATTTTAATCTTGAACATGTAAATGCAGTCAAACGTATAATGAGATATTTAATAAATACAAAGAGTCATGGCATAGTATACAAAAAGTCAAAATTTTCTATTAATGGTTACTCTGATTCTGATTATGCGGGTGATGTTGATTCCCGTAGATCAACAACTGGTTATATGTTTACTATTAATGGTGGACCTATAACTTGGGCAAGCCGCAGACAGAAAACTGTGGCATTATCGACCACAGAAGCCGAGTATATGGCAGCCTGCGAGGCAAGTAAAGAAGCTCTGTGGATTAAACAATTTTTAGTAGATATTGGTGAACCTTTAAATTTTATAAAATTACTTATAGACAATCAAAGTGCCATTAAGTTGATTCAAAACCCAGTATTTCACAATAGGTCTAAGCACATTGATATCAGATACAAATTCATTAGAGAAAAAGTGGAGAGTGGAGAGATTATAATTGAGTATGTTCCTTCTGAATGTCAGTTGGCTGACATACTTACCAAATCATTGTCACCAGCTAGATTTGAATACCTTAGGAATCAACTCATGATGTAATCATTCTTTATGTTATGTTATATTATATATAAGTAGTAATAAGATGAAGAGAGTACATTGAATTTTAGAGGGAGTATTGGAATTGAAAATTCAATGTTTTAATTTTATTATCTATGGGCAGTATTCCTGTTTTATTGTTCTGCTCTCTATGGTACTTTTTCACTTCCTGTGTTTCCATGTCAAAGTGAAGCTCGTTATATTCTTGTGTGTTTTCCTTTTGCTTTAATAAAAAGTATTATCAGTTTCCATCTGCGTTTAATTCTTTGTCCCGCTGTTGTATGTTTTAGTAACATAAACTTTAATTAAGAATGTTAATAAAAATTGAAGAATGTAACAAAACAGTATTTGGAGCCTATAGATTTTGAAAAAGTTGTATTTTATGTACATAAGTAAAAGCTATTTAAGTTTGCCTTAGCACAGGCTTAGCCTATTTGGGCAACATTGTTATTCTCTATTTAAAATGTTTTGTAATAATTCAATAGAATAAATAAATTTAAAAAAATGTGATTTTTTAATTTATTTTCAATTCGGTATAAATATGTTACTTTCATATTGCTTATTTTTGATGTCTTCATTTTCCTAAAAAGTTCTAAGGATGAAGAAATTTTTAATTATGGGCAATGTTACCCAGCGAATTAAATGTATTTCAAGGCAAGGTCTGTATGTCAAAAATGTTATTAAAATTGAGTAGGTTCTTACCTGCTGGAACAACCTCCATACAGCAATATGGGTCAGCCAATCCGGCTAGATCTGTGGATGGTAAGCCCCTTGCCCTGATGACTGTGCAGTGAAGAGTACATTCTGGAGCGTCATGCATCAAACGCACTTCCGCAGAACCACAGTTACTTGGTGCGGGAGCCAACTGCGGTGATCCAGTATTCTGACTGTTGCTGCTTTGACAACCATTGGATTGAACTATAAAAATAAAAGATTATAATTGTAAACAAAAACACCCAAGGTAATGTGGTGTCCCTCAGGGTTCAATACTGGGTCCCCAACTGTTTTGAATATACTTACTGATTTGCCAAACGCCACTTCACTGTAGTATACATTTACATCAAACTGTGTAATCTGGTATAATTATTATAGGTGACTATATTATAAAATCAGAAGAGTCAGGAGGCCTATTTCGATTGGTACATAAACTAATGGGCCACGTTCAGTCAGTAAATACGTAGGTACGATAGGCCACTCAAAATCACATACAATGTGGTGATAGAAACATTTGGACAGTAGAAAGGGCGGACTTATCCCGAAGGATCTCTGCTAGCCAACCCAGATAATATTCCACTTTCAGTTAACCTGTTTAGCTGTAGTCAGTTGTAGTCAATTATTGCATACAAAATAATTATCCAATCATCAAGCATTGTAAATATTGTGTGACGGTGCTGGTTCACGGTGGTTCTAGAATTGCGTGATGCAACAGGTTCCATTTTGGTGTTTATACAACCATAATAGTTCTTAGAACAAAGGCTCGTTGCAGTGGATAATGGACATTAACTAATTAGATAATATGATGCAGTTGATGAAATAAATCAGATTTTTTCCATTAGGAATACAACAACGTTTTTGGCGATTCTTTTATTAATAAAGAGCTTCTCTTTTTGGTTGAAAATGTTTTTAAAGTAATAAATGTTCAAAATCTGGAGATGATGTATACCTAGGTATTTATCGTATTAATGCAGATGGCTCTTTGGAGATAAAACAGGCAACATGTCGCTTATCAGACTTCCTGGTGAACAACAATTAGGTGCTACCAATTAGCCAATTATCACATGTTTTATAAACAATACCGCGCAAACAGCACGCAAATCACTAATGCACAAATTGTTGTCGGTGGTAGGTATAAATGCCGGGACATAATCAGCTCAGTATTTCAGTTACATCAAGTCCGAAATAAAAGATTTCTCATTCTTGTACCCATGAAGCGTTTACATTGTTTGGCCATCATTGTGGCCCTAATGTTGCTGAGTGTAAGTTGAATTATTGTTGCTCGATTGTGTTTTTCGCCATCAAGCGAATGGAACGGTATAATGTATGTGAAACGGGCCTTGGTCGAATCGAATCGTAATTATTGTTGCTCGATTGTGTTTCTCGCCATCAAGCGAATGGAACGGTATAATGTATGTGAAACGGGCCTTGGTCGAATCGAATCGTAATTATTGTTGCTCGATTGTGTTTCTCGCCATCAAGCGAATGGAACGGTATATGTAATGTATGTGAAACGGGCCTTGGTCGAATCGAATCGTTCTTAGTAGTGGTTTATTATTTTTGAACAAAATGAGGTTTACAGCTCATGGAACCTCTTATAACGAGTAAAATCACATCTCGAGCATGCCGAGATATTGTTTGTTTTTTTGTGTGTGCAAACTTTGCACTAGCTTGAAGAAGAAGGACTTCAAAAACTATATACTTAAATTGATTGTTATTTTTGGACGTGGAATAGTGCTTGTTATACATTATCAAATCAAGTTCGTTATGTGAGGAACAACAGGAAGGAATTTTACAGATTTTTAAGTTTTTGGCAGCCTATAGCGGTAACGACTCTGGCTTTTTTACTGTTTCGTACTGAAGGTTGTGGGTTCGATCCCAGATGCCGACCACCTTCCTCTTTCACGACGCATGCAAGCTTAGTTTACCGTGGAAGAGTCAAAGAATGTATTTGTGTTCACTTTGAGTGATGTTTGACACTTTGAGTTCTGCTTCAAGGAAACGGAATCAAGGGTGGATCCAGCATTTTTCCTACAAAAAAGGTCATTTCCATGATCCAGGGGGGGGGGTCATGGACTACAATAACTTATAATAGAAAAGTAGGTATTTTATTAATAAATGTAAGTACTATACTTCAAAGTACAGGCCTGGATCCAGCCCAAGGGGGGGGGTCATGACCCCCCTGACCCCCCCCTGGATCCGCCCTTGAACGGAATACAGTACGTAAGGTTCTTGCAGGGCATAAATTAATCTCAATAACCCTGTTATTAATATCATGAACACCTCTATGGAAGAGCCGATGAGTCTGCAACGGCTTATAGCGTCTTTTGTGATTTGGTGCAGAACAATAATTCATCTCCCTGTCAATCAATTCTCAACAATATCCTTTCTTATTTTTGCAGGTAAACAGCGGCTCGGGAAACATCCAAACCGCATTCATGTTCCATCCGCAGAGGTTCGCCAGAGACACGGCTGCATTCGCCCAGAGAACTTACGGAGGACCCTACTCTGTTGGGAGCCCCTACAGCCGCGTCTTGAGTCCCGTTGCCTACCCCGTTGGCAGCTACCAGGCGGTGGTTCAGCCGATCGCCCCCGTCCCCTATCCACCTAGCAACGTGGTCCCGGTGATAGCCGTAGTCAAATAAAGAAACTGCTTACTTAGCTGATCAAATGGTTTCCTTTGTTCTTCCCACCCAATTCCCTTCCCCATTCCTGTCTTCCCGTTAAAGCTAATAAGTTTACCCACAGCCTGGACAGTTCTTCCTGTGCAATGCGGGAAGTTAGGCACAATGTGGGCTGATTGATACCAGTAATTGGATGATATAAATCATCCACTCGCAGTCATGCAGGTCAACACAGCAATGATGAGCCCACGATGTCAATAATCAGAACATTTCCACCGATTCTGCTCTTGGGCCTCTCTGCTCTTCAGCACTTCCTGTTGACTCTCTGGAAAACTGTCGGTGATTTATTTTCATGTGGCCGCCTCCGGTGAGTGTTTACTCAGGTGTTCACACATCTAAATTGGGTTGATGCATAGAGGCGTCGAGTTGAATGTGCTTAGCGATTTTGAGGCATTCAAACCGTTTATTGTTCCGATTTGCTGCCAGGAAAAGGAGCAGTTGGTTGGTTACGGTGCGATTCGTTGGAGACTAAAGATACACCTTCTGATATAAATTATTGTTGTTTATTGTCTATTACTTTTGACTCGGGGCCATTTTAAGGTAGGGTCAAGCCAGAAGTACAAAAAATGCAATGGGATACAAAGAATTTATAATAATGTAAAACGTTGAACTATGTAACTCAGACCAGAGAAATGGAATCTATGTGATTCTTGATATCAGCACAAATAATTCACAAACTAAATTATTTTAAGTTGTATAAAGATAACCAGTTATTTAACTAAAATAGTAATAATAAATACCTTGGTACGGGCTTTGCTCAGTTAGGTGGATTCAAATACTTGTAAAAAATATTGTAATGCTATTATCTATGAATAAAGGAAGTTATTATTATTATAATATAGCTACTGTAGATTTTTAACCAAATATAAGATTTCGTCTTCAACTCCAACTGAAATGATTATAAATTAACTATTATTCTAGAGTTTCTATGATTCGCACATTTATTCGACAGAGGTGTCAAGTGGTCATCGTTGATTTGCTGTCCGATTAAAATATCCTTACAAAATGTTCTCCAGATTTGGGAAAGTGGCTTGCTGCTTGATCGTGTGAGCACAGAAGTGTTTCCTGATGGTGAGTGCCATTTTGTCACATACCCATAGGTATCTATTCTACCAGAATGTTTCGATTTCTCCATCAAACTATCTTGAAATATACACACGTTCGGTCATTCCAAAAAGAATGTTCGGCCGGTTATGTTACCTTAAAAAACAACCCAATAATTTCAGTCATATTTTTTATAAAATTAACGAATTGAACGTGAATTCTTGGTGGCATTATTTAAATACGGTAATTTATAAATAATACAATTTATTTTTTGTTATTCCACAAACTTACGGCCGGTTTCATAAAAAATAAAGGAGACGTTAAACTCCCTTTAAAAAATAACGGGTTTCATAACAACAAAACGACACATAAAGTCTGCTTTTAGCTAAAGTTCCGTTATTGATTATTATTTTTATTTAAAGTCGACTTTAGTGTAGTTCAAATTTTTACCACCGGAGTTCATAGAAAATTTCGTGGCGCTTTAACTATTTTTAACATATCACTGGTCACAAATAATAAACATTTGTATACGGTACGTGATACTGTGGACAAAAATGACCAAAATAGGGTGGAAAACATGGCAAAACGGGAAGAATATTATTGTTTAATGATTTCGTTTACCAATTCATAAACCATAATAATAAATTAACAACAATAACGGTACTTTGATGCTCTATTGAGAAATGATATTGACAGATTAACAGAAATTCCGCGAAAATATTAGTAAACAACCTAAGTTTTCCATAGATTTCCATGGTAACACTATCAACTTTAAAATATTTTTTTGACATTTCAAACTTTAGCTGGAATATTTTTTATGAAACGCTTCAGCTTAAAGGAGTCTTTAAATTTTAAATGTTACTAGCTAAAGTGTTCTTTAGCCGCTTTTTTTGAAACCGGCCGTTAGTTTCTGTCACCTGTGACCATGCATGACCTAGGTTATTAAATTTGTGGAATAACAAATAAATTGTTTTATTTAAATTACCATAATTTTTATTTCTAAAATTTATCTTTTACAATAAAAGTTTGTGAGAAACAGTGTCGAAGGCTTTTCCCGAATCAAGATTCTTTTTGCAAATTATTTGCTAGCTTTGAAATCAAACAATGCATAGGTACTTAAAACCCCGTTCTGGCTGGCAAAAAATAAAAAAATTTGCACGAATTCCCCTCCAATGACGCAGTCAGAATCTAATTGAGGTCTCCTATGCCTTTTCGATTACTACCATTTCTTGTGTCTGACGTTGTTGTCTGTCTGAAATGGCCGGAAAAAGCTGTCAGTCGTTTATTCAGATGTACACAAACCTTTACGTCATGGCGATCCGTACATAATTAATAATTTATCCGAATACATAATTTTATAATACGTGGCTTACCGAGTTAATTGAGTGACATTGAGGCATTTAGGCAGTTTATTGGAACCAATGGTTGACAGTAAAAGACGCAGCTGGTTGGTTTGTGAAACTGACACAATTTTATAACAGTGTCCGCTGACGTCCGTGAACCATACCATGTTTGTGATCAAATTATACGTTCCCTACATCAAATATAGTGAGGTTGACCACCTCACGTCCTTAAACCTCAACAGGTAAAAAAAGGCACAAGATATGAGCCTCGGATGCCTGGACCCCATCACGGGTGGTTCAGGCAGACGCATGGGGTCCCTCACTGTAAAGACGCAAGATAGAGCGCAAATGAGAGTTCTTGATGCCTCCCTATGCTCCTAAGTTGGATTTGGGTCCTCCGCATTGCGGGTTAATTTCGTGCGGGTCGGGTTTGCTGCGGATTGGTCTCCGGCCTCCGGGCCGGCCTCCGGGCCGGCTTGCGGTGTGCGGGAAGTCTTAAAGGGAGAATGAATGAATGAAAGATCAAATGACTAACGTTATAGTGATATACCAGGTTCGAAACTATCACATAAAATCAATGAAGAGCTGAAAAATTAAGGGTGGTCCAAAGAGAAATAGAGCGAGCGATGCTAGGTGAAAGCCATAAAGACAAAAATAGAAACACCACAATAAGAACTAGAACAGGAGTGTCGGAAATTATGGGTCGGTCATATCGCTCGATTAGATTATAAATGGACAAAGCGCGCCCTGTTCTGGCGCTCTAGGACTGTAATTGGAAATCCCAGTTTACGACAGCGGGAGAACCATTGGCTCGTAGTGGTTGCAGGCTGTACAGGATCGGGAAAGATGGAGGAGTCTGGAAGAGGTCTACGTCCAGAAGTGGACTTTATATGTAAAGAAAGTGGATAATTATACTGCTTGTGGGGCATCGTGGAAGAACCTTTTCACTTTGGGGTGCATGGGATTTTAACGCCGACTAACACTCACAATTAGTGTCCATTGCGGTCATCTTTAATGAGACTACTGTTGGGCAGTGGTGCATAAATTTCGTTATGTCCGTCCTTTATTCTGTGGGACAGATCCGTGTGATTTTTGGTAAAATACAGATTTCGTCTTTCTCCTCAGCTTACAGGTCCAATTATATGTTTGGTCATCGTGTTTATGTAAGCTGTAATTAATTAATGGTATGATTCAATCCTGACAATCAAAATTATCCGTCATAATGGTTCGCACATCCATTACTCGACAGAGGTGTGAAGTGGTCATTGTTGATGTGCTGCCAGGCCTACGTTGAATTGCCCTTGCAGAATGTTCTCTAGATTTGTAAGAATGGCTTACTGGCTGCTCGTGCTTCTGAGTCTCCTGGTGAGTGATCTCTCATCTCCATTTGATAATCATTGCAATAGTCTTAGATATATTTCATTATAGATATTTTAACGCATTTCAGATAGAATGCTCCTCCCGGCCATTCCTAGAGCATATCAGGCTGCTGGATAAGGGAAAGAAAGGTTTTAAATTTGGCAGGGGTGGCGGAAGAGGTGGCGGTTATGGAGGCTACGGGGGAAATGGAGGCTATGGGGGTTACGGAGTTTACAATGACTACGGGGGGTTGGGATCTTACGGGGCATATGGGGCTTACCCCGGATATGCAGGATATAACGCCTACGCTGGGTATGGAGCGTACAATGGTTACCCCAGCTACAACCCCTACCAAACAAATCCATTAATTCTTTATCCAAACGGAACTGTAGGTGAGTTTACATGCAAACATATTTTTGTGTTACCCATTTCTGTAGTCTTCTTGTGCTTTACAGGTTTAAAGCTCATCGGGGATGAAAAATACCAGCTCCCGTAGAGAACTTGAATTTTGCGAACGAAAATTTCGTCAATGTAGAGTGTGGAAGAAATGGGACATAATAATATAAACAATTATTCAAAACAAACAAAGACACTATATTATAAAATAGATAAAAAGTGTCACTACAAAGTTCGAACTTATGTCAGCGTTCAAGCGCCGATCTCTTCAGTAAATCATTCAGCGATTGAAAATTCCGAAGCAGTTAGTGTAGTGTTTGTTATACAAATGTCGAATGACGATCCTTCGTGCTCATCCTCCTGTACCTACTCAGCACTAAGGGGTGTCAGCACAGCCAACGTACTAATTGTAAATATGATTCAGTTTATAAAAAAAGTCTTCCGTCTCCATCCCCCGGGGCAAGCGGGTGGCGGTGCCCCCGTCGTCTTGTGATAATAATAATTACTCCCTGCGCCGCACAATTATACCTAGGTAATTGGGTTCATTTGTGATACGAGTATTCCTGGAGACAGCTGAGCCCTCGAGACAGACGCACGACACGACGTAATTAATGTCACTAGTGGTCGACCAGTGCTCGAAATTCGACCATAACTTATTTAAATTATAATTTTGAACATTATTAAGGTTCCGTTGTCAAAGACTATTTACAACTTTCTATCAAAAACAATGACATGGATTGGATACATTGGATAGAAAGTTTTTAAAGACAAACAATATTAATCTAGTCTCAACTTGACCACAGATAAACAAAAGAATATATTATTATGTGTCTGTGTCAATGTCAAGTACATCGGAATGTGTATCTTATACATAACATTATTACTATAATGTAACATTATACACTACTGTGTTTGTAATTTTTTTATTGATTTAATGTATTTTTATGCATAATTTTACAAAAAATATTAGCATTCTCCACTCCTTCTATGTATAAACTACAAGTGTGCGAAATTTCATACTCCTCCGTCCGCGCAATTTTCGGTTTCACAAAGTTTTTCCTTCACGTAGGTATATAGATTAAACTGATGAAGGTTTTTGTGTTTCTTTCAGTTGGGTGAACGAAGCCTCTTCTCTCCACGCATTTATGATGTCCACATCTTTTTTCTATGTATATTCCGTGATTCTTGTTGAAAATAAAGTGTCTTATGCTAACCGTTTTTCATTCTTGTCTTAAATACGTAACTCATTTGGCATTCTTCAACGTTAATGAAATATTGGTTGATCCGTGTCTGGGAAAGAGAAGCAAGGGCGGGGCAGCTCAAAGTTGAGTTGGAGTGATGACATCGACTAGTTTCGTCTGGATGAGAACGGCACCAACGAGAGAGAGATGGTGACAATTGGGAGAGACCTATGTATGGTCAGAAATGGATGCGACAAGGCCAAAGGAATAAAACACTGATCTGGCAGAGGTTGTTCTGCCATATAAATATACTTTAGAAGAACAAATATATTTTTGCCATATGTTGGGCGTGAATCATATAGCGACACATGGAAACGCATCTAAGAGCCGTAACGATTATAAAAAGCCTACAGTCTTCTCCAAGAAATAGGATATCAAATGCATAAGGAGTTTTATAAATCTGATCTGAAATCAGCTATATATTAGTACGTACGTAGGTAGGCACAACACTAACTAAATCTCCCTTTTACACCCCACTTAGATGCATAGGGAGGCAACAAGAGCTCTCCATTGCGCTCGATCTTGCGCAATGTTTATGACCTCCTCCCACACCATGTCCATATCCCTCAGCTCTGCTTCGAAGGAGCGGAACATAGTGTGAGAGGATCTTCCTCGTCTTGTAGTACGTGCAGGTAATATTATAATAGACATCAATAGGTACCCAGGCACAAAAATTGACTTTTTGGAAGAATTTTCTCCAAATAATTATAGGAAAGAGGCGGTCGAGGTTGAGACACAGAGGTTCCTTATCCACACCATCTCCTAGAAAACGACAATGTAAAGATATTTTTCCGCCTCTGATCCGCTCCCATTACTGTATTCCGAGATATTTGGGATGGATTATGAAGCTCTTATTAGGAGATACTGTGGGCAAATATGCGAAGTATCTAAGCACAATAGAGGATCCCCAAAATAATACAATAAATATACCAAGAGATAACCATGAAAGTATAAACATTCTAAGGGTAGTGGACATTTTGATGATCACCAAAAATTATTTTAGATGACAGCCCCTATAGTCTGTACACCATCAGGAACCTTTTTCAGTTGTCTATATACACTATGTAAGATCGATGCCGAATATAGGCCCCTTTTTGGTACCTGCTCGAGGCGTGGAGGTCGCATCGAATCGGGACCAGTCTCGGACCTTCAGGGTTTTATTTTTGCCTGAATTTTGGCAAGAAGGTTCGTTTGACATGGAAGGCCCTCTTTCAGTGGCTAATTCCTCCCATATACCTCGAGCATGCTTATCAATATACCTAACTGTTTCATCCATGTTTCTTATTACTACCAACTAGTAGGTATGTTTCTTGACGCATCTTTATTGCCTTTGCGCCGGTGGTGCCCTAGATGCGAAGTACCCGTCATGTCTGTCATCAAATATGTATTTAAGACAGGAAAACAAGATGTCCTAAATACATATTTTCGTCGTACCTGAAATCATTATAAATAATCCGAGAGTCACTTTGGTTCGCCCATCGAGTATTCGACAGAGGTGTGAAGTGGACATTGTAGATATACTGCCTGAAACAAGTTGTGGTGATCTTGCAGAATGTTCTCTAGATTTGGAAGAATGGCTTGCTGGCTGCTCGTGCTTCTGAGTCTCCTGGTGAGTGATCTCTTATCTTCATTTGATAAATATTGCAATCGGCTTAGGTATGTATATTGCATTGTGTCTATTTGTTATTGCTTGGATTGCTGGTTCTACTTTTCAGACCGGAATGAAAGGTTTTATTTTGGCAGGGAATACCCCAGAAATATGGTAGATGTGGGGTTATGGAGACTACGGGGCTATGGGAGCTATGGAAGCTACGTAATTTACAATGGTTTCGGGTGATTGTGGTCTTGCGGAGCATATTATAGGGCTCACGCTTACCCTGATGGATATGCAGGATATGCGTACAATATTTATCCCGGCTTCTACCTCTATCAAACCAATCAATTAATTCTTTATCAAAATGGAACTGTAGGTGAGTTTAAGAAAAAACGCATAATAAAAGATCCCAACCTTCAGAACTGCTAAAGATTTTTATACATTTCTGGGTTCATCTCGTTAGGAAACTTATGATCATTGGACTAGTCTGAGAGCTGAAAACGATGTTCTGATGTTACACCAAGGACTGGTTCAATTAGTCCTTTACTTTTAGAACCAATAAAAACAAAACAGATATATTTAGAAAACCTTGCCCCATCCTAAGACTCAAGTAGAATGTTTGAGCATGAAAATTTGAACAATGCTTGGCCATCAGTAAATAATGTGTTGAAAACTCAGCGTCATGATAGATTTTCATCCTACATATAGTCAGCGTTCTAGCACCGATATCATAAATCATCCATCTACTTCCTCTTCTTCTCAGCCTATACCCGTTCATTCCTGCACAAAGGCCTCCTCCATCCTTCCACACCGCTCTATCTCGAGCTTTCTGGACCCACTTGACACCAACGTGTCCCTTCACCGCAGTGGTGGTCCTGGTAGTCATTCTGGGTCTTTAGGTTTGGACCCTTTCTTACCATTTTTCTTCCTGGTCTCTTTCACACCACCGTTTGTTATATAAATTTGGAATGATGATGATAAAGGGGATGATGTCGCGTGTGCCAACAACATCTTTTGCAATTTTAATAAAAAAAAATTGAGGGACAAATAAATATCCTCCTTCGTGCATCCTCATCATGTACTCCACAATACGGGGTTCTGACCGTTGAATAAGGTTTATTTTCCAAACCTGTAAGTGGTTAACATTTGTACCTTTTTGGAAAGATTTCTCTGTGATTTTTACGCCAAAAATATTACGAAATGTCTTATTAGTCCCTAAAGTGAATTCCTTTCGGAGATCCTCCGCGATAGCGTCCCAAATGTATCCCTAATAATTTTTTTTCAATTTCAATAGCTTTTAGGTCATATGGTGGAAAATTAAAATAAGAAAATTTGACTCGCTGTTGGTTGAGCTGTCGAGCTTGGAGATTGAATGGGAATCGCGCCCTGAAAATGGGCTTGAATGACAGGTTATTCAGAATTTAGTAATTTCAAAAAGTTTAGAAATGTCCTTTATGAGGTAGGCGTGGAAAACAGACATCTCCTTTCTTTTCTACTTAATTCTTTTGCTTCGGACCTGACATTCCTTGAGGACGGAATCGATGTGTTTGAACAACATAATTCACGCTTATGCACCACTACATACCTAAATAGCGCCGTCTACCCAATTGGTATCATTTTTCGGGTAGGCAGCGTTAGTCGATCACTCAGTACTATTATTATGTTGTGTCATCAGAGTATGTCGGAGGCACACAGAGGCAGAGGCAGTGACAGTGGCAGTAATAGTAACAGTGACTCCAGCTCCGAGGAAGACAACAATAATGGCCAGACCAGATCTTCAACCCCATTCCCCACCATGTACTCAACCAGACTACCCAGTAAGTTGCTCTAACCATATCTTCTTCTTCTTCATCAGCTTATTCATTAGCATAACATACTTGAAACCTTGAGTTCAACCTAGCCAATAGACCATAAGTACAGACAATTCAAAATTGATATATTTTATATCCTAGCGCCATCTACGCGTTAAAAATTGGTAGCTTAATGTTCTCACCACTTCCCAACAGATGTCTCTGCATCAAATTAATAAATAATAATATAATTACTACCTACAATGCTTATATACGTTTATCTATGATGCGGGTTCGAGTCCTGCGAGGGATATGGTACATTTCGACATGTTGAACATTTGGCTGGCTGTTACGGCCGGTTTCATAAAAAGCGCTAAAGAACACTTTAGCTAAAGGAACACAGGGTTTCAGAAAAAAATATTCCCACGTACTTTAGCTAAAGTTTGAAATGTCAAAAAAAATATTTGAAAGTTGGTAGCAGTTGGTATTGTTACCATGGAAATCTATGGAAAACATAGGTTGTTTACTAATAATTTCGCGGAATTTCTGTTGATCTGTCAATTTCATTTACAAAGGAGCATCAATGTGCCGTTTATGTGTTAATTTATTATTATGGTTTAGTATTACAAAGTTACAAATAATAATATAAGACTTTTCTATACAAAGGTGTCAGTATAGCCGGCGGAACTTATTGCCTGAGGCAATTTCTTCCAGTCAACCGGTCCCGTCCAATCTGAGACAGGCCAACCCCGGGTAGAAATTTCAAGTGAAAAAACACTTAGAAAAACTCTGACCCGACCGGGAATCGAACCCGGGACCTCAGATCTGAAGTCCACGCCAGTACAACTAGACTACCGAGATCGGTTCAAATAATGTGTTTGAAGAATAAATATTCAATTAATAAAACTAAAATATAAAAAAAGCGTCATTTAACCAAAATTGGTGAATGCTGTTATAACACGACCACGCATTGAATAAAATGCTTTTCTGTCAGAATTACCTAATGAAGTAGGTAATTCTAATTCTGAAAGATAATTTATCCACTGCTGGTCGAGGAATCGATGGCCTCCAAATCAGCAGGGATTTCCTGCACGTGGTGAACATTATATGGACCTCTAATGAAATGATTTCCTAGAAAAGCGGACCCCCGATTTGAAGACCGTATTACACAGAAATCGTAGAATATTCTCTCATTTTCAACAAACTAATATTTCGTTTATAAGGTTTTTAAATTAAAGTAGGCGTCTTGTCTATTGCGGTTACCAAGCTACACTCAATCACACTATACACACATCTCATACTGTATCTTTCGCGCATTCACCATTTTCCTACCGGCAGTGAAATATAGGTATAAACAAAGTATGCTTTGTAATGTAAGAACACTGCGTTCGTAATGTTACGGACGCTTATCTTCTCTAGGAATAAGCATAAGATATCGCGTGGTTTCAAACTGATTCTGGAGACAAAATCAAAATGTTTTTTTTTCTTCTGTTTAATCTGTTTCAGACGGAACTATGATTTACGGATAATTCTTCCTCAGCTGACTGGAGTTGTACGTAACTGTCATCTCTAACATCTCAACAGATGTATTATTATTTTTGTTATGGCAATTTTCATCATTTCGATATTGTGTATTGTTTCCTGTTTTTCTGTTACTTTATTAATCAATAAAAAGTATAAAAAGTGATGGTGGTTGTCTTTCTACTGTGTCGCCTATATTTAAAATATTAAAAACCATAAAACAGGTTGAGACTTCTCAACGATAAAAATAAAAATGACCTGAATCTGATGCAATAATTTTTTGTAATTTTATTTTGTACTTAATTTTTATTTTTGCGTGTTAATAAATTTCATTTGTTTACTTTGAAAGCAGGTACCTACAAATATGTTTGTTTTAATTATTATCAATCATCGTCTGGTAAATTACTGACTGGGGAGTTCCACTTAATTTTGTGTTTTAATTACTCCATAGAACCGACAAACTTGCAATGAAATACATATTTAAATTCCAACCCAAATTAGCCCCCAATGAACACTCGCTGTACCTGGCTGACCAAAAAATAATTTACAAGCAATTATGTTAACTAGTGGTCGAACAGTGCTCGAAATTCGACCATAACTTATTAAGGTTACATTGTCAAAGACTGAGTTCTTTAAATTTCACAATTTTCTTTTCATGTCAATGACATGGATACGTCAAATTTGAAATGTTGAAATATACAAAGTTTTTTCTATTAAAGGCAAACAATATTAATCTCTTCTCAATTTGATCACCGATAAACAAAAGAATGTGGATAGACGTGTATAGAGCATATCGGTTCCACATTAATGCCAGAAATATGTAGGAGAGGTTCTATGAGAAATGTTCTGTCGTTGGGAGAAGCAAAGGAAGTGTGTCTGGATGCAAAAGAGTGAAGTTCTCTCTGTCGGTGTACATTTGCCATTCTTAGGTAACCTACTCCCCTTTTCAGGTCTCAAAGAGTGTTGGGTTCACAGACTCTTTTTTCTTCCAGAGAAGACATATTTGACATAGGAACCTGCCCTATCCTGAAAACCCATAGAAGAAAGCGCCCAATCTGTCAGTGGCAATGTCAGAAGATATCCACATTGAGTCAATGTCCGGAAACAAGTTACATAATCATTTTCTTCTATTCCTATCTGCCTCCTATTTTTCTGGTCCTGTTACTCGCTTTTTCCTGTATCAAGAATAGTGCCACGGCCTTGATCAGAAGTCACGAATCTTTATCTCTGGACCACTCTTATTGAGGAATTGGTTTATCCTCTCACTGAATAAGACGGTAAATATCACATGAAAGTTAGGGAAAACAAAGAAATATATTCAAATTTAGACCCATTTCCACATTACATATTTTGTTACTTTGTAGAACCTGGAAAACTATGTGTACACCTCAGCGTAGGCCACCAAATATTTAGCAAACTGTCAGGGCATATTGCTGAGGAATGACGTATTGGTTGTGAGATCTGTATGAACACTCATGAAATTATTAGGCAAGTTGTCCTGCCTGATATAATTTATTGAGCAAGGAGCCAACAAAAAGAAATTTTCTTTCGGATATTGCTAGAATTTTTGATCCTCTTGGTTTTTTATCTCCTGTTACAACATTTGCCCAGTTGATAATGCAGCAAATATGGAAAGAGAATGTTGATTGGGATGATAGGATTCCTGATTCTATATTATGTGTCTGGCCGTCATTTTGGAAAGATTTGCAGGGTTTGAAATTTATTTCAGTATCTCGTCTGATTTTTCCTAAGGATCTTGTGAATATTGAGCTTCATGGTTTGGACACAGGCTTATGGAGGAGTTATATATGCACTTGTCAATCGTCATCGAATTATTATACAGTCCACTTGATTTGTGCAAGATCCCGTGTAGCTCCTTTGAAACCAGTCACACTTCCACGATTAGAACTTTTAGCTGCCTTTCTCGTTGCTAGATTAATGGAAAATGTCAGCAAGGTATTGAATGTTGATATAAATAATTGTTTTAATTGGACGAATTCTATGATTACATTGTGTTGGATTAAAGGAGACCCTTCAAAATGGACCACCTTTGTTGCTAATAGAGTGGTGGAAATACAGGATATTTCTCCCATAAAGAATTGGAATCATCTTAAATCGCGGGAGAATCCAGCTGACGTCGTATCAAGAGATTTGATGCCGCAGGATTTGGCTGAATGCAAATTGTGGTTCGGTGGGCCCACTTGGTTGTCGTCATAGAGGTTCATTGGAATATTCCTTTGGAGGTCGATGGATTATCTGTTCCAGAAAAGAGATGTGTGACTCTTAATCTTGTTGAGGAACCTAATGATATTTTTACCAGTTTATTTGAAATTTTTTCATCATGGAACAAATTGTTTAGGGTTGTGACTTACATGTTACGCTTCATAAATAACTCGAAGAAAATAGAATTAAATTCAGCTTTAGTATTCATAATAAGGTGCACACAAAAACGTTATTTCAGAAAGGAAGTTGACATTAATAATAATAAGGTTGTCGATCCAATTAGATATTCCTGCAAGCAGATGAAATTTCTCAATTTATTTTTAGACTCGAAAGGTTGTATAGGAGTAGGTGGTCGTTTACGTTTTTCTGAATCATCCTACAGTCAAAAATTTCCTTTATTGTTGCCATCCCATTGTCACATTACAGATCTGTTGATTGTTTATGAACACCAAAGGTTATTGCATGCTGGCAGACAAACATAAACAACACTCTCAGCTTTGCGTGCCTATGTGTGGCCAATAAATGGAAGGAGCAGTGTTCGTAATTTAATATATAAATGTGTGAATGGTTCAGGTATAAGGGAGCAGTAGCCACACAGTTAATGGCAGAACTGTCTAAATATAGAGTGACCCCATGTAGACCATTTTTGATTACAAGAATCGATTTCACAGGTGCAATAAAAATTAAGGTTTCTAGATTGAGAAAGGCTCTCATAGTTAGAGGTGGGCATTATAACGAAAGCTGATAAAAATAATCGATAAAAAAAATAACCACTCTAACGTTATTCATATTAAACCTTTATCGTTATTCGTAAGCTGTGAAAATAAGTCTTAACAAAAATAATATGTCAAAAAAAAAATTATTTACACCTTCAAAATAATCGTCTAAAATATCACAATATTAGTTTCCGCCCTTAAGTAACTGACTGTTTAATATTCCACTATTATTTTGCACCTCTAGATATCCGCCTGTTAAAAATAATCCACTATTATTTTCCGCCTTTACGTTATTCGTCTGATTTCTAACGTGGCCGTTTAAAATATTCAAACTATTATTTTGCACCTCTAGATATCCTCCTGTTAAAAATAATCCACTATTATTTTCCGCCTTTACGTTATTCGTCTGATTTCTAACGTGGCCGTTTAAAATATTCAAACTATTATTTTGCGCCTTAACGTTATTTCTCTATCGTGGCTGTATAAATATTAATAATAGGCGTATACTATCACCGCCACTCTGTCGTGGCCTTGCCAACTGCACGTGTACAAAAGAAAGTGAGTGGGTAGCTAGGTAGCTACCTATGTGTGTGTGTATGCCTTGATTTACGTAATAATATAGTGTTGTATAATAAGAATATTATTCTTATTCTTGTAACAATAATTGTAGCTCTCCTAAGTCCTTTTTTTGCATGAGGTTAAAACAGTTTGTTTATTTTCAATATCAAGTATAACTATTTTGATGACTAAACCAACATATAAAAATATTTATTTTATTATTCATCATATTGAGTTCTTCACTCTTAGTTGTGCAGTACTGAACCAGGATTTATGAACTTTCTCCATACAACAATAATATTAAAAAGTAATAAAAAATCAAAATGGAAAAATTGTACGATAATTTTATATAAATTTTTGTTATTATTTTTTAATACTTTTTGTGCTGTGTAGTTCGCGTGATTGTTTATCTTCAGGGGGTAAGTTGTTATTTTTTTATAACTAGGTAGGTATACCTACCTATTGTATATATGCTACGAAATAAATAAGCCTTTTAGTTTTTAAGCTTTTAAAAATAACGTTTTTTGAAATTAACGAAACAGCTATAACGTTTTTGAATTTAAGCCGTTATTCCCACCTCTACTCATAGTAAAAGCATATGTTTGCCTTTTTGTATGTATGAATACGAAGGCTATTCACGTAGAATTAGTTACGGATATGTCAACCAATGTATTTTTAAACGCTTTACGTAGATTTTTTGGTCGACGAGGAAGGCCATTGCAAATATTCAGCGACAATGGTGCAACCTTTCATGGGGCGAACCAGAACGATGTTAATGATATTTTTGATTTTGTGTCTGGTGAGGGAATCGAATGGAATTTTATCGTTCCATTGAGTCCTCACTGGGGAGGAATTTGGGAAGCGTGCGTGAAACTTCTCAAACATCATCTAAAACGAGTCCTCGGAAATGAGGTATTATCCTATGAGCATTTGAGTACTTTGTTAATTCAAATTGAAGCTATTGTAAATAGTCGACCCATGGTTGGTTTAAAGGACGATATTACGGATGAATTATACTTAACACCAGCCCATTTCTTACAACACTTCCAGAGGGTGATTTATCCAATATTCCTGACTGTAAATTATCATAGTATCAACAGAGGGCCTAGACAAAATATAGTTGGCGATCGACTACAAACGAATTCTTCGACAATGTAGAGTAGGAAGAAAATTAGCTGTCCACTTTTTATATTTTTATATAAGTGCCATTGCTTGGTTTAAATAATTGTCTACGTGTTCCAGTGGACAGATAATTTTATCGCACTATACATTGGCGAAATCTGCGTTTGTAGTCGAACGCCCGTTTGAAATTGTCTACGGGGGCTGATTACAACAATGAGGAATTTATTCTGGAAGAGGTGGAAGACTGACATCTACATTCATTACAAATGAGGAATACCTAAATGGTTTAAAGAAAATCCTGATTTGATGCTGAATTTGGTTGTTTTCAGGAATCACCGCCTCATTCTTGGCCCTTGGACAGAATTATCGAATTGTTTCCTGGTAGTGGTAAGGATGGCCGTGTAAGGGCTATTTCTGTCAAAACAAAGACGGGAATTTATACAAGATCCATAACAAAAGTGATTTCATTGCCATCATTAATTATTATTTAATAATATTATGTTTCTATATCGATAATATTTTTTTTTATGAGATGTAAGATTTATAGTGTAAGTAAATAAATATTATAATTGATTTCTTAAAACTATTTTTTACTTATATTTCTGCTTTTTTTGTTCTGTTTGGTTGAGATTGTTTACTTATATTATATTTTGAATTTCTATGTTGAGATTGTGATATCACCGGGGGGTGGGGGGGGGGGGTGTATATTTAAATCGTGGGTGGGTGTCAGCTCAATTGGATAAAAAAATGTCATTGTATTTAATTATTATTAGTTATTGATCTAAATTTGAATTTGTTTTTTATTGTAAGGTCTTATTATTTTGTTCTAGAATAATATATACGTTCTTCATGGTGATGAAGTGGTGTTGTATTTATTTAAAAAGTAAAACATTTTATAATCCATTACGATTAGTTCTCATTAATAATTGTTTTACAGTTGAGACACAGGTTCCTTATCTATAATATCATCTCCTAGCAGAGGAGCTGTTGTTTATGCGAGGGCAAGAAGTTTCTTGAAAACACAAGACAGAAGTGGAGTATTTCCACGCCTCGGATCCGCTCCCTTTACTGCACTTCCTGAAGGTGCAATTCCAGGGATTGATTATGAAGCTCTAATTAGGAGACACTGTGAGCAAATAGGCGGAGTATAAGCACAATAGAAGATCCCCAAAATAATACAATAAATATACCAAGTATAAACATTCTAAGGGTAGTGGACATTTTGATGATCTGCAATAATTCTTTCTTCTTTTATGCATTGGTATTATAGTAGAGAAAGGGAATTGTGTTGACTCTGAGGAGGGTAAAGCGTGTGATATCGTATACTGAGTTTGGAGAATTCTCTGTAGGTTCTAGGGTTCGGAAAACATTCGATACAATATTATTAGAGATTTGGTAGCAAACCGAGCCGTGCATGGGTGTATTGAAACATGAGGAGAGGCATGATGATATGATGAAGTAGGTATCCGTCTTGTCTGTGGAAAAAAACCACAGCAGACAGACAAGAGAACAAGATGCCCTAAATACATAAATACCTGCTACATATTGTTTATTTCGCCGTACCTGAAATCATTATAAATAATCGGAGAGTCACTTTGGTTTGCTCATCGACTATTCGACAGAGGCGTGAAGTGGACATTGTTGATGTGCTGCCTGTTCCAAGTTGTGGTGCTCTTGCAGAATGTTCTCTAGATTTGTAAGAATGGCTTGCTGGCTGCTCATGCTTCTCAGTCTCCTGGTGAGTGATCTCTTATCTTCATTTGAAAATTATTGCAATCGGCTCAGGTATATTGTATTATGTCTATTTTGTTATTGCTTGTTCTACCTTTCAGATCGGAATGAATGGTTTTAAATTTGGCAGGCGAATTCCTGGAAGAGGTGGAGGTAGTGGATGCTACGGGGGCTATGGAGCTAATTATGGGGCCTATCCTGGATATGCAGGATAAGCGAATGGTAACCACAGCTACTACCCCAATGCATTAATGTTTCTTTATCCAAACGGAACTGTAGGTGAGTTTATATGCAATCATATTTTTGTGTTACCCCTTTCTGCAGTCTTCTTGTTCTTCATCGGGGATGAAATACCAGATCTCTATTTGACAATGAACAGACTTAACATATCGAAATACCAGATCACTATTTGACAATGAACAGACTTAACATATAGAAAGCTCAGTATGTGAGAGATTTTAATACCTTTGTGAGTTCAATAATACCTATACAGAAAACCTTTAGAGATATCCAAGTTTCTCACTATATTATGTAAAACGACTTTTTATAGTTAGGTACGCATGGATCACTCTCTCTCGAGAGTGGATTGCCACAGTCCAAAGAAGAAGAGTTATATTTTTTGTTATGCTGTACGAATGAACGCCGTCGACTGAACCGATGGGCCATCACTACTTCAAATAAAATTGTTTTGCTAAGCATGGCGCATTTTGTCAATCGCGCTAACTATCTTCCAATTTCAACAAATTCAAATTTAAAGGTAGAATACTTTTTTGTCAAAAGCACTAAGAAGGTTCTAAGGGAAATAGGATTAGATTAATTTGTGATACGAGTATTCCTGGAGACAGTTGAACCCTCGAGACAGACGCACGACACGACGTAATTAATGTCACTAGTGGTCGACCAGTGCTCGAAATTCGACCATAACTTATTTAAATTTATTATAATTTTGAACATTATTAAGGTTCCATTGTCAAATACTGAGCGAGCGCTTTAAAAAAATGACATGGATACGTCAAATTTGAAATATTGATTTGTACAAAGTTTTTTCTATTATTGTTAAAGTCAAACAATATTAATCTATTCTCAACAATCTCAACTTCACCACAGATAAACAAAATAGTACATATGTGCGTCTGTGCCAATGTCAAATACATCGGAGTGTGCATGAATCAAATACATAACATTACAGAAGTGTTTGTAATGTTTTTTTATTGACTTAATGTATTTTTATTCATAATTAAAAAAAATATATTGGCATTCGCCACTTCTTTTCTATACAAACTATTTTTTTTTCATTATTATTAATTAGGCATTCCACCCTCAAAGAGTGATTTGTGCCATTATTAATCAAATAGTTTGTATAAAAATTATTCGAGACCCCTCAGGGCTATCTCGTTACTTTCTATGCGTCAGCGGGACTCTTACGGTTATATTGCAAATTTTCTAAAAAGACACAATATTAAAATATAGATTGGTTTAATAATCTATACAAACTAAAAATATACTCGAATACAACAAAAATGGCGTATGAGTGGGTTGAAAGACTTTCAGATTTGCTGCCAGCAAAAGGAGCAGTTGGTCGGTTAGAGAAACTGCTGCAATGCCACGGTCCGGTTGGAACTAAAGGGAAAAGCTATTAACACCCGAATTCATAGTCGTTACTTGAGTATTCTCCGATACTTGAGTGCTCGTTAAGTAGCTGTTTTCATTTCATAGTCATACAAAACTTACCCAAGTAGTACTCAAGTAGCTGTCAAACTCAAGTGGTCGACGAACACGACTTGAGTGTTACTTGGAAATGTCAAACGCTGCTTTTTGTAATGTATTTTGTCGTTGTCTTGCAGTTTGTGTTGTAATAAACAATAAAAAAGAAATGTCCTAAAACATAATTAAAAATACATTTTGTTTTGTGGCAACGCTTTTCGCCACAATAATATTTACCCCACTACTCAAGCGTTGACTTGGCGAAGTAAAGGGGTAGTGTTTGTCTATAGAATGCATCCGCTACTTGAGTATTGCCTTTTACTTGAGCACTCCTCGGCCAAGTATTACTCAAGTAAACAATTATGAATAACATAATAACACGGTTTTACTCAATTTATTTTTTGTAATAATTCGATTAATACTTTTTAATACTGTTTTTTAACATTTCAGTATATTTTTAACATAAAATGATCGTTAAATGTCACTACGCTTGTCAGTTTAACACACGTCTACGGTTTTACATAAACTCAAAAATTATAAACGAAAACCTAATTTTATCTTTCGACAAACCGTTCTTTCGTTCAGCGTCGCGTTCTCTTGTTTTTTTGCGTTTTGATTAAAGTTATTATCTAACCTGCAAACTTTTGTATAAGTACATGAATATTTTTATCAAAAAAAAAAAGCTACTCAGAAATAAATTATGACTTAATTTATATTTATCCACAAACCTAAATTATTAAAAAAATAATGCCAAATAACTGTACAAAATGTAACGTTTCCATTGTTATCTGACATCACAGGCATGTTTTGTATACTTAATTAATAAATAAATATTATATTCATTATGTACTTGGCTACTCGGCAAATAATTTATTTATATATAGTTTCTTCGCCCTTTTATACTTCATTAAACACAAACTGCAAGAAAACGACAAAATACATTACAAAAAGCAGCGTTTGACATTTCCAAGTAACACTCAAGTCGTGTTCGTCGACGACTTGAGTTTGACAGCTACTTGAGTACTACTTGGGTAAGTTTTGTATGACTATGAAATGAAAACAGCACTCAAGTAACACAAGTAAAGGGGAAGTGTATGTCCATAGAATGCATCCGCTACTTGAGTATTGCCTTTTACTTGAGTACTCCTCGGTCAAGTATTACTCAAGTAAACGACTATGAATTCGGGTGTGAGTGTTTGACTTCCTAGCCGGGCCTAGCGGTTATGCCGTCGGCTTTCGTACTGGAGGTCTGCCGACGATCTTCCTATTTCACGATACAAGGTTTGCGTAGCTTACTGTTAAAGAGTCAAAGAGTGTTTTTGTGTTCACCTTGACTGAGCACAGATTCTTTTTTATTTAAAAGAAAAAGTAACAAAGTGAGTGAACATCATCCCATTTCTAAAGCCCGTTTTATAAAGATGCCCAATTTATTGCTTACCGTAGATTTGATTTTATGCCCCAACATCAACGGACTATAGGATTTATGTTCGTGACCAATTCTTATTCATCTCAAGAGGCAGGAGACCTGAAAGTCCCGGTGGTCCCACCCCACCCACTGATCAAAGATCTGAAACTTTGGCTTACAAGAAATCATGGAGAGGTGACCTTCTGGCGGTTGATGACGCGGAGCACACACTTTTTGAATGCAGCATATAGACAGAGGAAAGAATCACAATGCAGGTAGAAGTCAGCAGATGCCTAAATGCGGACACAATGGTGGGGTAATGATCGAGTCTTCAAGAACCTGGAAAGCGGTGGAAACCTACGTGGTGACAATCATTAGAAGGAAAGAGGCAGATGACAAGTACAAATAACTAGATAAGTTGCAGCAGCGTGGTAGGGTGCAAAACAGAAACACGCCTGCTAAGAAGGCCGGAAAGACTGGGTGTCCCAAAGGGATATCCCCACTAGAAGAAAATCTCTTTTATGCATTGGATTTGCGTTGACTTTGAGGAAGGTAGAGCGTGCGATATCATATACTGAGTTTGGAAAACATACGATACAAAATTAGAGATTTTGTAGCCAACCGCGCCATACATAGATATATTGGTCCACGAGAAGAGGCATGGTGATGAAGTACCCGTCTTAACTGTGGAAAAAAACGACAGCCTAAATGGACAAAGAGTCTTTTTCCATCTGAGGAAGGGAGCGGTCGCTCCCGAAAATATGTTTGTGGTAATATAATAATTCGTAGTAGCACAAAAGTGAAGACTCGTTATTTATTTTTACATCAGTGAAAATGGACTACTACCAAGCACCCTCGGCCGAAACTATCAACAGTTTAAATAACAAGATGCCCTAAATACAAATTTACCTGCTACATATTTTTTATTTCGTCGTACCTGAAATCATTATAAATAATCCGAGAGTCACTTTGGTTCGCCCATCGAGTATTCGACAGAGGTTGTAGCATGTATTTTTGTTATGAAGCTTCACCCGTCTCATAGTACGGAATATTCTTTATAAATTTCAAATATTGCTATACATACCTACCCCTATACTAACAGGTATGCATCTATTTATAATTTGGTTTCTGTTGATCGTGCGATCATGCACGTAGGCCACAGGTCATGTTGCCAAATATGGATATTATTGCACTAGTGTAAGTGGGATGGATGCCTATGCATTTCACTCACTCACTTTCTCTCCACCCCTTTTTAATTATTTACGACGTAGATTCTATTCCCATGTTGTCAAACTTTCGCTACTGAGTATGGTGAATGTGAGAGGCAGATATCTTCCATCTCTCTCACCCATGGTCACATGATCAAGGACTTGTTGACCCAAGTAAAAACGACCGTTAAGTATTTTTCCTTTGTTTCAAAATATCATTCTTTAAACTCACTTTGTGGGAATCAGACGTATAAATTTTAGAGTACTCCCTGATAGTTGGAGAAACTCAAACAATATTACCGCGATTTCCTTAGAATCCAACCAATTATATTCATAGATACGAAAAGTGATTATTATTGTTGTTTTAAAAGAATAAGCAAACTTTTTTTAATTGATTGTAAATTTGATACAATTACTGTTGTGATTTACGTGAAAAATCTGAACTTTTGTATATTTTCCAATTTCCTGTTAAACGCAATAAACAAGTGTTTCTTAATTTATCAAACAACATCTTTGATTAAAAATCATCACCTCCTCCTGGATCGAACTTCCAAAGACCAGAGATTCCGGAGTCCGCTCTACCAACACTAGCCGAGGCAAGTATTCATGGTTAAAAGAAGAAGAGAAACTGAAGCAGATTCCGACTCCGTAGAAACCACGTAACAATTATGGCGCTTTCCAACGTGTGAGCATCAAATCCAGAACGAGCTGATGGCAATGCGAGCAGCGTCAAGATTCGAAGACATCCAGAGGAACCTTGTCTGCGTCTCCCTTGACTCACATAGATGCCGGACAGGAAATTGGTGAGCGAAACGTAATTAATAATCCAATTCTTTTGAAAATCACTAAATAATGCAATAACACAGTCTTCTGGTGTTTAAAGTTTTTTTTTGATAATGGTGTATTAAGTTGCCTTTTTTCCTTTTCTTCTCTCTTGAGTATTAGCAAGTTCTATTATCTCAATTTAAATTTCTGCAATTGCTAAAATTTTGTTGTGGGCCAAGAGCCGTAAAGTTTTGCAATACCTACAGATAAATTCAGCCGACGGCAACTAGAAAAGTTTTTTTTGTGTTTTGTTGCAATTTTTCTTGAAAATTTTTATTTTTGCATTTGGGTACTCTGTTCTGCCACAATAATTCAATAACTTTCCTTGAGAAAGGGTCTTTCTCCCTTGAATGTTGGATAAGTGAGCGAAGTCGAGATAAAACTTCGATAATTTTAATTTTTTTTGACTTTCTTGTGATCGAATATTCCCGACGGTAGTCAAAGTTTGAGATAGTCACACTCCGGTAGTTTTATTTGTTAATAATGTCATCCCTGGTCGATCGAGTTATTCCGCGTGTGGAGAGGGCGACATGCAAGACACTTTCTAAAGCACTGTTGAATAGAGGTATCCAGCCTGATGTAGGTATTGAATCTCTGCGAAGGCAATGCAGACTTTTCAATTCTAACTTATTGTCTGATGTAGGTCAGCGTGACAATCACCCTTCGGAATTGTTAGGTATCCAACGCCCTGATAGCCTCTCGGAAATTAATCCACCTCGTGATAGTTTTGTACCTTCTTCTCCGCCCACTCAAGCCGTGACAATGATAAATACTAATGTTTCCAATGATTTAATTATTACACCGGTTCTTAGAAATTTAGATAGACCCAATCCTACAGTTAGCCAATCACACATCATACATTCAGTAAATTTTAGTTCATGGCCAGTTCAACATTATTCCGGTGTCGAGGATGTTAGGGATTTCTTTTTGAGATTGGAGGAAATTTCCCGAGCTCGAAATTTTCCAGTGGAAAACCTAGGCCCCGCCTTGCCTGAATTTTTGGAGGGAAAAGCACTAACCTTCTACCGGACATTTTATAACAGTGTTAAAACTTGGACACAGCTTAAACAATCGTTTATCAAGCGCTTCGATTTGCCTGATGCTGAAGGCAACAGACGATTGGAAATCTTAACTGCATCACAGCAACCTTTGGAGAGTGCTAGTGATTACATTTCACGTATAACCCTTTTGAATCAGTCCTTACAGTCTCCATTGCGTATGTCAGATATCCTAAAGGCCATCAGAAAAGGATTAGATAGCAGATATGCCAGTGTACTAGTGTCCAGGCGACCGAACTCAATTGCTGAGCTAGATGAAGTTTGCACGGAGTTGGAGTGTGTTTCGGTTGCAGTTCCAACCCGCTCTCCCTCTAAAGTTAAGATAGTAAGGAAACACCCTGTTCAATCAATTTCTTCTCAACAGCCTTCTGCTCCTATGATTAAATGTTTTCACTGCGGACGTATAGGTCACATTGCTCGAAACTGCTACTCTAAGTCAGGGCCCAGTGCCAATAATGTTCATTCATTTCAGTTTAGGAAACCCTTCAATCCTGTGCCACGCCAACGCTTACCTGACGTGAGTAAACCGCCTCCCCCACTTAGAAATTCAAAAAACGAATAATGAATCCTGCAATTTTCCCGAGCCCAGAGACCTCAGCTCGCGAGAGATTGTCGTGGATTCAGAGTGTTAAATTGTTCTTTTCAACATTGCAGGTCAATAAAGTTTCCGTAATAAACGAGAGAGATCGACGCCCTTATTTGCTATTTTCTATCTCTCAAATACAACTCCGAGCCTTGCTTGATACCGGATCAGCTTGTAATGTCCTGGGGGGTCAGTTATATCGGTCTTTTGTCGAAATAGGGTTCCGTCCTGAATATTGTCAGCAAAATATTCGTGGGGTTGACAATAATTCCATAAGATCTATAGGTACCATAGTTTTGCCATTATGTTACAACAATAAAATTCAGCATGTTAAATTTGTTATTGTTCCTTCCATCCCTGACCAATTCATTTTGGGGTCACCCTTTCTGGAAAAGTCAGGAATAATTCCTCGTTTGTTCCCCACTAAAACCCATGTTACTGTAGCATCCATATCTGATCAACAGTCGTCTAATGTAGAATCAGCTCCTAAATGTCTTAACTCCATAAACGATTTAACAGTGTCGCAGAGGAAAATTTTGGATGACCTTATGAATGAATTCGAGAATATTTCTTTTGAGAAGATGGGTTTGGGTAGGACGAATGTAGTTTCTCATGTCATTGATACAGGTGATAATTTGCCCGTTAAACAGAGATTATATCCAGCTTCCCATGTACGACGAATTCAGATGTGTAAAGAGGTAGATAAAATGTTGGCTTTAAAAATAATAGAACCTTCACGTTCCCCTTGGTTAAATTCCTGCTTCTGTGTACCAAAATCCGATGGCACAGCTAGATTCGTTCTCGATCCTAGAAGATTGAATGAGGTCACAGTCTCAGACTCTTATAGACTCCCAAATATCAACCATATGTTGGATAATCTGAGAGACACCAAGTTCTTAACCACCTTAGACTTGAGCTACGGCTTCTGGCAAATTCCTTTGAGTCCAGAAAGCAGACCTAAGACAGCCTTCTATGTAGAATCCAAAGGGATGTACCAGTTTGTTACCTGCCCTTTCGGCCTTAAAAACGTGCCCGCCGAAATGCAGAGAATTATGGATAAGCTTTTCTCCGATTTGGGACAACGAGTATTTAGTTTCCTTGATGATGTTCTGGTTTGTAGTTCAGATTTTGATTCCCATATTTCCACCTTACGAATTGTTCTCCAGCGCTTGAAAGAAGCCAACTTGACAATTAGGCTCAGTAAATCCGTGTTTTGTAAATCATCGCTTAAGTACCTCGGTCATATTATTGACAGGGAGGGAATTCATACGGACCCAGATAAGATTAGTGCTATGAAGAATTACCCAAGACCATCCACCAGTAAAGAAATCCGCTCATTCCTGGGATTAATGTCTTATTACAGGCGTTTCATTAAGGACTTTTCCAAGATTGCTTCTCCCTTGACTCGCCTCACGAGTAATAAATTTAACGGTAAAAAATTCGAATGGTCAAATGAAGCTGAACTTGCCTTCCAAGCCTTGAAACAAGCAATGATTTCCGCTCCAATCCTTAAACCACCAGAACTATTCCCTTCCGTATACATTGACGTGTGATGCGAGTGGAGTTTCCTTGGGCAGCTTCTTGTCCCAGAAAGACTCAAATGGAGTAGAATATATAATTGCTTATCATTCACGTAAATTGTCCGGTCCAGAACGAAATTATAGTACCACGGAGAGAGAACTTCTCGCCATAGTAGATTCTATACAACACTTTAAAAGCTATCTAGACGGAGTACACTTTACAGTAGTCAGTGATCACGGATGTTTAAAATACCTAAACTCAATTTCTTCACCTTCTGGTAGGTTAGCCAGATGGGCTTGCCGACTTTCACAGTTTGATTTCACTTTTGTATTTAAGCGTGGCTGCGAAAACAACCTTGCCGACGGATTGAGCCGTATTCCTGTCTCTAGTTTGTCTGTTCCCGAACCGTTTGAAAATATTATAGACCCCTGGTATAAAAAAGTGTACAATTCTTGTCTTCAAAAACCCCAATCGTTCACTAATTTTATGATAAATGATGGACACTTGTATCGTTATTCTAGGTATAAAAAAGATTCCTTGTCTAACTCTCCCACTCACCTTTGGAAATTGGTTGTCCCTGCGTGTAAGATAGAAAGTCTCATATTGGACTACCATAAGGGAAACTGTCATTCTGGAATGGAAAAAACCTACGAATTTATTTCCCGTACATACTTCTGTAAACGATTATTACCTCTTGTTAGACAGGTTGTGAATGAGTGTGAAATATGCAAGGCCTACAAGTATAATAACCAAATGCCCCATGGTCTTATGAAATACCCTAAAAAAATTGAACGTCCCATGGAAAGTATATCTATGGATTTCATAGGTCCCTTACCGCTGAGTCATAAGCGAAACCGTTACATTTTCACTGTAGTTTGTAATTTTAGTAAAATAACTTGGGCATTTCCTCTCCGAGCCGCAAATACCAGTAGTATAATTCAAATCTTAGACGAAAGAATCTTTAAAGTCTTTGGAATCCCTCGACAGATTGTTTTAGACAACGGAAAACAGTTTGTTTCTCGACAGTTTAAAGAATTCTTACACTCCCACGGAATAAATGATCTTAGATATAACGCATATTTTCATCCCCAACATAATGTCTCCGAAAGATATAATCAGTCTCTAGTAACCTTGTTGGCAATATTAGTAGAGGAGGACCAACGCAATTGGTGTAAACATCTTCCAAAAATCTGTTCTTGTTTAAATTCTATGACTAACATTGCTACCGGATATTCTCCACATTTTTTGATGTTCGGTAGAGAGTACATTCCCCACGCCTCTTTTTATAAGCCACTACAGATAAATCATGATTCCCCGTCTGAAACATTTGATCCCTTAAAACAAAGATTGAATGACATTTCCACCTTAGAAAATCTATATAATAAAGTCTCACAAACGTTAGTACAAGCTTTTAATAAAAATAGGGACCGTTATAATTTGCGTCGTAAAGACATATCCTTGTCAATTGGTCAGCTGGTATGGAGAAGATCTCATTATCTCTCAAATGCTTCGCAATATTTTTCAAAGAAATTAGCTCCTCGCTTCATTAAGTCTCAGGTAGTACGTAAAATATCAAGAACAATTTTTGAACTAAAGGATTGTGATAGTGGATCCATCGGTAGGTTCCATACGAAGGATATAATAAAGTTATAGTTTAGGTTTTATCATATCTTGATTTATGGTTAAAGGGCTCCTGAGGACCCGTTCCCATACGTTTATTATCTTTTAACACCCTGACTAGTCTCGTACAGTCAGAATCATAAGTCAAATTGGGCTCACCCCAATACATGTGAATTTTGTTTAACAAAGAAATTCTAATCGAAGTATATTCAGAAATCCTAAGTGTGCCTCCTGGAACCCAACCTTCTGTTGGCTATTCATTTGGGAGGAACAGGGCGAGAATTCCAAGTATACGATCCTACTTGGCATCTCTCTTCCTTGTGGTCCAGTATAATAGCTTACTTCTTGCTTCAGGCTATCATATTGGGACAACCCACGTTTAAATACTGTTTTACCCGGTAAGAAGCATGATCTCCACCTTTTTTTTATTTTTTTTTGTTGCACTAAGTGTAACTTCATGTTTTTATTAATTATTTTTTTTCGTCTAACGACTTGAACTCGGTACGCCTTCTCATTAGATTACCGTGTTCCATGTCCGAGGATGTAGGCTAAGTCATGAAAGACTTCTTTCAATTATGTGAATTCCATTAACATGTCTTCTATACCACCCACATCCCTGTAGGTTGTCGAGTGATTTTTATAATTAAAATTATCTCAAATAACTTGTAGAAGAATTACGTCCTAGGTTCTTTTTTTTGTGACTGTAGTAAATAAAAATACTTCCCAGAATATCTTAATAGATAAATGTTGTGACGTTACCCCGCTCCGCTTTTCATATTGCAACTTCACATCACTAACAAAAATGTGTGTTCTCTCCTTCATTAAATTGGTTTTTCACTCACTAATCGTGTTGCGCTCCCGACACACAGCTCCGCCCAGAGCCGGCGAGTGAGCGAGATGGCATGTTTTGAGCCTGTGAGAGAGTGGTTCAGACATATCACTCATTACGTAAACTTCCGCAGCTGTTTACGAATTGCACCGCCCGCCCCGTAAAAACTTCCATGCCCACCGCTAGACCCAGCTCCCGACCTACAAAACTTCCATGCGCGCCGCATCACGGCTAACCAGTGTCATAGAAGCGCGTCAGAATATCGACTCTTTTCATAAATTCCCCACTAATATTTTTTTTGTCGAATACGTTTTGTTTACTGGGTCAGTGTAATTCTAGGTGTCCTATATAATTTCTAGTTTGGTATTGAGCGCGGATACTATTCTGTGTTGTTGTCTTTCGCTTCTGCGATTGTTAATTTTTTTTTGAACGTTAATTGTAGTCACGATTTATCCACATGGAACTATTTCTTCTTCATGATATTACCCTAATCGTAGTAATACCTTCTATACTGTTTTGTTACATACAGGGTCAATATTAGTTATTCTCTTCCTTTTTTTTTTTTTTTTGGAATGCTCTATTCAGTTCTCCTTGATCTAATCGCACCCGTTAAGAAAATTTGTGCGAATCATAAACTTGGTACACTCTCAACCTTCTTAATTAATTTTTTTTGAGAGCTGTAAATGAGCGAAGCACACTTGTGAGAATGTGTGTTGAAGGAATTTTTTTTTTGTACATTTCTGGTTATGCCAGGCTTGTAAATCTGTGCTATGATAAGCGCAATAATAAACTTTGGTACACTCTCAACCTTCCTAATTTTTTTTTGAGAGCTGTAAATGAGCAATGCACCCTTATGATAATGTGTGTTGAATGAAAATTTTTTTTTGGTACATTTCTGGTTATGCCAGGCTTGTAAATCTGTGCAATGATAAGCACGCTATCTGATGTATAAATGACATCTTTCGTCACAGCATTGTTGGCTTAGAGCAAACATCAATTTCAATGAATCTTTTTTTTTGGTGTTCCTAATTAAGGCCACAAATCTTCTTAATTATTAGTTAATATTTTAGTCGATTCATAACGTTAGTCTACTGATAATTTGTAGTTACTACTTCTCTAATAATCTTGGACAATTTTTTTTTGAGTTGCAACTCGTTTTTTTTTTATTTAAGTATATTCTTAACTTTTCTATTCGATTGAGATGAGGACGCTCGGATCAGTCTTATACAACTTTGGCATACTCAAATCTTTCTCTCTTGTCAAGAGGTAAGATAATATTTTTTTTGTTTTGGTTTATTATTGGAATTTTCCTAGTTTATTCCCCGTATTTTCCCAAACTAGGTGGCGCCCCAAAACTTAGTATTGTGTCCTAATTACCAGGACAATAGCTAGCATGAAGTTTAACATCTCTTCTTACTTGTCGATCCGTAATCTTTGGGCAACGGATACCTTTCTTTTATATATATTTTTTTTGAAGTGAATTTCTTTCTTTGCAGGATACTCTTATGCAATTGTAAATGATATAATAATTTTTTTTATGTACAAACACCAGAACATTTAAATTAGTTCTCTCCAAATCTTTGAGCTACAAGCTAACCTTAGGAGTGCTCTTAAACTAATCAGTGAACAGTGAAACTAAATCAGTGGACATTTCTCACTTTGAGAAATGTTATGGGCATTTTAAAATCAAAATTAATAATAATCTAAGTGAGCACTATCAGATATTCTTAAGAGATGTCCTTGATGAAGAGGAAATATTGTACGATATATTTTTTTATTATTTATATTTTTTTTTATGTTTATGTTTACTATTCTGTCACCTTCTACTTCTTGACAGTTGGATTGTTAATTGTATTAATTAATTTTAATAATTTTTTTTTTGTGGAATTATTGGATTGCAGTCTCTGCTTTGAACCATTATTCAATAAAATTTTTTTTGTGTTGTTTGTCTAACCGTGTGATAGTAATTATTGATGAATAAATCTAGGAGTGAGAGGTTATGAATGAAGGCCGTTAGGGATGGATGAATAGGTAAGAAAGGGTGACAAACAATTTACCATTCTAGGTTCTACTCTTCATGAGGGTTGTCCCATACTTCCACAATCAAATTTTCTTCTCATGCCATGTTTAATTCCTTATCTATATGTATGAAAATATAAATTTTTTTTGTTTTATACCTAATTACTAAACTAGGGTATCTATCTTTGGTATACCCCTTACAACTTTGGAACTCTTGAAGTTAAATGTTCAAGGATTATTCTAAATTCCTTGATCCTACCTTATTGGATCAGTTACTCCTTAAGAGATTTTTATGTACTCAAAATCTTCTTTTTTTTCTTTTTTTTTCTTTTGATGACTAAAAATCGATTTGTAGCATGTATTTTTGTTATGAAGCTTCACCCGTCTCATAGTACGGAATATTCTTTATAAATTTCAAATATTGCTATACATACCTACCCCTATACTAACAGGTATGCATCTATTTATAATTTGGTTTCTGTTGATCGTGCGATCATGCACGTAGGCCACAGGTCATGTTGCCAAATATGGATATTATTGCACTAGTGTAAGTGGGATGGATGCCTATGCATTTCACTCACTCACTTTCTCTCCACCCCTTTTTAATTATTTACGACGTAGATTCTATTCCCATGTTGTCAAACTTTCGCTACTGAGTATGGTGAATGTGAGAGGCAGATATCTTCCATCTCTCTCACCCATGGTCACATGATCAAGGACTTGTTGACCCAAGTAAAAACGACCGTTAAGTATTTTTCCTTTGTTTCAAAATATCATTCTTTAAACTCACTTTGTGGGAATCAGACGTATAAATTTTAGAGTACTCCCTGATAGTTGGAGAAACTCAAACAATATTACCGCGATTTCCTTAGAATCCAACCAATTATATTCATAGATACGAAAAGTGATTATTATTGTTGTTTTAAAAGAATAAGCAAACTTTTTTAATTGATTGTAAATTTGATACAATTACTGTTGTGATTTACGTGAAAAATCTGAACTTTTGTATATTTTCCAATTTCCTGTTAAACGCAATAAACAAGTGTTTCTTAATTTATCAAACAACATCTTTGATTAAAAATCATCACCTCCTCCTGGATCGAACTTCCAAAGACCAGAGATTCCGGAGTCCGCTCTACCAACACTAGCCGAGGCAAGTATTCATGGTTAAAAGAAGAAGAGAAACTGAAGCAGATTCCGACTCCGTAGAAACCACGTAACAAGGTGTGAAGGGGACATTGTTGATGTGCTGCCTGGTTCAAGTTGTGGTGCTCTTGCAGAATGTTCTCTAGATTTGGAAGAGCGGTTTGTTGGTTGCTCGTGCTTCTTTGTCTCCTGGTGAGTGATCTCTTATCTCCATTTGATAATTATTGCAATCGGCTTAGGTATATTGTATTACGTAAAAATTATTTTTACATTATTATTATTAAAAGTTATTTTAAAATTATTTTAAAATTATTATTAAAAGTTATTTTTACATAAGTGAAAATGAACTACTACCAAGCACCCTCGGCCGAAACTATCAACATATTGTATTATGTATATTTGTTATTGCTTGTTCTACCTTTCAGATCGAAATGAATGGTTTTAAATTTGGCAGGAGATTTTCTGGAAGAGGTGGAGGTTATGGAGGCTACGGGGGCTATGGAAGCTATGGAGACTATGGGGGTTACGGAGTTTACAATGACTACGGGGGGTTGGGGTCCTACGGAGCATATTATGGGGCTTACCCTTTCGGTGCCTATCCAAACGGAACTGTAGGTGAGTTAATATCCAAACATATTTTGGTGTTACCCCTTTCTGTAGTCTTCTTGTGATTTACAGGTTTAAGACACATCAGGTATGAAAAATATCAGCCCCCGTAGACAATTTGAATTTAGCGAACGAAAATTTCCGAAAAAAATGAATTGTCCATTTAATTTTCAAATATTTGACTAGTTCTTAACTTAAACTTTTCCGTGAATAACCCTGCGAAGCATACTTTCTGTTATGATTGATATTAGACACCATGGAAACAGTAACGAACGATGACAGTTCTTTCTCGTTGCTATTTCCTTGGAGACCATATATTATATCAACGATCAGAAAATATATTCTATTTTCCAGGTCCGGTTCTATGTTCATTTAGTTTAAATTTAAATTAAATTAATTAAATTATTAAATTAAAATTAATTAATAAATTATATTAAAAAAAAAATTAAATTAAAAAAAACCCAAGTTTTTGAAATTTTCTCCTTGATTTTGAATCGAAAACATTCCTTTATTAATCAACTATTAGAAAAATGTGTGTTTAGTTCCTAAAGCGAATTAGTTTCAGTTTTAAGTCACAAGGTGGAAAATCGAAAAAAGATCACTGACTTTATGTCCCTGGTTTAAGGGAACAAAATTATTGCAAATTAGCTCTAGTGCAGAACGTAAGCTCTCCAACGACAAAAAGCATTTGACACCCAAATATTTAAAAAAAATATTTTGAACCCTTACGAACCTGATTAAGGTTTTTGTGTTTCTTTCAGTTGGGTGAACGAAGCCTCTTCTCTCCACACATTTATGATGTCCACATCTTTTTTCTATGTATATTTCGTGATTCTTTTTAAATAAAGTGTCTTATGTGAACAGTTCTTCATTTGCCTAGAATAATAACTCATTTGCGATCATTCAACGTTTATGAAAATAAATACGAGCTGATTCGGCTAATGTCGTTCTGCCATACATAAACATTATTTCAATATGTGACTCAGATAGCAACAGAATACATGGTAACATTTAAGACGCGCATGTCTCAAGACTGTATGGCCTGATGACGTTAAAACATCATCGGTGCCAAAATGGCGTTACGGGTTGTGTGGTCAACGTGATTTTAAACAGCTGTAAGCCTTCTCCAATACACAATACGACATTTGCCGCAGAACAGTTTCATTTTACTCACTTGTAATCTTGTAAATCTTGACTTGCTTTCTACTATTATGCTTATTTGTGGTGTCTATACTATCATAATATACTTACTTATATCTGATCTATTTTATTCAATTAAGTGAGTCGGCTGTTCTTGGCGATAAGCTTGACAAGTCCTTAAGACATATCTATATTATTTACTTATTTAATTATTTACTTCTATCATGTTCTTACACATGGTAATTGTGTTGTATTTGTGAATTTAGGTTTATTTTATGTAAACTGCATGAAATATTTGAAAATTGACATGAATTTGTTCGATCGCACGTATTATTCTGATCGTTTTGTTTACTTAGTAATATTTGACTATTTATTTTTATATTTATTTTGTTTACTTAGTAATATTTGACTATTTATTTTTATATTTATTTTGTTTACTTAGTAATATTTGACTATTTATTTTTATATTTATTTTGTTTACTTAGTAATATTTGAGCACTTATTTTTATATTTAGGTATATTCTCTCATGATTATTGTCAAACTCGATACAGACCTAAGGTCTAGTGAGGTGACAAAATTCAGTGTGATAAGTATTGTATCAATCATGTTTTTATGTTATCTTGTTGTAAATATTCTGATTAATAAATTTATTTAATAAATATGATATCGGTAGGAAATTTTTTTTTTAAACCTCATGGTTAATTTCTGAGATATTTATATAAAAGTACCTGTAGATAATATGTATTTTAATAGAGATATTGATCTCAGGCCAGGCCAGGCACAAATGATGACTTTTGCAAGTAGTGTTTTCACCAAATAATTATGGGAATAAAATAGTAAAGAAAAGGGTTTTATCTTTTCTCACGTTACCACCTCCTGACTGCGAATCAGTGATGGTCTGGATGCGAGAGCAAGAAATTTTGGAAAACTCCTGATAAAAGCGGAGTATTTACTCGCCCTGGATGCAATCCTAATGAAGGACTTCCTGAAATGTCTGGGATTGGCGAGGAAGCTGTTATTGGGAAAATAGTGAGAAAGTAAGAGAAGCACATTGGACTACTATAGGTAAGCGTTCTAACGCTAACGTTAGAGAACAAAAAAACCCAACAGAATAAAAAATAGTTTTTTTTTTAGAAAAATGAATCTGTGCTCACTCAAAGTGAACACAAATACACTCCTCGACTCTTTCACAGTAAGCTACTTAAAGCTTGTGTCGTGAAAGAGGAAGATGGTCGGCACCTGGGATCGAACCCACGACCTCCGATACGAAACAGCACGAAAGCCGGCGTTGTAACCGCTAGTTAATCTTCAAGAGATAATAAAGAAAGTCTGAAGAATTATTCTAGACGTGAAAAAATAGGTTTCTAATCTTCTTCTAATTAATCTGCCCAGGTTGGTTGGTATGGGTTTTCCTTCCTGTTGCTATCATGGGGATAAAAACTCATAACGGTGAAACGATCATACCACCGATGATCGGTTGGCGCAAGATCCTCGTTAGGTTTCTAGCAGGGGGTACCACATGCAGGTGAGGTTGACTTTTGGATCATCTAGGTAAGGGATGCACAGACTTATAGGGAGCAGGGGCCACTGGGGAAGATTATGAGCAAAGGACGGGCCGCACTAAAAGTTTTATTTTTTTGATTTCGTATTTCCGGTTTATTCTGTTAAAGTAGGATGCTCTGATTCATAGTGCCTTTTCACATTATAATCCTTTGGAATGGCAATAGAGCTGTTGCATATTAAACACACAATATTATTCTGTAAAAGTAGGATGCTCATAGTGCCTTTTCACATTATAATCCTTTGGAATGGCAATAGAGCTGTTGCATATTAAACACACAATATTATTCTGTAAAAGTAGGATGCTCATAGTGCCTTTTCACATTATAATCCTTTGGAATGGCAATAGAGCTGTTGCATATTAAACACACAATATTATTCTGTAAAAGTAGGATGCTCATAGTGCCTTTTCACATTATAATCCTTTGGAATGGCAATAGAGCTGTTGCATATTAAACACACAATATTATTCTGTAAAAGTAGGATGCTCATAGTGCCTTTTCACATTATAATCCTTTGGAATGGCAATAGAGCTGTTGCATATTAAACACACAATATTATTCTGTAAAAGTAGGATGCTCATAGTGCCTTTTCACATTATAATCCTTTGGAATGGCAATAGAGCTGTTGCATATTAAACACACAATATTATTCTGTAAAAGTAGGATGCTCATAGTGCCTTTTCACATTATAATCCTTTGGAATGGCAATAGAGCTGTTGCATATTAAACACACAATATTATTCTGTAAAAGTAGGATGCTCATAGTGCCTTTTCACATTATAATCCTTTGGAATGGCAATAGAGCTGTTGCATATTAAACACACAATATTATTCTGTAAAAGTAGGATGCTCATAGTGCCTTTTCACATTATAATCCTTTGGAATGGCAATAGAGCTGTTGCATATTAAACACACAATATTATTCTGTAAAAGTAGGATGCTCATAGTGCCTTTTCACATTATAATCCTTTGGAATGGCAATAGAGCTGTTGCATATTAAACACACAATATTATTCTGTAAAAGTAGGATGCTCATAGTGCCTTTTCACATTATAATCCTTTGGAATGGCAATAGAGCTGTTGCATATTAAACACACAATATTATTCTGTAAAAGTAGGATGCTCATAGTGCCTTTTCACATTATAATCCTTTGGAACGGCAATAGAGCTGTTGCATATTAAACACACAATATTATTCTGTAAAAGTAGGATGCTCATAGTGCCTTTTCACATTATAATCCTTTGGAATGGCAATAGAGCTGTTGCATATTAAACACACAATATTATTACGCGAGGAAACAAAAAAGTATTTCTAGGTTCAAATATCTTGAAACTGCCGATTTTTATCTTTAACCTTGCGTTTTTTACTATTTCCTGGCTTACCCATATGGAAATTGATATATACTTACCCATATGGAAATTGATATATACGCAGAAAGCCTGAAGGTAGGTACTTAATGCTTCATTTTTATTACTAACGCTTCAAAAGTTTCAATAAAAAGTCAAGAAATATTGTTAGGTACTTACGACTTCCACAGTCGATGTTTCACACAAGAAACCAAAAAAGTAACTAACAATTTTTTTCGAAGGATAATAAAGCCGCGGTTTAAGTATTACTACAGGAGCAATACAAGAGAAAGTATTTATAATAAGTATATTATTGTTAGGTACTTATTAATTGTGTGTCCAAAATACTGAAGTAACAGAAAGAGATTTGGTTATTTATACTACACGAAGCAATGATACTTTATAAAAACTTTGTGAGAAGATTACAGAAGCGAAATCGTATTGAGCAGTAGATAAAAAAATAGACAGGATGATTGGTGGAGCGTTAGACAAACTGGTATGGTACCTATATAGAGGAGATCATTTGGAACATATTGAAACTATTCAAATTATGTCTAGATTCTTGTGACCATTTTTCAGGACTAGATCTTAATGAATAATATTATGTAACAACTAATGACTAACAATTCATTACTGATGTTCCATTTTTAAATGGAACAAACCACTACGGGCTTACGACCGTCTTCTACTGTTATTACGAAGGCTGGCTTAGTGTGATCACTTTACGTTAACAGCGTTCCCCATTAGGTGGTAATGTTTGTCTCCGAAACTACTAATCATGACAATTCTCGACATGTTCAACACGTCAAAACATGTCTTTAAGATCTAGTCCTGAAAAATGGTCACAAGAATCTAGACATAATTAGAACGTTGTGCACCAACAAAGCCAATAGGCAATAAAGATTATACATTAACAAAAATGGATATAGTCATATCCTGGCGCCAAATACATGACAGCAGTCGCAGTCTTTAAATTTGGTTGCTCTCTTGTTCTCAATAATTTCCAACTTTTATCTCTATATTTCTTTAATTATTAAATATCTAAAAAGTCCAGTTTTTTTCTATTAACAAGTGCCTCATAAAGGTGGTTGGTAGGCCAGCGTACGTACAGCCTGGGTTCGAGCCCGGTGCCGACTATTATCTCAACATTTGCAACACAAGCTTTGCTTTGTGTGAAAGGTGACAAAAGTGTATTTGTGTTCACTTTGTGTGAACCCAGATTCGTGTAAAAAAATAATGTATGTGCTTAGATGTTTTTTTTTTAACATCAGGAAGACACGCACCGGCATGCACAATGTGTACCAGCATTAGTCGAGCTGCGGGTGATGAATGATTCACTAAACAAGTTAATTTTTGGGTAAATACTAAACTTCACGGTTAAATTGCTTCCGGTTTAACATTGGGCTAAATAATTATTTAGCAACCAATTCAATAAAAAAATTACCAGTGGTATTAATAATTATAAAAATTCACTACACACTTATTATAATATTCTACCTACCTATTATATAGCAAGTAAGTAGATACTTTTTTACGTAAAAAATTATCTAAAAAAACATGTTCTCAAACAAAAGTTTGACATAGCTTGAATTTAATATCAAAAGTATAATAGGTATACCTACTTACTTAATACTTTGGCAACTTTTTTTCATTTTTTTACATGAGTTAAATATTTTGTCAACAAATGGATGTCATCCATTCTGACAGATGTGAAACTTGAGTTGAAGCACATTATATACCACACCTTAATTATGCCACATGTGTCGTATGGTCTGCTGGTCTGGTCGCAATGTGGTGCGCAAGTAAGAAGTACAATGCAGAGAGTCATGAACAAAGCCTTAAAGCATATCCGTGGCCTAAAAAGAAACACTAGTACAATAGAATTATATCAGATGACTAACGAATTAAACCTAGAACAAAATATAATAGTAGAAAAGGCGAAGTACATACACAAGATTATAAATGGGGAAACCAATGCCAATCCAAGAACCAATAGAAATAGAGATGGATTCTTGTACTCGGTGATATTCATAGTAGAGTTCCCGATGACATCAAGAGGCTGAAAAATGGGAAGTGCTTCGGAAAGCAGATGAAGAGGATATTACTAGCCAATGAGTTTTAATAATAATCTGAGATAGTAATTGTGTGCCTTCTAATACCAGCGACCTCGTTGCTGACTGAAGGAAACTATAGAAATGAAATGAGTTATTTTTTCAATCATTATAACGAAATTCTGGATGGAGAGTCCAGTGACCCTGTCACGGCTCAAAACGGGTTACCTCAGGGCTCAGTGCTGTTCCTCTTCTGTTTAATGTATAGACAGCAGATATACCTCAAACAACATCAAGAAAATTTATATATGCTGATGATGTAGCATTGGTCGCTCAGTCACGATCTTTTAACGACTTGGAGACGACCCTGGACAATGATCTGGAAAACCTTCGAGGATACTTTGAGAGCTGGCACCTGAAACCCAATCCAGGGAAAACTGTAGCACTGGCGCTGCATCTAAATAACAGAGAAGCAGAGAAGGAGTTGAAGGTGCACACGTGCGGAGAAAGGATCCGAAATGAGAAGACTCCTAGATATCTGGGAGTGAAATTGGATAGGAGTTTGACTTTCTGGGCCCACGCTGAAGCTGTTTAAAATAAAATTAATGCCAGGAATAACATCGTTAGTAAGCTGGAACATCTTGGGGAAGCAGAGCTGCAACATTTCGAACATCGGCCATGGCTCTCGTGTACAGCTCAGCGGAGTATTGTTGTTCAGTATGGGGAAGAAGCGCTCACAGCGATAAGATTGATGTTGAGCTGAATAAAACTATGAGGACCATAACAGGCACGGTGACGTCGACTCCGACTGAGTGGTTGCCGGTTTTGTCAAACATCGCCCCTCCCGACTTGCGCCGGTCTCACGCTACGGTTAGGGAGATAAACAAAATAAAAAACAACCATCAATTACCCGCTTTTGGGGATATATTTCACCCACCCAATAAAAGGCTTAAATCTCGAAAACCGATATGGACTGTTGAAACAGAAAACTCCAACATAGAAAACCAATGGAGGGAGAGATGGAACGCAAGCGAAACAGTAAACAAACATTTGGTGTTGGAACTCGCGTTCCTGGCTTTGAACTGGCAAGGAAGGTCTGGGTGCAACAGAACAGAGTGCCGACGGAGCAGGGTTGTTGTAACTACCTGCTCTGGAAATGAGGGAGGAGGGACAGCCTTGACTGTGAGTGCGGATCGGTGCAGACGGTGAGACACTTGGTGGGTGAGTGCGAGCTGAGGCGCTTTGAGGGGGATCTCCGGGAAATACAATTGACACCAAAAATTGATGCCAATTTTAAATTAAGAACAGCCTGATGGAAGGACCTTCAAAACTGGCGGATCTTAATGAAACTTTTTGGGTGTCTCAATGGTTATCCGAGGATGCGTTTGAAGCTTCGCCGTCGACATTTTGTCGGTTATTGAACTTGACTAGTATTTTTCTTTAATCGCCGCTTTTGACGAGGCTGAGTAGGTACCTAATGGAATTTCAATGAACAACAAAAATAAAATCAAAAGCTAATACTCCGGATAACTTGAAGAAGACATCGTTGCTCAATAAGCTAATATTGGGACGAAATAAGAGAACCGTGAAAAAAAATATCAGTTAACTAATGATAAACTGACAGTTAGGCGGTCAGTAAAATTTAACTAAGGACGTTTCGGTCTTAAACATACTAGTAGGTATTTATTTACTTAATATTTACGTGTCACAAAAGTTCAACAACCGCTGATCTTTATGGAGAAATAATCAACCAACAATAATTATTATTACGAATTAAATTGAGTTGGTGTTGATGTGGGGACTTTAATTATTTAAATAATAATTTACAAATCTGTCAAATGATTGGCCCTTTGTTGGCAGGGCACAAAGTCGCGGTATTGGTATTTATATTGGTTATCGTAAGCCAACCAGCCAGTCGCTGACCATCAGCCAGATAGAACCCAGGACCACTCCAATTCTTGTGAATTTTGACAAAATCCCAAGATGTTCAAGTACACTCTAATGCTCGTGGCCGCCTTGGTGGTGCTCTCAGTAAGATATTTCAATTTATTTAACACTGTAACTTTCATAAAAAATCTGCGTACCAATATTTTTTATGTTAATGGTTGTCAGGTAAACAATAATTATGATAGATAGCGTTGGCGTCGCAGGAAATCCGTTCCATATTAACTTTAATATTATATTTTATATTATTTCTTATCCAATTATTTCAACTTTTTATTAGTTATTCTGTTATCCGGAGCAGAGAAGAATCCAATAAATCAAATATCGAAAGAATCTGTTCAGCCGATCTCCATTAATAAGTGTTCGCACTAACCCGACTTTCTTTTATATTATAGATAGACTTGTTTTTTTTTTCTATTTTCCTCGCAACTTTTCTACATATTATTCTCCCCAGATAAAAATACCCCGAGCTCACACAAATATTTCGAAAACCAAATCGGTCTAGCCCTTTTCGAGTTTTAGCGAGACAGGCCTTGCTTTCTGTGAAAGAGTATTTGTGTTCACTTTGGGTGAGCCCAGATTCATTTTCTTTTTCAAAAACACAAGGGGGAATTAATCATTGTTTGATTAACTTATATACCTAGGTACCTATAAGGCAAATGGTGTTTTTGTGTTCACTTTGAGTGAGCATAGATTCATTTACAAAAAAGAAAATTAAGCTCCTGGCTGAAATAGTACGGCGTATCCCTTAAGGAGTAGCCACGGAAACCAGACATAATATGTATACTCTTTTGTTTTTTCGCCATTGACCTAGCCTTCCTTGAGAACGGAATCGACGTGTTTGAACAACACACATTATTCACGCTTATTTTATTTTTTTTATTTTAATACAGGCAAAATATCCCCCCTTTCAAAAATGCGTACGCATTTGTGTAAAAATGATATATTTACATTACAATGAAGATGACAATATTTTTTTTTACAAATGTCTCAAATTATCACAATCTATTACAGTAACAAAAAAGAAGCAAACAATAAAATGAAACCAATGCACTAACACTTTAAATGTGAAGAGTTAGTATGTTTTTTTTATAAAAAGAGTGAAAAATACTAACAAGAATTATTGAGCATCACTTCTATAATATTACCACCACTACATACCTAAAAGCGCCGTCTACCCAATTGGTATTATTTTTCGGGTAGGCAGCGTTAGTCGATCACTCAGTACTATTATTATGTTGTGTCACCAGAGTATGTCGGAGGCACACAGAGGCAGAGACAGTGGCAGTGGCAGTAATAGCAACAGTGACTCCAGCTCCGAGGAAGACAACAATAATGGCCAGACCAGATATCCAACCCCATACCCCAACCTATACTCAACCAGACTACCCAGTAAGTTGCTCTAACCATATCTTCTTCTTCTTCTTCTTCATCGGCTTATCCATTCGCATAACATACTTGAAACTTTGAGTTCAACCTAGCTAATAGACCATAAGTAGAGATAACTGAAAATGGATATAGTTTATATCCTAGCGCCATCTACGTGTTAAAATTGGTAGCTTAATGTTCTCACCACTTTCCAATAGATGTCTCTGCATCAAATTAATAAATAACAATATAATTACTACCTACAATGCTTATTTATTTATTTATTTTCTGTCAAAAATTAAGCATTGTTCACCATTACAGAGTAATCCTTTGCGGTGAACAATGCACATACAATACAAAACAACAACAATATTTTCTTAAACTAAAATAAAATCAAAATCCATACAAAGAGAGAAAAAAAATGGATAATCCATAGACAATAATATTATAATAACATAATATGGACAGTTTACTCCGCCGACAGTCACATACACACACACACACACACGCACAGACGTCAACAATACTGTCGAGTCGCGCGCCGGTATAGTGAGTGTACCATCGCACCAAAAACAAAAATTCATCGACACATCGACAAAATATGCTTATGTACTACAATAACAAAAAATAAAACAAGAAAATCAGTCTCCTTATCGACAAACAGCCTTCAGATTATACATATATAGGTATTTATAATATTTACAACAAAATATATTCGATACTTTTAATAAACTCGTTATAACTAATATTAAACAAATCGACGTTGATAGACAAAATATTAAGCAACATTATAGCCTTTCCTACCGGTGAGCTCGAGACAAGATTGGTTCGGCCCCTAGGAGGATAAAATAAATCATGTGAACGTGATCTAGTGTAGGCATCCGGGACGTACAAGTTCATCTCCCGCAAAATAACGGGATTATAAATTATGCCATTGATCAATTTAAAGAAATGTCTACAGAGATATTCGTCCCTACGCTTCCGCAAAGTGGATATCCCCAGGCAACCCATAACAAAAAGCGATGGAAACAAATATGGATAATATCCGTATGTGACCCTGTATAGGTGTCTGGCGAATTTCTTATGAACCTTTTCGATCATAAGTTCGTATAACATTTGGTGCGGTTATATATGTTTATCTATGATGCGGGTTCGAGTCCTGCGAGGGATACGGTTATATTTCGACATGTAGAACATTTCGAAAATTCAATTGATTTGCTATTTCAGGGTCTTCTGTTAATTTGACCACCTAAATGGCAAACGTTGTTAACGTTAAGTGATAAGCAATCAGTCTTCAAAATTACAGTAGAAGACGGTCGTCAGCCCGTAGCGGGTATTAAAACGAAAAAAATATTCAATTAATAAATAACGAAAATCTAAAAAGCGCCATCTAACCAAAATTGGTGAATGCTGTTATAACACGACCACGCATTGAATAAAGTGCTTTTCTGTCTGAATTACCTAATGAAGTAGGTCAAGTAGGTATTTCTAATTCTGAAAGATAATTTATCCACTGCTGGTCGAGGAATCGATGGCCTCCAAATCAGCAGGGATTTCCTGCACGTGATGAACATTATATGGACCCTTAATGAAATGATTTCCTAGAAGAACGGACCCGCAATTTAACGACCGCAATTCATAGAATATTTTATTTTCAATATTATATAATACTAGCTTCCCCGACAGACGTTGTCATGTGTTTCTAACTATGAATATTGAATTCGTATTTTTGTTTTTTTTTTTTATGAAAATAAATCTGTGCTCACTCGAAGTGAACACAAATACACTTTTGACATCTTTCACTATAAGCAAAGGCTTGTGTCATGAAAGCGGAAATGGTCGGCACGGTCGGGATTCGAACCTATATACGACCTCCAATACGCTGTGCGCATGAAAGCCGGCGATTGATACCACTGGACTACCAACCACCTCAAAGAGAAATTAATTACATTTAAACACAAGTAATTCCGACCGATGGATCTGTTTTACATAAAACATGTATTTTCCATCCGCATTCTGTCAATCACACCAACTATCTAATAACCGACAGTTTCTGTCAAAATTGGAATAATAATTATATTGTAAAAAGTAGGTAGTAAAAAGGTTACCTACTTAGAGTTCTCTTTAATTTTCTAAGTTTCCACGCAACTTTCTTATTTTTTTCTTTCATAAGAACCTTCTGATAAAAGCTAACATGACAAAAAAAGAATTAGCGAAATCGGTCCAGCCGTTTAGGCGTGATGCGATGACCACGAAAAATAGCTCTCCATTTTTTTATATATAAAAGGTTTTTGAATTAAAGTGGGCGTCTTGTCTATTGTGGTCACAAGCTACGCTTAATTATACTACACACTGTATACATCTCATTCTGTATCTTTCGCGCATTCATTATTTTCCTGCCGGCAGTGAAAGATAGCTGGTATAAACAAAGAATACTGGTGCGTTCATAATGTAACGGCCGCTTCTCTAGGAATTCATATCATAAAATATCGCGTGGTTTCAAACTAATTCTGGAGACAAAATTAAAATGTTTTTTTTTCCTTCTATCTGTTTCAGACGGAACTATAATTTACGGATAATTCTTCCTCAGCTGACTGGAATTGCACCTACCTGTCCACTTGAAGACCCGAATCTGATGCAATGTTATTTTCGCAATTTTACTTTGTACCTACTTAATTTTCATTTTTGCATGTTAATAAATTTCATTTGTTTACTTCGAAAGCAGGTACCTACAAATATGTTTGTTTTAATTATTATTATCAATCATCGTCTGGTAAATTACTGGCTTACCCCTCAAGAGATGGAGGGACTCGGGAATTCCACTTCTTGATTTTGTGTTTTAACTTTTAATTACTCCATAGAACGGACAAACTCGTAATGAAATATTTAAACTCCAACCCAAATTAGCCCCCAATGAACACTCGCAATATTTAGTACCTCGCTGACCTTCGGGGCATAAAATAATTTACAAGCAATTATATTAACTAATGGTCGACCATCAGTGCTCGAAATTCGACCAAAACTTATTTGAATTATAGGTTAGGTTACATTGTCAAAGACTGAGCGAGCGCAATTTCACAATTTTCTTTGCAAGTCAATGGCATGGATACATCAAAATTTGAAATGTTGAAACATACAAAGTTTTTTCTATTATTATTAAAGGCAAACAATATTAATCTATTCTCATCACGAACGACGCTATACGTCGGCGCACCCGGCGCAGGCCTATCACTTCCACCATTACGGAGGATGTGTTTAGGATGCCGAATGACAGTTGGCCGAGCAGAGCGCTGTTTTTCCTCCCATCAGGGTCTCGAAGACGTGGAAGACCCTCTCATACCGTGTTCCGGAGGTCGTGGGTTTGAATCCTGGCCGTGTCGACCATTTTCCGCTTTCACGACACAAGCATTTGCTTACTGTGAAAGATGTCAAAAGTGTATTTGTGTTCACTTCGAGTGAGCACATATTCATTTAAAAAAAATACCGACCTCGGTAGCCTAGTGGCAAAGACTCCGACTTCAGATCAAGAGGTCCAGGGTTCGATTCCTGATCGGGTTAGAAATTTTTAATGTGATTTTTTTTACACTTGTAATTTCTGCTCGGGGTTGGAATCCTGTCTCAGATTGGACGAGACCGGTTGACTGGTAGAGAATGCTTCAAGCATTAAGTTCCGCCGGCTATACTGACACCCATTTATAGAGGAGTGTTATTTATTTATTTATCAATTCGTCAGGCTAAATTTTCACTATATTAGAAAACGTATTGTTTCAGTTGGCGAAACCTTGCAAGGACGGTGCAGGTTATATCTTGCCAGTGAATAACAACTATCCGAAGCCTCCGCCACAGCAGTTTGCCCCCCAATATGGAACCAATCAAAGACCACGACAGCTGACACAAATACCGGTGCAATACGCATCTCTTCAGCCATCCGTTCAACAGCCATCGCAGTGGGTAGGACAAGCGCCTAATCAGTATCCAGCACAATTCATCACTGTCCCCGCTCAATATCCCAATTTAGCAGGACAGATACAAGGAGCAGGGCAGCCAGGAGTGGCGACTACTCTGGTGGGACAAACCCCCATCGGGGGGACATTTCGAGTCTAGAAGGATCCTCCCCAACCCGCCATTGCAGTACACCTCAAGACCGCCCCTTTGCTGCTGTGTCCGATGCTCCTGCTCTTGTTACGAGATATCCAACATTGCTTCGTATCGAGGAGAATATCTCAGCCCGTCTTTCTACTGATATACCTAATTTAAATTAATCCATTGTTTGTTTTTCCACACATTTTTGTCACCCTAACTAGTTCCGCAGGCACACGGTCAAAAGACATACTGCCCGTTCCTACTCGTTGTGTGCTTTGGCGAGCGCAATTTCACAATTTTCTTTGCAAGTCAATGGCATGGATACATCAAAATTTGAAATGTTGAAACATACAAAGTTTTTTCTATTATTATTAAAGGCAAACAATATTAATCTATTCTCATCACGAACGACGCTATACGTCGGCGCACCCGGCGCAGGCCTATCACTTCCACCATTACGGAGGATGTGTTTAGGATGCCGAATGACAGTTGGCCGAGCAGAGCGCTGTTTTTCCTCCCATCAGGGTCTCGAAGACGTGGAAGACCCTCTCATACCGTGTTCCGTTCCTTCGAGGCAGAGCTGAGGGAAATGGACTTGGTGTGGGAGGAGGTCATAAGCATTGCGCAAGATCGAGCGGAGAGCTCTTGTTGCCTCCCTATGCTCCTGAGTGGAGTTCAAATGGAGATTTGATTTGATTGATTAGGTTATTTTTTTAGATACCTATACATAAAAATATTGGGTTTTCTATGTTTAATATGTTATCTTGTTATCTTATGACTGGAAAGAAACATCGTTTTCGATATACATCTGAAACTTCCAAAGATAATGAAGAGCCTCCTACGTTTTCTGTTCCTTCGAAGCAGAGCTGATGATTTGAATAAGGTGGGAACTGGAACTACATAAGAACGGAGAGTTTTTATTGCCACTATGTGGATATGTACCAATCCTTTATGTTCTTGTAAATCATTTAATAGGTCACATTTAGCTAAAACGAAATTATCGATATGACTGACGCACTATAATCCATAGACAATGTAAAAACAATAAGAAAAGAATAGAATCGATGGCAGACTCATGGCTGAAGGTACAATACTTATTTGTACACCATCAAGACAATTCAACTCGTATCTACTGAATGTGTCAGCGTTGTCACAACTCGCAATGGTATTAAAATGCAAGACTAATTTTTGGGAAAATCCAAATGATATCCATAACAAAGTTTTCCACGAAAAATCGATGTATTTATAATAATTCCGAGAACCCTGAAATAAATTCATACCATGGCTGTCCAGTGTGCACAAAAAATTGTCTATGTCTAATGATAAAAAATTAATCTCGTAGATCTACGGAAGGGTCTAATATTGTTTTTTTTTTTCGGAGGAATAATCAAAACTAATTTAAGATAATTATTAGAGAGTTCTAGAGAATACGTTTAATTTACTTTAGAATTGGGTTATTGTACAGCTGAAAGACCAAGGCAGATTTAGAAAACAATGGATGGTAGAATTCCTTAAAAGAACGATACAGAAAAGTTGATGATATTCAGTAGGGCTATTCTCGTAATCAATCGCTTTTAAAAATCACTTAACGATAAGATTAAGACACGATCGCAAGCAGTCGTATTCACAAAACTATCGGAATCTAATCTTAAATCCTGTCTTGAACTGGATCATTTTCATACTGATATTTCAAACATAACGAATTTTTAAGATATCTACTAGATATCTTGTTTTGTGAATACCAATCCGCCATTTTATGATTGTCAATCAAGATAAGAGCGTATTAAGACCGCTACGAGAATAAGGGCACAGTTCACAGCCTGGTGAGTAGAAGGGCATGCGAGATAGAGAGGTACAGCATTCCCACATACTCAATAAAAGCGTGTGTGTGTGTGTGTGCCCCAAGATGCAGAAATCGGGAACACAATATGTTTGCATAACCCTAGTAACATTATAAGAACTACAATACATTAATACGTAATTTGACATTGCTAAAAATAATGTATTCTTTTCAACGGAGTTTCGTTCGGTATGTGCGTGAGTAAACACTAGCTAATCTATTGTTCCAAGAGTCTTATAACGGCGGAGGCAGTAGGTCTGCCTTCAGATTGAAGATACCTCGTTTGGGAGATACTCCGATTGTACACAGACCCAGCAATCCTACAATGGCTAAATTCTTGGCCCTTCTTGTGATCACATCCTTCGTTTCAACATTGGTAAGTTTGATTTCAACTTTTTTTTTATGAATCTCTGCTTAAAATGAACACAAATACTCTCTGCGACTCTTTCCAGTTCTATATAGTAAGCTACTAAATGCTTGTGTCGTGAAAGTGGAAGGTGGTCGACATTTAGAATCTGTACCTAACTCTTGGTTGTTGGACACCTCCGATTTATTGATTTTAAAGTAATTAAACCTAATTAAATAATTAAGATCGAAACTCAGGTGTCCTGAAAATATTTACTTGAGTTTTATGAAAGCGGTCGAGAATTCACTATCTATCTATACTTTGAGGTGGTTGATAGACCAGCGGTTACGACGCCGCCGGTTTTCGCACTGTTTCGTGCGGAGGTCGTGGGTTCGAATCCTGGCCGTGTCGACCATTTTCCGCTTTCACGACACAAGCATTTGCTTACTGTGAAAGATGTCAAAAGTGTATTTGTGTTCACTTCGAGTGAGCACATATTCATTTAAAAAAAAATACCGACCTCGGTAGCCTAGTGGCAAAGACTCCGAATTCAGATCAAGAGGTCCAGGGTTCGATTCCTGATCGGGTTAGAAATTTTTAATGTGATTTTTTTTACACTTGTAATTTCTGCTCGGGGTTGGAATCCTGTCTCAGATTGGACGAGACCGGTTGACTGGTAGAGAATGCTTCAAGCATTAAGTTCCGCCGGCTATACTGACACCCATTTATAGAGGAGTGTTATTTATTTATTTATTTATCAATTCGTCAGGCTAAATTTTCACTATATTAGAAAACGTATTGTTTCAGTTGGCGAAACCTTGCAAGGACGGTGCAGGTTATATCTTGCCAGTGAATAACAACTATCCGAAGCCTCCGCCACAGCAGTTTGCCCCCCAATATGGAACCAATCAAAGACCACGACAGCTGACACAAATACCGGGGCAATACGCATCTCTTCAGCCATCCGTTCAACAGCCATCGCAGTGGGTAGGACAAGCGCCTAATCATCAGTATCCAGCACAATTCATCACTGTCCCCGCTCAATATCCCAATTTAGCAGGACAGATACAAGGAGCAGGGCAGCCAGGAGTGGCGACTACTCTGGTGGGACAAACCCCCATCGGGGGGACATTTCGAGTCTAGAAGGATCCTCCCCAACCCGCCATTGCAGTACACCTCAAGACCGCCCCTTTGCTGCTGTGTCCGATGCTCCTGCTCTTGTTACGAGATATCCAACATTGCTTCGTATCGAGGAGAATATCTCAGCCCGTCTTTCTACTGATATACCTAATTTAAATTAATCCATTGTTTGTTTTTCCACACATTTTTGTCACCCTAACTAGTTCCGCAGGCACACGGTCTACACATAAGACATACTGCCCGTTCCTACTCGTTGTGTGCTTTGGCGGCTGAACATTTTATATGGAGCTGTTCACACCTATCGTCTACACAACACAATAAGATCAAAGGCGACAACATCCGATTTAAAGTCGCATCTTTCACAATGACATGACACCTTGGGAACGAGCTTTTACAGACAAAAGTCCATGAGGCTCGTGTGAAGAAGTGGTTGGTGAGCCAGCGGTTCAGACGACTGCTTTCGTACGTACAGTGTACTTAGAGTGGGTTCGAAAACCGCCAGTAACGACCATTTCCACAATATTTGCTTTATGTGAAAGATGTTCAAAATGAATCTGGGATTACCCAAGTGAACACAAATATTCTTTTGACAACTATCACAGAAAGCAAAGCTTGCGTTTTGAAAGATAGGGAGATGGTCGGTATGGCCAAGCCATCCCCCTTGTAGATGAAATGCCAAAAAGGAGAAAAAAATGGTCGGTAGTGGGGCCGGGAATCGAACCAACGACCTTCAAAACGAAAGTCGGCGACTGACGGCCGGTTTAAAAAAAATAAAGGAGACTTTTTCCGTAGATTTCCATGGTTACAATACCACCAACTGCTACCAACTTTCAAATATTTTTTTGACATTTCAAACTTTAGCTAAAGTGCGCGGGAATATTTTTTATGAAATCCGTCAACTTAAAGGAAAATTTAGATTTTAAGCGTTCCTTGTTAGCTAAAGTGTTCTTTTGCGATTTTTATGAAATTGGCCGTATGAACTATTTAGCTAAAGGAACTTTTAAATTTTAAAGTCTCCTTTAAGTAGACGCGTTTCATAAAAAAAAAATATTCCCGCTTACTTTAGTTTGAAGTTTGTTTGTTTGTTTGGTTTGAAAAGTTTGAAATGTGAAAAAAAAAAATGAAAATTGGTAGAAGTTGTGATAAGCATGATCGAGGTCTATGGGAGGAATTAGCCACCGAAAGAAGGCCTTCCATGTCAAACGAACCTTCTTGCCAAAATTCAGGCAAAAATAAAACTCCGAAGGTCCGAGACTGGCCCAATTTCGATGCGACCTCACGCCTCGAACAGGTACCAAAAAGGGGGCCGAAATTCGGCTATCAGATATAGTGTATATAGACAAACGGAAAAGGTTCCTGATGGTGTACAGACTACAGGGGCTGGAAGCTATCTTTTAACTATCTGACTCTTGACTCTAAATGCCTAAACGTACTTCCAGCAGAGACTCTAAATAGGACAGGATTTTACTTCGCGAAAATTATGCCACGACTAGCTGCAGTCAAAACGATCCTGCCTATTAACAATTTTAATGTCTATCTCGCGTGCATTTAATTATTATCGAGCTCAATATCAAAATAAACGTTCAATTACTTTATAAACGAACAAATCAATCAACCTTCTAGTCACATTACGTACGGGCTGTCATTTAAACCGCAAGTTCTTCCTCATTGGAATTCCAAATCGCTCAACTGCTTCGGTCTTAGCGCGCGACCTTTTCGCCAGTGAACCTCATGAACTGAGCTGAAAAGCGTCCAAATCAGCAACAGCCCATTCTCATAGACAGTCATGTGGGGAAGGTCTTCAGCTTGCGCCAACAGCCCTCCTACACATACCGGTTTTATAACTTTACGTTTATCACGGCGGCGAAAACTAAAATACAAACTCTATCTGTGCGCGGACAGACGCGAACTTTTAGTAAACTCATTCATAGCTCGACTGAATAAAATTACTCTCACGGGGAACAAACACACCAATGTACCTACTTTTACAAATGAAAATTCTACACTAAGCTTACTAGAAGGTTCTAAATATGAAATTCTTAACCGGATTCAAAAATAAACATTAAAGATAGGTCACACCACTGGTATCGGAAAATGGGGTAACCCGCGAATGACAGATAACAATTTGCGACGTGTGTTTGACATGTGACGTGTGAAAACAATACAGGGAGGTACATGCTGCAATACAATAAGCCCAATGGCACACAGAGATCACAAATATTCATAAATATGCCGTATCGCGTCGGCCATATATCTCTCATCTAAAACCACATCGATCAATTTGCTCATAAGCATGCTTGGCGGGGGGCAACCAAGCAACAAACAAAATACAACATAAAAATATATCTCTGTGCCCTATCATCGTCCTGGGGGTAGCTGCCAGCGACGAAACAAAAACACTCTAATAAAAATATGGCCACTCACCCGAAATTCAGCATACCTTCAAAATAAAAGCACACAGCACAAAAGCAAATAAACACGTCACATTCACACATATGAGGTATGGTCTGTCACTTGTCCCTTTCCAACCACGCCACGCCACCCCGCTCAGATCGGGAATCTTCCAGAGTAATGATCACAATTAAACGGAAGGTTTAATAAACAATCGCGGGACTCTAAACAAAACTCTAGATATGTGACACACCATAGCTCAATCGTCAAGCACTCGCAAATTACTACAGAAACTATAAAACGCGACGAAAATTATAAATTGATTAACAAGGAAACAAAATTGCAATAAACTATGGGGAGATGTTTCCTGAACGAGATCTAATATTGAACTGAAGTCAAAAAAAATCAAAGCATTCATCTCAAAACAGGGGAAATTTGCCTTCTATACTAATCGCTGTAAACAATCAAATTTTTAATGGTTTCCTGGACATACCTTCAGTGCGTAAAAATTCCGAACTGTCTAATCCGGCATAAACAAACAAGCCACTGTTTTTCAAACTGTTTACCATCGCGCTCCCAAACTTTCAAATAATGACTTAACAATATTTTGAATAACAAGATATGAATAAATCCCTCACATCAATTCGCCAATCCTTTTTTTATTCAAAATATTGTTTCTTTAATTTCAACATAAAAAAATACATTGTACCAATCGATCATTACAAAAAAATAAAACAATTCCACCCTCTCTTTAACGATTGTACAATATTTTTTTCTATCCACCCATAATCCGTGCTGTTAGTATTTATTATAATAATTATTTAAATTGCTACGCCGATAAGCATATCAAAAATCTATGCGCAAATTGGCTGATTGACACTTAAAACACTATTATTATGCTAAAATCCTCAGATATTTACAGTTCTTATCTAACCTTCACCATAATATTCCTAGGCTCTAATCAAAACACTCAAAATCAAATAATTTATAAAAAATCAACTTTCACACAACAGATATTAAATATAAAAAAGGTTGCCAAATATTTCAATATTCATAATCCAAAACTACTGTAAATTCTAATCCATTCATTTCCTTGACATTTTTATAAGTAAATCCCAAAAAATTCTCTGCTACTAAAATAATATTTTTGCTAAAACATTTTAAGAAACATCGTTAATGTACACAATATGATATTATTATTGTAACTAGGTATGTCCAAAATTCTCGGATTTGTCAATTATTATGAGGGTAAACCACCATTCGTTATTATCAACTTTAAAATCATAAAAATATTATTATTATTATTTACAACCAGATATTATGCGCTACAACAAATCCTGTAATTTATGTCTATTATAAAACAATGCCTTTCTTTTAAACTACATACCTACTTGAAGTGATTCCTAAAAAAAATTTCAAACGGTTCATAAAACTTTGAAGCAAATTGATTATAAAAATTGTCACAAATTTAATAGCATTAATAATTCTAATTATCTATTGAAATGCCATCTGCATAAATAATCTAACTTATTGATTATAATATCTACACAAGTTTTATCTTTACTAGCCATATTTAAACTTAATTATTTAAAATCCATTAATATTTCTGAATACATCGGTATTCATACCTAAAAAAAACTTAATTTCTTTATAATGATTACTCCTATTATTAGCTTATCCTGTACCTTAAAAACTATACATATAATTTAAAATTCTCTTTTATTGGCCTTATAATAATAAATTAAATATCTATCATATACCTAGTATCGGCTTAACATAAGCTATAATCTAAGCTATTCCACAACTAGCACATTTCCATTCATCTATTGAAATTCTATGTTATAAAAATACAAAATAATTTTGTACCTCGAGCTGAAAAGGTAATCATCGTACGTACCTAGGTATATAATATGCAACTGCTCAGTCTATACACAACTTAAGTTCAAGCAAGCGTTCATAAATATAAATCATATGTCAAATTCCTATGTGCTAATTATTTTTCTCCCAAAATCTAACATTATAAAAAAAATATATTCAAATATTTACAAACAATTTCTCTTCTCAACCACGTTTAAAATTCAAAGCTCGGTAACTAATCATTATTCCTCACATCTACCAAAATTGCTTGAATTCTATAATACTACTCAAAACATTCGTAATAAAAAAACACTTTCACATCAAACTAACTAGCTCAGAAAATAAATTTTAAACAAAATTGACTCTCGAGAAAAAAAAATTTTTTTTTCAAACAAAAAAAAATTCAAAAAATTAAATTTATTTTACTCCAGGGTTTAAAGGTTCTAAAAACTGCTCTGTGGTATAACAGAACTAACGTTGGACGCCATTTGATAAGCATGATCGAGGTCTATGGGAGGAATTAGCCACCGAAAGAAGGCCTTCCATGTCAAACGAACCTTCTTGCCAAAATTCAGGCAAAAATAAAACTCCGAAGGTCCGAGACTGGCCCAATTTCGATGCGACCTCACGCCTCGAACAGGTACCAAAAAGGGGGCCGAAATTCGGCTATCAGATATAGTGTATATAGACAAACGGAAAAGGTTCCTGATGGTGTACAGACTACAGGGGCTGGAAGCTATCTTTTAACTATCTGACTCTTGACTCTAAATGCCTAAACGTACTTCCAGCAGAGACTCTAAATAGGACAGGATTTTACTTCGCGAAAATTATGCCACGACTAGCTGCAGTCAAAACGATCCTGCCTATTAACAATTTTAATGTCTATCTCGCGTGCATTTAATTATTATCGAGCTCAATATCAAAATAAACGTTCAATTACTTTATAAACGAACAAATCAATCAACCTTCTAGTCACATTACGTACGGGCTGTCATTTAAACCGCAAGTTCTTCCTCATTGGAATTCCAAATCGCTCAACTGCTTCGGTCTTAGCGCGCGACCTTTTCGCCAGTGAACCTCATGAACTGAGCTGAAAAGCGTCCAAATCAGCAACAGCCCATTCTCATAGACAGTCATGTGGGGAAGGTCTTCAGCTTGCGCCAACAGCCCTCCTACACATACCGGTTTTATAACTTTACGTTTATCACGGCGGCGAAAACTAAAATACAAACTCTATCTGTGCGCGGACAGACGCGAACTTTTAGTAAACTCATTCATAGCTCGACTGAATAAAATTACTCTCACGGGGAACAAACACACCAATGTACCTACTTTTACAAATGAAAATTCTACACTAAGCTTACTAGAAGGTTCTAAATATGAAATTCTTAACCGGATTCAAAAATAAACATTAAAGATAGGTCACACCACTGGTATCGGAAAATGGGGTAACCCGCGAATGACAGATAACAATTTGCGACGTGTGTTTGACATGTGACGTGTGAAAACAATACAGGGAGGTACATGCTGCAATACAATAAGCCCAATGGCACACAGAGATCACAAATATTCATAAATATGCCGTATCGCGTCGGCCATATATCTCTCATCTAAAACCACATCGATCAATTTGCTCATAAGCATGCTTGGCGGGGGGCAACCAAGCAACAAACAAAATACAACATAAAAATATATCTCTGTGCCCTATCATCGTCCTGGGGGTAGCTGCCAGCGACGAAACAAAAACACTCTAATAAAAATATGGCCACTCACCCGAAATTCAGCATACCTTCAAAATAAAAGCACACAGCACAAAAGCAAATAAACACGTCACATTCACACATATGAGGTATGGTCTGTCACTTGTCCCTTTCCAACCACGCCACGCCACCCCGCTCAGATCGGGAATCTTCCAGAGTAATGATCACAATTAAACGGAAGGTTTAATAAACAATCGCGGGACTCTAAACAAAACTCTAGATATGTGACACACCATAGCTCAATCGTCAAGCACTCGCAAATTACTACAGAAACTATAAAACGCGACGAAAATTATAAATTGATTAACAAGGAAACAAAATTGCAATAAACTATGGGGAGATGTTTCCTGAACGAGATCTAATATTGAACTGAAGTCAAAAAAAATCAAAGCATTCATCTCAAAACAGGGGAAATTTGCCTTCTATACTAATCGCTGTAAACAATCAAATTTTTAATGGTTTCCTGGACATACCTTCAGTGCGTAAAAATTCCGAACTGTCTAATCCGGCATAAACAAACAAGCCACTGTTTTTCAAACTGTTTACCATCGCGCTCCCAAACTTTCAAATAATGACTTAACAATATTTTGAATAACAAGATATGAATAAATCCCTCACATCAGTTGGTTGAGTTACCAATGAAATCTATGGAAAAAATCGGTTGTTTACTAATATTTTCGCGGAATTTCTGTTGATCTGTCAATTTCATTTCTCAATAGAGCTTCATTGTGCCGTTACTGTTGTTAATTTATTAGTACGGTTTATAAATTAGTAAACAAAATCTGTAAACAATATTATTCTTTCCGTTTTGCCATGTTTTCCACCCTGTTTTAGTCATTTTTGTCCACAGTGTCACCGTATACAAATTTTCATCATTTATGACTGAGAGAGCGCCACGAAATTTTCTATGAACTCCGGTGGTAAAAGATTGAACTATACTAAAGTCGACTTTAAGTCCCAATAACGGAACTTTAACATAAAGCGTTTAATAACATTTTGTCGTTATGAAAAGCGTTATTTTTTAAAGGAAACTTAAAGACTCCTTTATTTTTTATGAAACCGAATGTAAATCGTTGAACCAACCAATAGGTACATAGGTAATTAATTCTCACGAAAACCTAACACATGTTTCATTATAATCACAATTATTAGGCACATCATTTATTTCGTACTCGATAATAAATTATAATTTATTTATTTATTTATTACATATACGGCAAGGCCATTTACATGTTAAAAAAATTAGATATATAGTACAAAAATATGACAGACACAATCAGTTATATATACAAAATAAAATAAAATTCGATAGACATAAAAAAAAATCATCACAAGAGACAATTATTATAAAAATAAAAACATCATTAAAATTATAGCAATTAACACACAGTAAAATGAACGAGAAAATTTATTTAATGACCTAGTTCTAACTCATACGTAACACATAGATGTGTACTAATAGTATCGAGAGGAACTGGGATGAGGCGTTATTTCATATCTCAATGTTGCAGGTTCGAGTACTGCCTGAGGTATTGGTTTTTTGATGTTCACGTTAATAATCACTTTACACAATGGGCCGAGCGGGTGACACTCGTCCCCCCGATGCATTTTACACTAGGCCGACCTTCGAAATAACGGCAAAAGGCAACTGTGGTTCAAATTATTCCGAACAAACACATACCTACCTACATATTAAAGTAATTCTAAATGTTGGTAGTCAATAAACATGTAGTTACTATTAAAGATGTTATCATTTCTGGATTAAAACTGATGTTCCCGTGTACCTTTGTCAAGATTGAATTGATGATCGCACGATCGTGCGAATGCGATGATCGCATGAACGCATAAACAAATTTGTCATCGTACGATGAAACATTGTGAAACTATCCTAACTGCCATCGTATGATCGCGCGTCCACTTTCCTTGACAACGCAAACAAATAAATATGAATGTTAGTAAGTAAGAACTTTTGGCAAGTAGGTGTCGTATTAATTATCGATACAACAGAGCAATACAAGCGACGCGCGATCATTTCAAACAAGGCGCACCGATCGGACGATCGAATTTACGTCTGTCCGTCTGCCCAGTTAGGACACGTTCATACAATGTTATACATATACAAATAAAGACACTTATAAATAGTGGACAGTTAATTTTCTTACTATTCTACATTATCGAAAAATTCGTTTGAGTCGATCGCCAAATTAATCAAGTATCACCTCAGCACGGGCTCTTGCCTAGTGGGGTGATAAATTCCAATAATTTTATTCTCATGTAATTCATATTTATTTGTATTATTTTTTGGAAATAAAATTAAATAAAAAAAAAATGCAATTTGTCTAGGCCAGCAGGACTCCGGCATCGCCGAAAGGGTCACATATGTCAACAATTCAGAGATTTATAAAGAAAGATAGTGCATGGCGTAGGTACTCACAAGAACTTCCCCCTGCAGTGAAGACTGAGTTCTGATCGATGGTCGCCAGGTTCTGCACAGCCGCTGAGCCGTGAGAGGGGCTGGTGGCCATGCTCCTCGTGCTGTTACGACTCCCAGTTCGCTTCAAACTCTTGATGGAGCCCCTGGAGAAGCTCTCCAACCTGGTCAAGGTCAGGGCAGTTAAGCCGTGTTGGACTTCTTCGAGGTCGTTTTCTAAAGTATCCTAGAAATGAGGAATTAGGTTTTATCAAAATAATATGTGGACATGAGATATGCAATGTATACTTTCGTCTTTCAATCTTACATTTCGTTTGAACAAGTGTCGGCAAAACACAACTATAGTGTCCTAATTTTAGGAGAGAAATGGAGATCATATTGACATACAATGTTAAGGATTGACAATTGATGGCTTTCCAGTGCCATAAAATTTTGGCATGTTGTATAGCTCTCTCCCGAACAACACGAATGGTACAATATAAATAAATATATGAAAATATGAGACCTCTACGAAGAATATGTGGAAAGACTTTGTTGGACATGGAACGTAATGAGAATATTAGAAAGGAATATGGAATGGAAGTTAGTGTTGTTGCAAAGATTTGATTTGAGATGGTTTGGGCATGTTGAAAGAATATATACAAATAAAATAATAAACAGAATTGACAAGGCTGAAAGAAGAGGTGTAATTAGGCGCGGTCGACCGAGAATGATGGCTAGGCCAGAAGCCAAATAAATAAGACAGGTTGTATGGCGGTGGAAGGAGCGAAAGAAGGGTGTGGGCGGTCCGTGCTCTCTTAAGGGACATGACGTGATAGGTAAAACATAATATGAAAATACCTGCAATGCCGACATGGATCTATAAGAGGTGACTCCCGCGCTGTTCCTCCTGTTATAGGACTCCTCGTACAGGTCCCTTAAGGAAGTCGCCACAGGAACTGGGAGAGAGGAGCACGAGCTGGTGCTGTCCTTCCTCTCGGGCAGGATGTACTGCGGCAGACCCCTGTAGAACCACGCGCCTGACTTCTTCCACATCTCCCTGATCTCCGTGCACAGGTTACACAGCCACATGTCACTGCAACAATACAACATCATCAGCAAAAGTGGCCATCCACTGCTACAACTCAAGAGAAATGTTTTCATAGAACTGACGATAGAAAGCTTAGTCAATTGAATTCCTTGAGCAAGTGAACAGATATCAATGATTAGCTGTATGAGGTGGCTGTTAGTTTTGCCAAACCCAAGAGCCGTAACCCACCTGTTGTGTGCAGTCTCGCAGCAACATTTATTGCAGAATTTCTGTCTGCAGCCGGCGCAGAGTTTCAGCACGGACAGTAGTGGGGATCTGCAACCGCACGTGCGACAGCGCGCCGGTACGCATCTTCCACTGCTGGTGGCCGCCGGAGATGCGACCGGCTGGTTGGCTTTCCTCAGACATTCCACTCGGTCCACGAGTTTTCCTACTCTCCTCGCTTCAGCGACACTCAAAGCCTCCGATCTTCTGATTACCTGAAAAGCGTACATAAAACTGTAGTTTGTGTATTCACGTTGTAGATGATTATTGATGAATTTTAATGAAACACTGTCGCTATACCTAATACGTTTATGTCACCATGACATTGTGATTATTAGCCAGATTTGGTCTAGTTAGAGCGATCTAATTGTAGCCTAGACACTTATTTTTACACTTAAAACAAAAATAGAGCTCTCTAACAGAAAACGCTCAAGTTTCTTTAACTTTCGCTAGAGCGCTCTTTTGAACCTTACTGTACGTGTGTTGTGCACACTTGGTCTGATTATTCAAAGCTCTCTACGTGCTCTAGCTAGAGAAAAACATTTTTGCAGTGTATGAACTATGAATACACAGTTTTAAAGTAGTCACGATAGATTCTGCCTGCTCCAGCTCTATATAGTCTATCGGTTTTTTGACATTGTTAAAAGACCGGGGAAGGAAAGACCTTTTCGAGATGTGGTGCTGGAGACAAAGGTTAAAAATGTTTTGGACAGCAAGGAGAACAAACGTGTCAACTCAATACTGCAAGAATTAAACATCACGGTCAGATTATCGTCTGTATGCTCACGTGGCTCGCAAAAACTTTTGGTCGGAAGAGCAACGGGAATAAGACCTAAAGGCAAACCGCACATTTGATGGTCTGACTAAATAAAGCAGAACATTGACAGGCTAGCCTGGAGAACAATGGTCTACGCCAGAGTCCAAAAAGCATGATGACCACGATCCTCAAGAGTGAGGATGACGACTGGTAAGGTCTGGGTATGGTAAGGTAAGATTCTCAAAAATATTCTATTCAATTATATGAAAGTGCAACAGTGTTTCTTTATAATATAGCAATAAAATTATAAAGTATAACTACTGGGAAGTTAAATAGAAGATGATAGAAGTTGTGAGCTTACCTCCAATATGGCAGCTTGCTCAGCTGGAGTCAGGGGGGAGACGCCCCTGGGACAGCACCAGCCCGTCCTTAGCCTGAAATAGAAGGTAATCCTCGTTACTTGTCGGATTTTTTTTTGAGATGATCCCCTATTTCTCAAATATATTATTTTGAGGAAGGTTTCATTTCATTCCATTTCCTACTCCATAGAAATATTTACTAAAAATCTAATGAATATTTTCAAAAAAATTTGAAGTAAACTATTTTTCATAGTGATTTCAAGCTCCATTTCACAATTTTCAGATTTGTCAATTTAATAATATAAAGTTTCTTTGTTGAAGTTTGTAAAATCAACTTTGAGCCAGATATTTTAACTCAATTTTTAATAATTTCAGATTACCGCCGACTCGTTGGGAACATTTTGCGCTATGGTTGGGATTTTTAATCTTCATGTTTGTTCATAATCGCTCCCAAGTTGAAGCAAATACACGCCATAAGCCCTCGCCATGTAATGTCACATCTTCATTGCCTATTGGCTTTGTTGGTGCACAGCGTTCTAATTATGTCTAGATTCTTGTGACCATTTTTCATCTTAACGAATATGTAACAACTTATGACTCTAAAAATTCATTACTGATGATCGATTTTTAAATGGAACAAACCACTACGGGATTACGACCGTCTTGTACCATTATTTTTCGAAGGCTGGCTTAGTGTTATCACTTTACGTTAACAATGTAATGTTTAAGTCTCCGAAACTCCTAATCATGAGAATTCTCGACAAAACTGTTAGTTAAAACCGACCTCGGTAGCCTAGTTGTACTAGCGTGGACTTCAGATCCGAGGTCCCGGGTTCGATTCCCGGTCGGGTCAGAGTTTTTCTAAGTGTTTTTTCACTTGAAATTTCTACCCGGGGTTGGCCTGTCTCAGATTGGATGGGACCGGTTGATTGGAAAAAATTGCCTCAGGCAATAAGTTCCGCCGGCTATACTGACACCTTTGTATAGAAAAGTGTTATATTATTATTATTAGTTGGTGCGATTAACAGAATGTGTGTGGAAAATATATGGATTGAAAAAGATGCATCGGTCGGATAAACAGTAATTAATTGAACATTTTACAAAAATCGATTTAAATATTCACAGTTAGGAGAGGCCAACGTCTGTCAGGAAAGCTAGTTTAATATAAAATCCGTAAAGCTGTACTTTGCTCGAACAAAAGCGCTTATTCATTCGTGGAGTTGTCAGGTTTGTATTATTATGGAACAATGTAACATTTAAAAACCTTTTGAATAAAATCCATAAATTGTCCGGAATTCCGCGTATTCATATTTCATTTCATCAAGGCTCATGATTGTTTGGAGCAGCTGGGCTTAATAACCTTAATGATGTGATGTGAGAGTATGCCCGCCGGCGGAGGAGAGGAGCCGTCGGTATAGCAATGGGAGACGAGAAGGATTCAGACGATGAATGCACAAAAAAGCTTTGGAAAACGGTTCCTCAATTGAGTCCGTTCCACAAACCGACCAAAAATTGACCCCATGCGGGTTTTAGAAAATGAAACAGTGAAATTATTAGTCAATAGTTAATTAATGTAAGCGAAGTAACCAAAATCATAATGGTTTTTGTATGTCGTGGGTTCGAATCCCGATGCCGACAAATTCCACTACGTCACAATCCTTGGTTGTGTTATAAATCAATAAATTGTGAGTGGAATTACAGAAAATTAAAAAAAAAAAACTCTTGGCTGGTGTGAAATATGAGTTTGAGTGAGCTTAGGTTCATTAAAAAAACTACCATGTGGGGTTAATAGTTCGGTGAGAGACCATAGGAAAATGTCTACGCTAGTTGATAACCAAAACAATAATGCAATTGGCGCCCAACGTAGAGCAATTACAAGAGTATAATGCTCTGGGTTCCTAGGGAGCTGTGCGTTGTCTGACAAGATGGTGGTCATTGAAAAGTACGACAATGTTTTTTGTTACTAATGTAGCTATTATAGATAGACAATGTTCTACGTAATGACACCTTCACCGCTCTTTATAGCAGCACCGTATTCTTAGGAAAACAGACCATAAAACTATAGAAGAAAAGTGTATTCAAAAAATATTTGCTTTGATAAAATTTAAAAAGTTGATAAAATAAATCGGATCACGGATTTCACGGTTTTCATGAACCGACAATCTGTTTCTGAATTTAAAGGTCACGAAGATGAGCCGTGGGTTGTTAATAAGAATGAAGAAGAATTATTAATGTAAAAGAAATAACTTTGGAGAAATTCTAATAACAAGGAGACAGGGGCTGGAGAGAGATTAAAAGAAACCTGAGAATAAACTAAGAATTTGCGGATTCTCCTGTAGGGGGACGACTATACCTGCGTAGCTAGGAGAGGGTTTCTACTCTTTGAATTTTTTAAGTTTTTATTAATTGTGATTTTGTGCTGAGAGGAAAGCAACTTTGAGGCGAATTGCGCCGACCTCTTCAGCGGCTAACTAAAATCATTATTTGTCTAAAATATTAAACTTTGTTTTCTTCTATGTTGAATAAATTATTCGGGCTTGATCAGAAAACCAATGGAAGAACTTCATGAAGTTCATCAATGACTCAAATTTAAGTTTTTTTTGGTGTGGACAATTTCTGGAAATACAATCTAGAACGTTTTTAGATATTTTTTGACATTTTATAATGAAAACAAAATAAAACAACCCTTTCTGTCTTTTGGGTCAAAGTTTAAGTTTTCGGCTTTGCTCACCAAACTTTTTTTTTCTTAAGAGGAGGAGAAAATCCTCATTGGACGTTGTGGCGGACTCCTGCGCGCAGGCAGACCTACCGACTAAAAACCCCTCCTCTTCATCCCCACTGCAGCGGTACTATCCGTGGATATTGCTTCGCGTACAGTGCTGGGGGCCGAGCCAAATGCACTAAAATAGCGATAACTTTGAAAGATCAAACGGATAACTTTGCAACGGAAAACGCGCAAAGTTTTCGAATTTCCGAAGCCAACGTCGTTTTAATACCAAAACTTTGACACGGAGCGGCCTGACGTCAGAAGCACATTCCGACGCCAGAAAACGATCCTTTTCTATGGTTTATTTACGTAAAATGGCAACACTCATGCGCGGCGCATGTCAAAACGACGATCTACCTACGTATTTTGACGTATAATATTGTTATGTCAAACAACAATATTATTGTTGCAGAAGCCGTCCACAATTATTATACTTAATTTCTGATTTTATGGAGAGGTAAGTACATGATCTTTCTTATGGTATTACCTGTCTTATTTTTTGTGCAATTGTGTAATATTTTTATCGATATTTCAATTGGAACGGGCGACGAAAGAAAACATAACCTTAAGATATATTTTTAGATTGTTTATGCACTTAAGCCGTATTGACCATTATAATATATATATTATATCGTACCGTAAAAAGTTTCTGATAAGTTTTGAGCATTGTGGAATCTTCCATGCACAGTTTTTGTTGAGTTTTTATGTAAGAACATTCATAATAATTTATCTAAACCTCGCCAACTTAACAATGATCTATAACAGTTAGTTCAAGTACTGAAATGTTTTTTTTACTTCAGAAATCACCCCATTCACTCTTCAGTCGAATATTCATTGATTGGTTTATTTGAAACAAGGCGAAAGGCCAATAAAACTTAGGTATAATTAAAAGAAAATAACATTTTTTTCAATTCATAATTTCTCATTAAAAAGTCGAATCAACGAGGATTACAAAGTTGTATATCATATATTATTCTTACTCAAAGCTAATTTATTTCCAGATGTGCTCTGATTGGAAGTTCCCGTGAAGGCGTTCACCATTAAAACATACAGGGGAGGCCTGGCGGGGCACCACGTCTTCTCAAATCCTAACACTCTAGAGAAGGTGTAAGCCATCTCATAATGGGCAGAATTGATGGCACTCATCCGGTAGATGAGACCTCATTGATCCAAGTATGTATACCTGTATCTGTCTATACTTTAACAATTATTATACCTGGTAGTAGCCATTAGACCAAAATTTCATGTCTATTGCATTTTTCACTATAAATATTACATTGGTATCTCATGAAAATATATGTCCTAATACTATGTTAATTATACAATAACTTATGTGTTTTCATAAAAAAATTAATCGCTTGATTCAATGTTTAAATTTCAAGCATCCTGGTAATCATCTCTTTTGCATATTTCAAAATGTCAAATTCAAAACGAATGATTAGTGAAACCGTAAACTAATGTTTTATGTCCAAGGATGCATGAGTAATTGGGTGACAGTTGACTGAACATTGTTATCGTCCATATATTGTACTCATCATAACTGTTGTCCGTTCATGCATTATAAATAAATGTCATTAATTCCATTCTTACAGACCAGGCTGCACTAGTGGGTACCCACCACCTTACATCGCAGAAGACTCCCCGAGCATCTCAAAGGGTCCCATCTACTCCCGGAGCAGGAGCAACTGCGAAGGAGCCCCCGTACTCCATCTCGCTTACTTCCGGGTCCTTATCTATCTCCAACCACATTTGTGTGATATTAGAACTAGAAAATGTCTATTTAAATTTCCTAATACAGTATTTTTTGGTTGCAAATGTTACTCTTGTGCGGCTTTTCTCCATTGTGAATTTGTAAATGTCTCTTTTTTTTCCCATCAGTGAAGATTTTATTGCTAATGACTTTTCTTCATTATAAATTAGTAAATGCATTTTTATTGCAAGTATTACATTTGTATGGCTCTTCTCAGCTAATGTGGGTTTAGTATTTTATTCTTTTATAAATCACTCAATAACACTTACCCACCACGCATATCCCGAAGGGGGTAGGCAGAGAGCCCATGTCATTCGGGGTCGACCTCGTCTGCGTGCACCCATTCTTTCAGATTTATATATCCTTTTTGTCATTCTCTCCTCGTTCATTCTCTGTACATGCCCAAACCACCTTAATTTATTAACTTTCATTCTAGTCACTATGCTAACATCCACTCCATAATCCTTTCTAATATTCTCATTCCTCACCTTATCAATCAGTCTCTTTCCGCATATCCTACGCAGTGATCTCATTTCCACAGCATTCATTCCAACTTCCAGATTTTTTGTCCATGTCCATGTTTCACTCCCATACATCATGGATGGTATCAGGATTGCATTGTGCATCAGCTGTTTGGATTTAAGTGATACATTCTTATTTCCCATTAGAGTTCTTAGTGCACCGCCAACCCTTCTACCAGCCAGTTTCCTTCTTTCAATCTCCTTTACACACCTTCCATCTCTGCTAAATAGACTACTTAAATAAACATACTCATCCACTTGTTCCACACAACATTCAATAATTATTTTAATTCTCAAAGGCCTTGCCGTTATACAACCATTCTCATTCCCATAAATACTTAAACGTGAAAGTATTTATTACACTGAAAATTGCTCGTATGACCAAAAACCTTTTGAAATAAAAATAATAAGTGAATTGCAGTGTTTTGTAAAAAAATAAACCAACAATAAGATGGATTTAAAGTTATCACTTAAATTTAGGTAAATTAATTGTTGATCTGCTGTGATGTGTAAGCAATTGCCTCTTTTTTAATTCTGATTAATTAATTGACCATTCTATTTCAAATAATTTGTTGATTAAATTATGATGTTACTTCATTAAAAATTATAATGTACAACAATAGATCCCGTTTTGACCAATAAATTGTCAACAGGTTTTCAGGCACCAATATACAATACATTGGTATAATATAATTACAAAACATAATAGTAATTAATATCTTTTACTCCTAAGAATGATTATTAAATAAACATACTTGAATAAATTTAATGTGCATATTTTCATATTATCTGTTTGTAATTTTATAGGAAATTAAATGAAACATTTTTTCCAATTATGGTTTTAATTACATAATGAAAAATATACCTTCACTAAGAAATCTAGTGTTGAAAAGAATACAAGAACCTATGAATATTAAGAATGTTATATAGATAATAAACAAAATAAAAATAAACAATAGATGAGTACAACAGACTATGGTAGCCTAGTGGTATAAGCATGGACTTCAGATCACGAGGTCCCGGGTTCGATTCCCGGTCATATCACAGTTTTCAATGTGTTTTTTCACTTCAATTTCTACCCAAGGTTGGCCTGTATCAAATTGGATGGGATCGGTTGAGTGAAAATGATGATCTCGGGCAGTAAGTTCCGATACTGACACCTTTGTATAGAAAAGTGTTAATTAATTTATTACTAAATTTTATTTTGGGATTCTTTTTTTATTTAATATAAATGGATCTGAACACAAATACACTTTTGACATCTTTCACATACTTACTTTTCGAGTCCGGACTTCAGACTTTGCCACTCCAGTATGCAGCGACGGATATCGCTTTGTCACATAAAGCAAAGCTTGTGTTCTGAAAGTGGAAATGGTCGGGATTCGAAGCCACGACCACACTATGCTTATAAATGTCGTCGACTGATACCACTGGTCTACCAACAACTTCTTTATATCCTTTCTTATAATATTGGCTTTCCACACATGACAAGAGGAACTGCAGTTTTGTGGCATTCTTGCCATAATAAGTTTTAGTTTCACTAGCCACATCAAAGATGCTAGGAGCTTCCTAATTCTGAGATGCATCTAAACAGGATTCTCAAGAAGCAGCTGTCATTGGTTTGATAATTATTTCTTCAACAGGTTACTTGCGTTAAGCCTTTTAATTTCTAAAAAAGGTAAACATAAATGAGATCATGGTAATATTGTCAATGGTAAAAATAAACTTTATTAAATAGTAAAAATCATACCATTTTCCTCTGTGGTAGAAGGATAGGATATTTGAATGTGATGTGACATCAAACTATTTTAACCGTCTGCATCAGTGGTACGCATTACTAATAGTCCATTTTAGTTTGCAATGCTTTTATTCTGTTTACAGTGCATGTTTTTATGATCCTCATGTCACTATCGCAGATCTAGAATTTGAAGAGCATTATATTATTATTAATGAGATAAACATTTTCAATTGTTATTGTTTTTACATTTGTATGTAAAATAATAAATACCATTTGAACATTGATGGAGTGTGTGTCCCTTCCTAGTAAAATAGAAATGTTAATTTCTAGCGCGTCACACAGTATTAATATGGGTGCAGTCGATGCATCTCGCAGTCGAGACCTGAAAGAATTCAGAATCTTGATGTATTGGAGGTAAAGACGGTTGTTTCTCTATGCTCACCACATTATATTACCATGCTCAATTGTGGTTGACAACGAAACACTCTAGTTTTTGATTTTTGTTCTGTCGAGTCGTAGAGAACGGAACACACTTCACCAGCATTTTACGACAGCTCAAATGCTCCCATCACTTCTTCAAAAACCTACTCACCCTCCTCTGGGGATGTTATGAGAAAGCTCCACAATTTTTAGAGTAAGAACAATCCAAATCCAAACTCCCTTAAGACCCCACTTGGGGCATAGGGAGGCAACAAGAGCTCTTCATTGCGCTCGATCTTGCGCAACGTTAATGACCTCCCACACCATGTCCAGATTCCTCAGCTCTGCTTCGAAGGAGCGGAACACAGTATGAGAGGGTCTTCCTCGTCCTCGGGACCCTGATGGGAGGAAGAACAGCGCTCTCCTCGGCCAACTGTCATTCGGCATCCTTAACACATGTCCCATCCAAGTCCATCTCCTCCACATAATAGTAGAGGTGATGGGATCACGCTGGGTGCGCCGGCGTATAGCGTCGTTCGTGATGCGGTGGTACCATCTTATACCCAAAATTCTCCTGAGGCACTACGTTTCGAATGCAGATACCTTTTGTGCCTGGGCTTTGGTCAGGTGCCAACCTGCTATAATTATACATTTGATTCAATTACTTACAGAGTAAGAACAACTTGAAATTAATTATTAACAGATTACTTTGAGAAGGTGATTAGTAGTCATTAAAAAAGTTGATTCATTAAAAAAACCACGGCAATTTTTTACATATTTTTTACAATGTGCATAAAGATGAATACCTATGAATAAATATGAAAAACAAATTTAAAAACTATTAATGTGTGGATTTAAGTTTAAACGTGAAATAGTGCATTTTTTGTGGCATGAGTAGGATACAAATTTAATACAAAAATCATTGATAAAAAAGCATATTTTTATCTACAAATATTAATAAAATAACCCAAACATGATATAATTATACATTTAATTCAATTACTTACATTCTTTGTAATAAAAAAAGTTTTTGTTGACACTTATCGACATTAACTTTGTATGCAACAGCGGCAATTTCTACAACGCGCATCTAACCTATAAATTGTCGGTGCCCGTGACGTTTGATCTTTGAACGGTAGGTGAAAACTTTGTCAAAAGTGTTACTTGGCTGCGAACGTTGAGGGCGTCGTCACGCGTTTCATAGAAAAAAATACCTATCCGGCCACCGGTACGGACTAACGCGCAGCGACTTTCGAATTTAAATGCTTTGGCTGCGAACTTTGCGCAACGTCACTTTCAAACTTTGGTAACCATGGGAACAAAGATCTACCGATCCGTTGGGACGCCATTTTAATGCACTTAACTTAGGCCCCTGGTCATTTATAAGCCTGTTCCTTTTCGGGCCCTTTCGTCCCTCTTTTTAGGGTCATTATGTTACTAACGAGTTGGTTTCCGGCTTCCCAACTCTCTTCCTTCCAGATGACCTTAATAAGGTCATCTGGTTGGACCTGTCTGTTCATCGATTGCCACGCTGCCTGTCTTTCACATTCCCACCTATCGCACTCAAAGATGATGTGCACGGCGGTGTCCCTCCGTCCGCAGTATACGCACTGATCACTTTGGACCTTCCCTATTCGATGGAGGTATGCTTGAAAGCATCCGTGCTCACCAAACTTCAAAAGTTATGACCCTTTTACAGCTCTGAAAGTTTCAGTCATCCAAACTTCTCGTTTGAATATTTTGTGTAAATATTTGAGTGTAAAGAAAAATATATATTTTGAACACTATAGAGGTTTTTTACTTCTGATCTGATTTTTCAAATCAAAATGGATTTTTTACAAATCAAATAGAAGGTTTTCTATTCAAACACAGTGTTAAAGATTCATAGATTTTGTTTCAGTGGACGTCTTGTTTACTGCGGTATCCAAAATACGTTTAACGAAACTAAACGTCAAGCTTACACTGTCTCTTTCACGCTTTCATTACTTTTCTGCCGGCAGTGAAAGAGATAAATATATTATTATTTTATTATGAGTTGTGTCTGTCTTAAAGTATTACGGCCGCTTATTATTTCCAAAAAAATACCAAAGTGTGATCTTTATACGTTTACAACGTTCGTTATTTAGGTAGCTAAATTCGTCGAATCTCAGAAACTCCAATGATTCGAAACTAGAATAAAACTGAAAACGATAACACTTATTGATTTAATAATCAAAATAGTTGTTTTTATATTATTACACTTCATATTTTTTTCAATTTCCCACAAATTTTCACTGTAAATATATAAACGGCGGATCTTTTGTAGAATTTAGGAGATTTTCACCTTGAAATGCTGCTTGAAATAATTTGATGAGAATTTATAGCATGAGCAGTGAGTTTTATGTTTATTTGACAAAATATGCATTAAGGATTCAAATATCAAGCACGAAACATCTCGGTTACCAATATTATTATTATTTTATTTTATTTTAAAGGCAACCCACCCGATGCCGAGTGATTTGTGCAAACCGAAAAAGATTAAATGAGAAAGCGGCGAAGACAAATAAGGCCAGATGGGGTGGAGTGGTATTGAAGACGGCGAAAGTAGGTGCCTTCGTCATCAGACGTACCTTGTTTTCAGGATGTTTTTTTAAGGAACTAGCTGACAGCTCACTGGGATCCTTTTCATCATTTGCTGGTTCTAGACTTAACCTACGCCTTTGATAAGGTTGACCATGTTGTTATAATTTTTTTGAATAGTTATCTTAGTGTTCTATATTTAAACAAATTGAGTTGCCCGACAACGAACGGTTCTGCTATTTTTATGAGTTCCTACCATCGTGATTGAGGGCAGAGATAGCAACATGAATCAGGTGATTGATCATTAGTTTTGATGCAGGCTGAGCATTGAAGATATTATCATGTAACAGAACACTTTGTTATAAGGAAACATACAGGCGGACTCTTGCCGGGGGCGCTTTAATTGGAAACAATACTTCAAAAGGCAACAAACACCCAAAGTTCATCGTAAATCATTTATTGTTTGCCACAATTTCTCCCCAACTCATAATCTTTTGATTATGAAGAAAACTTTCTCGGATTCATCGGTATTGTGGTGCTTTGAAAACTTTGCTCAAGATCATTTCTTAGAAAGATCCCCGGGCCCCATCCGCTGACCCTCTGCCTTAAAAGTTCTGCGCTCTTTCCAAAAAGTTTTGCGGTTATATAATTTGAGAGGTGTGGTGGTGCACGAGAGCCACGTGAAGTCGGGACATACATAACAGTTGATTAAGAAAACAACACAAAATTACGACACCGAAAAGGTACGCACATGGATGTGTAATCCCTCTGGACTTGATTGGGTTCTCTGCTGATGAGAGACTTCCTAGAACCTTTGAGTCTCCACAACCGCATTCATCCAGTCGGTTGTTGATTTGCACATACACGACCACGCGTGTATCGGTAGATATGTTTGGGAAATCTATCCACATTATTATTTTTGGTGATGTTTGAAAATCTATTCATTCAAAGCTCTATTCATGCAATGTCCAATTTTCCAAGCTGCTAGTAGATATGAGTGTTGCCAGTACTGCGACTATGAGGGTTGCTGGCTCTATAATATAACAATTATATCGTCGTCGCACATATAATCTGACTTATGTGTTGTTGGAAAAATTGATAATCCAAAGACTTGAAGTTATGTTTGGACAACTTTAAGGAAAAGAAATTGCAAGTAAGGAAAACAGCGTCATTTATTATTTGAATATATGAAGTAGTAAAAAGAACACTTTCATTTCAAATTCTATCACAACAAAAACTATGAACATTGATAATTAAGTGCCCTATTTTCTTCAACAAATCTAATTGTGAAAAGTTTTACGAAATTGAGTGTGAAAACAAAACAAAACTTCAGACATGAATCAATGACTGGTATTCTCAAATTCACGTTCCAACTCAACGCAAGAAGCTCTTGCTTAGAACTAAATCGGTTGCCAGTAGTTACGCAACTAATGTATTGGATAAAACATTTTCAGAATATAGAAATGTCAAAAGTCTCAATAAAAATTGGATACGACGCAACTCAATCGTCTGTTTTTTATTTCAGAATAGCCGTCAATATATTATTTTGTGTGCAGCAATAACAATATGTTGAAATTGCAAATGGCTTGTTTAAATTACTCATGCATTTTATGGGGAATATTGCTTTGTTAAAATTAAAAAATATATAAATATGTACAATGAAAAAAATGAAGTATCGTTAACAATAATGTACATGTTCCTTTTAATTATTCGCTCCGTATTCACCAGTGGCGATCAATAAAAAATCAAACCGGCATATTTTAGAATTGTAAGAATTATTAGTTGTTACAACATATTCATTTTGATCTATATAGTCCTGAAAAATGGTCACAAGAATCTAGACATAATTAGAACTTTGTGCTCCAACAAACCCAACAGGCAATAAAGATGAGAAATTAACAAAAATGAACATATTCTATCCTGGCGCCAAACGCATGACAGCAGTCGAGTCTTTAAATTTGGTTACTCTACTTTTTCTCAATAATTTATCTCTATATATCTCATTTATCTAATATATATATGAAAGTCGGGTTAGTGTGAACACTTATAACTCCAGATCGGCTCAACAGAATCTTCCGATGTTTGATTTATTGGATTCTTCTCCGTTCCGGATAACATAAATAGGTATTAAAAAGTTGAAAAAATGCATAAAAAATAATATAAAAGTTAGCATGAAACGGATTTCCTGTGACGCCAACGCCGTGTATGAAAACAAAATAATTATTGTTTACCTGACAACCATTAACATTAAAAATGTTTGTAAGTACCTACTTACGCAGATATTTGATGGGTTTTTTTTTCGAGCTTTCAGAAATAATTTTTTAACATTAAGACATATTTTAAACGTATTTTTGAATAAATTACAAACTTTATATCAATATTCATAGAAAGGACTAAATGACAACGCCTGTCGGGGAAGCTGGTGATTATTAAAATCTAGTTGTATGCATGGGATTTTTTGACATGTTGAACATGTTGAGATTCTCGTGATTTGGAGTTTCAGAGATTTAAACATTATCACTAGGGGTACGTAAATTTCGTATTTACGAAATAGATGCGATAAATGCGAAATTTGTCAATATATTCCATAAATGTGATGTTTGTGACAAAGATGAAAGTTAATAAGTTGAGATGGTTTGGACATGTGGAAAGAATGGATGCAGACAGAATGACAAAGAGAATTCATAAGGCTGAAAGGAAAGGTGTAAGAAAGCGTGGCCGACCGAGAATGACGTGGATCGAACACATCGATTCCGTCCTCAAGGAAGGCCATGTAAGAAGTAAGAGAAATAGGAGAGGGTGTATGAGAAATATTATGTCGGTGGATGAAGCGAAAGAAGTATGCTTGGATAGAAAAGAGTGGAGGTCCGTTCTCTCTGCCTACCCCTTTCGGGACACGGCGTGATGGGTAAAAAAAAAAAAAAAAAAAAAAAAAAAAATGTTTTAATTTTAGTAAATTTCAGTGAAATATCGATAATTATTATATTTTAAAGGTAAACGATCAAGTAACTCGTCAAAACGAACGCTTTATCCTTGTGAAAATAATTGAAACTGAAAAATCAGTTAGTAGAAGTCGTCGATGTAACTAAATTGTATTAATTGAAAGCGTATATTTTATTACATGTTGATATTTTATAAAGGTTTTCTACAATTTTTAACTGTTTATTAAATATTTAAAATACTCAAAGGTGTTTTATTATAGACATTTTATGTTTTATGCGAATAAATGCGAAATTTCGCTTTTATATATTTTTTAAATGCGATATAACAATTTTTTATTTGCGAAAATTACGTACCTCTAATTATCACCTAATGGCGAATGTTGTTGAAGACGGTCTTAATCCCGTAGAATTTTTTTTGTTTTAAAAATCGAACATCATTTTGAAATTGTGAATGTCGTTGGTCCACGTCACTGGCATGTGGTATGCTCGGAACTAGACACATCGGCATAATAATATGAAGCATGTGGTGTGGTGTATGTCGAATGGGCGCCGCCAACAGTCTCACCGCTGCCTGCTCCAGGAATACATTAGTCACGTATTCAATAGACTGCCAGAACGGAACTCATTCCAGGTTCCAGGTCCATTCTTCTCATAATATGAACCAAGAGTGCGTGATCAATGTAAGCCATACCTAATGACTCGCTTGACACACATCGTCATGTCTCAATATATTATAGCACACAAAATTAGACTTAAAATAAAAAAAAATGAGTGTGATAGATACCTACGTACATCATTTTAGTAATTTGATTCTGTTCATGTCATCGAATTTCGTCCTTTACTCACGAACAAATTGGTACCTACGTAAATTTATAGTATTTTAATGGACACTTACATAATACTTTTGGGCTAAAATATCATAGTACTATTTGTCAATTTGCTTGACTTTGAGTGTAATAAATGCTTTTAAATACTAGGTACAACCATAGATTCTTATATATAACTACCTACTCGTAGATGGAGTACTCTTAATTATATCTCTTCATAGTAAAAAAAGTGAAGCCGATTTGGCCGGCAATTTTGTCAGTACGGTAGTCAAAACGGAACGTAAAAATGAAGTTAACATTTATTTTATAAATAAACTCAAAAATGATCCAATTTCACTTATTTTAACGTAAAAATACGATTTATTTTAAAAAAGAGGAGAAAAAAACTGAATAAATATACGCCGCACTATATACGTTCTTTTGGGAACCAAACTGTCAAAAGTTGCAATATTTCGGCTTCACTTTTGAACGCGAGTCGGGATTCTAGCAGCTAGCTTATTGTATAGAATTCTGTGGGTACAACCGACCTTGGTAGCCTAGTTGTACTGGCGTGGACTTCAGATCACGAAGTCCCGGATTCGATTCCCGGTCGGGTCAGAGTTTTTCTAAGTGTTTTTCCACTTGAAATTTCTACCAGGGGTTGGCCTGTCACAGATTGGACGGGACCGGTCGACTGGAAAAAAATTCCTCAGGCAATAAGTTCCGCCGGCTATACTGACAACTTTGTATAGAAAAGGGTTGTATTATAGGTAATTAATATTATTATAAGTTTTTAATTTAGATTTAGGTATTTGAAATTTATTTCCTTAGTGTGATGGCGCAAGAACAGACGCATTGGGGCTCTGGTTGCCTCCTTATGCTCATGAATGGAGTTTAAAGGGAGAAAGATTGAGACAAAGAAACAAGGCCGGTATTTACTTTTTCCAAATATTTTATAACTAGCTTTCCCGACAGACGTTGCGTTGTCCTGTGGACCCTTTGGTCCTAAATACAGGCGTCTCGTTCATTATGCACTGCGCCTCCAGAAACTAAAATAAACTAATTAAATAATAACATTGAAATATTAATTCTAAAACGTCCATATTTCATTCGTATTCAAAGCTCAGACGGGATCAACGCGAGAATATAATTATATGCGCGCAATTTGGTTGACTTTGTACGAAAAATTTCTAAAACGCCCGAAACGGTGGAGTACCTAGGTGAAATGGGCTACTGTAAGAGTGGCAATTACGTATGCGAGAATGAGAGGATGCAGGTGCAAAACACAATAATTTTGTTGGATTTTTTCAAAGATGGCGTCGCATGAGATTCGTTCCATCACAACTTTAATATCATATTTTATATTTTTTTTTATCCATTTTTCAACGTTTTATTAGTTATTCTGTTATCCGGAGTGGAGAAGAATCCAATAAATCACACATCGGAAGAATCTGTTGAGCCAATCTCGAGTTATAAGTGTTCGCACTAACCCGACTTTAATTTATATTAGAAATAGCAACCCATTTTCAAAGACTCGTATTGACAAGCTAGGTACTTACCTTAAAAAAGGGGATACAAAGAAATAGGCAAATTTTCAAAACACATACCTACCTAATATTTTATTATCAAGTTGGATATAATCAAAGATATTACCTACATTTTTTATCGTTTATATTCTAGGAGTAATAGCAGTAAAACGTTTTCAGAGGATTAAGGTTTAAAAAAAAAACCATAGACAAGCAGATAATATTCCACAGACAGGTTTGTCTACGGATTAAGGGGCAGTTGGGAGAGGGGGGGGGGTTCTAGTATGAGCTCCACCGGGGTGGAAGGGATGAAAGATGATCTCAGAAATATCTTTAATTTATTTCGATGTCCTTAAGGGTAGGACGCTGGGAGCCGTCCCGAACACAGAAAAAATAGCAAAATAAAATTTTATGCGAAGTTTACACTGGGCAACAAATTGTTGGCAACATGTTAACGACACAATTGCAAAACAAACAAGCTATATGTTGAAAGATACTCATTTTGCGGCCAAGAGATTTTTTTTATTTTTTTGCTTGTAACCGTGTATTCCAGTGTGGACAACATTTTGTACCTATGAACCCGATTTGATTTTTTTTATCGAGCGAGAACGGACCTCCTATTTTCTATCCAGGCACACTTTAATCGTCTCTTTAACAGCCATACCATTTCTCATACAACCTCTCATATTTCTCTTGCTTCCCTGAAGCGATCTCTTCGACCCACGGCATTCCCGGTCAACTACACCTTCATACACCTTACCTTTCAGCCTTATACACTCTCTTTGTTTTTACAGCTATTTTTATTTTTATTAAGATTCAATCGAAGTGCATTAATGTGTTTTTATTGCCCAGTGTGGACAATATCATTAAAGAACTTCACACATATATCTATAATATAAAGGAAAGTCGGGTTAGTGCGAACACTTATAACTCGAAATCGGCTGAACAGATTTTTATGATGCTTGGTTTATTGGATTCCTCTCCGCTCCGGGTAACAGAATAACAAAAAAGATGAAAAAAAATGGATAAGAAATTATATAAAATATAATTTCAAAGATAGTATGGAACGGATTATTTGCGAGGCCACCGCCATCTATGAAAAATTTTATAACAACAAAATTATTGCATACCTGACAACCATTGACATTAACAATATTGGTACGCAGTTTTTTGATGGATTTGTTTTTCGAGCTTTCAGAAATATTTATTTAAGATTCAAACATATTATTATAAACGCTTTTTGTTTAAATTACAAATTTGAAATCAACATTCATACGGACAACAGGACAACGTCTGTCGGGAAAGCTAGTTTCGCATAAAATATACTAATTTACTTATACAAGTTATTAAATAAAATAATGGAGTTGCTCGTTCTGTTAGTTTCAAAAGTGGCTCACTATTTTGGAGATATTCTTAATAACTAGCGGATACCCGGCGTGTTCTACGATGTTAAAAAAAATCCGTGATAACCAACACTGATGAAGATTCCCTTCGTGTAACGAAGGTTCTAAATTAACGGTTTCTAAAATACTGTGATGTTTGTGAAAGGTCACATTCGTGTAACGAAGCTGGACGCAGGAAGCAGCAGAGAGGGTGGGATTACAGCATCCCCCTCCACTGGACCAGCAGGCGCTACCCTTAACTATTTAGCAAATGAAAATACCCACATTTTGAATGTTGTATTTTATTTCTTATATTATAGAGAGATGAATACTTGATAATTTTTTTCCAATCATACGAACTCTTAACATCTATAAAAAAGCAATCTATAATATAAAACAAAGTCGGGTTAGTGCGAACACTTATAATTCGAGATCGGTTGAACAGATTTTTATGATGCTTGGTTTATTGGATTCTTCTCCGCTCCAGATAACAGAATAACTACCAAAAAGTTGAAAATTGCATAAGAAATAACATAATATCAAAGTGAGTATGGAACGGGTTTACTTACACAAACGACAAACGCCATCTGTGAAAAATCCACAAAACACACACTTTTTATTTACTTCACTTGAGTTTCAAAACATTGGTGCGTAGATTTTTGCTAGAATTTTTTTCAAGCTTTCAGAAATATTTTTTAACATTCTGTAATCACATATTTTAAACGTATTTTTTTTTGTATAAACTACAAATTGGAAATCAATATTCACAGTAAGGACTACAGGACAACGTCTGTCGGGAAAGCTAGTTACTTAAATAAATTAAAAAATAATACCTATTATAAACCATTAAAGTACCTACCTACAGAGTAAATATGTCTATACTCTTGAACCTTGTTTATTTTTACATATTAAAACTTTTTGACATTGTCTAATGTAAAATTGTCACTTTGACACTTGATCAAACGAAATATGCTAATTTATCGATGAAAATGGGAAAATTTCTTCTTCTTTTGTAAGGCCCTTTTAAGTTTATGAAATTGAAAAATTCATACATTGTGATTTTATTTATCTCTTGATTAGCGACATATCTTCTTGAAATTAATCTCATTTGAATAAAGCAAAAAAGTATACCTGTCTATGAAAAAAATAAAATAAAAGTAACAAGAGCAACCATACAAACAATTGTTTCAGTTCCAGTAGCAACAGTTGTATGTATTGCAGTAACAATTTCCATATAACTGTTGTTTCTGGAGGAAGTGAGAAAATGTCCGTAGTTCTTAACGATGCAAAGTAAAATTGGGGACGATATAACTGATTTATAGGTCAATCAAACAATACGGTCCTCTTTTTAACGTCTGTCGTTCGATAGGTTTTGCTGCTAGTTACAAAATATTTCAGCTGATGTTTTCCTCGAACACTACTTGTTTTCAACATCCTCAGGTAGCCTAGTGCTAAAAGCGCCAACTACTGATAAAGTGTTGTCCTGATGGATTTGATACAATGACATAGTATTTTCAGAATTTTGTCTTGGAATTTCTACTCGAGGTTGGCATTCTGTCTCAGACTGGATAAAACCGATGAAATTTCCGATCGAAATTTCATCGGTTTTATTTTTCCACCTTTATGTTGAAAAGTATTGATTTTCGTGTTTATTGTTAAAAATGCTCCGCACACAATGGACAGACATGGTACACATTAAGAGTCCTCCAAAGGGCTAGGGTTACATAAAGGTCCAAAAGTGTCCTACATGGTCATGCTCTTAGAGGGGGGGAAATACTGTTTACTGGACTTGATATGATGAGGGGTAAAATAGAGGGTAGATGAGGGGTAGACTAGTGGCAGATATCCTTGCTCCGAAATAATCGTCAGTGGATAAAGAGATCAAACATGTTGGTGAACTTAATCATTACCACATAATGGCGAACGTTGTTAACGTAAAGTGATCACACCAAGCCAGCCAGTAATGATTTGTTCCATTTAAAAATCGAACATCGGTAGGTAATGAATTGTAAGAGTCATTAGTTGTTACATATTCTGTTGGGGAACTGTTTCGTGGCGCACAGGGCAGGGGTGCGTTCTTCAGAGTGACAGCCTGACTCGGCGCAGAAAGAAGAAGAGGATTCTGAAAATTATTTTGACGACGTTCGTATGCAAGCATCGAAAAGCAAGATCCAATTATGGTAGATATACCTACATAACTGTAATTGCAGAACTCCTTGTGGCTAGGTACTTACTTAGGTACATTTAATTTTTACAGTGCAGTGTTGTGTTGATGTCAAAAATAATTATGTAATTATTTTTCGTATCATATGTCAGTCCTATTTATACGTAACTACCCTTATGAGATATTTTATCCCTCTCATTCTTTTTAATAATTATTGTTATTTCTCATTCTTTTATTTCGATTCAGTCTTGAGTTTTTGAAATGAGGACCCTTAATAATGTAGGGTTGCAAACCGAAATGGATATTGGAAAAATGTTACGAACTTTTTAAGAAAATTAGAATGATTTTTATTAAAAAGTATCGAGTTTTAGTTGATTTTTAATATATTCATATGCACTTATAGTGAAAATCCCAGACAGTTTAGAATTTCCACTGCCTTTAAAAATATAACTATGTATTATTTTAGCTCATTTTTATTCTGCCCATCTTCTAGGGCAAAATTACATTTTTATATTGGAACTAGCTTTCCCGACAGACGTTATCCTGTGGATCGAACCCGAGGCGGCCCGTTCATATGTGCATATGTGCACTGCCAGCTAATAAAATAATAACATTAAAATATTTCCAAAACATCTATATATATTTCATTCGTATTCAAAGCTCAGGTGGGAACAACGCGAGAATAATATATGCGCGCGCAGACATTCACCTTGCCTACGGAGTGCTGATGCTGCGTATGCGCATTATTATGAAAGTGCCCGACAATTTTGTGGACTTTGTATGAAAATTGGAGTAAGTGGGATGGGCTACTGTAAGAGCGTCAATTACGTTTGCGAGAATGAGAGGGAACTACCATCATGTTAGTCTTGTGTAGTTCGCGAACGAACTAGTTCGAAAGAGCGCTCCCACAGGTGAACTACACGAACTAGTTCCCTCACTCCCCGTTCCATAGTTCATTAGTTCGTGACGTGACCGAATGAGCGAGAGTGTGTCGTTCGTTAGGGTAAGAACACGTAGAAAGCCGATTCCGATTCGCGCCGACCGGCTTATAGATTGTTGTCTATGGTTTCAATGTATTTAAATGGGCATGCCGGAAAGCGGGTTCCTACTTTATCTGTGGGTGTCCCCGTTCAAATGCATAGTAACATTCTTTGCGCAGGTTGGCGCGGATCGGAATCGGCTTTCTACGTGTTCTTACCCTTACGAACTATGCAGTCTATTACCGCCGGTCGCTCACTGCACACGCGCGTCTCGTTCTTCGGCTCTTTCGATCTAGTTCGTTCGCGAACTGCACAAGACTACGAGTGGCCACACTGTGACTGATGAAAGAAAACTTTTAGTGGGCCAAAAACAAAATTTTAAAATAATAAGACACTGTTGGCATCGAATAAAATGTCCAAATTAATATTCTTACATAGTAATATGTAATTTTTATTGTATTTAATTTTTTTATACATAAATAAATAAAACTTAAAAAAATTATAGAAAGGTATTTTAATCACTACTACTATTCATTCTGAGGTTTTTGCTGTTTTTAGAGTACACAATTTGTAAGTAAAAGTACAGCATTCATAGTCTTATCACATGCAGCCAGAGCAGTATCAAAACGAGCGAACGATCTGCCTTTCACTGATCCGAACTGGGAGCTGACGAACTAGAAGAGCGAACTAGTTCGTTTAGGGGCGGAGAACTAAACCGTTCGATCTCAGTCGCGAACTACTATGCCCAAGACTACATCATGTGCAGTAAACAATAACTTTGTTGTTATGGCGTCGCAGGAAATCCGTTCCATACTACCTTTAATATTATTTCTCAACTTTTCATTCATTTTTCAACTTTTCATTAGTTATTCTGTTATCCGGAGCGGAGAAGAATCCAATAAACTAATCGTCATAGAAATCTGTTCAGCCGATCTCGAGTAATAAGTGTTCGCACTAACCCGACTTTCATTTATGTTATAAGATTTGAACCATTAATTAATGCCCATTGTCTTTATCATCACCTCTATTAATTTCCGTTGGTCACGTGAGTTAATCTCTTTCACTGCCGGCAGTAAAACCATGAAAGCGTGAAAGAGACAGTGTAAGTTTTATGTGTAGTGTCAATAAGAGTAACATGGATAAAATAAATGAACTAAGACGAAGGTTGAACTCAAAAACGTTTGCAATATTAGTAAAGTTATTCATATTGCAATTTTTTTTTTATTATCACGGTCGTTAAATTGCAGTCCGCTTTTCCAGGAAAACATTGCATTAGTATAATAGCTTATTATACGTTAACAGCGTTTGCTATGGGAATAGATATACAATCTATATTTCCAACACGTCTGGATAATTCAGAACGTATGGACCTAGCCTGGATAAAGAAAGAAGTTAGAAGAAATTTTAAATCGAATTCAGGATCCCTTGATAATACACCAGAACTTCTATCTATCCTCAGCTTCCGTGTTCCGACCTTAATCAGATTAACTAATATTTTTCGGTTGTCCACACCAAGGACAAACGTGTGGGTTTGAGGAGGCCTCTGGATCGAATGGCCGGAGGTTATGATTCCCTGCAGTGCTCTCTTGATATACTTGGCACTCCACATCATCTCTTCAAGAAACATAATTTTTTAAGGTTTTAAGCAATTCTGTTAATTCTCGATAGCTTGTTGATTATTTTTTCCCACACCCCTTCCATCCTTCTTTCCCTTCCCTATACTAAGCGTTTTCCTATTGATATTTTTTTTCTCTCTTGAACATGTTGTAAGTACATATTTAAATTAATAATTAACCATGTAACATGTGACACATCTCGATGGAGGTCAACTTAGTTTAAGGCCATAAATTTATATTGTTTCTACTTTTAATATATAGCTGTCTTTAATATGTGTTTTTTATCAAAATAAATAAATAATAATGAGTCAGGCACTTGAGACAACTGGGCAACGAAGGTCTGTAACATTACACGACAAAAAAACATACAAGAATATATAGCTGTCTTTATTATGTGTTTTTTATCAAAATAAATAAATAATAATGAGTCAGGCACTTGAGACAACTGGGCAACCAAGGTCTGTAACATTACACGACAAAAAAAACATACAAGAAAACTTGCAAATCAGACACTTGTTATTTGAGTGGATGACAAAAAGGTTTAGATCTTGAGTGTGTCAACAGTCAGTTTGTAAGAAGAATATTTTAGTACGTCGTCTGCAGGCTGTGATTGTGGGGTAGGCGGGGGGGGGGGCAGTCAGCCCCGCCATGTGGAAATATCACCGGACAAACATCGAGCTGGATGTTTGGGTGACTCGCTTCCATCCGCCCCTACCTGACATTACGGTAGGTAGGTATTTCCTATGTAGAACTTCATACGCCCGAGGTATCAACGTCACGTGTATTGTCGTGTATCGCTCTTGTACACGGGAAGTTTATTTTGATTTTATTTATTCACATTTTATTATACATTAAGCGAGCATTTCATATTTATGTTTACCTAGAATATATAGAATGTTTGTAGTTAAAAATACAGTATCAATAATAGGAAATTTTTAGTGTACTTCCAATTTTTGTAAAGAAAATATGCTTAAAAAAAATAATGACACATCGACCCTTCAGGGACGTACTGCCATGATATAAATAAAAAAATATGATTACAGCGTTCGATCATTAATCATTAGTATTGTAATTTGTACAATTTGAAAACTTTTGGAGTTCATTATCCAACCAAGATGGCGTGAAGTTGTAAGTCAAAATATGAGGAGTTGTGGAGCTGGCCCCGAGGACACACAAGACAGAGCTGAGTGGCGGTGTAAAATACAAAAGGCAGACCCCACCATCATGTGGGAATAAAAATTTCCCGGGAGAAGAAGAAGTGTTAATTTTCCTTGTAGCGGCCCGGCCTTGGCTCATAATCTTCCTCAGTGGCCCCTGTTACCTAACAGTCTGTGCATCCCTGACGTAAAGGGTCCCTTTAGCACCATGTCAGAGTGTGAGAAAGTACATACATAATAAAATAAATAGTATTGCAATGAGAGCATTAGAACAAGGCCATTTCACAAGAACAAAGTCCGGGTTACACATGTCAAATTTATGTTAGTATTCTATTAGAATATTAGGGAGTTATTGGGCTGAATCCTCTGTAAACATTTCGTCGATGGAATAGAAGCCATTGCAAACAAGATATTTTTTTACCTCTCTCTTGAAGCATAGAAATTCAAGTGATTTGAGGTAGAGTGGAAGGTTGTTAAAAAGTCTCACACTCATGCAGATAAAGCTTATAGATAATTTTGTCAATATGTGGCCAGGAGGACGAATCAGTTCTTTTGCTCTCGTATTGTAGTTGTGATAATTTGAATTTAGTGGTGTATTTTTAAGATTTTTGTGCGCGTACAACAGACACTCAAAAGAAAAAGCACAGGCCACGGTTAGTATTTCCTGCTCCTTGAACACCGTTCTACAAGAGTCTCTAGGAGTCATGTTGAGGAGCGCTCTAAGTGCTCGCTTCTGTAGTATAAATACTCTACTTGATCCAGAGCCCCTTCCCCAAAACAATATCCCATAAGACATAATTGAGTGAAAGTATGCAAAATATACCGTTTTGGAAGTTTTATTTCCCACAGATATCCCTAACAATATAATGACAAAGAGAATTCATAAGGCTGAAAGGAAAGGTGTAAGAAAGCGTGGCCGACCGAGAATGAAGGCCTGGCCAGAAGTAAAAGAAATTGGAGAGGTTGTATTAGGAATGCAATGTCGGTGGAAGAATCGAAAGAAGTGTGCTTGGATAGAGAAGAGTGGAGGTTCGTTCTCTCTGCCTACACCTTACTGGACACGGCGTGATTGGTAAAATAAAAAAAAAAAAAACAAAGATTGAATTTTCTTTGGGTATATCTACCTACAAGCCATTCATAAAGAAACCGTAAAGGATCATTTAACATAGTAAATCCTAGTTAGTACAGCCCTCATAGAGTTCATATTAGGAGTGTGGTGTCCCATTGGATAATCCCAGCACGCGTGGAATCAGGTTGAAGGCGGCCAAGTGCGTGCACCTGTGGGCGGCATTGACAGTTCACACCCGCATACTCTATAGTCTATACATCCACGGCTGTTGACCATAATCATTACAGGTTACCTTACAGTTTTTATCTAATTTTAGCTTCTATACTCAAGTGAGCAATCAAACTAACATACGAGGGGAGTCTCGCTATGACAACTTTTTTGTAAGTGATGAGTATACTCTTGTCTATGGGTCTCTTATGAAATTATTTAAAGTCACAATCTTAAAATTTCATCGCTCAACTATTATTATTTTAAAGAATATGTAACAACGAATGACTCTAACAATTCATTACTGATGTTCGATTTTTAAATGGAACAAACTACTACGGGCGTACGATCGTCTTCTACTGTTATTTTGAAGCCTGGCTTAGTGTGATCACTTTACGTTAACAACGTTCGGCATTAGGTGGTAATATTTGTCTCCGAAACTCCTAATAATGAGAATTCTCAACATGTTCAACATGTCGAAAAATCTCATGTATGCAACAAGTAGATATTTGATAATTAATGAAAAATAGAGATAAAAGTTGGAAATTATTGAGAACAAGAGAGCAACCAAATTTAAAGACTGCGACTGCTGGCATGTATTTGGCGCCAGGATATGAATATATCCATTTTTGTAAATGTATCATATTTATTGCCTATTGGCTTTGTCTAGATTCTTGTGACCATTTTTTAATTAAGCCTGTATTGAGTGTTATAAAATGTCTAATGGGAAATTTTTGACTAAAATTCGAACACCGCGCTGTTATTCAACTCCTGACAAAACAAGGCAAGGTTTTTTAAAAAAAAGATTGTGCTTCTTCGGTTTCTATACCATTCAAACTTGTTTAAATAAAATTAAAGGAAGGAAGGAAATACCTATGAAGAAAGTCGAGTATATTCTACTTCGAATATACTCGAATAAAAATCAATTCGTAAGCAAAGATAACCAAGCTATCCGTGAAAAAAGTTTGGTGAAAAATGGGTTCCTAGAATCTTCACACTACCGCAGAAATAAACGCGATTTGAATTTTGTTCTCATGGAGTGTTTGGAGTTCTGTGGTGAAAAGTCTAGAAGCATTTTTTATCACATTATTTCTAGGAAGGAAACGTGGGTTTTTCATTATTCGTCTGAGAGAAACGCGAGTCAATACAGGGGGTAAAAAATCTTCCGGACCTCCAAAGCAGTTAAAAGTGATGAAATCGGTCGAATATCTCCTTACTAGAGTATTCTGAGACTAAAAAGTGTTTTTGTTTATCGATAATAATAAAATAGCCCAATGTATAACCGCCGCAGATTACGCATGGTTTTAAAGAAGCAACTGAAGAAAAAAATCAAGGAAAATTGCCAATGCCAATGTCTTGCTCCTCGACGATATTGTGCCAAGTCACTATGGGGTACATTGCGAAGGCCACTATTTGATAGCGTGGTTTCCAAAATATCAACCATTAGTTCTATCCTGGCACCTACCGACAATTTTAGTTCCCGGAGCTGAGAAAAAACATTAGTGGAAAGCAGTTTCCCGATGATAAGAGTTGGCTGTAGTAGCGCCATTAGAGTGATGTTTATTATGTTGACTCTTTTGGTGGAAAGAGCTGGAATTTGGTGAGGACCTGGGAACAGGAAGTGGCGGTGTACCGGTGCTGTGTCCTTGTGGTGTACATATCATGTAGTGTAGAGAGAGATAGCCGCACCGCACAGCACCGCCATGTCGCCTGATAAGGACGCGACACACGTAATTACCATTGTCGCTAGGTAGGTACACCTACTTTTTCGAGCACTGATAACCCACTTCACTACCTGGGCCGTCACCAGCTATTTGATTTTTGACTTCACATATTAGAAAAATAGAAAATTCGATCATTTATAACCAAAGGTAACATTATTTTTTCTGGTTCTACCTACGCACAGCCCTGCTGCGAGGCTATCGTACCTTAACACTGACATGATGAAAGAAGCCGGTATTACGTTTGCATATCGAAAGGAGTAAAGAGTTGGTCTTCATTATAATAATATGTACCTATAGTGGAAATAAAATACGCACTAAGCGCCAAAAACGAAAAAAATGAGTTGAGTATGAGGAAATGTTCTATAAACCATTGCCAATAGCCTAAATATTGCACTAAGTCCATATCTATGATCTAAAGGTGTAAAAAAAACAGATATATGGGGGAAAAAATCAGTTTTATTAGATTATCTCAAAATGAATATTTTGGCACTTAGTGCGTATTTTATTTCCACTATACATAATATGTAGATGTTGTATAGCCAAACGGGTCCAACTTAAACAAAATAGTCACAAAGTGGCTCTTAGAAAGGGGCAGGTTGGAATCTGAGAGAGACTTGACCCACATTCTCAAGTGACATGGAATCATAATACTAATAAAAAAAACAAAAACAGCAGATGCAACAAATTATGAAAAACAATAAATGAATAGCTCTACTGATGACTCTTAAGGTAGGTTGATGATATCAAAAAACTTTGGAAACATTTTGATAGTTTGATTTCTAATTTAATCATCTGAAACAAAGTATGAAAAAAAAAAAACAATAAATGAATTTATAAAAAAAAAATAATTTAAAGTCGCATTTTTTTCAACAACTGTTTGGATAAATCTGTGGGATAAATTATATTAGAATAAAAAAAACTAGTTATGTTTGCCTCAATATATTTCAAAATAACGAAGTTTTCGCGAGTACCTACCTATCTAATTATTTTAAACATTATTCATAAACTAGGCATTTTAAATGAATTTTATTTAAAGAAGCCATTGTACTTTTAAAAAAATATCTTGAATTTCGAATGCATTCAATTATCAGGAGATCACTGATAATGTTCACATTTTTATATACCTACATTTATTTATTTATTTATTTGTAACGCATGAACAGACAACAGTTATGATAAAGTACAATATATGAACGAAAACAATATTCAGTCAACTGTCACCCAATTACTCATGCATCCTTGGAAGTCTTTACTTTTCAGCATTTACTAATATCCTTAGTCATTCGTCCTCAATCACCATTCACCATATTATATATACGAGAGAGAAAAAAAAAAGTAGGTATATACATAGATACAAAACAAAAGAAAAAAAAACAAGTAGAAATGAAAAGAAAGTTAAATAAAATTATAAGTCACCATTCATACACACATCCACTCAGAACACATACATGATTTTGTTAAAAGCGCTAGAGATTCAATAAAATATTGTAAAAGCGGAACTGTGTTTTTCTTTGAACGCACCACAATGAACTTCCGCTTCGTGAATAAATTAAATAAATAAACAAATTTACACTTTTCAATACAAAGATGTCAATACCTATTACAGCTGTCAGTACCTACTTATCGCCTGGATATTTTTTTCTAGTCAATCGGTCTCCTCCAATATGAGACAAGACAACTCCGCATAGAAATTTAGAGTGAAAACAGTTAAAAAAGGGAATTCAATATGTTGATCAGAAGTAACCGACTATTCCACTAGGCTACCGAGGTCGGTTTAACTACAACGTGCACAAAAACAGTTAGCTATGAATGCTTGTCTCGTTAAAATTTGAGAGCGGCTGGACTGATGGACTGATTTTTGTTTCAAAATGATAATTTTATAAGTTCGGGGTGTTTTGAAACGGTGAAACACATGGAAAATTGCGATAAAATAGGAAAATATCAATTTTTTCTTATACAATGTTTTTCTGCCTGACAGATGTGCCACAACAAGAGATCGACGTTTTGTAGTTGTGAATTACTGTAAATGAAGTTCTTTTTAATGAATATGTGAACACAAATATACTTCCGATATCTTTCATATAATCTAAAGCTTGTGTTGTAAAAGTGCTTAAGATTCAGGTGATTCGCGTTTACCGAGTCATCCAGTATAGGTAATTATATTAACAGTTCTAAGTTCACGGTTGACGTGCCCGTCGATGCAGGTGACTTGTGGGGTGGAGGACCTTGTGAGGGCGAATGACAAAGCGATATCCGTCGCTGCATACTGGAGTGGCAAAGTCTGAAGTCCGGACTCGAAAAGTAAAGTAAGTTCACGGTAAATTCAGGGGAACGATATTAGTTCTAAATGTTATGAATAAATAATCGTTGTAAAACTTTTGGTTATTAGGGATGTTTGAAAGTGTTGACAACTTTGAACTGGGGTAGGTATGTATGTGAACATCCTGAAGGGTGAAAACATCCCCAAGTGTTGTGTGACGCGTGTATAGTTGGTACAGCAGGCTGTTGGGGGGTGCCAATCACCCTCCATTGAGCAGAAAAATAAAGGACACACTAATTTGGCTGATGGGGCGAATATGGGTTATACACAAACCACAATAACTTTAATGACAATATCTAAGAGAGATTTTTCTAAATACAATATTATTGTGGGTGCAAAATGTTTGTTAATAAAATACTGTGGTAGAACTATAATGTATGTACGACTCTTTTCATTTTTTATTTGTACCAAGCACCTTCTCCCCAAAACATCAAAAATCTGTTTATTTATAATAGTCACTGAAATAATATGTTAATTACATCCTAGTTTTTTTCTGATTTTGTTATTGGCTGAATTAGAATTCTATGTATACGGATTCGAATAAACTTTATGGCCTTACAGTCATATTGCGATTCAGTCTTTTGCATACAACAGCAGGAGAAAATAGTTAGCTCTTTGTGGTTCAAATGTTTATTATTGAAAAATTGGCGTAATGTTTGTATAAAAAGATTTGTTAGTGTAATATGGATATTTTAAGAGGAATATTATTATTTTTTCCGAAACAATTCATCATATTGTCATCGTAAAATAACTTTAGATATTGACAGAAGGAAGCGCAAACGAGAGCACGCCGCACGCGAACAGATCAACAGGTTGGTGCCCCGTCCACCATATGCGAGTATTTATAACACATCAAAACCTTTGGGTTGAAGATGAGATGAAGAGGTAGGTACTCACTTGGCCCGTAGCGCTAGCTGCCTGTCATTGGGACACACGAACTTGTTGGGAGAGCTGCTGCTGGAACTGGTCATCTCTTGTGCTTCCTCAAGGAGACTCCTCACATAGCCTGTTGATTGTTTTCACGCAGTGATACGCAGGCGCCGCGACGACGTGTCGACGCCTAAACGGACGCGAGAGGACTGACGGTTCCCCTCTGCTCTCCGCGTCTTCCTGCTGAGCCACAGTACATACTTAACACTTACTATCAGTTCAGGCTCTACGTACCGCGCGTCGAGGATGTGTGATAGCTGGGTGCAATCATCGTTGTTTGACAAGTGCAGGATCACAAATAAACTAGCGGCAAAACCTATCGGATGACGGGCATAGACATGGGTCATTGAATTGTAACAACTAATGACTCTAACAATACATTACTGATGTTCGATTTTTACATGGGACAAACCACCACGTAGATATTTAATAAAGAGATATAGAGATAAAAGTTGGAAATTATTGAGAACAAGAGAGGAACCAAATTTAAAGACTGCGACTACTGTCATGTAGTTATTTGGCGCCAGGATATTATTGTTAATGTCTCATCTTTATTATTGTTTGATTATCCTATAAAATTAGTTGTATGACCGTCCCAATTTTACGTTAACACGTTGAGAAATGTAGACATTTCTTCATAAAGCAACAGTTATATGTCGTTTAAATTATCTTTTGTTCTCATTTTTTTTCTTTTGAGAATAAGCCAATGTATAGAAATATACATGTTTAGTTATGCACATTGCACATATATATTTTCTTTCTTTAATTTTTTCGTATCTAAATGCCTACGCAGTAAAAGGTTTTTTTTAATGACTTTTATTAAAATGTTCAAACGATGATTGTACCCACCGATCTATGTACAATAGCTATGCGAAAGATACCTGTTATTGGAGCACTGGATATTCTATATGTTTCTTTCATGTTTTTATTTTGATTGTGATGTTCAGTGTTCTGTTGGTGTCTCTATGTAATAAATAAACAAATATTTCACCCGGACATCTGTTGATGGATTATCATAAAAAACCATCGATTTATCGATGAAAGTTATGAGTATGAAAAAAAAATCGCGTAGTCGGGTTGGCTTTCCAATCACTCATTTAATTTCTATGAAATGTATGAAAAATAAAATTGCGTGGGCTTAGATTGTTTCGACGAAAATAGCGAGTTACGATCGAACTTCCCAATTATATGTATATAGAGCTAAACTACATATTTGTCCTTCGAGAGGACATGGAAGTTATTGAATTACCGAAACAGACTTCATCCGCAGAATCCTACAAAATGAATGTCTCAATTTTTTATTGCTAGCATAAAGATAGGTACATTAATTCACCTAAACAATATTTTCACTTTCGAGATAGGTACGATAATAAAAATATATTTAAAAAAAATACAAATAAAAATTTCATTGTGATATAAACTAAGTAGATAATAAATCACTTATCCGTGGTCAAACCATCCCCCATGTGGATGAAATGCCAAAAAGGAGAAAGAAAAAAGATATAGGTGCCTACGATTGACTGAATATGCCCTGTAAACATGTTTATTCTAAATCTTACGCACGGTTTTTTTCACCTTTAAATTTCTCTTGAAAATCACGCAAAAATAATTTTTCAAATCATTTTGTAGTTTTAGATACCTACTTATGCGACAGCCTTCCTCAAGGAATGAGATTTTTTTGAAAGCCGATTTAAGTATTTCCAGATAGTTGTGTAAATTAATATAGGTACCTATTTACCTACAGGATTTTCCCACTGTGTTCAAAGTGTAGGTAGGTACCTACTTGTAATTAACCATGCAAAAAAAAGTGCATTCAATTCGGCTAAATGTAACAAAATAATCAATTGTTATAGAGTTCCCAACAATTCTAAAAATTTCAAAAGTATCTAGCTCGGTAATTGGTTGAAAATCGATTGCGATGCAAAGATTCCACCCAGACAAATAAACAAATAAAAGACCTAATAAAAACGTGTAGTAATAAAATATTTGAAGCCCTTCCACAATATTATTATTCACTAACTGTTCTTTTCTTTCTTATGTAGTATAATCTATAATAATAAAGGAAAGTGCCTGACTGACTGACTGACTGATTGACTGACTGATTGACTGACTGACTCATCAACGCACAGCCCAAACGGCTAATCGTAGAGAAGTGAAATTTGGAAATCAGGTAGGTCTTAATACAAAACCTTCCACTAAGAAAGGATTTTTGGAAATTCCACCCCTAAGGGGGTGAAAAATAGGGTTGAATGTTTTTCAAAGTATGCGAATATCTCGGAAACTAGACATGCTACTAACTTGAGATTTGGCATATGAATTCTTCTATAGAAATGAGTGTTAGCATATTCGGCAATTTTTCCAAAATTTAACTAAAAGGGACGAAAAAGGGCACATATAAAAAGGGATGATTTTTAAGTGCCTCCTAAAAAGTTTAAAACTGGTTTTATCGAAATTTCAAAAAAATGATTTCTTTAGAAAGAGTCAAATTATACTATTTCGTTTTCAAAAGATATCATTAATTAGAGGGGAGGGGGTGAGGGGCACTTTTCCAACGTGTATGTGTGTGTATCCGTCCCCTCTTTATAACTTTTGATTCGCTTGATGCACAGATCCTAAAATTTCAGAAAATATTGAATACTTTAAGCATACAAAATTTGTATACTCAGAATTTTGAATTTTTTTTTCAGTCAGGGGTTATCAACCTTTGAATTTTTATTTAATTTTTCCATATATCTCGAAAACCATAAAATCTAGAACCCTAAAATTGTGTATGTATATAGAAAAATACAATATCTAAAATATAATTTAACCCATATCTTCCCAGTGTTCCATTATTGGAACGGTTTAGTTAACAATTTTTATTATTTTTTTGGAAATGCGCAACTCGTTTATTTTTGTGTGCTTAATATCTTCGATTAATAGGCTATAGTTAGAGATATTGTTGCACGATATTCGCATCTGCTTTTTTCTGTTATGAAGCATTCTTTATAGCAGATTTTGTGGAAAAACATTGCTCGTTGTAAAATGTCCGTATATTTTTTGTTTGTTATAATTCACATTCAAATAATACGTTACCAGTTCTATTGTTGTCTCTTTTATCATTCTAAAAAATAATAAAAATAAAGATGACTATAAGTAGGTATTTTCATGTCCATTTTCCTAACCGTTCCATTTTTGGAACACTGGGATAATATGCCAATGTAAATTTTTTGTACTATTTTCATGCAAAAAAAATATTTATTGTTGGAAATTTATTTTTTTGGTCGTAGTTTAATAGTGTACTAAATATTTTAACATCTAGAAACGAAAAAAGTATTTTATGTAAAGAAAATATGCGGACACAGTTGGTACAACTGAACCTTACACAGTAAGAAAACGTTGTTTGTATGGTTACTTTGAAGGTGAATGACGTCGATTTTCAAAAAGGATCTGCAAAATCATCTTAACCATCGGATTCCACCTAAGGTCTGCTACGCTCAAAAACAGAAAAAAATTAATTCATTGGACTTGATGAGTGACAATACTACCAGGATGCGGTGATATTTTTTTTTGGTCAAGAACGCTATGAATAACATTGAAGCAGATGTTATATCTCTAAAACAGGAGAAAATCCTGAATCAGCAAGCTATGAAGTGTTTTGCTTCACAGTCAATAGCGAAGTAGCCTTCTAGCCTGATTAGTAAGGTCACAGGTTGATAAAGCTGCCGCAGAAGCAGTCTGCTTGAAAGATGTCATAATATGGAGAAACAATGCTATGAGGACAGACAGAAGGTTCGTATCTATAAGACACATGGAATTTTATCCAGGGCAGACACTGTCAAAACAAAAAGCATGCTTAGAACATCTAAAATGAAAACACTCCATGGTTAATCTCTGCGTGATCGAATTAGAAACACAGTATTTGAAAGATCTAATAAGTCGAACAACGTGGTCAGGTGGGTACGTTATAATTTGTTATTATATGTTTTGTTGGCACTAACATGTATTGAGAAGTTAAATAAAAGTAAGGATACTATATCTTGCCCTGCATGAGGGTACTAAAAGGGCTGCGCCGATCAAAAATACTCTTCAAGCGATGGTAAGAAAGCTGGAACAAGGCAAGTCAAGATGATAACCCTGATAAAACAGACTCCCGTGTCTATAAAAGAGAAGAAGAAGAAGATTTTTTATTGTATTATTTTATACAAGGCTTATAAATTATAAATTGTGGATTAAAATTTTAAAATCTCTTCATAAAGTACTTTACTGCGCTCTATATCGTTTTTGATTTCCCATACAAAAGCCCAAATGTTACATGTATGTATCTTCCCAGTGTTCCATTATTGGAACGGTTCTATAACTAAAAATCCAAAAATCCAAAAAAATTTTTGACACTTTTTTATCAATACATAGACCGTAAATAGTCCCTGGTATGATTTTCATGAAAATCTAACGGCTATTTCTATGTCTGGGAAGATATGGGTTAATGAAGAAGTTTCAGGATTTCTCAAACTTTTTTTATAAAGAAAAATATTTTTTTTATGACAAATTTACGAGTTTCAGTGCCTATATTTCAGAATTTTATAAAAATATCGAAAAACGCCGAAACGCTACAACTAGATAATTTATTTTTCTATAAAAAATACATACATCATAGCAGTACATCTCAAACTTTTCTTAACAATTTTTGTAAAAATTTAATTTATTGACGACATCGTTTCATACAATAAACATACCGACTCAGGCCATCGACAGTTGGATCTCATTCGGCGAGCCGGGCCGGTGTGGTGCCGCGGTGTATGGCTAAGAACACGTAGAAAGCCGATACCGACCCGCGCCGACCAGCGCAAAGAATGTTACTATGCATTTGAATGGGGATACCCACAGAAAAGCAGGAACCCGCTTTCCGGCATGCTTTTAAATGCATTGAAACCATAGGCAACAATCTATGAGCCGGTCGGCGCGTATCGGAATCCGCTTTCTACGTGTTCCTACCCAATGAATATATACGTAGGTAGGTACCTACCCAGCCCAACCTACTTTCTCCAATACACGTGTCGAAACTATTGCGTAATCTATAATATTAATATAGTTTTGAACTAGCCGACCCGTCAAACTTCGTCCCGTCTTGGAATATAAATAATATGTTCGAGATTTTATGTTTAAATTTAAGTTGATTTCAGTTTAAAGTTATAACACAGACGACGACGTGGTCCTTATATTATTGAATATGAATTAGTATAATGATACATTCATTAATACCTTTTTAACAAGGTACTGTAACCGATGCATCTGTTAATAAAACATATCATTATATTATTTTCTATCAGCATTCCGTGAATCGTATCATTTATCAAACAACTGATTCCTGTTAAACGCCTGATTTAATTTCAAAATTAGAAAAAATGTATAATGGAAGTTTTATTTTTATTCCGTGCAACTTTTTTCTTTCATATGACCCTTCAGACAAAAGCAAACACGACAAAAAAATGGGCGATATAAGTTCAGCTGTTCTCATAGGGTAAGAAACACGTAGAATGCCGATTCTGACTAGCGCCAACCGGCGCAAAGAATGTTACTATGCATTTGAACGGGGCAACCCACAGAAAAAGCAGGAACCCGCTTTCCGACACGCCCATTTAAATGCATGGAAACCATAGACAACAATCTTTGAGCTGGTCGGCGCGGATCGTAATCGGCTTTCAACGTGTTCTTACCCATACGATGACCGCGCAAATAAGCGTTCCATTTTTATATAAGAGATAATACACTTTCCGTGAATTCAGAGAAACACTTTACGTACCTACCTACTTCAATATATTTTTCGTACCATGAATCCTGTACAGCGATTCTGAATTGTTTTTTTTACGATCGACATTAAAATCATTATGTAGGTATCTACCTATTTTAGTAATTTATTATCTCTACTAAAATAATTTACGGTAAGTTCACGAAAAGAATCTGGATTGTATTGCAATTCTTTATGTCTTGATCTGTCAAAATATTTGAAGCCATTTCATAAAAACACTAGCAACAAAAAAAAAACTATGTGAGTAATCTTGCTTTGAATTTATTGCGTAAACCATGAATAGCAAGTTGATATAATATGTTGAAAAAAGGTAAATAGTATTATGAAGTCAATAGGTAAATTATTTTATATCAAATGTAGTCAATGTGCAAAATATTAAATTTTAAAATTATCTACAAAACCTCACATCATTTTAGGACAGATCGTAAATAATTGTTTTGAAAACACTGGTAAGTCAATGACCACATCATTTCGTCACTGTATAGTGCGAAAAAATTAACTGTCCACTGGAACGTATAAAAAATAGAGACGAAAGGGATAGCAGTTAGCCGGATATTATGACCTCCTCACACACCATTTCCAGATCCCTCAGCTCTGCTTCGAAGGAGCAGAACACGAGGAAGACCCTCTCGGTATGAGAAGATCTTCTTTTTCTTCGGAACCCTTGCGGTAGAAAGAAAAGCGCTCCCCTTAAAATATCGGTGTTTTTATTTTAAAAAATTTATAAAATTCGCAGAATGCTAAAGAAGTCCTTACTAGAGCCCGGCCAGTGCGTAAATTACCGTGGGTACAACGCATGAATTACGCTTACGTAGGCGGTATATACCAATTGGACTGACTCCGTTGCCGGAACGTTATTGTTCCAAAAATCGCGGAAACTATCTGCATCTTCAGCCAGGATGATATATGACGAAACGTTGTTTTATTAAACTTCCCTTACTTACGAAGACCAGCAAAGCTGCTGTTTTCCTCTATATAGTCCAATAGTCTATATAACGAAATATTATATAGAATTACTCTCCATAATTTACCTTATGCTTGATAATCAATTTTCTAAGTTGTAGAATTTATTTTGTGATTATAAGGTGTATTTCTTAAGTGATACTTTAATAAACAAATCAATGAGTTATCCAAACATGCCTCTTTTTACTATCCGGTATCCGGCAGGATATTATTTACGCCGCCGGATAGACCGGATATCGGATAGTTGCCGATATCCGTTTCATCTAATAAAAAATATAAACAGTGGACAGTTAATTTTCTTCCTACTCTACATTGTCGAAAATTCGTTTATAGTCGAACGCCAATTACTTATACCATTAGAATACTGAGGTTGACCACCTCACTTCCTTAAACCTCAACCGGTTAGAAAAGGCACAATGAGCCTCGGACGACTTCGAGCGCAATGGAGAGTTCTTTATGCCTAACCTATTCTCCTGAGTGGGTCCAAGGCCTCCCGTATTATGGGGTGGTTTGGGGGGAACCGCCACGGGCTTGATCTGTGTGCGGCTGGCTTTTTGGCAATCGGGCTAGGTTTTGGCTTTGTGCGGATCGGGTTTGCTGCAGTTTAGTTTCCTCCGGGCTGGTTTGCGGTGAGCGGGGGGGCTTAAAAGGGAGAATATTACGTTATTATAAAAATGGAGACCTACTTTACGTGGTCATCGCATCACGCCTGGAGGCCAAGTCGAAATATTAACGACAGCTCCAACGTTAACAATTTGTTGTTATTTCCATAGAGATAACGTAAAAACTGTTGTTCAACGTGCGTTAAACAATGTTGTTCCAAATTCCGAGTCAAAAAAATAATTCTGTCAGTTATTCAAAATTAACGATAAACGTTACCTCAAAATCTTTGGAAGTATTACGACGCTGCTATTATATTGAAGACGAAACGCATTTTTTTTGTTTGGAAACCATTTTCAATTTGGTAAACGTTAACGTTCGGAACGTTAACAGTTTTCACGTTTAACGTTATTTATTTCGACCTGAACGGCTGGACCGATATCGTTTATTCTTTTTATGTCGTGTTTGCTCAGGATAAGAAATTTATGAACTAAATTTCGAACCTACGACCAGACAAACAACAACAAATCAACGTGAAAGATATAAATTGAAATGTTAAAAAAACGTCTGTAGCTTGAAAAATGCCCAAAGCAGATAGAAATAAGTGTTTTAAAGATCACTAATTTCATTGCTTTTCGAGACCTGAATATTTTTCTATTCATATCCAGCAATATAAAAATTGATTTCAAATAACGTCATTTGATGGAATAAAAGTTATTCGAGTTATTTTTTGGGATTCTCATAGAATAATGTCAGTCAAGTTAGCGAAATTTTTAAGTTCGCGGGCTGATTCTATTTGTATAAGAAGCACATCTTTTTTAAATGCAGATTAATAACGACAAATATAAATAAAAATATAGTAATTTAATGGATTTTTTAGAATATATATTTAAAAAAAGAAATGTTGATGATGTTTCTTATTATTATTAATTTTGATGCGAATATAATTAATTCTGCATTGTTTAGGAAGAGAAAGCAAATACAGTAACACGTGAGCGAAGCCACGGGTAACTAGCTAGTCTATAATATAAAAGAAAGTCGGTTTAGTGCGAACACTTATAAATCGAGATCAGCTGAACAGATTTTTATGATGCTTGATGGTTTATTGGATTAATCGGATAACAGAATAACTATTAAAAAAATCGAAAACTGGATAGTAAATAATACAAAATATAATATTAAAGTTAGTAAGTGGAACGGATGTAAGTCAACAACGCCATCTGCGAAAAATTCCATAACAACACAAATTTTATTTACAAATTTTAATTTTATTTTTTATTTCATTGAGTTTTAAAAATTGGTAGGTACGCAGATTTTTTTATCAGTTTTTGATAGAATTTCTTTCAAGCTTTCAGAAATATTTTTTTAACATTCAAACATATTTTAAACGTATTTTTGTATACATAATTTACAAATTCGAAATCAATATTCATAGAAAGGACTACAGCACGTTTGTCGGGAAAGCTAGTAATAAATAAAATTATTACAAGCATGAATTTAAAAACATGATGAAGATTCAAAGGGTGGCCTTACCCCGAAAGATCTCTTACAGCCAACATAATATTTTTATAGTTTACCGCAGTGTTTCAAGCAAATTTGAAAGCTGAAGAAACACTTGTTGCACCCAGCGGCCGTTGTAAAGAATTATGCCTCGAAAATTTTTGACACAACGTTGAAATACTATATGTAAATTCAGTTCATCTTGTGTAATATAAATGAAAGTCGGGTTAGTGCGAACACTTATAACTCGAGACCGGCTGAACTGATTCTTCCGATGTTTGATTTATTGGATTATTCTCCGCCCCGGATAACAGAATAACTCATAAAAAGTTCAAAAATGGATAAGAAATAATATAAAATATAATATTAAAGTTAGTATGGAACTGATTTCCTGCGACGCCATCGCCATCTATGAGAAAAATATATAACAACAAAATTATTGTTTACTGCATCTGATGGTAGTTCCCTCTCATTCTCGCATACGTAATTGCCGCTCTTACAGTAGTCCATCCCACTCACTCAGCCGTTTCGAGCGTTTTAGAAAATTTTCATACAAAGTCAACACAATAATTATCACGCACATTCAAATGTGCACACGCAGAATCGGTACTTCTATCATGATAAAAGATGTGCGCGCGCATATTATATTCTCGCGTTGTTCCCGTCTGAGCTTTGAAAACGAATTAAATATAGCAGTTTTAGAAATATTTTAATGTTATTTATAATTTGATTAGTTTAGCTCAATCGAATTAATTATGTATTTTGGTTTCTGGGGGCGCAGTGCACATTACGCACATATGAACGGGCCGCTTGTGGTTAGGACCACAGGACAACGTCGGTCGGGAAAGCTAGTTACAAATAAAACAAATACTTACCTTATTATTATTTTTTTCAAAATATTTAATTAAGAAGACAATTAGATGGCTTCCTTCTTCAGGAAAACCGATTTGTTTTTTTAATTAAATATTTCTGAAAAAAAAAAATACTCGATATTTTGTTTTATTTACTTTCGTCTACTTGTAATTATGTTCCATCATTATGTAACTATAGAAACAAACTGATTTTAATAATAATTGATAAGTTCGTTCGTAACTCTGTATTTTTTTAGAAATACCTACTCGGCAAAATATTTTTTCATAAGTAGGTATACAATTTTTCTAAATATTTTTAAAATTAACTTAATTTTTCTCTCAGAGCGTTTTTCGGATTTTGTCGGATCATATATTTTTTTGACGTTGATGTTTTAAAAAGGTTTCATGTTTTTCTGAATAAGCATGTATTTGAGATAATATTAAAATTTAAATGAATCTGATTGGTAGATAAATAAAAAAAGTTATAGACACTCTTAGGTAAAATTTTGGGATTTTTCCAAAAAAATATTTAAAAAATCCTAGAAAAAAGTAACACCCTGTATACATTTTGATGTTGGAAATGGTCCCCTCTATATACCTTACCAGTTTGGCTAACGTTCTACATAACACCCTGTATAATAACTAGCTTTCCCTACAGACGTTGTCCTGTAGTCCTTACTATGAATATTGATTTCAAATTTGTAATTTATACAAAAATATGTTTGATTCCATCAAAAATCTAGAGAGATCGACAAAAATTCCATCAAAAATCTGCGTTCCAAGGTTTTGAAACTCAATGGTTGGAAATTAAATTAAAATTGTGTTGTTATAGAATTTTTCACAGACGGTGTTGTTGTCAGTAAAAAATACCTTCCACATTTAAATATTGTATTTTATATTATTTGCTATCCATTTCTCGAATTCTGTTATCCGGAGTCCAATAAACCAAGCAACATAAAAATCTGTTCAGCTGATTTAGTTATTAGTGTTCGCACTAACCGGACTTTCTTTTATATTATAGATCGGGAGTTCTCGCAGTTCTCGAAGTGAAACTCAGACCCTTTAAGGACTGATGTATAATTGATTATTTACTGTCCTACAATCAAACATTTAATAATCTATCGTCCAACAGGTTTTTCTGCTTTGCATAATACATAGATAGAGCTACCTAGTTTAGAACACTTTAGGTATATAATTCACTCCCTGGTATCAGATTCCAGCTATGACCCTTGACCACAGGTGTAACGAGAAGCGACCGTGACCTGACGACCAAGTAGGAGGTCAGCTGGCACGTTGTTTGACAATAAGGGAAAGGGGCGACAGGAGAAGGTAATGAGGGATCTGTGCTTATAATATCAGATAAACCTCCGACAAGTAAGAAGGTACCTAATTCCTTGGATTACCCACAACCTGCGGTGGTTAATTGAACTAAAGGGAACACTTTAATATGTACCTACTTCAAGTCTAGTGATGGCCAAATGGTGAATCGCAAACTGAAGGCGACCTTTTTTCTTTATTTTATTTAGTTCGATAGTTTATAAAAAAAATGTGACAAAACTTCCATGTTGAGTAAAAAAAATGTGTAAATATATTAATAGAAAATAATTAGTCGACCAGAATTTTCTGACTAAAATTATATCAAGACCCTCAATAACCCAGTTGTGTAAGCTCTTCGTTTCCCATCTACATAAATATCTTAGGTTTGGTTTTCGGTTCGATCAGAATTTTTCAATGTATTTTTTTTCAAGAAAAGCTCGGTGTTGACCTTTCACAAATAAGACGGGACTGGTTGACTAGAAAAAATGCCTCGGGCATTAGGTTCCACCGGATATACTGCCAAATTTGTATTAAAAAGTAAGTTAATAAATTAATTTCTTTATCAAGAACACATTTACCCATTTAATAATTAGTTCTCCTGAAAGCCATTTTCGTCTCTTTATTATTCATCAAATTCGAATTTGTGAAATGATAAATTAACCAATTTAATTCCAATCGGAGCATGTGACTTCATTTAATATTTACAGGTCAGGTAGTTGGGTAAGAAAACGTAGAAAGCCGGTTGCGACCCGCGCCGACCGGCGCAAAGAATGTTACTATGCATTTGAATGGGGATACAGGTGGTGTTGGGGGATACACACAGCAAAAGCAGGAACAGGAAGATTTAAATGCATTGAAACCATAGACAACAATCTTTGAGCCGGTCGGCGCGGGTCGGAATCGGCTTTCTACGTGTTCTACACGTTGGAACGTCCAGTGGTATCAGTCGGCCACTTTCGTACGGTGTACCTATAGGTACCGCGTACGTGGGCTCAAATCCCGGTGCCGATCATTTCCATTTTCACGGCACAACCCTTTGCTTAGTGTGAAAGATGTCAAAAGTGTATTAATTTGTGTTCACTTTGAGTGAGCACAAGTTCATTTTTTATTTTTAAAATAACTACGTACTATCAAACAACTGACAGGGGTCAAACGTCAAGAAAATCAATTAAGGAAAAAATATATTGTCAAAAGCGCTAAGAAGGTTAAGTTTGCTTAAACTTTCTAATGTGTCGCAAAAATTTCTTAATTTATATTTTCTTAACCTACTGACAATAGCAAACACAAAAAAGCGGCATTGGTCCAGCAGTTCACGCATGAAGCGTGTTGGAAACATTAAATTGAAAATAATATTGATTGTTTTGATTGTTTTGATTGTTTTGATATGGATTTTTTTGTTTTGTTATTATAGTAAACTGTATGTTCATAACTTCCCTCCTATAATTTTATAAGATTGTTATTTAGAATGATGAACCCAAGAGTCCTGTGAAGGACCTACGGGAGATATTGTAAATAAATAAATAAATAAATAAATAAATAAATATATTTTTTTGTTATTACAACATTATATTTTTACTGTATGTCAATAATTGTTACAACATTATACAATTCAGTCATTAAATCAAAGTACCGACAGTACACACGCATTTTTATTAACTCTCAAATTCACCAGGAACTGAAAGAAATAATTATTTCCAACATCTTAACATCTCTCTTTTTACAAAGTGATGAAGGAAAGTATAGGGCTCCATTTTTTGTATGGAGATGAAAATTTAGTTTTACCTAGTTGTTCCAGGCCTTTTATTCATACATGAACTGATTTCCGAATGAACTATTACCTTTCCAATTCATATTTTCAAGATTCAGAGCATTCAATTGCTTAAATATGTGTGAGCGATAAAGTTTCTTGTCCACAGTCCACATAATATTATTATTCAATACGCCTTTCAAAATTTATCTGGTCAGTGGTCACAGGAGCTAATGAACTTATTCGTAATTTAAGTAAAATATTTTGAGAAACATAATTTCGAAAAGAGACCACACCACTTTTCGTCGTTGTGATAATCCAATAAATCCATAAATCTTTTTCACGTATTATCAAATGATGTCTGCAATCGTGCATTTCTTTTTTTTTTTTTTTTTTTATTTATCAATGTATACAAACAGTCATTTACAAAACATATAATTAACTCGTGGACCAACAAAGTTTACATGCTCAGTAAGTTATAGTAACAAGTGATTTTGGTGTCTCCATTCTCTCATTGAATTAAAACTTCAAACCATTAATTATCTTATAGAAATTGAGACAAAGTAATATCCAAGAAACATACACACCTTTAAGACGGTCTAGAAAAAATTCACATCATCATATTAACAATCACTAATAATGGCTGCATATTTTTATTTGCTTACGACATTATTGAACAGATTGAAACATCATTTCCTTTCTTCTACTCCTGCTCCTGATACTCTCCTTCCTCGCTATACTTGATTATTGATTATTTATCACATTATATGTTTTTTTCTTCTATAAGTATCTTTATATTTTTGTATACTATATGTATATATTTGAATGTATTATGTATGTATTTGTTTATGTATGTGTATGTATTTTTATATAACATACAACAGTTTAAATTTTATCTATAATAGGTTGGTTGGAAGAAATTGCCCTAGCCCGCTGTTTTTGGTTAATTATTATGTTTATTTTTACCCAATAAAGTGTTATATTACTATTATTTTTAGAAACGACTGAAGCTTGACAACAATAAATAGTTACTGTGCAACTCTGAAAATTGGCGACTAAATTTGTCATATTTGTCTCACCTACATATTTGTCAGCGATATATTGTATTGATTTATAATATGTTTTTTTAGTACCTATGTATGTAGTTTGTCACTGACTTGCATGTAAACTGACAGTAGATATGGATGACTCTAATAGAGATGGATGGTGGATGGTGGCTAGTGGAGGACGCAGCGCTGTTATTCGATAAATTTGACGTGGTATAAATTAAAATTCATCCCTGGTTCCTTCCACGAGAGTACACCAGAGGCTGATCGATACGCTGCAGGGGGGCGGTTGGGGGGTCGTGACGTCACCCCGCTACCCCCCTGTTCGAAACATCTGATGGAATATAATAACTCCATGCTTACGGTAACCAAACGTTCCTCCGTCTATAATAAATAAATAAATCTTTATTGGACGCAAAAAATAGTGTAAATACAATTTAAAAAAAACTACCAAAAGGCGGACTTATTGCTGCAAAGCAATGTCTTACAGCCAACCTCATCTGTTTATTCTTTAAAATTGCGATAGATTTTCTTCTTTATATTGAAAAGTAGAAATAAAAATTCCAACCTAGGAAATATTGGAGATGTGTTTTAATAAACCTAGATACTTAATGCATTTTGTAATGTGTTTTATTGACAAGCATGACTTTTTAAAGCACAATTTTTTGGATACATAGGTATTTGACATTTTTTTTTTTAATTTCAAAATTAAAACTTCTAGAACGCTTTTAAACTGGTAACAAACAAATAAAACAATAAACATTTGTTGATTCTTTCCTTGCATAAAATGTTTGGTAGCTGTATATAAGTGATAGTACTCATTTTGAGTTTATATTTTCAAGTCAGTAGGTACCTATATGAAATATACTTTTTCTGTTGGACCCAAGACTGTAGCCAGGAATTCATTTGGGGGAGGGGCAATGTTTGGACTCTCTTCATGTGAAAGGTGTTGCTTTGCTAGGTGCCGATGACGATCTCTGCTGAGGGAGGTAAAGATTGACTGCAAGCATCAACCGAGAAAGAGAATTTGAAGGGGCGTAAGTATATCGAAGAATTCTCCGAAAAACATAGTAGATACTTAGTACAGTGTAGTATGGTCACCGTGGCAGACTCCATGGTTGTCACCCGTGTAGAGGTGTCTGATAATAATTAATGGACTCCACGCATGGGCCGGCTCCTTCGGGACTATACGGTGCTAATTCAATCCTCTCTTCTTATTCATCGTCTTTGCGCAATACCAGTTCAGTGTTGTATTAATACCTATAGGTTATTTATCTACCATACTGCCCGACATGGTACTCAAGCAAATTGGCTGTTGGTGGGTGATTAACACGATTGCTTTGAAAACAATTAAATGTGAAACATATTTTTAGAATGAAAGTAATTTTCATACCACATATTTAAAAATCGAACATCAGTAATGAATTCTTAGAGTTTTAGTTGTTACATATTTATTAATTCGCTAATTATGCCTACCTACCGAAAAATGATACCAGTGGTGCAAACATTTTTTTTTTCGATGGAAAAGTAATGGTGACTCACCAGCAAACACTTGGAATAACATGCACAAACAATCGAACACCTAATTACCAAGTGCCCCCTGTACGCATCCAAAGGGGGATTGCAGGACCCTTGCACGGAGTTCCTAGGGAGCGGTCCATCGGCGTCTTTCAAAAGATATGACAATGTTTTTTGTTACTGCGGTAATAATATTGATAAAGTTCTCAACTGACATATTCACCGCTGTTTATAGTAGCGCCGTATTCGTAGCAAAACAGAGACCATTGATGCACGCACTGACGGATGATGCGATATAATGGCTTCAAATTCTGAGAAACCATAAGTACATAAAAAGATTTTTTGAATTTTTTTTAAATGAATCTGTGCTCACTCAAAGTGAACACAAATACACTCCTTGACTCTTTCACAGTAAGCTACTTAAAGCTTGTGTCGTGAAAGAGGAAGATGGTCGGCACCTGGGATCGAACCACGACGTCGTCCGCACGAAACAGGTAGAAAGCCGGCGCTGATGTAACCGCCAGGCTACCAACCACTTCATATTATATTTGGCAAAGGTATGAGCGATTCGCTTGTATGGACGCATTGCCACTGTGTCCTACACAAATATCTCTACAGAAACTACCTAATTAAATTTTTTAATATATTTTTTTGAGTTTAGTTTTAAAGATCTTTATCGTCGTTAGTCCTCATTACTGAGGGTCGTGACCTGTATAATCTTCATGTATAATCTTCTTCCACCTCTCCCGACACAACGCCATGAGCATTGCTCCAACAACTACTGTTGTGCCTGTGTGTGTATATAGCAGCCCTGCTAGTGGGTCAAGTGGGTGCTCCTCCTCTGTCTCTAGATCTATCAACACCACCAAGAATTAAAGATCTTATTAAGAATCTATTGCAAAAATTTCATAATAATTATATTCTTTTGTGTAAACTTTAGGTAGGTAGGTAGGAAGGCCTACTATTATGTAAAAAATGATATACTTAAACCCCTAAAATCACATTATGTCGTGTTCTCGCACAAATTGGATAGGAGTTGATATTAATTCCATGTTGTAGCATCTTATAATGGAAAACAAAAAAAATATCAGGCAAAAAATAAACAGAAAATTCTGAATGAAAAGTGATAGATGGAAGAAGAGAAATAAATGTTTCTAGATGGAAAACAGCATATCGCATTAAAGATACGGTCGCATGCGTAAGAACCTCTACGATAGGAATGTCCAGATTCTGCGTTTTTTGCATCACTAGTGATTCGTAATGGCTTGAAGCCATCATAGGATGAATGAGTCTAAAAGCAAACAATCCTGCTAATTGGTACCTACCCCACAGATTAATTCATGTCAGATAAAACGAAACACGAAATGGATATTAGTGGATATTGATATTGGAGTTGATATTGACACAGGCTTACTTTGTTTTATCTACACGCATAACTACCTACCTATAGACTATTAACGGCCACGTGGATTTTGACATTAGCCTGGATGGATAAACATAAAGTTTAAGAGTTGGTATGAGTGTGTCGCTATGCAAAATACTTTGATACCCATCACTATGGTTTATGCGTGTGTGGTGTGTGTTTGTCGCCATGACAGCCATTATTGTCCCACCAGCCAATGTCAGATGACGTCATCCTTTAATGGTCTATTCGGATATATACATCCAACAACTGAGTTTTCCCTAAACTTACAATTTTAATCTATACACTGCCATTTACATTTTATAAGTATTTGTTGAATAAAACGACACAAGATTTATTTTATGTATTTTGCGGAAAACATTATTTTTCAAAATTAAGCGCCTTTATGATTTCCCGGTCAAAATTCTATCATGGTAACACTGATATGCCATTTGAATATAGAGCTGCAAGCAGTTAAAATTATTCCTTAATTCTGTCGATTCTTAAGTTATTAAAAAAATGTTTGGAACTACCTAAACCTTAATAAAATATTTTGCATATAACGAGCCCACATGATTGTACAATCTGTTTTAAGATGATAATATGATTACTTAGGCTATATTATGTCCTGACAGAATCCAGGTGTATGATATTCTTCTCTTGATGCCTTACCATCAAATGGACAACATTTTGGTATTTATATCAGAAATTATTTTAGTACGAGAAGGGGGCTTTTGTTGTCTGCCTATGCTCTTAAGTAGGCTCAAAAATAAAATATTGAGATAATAATAATACTAATTTATTTTCGATTTAAAAAACATACATATAATATACATAATATCAATTATACACATAGATATTCACATAGGTACATTCCTTTGATTTGATTCCAATTTCGATCGAAGATAGTGACATTGTTTTGGAAAAATAACATAAAACATGACTTTGCTTTGAAACATTATCCTTAGTTTATGTATTTACTTGAAATGAAAAAAATACTTTTTTTTCCACCAAGAATATAATATTATTTGTTTTAAAAAGTTTTAGTTTTTTTTTTCAAATGCAACAGTGAAAATGCGACATTTTAGCTGTTGATTTTTTTCTAGGCAATGTAACGAATAAATTTTGACATATGGCAACATTATCTGTATTGACGTAAGTAAATAAAGATGGCCAATGTCTGAATGTCTCACGCATATGTCAGTGTATTTGTGTTTACCAAAGTTCGTGTATGTATGGGGCAAGTGCTTTGGTGAGAGACAGGTGATTCCAGTCTATCTTTGATTATCAGTGTACCTGTTCTAAGCCATGAGATAAAGAGAATAATCTGCTGGATAAAGTGTTGTTTTGATAACAAGTTTGATCGTATATAAGTCCTGTCAACAGTTTTAATGCCTTTATACAGTCGACGGTCGTCCCTCAAGATGTCCGAGACAGCGGAGATAAGTGACGATATAACGGTGGTGGATGTGTACGACATCGCGTCCGATATCGGCAAAGAGTGTGAGGTGATGATCGATAAGTACGGCACAGAGGCCATCAGCAGTCTGCTGCCCAAAGTGATCAACGCTCTGGAACTGCTGGAGAACTTGGCCATCAGGAATGAGAGGGAGAACACAACGCTGCAGGATCTGTATGAAAAGATTGCCCAGCTGGAGAATGATAAGTTGGAAAAGGCAGAGTACAGGCAGAGATTTGAAAAGGTTTATTGAAATTTTATATTACCTTTTAGCTTCTTAATATTTACACATTATTTACCTGGTACAAGTCAAAAACTCATATAAATGTAACGTTTCCTCGATGTTCTAGTGCCTTGCAAAGATAAGGTACACCAGCTCATCTCTCGCTGCTTTCTCTACACTGAGAGATGACCGATAGTATGAATGCATGAATGGAGATAGGATTAGCTGCTCTACATACTTTAATAATCTTTTGTAAATTTAAATAAGCTTAAAACGGGACCGTGAGGTTGACCACCTCAACTGGTCAGAAAAGGCACAATGAGCCTCGGATGACTTCTAGCGCAATGGAGAGCTCTTGATGCCTCCCTATGCTCCTGAATGGGGCTTAGGCCTCCCGCATTTGTGCGTTGGTTTGGGGGGATCCACGGCGGATTTGATTTGTGTGGAGCTGGCTTTTTGGTTTGATTGCTTTGAACTCCACTCGGGAGCATAGGGAGGCAACAAAGAGCTCTCCATTGCGCTCGATCTTGTGCAATGCCTATGGCTAAGAACATGTAGAAAGCGGATTCCGACCCGCACCGACCGGCTCATAGATTGTTGTCTATGGTTTCAATGCATTTAAATGGGTATGCCGGAAAGCGGGTTCCTGCTTTCTCTGTGGGTATCCCCATTCAAATGCATAGTAACATTCTTTGCGCCGGTCGGCGCGGATCGGATTCGGCTTTCTACGTGTTCTTACCCATCGACCTCCTCCCACACCATGTCCAACTCCCTCAGCTCTGCCTCGAAGGAACGGAACACAGTATTAGAGGAAAACAACGCTCTCCTCGGCCACACACAATAATCAAAGGTATTTCTTTAAAGTCTCAGATTCACTATAATAATCTGTTGCATACATAATATTTTCTTCTAAATTCAGGACTCATCCCACTTAAATGGCAGCCAAGATCAACAATAGAATTATTCTATCGCTTTGTCCAAGATCATTTGTCATTCTTTATTGTATTACAAAATAATTAACAATGTTTTTTTTATATTAGAGTGTGATGATACTTTATACTCTGTACGTCCTTGTAAATATGTAAATGTGATTTGAACTCATCGCTAAAAGATTCATTTTTTTCTATGATTTCACACTTAGTGAGGTTCATTGAAAAAAAGGTGAATTTTTTGCCTTTACTTGATGTTTGACTTGGGTCAACATATCTGATTTTTATATGGTGACCCAATGCATCTATCGTAAATCTTGGTTGAATACAAAATTTTAGTAATGTATAAATTTTAACAGAATGAATTTTGAAACTCCGATTTTAATTATGAACAATGTCAACAAGTCTATATAATTTTGTGAGCATCATAATTTCCACTTTGGTCAATTTCAATGCACATAGATGATATTATTCATTGTGTAATCTTCTTCTCATAGAGTTCTTATATAAATTTGCAACATCCACTAATCCTCAAAGTGGAAGATTTTAAGTATGACCTTCTAATAGTGACTTCTACCTTCACTTCCAGTGTGGAATATCGAGGCAACAAGAAATTTCTCCAAGACTTTCTATCTTGCATCAATTACATATTCCTTAAATTGAGGGTGCTTGGTAGTACTCCACTTTTACATCAGTGTATAGTTTCTGCCCAGTTGAGGCCAACATTTTGACATTCCCGGCAGAATATGAATATATACCGACCTCGGTAGCTTAGTTGTACTAGCGTGGACTTCAGATCTGAGGTCCCGGGTTCGATTCCCGGTCGGGTCAGAGTTTTTCCAAGTGTTTTTACACTTGAAATTTCTACCCGGGGTTGGCCTGTCTCAGATTGGACGGGACCGGTTGACTGGAAAAAATTGCCTCAGGCAATAAGTTCCGCCGGCTATACTGACACCTTTGTATAGAAAAGTGTTATGTTAATATGCCCTCTTGATAGTCAGTTTTTTAACGTCTCGTCTTCTTGTCTTAGAGTGAACACGATTTTTAATTAATCCCTCAAAGCTGGCTTTTTAATAGTAGTAAAAGAGATTCGTAAGCCCAAAACAGTTGAAATTTTACTTTCAGAGTTGAAACTAGGTATATTTACTATTATAGCATTTTATCAATCTGATCAGGTTTTAGTTTGAGGATGTCAGTGGATGATGGAGGGTGAAACAATACGGAGAATATAACATCCCTTGTTTTATCACCCTCACACTTGCCAAGCTGCCATTAAGAATATCCCATAAAACCCTATTGTACGTAATAACCTTTAAAAGAAGCAATATCGAGCGGGTCAATTTAATAAAGGTCGTATGAAGGTGTATCCCCCCTTCCCTATCCTGCAGCCCTACTAATGGTGCCTTGGATAATATCAACTCGGGCTCATCACACCATTTCTATTCTATTCTATTTGTCATCAAAATTGCTCGAGTAGTGTGCCTGGGCCAGGGGTACCTGAGATCACATAATTTTATGACTTTGTATTTATAATATTTGTATATATAACATTTTATTCAAACTTTTATGTTTTTTTTTCGTTTCATAGGACTAAATCTTTACAATCCTGTATGATAATTTGTAAATTCGTCCGTAACTCGGTAATTTTGTAAAAACCCCCTAACCCCACTTGAATTATTTTTCATACTTATATTATTTGTCTGTAAGTCGAAGGTTGCTATGACTTTTAATAATAGTAGGTGTCCGCGAGGAACATCATACCAAAGAAATCATACGTTCCTACATACTAATGTTGTTATGGGAAGATATGTCAAGTTTTCCTCTGTCCCAACGTGGTAAAGTAAAATTGGGAACTTTTATCTTTTACTAGCTGACCCGCCCGCGGAACTTCTACCTAATCCAGAATAAAAAAATAATTATGACTAATTACATGAATTAAATACATTTTCGACATAAAAACTTAATTAAGTAAATTGAGGTAATAATTTTTTGCATTAGGTATCTAATAATTAGTTATTGTTGATTCGGTTCCGGGAGTTCGACGGGACATTAGTTTGTAATAAATACAATTTCTTTGTGTAACTTTTTGAAAAATCCAAGAGATGGCGGTGTAGTAGGAAATAAGTCACATGTGATACATAGTACGTTATTGTACATAGTGTTGAAAGAATAGGTTCCATTCAAACCAAATTTTACCGAATTATTATGGTAAGATGATCACAAAATAGCAGTATGAGATTGTCGTAAGCCTGTAGTGCATTACAATTAACCTTAAAATAGTGTAATGTTAGCAAAAAAAGTTGACTGAATATAGTTATAGAATGAGCTTGATTTAAAGGTTTAAGTCTAAACGCTTTATGTCTAGAATTACAGACTCATTAGTATTGTTCAAGAACACAAACACACCCATTGTTTTTAATTACTGAAGTTAATCCAGTACCACCGTGATTTTGAATACTCCCAACAAGATAACATTCTTGTAGGTACCTAGTTATCATTTTATAAAGAAACTAGCACATTTCGTCAAACTTCGACCTGCCTCAGTGTCAAGACAAGTTCACAAAAACATTGCTTACCTGATTCAATTGTAAATCTAAACCGTCCTCGAATAACCCTCAACATACCATATATTTTTTTAGTGAAATCCATCCAGCCGTCAAGATGGAGTATGGTAACAACCAATTCATACAGAAGAAATTTATAAAGTAAGGTTACATTAAATTCTGGATGGACCACACTGAAATATTCACCAAAGGGTCTAAATATGATAGTTGCAATCTTATTCAAATTTAGCCCTTTCAGATAAGATTTCATTTCAATAAAATACTAGCTTTCCCGACAGACGTCCTATGGTTCTAACCAGAGGCGGCCGGTTCATATGTAGGTACATAATGTACAGTGTGCGCCAATAACAAAAATACATCATGAGTTAAAATATTTCTAAAACATCCATATTTCATTCATATTCAAAGCTCAAGCAGGAACAACGCGAGAATATATGCACGCGCAGACATTACGTCCGATTCTATTTAAATTTTAGTGTGCACTATCTAAAATAAGAACGTTCCATTGGTAAGTGCACATGAAAGCCGGCGATTGATACCACTGGACTACCAACCATCTCACTCATTTTGTTGACTTTGTAAGAAAATTTTCTAGAACATTCGAAACGGTGGAGTAAGTGGGATGGGCTACTGTAAGAGCGACAAATACGTATGCGAGGGAACTACTATAGATCAGCTGCAGTAAACAATAATTTTGTTTTTATAGATTTTTCATAGTAAATTCGTTTCATACTAGCTTTAATATTATATTTTATATTATTGACTATCCCTTTTTCGTTTCTTATCCATTTCTCAACTTTCGTTATTCTGTTATCCGGGGCGGAGAAGAATCCAATAAATTAAACATCGGAAGAATCTGTCCAGCCGATCTGATAAGTGTTTGCACTAACCTGACTTTCTTTATAAGAGATAAGCAATATTTTTCATATAAAAAAATTGGTGGTATACAAATTAAAATCAATTAGATAAGAATTTGGTATGATTGGAATATCCAAGTGGGCGCAGGGCCTTATCTGGTGGAGTTAAGGAAGAGATTTTATAAATCAGATTGTAATTATTATCTTGCACAAAGCTGTCGGCTAGTGGCAGCAGGCCATAGATCAAGTGCGCACTCATTCTCAACATTATATTTTTGTACGGTAATCAGCCATCAGATAGGTTTATCAGCTACCAGCCATCATTTCTGGCAGCTTGTCATTATCATTATCTCAATGTTTCTTTACACAAATGACAAATTGAATAAATCTTGCTATAAATATTTAACTAACTCTCAGGCATTAGAAACTTTTAATATAAGTTTAATCCATTGACAATGAATCTAGATTTATCAAGCTAAATATAAAGACACTTTTTGATGTTCCACAGAGAGCAAAGCTTGTATAGTGAAAGTTGTAACGGTGGCACCAGGATTCAAAGCCACTGCCTTCAGGAGGCTAAATGCTTGGAAGTTGTTGACTGAACCGCTGGGCTACCACTATTTCAAAATTCACATTCTTTTAGAATACAAAATTAATTTTTATCTATATATTTCTTCTGTGAAGATTGGTTGTTACCATTCCCTAATAGCCGTGTCCAGACAGACCGAGCACAGCTCGCGAGCCGTGGCACCCGAGGCAAATTTTAAAGGTTGCGAGTGGGCCTCGCGAGCCACGGTGGGCCAGTTTGAGTATTTCAACTCGGGTACAACAATGTCCATTTCCTTGGCGATCTTTCTCCAGCAATCTTCTCGTTTGTTTTTATTCAAATGATCTGGATCTTTAGATCCCATAGCATTTTGAAACTTCCATAAAGTTGTATCAAACGAATACAAGCTTCTCTATCCATAATGTTGCACTGGCTTGCGAGTATCGATCAATCCGTCTAACCACCCGAGCAGCTCAGACTGAGGCGCCTTTGAGAATTTGCAAAAACTGACAACATACGGCTCGTGATCGTGCAGCGCTCAGCCGAGGCAACGTATCAACGTCCACACACGGGGGGAAGCGGGTGAGATCGGTTTATCTGGACACGGCTATTCATTAAAAATTGTATATGTTATAGGTTATTGAAAAATGGTTTAGAATCACACTTAGATCTTCTAGACCAGGGCTGGGTAAACTTGATGTTTTCAGTAAATGTTTTTTTATGGAGTAATAGTTGTGAACATCTACTAAAGATCTGCAAAGTATGAATATTCAAGATTGTAATATTTGTATGTTTTGACATAAAATAATATAAATAAATTATTGTATTGCCTAGAAAGGTGTTGATCAATAAATATTTTTTTTATTACAAAAATGGTGATAGGAAATAATTGATGAAAAATTCATAAATTGGTATTATTGAATGTGATGTTTATTTGACCAATAGTAAACTGGTTTGGCTGAATGCTGGTTGTTGGCCACACCAGTACCTCTTGTCTGTTGTGCAATTGACCTCAGCATTCAATCATTACTGACTCGGCCTTTGTCTATTTTTTTACTTTAATAATCATCAATAAAACATCATTCAACAATACACCACATTCAACTACTTGCCTGGAATAGATTGCTATCTGTACTGTCCTTAAAAGGGTAAACAGAGTGTATGGAACTCTGTTTCTTCTATCTCAACACATTTCTTTTGCCTCTTCTAATGTATACCTAAATACAATTATATGTACTCCTCATTGAAGACATTTTTTATAGAACTTTTTATAATTTGAACTCCCATAATCTTATACCATAATAATTGGGTAAAATTTGCTTTTGATGGATGTCTATTCTCTCAACCACATGTAGAATATCGTAACGTGTATCACATGTCATTTATTAACTACTATACCGCCATCTTTTTAATTTTTTTTAAGTTACACATCTGTAGAGGAATTAATCGTTTTTATTACAAACTTATGACCCGTCGAACTTCATCCCCCATCCGAATCAACAATAATTATTATTACATACATAATGAAATAAATTATTAGCAAAATTTTGTCATACACTGTATTTAAATTCATGTAATAAGTATAATATTTATTTTATTCTGGATTAGAACGAAGGGCGACGGGCGAGTCAGGTAGTCATAAAAATATATGCTAATATATAAAGCTGAAAAAAGTCCACCAAAAATTTTTTTGTATTTAATATCCTATATTCTATATCACGTTTTGACTCATCATCGAAAGAGACACTAGGTGTATGAAAATTAATTACGAAGAAAAACCACACTATGCGCAATGCCATATTTGTCACTAACGTTTATGGTCACAGAATGTCGAGAGATACGCTTCTTAAAATTTGCAATTTGTTATGTAGATAATTTTTGGTAAAAAAATGTGGCAGAAAAACTCTTGCCGGATTAGGCGGGTAAGGTCTAAGTGTGTCAACCAAAATCTAAGTGTGTCGTATTTAATAATAAATTTGGATCATAATAAAAATCACTCAATTTACTAAACATCGAAAAAAGACAAAAAAGAAATCTTATGTGTACCCAAGCTTAAAAATTCAAACCTCACGGATACTTGAATTGAATCATAATAAGATATTGGAATGTCAATGGGACAAGATGAGGTGAGAGTGTCGTAATTCATGCTGCATTTCGGGACACGTCGCGTTGGATGCATTTAGCCCATTGCATTTTGTCATGGGGTGGTCTGCAGCAACCTCACCGATACAAAGACGTCATTTTAAGGTCAACTGCAATAAACCTATTTTACGAGAGAAAGATATACATTTATCAATTTAAGAATTTTTTACTGTGATTAATCTATTGAATATATTGTAAAGGAAAGGAAAATGTAAGAAAAAGAAAAAATAAAGTATTATTATTATCAACCTCTTTTATATATTTTTAAGTCTTTTTACCTGGAGCTTGTAATGTATTATTTTAAAATTTCTTTCTCATGTGTTTTGAATTGGTTGGTAGCCTAGCATTCAATGGCAGACTTTTATTCTTAAGGACACGGGTTCGATCCCAGGTACTGAACATCTTCCCCTTTCACTACACAAGCTTTAAGTAGCTTACTGTAAGAGAATCAATGAGTGTATTTGTGTTCACTTTGAGTGGGCACAGATTCATTTTATATAAAAAAAAAACTTATTAATTCTGTACATTAAAGTTGAGCTAAAAAAATTAAAAAGTAATTTAATTTTGCAGGAATTAGAGATAATTGAAGAACAATGGCGAGCCGAGACCGCAGAGCTTGTCACGGCAGTGTCTCGTCTCCAAGAAGAAAATCGCAGGTTACAACGAGAAAAAGACAGCACGCTGGAGGACAGTGGGGCTAGGACAGGAGAAGGGTTTGGGAAAGATGAGAACACGAGCGGGAGTGGTGTGGGGAGTGGGGAATCTGGGGGGGAGGTGTGGAGGCGCATGGGGGAGATCCAGGAGCAGCAGAGGAGCATCATCAGGGAGAGGGAGAGCCAGATTCAGGAGAAACAGAAGATCATTGAAGGGGTGAGTCACATCTACACTAAGATATCTTCCTGGGATTTTTTGACACAATGTGAGGATCAGTACATTATTATTTTCAATTGTCTCACAGCGCATAATTTTCAAATTATATTACCTGATAGTCTTGCTAGTAACTTTAAAAAGAGTATAAGTTAAATTCAAAACTGCAGCAACTGTTTATAAGGTTCTTCTTCTGCAACTGGCAGTAGACCCTGCCAGAAATTTTTTGATAAATTGTCTTTTTCACTAAGTGCTTAGATATTCCTAACTTCCCCTGCCTTGTTTTGAATATTCATTTGGAAAATTGAATTGAAAATATGAAGACTTGACACTTTATATTGTGTAAATCATTTCTATCATTGAATCAAAATATGAGATACTTATCTGAAAAAATTACTTGATAAATACCCTCGTTATGTAGGATGAGTTAAAACCTGATAACTCTAGTTTTTTGGCAGTAAAAGTAACAATATCAGATGAACCTAAATTATACGCACCTGGGGTAGCTATATTATGAACTAGGGAGGATTGACAAAGAAAAATAACAATTATTAAATTTAAAAAATTAGACCAAATTCAAAGAAAATCAACACAAATGTTCTTTGCTGATTTTTGATCTTACCCCAACGCATCTTAATTATTTTGGTTGATATGACAGATTTTAATCAACTCGTGTTTGTTTTCAGTTGACATCGCAGGTGAAGAGACTAGCAGCCACCAGCAGGGAAGTCAGACGGAAACAGAAGAACCTCCTGCAGCAGGTATGCCCACTTGTCTTAGCTTCTAACTCTCCACCCTCTCCTGTAGACCTTTTGTAATATTATATGTGGGTATGACGTTTCAGATGAGAGTGGTGTGTAACCAGAGGGCAGAGCTAGAAGCCTCGGCGCAGGCCAGACAGAGAGAACTCATCTCCCTGCGACAGGCCCTTACCGGGGACAAGGTTACATTTTGTTATTTTATTGCTATAGCTGTCGATTTATATGTATAGTAAATAGAAGTAATCACGCTTTTGCAATAAAATTTCCTAGCACAGTAGTCAGTTTGAGATCTAGGTTCTGAGAAATGAGAAAGCTGTAATATGTGCCAAAGAATCTTATCAATCAATACTTACCTCCAACTGGACTTAAACACGTGTCATCGATCCCATGTCGAGACCTGCCTGACCAGTACTTTGGTCTGTATTAACCAAGAGGTGAAATATCTGCTGAATGTCATGAGAACTGTTTAGTAACAGTTTTGTCTATCACTGACTTCTGTTTAGAACTTCAATTGAATGAATTTGATTTTCAATGAAGTTTCCTTTACAGAATGTGAGCAGCAATGGGTTGCAGTTAGCTGAGATCCTCAAGGAACGAGATCAGTTGAAAGAAGAACTGGAAACAATGAAAAAATCTTCCTTGTAAGTTTATCAGATTGCCTTTTCAATGTTAAAAATCAAATATTACCCCTTAAAGGGGATTGCTTCCGTAATAATTTTGTCAGTGCACTAATCATACAAATAATTTTGCAGCCTATTCATATCATGATGAATGAAAACTTAATATGATCCTAGAATATTGACATTAATTTGTTAAAGAACATGTACTGTTTTGTCAACAGAAATGAGAAACTTAGCATCCCCCATAACCTGGAGGTGGAGAGTGATCAGATATCCTGCAGCAGTGAAGATGGCATTGTCCCTGTTGTGACCAATGCACCAGAAGAGGGCGTCCCAACTGCTGGGAGTAATAGCTGCAAGTACAGTGATGACGCCCCGGTGCAAGGACCACTGCCCTGCGAACCAGACGATGCCCCGTGGAAGAGACAACCCTCAGGAATCAGGAAGTTGTGAGTTGTATTTCTACATTAATAAGACAATAGAATATGTTTTCAGTAATAATGGTAGAGATCGAAAACAAATCACAGAAATTAAAGTATTAAGATTGGAAGAGAGCTATGTTAAATGTGGAGTTCCACAAGGTTGTATATTAGGACCACTCTTATTTAATTTACCTTTTTACTTCTTGCTTTTTATTACTAATATTCTGACATGGGTCTGAATAGGCTCTTTTCATCTTTTTAGCCTCACCTATTCGTTTATCATGACAGATTCTATTCTATTTGCTTAACTGATATTTCTTATTGAAAATTCTTATTTATTTGTAGGTTAACATACTTTTTACCTAATAATTATTATTAATATAACCTAATAGTGTTTATTTATACTTTTATGACTCCCAAGTGCTGGAAAGAAGCCTGTTAATAAATACCTATTGAAAAAAAAAACCGAAGCCATACGAATAATAATAAATAAACAAAAAAAATAGGAACTAATTTTGATCAAATTTGATTTGCAGTTTTCGTAAGCTATTCTCAGAGTACGACATCACTGTTGGATCTTTCTCAGGACGATCTTCCCTCTCAACCATCACAACGAGGATGGCCAGCGCCACGGTGGATAAGTGAACAGAACCTGGGCAGGTCTCACAGACACCCACAGCAGAGGCGCTCTCACAGACTCTTTCCTTCTGACAAGATTGCATCCGCATCATCCAGAACAATGTTCCCCGCGGCTTCTATCCGGCGCATGTATTCATTTGCCTCTTCTGTGATATCCGAACCCGAGTGCACTTGCGATAAAATATCAAGAAAATATCAATTTAACGAGAAGGGTATATTTAATAGGCCAAATATTGTTGTATCAGATTTTAATGTTGACGAAATTAGAAGTTTAGCTGATTCCCCGTGTAACATAGACGAGCCCGCTCTAGAGTGTGATGTGATTAACTTTAAGGCAAGAGTGACTGATATCTTAGATCATAAGTTCAACACTAGTGTGACTCCTTTACCAGACCATGGTCAGCAGATGGATCCAAATACTGGAAGTAGTGCTTACACTGACGATAGCAACTATTCACAGACCATCAGCAGCTCTAGTTCAGAGGCCGATGATGACAACAGCCTGTTGGTGTCCGTGTCCCCCATAGACTCGGATGTTGACTCGGTGTTAAGTGATGATGTTGTAAATAAGACGTTAGCCACCAGGAACAGCACTGGTAACCTTAAGAACTTGGGTGGTGGTCCTTCAGCCAGATTTAGATTATTTGATAACAACGTGGACTCCAGGGCCCTGAACAGATTTTCATCTACAGGGACTCTCAATACCACTTCCTCTCGGGTCAGATCCATCTTTTATAACAACTTGAACATACCAATGCAGGAGGTAGAATCTAGTAGCTTAATGAATATTTCCACAAATAAAACGGAACCAGCACTGAGGCGAACCCTGGGCCTCAGCAGGCGATTCTCCTACTCTTCCACAACAACTAATTCTAGAAATAACTCAACCTTGCCGGATTACGGTGAAATTTGTCGTTTTTGTTTAAAAAGGAAACCTAAAAAATATCTGGTGGGAAATGAGAAAAGTTCTGCGGTTGATTTAGCGACTGAATTGAAAGGAGCATCGTTTGAAGCTAGTCATAGTGCGTCTCTGGTGGCGGAGGAACCCTCTGAGGAGGCCAGTGCCATGGACTGTGAGTTGGACGAAATGAAAACAAGTGAATTAGCAGTTTGTGTGAGCGCAGCTCTAAGATGTCTGCTCTACTTGATATTGAGACACTGCGGGCACTGTGATATGGTCGCATAGCGGTCAATTATGTATTTATTTAGCCTGTTTGTCAGTTGGCATTACTCTTCTACTATTGAGGTCATAGCTCTCTATTCTGAAAATGTTTTATTCTACAAACATTACTTCACAAATAAGTACTTACGTTTATCTAGTCTTGAGCAAACCAAAATTCCTTCAGCCCCCATTATGTGCAATATTTTTTTTAACTTGTGATTTATTTAATGTGGCTCTCATTACTTTTGCTGCCATCTCAGGTGCTTATCAGCTCTAGTTGTGTTGTGTTTTTAGGGCTTAAGTACTTATTCCATTTTATATTTTGTAACGCTGCCATTCCATGTATTTTAGCCATTTTAGTAATTATTATTTTGTTTTTTTAATCAGTATTTATTTACTTTAAAAAAGATATTTTTTTATTTTTATACAAGTTGTATAATTTTATAATTTCTACCTATGTACCTACCATTTTATTGTTTATTATTATAATTTATATTTTGTATATTTGTAAATTTTTAAACATTATATTGTGTTTAGAATGAGTAGAATTTTCTTTTATTTCCTTTACCCCTGTAACCATTTTTGTTGAAGTTTTCACATACAACATTAATTTCTTCTTAATTCTTCTTCTTATGTCTTGTGTTAGATGAAAAAAATTCAAGAATTTATTTAAACAGTGGTTAACCACTCAATGGATTTTAAAGATTTGGGAAGAGATTGTCAGATGAGTGACTTGCGTGCAGAGCTGTGGCGAGGTAAGTGTGCGCCCAGTACAAAAGTTCCATCCCTCGTGTAAAATTTAATTTATAAGCGCTCATCATAAAAAAGCATCATTTTTGGAGTAAAAGGAATAGGAGACAATGTATACGGAATACTATGATGTTGAATGAAACGCTAAAGGTTTGTCTGCATAGGAAAGAATGGAAATCCATACTCTTTGCCTATCCTGGGAAACAGTTTGATGTCACAAGTACTTTCTCTTTGATGCCCATTGTATCTGGCATCCAGTTGCCACTCCTCGTTACAGCTCTGCCTGGCTGAAGAGAGAACCCCGAGTGTCTTCCTCTATAGTTAATTCAAAGTTTAAAGATTGTAGTGTTACGTAGTGAAAGTTTATTATAATGAGTTTGAAGAAATACGGTTGCACTGTCAAAATGTGTAATTAAATCTGGAATACTTTCATCTAACTCACATAGCCAGAGTCAAGAGAGGTTGACGAAAGTGCTAGATTCAAAATGTGCAACCGTGTTTATTTCACCTCATCTTTATTACAATAATTGTCTTTTTCTTCTCTTCGATATTATTGATGTTTCTTTCACAGGACGATAAGAAATGTCCGTCTGTTATGTACTGTTAGAATTTGCTAATGTAAGATAATACAATATTATAGGTACATTGGATCCACAGTAGTCTGAAAAACCTTTCGCTAAGTCATGTCCAGACTATCCAATTTGTTGGATTATAAAGTATACTGCCTAAGACCCATTCCAAGATTGACAAAAAGTATAAACCAAGTCTTATGGTTAAATTTTGCAGAACTTATTTTATACAGAATCAAGATAGATTTGGGATAAGCCAGATTACTGTGGGGTCCGCTGTATAACTAGTATGAATACTGATGTAGTTTGATGGTTTGGTAGTGCACAAGGACTAGCCTGTGAAGAACTTAATAACAATTTGAGACTGAGGAATGATTTCATAAACTTAATACAATTAAATCATCACAAATCAATTATTCAATAACTAATATGATAATTGTTAGATAAGAAATTCATATAATCAATACAAGTTCAGTAGGATCCAAATAGTAAAACTCATTTTGTATTATTTATACAAAACAAATTGTATTTAAGAAGATATTTCAAACATGGAAAGATTTTGTTTTCCCCGATTGAGGTGATGGTGTACAGATTCTATTCATCGTTTCAGAAACTCACATTTAGTTTGCAATTATATTTGTTTGTGTTCAGACAAAATGTTGGTAAGTGCACATAAACATGAAAATAAATAAATAAAATATGACCTGGAAGGGATTTTATGAATAGGTTTACAATTTTGTTGCAATCTAATTCAAATCTAAGCCATTTAATTATAATAAAAAATTTTTAGATAGTCACTTCAACTTAGCCTAACTAAGTGTATCGATTGTGAATTGCTTGGCAGTTCTGCACATGCCAGAGTGCTTTAAAAAAGCACCATATTCTTTAAAAACTACATAAATTTGATAATCATTATGCCAACGTGCAATAATTCTATGTTTTAATATTAGGCCAGAAGTGATTATGTAAAAAAATATTGTGATAAAATTTAATGGTGTCGGGATGAGCTATGATTTTAATTAGACCGTTACATGAATAATTGATACCCTTCCTGATGTCAGACAGGATGACAACTTCCTCTTTCTCCTTTCATCTCTCTTATGAATGCCTGTGAGTCGAGCATAAGGAGCACAAAAAGGACTAGTTCTGTCTTCTATGCCATATTGTGTGGCTGTAGAGGCCTATTCTCGAAAGACACATCCTGCCACATTCCGAACACGGGTATTCCGCTCCTTCGTCTGGACCTCTCCTTCTCTGCACCTTGGTTCCCTGACTTGCGGCAACGATCTTCCACCACTCAGGCCTGTTGGTCGCTGTTTAGTGATTGGCCCTGGTCTGACTGCCTACTAACACTCTTTAACGCAGCATGTAGATTATCCTTATACCTCTTACGTTGGCCTCCATGCTTTCTTTTTCCAGTTCGCTGTATAGTATAGGATATAAGTCTACGGTCACCCATTCGAAGTATGCGACCGGACCATCGCAAGACAACACGCGTCATGTCCCTTATTCCTGACCCTAAACATGAGCCTACATATAGGTTCCTACCTAAATTTTTCTGTTGTTTATCTATTACTTGTCACTTCTCACCTTCTCGCTGTTAACGTTTGTATACTTATATACTTTACTGGTATTTTTGTTGTCTGTAATATGTTTTTATATCATCACTGTTTGTATGTCTGTCTTATAAAATAAAAATATACGAGGAGCTGTCTGGATTGTACTGTAACTAAATAATTGTTAGTAATACATACAATTATTGTACAAAATATTCATATCTGATTTTTTAGTCTTTTGGAGATTCCCGTTTTGTAGATCATATGTACAAGCTGTTGTGATAATTCAAATAACTTTTGTAAAGTTTGTGTGTTACATAGATACTTACGTAGTGGAAGTTGGTTATGATGAGCTTAAAGAAAGCACAGTTGAACTTTTGTTTTTACCTATCATGCCGTGTTCCTTTTAAGAAAGACAAGACTTGACAAAGAGAGGAATGTTGAGAGTGAAATAAAATACAGCTGGACTGACCATTTATTGTAACATTGTAATACAAAGTACACAAATAAAACAAGGAATGTCACATTTTTTAATAAAATTTCTTTTTGGTGGCAAAACTTTCCTTATCATTAATTCAATAAATGATTTTTCTATAACTTTGTGATATTTCTCCATATTTTTAGAATGTATTTTAATAAAACGAACTTTGCTAATATCACTTAGATTTAAGTGATATTAGCAAAGTTCATTTTATTTCCTTACCATATTATTTACGAGCTGACCTGCCCGTCGAACTTCGACCTAACTCAGAATGAAAAAATTATTATGACTTATTACATGAATTGAATACAGTTTACGACATAAAAATTGAATTAAATTTAGCTAATAATTTATTGAATTATGTAATATTTATCGTTGATTCGGATGCGGGATGAATTCCGACGGGTCATAATTAAGTTTGTAATAAAAATAATTCCTGTATATTTGCGTAACTTAAAAAAAAAATTCAAGAGATGGAGGTGTAGTAGGAAACAAATCACATGTGAAACACGTTAAATTATTCTACATGTTGTTAATGAATAAACCGCATTTAAATCGAATTTTTCTGAATTATTACGGTAAGCTTCAGAAAACTATTAAAGAATTGGTTTAAATATGGAATGTCCCCATAGTTCCAGTATTAAAACACAGCATGCAGGCCAATAACAAGGAATGTTCAAACATTGATTAGAGTTTTCTCAAATGCAGCAACATGGACATTCCCTGTATTTTAGTGTACCCTTCCAATCAATATACCTTCACTGTGACATTGTGTGTTGATTCACATCATTCTCAGTCGACCAGAGCTTCTTACACTTTCTTTTCAATTTCGTTATCATACTTTTTTCCATTCTTTCAACATATCCTAATCATCTCAAATTACAGTAACTTTCATATTTGCAACAACACAAACTTCCATACCACATTCCTTCCTTATATTCTCATTCCTTTTCATATTCCACAGAGTCTTACCACATATTTTTTTTAACTTCCAAATGCGTAAGGTACGATATCAGTGCTCACTCAAAGTGAACACAAATACACTCTTTAACAGTAAGCTACTTAAAGCTTGTGTCGTGAAAGAGGAAGATGGTTTGCATTTGGGATTGAACCCACAACATCCAATACGAAACAGCACGAAAGCTTGCTACTGCTAGTCTACCAACCACTTCATATTCATCATACAACTTTCATTTCTTCAGTGTTTCTACTACATTTCTCTTTTTTGTCATTCATTCATGGACAAAACAGTTGAATTTTCAACATTGAACGAAAATTATTGAGAGAGTAACTGCGTTTTCTTTTAAGTTCATCATAATATATTATTAACATTTCCTAGAAAAAAAAATCATAAAAATCCACAAGGAACTTATTGGATTTAATTTTTACCTATATTCTATGTGTGTTTATTCTTTCGGATACTTTCTTTTTAAATAACTGTCAATAAATTATTGTTTATTAAAGATGAGAGTATGTTGGTGAAACGTTTTAACCCTAGATGACCTAAACATATTTTTATATAAAGAATTATTTGTGAATTAACAACGTTTAATAGTTTGTGTACCATATATACTTTCCTTAGGGCTTCGTTTATTTTTGACCTAGGGCCTGAAGTCAAGTGAAAGAAAATGGCCGTTAACGGTATCGGTTGGTTGGTGTTCCTATGATAGGAACAGACAAACTGCAGCTTTTTACGTTGCTACCATAGGAACACTGACTGACCTATACCTTTGGCGGAGCTGCAGGATCTAATTTCTTAGAAAAAGATTATTAACTAAAATGGTGTATACATACATTCATGGAGATAGGGAAATGCTCTTTCCTTAATTTTAACTGTGTTGTTTTTTTAAGCAATTTTGAACGCTGTTATGTAACGTAAAGTGGTCACATTAAGCCAGCCGTGCAAAGCCCGCAGTGGTTCAAATTTGAAAAAATAAAATACAATTCAGAATTCCAACATTCATAAAAAGTGGGTATTTGGAACATTGTGTTCAATCGTTAATTTTTTTGTTTGAAATTTTACACCACCAGTAGATACTTTGAAATTTGCTAGTATAATGATATTAATACCTACATATTTTGCATAACCAATTATGTTGACAGAATCAATTTATTTATTGTGCTAGTTGTTGACTTTTTAGCCAGATATCTCTATATATAATAGCTTAGATATGTAAATTGACACCACAAGCCTCGAATTTTGTTAGTACTTACTGGTACTTACTATCTAATAATAATAATAATAATAATACTTTATTTTTTCTTTTTCTTACATTTTCCTTTCCTTTACAATACATTCAATACATCAATCACAGTAAAAAATTCTTAAATTAGTAACCTCCCTAGTAGAGACAAGTCTCGTGTTAAGGGAGGGGTTCATTTTTCCAAAACAATAATATAATATCATTTAATTAATACACAATAACATATACAAATTAATAGGATAGAAACTTAAAATGGGGTAATCCTTATAATGATTCATCAATAAAATAATAAAAACAACAATCCTCTGATGCTAAAACAATATTAATAATTCTCTTAAGTTAAATCAAATAATATAAACAATTCTAAAACAAATAAAATAATACTATTTAATTAATATAGAATATCAAAACACAACATAAAATTAAAGAGATAAAAACTTAAAATGGAGTAATCCTTATAATGATTAATCAATAAACAATAAAAACAATATTAATAATTCTATTAAGTTAAAATAAATAATTAAACAATTCAAAATAATACCATTTAATTAATGTACAATATCAAAACACATATAAAATTAATAAGATAACAACTAAAAATGGAGTAATCCTTATATTGATTAATCAATAATACATACAATAAAAAACAACAATCCTCTGATGTTAAAACAATATTAATAATTCTCTTAAGTTAAAAAAATTCTACAAACAATTCAAATAATAAAATAATACCATTTAATTGTACAATATCAAAACATATATAGATTTAATAAGATAACAGCTTAAAATGGAGTAATCCTTATAATGATTAATCAATAATACAATAAAAAACAATAATCCTCTGATGTTAAAACAATATTAATAATTCTATTAAGTTGAAATAATAATATAAACAATTCTAAAATAATTATGTAACTAGCGTTAGAGTAAAAATCAAACAAGCAAAAATGAGTAGAATTTTCAGAATTACAAATCAGAACGAAAAGAGTCCATCAATGAATGAAATCAAAAACATAATTGCCAAGTTAAAATTTCATAAACAAATTAAATAACATATAAAACAATATACACAAGCATTTAAAATACATAAATCAAACTACAATATCAACAATCACAAGGACATCATCTCAAGTCATCAGTGAAATTGCCATTAAAACTATTCCACAAAAATGATAGCAATAAATTTTCAGATAGGTATTCATTCAAATTAAAACAGTACCCAACAATCGTTATGATCACAAGACAACAAAACCCTCTTGCAATTCCAAAACAATTTAAATAACATCAATAAGCTCAAAGCTATTACTACTAGTGTTTATGTAAACATTATGTGAAAAAGATAATAACACTCATTTCAAACATTGAACCAGGACATTAAAAATTCAAAAGAACAAAATAACAATCTTAAAAAGTCAAAAGTTAAAATCTCAATTATTCAATGTGGACCAATAATGACTAAAAACATCCGAACAATACATTCTTGGCAATAATCCCAATTAAACTCTATATAAAAGAAAACAACAAATAACAATTATAGATCAACCATATCAAGCAACATCGCCAATTCAAGTAAATTCCCTGAACAAGGTAATATCAAGGCAAAACACACTCCAAACAGGCTCTCCACACTAACCCTCAATCAGACCACAATCACACAATACACACCAAGTACCCACCAAACGAATTCACAAAGAAGGAGACAAACGTCAAAATATCAATACCCCTCAGCCGTACTGACACACCATGATCAAAATCGCCACATTTCTTTAGTTACTTCCTTCTTAAATTGCGTGTATTGATCGATTGCTCTAACCGCAGGAGGCAATTCATTGATGAATTTTACACCCAAGTATGAGTAATGGTGGTGAGCCACGTCTCTATAGCATCTTGGGATAGGGACGTAATTAAGCACCCTTAGTATTCTGCTTGTTTGCACAGGCTGAGGTGTACTCCTCTTCTCCTTATAAGTCTGAAGAGTTGCTGCCCTTCTGTATATTCGGTTCAATGGTATCACTCTAAAATCGGCGAATAACTGTGTAGTGGGGTAGTCCCTTGGTTTCCTCATAATAATTTTAATAATAAGTCTCTGTGTAATTTCTATGCTCCTTAATGTTGTCTGGTATGCACCACCCCATCCAATTATGCCATACTGCAGAACCGTCTGTGCCAGTGAATGGTAAACCATTCTGAGCCTGTCCGTATCCAATATATCTCTCAATTCTATAAATATGTATATCAGTTTTCTCAGTCTGTCAACTGTCTTGGTAATGTGATCCTTCCATTTAACATTGCAGTCAATCGTGATACCCAAGTATTTAATCGTGTCAAGAGAATTAAGTTTTGCGCATCGTTTGTTACAAATTTTGAATGTGCAACTGTGTTTTATTAAATTCATCAGAAAAAATAAATGCACGTGATTTTCTTCGTAGACGCCCCCTTCCCCTACGTGATGTTTCAAGACCCCCCCCCTCCCACTTTTAAGCTCACGTGGTCAATGGACGGGTCCGTACACACAGCCTAAACCAGCTCTAGGCAACCTTTTTTACTGTGGTTCAGTCTAAAAATTTCCAATATTTTTTTAAGTTAGCATTTGAATTGGTGAGTAATTTCCCATTCAAATTAGTAATAAAAAATCACAGAGAAAAAAAATTAAAATCGAAATTAATCATCATTAAAAAAAACCTCTGTTATCACTGACTTCCATTATGCTAAAATCAAGTGGTCACTTGAAATATTCACACAGAGGTCACTATGTTACCTGCGGTTCATCGGTTGTCGAGACCCTCCCTACAGGGTACCTACCACTGGCGAAGCGTCCATACACTTTTTGGCGAAAAGGGCACGCAAAACAGTACCACTTTTTTAATAATAAAAATATAATTACCTATACGTCTTATTATATTCCACATTTTCAGAAACAATATTTTGAAGTAATAATATAACACTTTTCTATACAAAGGTGTCAGTATAGCCGGCGGATTGCCCTTATTGCCTGAGGCAATTTTTTCCAGTCAACCGGTCCCGTCCAATCTGAGACAGGCCAACCCCGGGTAGAAATTGAAGAACCTAATTACTCACCAAGAATATTGGTAAAATACAGTGGAACCTCTTGTAACGAGCATAATTATTATTAGTTCCAGTGTCTTATTCGTTATGCGAAACAATTTTTCCCATACAAATAAATGTAAAATACGATTATGCGTTTCGTGCGGATAAAAATACTATTTTCATTTTCTACATTAACAAGTAAATTTACTTATAGCACAGGCAATGCTTTCTGTAAAGGATGACCAGTCATAAATTCTTCAAAATTTGGTGAAAATGTGTTACAGTATGTTATAATTTAATTTAATAAAGTGAAGCGATTCAACGATTTTACATTAAAATACGGCTGTCATCTTGTGGTTTTTTTCTTCGGGAATACTTTATCGAGGGTTTTTGTTTACTCCAGCTTGATATCGCCTTTGTCATCCACCATGTTAAGGTCTCACACGTCACCTGCATCCACAGGCACGTCAACTCACCTTGTAAAACTTTCCTATTTTTTGTCGAAATTTTCTCTCTTCGCCAGTGTGGAACACAGCCCACGGGAAATTTGCTGTTGCTTTCCAGTCTCCTGTGACTATTGAAGGTGTGTATCTACTAAATAAGGAAAAACCTAAACCTGCGAAAAGACATTTTTTTTTTAATTATCATATTATTGTTGAGTGCAAAATTTTGGATGCCAATTAAAATCTTGTCTCATTTTATAATTGAATCTCTATGAATCATTTGACTAGGAGACATTTCTAGTGTATGTAAGATAAAATATTTATACTTTATAGCGTGGACTATTATTTATACCGTATTATTATACAAATATTATATCAATGGTTTATTGATAATAAACAAACTGACATGATCTCGTGTGTTTGAATTCTCCACATTCCTCTAATAGCAGCCCATCAAACCTAATTATTGTTAATTCAATCCATGTAACTCTAACTGTACCCGTTAGTGTACGCGTTAGTGAGACTGGTTCAGAATACGGGTGTACCCGTATTCTGAACCAGTCTCACTAACGCGAACGAATTTTACGCGAAAAAAAATGTATGGAATACGTGTATAGCGCCGCCACAAGGATATTTCTATAAACAAATGTGATTCTGAGGCGAGATTTTAAAATGTAAAAAATACTCACAGTTCAAAAAGTGGCTACTCGCGGCGCTAGTAGTTCAAAAATAAAACGTCACTCCTTGCAAGGAAAAGATTTTTGACACCCTTCTAAATGAGTATGTTTCAACCTAACAGAGTGTAGTGTTATCATTCGGGGAGGTGTCCGGAGAGGTATGGGGGGTTCCACCCCCCCAAACCCCCCTTAAAAACTAAGTTCCAACCTTAACCTAACCTATTCAAATCGTAATGTTAGGTATCATTCGAGGATGTTGTCAAATCCCTAATCTATTCAAATTAACTTAACTAAATGACAATGACCAGCAATATCTTCATTTTTCAAAAAAAATAAAAAAAACACCAATTTGTGAATCAAAAAATAAAATGTCACTCCATACTCCATGAAAGAAAACTTTGTATGAGAAAATAGGCAACTTTTAAAATTGATTTTTACTTAAAATTGGTTGATAAAATAATAATATGTACTTCAAAAATGTAAAAAAACGGAAAAAAAATAAGGCCTACACTGGGAATCGAACTCACAACCATCAGTATGAAAGGCGGCGGTTATAACCACTAGTCCGCTGTGGTCTTAAGACGTCACGCCAAAAATTGATAATATCAGCTACCTATACATTCCCGATCCGCTAGTGATATGAAAGAACTACTAGCGCCGCGAGTAGCCACTTTATGAACTGTGAGTATTTTTTACATTTTAAAATCTCGCGATTCTGAGAGCATTTATACATTGTCACTTACGCAACGTAGACCATTTCCATAGAAAACGTTTGTTACTCCGATTCCGATAGAATTTACGTCGCGTTTATCTGTCAAAATCATTCACCGGGTGTTTTGGCCGTGTGGAAGCCATTTACGTAGAATTCAACAAGTGCGTTTTGAAAAAATAATTGTGTAAGAGTGTGTTTAGTTGCATATAAGGTAATATATTATTATTATTTAGTTTTTTATTTTATTTTCGTAATTTTTTCGATGGTCTATGTGGTTTTTTTGCAAAGAGCGTAATTACGTCATATTATTTACATTGAAATAAAATAAATAGAATCTCGCTATTACAACTCTATTTACGATTAATTTCATTTTATTTCTTAAAGTTTCTTTGCCATAAAACTTTCTCATTATATTTAAATAATCAAAAATCTACATATTATTCAATTTCAGCCTCTTCCTTTTAGATAATATGAATTTTTTCCCGATAAGACCAAATTTTGCGGTAGAAGAGGATCTGGAAGCTGAGAGACGACTCCGTCATAATAGGTTCCGCGCCAATCTTCGGCAGATTTTTGATCCTCTCCTAGAGTTGTCGGACGTAGAGTTTACTAAAAGATATCGGCTAACAAAAGAAGGATTTAATATTCTTTGCGAAGATTTGAGACAATTTACTGGGCTGAAGGCCACAAAGAGAGTTTCGTTGGAAACAAAAGTAAGTTTGGAGGTCAACTTCCCTCCCTTTCTCAACCGTCAACCAAATTGACTAAGTACTCCTAATTATATGCTTTCTAAGCAGTTTTAATAATAATAACAACATGTGATTTCAGGTTTACTCTGCTCTATTCTTTTTTGCCTGTGGCTCATACCAAAGACCTGTTGGTGTGGCGGGATACATATCTCAAGCATCATGCAGCCGATATATTGATGAAGTGGCGAAAGCCTTAACGCACCAAAATATGTTGAATAAATATATCCCATTTCCGAGCACGCCTATGGAGAGACAAAGAGTTGCTCAAAAGTGTGTTATGTATATGAAACAATTACAATACTTTTTTCAAAATATATACACAATCAAAAACATTGGATTGAACTCAACAAAACCGAGTAAAAACCAATTATTGAAAGTAAAAATTAAAATGTTTCATATTTTCAGATTTTTCAATAAATATGGAATTCCGGGTGTGATTGGCTGCGTTGATGGAAGCCACTTTAAAATTGTAAAACCTCATCACAGGCAGGAACACATGTACTATTGTAGGAAACATTATCATTCGATAAATGTGCAAATGGTAAATTTTCCTCTACATACATATCTAATTATATATGTAATTTATTCCAATGATGAAGAATTATACTATACATTAATAAATATTCGTAGGTATGCGATAGTGAATATAAGATACTAAGCATCAATCCCAAATTTGGAGGTGCTACACACGATTCGTTTGTGTGGAATAGTAGTTCTCTGAATACACATATGCAAAATTTGTTCCAGCAAGGTAAAAGAGTGTGGCTGCTTGGTATGTGACATTATTATCATCAATCTTTTAATCTTGCCCAATGATATAATATACTACCTTACTAGTTATTATTATATTTTGTGTAAACATTTAATTACACCGACCTCGGTAGCCTTGTGGCAAAGATGCTGAATTCTGATCAAGAGGTTCTGGGTTCAATTCCCGGTCTGGTTAGCTTTAGAAGTGTTTTTTCACTTGAAATTTCTACTCGGGGTTGGATTCCTGTCTCAGATTGGATGGGACCGGTTGACTGGTAGAGAATGCTTTAAACTACTGACACCTATGTATAGAAGAGTTTTTATTGTTGTTTCAGGGGATTCTGGATACCCACAAAGGCCTTGGCTTATGACGCCTGTAAGAAACCCTATTGCTGAATCACCGGATGCAGTATATAACCGAATTCATATCTCCGCCCGAGTCACAATAGAGAATACCTTCGGCAGATTAAAAAACAGGTGGAGATGTCTGTCTAAGGACAGAGTATTACATTATACACCTGAAAAATCTGTCGGCATTATTTTGGCTTATTGTGTTTTGTACAATATGTCAATTGGTCTTAATATACAATATGATGACCAAGGCGAAGGTAAAAAAACATGACTTTATTTAGCAAATAAATATATGTGGGTACTTTGTAAAATGGATAAAATGGTGACATGGATAAGTCCAAGGGAGCTATACCAAAAAAAGTGTAAAATACACATAATGACTCAATTATTTCTCAGAATATATCAACAATGCTCTTTCATAGGATAAAACCTTTGTTTCAAACTCTGATAAAACTCCTTTAAAAATTCAAAGTGCTTTTGAGGTGCCCACTGTTGTCACTAAAAATAGTGTCTCATAAATTGTCCTCATTTTTATGATATTGAAATTTTTTAATATATAACAGTCGAGTTTCAATTAAGAAGATATTTAATTTTTTTCAGATTTTCTGCATGAGAACGAACAACCAGAAACAATTAATTTTGAGGAAAATGAATCTGATAATTTGATTATGGGAAGAATGATAAGAAATGAATTAATTCAAAGATTGACTCGGTAATGAAACATTTTTATGAAATATTGTACTAAGGCATGGGTTTAGTTTAAAATCAAACAGTGATAAGACATCTGTCCTACCTTTCTCCATCACAACTGAGGGCTGCCCTCCAGAGTTCGTCATTGAAATGCATTCAGAACAGTGTGTAGATGGAAACTGTCCATCTTCCCGAGTGCTCAACAATGTCAAGCATTTTATTTGATGTATGTAGTATGTTAAATTTCCCACTATCATGATTTATATAATTTATGCAATGTGTGAAGATGTTACACCTCTAACAGAATCATCGATGGTACATACATTTCAATATTATCACAGTAACTTTAAAATTGTTCGTTAGCTTACTCTTGTTATGTATTTTGCAGTTAATCAAGAGACTCGATGAGATGATCATAATATTTTATTTGATGCAACAAATGCAGTAATAAGTTAAGAGTGTTAAACATGCAGAGTTTCACAATTATATGACCCGTTACAGCAGCCACATACAACCAATAAAACACAGACTTGCAAAGATGTCCAAAAGTTTCCTGTGCATCAGCATTAAGCTATTCATTAAACTGCCAATGAATAACATGACAATGGCGTATTTACGCCTGAGTATACGCAAACTATATAACAAATCTGTTCTTAAAATAATGAATAACTTGGAGTATGCACTGCTAATAGCCAATAGGTTCTAATGTACTCGATGAGTCAGCATATTCTCTAAAATTTAGATAACTTATATGAGATATAATAATAATGATATGTGGTAGTCCCCTGTAATCTGGTGGAAAATATCTAACTGATTTACCAAAATTATGTTGATGTAACCTCCCACTACACTCTGGTGTTACACTCTCACAGAATCATCAACGGTACGTAGTATGGCTTTTAATATTATCACAGTAACTTTGAAATTGTTCGTTAGCTAACTCTTGTTATATATTTTGCAGTTGATCAAGAGACACTCGAGATTATCATAATATTTTATTTGATGCAACGTTAAGAGTGTTAAACATGCATAGTTTCACAATTATATGACCCGTTACAGCAGCAACACACAACCAATAAAACACAGACTTGCAAAGATGTCCAAGTTTACTGTGCATCAGCATTAAGCTATTCAATAAACTGCCCCTCGATGTTAGAAATGAAAGTGACGACAAGTTTAGTGGAAAGGTGAAGAAGTAATGTTGATAATGAATTCTATTCTGTTGACGAGTTGTTAAATGAAGCTGAATGCAACAACAATTATTTAAATTTGATTCATCTTCTTTAAAAAACTTCAGAAATAAACTCATAATTTATTTAAACAAATAAAACACAGAACTTCCAAAGTTGATGTTTTACGTATGATATATCAAACGCTGGGATATAATAGGTTAAGTCACACTCACCCACCAATCTCCGACTGATCCTCCACTAATCTGCGCAACCAAATCCAATAAAATGCAGTTTTTGATATCCTATCCAGAAATTCTTATATTTGTTATAAATTATCCAAACTCGGAAAGTCCAGTCCAGCCTTTGCCTTATTCCACAAAAAAAAACAATAAGGATCCTAAGAAGATCTTTGACTGGACATATGTCCAAAATTGGACTATCATTATAATAATGAAACACATTGTTTTTTCAATTTTCATTTATTTAACATTAAACGTAAGAAGCAAATACATCTATATAAACATGAACAAAATTAACTAAAAATGTTCACTAAGATTTTAAGACACATAAAAAAAATTGTTACAAATCCATAAAAACAATAAACATTCCCCACCAACCAATGATCGGCCTTATTAAAAAATCGGGACATACATGATTCGCTGTAAACGTCATCCAATCGCGGCACTGTCGATTGCTTGGAGAGAGGACTACGGGTGGGCAACCTTTGGAGGGGGACCCTGTCCGCTTTGAGAGTATCCATTTCTTGTTGCCCTTGCCTTGCTTGTCTAACACAAATATGGTTGGTGGAAGACAGAAGTGTAAGCAATGTAAAAATACACTAAGTCCTAAAAAATATCTCAAATGCACGAGATGTAAGCGAGGTCTCCACTACACATGTGGTGGCACCACCGAAGAAAAATATAAATTGCTGGGACCAATCTGCCAGGGGAACTGGAAGTGCCAGGAGTGTAAGATTCTAGACCCAAGGTCGGGCTTATCTACACCAACGTCAAATGCGGGAGAACAGAGCTCTCCACTACCACTACCATATGGAAACCCACAAGCGGGCTCGGTAATTGAGGAGATATTACAGAGAGTGGAACAACTAGAATTAGAGAACAGTGAGCTGAAGAGGAGGATCGAGGTTTTGGAGGGGGGAACACATAAAGCACAGGAGCTCGAAAGGGAGGTGTTGACACTGAAAAATAAAAATATTGAGCATGAAGGCCGCAGCGATTCCAGGGAGCAGGCTGCCAAACTATACAATGTCGAGATTAAAGGAGTCCGAGAGGCCACAAACGAATCATTATCGGGCATATTCGAGTCCATACTGAAGACCGCGGGTTGTGACGTTGAGATGAAGGAGGTGGACTATATCGTCAGAACGAGAACGAGGGATAGTAATATGCCTAAACCAATCATTGTGAAATTTATGCGCAAACTGACCAGGGACACGTTTTTGGCATCTATCAGGAAGAAAAAAAGGACAATCACCACAAAAGATATTGGAATTCCTGGACCTCCAAACGACATACTCATAAATGAACACCTAACGGTAAAAAACAAGCAACTTTTTTTCGAAACCCGCAAATTAAAAAAGGATTTGAACTACAAATATGCCTGGACAAGAAACGGGAAGATCTATCTAAGGAAGAGCGAAGGATCGCACAAGGTCAACATATCATCCTTGAAGGACCTGGAATACATAAGATTAAAATCTGGCAGTGTTGCACAGTCCGAGACCGGAGAGACGAGGGTAAACTCTCAACTAGATGCCGCAATGGAGCAACCCTAGGTACATATTATGTTTCTATTGTATTCCCACAAAGTCCAGTTACTAAAACTTGTTTTTCATTCCTTCACATTTCCTCCCCCAGTCCCCTCCCTCAAACTCAAGAGTCGCACATTGTAACTATGACCAATTGTTCTTTATCAATGCAGCGATGTATGGGTGTGTGAGTAAGATGCCTGCGCGGTCGAGTGCGCCGATCCACTCGTGTACGGGCGAACGGTTTTTGTTGCCTATTGTTGTTGAGCGCTGTCGATTGAATGTTACCCAAATGGTAAACCACTGCATGTCGTTCTCCAAACTATGTATTATGATGCAAAATTTCCCTGACAAAAACAAAATAAATAATTATAATATACATATATTTCTATCCGAATACTGTAAGGTCTGTACTGAGCAAAGAAATCTAGAGTCATGGAGGAACTGAGCATTTATTTGCAAAACGTTAGGGGCCTTCGTACAAAAACAGATGAGTTCCTACGAAACTGCATGGCTAATTCATACCACATTATATGCCTAACGGAGACGTGGATAAATAGCGGATTTTATTCCTCCGAATTATTCGACCAAAGGTATGAGGTTTATAGAAGGGACAGATGTGATTCTGAATCTCGTGTGGGGGGAGGTGTCCTAATAGCTGTGAAGACAGAGTTAAATCCAAAGCACATGAAATGTTGGTCTTCATCATCAGAAGACACATGGGTATCAATCTCCTTCAGCACTCGAAAAAGGATTCATATCTGCTGCACATATGTTCCCCCAGGAAAAAATCATATATCTGACTTAATATCACACCTGACTATCTCAGAAAGTATTTATAACGAACATTCGGAAGACACCATAATTTTGGTCGGGGACTATAATCTTCCCCATATTACCTGGACCCTTGACTCTGAATCACTGCCAACAGTGGGTGACTTCACTCGCAGTATGGCTAACGTTCGCTTGATTGACTTTTTATCCCTAACCGGCTTCCGACAATATAATTTCGTGAGCAATTCCCTCAACAGAATTCTTGACTTTGTAATTTGTAGCGAGGGTACGATTGCGGTCGACCGATCCGATTCCCAACTGGTTCCCCCCGACCCTTATCACCCCCCACTGTTGATTACTATGAAGTGTTGTTTCAAAAAAGAAAAATATGTCAAAACTAAACACAAAGATATAACTTTATTTAATCGAGGCGATTATACAAAAATCAAACATAAATTGTCAGCTCGTGACTGGCACCACGAGTTTGGAAACTCTAATACCGAAGAATGTACCACTAAATTTTATGACATTCTGAACGAAATTATTAGTACGGACACTCCTATTAAAAAAATAAAAGGCGACAATAAGTTTCCAACGTGGTACTCATCTCCCTTGATAAATATTATCAGGGAGAAGGCATATTATCACAGGAAATGGAAAAAATATAAAAACCCACTAGATTATCTCTCCTTCTCACTATTAAGATCTAGACAGAAAGCCATGGAACGAGAGTGCTATGATAAATACGTAAACAGTGTAGAAAGTAATCTAAAAAAAAATCCTAAATACTTGTTCTCATATATAAAAAATAAACGAAATACCGGTACAATCCCCAAAACTATGACCTACGAGGGTAAATCATGCACGGACGCAAAAGATATTTGTAACGCCTTCAACAGTTTTTTTACGTCGGTGCATATACGTAGCGACGGTGACGGTGCTGAGCGGTACAACGCTATACACGATCCAGTAGTGAATCTAAATGGTGTCAATATAGATAGTGCGCTGGTGGACAGGTATGTACGGGCGATCGATGTCAGCAAGGGACAGGGCTCTGATTCAATTCCCGCTATATTCATAAAAAATTGTTCGCCGGAAATTTCGATACCACTATCAATAATTTTTAACAAATCAATGACGGAAGGATGTTTTCCCTATCACTGGAAAAAAACACAAATAACGCCCATCTTCAAGAATGGTGGTGATCGAAATTCCATAAAAGACTATAGACCAATCTCCAAACTACCAATAATTAGTAAAATATTAGAAAAAATCGTGATCGATCAAATAAGCCCCATAATTAACTCGTATATCGCACCAAATCAGCATGGTTTCCGAAACAAAAAGTCCGTAGACTCAAACCTTCTAGAGTTCAGCCACCTGCTGATGAATGCCATCCATGGTAAAAAACAAGTGAATGCCGTGTACACAGATTTCGCTAAAGCGTTTGACAAATTAAACCATCACATACTATTCAAAAAAATCGAACAAATAGGAATTACTGGCAAATTGCTAAGCTGGTTCAAATCCTACATCACGAACAGGTCTCAAGCGGTGGTGTTGCGAGGCCACGAGTCGGACTACATGCCTATCTACTCAGGGGTACCCCAAGGATCCCATCTGGGACCGCTTCTGTTCTTAATATATATTAATGATATTGAGGCATGTCTCGAGCACTCCAAAATGTTACTCTTTGCAGACGACGCAAAGATCTTTAAAGAAATACGAAATATTGAAGATTGTGAAGGATTGCAGAGCGATCTAATTGCCTTGCAGAACTACTGTGTCGAAAACCAACTGTTTTTAAATATTGAAAAATGTAATATAATAGTGTACACCCGAAATCGCAGGAGGTTCAATTTCACATATAAAATAAATAACAAAATCCTCCAATATAAATCAGAAATTCGTGATCTCGGTATAATTTTAGATGAGGAGCTTAATTTTACTAAGCATTACGAACACATGGTGTCTCGGGCATTCAGAACTCTAGGCTTCATAATAAGAAACACCAAGTCATTCAGGGATCCAAACTCGCTCACGATTTTATTCAATTCACTCATCAGAAGTGTGTTGGAATTCGGAAGCACTATCTGGAACCCTAGCTATATAACACATATAGACGCAATCGAGCGAGTGCAAAAGAAATATGTTAAACAACTAAACTACAGAAAAAGATTACATTTCGACAACTATGCACAGTCCTTGCAACACCATAAAATTAGTTCATTAGAAACCCGTAGACTGATCATAGATCTTTGTTGTTTGCATAAGGTCATCAATGCTAACATTGATAGTCCTTATTTGTTGAGTGTCTTACCGTTCTATTGTCCATCAAGAAGACAGCGTACGCGATACCTGTTCTACACAGAACAATCCAGAACAAATTACCACCTAAATTCATTTGTTAACAGAGCATGTCGAAGCTTCAACAGAAATTGCATGGACGACTCGGGTCTGGATCCATTCTCAACAAATATAAAAACATTCAAAAGAAACCTCAGCAAAAAAATGTTCACAGAATGAAAATGAAGTTGTCAACAAAAAAATTGAACCATAAAAAAGGAACATTATATAAAGTGCAACTATCATCTTTTGTTTTTGGAGCGTCACGGACCACGGTCAGTACACGACTCTTTGTGTGTAGTGGTGCTTACTGCTTACGATGTGGCCACTGCGCGCGGGCTAGTCAGGTTGCTGCTATGTACACTGTTTATTATTATAAGTATAATCAATGTGTGACAGGTTACTACAACGATAAACCGATGCCCGCCCACTGCAATGCAATTCCCCTGCGATCTCGTGCAAAATTGTCTTTCGACGCGGATTGTGTATGAGTGTGTGTGCGTCTTGCGTGATGCGTGAGTGTATAAGGTGCATAACGCGATTTTTATAATAGGAAAAAAAAAATATAATAAAAAAAAAAAAAAAAAAAAAAACTAATATAATAAAAAATAATAATAAAAAAAATAATAATAATAAAAAAAAAAAAAAAAAAACTAATATAATAAACCATAAAAAAAAACTAATATAATAAATAATAATAAAAAAAAAAACTAATATAATAAAAAATAAAAATAAATAAATTAGGTATGAGTAGAATAAATGCACACGTATGAATGTCTATATGTATAAAGGAATGAATGAATGAATGTGTGTGATCTGTGTCGGGGACAGCGGGCATCGGTATCCCTTCCTCTCCTCTCCTACCCGTTCCCGTCCTTCACTTTTCAATAGCATGTATTATATTATAATCTATAAGATAGGATACATTAATTGGCGATGTAAAAACAAATTGTTACTACCTATTACTGTAAAAACACATATTAGCTGTTGTATCTTTTAAAAAGAAAAAAAAAAAAAAAAAAAAAAAAAAAAAAAATATAAAAGTTTTTAACTTTGAATTATTTTTTTATCAATTTAAGTACTAATAAAAAATTATTTATAACTAATCTTTTTTTTTTCGATAGCATCAATGAGCTTTTTCATTAAATCTATAAATAAGTCTTGGAACCTCCTTCTTTCGAGATTTCTTTGCCTCCTATCATCCATTTCTTCTTTATGCTGCCTCAACTGCTGCTTATAGGAATTAAAATCATCAGCTGTTTTGAGTACCCCTTCTTTTTTTTTTTTTTTAAGTAATTATGTTTGTTTGTATGCTTGGTTTTGGTGTAAGCGTGGTTTGTAAGCTGTTTAAACAAAAATTTGTATAAAAAATCATATATATGAAAAAAAAAAACAATTTTCAAGATAGAAAGTAGAAACAAAATGATAATGCATGGCCCTCTTATAGGAAAAAAGCTATGACGGTAAGTTACAAAAACCAAAAAAAAAAATTTTCATTTATGGGTACTGTTTTGACTGCTTAGAGTTTCAGTGGTATACCACAAAGCTGGTTCACCATCTATAAGTTTTTTTTTTTATAATTAATTAGGCATTCCACCCATGGAGGGTGATTTGTGAACCATCTATAAGTAATGGAGAAAAATATGCACAACAATAATAAGCTTATCCTATTTTTAACAAAAAGGAAGAAAGTTTTAAAAAGATCATAAAAAATAGCAAAGTGAGATAAACAAGCTACAACTGTTTGAATGACAGGGGTACCAAGTTATCGAGTTATACAAATCTCACTTACGGGCATTGGGCTGAGCCGTAGGTTTTTTTGAAGGGGACCATAGAGCTCGTACCAGTGACGGTTCACCATCTATGATTAATTAATGGAAAGAAATATGATTAACAATTAGGATCTTTAATAAAAAAAAGGGTTCAATAGCAAAGCGAGATAAACAACCTACAATAATTTGTATAGCAGGGATATAAAGTTATCAAGTGATATAAATCACACTTACGGGAATTGGGCCCAACCACAGATTCACTCGGAGTCCACGATGTCACTGTCGATGCTGGTTCAACATCTATAAGTAATTAAAAGAAATATGATTAAAAAGCTAGAATTATTTGTATTGCAGGGATACTAAGTTATTAAGTGATACACATCACACTTATGGGTATCGAACTGACCCCTTTGATGTTTAGTGGGGGTCCACAATGTCGGAGGCAGTTCAACATCTATTACTAATAAAATGCAATTAAATTTACAATGTGATCAACAAAATAAGCAAAATATTCTCTACAGCAACCATAGTGCAAACCCAATATTTGAACTGCTAACTGCAACTCTTGCCCAGCGCAAAGGGTAATGCTGAGAAATGATTTTTTTGATTGTGTAAAAATAAATTAATAAAGACGGTATACACCTAAATCATACTTACATGTTCTCGTCCTCGATGTTTGAGGCAGTGAATTGGCCGGATTTGAGTGTGTCTAAAAGAATTATTATTCACTTAGTTTTTCAATATTAAACTTAAATTTATTGATATTTTTTTATACATCAATTATTAAAAGAAATCACCTGTAGAACTTCAGGGACATTGGATATGCCAACAGCCATTTCTTCCCCCATAATGGTCAATACCCGTTCTTCTAGGTCATTTAACTTTAAATTGGTTCCGGGCCCACCACCTGTTGCATTATATGACCTATGAATCCTACTTGCCTTTTTTTTTGGTGTTTGCTTTAAAATCCGTCCACACCTTAAAGAAAATGATTAAACTTCATTCATAGTAACAATACATAGCAATACAATAATTTTGCTAATAGCACCTCAATCTTACCCTTCGCCATTTCGAAGGATCTTTGGTGTCTCCTCCTCCTAAACTATTTAGAATATTGGACAAACTTGTCCAATGTTCCCCTTGAACATTTCGCCCACTGGGCTCCCTCCGAGGTTTGGTAAGGTCTCCATGTCTTATAATATAAAAATAAATAATACTAATTAATATTTCTTTGAATTTCAAACGCAACTCATCAAAGTTTTACAAATATCTTATAATATAATGGTGGTTGTAGAAAGATGTTAATGATTATGTTAGGGTCTACAAATACAATTTATGTTTTTTAATGTATATGTATTTGTTGAGACTATTGGACATTTAAAAAATTGTATAAATAAAATAAAACATTAAGAAAATAACCTCTCCATGTAGTCAATCATCGTTTCATACTGCGTGCGCGATGACTTCATATTTAACCACTATAAATAATAAAGAAATAAATGTCAAACACCAATATAAAATAAGATGAGCCAAGGTTTTTTTTATAATTTAAACAATTAGTTAATTTAAGAACACTAACCTTTGCTTATTCCCACACAAAAATTGTAGTAAACATTTAACAATAATATTTGGAAGTCTGACGCATCGGCGTAGACAATGAAATGTTGCTACACGTTAAAATGAAACTAGAAACCATTAACGATATAAAAAATGAATTTGTTTATTTTCGGGTCAAATAACCAAATTAGTCATTTTAAATTATTTGAATAATGTTTTTATATTTTTACTATCACAAATATATTTATATTTTTAAAACTAATCACATATTACTAAGTTTATTCTACGGTTATACTTATACGGCGATAATAATTCTGTATGCTTGCAACACTGATTTACGTTCGTGTCGGTGAGTTTACGTTTGGGTTCTGAATCAAAGTATTACGTTATCACTACGCAGAAAGTCATCTCACTTGCGTTTGTGACAACTATTTTATATTATTCCGAATCGGGGTACGATGGGTTTCGTTTAATCAACCCTTTATCAATGATCACTCAGGCTTCCACAGATAAATCTGTGTTTTAGTAATAGAGAGATACTTTTTCTTCCATATTTTTGGCTTTCACCCCTAAAGGAGTGTCCCAGCTTATAAAGAGATAGCAAGTGTTTCTTTTCGGAATATGGACAAGGTTGCCAAAAATACCGAACTGGTGCAGTGTTCCCACTTGGTATCCGAAAAGGTGAAAGTTCTCCAAAAAAAAGGACATTCTCAAAATTTCCTACCCGGAAAGTTGAATTTTTTCTCTAAAAAATAAAAAAGGTCATTCTCTTGAATTTACTATCCGGAAATATAAAAATGGTGTTAAAAAAAATGGAAATATAAAATTAACCGAAAATTTGGTATCCGATATTATGACGATAATACCGAACACTCTATAGTTCGGTATTTTATTCATACCGAACACGGTACTAAAATACCGAACAGTTCGGTAAAATGGCAACCCTGAATATGAAGATATTAGACCTACAACCTAAAATTTAGTAGTTAATTGAATAGAGTGTAGAGGAGTTACTGTGTTGAATTTAATAAAAAATGCCATCGAGCTTCCTGGCTTGAGGAAGCGCAGAGATGATCCTACGGGGTTATTCACGGAAAAATCTGCTTCCAACTTTTCTTTATTTTATTTACCTAGGTATTTTCTTAAGGGGCGTTATGACGCTCAAATGAAAATATGTAGATTTTATTTCTTTTTTTTTTTTTTAACAAAGAAATACACCATCTTTTTATGCATTCAAAAGATTTTCCAGACAGCTCCAAGCTGGTAGAAAGAGGAAAAGATCAAAATATAATAGTTAAAATTGAAAAAAAAAGATGTTAGGCACAATCGAAGGGTTAATAAATCTAACGCTGCTGGTCTTCTGCAATAATTGCTATTGATAATAGATATGCGCGGGGTGATCTAGTACATTAAGGTTACGCAGGTGAAAGTTGCGCAAATATTTGCCTATCGCAGCCGCAGCTGTAGCAGCAGATCTGTGTTTCTGTATCGCCTCGTTCTGTCTTTGTCGTAACAACAATAATCACCATTTTATTTCCAATGTGTTACAAGAGGTTGCCTCTCCTCTCCATCCGCGATTTCTTTTCTACGATTTTGAGAGTTTCGTGCCCGTCCATAATATCATTTGTGATATATGTAGGTATTTATTTTGAAAACAAATCTGTCGCAAACCACTCTGTCATGCCTGTCACAAACCATACATCTCAATAGACTGGTTTGTACCTACCTCAGTGGACCACACTCAAAGGCTTGGGACAGGACATGGCTGCTGTGGCGACATGCTCCACAAGTGGGGGATAAGAGATGACCCAGGATGTATCTGTGGACACCCAAGACAGACTGTGCATCACATCTTGCACGACTGCCCCATTCGCGCTTACCCTGGTCGGGCTGGTACCATCGAAATTGCCGTCAGCCTGTCCCCGGAATTTCTTGAATGGATGGCTGCGCTGGATGTCGGACTTTAACGCTGTGACAAAAATTCGACGACTTGCCAAACGATAAATAAATAAATTGGAAACAAATCAAAAACAGAAAGCAGAAATTATTTACCACTTCTTCAAAGAGTGCCAAATCGGGTCACCCCGAAGTTGGCAACTACCGCAGCGTAGGTACCTATATTATTATTGCTCGTCAGTGATTTCTTCTAGATGAGTTAACCAGAGTGGTTTCCCGCTGTCTTTTATGGTGGATTTTTTGTAGGTGTTGCCTTCCCTTTCTCAAAAAGAGGTTTACATGTTCAGAGTCATACAACCGATGCAGAAAACGCACATCTAGGTAGTTACTCAAAAATCAACATCACCCTGCTGTCTGATTAGTAGTCTTATTTCTTTAAAATTAAATGAGACAACATTTTTCATCTTTGTCTTTTTTCCTTATTCCTGAGGGTCGTGACTTCTCACACAATAACAAGAGCTGACATTTAGGGCATAATTTCTTCTGCTCAAACTGTTGACAGTTTCCCATTGCCCTTTGACGAGCGTCCTGCAGCCATTTTGGCAAAGTGACTAGCCAATTGCTTTCAACAGTTACGTATTTGGCAAAATCAAAAAGCAATCTTGAAATAATAATAACTCCTGATTTTATAATCTTCTCTTCGGAGAAACACTTTGGATGCTCTGGTAAGTGACTTCAAAATATCAAATATTTAAAACTAAGTTGCTATATCTACAGACGTGGTCAGCAATGAAAATGTGCTCCGGAGAGCTAGAGTTGACAGACACTTGCTGACTGACATCAAAGTCCGGAAGGTGTCCTATTTGGGACATGTGCACAGGGGAGAGAAGTACCTACCTACGAGCTATCGCACCTGATCTTGAAGGGCAAAATAGAAGGCGAAGAGGCATGGGCTAAAGACATATTTCCTGGCCTCATAATATCCGGGATTGGAGTGGAATTAGAACAGTTGGCCAATTTTTGCAGCTACCCAAGACAGGGGAAGATGGTCTCTAGTGATAGTGGACGTTGCGTTGGGGGGATCCGACATGAAGAAGAAGATAAATCTAGTTTCACATTTTCTATTCGACGTACATCAGCAAGAGATATTATGTTTTTTGTATTGAAGTAAAAAGAATCAATGAGAAATGTGCGCACACCTATTTTCTTCCAGAAATTTGTAAAGTACCTGAATATACGCGTTTTGTTTTGTCAAAATTTGTCTCTTCACCGCGTAAATGGAAGTGCAATAGAAACAATAATGATTATGAATATGCTAATACGGCAGGTTCTCATGCAGCTCACACATGTTGGAGAAATGCGCTGCGTGTGATGTGGTTTCCGATTCTCTGGCGGTGTGTGCAGTGCGCTCTGTGCGCGTAACTACACGCTGCTCACAGGTGACCTGGTTGTGTGAGAAAACACTCTCCACTGCCTGAACACTGAGCAGGTCGTCTTCGAAACAAGGTTTTTCAATCAATAATAATTATTCATTCATATTTTAGTATGCCTTCAATGTTTCCATGGAGAGAAATGAAGTTTCTTCAAACCTACCTTCGTGTGTTTATTTAGAGTTGAAAGTTATTTGTGCAGCGCGCCTACGACAGGTTTAGCAGGATGTGGTCCGATCTCTAGTGGCAGTGTCTTGGAGATTTTACTCATTCTTCTGTCTTAAGTAACAAGAATGCCCGAAAGCGATCTTGAAAGAATTCTGGAACAGGAATGCAGGAAGTTGTGGTTCTCCGAATAGCATCAGAGTACCAATTTAGGTTCTCACTACATCAATATACAGCAAGGTTCACCTTCGAGCCCGTGTTGTAGTTTCATAGTGAACCACTGAACATATCCAGGATGCGTTTTGGACACGTTAGGATAGATATTAACTTCTTGTCAGATTTGGCCTTGTTCAAACTCCATTATGCGAATTCTAATGGGATAAAGAAACCCTAGATCACGTGTTCTTGGGTGTCCATTGAGGGACTCTTTTTCGTCGATAACATCAGTTTTCTTCTAAATAGGTACCTATAGTTTACTTGCTTTCTCTAAATTCTCCAGATGTTCATCAAATTTTGTTAGATGATTTCATAAATAAAAACAATACGCTTCTATTATAATCTTAGTCGCTTGTATTTTGATTTAATGGTTATAATTTTGATATAATTTCATTTGGATTTGTCTGTATCTTCCTTTGATGATGTAATGCCAATAATAAAAAAGCATGCCAAAACGTTCTTTTTAAATCATTTACAGATTCTTAATTCAAAATTTTCACCCATTTCAGGACATTATGGACAGCGTTGTTAGTTGGTGTTCTGCATGGAATATGTCTTCGGACTTCTTGTGTCGTGTGATCGGCAGATATGACAATAGTGATGGCATGAGAAAACATCGCTTATCGCTGATCTGATCCACTATTGTGTCGTGAGGTGCAAGGTTCAATCTCTGCGTCTTCCTGCTGCAACTCACTCTGCAGATCATCGCCGAGATACCAAACCTGCAATCAGCAATCTTTACCTTTAATCTGTAGCCCCAGAATATTTTGCGCAACCCTTTTTACGAAAGTGAAGGTGGAAACTCCACGAAGGAAGAATTGACTGAGTGGGTTTATGGGACAAGAGCAGTAGAATTAGAGGACTTGCCCAATATGCCGAGGCCCGGCCACTGTCCCGCTATGCTGACATGAAGGAACAACGGAACCTTGACAGGCTCGTGTCAAGTCTAGATGCCGTGACGACAGCCAACCGAGTTAATGGTCGCTGCGGTGAGGCCCAGCTCGGCCCACTGTGTAATTTTCTGGATTGGAAGTCACTTCCTGTCATTATGTGCAGCGACAGGTCAGCGCTTCACCAGTGGCGTCACTTATTCCAATTTATTATCCAACTATTATCAAGTGAGCATTCTTGATTACAGGTACCTATTGAGGATTTTTTTTAATTACGTGTATACCCGATCTCTTTGTGTTGTCACCACACTGCAGTTTGACACCGTTGCTCTTTGGCCAGTCCGTTTTATTGACGAGCTAGTAAATTAATGAGTATTTTGTTTCATGTGCAGCATTAATTTGTTTCATGAGTCTATAGCCACTCTGATGTTTTCCAGGTGATCAGTGTGGGCATCTTCTTGACAACGAAATGTAGGGATTTAAAAAATATCCAAGATTCATTACTTACATTTTTTTTCTCTACAAATAGAAACTGGGTACTTAATATCCACCCGGGAGACCTGGTGACCGTCGATGGTTATCGGTAGTTGTTTATCGTGAATATGATAAGCTATTCTCTACCAGGTGTTTTTAGCCTCTCATTGCTCATTTTAAACATTATTGTTTAATGTTTACCTACTAATATTCTTTCTGTGAAAGATTTTCAAGTTTCTTTGTATTTTCTTTAAATTGGGACAAGTTGCCACTCGCCATACCATTCCTTTCCGGTGTTCGGGAGAAGTGTCTCCTCATACCTACCTATAAAGCTTGTAAGGTGTTGAAAAAGAAAGAGGAAGGTGTTTTTTTTTTTTTATTTTTATTTTATTAACAACTAAAAAAAAGTCATAATTCAGCATAACAGGTTTGCACCCTTTTCGCTGAATAATGAGAAACAATACAAAATATATAGGCATATAAAAAAAAATACAGGCAATGAAACATTGGTAAAAATAATATGAAAAGAAAAACAATATTATTATAACATTATAAAAAGTTACTAAGTAAGTATGTAGTTAAAAGTACATTACTATGTCTATGATACAAACAATAATAATTGTTATTATTGGTGCGCGATAGATCTGACAACATGCACCGGCACAGGTAATCACCTGGACAGTATTAACTACAGTTGCATACATAGGTACATAATTATCAACACAGAGCGCAGTGACACTTAATAATAATACTGTTGTCTTCCTCTCAGTGATGGTTGTCCCTCCTTCTTCGATTTCATCCTCTTCTACCTTCTACTTGTGGCTAGCTCTCGGCAGTATAGAGACAGGACTCTTGAGTCTCATATGGGAGAAAGGATTCATGAGAAGAATCAGAAGTCATCTGGTATTTTTAATTGAGAGTTTGTTTTATTCACTTTTTATCTTTTAAAAACAATTTACATTTATATTTTACAAATTGTGATGGTGTTAGCACAAAACACTTTCTTATTTAAATTTTATATTATAATTCATAAATAAATCTGTACATTCATTTTGTAATTTTAATTATCTTTGTGACTTTAAATTTATTATTATAGAAAATTATAAATTGGCGGGTCCTCGCGCTGGAGGCGCGGGGACCGCTAGTTTTATCGACTATCTTCGAAGTAGGCAAATTTGCAAGTGAGCGCAGAGAGGAGAGCTTGTAGCTAACCTACCTCGCCATCCCCTCCCCAGCGACAGCATACCTCAATGTTATTGGTTAAGGCGGCCGCCGCCATCTTTGATTAACTATAGCCACTTAGATGTATCTTTATTTTCTAGATGGTACTCTTAAATAACATGCATCCACAGCGTGGGCTCTGCATGATCCCGTACAAGGGTCAAAGAAATACTTGCGTGATAGGTGCATGATATGTGAATGATCAAATGGTACTTTCATAATGAGGTCACGCGTGATCACATGACACAATTACTTGGTACCTAACCCGGCAATGCACCTACCTACTAATACTCTGATGAAGATTATATGAATTTATTATTTTATTACAATTGAAAACTTTTCCCAAATTTTAACTCCTTACAAGCTGGTCCGCCACTGGCCTCGGATAACTGTTGGCACAAAGAAGCCGCAAGAATGGTTCCGAGGTACGAATTAGTGTGACTGATTGGTTCAATGCGACGCCGATACACGTCTCCACTCCGGTAGGTACCACTTCTTGGCTGTCTCTGGACACCTCCGCAACTTGTCTTCAAGCTCAATCCAAGTATAGTGAGCGACCCTTGGCTTTCCAATTGTATTACTCCTTGGCGACCTGGGATACTTAAGTATCCTGAAGATACCGCACAGAATTGTGGTGTCTTATGGGTGCCTACTGTCATTCAGGAATAACTCCTATGATAATTTTACAAAACAAAATATTCAACATAATTATAATGTCGTTAAATTTCAGGGGCTCTTGATTTGTGAAAATTCTCCTATCTCTTCCTATTTTGAGGTAGGTAGGTACTAAAATAAATATAAAAACACAACTAAGACTAGGTATAGGTACATAAAAGACAGTAGAAGACCATCATACCTACATTTGAGATTATTTTACACCAATTCCTATTATAGGTAGGTACTAAAATAAATATAAAAATAGGGACATCAAAAACACAACTAAGACTAGGTATAGGTACATAAAAGACAGTAGAAGACCATCATACCTACATTTGAGATTATTTTACACCAATTCCTATTATAGGTAGGTATCTACTAAAATAAATAGTGTACCTAAGAACCTTATAAACTAACAAGTACTAACAAAAATGCTGCACGAATCAAAAATACAAAAAGAAAGTCGTGAAAATTTCCTTTTTGTATTAATAAGAAACAAATATGCATATAAATATGTCCTAAACAGATTTCTGCTACAGATTATAAGAATTGTAGGTAAAGAAAGAAGAAGCTAGGAAGTAATTTCATTGAAATAGAAGAACATAGTCCAGAGTCAATTCCACATAGAGTGTAACAATGTGTGATCTCAATAAGTAATTAATATTGACTTCGTAGAGACAGAATCTGTGATGGGGCGAATCCTGGGTGGAGATGGGTCAGCTGTCAGCTGACAAAAAACAGAACATCTTCAAATAAAATTATGTAGGTACCTACATACTAATACTAGCGACTGAAATCATAGAAGATACGTAATAGAAATGTTTGAACTTGTAAAAAGTAAACAGAGGTCATGAGAATCTACGAAGAGAGAGGGTGAGTTTCCGTTCCAGGAGATCAGAAAACGTCCTTAATGCTTTGACTTGTTTCATCGCTTATAAATGTAGATAAAAAAGAATCTCTGACCCCATGTTACGTTCCTCCGAAGCAAAGCTGAGGGATTTTGACATGGTGTGGGAAGAGGTCATTAAAGCCGCGCAAGATCGATTCCGTAGGAGGACTCTTGTTGCCTCCCTATGCCCCTAAGTTAGGTCAAAAAGTAAGATTGTTGTGTTATATGTAGGTTCCTTTACCTACTTATGTTATGTACTTAGGAGCATCTTTTATACACTTTTTCAAAATGTCTTGAGTTAGTAACTAATTATTCTGCTAGCTGTTTAATCGCTACCAATAGGTACAAATGCTGCGGACAGAATATTAAGAAATGGTTTTATTTCAGCTAGATTTTTGACATTAAACCTACGGAAAGTATTCATTATTTAATTCACTATTTTCAAATGGTATCATTAGGGCTTGCGACCTCATATTGTGATCACTTTTACACATAGGTACATAAGACAACACTCACCACATTGATTCGTTATTCCCCAACTGACCTGCTGAGGATTCATTATTCCCCAACTGCCCTGCTGAGGATTCATTATTCCCCAACTGCCCTGCTGAGGATTCGAACCTCGGCCTCCAGAATGACATGCGTGCGCATTTTAATGTTTAATTTTCATTAGAACCAGCACGGGCTTACGGCTGTCTCTGGACTTTTTGCCTTACCCCTACATGCAGGGATCTGTAGGGGCGGACTTTTAATTCCCTAGTTCTGGCTATGGAGGATGTACCTACATGTACATGGCACCTTTGTAGAGCCGACCTGGTGTGATGGATATAATAAGTACTTTGACATCAGTGGTCAAAGTGGACATAAGTTCACATGATCAAAAGCATTTGTTGCAACCGAGAGATGGGAATGCTGTTGGGACCTATCTTTCAAAAAGAAGATTAAGGAGACTTTTTGCGGAGGGCAGGAGCCGGGAAGAGGCACTGTCACTCTGCAAGAGGCCTCTGGAGACGTGGCACAATAAGAGGCAGCGCTCCACGAATTCATTGAAGGATGTCACAATAGATCTTATTGGTCGCGATGACTCAAAGGGCATATAGTCCTTTGACCTTCTTTACAAAAAAAAAGAAAAAAACGCTAGTACAACTAGGCTACCGACCTCGGTAGCCTAGTTGTACTAGCGTGGACTTCAGATACGAGGTCCCCAGTTCGATTCCCGGTCGGGTCAGAGTTTTTTCACTTGAAATTTCTACCCGGGGTTGGCCTGTGTCAGATTGGACGGGACCGGTTGACTGGAAAAAATTGCCTCAGGCAAGAAGTTCCGCCGGCTATACTGACACCTTTGTATAGAAAAGTGTTATATTATTATTATTTTTTTGTTTACAGCCTCATAAGTCATAAGTAACTAAAATGGATTATTATACGTTTAAAGTTAAATGAACCTAATACCCAAAGACGCTCGCAAAAAATCAAAATAACATAAATACCGATAGCTTATTGTTATTTTTAATAGCTCAAAATGTTTTCTGAGAAATAAAGGAACACCTGACTATAAAGAATGGCTCACCTGTGGAGAAAAGTGTGTGGGGGAGCCTGGGACTGTTCCCGAGCGAGCGAGACGTGACACCCTGTATAATAGACATGTGTTTTACTATAATAAAGTGTAAACCAATGTTTACACCAATGCGCCTTCAATACCTGTTCCCGAAAGTACCTGTCCAGCAAGGTGCATCTTATTGAACCCCACATCACCGTTAAGGGTAGAAATATTTTTTTTATAATTTTTTACTGCAAAATTTGGTTGCAAACTTTTTTTTTCTTTACCCTTCACTTCGTGTCTCGTAAGGGGTAGGCAGAGAGAACGGACCAACACTTTTTCCACGCAAGCACACTTATTTTTTTTTCGCTTCTACTACCGACATTATAGTTAATGAATCTGTGCTCACTCGAAGTTACATCGTTCACACTAAGCGAAGGCTTGTGTCGGGAAAGCGGAAATGCCCCGGGATTCCAATACGCTGTACGTACGAAAGCCGCCGATTGACTACCAACCACCTCAAACCTCCTGTCTTCCTCAGTCTCTTTCCACATAATTATAATGGGCTAAAATTCATGATCGAGCTCTCAGTCATCTTTGCATCTAATATAATTTTCCACTTTCCCCTTTATTTTCCAGCAAGATATCATCATAAGTATACGTGCTAATCTGTGTCAATAAGTGTTCAGCCAAGTTGTTTAGAAATCGACATATTCGCCATCTTTCTGCGTCGTTATCCTGACCGTGTGTTGCCACAATTTGGATGTAAAATAGTCGTTATTCTGCGCGCTGCTGGCTTCATGACGGAGAGAAGTTGGCCCTAGTAGAACCGCAAACAGCATTTCTCAACAGCGCGCTACATAGACACAGGCGGGGAAGTAGGTGGGTAGTTATATGTCGAGACACACATTCTCCACAGTATACACTGGTATACAGCCTGCCAGAGCCACACACCAAGCCAGCCCAGTATCGAGGCCATCGCCTTTTGAACGTAGCACCACTTCCCGAGCCTGTCTCCGCGGTAAGGCGACCCACACGTCTTGCACGAAGTGGAGTGCAGTTTAGCGAGTCGCGTTCTTGCGTGACGACGTCTATAGTCGCTGGTTCGTGTCTCCCGCGCGACCGTTTGTTTATTCTGGTTTTGTGACGCTACCTATTGTACAAATTTTTTCGGAATTATTTTGTTTTTTTTTGTTGTGACATTTCTCTAGTGTTGGATTCTCCCATTCATAACCCGATGGTGTCTTGTTTTGTCCCGTGTTATATTATTTTGAGTTTCCTACCGGTGTCTCAGCCACGATTTGTGTGAAAGAATTGGAGGTGTCTCCCAGGCCAGCAAGAGACCCACCGCTCCACTCCACACCTCTGCACAGTGCCTTGTAAAGTTCACTCAATAGTTTAGTGGGCAATTATTTCGCACTAATATCTGTGGTGAAACATTCTAGTGGACTGTCACCAGAACTGGACAACATTTTACAACAGTTGGTAAGTTCACCACTCTACATATTTAATTATCTTGAGAAATTGGCCAACGTATTTTACTACGGCGAGAATCAATTATATTGCGATTCATGTCGCTTTTTTGGTCTATTTGTGACTTTCTTTTGAGTATACCTGCCCTGTTGTTGTGGTTCTCCAAGAAGCCAGCTGATGCAGACGTGTGCTACACACTGACATGTCGTGTGCCCAATTCGTAATTGTTTTCCATAAAACGGCGACAACAGCAGTTAGACATCAATAATTGTTTTTGAGATATCTGTGGCAGCGAGTCTTCTTGGGCCGAGAAATTGCAGACGCGTATAGAAAGTAGGTTGAGTCATGGATACGGGGGGTTTGATTGAACCCACAGTTCAACTGAAAAGGGTTAATATCATGAGTCATATCATTAAAGTGACATTGCGAGGAACCCTTGTTGGTACATGTCTTCCCGATCGAGTTTCATTGCTGTTTGGTGGCACTCACCAACACACCACAACAAAGCTCAGTCATAAAACAGGTTGTGTTGTTGCGGCACCCGGCAGTGTCCTTGGGGACGCCAGCCCTTGCCCTACGTGTTGACACTCTTGCACCCACACAGCCACGATCCTGCACGACTGCCTCCGCCCCAGAAATACTTTTCCACTAACAATGGAAACGTTTTTATGAAGTTCCACAAAGGCTCCCAAGTCTCTGTGAAACTACACTAGAAGATGATGTCTTGATCCTTTACTGAATTATTATCCAGCGATAAACCATTTTTCTACGCTGACGATACTAAAAAAATAGCGGAAAACTACGCAACAAAAATATCAGTTCCATCTTGATCAAAGAGTTACAACATGACTAAATCGAAAACTAAGTGACAACCCAGACAGAAAACCCAGACAACCAAAGTTGTACCTAGACGATAAGTCTAAAGAGCAAGTCATGAAATTGAAATATCTTGATGGTATGGAAATATCTAACTGTATACAGTTAGATGAGTGATCTGTACAACGAATTTAAAGAAGGTGGCTTCTATGTCCGGATCCTTAAAAACTGATTATGGTCCAATAAAAATACGATAGTGTTAAATAAAGTCAGAATATACAAAATATGCATAAGATGCAAAATGACTTATGCAGTCGAAACAAGAGCAGACTCAGAGCGAACCAAAAAACTATTTATAACAAATAAAGAAACGTGGAAATGAAGACATCCAATGAGGAAATCCGGTTGTAAAAATCACCTTGTTAGAGAGTGCAGATAAAGAATGCGATTCTGAAGGATCCATGTTGGCAGAATTGATCCTGAAAGACTTTTCATTGCGCGAGATAACTGAGGGACACCACCAGAACGATATTCGAAGAGACGAGCGGGTAAGCTAGACAATTGGACATCCACTAAACAAAGAGGAATGAGAAAAATTAATGATAACATATTCCACTATGAATAAAGTTCAACAATAATATCTCGTAAACAACAGTATTAGGCAACCATCAGCCGTAGGCTAAAATATATTAGTACCTAATACAAAAGACCATGCAGCTCATTATAAGTATTTGTAGATCGAAATCTCGTTACTAGATTAAATTTGTAGTCATCAGGGGCTGTTTCTGCTGATAAAATATGGGATGATCGTTCAGACATATGTACAACAACAAGCATGCCACATTCCACAAGGTGAGGCAACCAGTTTAGGTAGTTGGTACATGTATATCCCACCCACATTTTCGCTGCACGGTTTTCAGGCAATGTTTGCTCTATAACCCGCACAGTACAATTGGACGGACTTTTCATTTCTCCGACTCTTTAATTGTTGGTTATGGTACGTGCTCTTTGCTGTGGAGGAAATAGAGAAATACCAAAGGAAGTATGCAGCTATCGGTTACACAAAACAATGGCGATAAGTGAATAGAATAACTACTGCAGTGTGTGCAATCAGGAAGTGTGTTTTGTAAACAAAGTCACTTCACGCCGAGACACAGAACCACGTTTAACTAAATAGAACATTCTTCTTCTGTATAAAATGTCAACAATGCATTCCTCTGCGATTCCGAGAAACATCGTTTTGCTGAATCAGATTTTACACTAATAACTTAGTATTTTGTGAGTTACAAACAGGATCCATGTTTCAGCCAATCTCAGAGTACTTCTGATAAATGTCAACAAGGTACTTTCCAAGAGCTTCGTTAACTTCGCCCACTTGCCTCCTTCTTCTATCTGAATAATTATTATTTAATTGAATTATTTTAAACATTTTGTAATTCTATTTTGCATAATATTCGTGTTATGATCTTATTGTGGAATTTCCCAAAATAATGCACATTCGCTATTGTAGCTGATTGACTGATAGATATTTCCCCTTTCGAGACTGTGAACGTGGGAATGTAGATAATAGTTTGCGTGATATTCTGTCGCGTCGTTGAATCTATCAATCAGAAATGTTTCTTTCTGCAAAATCCACCCGTAGTGTCCCTCTGTTGCATCTTGCATGGCTTACCTCTCTCGCAGTGGCCCAGACTTATTTCGGCTTCGGATTTTTTTTCATTCAAGTGGCTCCACAACCCATATCGAGTATTGGTCTCCAGTCTCTTTCGTGCCCTGCTGCAGCCTTCCAACTGGAAACATTCAAAAGCTGCGCAGCATCTCTCCCACCGCACTCTACGCCTTCTAACCTTTCTGCTCCCACCAGGATGTCCTTCTCTTTCTAGTGAGGGAGTCGTACATTCTTTGCACATGTCCTGCCCATCTATGCCTGTTAAATCTAACACATGCAGAGTGTGGGAGCCTCGTAAATATTATACATATAGCTCTTCATCGAACTGTATTCTCGGCTTCCGTCACTGCTCTATTAGCTCTCTATAGGCTTCTTGCTCTTTGCAATGTATCTATCTGTGAATGGCGAACATTCTAATTACCGCCACGAGGATATGACGGAGTCCAGCGTGCGGCACAACGCCTTGTGCTGTCGACCTGTCAATCTGATTAATCTGCTCACAGCGAGTGACCCGTGCGGGGCTAAATTGCATGCATTACAATACTTAATTGTCTGCCTCGGACAACTTCAAGGCTCTTTAAGGTACACAGTAGTACACACTACTAACGCCTCGTATGCTCCAAAGACAATTAAATTCTTACGATTCCTTTTCTAAATCAGAAAATGTATTATTGTTACGACCTAATATTAGCTTAGGCTAGAGACATGGCTGCCGATTTTAGTTTTGACATGTCGTGTCCTTAGTCCTTACCTAACGATCTTAGTAGCCTAGTTTCTTTGCCAATAGGCACCAGATTCATTAGCAAGTGGTCCCGGGTTCGATTTTCGTCGAGCCAGGGCTCTTCTAAGTGTTGTTTTACTTGAAATTTCTACCCGCCAGTGGCCTGTCTCAAATTAGATAGAACTGGTTGATGAGAAAAAAATACCCAGGCAACAAATTCTACAGGCTGTACCGACACCTTTGTACAGAAAAGTGTTAATTATTGATTTATCACCACTCTGTTCAGACCATTTTATCTTTGACGCAACACTAATTTATAAATAAATAAAATATTTAAGATTCATCCTTTGCCGTTAAATTTTAGAACTGGTAACCGTCAAACCCACCTTCATAGTTACCTAATTATTTTTGTTCTTTATAAAAGTCCGACCTTACTAAATATATACTGCCGTTTTCTGTCTTGTCTGGAAAATGATAGGACGATCCTCTTCTATGGATCATCAGCTTAAGCATCGTTTATATTTACCAAATAGATACACGAAGAATGCCATATGATTGGAAATTTCGGGAGTTTGAATTTGACCAACTAAATGGCGAAAATTGTTGACACTTAAATGGCCTTTCAAACATCAGTCGTCGTAAACAAAAGTCCCAAAGTGGTCAAATTAAAGAATTAACCGTTTGAAATCGAACTTAAAAAATAGTGTAGTGTTGACATCTTTAGTTGGTAATTAGTCGATTTAAAAATTTAGTCTTTCTGACACTTTTTACCCCTGTGTCACGTTTTCTGTGACACATAAATGCTTATTGAAAATCTTCGTGTGAAGATACTGCCACGTTCGTGCTAAGAACACGTAGCTACTCCATCCATTAAGGGAAATAATCCAACTTCATCTCCCGTAAAAGATGAAGAGAAGAGCCAAGTTATGAGACAACAAGTCCGGGAGGCCGCGGGTACCACTAGATGACCGGACAACGGGACAGACGAGTTACCTTGCCTCCACGCAGCAGCCTCAAGCAGCTCTTAGGAAGGAATCCAGCCAGGTTCACGGAACCTCTCCCATCACAACCACCTTTAATTATTTTTGTAAATCGATATTTATTTTGCTATTTATTTAGTTCTATGTTCCATTTTCTTTCATAAAATGTTGATCAACTGTGGAGTCTTGATGCCTATTAAACAGGAGATTTAAATTCTTCTTTCTTTCAAACAGCTGGAATTTCTTCTTGATTTGAATATGAAAAACTAGATGATAAACTTTCTTGGCTTAATTGGCAGGCGAGTGTTAATTTATGTTTCGTAAGTGAATAGAAAACTTCCGATATCACAAATATTGTGCTGCATAGAGAAAATAGCACTCGGTTCAGTGTGAAATGTGAATTTCTTGCCTGATTCAACCGACCCATTGATTATAAATAAATAAATCAACACTTTTTTATACAGAGGAGTCAGTATAACTGGCAGAACTTATTATCTGAAACATATTTTTCCTGTCAACCGTTCCAATCTGAAACAGGCCAACTCCAGGTAGATTTCCAGCGAAAAATCACATTGAAACACAAGCACTAATTATACATATTGTATATTTTGTTATTTTGCTTCAATTCTCAAACCCCAGACTTTTCTTGTGGCAACCTGCTAAGCACGCTGTATGGTCGCAGGTTCGCTTCCGCGTGCAGACATCCAAGCACCAAACCTGCGTGTTGCGGCGCACATTCCTTCTGGTGAACCTGCCTATTACATAAATATACCATCTTACGTAACGAGAAACCAGAACTCTGGCTCTGTGCAATGTGATTGTTCTGTTATCCGCTACTCAGCTGCACCACGTTTCCGTCAGTCTCCATAACTGCGAAATTATATCAAATCTCATGTAGAATTTCTGGTCTATCGAGTTATTTTGTTTATACAATGGTTATTGATTAGTTATGTTATGCAGTCTTGAAACAGAACCTTATGTGCATCGCCTTATGTAATTTAGTCAAATCTCTTTTAAAAAGCTACCCTTAGTGACAGATTACTTGTAACATGACATAATAATGGCACTTAAGGTTCAAGATATTCATTAAAGCTCCGTTCTTGGCTTTCTTCAGTGAGTTCATCATTTTGAAGCTTTTTGATTCTACAGTCGTATTCCTCTACTTACATTGCATTGCTTTGAAATATTCAAGTTTGAGAGTGTCCAAAAATTTCAAACTTCGGATAGTCATTTCTGAAAATTTGTTTTTATGGGTCTAACTAAGGACGTGATGTCTCGCCTACAGTCGTGAAAGCCTTAGGAACTTCCAATATTTCTCATTTTCCTTCTCACATTCATTTCCACCTACAACTAAAAATCTTTTTTCAACTGATGGAGTTGATTAATCGGAATTAACATAATTTTCTTCTCAAACAAGTAATAAATATAGACTCAACGTTAATCGATGTATTTTATCTAACCTCTACCTAACACTCATTATTTCTTCTTCTTTAATAGAATTATACTTGATAATGCAATACTAGTTCTTTGAAATATCACATATTCAGACAGTGATGGCGACAGAATATTCATTAATTTCGAATATACCAACCTACATGATGGATAGATTATACACCCTCTCATTGTCAACAAAACAATCATTTACATTTTTCAAAGTATTTATCCGCAATTTTCCTTTAGCACGCTTACTCGCTCATCGACATTTATTTCCCCCACAATCCGTCTGTTTAAATTGACCAGGATTGACCTTATTTATTGTCTTTCTTCTTCAAAACCCATATTTGACCCCAAAATGTTTAACGAGATTCTTTTTTTAAGTAGTAAATTTTTTTTTGTATTGTACGGAATACGTAGGGGAGAGTGTGGAGGTATGGGACAGTAGTCATATTATTCATATTTGGCACAGTTACAGAATTCTATACTTGTCAAAAGATGTATTTAGGGGTACATTTAGTAAAAAATCATTGACGGTTGGTGTTTGTACGTGTGGAAAAAATAATAATTTTTTTTTTTTTTTTTTTTTTTTTTTTTTTTTTTTTTTTTTTTTTATTTTTTTTTTTTTTTTTACCCATCACGCCGTGTCCCGTAAGGGGTAGGCAGAGAGAACGGACCTCCACTCTTTTCTATCCAAGCATACTTCTTTCGCTTCTTCCACCGACATACTATTTCTCATACAGCTTCTCCTATTTCTCATACTTCTTACCTGGCCTTCCTTGAGGACGGAATCGATGTGTTCGATCCACGTCATTCTCGGTCGCCCACGCTTTCTTACACCTTTCCTTTCAGCCTTATGAATTATCTTTGTCATTCTGTTTGCATCCATTCTTTCCACATGCCCAAACCATCTCAACTTATTAACTTTCATCTTTGTCACAACACTTACTTCCATACCACATTCCTTCCTAATATTTTCATTCCTTTCCATATCCCATAAAGTTTTTCCACATATTCTTCGTAGAGATTTCATCTCTACTGCATTTATACTACATTCTTCTTTTTTCGTCCATGTCCACGTTTCACAACCATACATCATCGATGGTAGCAGGATTGCGTTATGCACTAGTTTCTTTGCTTGTAGTGAGACGTTGTTGTTTCTCATTATAGGTCTTAGTGCACCGGCCACCCTGCAACCAGCAACTTTCCTACGTTCGATTTCTTTTTCACACTTTCCATCACGACTAAACATGCTTCCTAAATACACATACTCATTCACTTGCTCAAGACATTCATTTTCTACGGTTACTTTGCAATTCGTTCTTGCTTCATCCCTTTCAAATACCAAAACCTTTGTTTTGCTTACATTCATTTTTAGACCATTTTTTGCACAATTTTCAAACACACTTGACACAAGTTCTTGCAAATCATTTTCACACTCAGCCATAAGTACTAAATCATCTGCATACATAAGCGCACATACCTTTATTCCATTTAGTTCAACCCCTATATTTATATCTTTTAACCCACTGACGCAAAAATCAAAGAACAAATTAAACAACCAGGGTGACATGACGCACCCTTGCTTCACACCTTTCGTAAGATAGAACTCCGGTGAAAGGTAACTGTTCACCTTCACACACGCAGTACTTTCCGAATATAGCGAAGCAATGGCACGAATCAACCGGTTATTCACTCCATAAATTGATAGAACTTCCCATAATAATAATTCTTGATTATCATTTTTCGACATAAAAGTATTAATAAAACCCATCCTTTTGGGGGAAAGTAAACCAAAGGTTAGATTATTTTTATGTTTTGTTCCTAAACCTGCGATAATTATTCGTCATACATAACTTAAATACATAACATACATAACTTAAAACTTATTGTTTTAAATTATGTCATTTACCATTTTATTGTTCATGGTGGACGTTTGGGACGATTCATTGAGGGAGGTGTGGGACATACCCCATACCTCCTGTATGTGAATATTTTTGCGCAATTAGTTATTTTTTTTATCAAATCAATGAAATATTGAAGCTGTAATGTATTTTTTGTAGATGCCGAGATTATGGATAAAAAAAATATAAATTGAATAAGGAATGATTATACAAAAATTCGCCAGGCTGTTCTATTACAAAAGAATTACTAGTATTGCCACCACCTCAAAAACATGGCGGTGCAAAAAGAATGCAAGAAGTTTATGCATTCGAAATAAAATTTGATCATTTTAGCGAAATTAATTAAATAAATTTTATTTGCATGTCCCATTCCTCCCATATAGGTGTCCCATTCCTCCGCATTGTGTGGAGGAATGGGACAAAATCAGGGTTTTATAATATTTTGAATAACTCATTAAATATGCTCAACCGTACAATTTTAAGTATGAAAATGTCATAGCTAATAGCATATATTCAGCAACCTAGTATTTTTTTAAAATAAATTGCTTTTTACTTTTTCCAAAATTCAATTTTTAATAAATTTGTCCCATACATCCCCACTCTCCCCTACCTTCCTTGTAAAACTTAGTAAGTTGGAAGCCTAATAAATAAATAAAAAAAATAATTAGTTTAATAAAATTTTGGCTTTGGTTTAAAAGTTATTCATAAATTAAGTCTTCAATGTAAAACGCTTGAGGAAATACAAAATTAGTTGTGCTTCCTATCTGGCCGGTCCGCTGGCGCATTTTAGTTCCTGGTTTTAACGTACAGAATTATGGATTATTCAACCCCACTTTACTACCAAGAATACTAAATGTATGGGGTTCAGGAACATGTTTACGATGTTTGGACAGTTACTATAAGAAGCATGTTCGTTTCCATTATAGCATGGCGGTATTCTATGCCTTATGCCACCAATCTGCGACCATCCTAGACGGTGATCAACAAGGATCTATTGGGGTGCTTCTCGAATGCGAACAAGTCCGCAACGTGCCTGCCTGTCAAGTTACCGAACGGAACTGGTCGCCGCCTTCATTGGTTGGATGAGTGCTCGTGTTGCTGGTATCTGCACTGCCATCTCCGCATTAATTGCTGTAATCACCAGGCGGCGCGGCAGTTGGACGAGCTCGCAATGTCACACGGAGGCTTTGAACTTGAAACGGGTCTTGCACCAGCACCGCGGCTACTCGCTACTTCCTCCAATACTCTTCCTAGCGTTACCTGGTTGCCTCACTTCTTCTCTCTTGTATGGAAGCGTGGCAATATGGACAAGTGGGTTTCTCGCATCAACAAAAAGACTGCGTTATCCTCACAACTTTTGACAATCCTATCTTTAAATGCTGTCCCGACAATGTCTCTTGAATTTTCCTCGTCACTTTCTCAGTCTAAAATTAGAATCACCGCGTAGGTAATTTGATGATTAAAGAATACTACCCTTTCTTACTTTTGAACTCAATTTAAGAACAATTATTTATTAACAAGCAACATTCTTTAAGAACTACAATATAACCTTAATCATCTATATTATAAAAATGAAGAGCTATTTTCCGATGTCATTGCATCACGCGTAAAAAACGGCTGAACCGATTTCGCTAATTCTTTTTTGTCGTGTTGGCTTTTATCAGGAGAAGGTTCTTATGAAAGAAAAAAAAAATAAGAAAGTTGCGCGGATAGTTAGAAAATCAAAGAAAACTCTAACCCTACTTTTTACTACTTTTAAAAATATAGATTTTGTTCCAAATTTGAAAAATTGAAAATAAATTAAAGTTTGACAGGAACTGTCAGTTGTTTGATAGTTGGTGCGATTGACAGAATATCGATGGAAAATATATGGTGTGAAACAGATGCATCGATCTAAATTACATTGGTCAAAAGGTAAAAAGCTTATCTTTATACAAATTCGAACTCAATATTCATACTTATGAACACAGGACAACGTCTGTTGGGAAAGCTAGGAATCTAATATAATCTTTTGAAATAATCTGAAAATGGATAGTACCTAATCTGAAGAACGTAAAGAATTTAACCCTACATTTTCGCACTAAAATGTTGCACAGTGATGGATTTTCTTTCTTTAAAATATATAATTATAAATCCTACAATTCCGATAAGAAATAAATAAAAAATCTTCACAAGTGCCCTAACGACGTATAAAAATCTACAAAGGTAATAATTATTCAGTTAATGATAAGTACCTATGGGGGGCATCACTAATAAACCGAAGAAACTACGTTTGATTTTCACCGTGGTTGATCCTTGCATGTATATTTGTGGTAATCATGTTTTTATGAACAACGTTTTCCATCTTCTCGACTATAAGATTTACAAAGTTGCAATCTTCAAATCATCAACATTTCAGAATCGTCATAGGCGAATTTCAGTAAACGAGAAAGCTTTTTTTAAGTTATTGAAGTTTGTGTTTTTTTTTTTTGGATGATAATCCTTTACGAAAATACTTGGGAGCATTAATTGTTGCGGCTGCTGTTATTATTTATATTTAATTATTGCTTTTTCGTTACTTATTTTTATTTGCTTTGAATAGAAATTATCGTACTTAAGTTACATTTGTATCCAATTTTCTTGGTATTTTTAATTATTTTTTTATTGTTTTGAAATTACTCTGAATTAATTGAGCTGAATGTGTTTGAGACATAACTCTAGAATTTCTATAATTCCTGTGTTAAATTTTTTCTCTCGAAACGAAGTGCCTCAGGAGAATTTTGGGTATAAGATGGTACCACCGCATCACGAACGACGCTATACGTCGGCGCACCCAGCGTGAGCCCATCACCTCTACCATTGTGGGGAGGAGATAGACTTGGCTGGGACATGTGTTAAGGATGCCGAATGACAGTTGGTCGAGGAGAGCGCTGTTCTTCCTCACATCAGGGTCCCGGGGACGAGGAAGACCCTCTCATACTGTGTTCCGCTCCTTCGAAGCACAGCTGAGGAATCTGGACATGGTGTGGGAGGAGGTCATTAACGTTGCGCAAGATCGAGCGCAATGGAGAGCTCTTGTTGCCTCCCTATGCCCCTAAATGGGGTCTTAAGGGAGTTGGGATTTTTGGACTGTTGTCCATTATTTGTTGTACTGTTGTCCATTATAATGTATTTAGTGTTCAAAAGGCGTTTACGCCGTTTATGTTTAAATAAATGTTGTGTGGAATAGTAGTACCTACCTATTGCGGCATGAAAATGTGTGAAAAATATCGACGTCTGATTTAAAATACAAATAAAAGAAGTTTTTTTATATAAGTACCTATAGGTACTTATACTTTTCTTTTTAATTATAAAGATTTTCATGAAACAAATATGAAAATGTTCGTCCATTTTCGTTCCATTCCTTAATTAAGAGATGGTCTTTAAGATCTGGAGCTGGAAAATGGCAAATGTTCCAGGATTATTATGCCCTTAAGTTTCTTGGACAGATTGTTACAAGAAGCAGTATCTCTATATACACCCCTCAATCAAGAGAAATCAATAAACCCAACACAGAGAATGATTCGATGGGTGGGCAGTGGGCACTAGGCAGCTACACGATGTCATAAATAATTATTAGAAATTACAATCGTGAATGTCCAAACGGTAATTACAATTATTACTGTTCTTACTGAATGTTAATTAATTATAATTATTTCGTAGGTAGCCACCACACGTGTGGTAAAAGTTGTAATTACCACTTATATTTAAATACTGTTGGTGGTTGTAAGGTAAAGGTCTGAGGTCACACACGGCTTAAATGCTCCGAACTATATAATGGTAGAAGATCTGAATTAGATATACGATGTACTAGAATTAATAGTCCCCAAGGATAAGTTGTGACTGCGTGACTTGGGGAAATGTGGCGAAATGATCAATACTCAAAGACATCCACAGCGGCTCTTGAATTGGCAGACTCGCCGCGATATTTCTATTCCACCCTTGCAACTACATCATATTTTTTTTACCCACGGCTTATCAGAAAGAAGATCCACGGCATTATACGCTTCTCATACAACTCTTTTTCTTCTACGACGGAACACGTCATTCTAGTTCGATCGAATTTTTTTAAACCTTACGTTCGGCTTTGTGAATTCTATATGCATTCATTCTTTCAACATGAACAAACCATCTCAACTTATTAACATTCATCTAACTTTCATCCCACATTGCTTCTTAATATTCTCATTCCTTTCCACATCCCACAGAATCTCATTTTCACGTTGACCGTTGACAAGTCATTTCAATGACTTAACGGGTTTCACTCATTTGTTGTGCTGTTTCTGTTTATGTATTCTGTAAAAGAAAGTATCTTTATTGTATTTTTTATTAGTTTATGTATATTTGTTTATTTTAATAAAAGTTATATTTACGTTTTTTTTGTAATGAATCCGTGCTCTCTCAAAGTGAACACAAATACACCCTTTGACTCTTTCACAGTAAGCTCCTTAAAGCTTGTGTCGTGAAAGAGGAAGATGGTCGGCACCTGGGATCGAACCCACGAACTACGCACGATACAGTGCGAAAGCCGGCGGCGTAACTGCTAGACCACCAAGCATTTTTACTTTGGTATTTCTTAAAGCTAGGTTCTAACGGAGAAAAGGATTTGTTAACCAACCACTCCAAAATGTGTTGTTCGCAGAGCTCTCGTATTTACTGCATTAATACTTCATAATATTATCAGTATCCAAAAATATGACCTGACGTTGGTGTTCATTTAACTTTCCACTTAATTCTCTTGAACCATCATGCAGAATTGTTTATGTACAGTTCCCATTGCTGAGTAGTGCCTACGGTACTACGGTACCGAACTTGCGACCCGCTATTCCAACTCCCAAACATGCCCATAAAAACTTACAAATCAACTGAGACGTGTTTTGTCGTCCGAAAAACAAATAATATTATTCTATTGATGTAGCGAACCAAGTAACTGCGATGGAGGCACAACTGGTTATGTCGTGTTGCTTCTCTCTCTTTCTGGTTTATTTATTTTGCTGTTGGGTCGGGGCCCTGCGCCACTCGGAGACGTAATTTGATTTTTTGTTGCTTACACTGGCAGCAAGACGTGACTTTACATAACATTATAACAATACCGAACAAGTGAGAGCTCTCTATTAATATGGACACAATGTAGCGGATTGTTAAACGAATGTAAACATTTGCTGGAAAGTTGAATCGTCTCTTAAAAGTTAATAAGCAATAAGACATCCGACCAATATACCTATCTATGATAGTTGTCAGTGAATTCTAATGAATTTGTCTTAGTTTGTCGTGACTTGAAAATGATCATGGTGGTATTTTTGACTCCACTTCTGAGGGTCTTCCCGGCTATGCTCCTGAGAGTGTAGGTACATTTCTGAAACTTTCAGGAGTATTTAAAGTTACAGTGTTATCAGCCCTGGACTCGATCCCATACGTCATGATGGGTCTTCCACAAGTTTTGTGTAAGAATAACTTTTTTGATTTGCTTCATGAAAAGCTTGCAGAAGTGATTGCGCAGGTCCTCCGAACTGATCTCAGCCACCGCGTCGTATGCATTACACAAAATATCGATTGCCTGCTCTCCTCAATCCGTATCCCTTTCCAAGTGATTTTATCTCTTACACAATCTCATCCGTGATGGTGTTGCAAACAAATGGGCTCGGGCTCTCCCTCTTTCTGATGCCGGTACCTTGCTGTTTGCAAGGGCATCAGCTCCTGTAAAAGAAATAAGCTAGCTCACAAAAAGGAAAAGAAAGAAGCCTCGGACCCAGGACTTTCATATAAATACATAACCATCCGAGGCTTGTGTAGAGGAAAATTACAAAAACGAGAGAGAGGTGATAAAAAGATGAGAGGCACAAAAAGTGAGAATGTTGTTGTCGTGATGCATCCATTGGACGCGGCCGGCAGGTACCTACTCGTACTAACGCACACTTGTCTAATGTGCTGCTGTCGCAAGAGAGTAGAGACATTTTCCGAGAGAAGAAATTATGAGTTTCTTCCAATCCCCACCTGTCAAACTTAAGTTGATTATTAGGTACTCGTAGTATATGGAATATACATGAGTCTTGTGATCGGATTTCAAAAAAAAAAAATAGATTTCGCTGAAATTAATTTTCTCGACGTTTTCGAGGGTGTAGATTCCAAAAATGCCAAAAAAAATTTTTGTAGAAGAGGAAGAAAATTTCCGCGTACACCAAAAATGTGTGCGCAATCATAACTCATAGTAATTCTTATCTGATTCTGTCCGAAGCACGAACCTCTCCCGTACCAGCGAAATTAAGGTTCTAAGGAACATCTTTGGAAAATCCACTGGAGAAAGTGTTTTAAACACGGATATCCCAAAGATCTGCGAAATCGAGAATGTTGCAAGGTGAGGAAGACAGAGAAGCGGGTTTTGGAACGAATATGTTTCAACAGTGGAGGAAATAGGAGCTCGATACTACCAAGATGACCACCTAAATGCTGGAGCGAAAACTCGGCTTTAAGTAGACAATACAAGAACAACGTGTTAACATGCCTCATCAAAGAGGAAGAAGAAAAAGAAATGGATTACCGGAAATGCGTTGCATTTGTTTTATTATTTCCTTTAAAGAGTTGTGGAGATTCTACGAGACTCGCAGAAGTTGTAAAACTTTGGTCCTGATATTTGCACTAGTTGTTTGCAATGGTGGGCCGCGATTCTTTAGATATTGTAACTTGTCTTTTGAGTAGATATAAAATTTATTGGTAATTAGCAACAACGTTTCTCGAGCATGTTTACAACATTAAGGCCGCTTGGTTCCCGCGAGGCAGCTACACACTGGTGTAGTATTTTGTTAAAGATTTGCCCAACAGCGTGTAATTCAGTGCGCATTATTAAAAGTAAGATGATTCACACGACACACATTAACCTAGAGCAGAGCAGAGCTACTAGCTGCTCCCCCAAAACACACTGCCCGGCTCCTACTGCACACATTTCACCGTTACCACATCCACCATCCACTAGTGTGTGAACAGAGCCACTACACAGGGCACACAGCTCGCAATACATCGGAATTATTGTAATTGATATCTTACGCAGAATACTGTACAACAACTTCGACGTCTTCATAATAATCCATTCAAGGAAATTCAATTTTCTTTTTTACCTAGAACTGGCATGGTTGGTTGAGTGCAAAACGCTAAATCGTGCCTCTTATAGTTTTTTGTCAATTCTCTACTCGAAGGTGTTAAAGTTGTCCATATTTATTTATTAGGTTTTGGTAATAGAAAGGCTGGGAGAAAGTACCAAGGTTACAAATGTTACAATAATAATTAAAGTTATGAGATTTTTTGAACTCGCGGTGGAACTTCATGAACTTATGGTAACTTTCCCGTTAAATGGTTTTTCTTCATAGTTAATACCCTTCATTCTTTACCATCTCTCTTTTGCAAAAAAAAAATGATGATCAAACTCGAACGTAAATCTTTGATCTATGCGTGATGTGTTGTCATACGAAAATAAGAAGATAGGTAATTGAATTATTATGTAGATTGAAGGCCGTGTGGTCCCCGTTTCCGACCATTTTCACATTTCACAACATAAGTTTTGCTTAGTGTGAAAGGTGTTAAAAGTTGATTCATTGTGCTAACTTTACTCGAAAAAAAAGATTTCTTAAAAAAAACACAAACTTATGAAAATAAAAACAGCATAACTGGAAGAATTCCTAGGAGAAGTCCTATGTCTTAACATAGGACTTAATGAAATCCGTTTTTCGTGAGCAAAAATGTGAGCATATCCAAGAGCCCTCATCAGTTGCAAAATACCCTAAATTATTGTAAAACACCATGATTTGGAAAAACGAGATGTGTCTTCATATGCGACCTCCAGTTTGTCTTGCCAAATTCTGTTATCGCAACTGAATGTGAGAAAATAAAATGATCGCATGATTTCGTACGTCACCAAATTAGTGGTTGCGCTGTTAGATGCCTGACCTCGATTAAACGACACCATACACTTGTGCTGGGGACCAGGGGGTCTCTTATCGTGTTCATTCTTCTCTCTCAAAATGCCATACGACAATACAAACACCATCCAGCTCGCCCAAGAATCTCGCGACACGCATCTGTCATTGATGTAACTCCGATGTAACCCACTAGATTTGGTCACATTCCACCGCCTGGACAGGTTCCTCGCCAGTACCGGGTCAGTGGGCCGACTTGTGTCGAGCAGACATGATCATCCGGCGCCTCTCCACTTCACGGTTTGTTTATTCGCGGTTAAACTTTTAATCTCATACCTTCATCATAACCAACCAACGTTTGCCCACTGCGGGATATTGGCCTGCCCTCTCCTTCTCCACTCCTCCCGTCTCTGTGGGGTTCCCATCCACTGGGGTCCTGTGAACCTCATTCATCTGGTAGGTGGCCACCTTCGGGAGTCTCCTCGTGCATACATTATCATGAATTCTTCCAATGTGCTCAATAGTGCCCATCTCGACTGTCGTCTCAATCGGTCACTTTAGTCTGGCTGCATTATCCAGTCATTTCTCTTCTTGTCATGCATTTTAATGCCCTGCCCCAGTTCTTTCCAATTTTCCTTGAGATATTCGCAGTTTATTGCAAGAAAGATTGGTCAAATCATAGTTTTTGTGCCATTTGTAAATACTGGTAAGACACACTACTCACATGACGTTTAATTCCAATTTAACTACAATGTTATTTTGTTGTATGTCCAGATTTTGAAGCCCTAATTGAGTGGTTCTTCGGGGGTTTAGTGTAGTGACGGAGCCGAAGAATAGGTAGCATTAGATTTGATTGCAAATCTAACAAGTGTGTTCTTGAAATCGTTCAAACGGAAGAGCCAAATATTCGGCTAAGAAGTCACATTTGTTTTAATTTACAGTCGCTCTGTTGTTTCATAGATTTCTCGTCGGTGGCTGCGTGCAGCGGACAGGGGCTCCAGTGCCGGCGCACCCAAACAGGTCCAAGTGTTGCCCCACATAGCACCGCTCGCGCACATCTCTTCTATAGCAAGAACCAGAGAACTATTAGTCAGAAAGCAGGAGTATAACATCTCCAAAGAGTTGTGCCTGCTACAATGATGATTATGGAAGTGTCACCTGATCGTGATTTAATTTAGGACAAGATCCCTGTCTGCAGGACAAATTACACGCGAACCTCTTTCTTTCAGAGACAGCTGCCAGCCATTGCGTTGGTGGAATATTTTACAGATCAATATTTGGAGTGTAGGGTTTATGATGGTGGATAACTGTGGACGCACTTATCTAGTTAGCTCACACTGAATACGGCTACCATTTTTTATAGATTTCCACCCGAGCTCGAGTCGTTTGGGTAGGCGTGATAATAATAGAACCGCAAGCTGTAAATTGTTAATAGTGCTAAATATATTCTGAATAATTATTGTAAGTTTGGTTCGTGATAAACGCATTTGAGCGCTTGTAGTGTTGATATAGTTGAATTGGAATTGTCATTCGATCGACTATGGCGTACTTAGGCTACAGTTTTATTACCTCGCTTTAAGAAGGTCCTTTTAGTTTAAGCCCAGCACCACAATTTGTAACTTGTATTCTTGAATCGAGTAGGTACTTAGTATCTTTGTAGAGAAGAAAAGCGTTGATTTCTCCTGAGGCTGTGAATCTGTTTGTCCTCGTTTCGCGCTCACAGCGCCACCTCAGCCAGCAGCAAACAGTTTCGTAATGAACACAACCCACTTATTGATATATATGTACATACCTATTACATATTATGTACCTACTCACCAACTTACATCGTCAATTTTATCTTAGAGTAGGTACCTAAGTATCTGTCCACAATAATTTCTATTAGAGTAGGTACCTAAGTATCTGTCCACAATAATTTCTATTAGAGTAGGTACCTAAGTATCTGTCCACAATAATTTATATTAGAGTAGGTACCTGAGTATCTGTCCACAATAATTTATATTAGAGTAGGTACCTAAGTATCTGTCCACAATAATTTATATTAGAGTAGGTACCTAAGTATCTGTCCACAATAATTTATATTAGAGTAGGTACCTAAGTATCTGTCCACAATAATTTATATTAGAGTAGGTACCTAAGTATCTGTCCACAATAATTTAGACACAAGCTTTAAGTAGCTTACTGTGAAAGAGTCAAAGAGTGTATTTCTGTTCACTTTGAATGAGCACAGATTCATTTAAAAAAAATAGCTACCATTTTGCTTAATCCATTTGAAAATCATGACCATTTCTTGAAACTAGTTAGTCTATCGCGGAGTTAAGTTGATGATTGAGGCTTTCGCGACGGAAGTCTTGATTGATAATATTAGATGGAATGATGGTAACATGTTTATGGGATTTGGTCGACATTGAAGAGACTGTTAGGCCGACGTTTCGGCCCAATTCCTTGAATAACATCTTGTCACAACTTAAGATTTATTGGAAACTAAACATGTATTAGTTAGGGGTAGTAAATAAATTAAAAATTTACACTTCTCTATAGTTTATACAAATGTGTCAGGGGGCGTTCAAGTATTACGTAACGCAATTTGGGGGGGAGGGGGGGTTCGAACAACGCGTCACGTAACGTTTTTTTTTTCTTAAATAAAAAAAAATTGGGAAATAAATATTCCAAGTTGGGCAACCCTTTTCGTTTATGTTTTACGGGAAGTCAGTCCCTCGATTTTTTGTTTATGTTTTGCGAGGAGTCCCTCAATTTTTACTGTATGTAATTTTATTGCTCTGCGTAAAAAGGTTTAAAATGGAACCTTTTTCGTTTACGTCTTACGGGGAGTCCCTCGACTGCATTGTATGTCGAAATTTTCATTTCGCTCTCCTAAGATAGCAAACCTTTTCTTTTATTTTTTACGGGGAATCCCTCGACTGTATTATACTTAGGTACGTCATTTTTATTTTATTTTCGTTGTTAGTATTCGTTAGTGCTTTAAACACGCAGTATGCATAAACACAAATTGCTTGTAGTAAGCGTTGTTAAAGTGAGTTTGTAGATACTATAATGTCGTCAAAAGCGGGGGATTTACATAATCAACTGTTCTTGGCCTATAAAGGCTCTCGTGCTGACTTGAGGGGGGGGTAAAAAATCTTCAAAAATTGCGTTACGTAATACTTGAACGCCCCCTCGGTAACCAGCGGAAATTATTGTCCGATGCAATTTTCAACCGGTCAACCGGTGCCGTCCAATCTGATTTGAGGGTCCAAATTGTTGAACTTGAGACAAAGCAAAGTTCAAGTGAAAAAATGGTTTAAAAAACTCTGACCGGAAATCAAACCCAGGATCATGGATCAAGAGGTCTTAAGTCCGAACCTTATACCGCTCGGCTCGGCTCCGAAATCGGTAATAAATGTTTTGAGTGTGTTAAATTAGAAAATGTCGCGTGTGAATTATGTAATGAAAGTCAATCGACTGAAGCCTAGTCAATGGCTTAAAAGGCTTAAAATTTTAGGAAAAAGAAGCATGGTCTGATATGAATATGAGTATTCTAAAAAGTAATTTGGGATCACAATTGAGAAAATCGCCCGCGCATGCCATATTATGTCATTAACACAGTACCTACCATCTGCAAAAACCCTGTAATTCATCTTCGACTAATTTCGCCCTTCATATATATATATATATATATATATATATATATTGTTTTGTCAATCTTTTAACGTGTGTCTATTTTATTTCTATTAATAAAAATATGCTTTCATTAAACTAGAATTGAATTATTGTTTCAGGGTACTGTTCGAGAATGTCGTAGAGACGCGCTGAACCAAGATGGCGCTCAGAGTCGCTAAGAAGGACGTCAAGAAGTCCTCCTATTATGTGTGGTTCCTGGGGGCTCAGGAGGCCAGGAGCGCCACCGGGGCCAGGCAGGCCCTGGGAGCCCTGGCGAGGCTGGAGGCCAGAGCGGCGGCGGCCGTCAACAACCCCTCACCGCCCACCAAGGTGACGCTGCAGGTGTCTGGACGGGGGCTGAAGATCATCCAGAATGTGGGCGGCAGGACCATCAAGCACCTGCTGCCTGCGGACAGCGTGACGGAGGTCCGGAGTCAGGGGGATGCTGTGGTCTGCATCTTACTACTCTACAACCCTGCCACCAGGTGAGACTTACATACAACAGACATTCACTCCAAGTTTTCAATACATCATTTATTTCAGTTTTATGATAATTTTAAGTGGGCACTTACCTATACTATCAAAAGAGTTATCATATTTTGATGATGGTTTGTTGCTTATGGAGAACATCTCCTCCACCACTCCTCTCGATTCCCCGACGCTCTACGTGTGAACTGCACTCTATTTCTGTTGCAAATACTTCTGGCAAAGACGTCCTCTACTAATCGAGCCTTCGACCATTTCCTTCAATATAGTAGTATTTCTCAGTAAATTAGACCAACTAAACAATGATTCCGAATGGAATTATTTTAAATTTAAAAATCGAAATTAGTCCGTCATCAGTTGATAATATTTTAATGAAAATCAGTAAATTTAGGGGACCTACTATTTATTTATTTATTATAACACATACGGCCTCTAGGCCAATTACAGTCAATCGACAATATTACAAAATGTAAGTACCTACCCACATTACAAAAATGGCAATATCCACCATTGCCAAACATTTAATCAAAAATAAAAAGATGATTTAATACATTAAATGGTTTCCAACTTAAAAACTTGAATTTAATGCGCAACTTTTAATTTAATTTCCGTTTACATGACCAACCCCGTTCCCCTTAGTCTTCGCACCGCCTGGGTGTTAGTGACAACAACATTAAATCTATTTTTAGACGGCATCACATCGCTGACGCTCCAGGTGTAGATAAAAAAAATATGATTGAGAATATTTCCCAATTCATTTTGATAATTGTGCATTTTGAATTACTCGCGCTGTATTTTACTTTTTGATGGGCTGCTTCACCCTTGTTTTGGGTGCTTGCCCAAATAAAATTAAATAAATAGAACAAACTACACGAAATCTCAATGTTTCATTTGATGCTGACTGTTGCCGTCTACGGAATGCAGATAATCCCCAGTTTCTCGTCTGCTCAGTCATTTTGTCTCTCTGATTGGCATCATGGCACCTACTTACTAAAAATAATGACATCCCGTTGAACATTAAAAGCCATAACTGTTCACCAACCAAAAACTGTCGATGCTGTTCACATTTCTCTTAGTAAAAATTGTCAGTACACTCGTTGTTCCACGAACTCACCAATCGCTCCAATGCAGCTAAACAAATCTTGCCAAAATATAAAAAAGTTAAAATAACTGAATTCAATTGTTGTCATATAAGTACGTTGGAGAGATCTTTATATAAAACACCCAGATTATAGAAAAGTATTTTTATCTATAAACGTTTTGAAGGTAAATAACTGGATAAATTCAAGGTAAATTACTCCAATAGGCGTGATACATCTCCAAACAAATAAACAGAGTACATAATAAATAGACTTTATCTACATAATAATTGAGAAATGTTTGTATATTTGCTTTTTATTGTATGTCAGAGCATCACGCCTAAACGGCTGAACCGATTTCACTAATTCTTTTTTTGTCGTGTTGGCTTTTATCAGTAGAAGGTTCTTATGAAAGAAAAAATTAAGAAAGTTGCGTGGTAAATTAGGAAATTAAATAAAACTCGCATTAGCCCCTCCTTCTCTATCTACAAAATAATTCAGAAATGTTTTTTTATTTGCTTTTTACCGTATGTCATAGCATCACGCTCAAAATACAAATGCTACGTCAGATATGAATCTGCACAGAGCCGTTCAAAATGCCGGAGAAGGTTCTTTAATACAATTTGCTGCATTAACTTTTCTTTATTTAGAGCTATTTTAAAATTTTTGGATCTTCATACAAAATTTTAATAAACATTAAAAGTGTCATTCTTCTCTCTTTTTATGAATTGTGAAAGTTTCATTCTTCTTTTTCATGTCAGTTATAGAGGTCTACAAAGCAATGGGAAGCTAGACTAGAACCTGTTTAATTACCTACCGATCAAGCCTGACATTCGGAATCAAAAACGTAAAGCAAGATGGGTATAAGCTAGTTTTATTATGAGCTTGAATTAAGACTCATATCACAAAGTAAAAAGTTTTTTATTTGTGTTATGATAAAGATTTCTTTCGAGAATTTTCTGATCTTTACCTACCAACACACAATCTATCTTTGGTTAAAAACATACTCTTTATGATAGCAAAATATTTATCTCTATATAATTTGCAGCTGGTATCTGGAGTTGAGAAATTTACTCTTAAATTAGGACATCTTCTAGTTTTAGTTTACGGTTTGGATATGAAGATCTTGATACGGAATTGATATTTTTGGCTCTGCATAAATGTCAGTCATGTCCACACACAGCCGAATTCAACATTGTCTTCGCTTCGTGTCTTTTACATGATTTGCCAGACTTTTTCTAGCTATGTCTGAACACAGTACGACAAGTTACCAAACTCGTGGAACCTTAATTTATTCAAACCTCTTGCGTTATTTTAATTGTGTGTGTTTTTTGCGACCGAGATAGTTCACTTACTGGACAAGATATTATTGACCATAGCGCTGTCCCGCGCATCAGTTGTGCAACGCACGAAAGAAAATCGCTAACGCAGTATTCGTGATGCGCATGCAAGTTGCGCAACGTGTGACGGTGCGCCCACCTGCGCGATGAGAGTGTTTTGTTTCAGTTGTGTGTTGTGTCATCATGCGACAGACCTCTTATCGCTCTTCAAATGTCAACACAGCGGCGAGGACAAGCAGGGGCCAGCTAAGTCGGTAAGTCAATAAGAGAAGTGGATCTGCAGATAAGAATTTGGAGATAATCAGCTGTAACTCGGGCCAGATTGAGGCCATACTAAAGAGAGGATTAGTTCATAAAACCGACTTTTAGCTTAAGTACCGTTATTGATTATTATTTTTAGTGAACTTTAGGTAGTTCAAATTTTTACCACCGGAGTTCATAGAATTTTTTCGTGGCGCTTTCTCTGTCACAAAGATAAACATTTTGTATGAGGTGACACTACCCCCTATTCGGATTTTGGAACGTTCTTATTAAGAACGCTCCAAATTATTTAGAATTAAGTTCACTCGAACTAAAATTCGTATTCGGAATTATGCCGTGTTCTAAAAACTAAAATTAGTTCACCATAAATAATTTTTGAATTATAATTGTCTATGGATCGAACATTTTTCACAATACTGCATGAATGTAAAATATATGTACCTACCTACCTACTTATAGTTATGTAGTTTGACCTAATTTGCTGGAGTTTTCTTCGAGCGAGCCATAGACAGGAATACTACATAACAAAGATTCCTGTTTTACCATCTTTTCATGACGTAGGTACGCATTGTTCTGTTAAAGTGTGAAAATCTTTAGTAAATAAGAATGACGTATAAGATTTGTACCTACATTTTTTTGTATTTCAAATCAAACTTCAATCGTTTTTATACATTTTCATACCATATTGCTACAAGTTCTAAACAAAATTTACACGTTTAATTTAACTTTTAAAACATTACTGTCTCAATAATTGAACTTATTGTATGAAGAAGTTTTTAGATATTTGTTAATAAAATTAAATATATTTGAGAAATTGGAAAAAAAATATATCTATGATTACCATAAATATACCTGCAAGGATCCACGACGATTAATATCAAACCTAGAGTCTGCGGTTTTTAAATAAATATGCATACATAACTAAAGAACCCAAACACAAACAAACAAGAACTGCATTATTATGTAGATTATACTTAATTACCTAGTTTCTTTTTAAATATTTTTAATAAAAATAAACTTGTTAATAAACACAAATAATATTAGGAACGATTTGACAGATAAACGCACTAAAATTGGCTTAAATACGAAATTCGAATACCAAAATGAACTAATTTAAAACTAAAGTCTCATTAAGACCAAATTGGAACGTACTAAAATTTCTCGAATACCAATCCGGCTAATTAAAATTGGAACGTTCTTATTTTAGTTTAGTGCGTACTTAATTTGAATTGGAATAGGGGGTACTGTGGACAAAAATGACTAAAACAGGGTGGAAAACATGGCAAAACGGAAAGAATATTATTGTTTACAGATTTCGTTTACTAATTCATAAACCATAATAATTAATTAACACAAAAACGACACTTTGATGCTCTATTGAGGAATGAAATTCCAGCTCGCTGCCGACTCGGAAGGACGTGTGTGTTCGCTGTTCGCGCTGTGCTTCAGGAATAATTTTTTCGTATATTCGTGTTGTTATTGTCGCAAAGTGGAATGTAACTTAAGTATAAAAATTTATTTTTTGTTTTTTATTTGTAATATTCTTCAAGGACCAGGTCCGTATTAAGTTTTTTATTTACTATTATTATTTTTTTCTCTCTATTTACTTTTCTTTATTCTGTTATCGTTTCTGGTATAGAAAGGGTGTTCAGACTTCCATCTTCATAGAAGATGGAGGTACCTTCTCACCCTCCCGTTCCACCTCTCCCTCCAGATCCTCAAGAAACGAATAAGCGGAAGAGAAAAATGACTCAAGCCGAGGAATGTCTCATATCTGACCCTGATTTATCCTCCAATCAGTCTGTTTCTACCTCATCGAATGCTTCAAAACCCAAGGAGACTCCCTTACGGGAACATTTTTACTCCTTAAGATCTCTTGGCCCGTTCATTGTTTTTGTCCAGAGTACGGAACCTGGCAAGTCAATCCACCCCATGGACTTCGGTAAATTTCTTTATAATAAAAAAATTAACAACATTATTAATGATTCCATCAAGTCGGAGGGGAAGTTCCGTCTGGTCATGGAGTTTTCCACGGCCAGTTCGGCTAATTCCTTCATTAAAAACATCTATATCCAGTCGAACTCAGCGTTCAAAGCATATATCCCAACCCACAACGTGACCCGCATGGGTCTTATAAGGGGTGTGTCTACAAACATCTCTGACGAGGATATCATGGCCGCGATTTCAGTGTCTAATCCCGATGTTGGAGAGGTGCTGAAGATCCGTAGGCTGAGCTACAAAGACAGGTCCTCGGGAAAAGTCGAGTGGAAACCGTCTGGCTCGATTGTGGTGACTTTCGAGGGACAAAGTCTGCCTTACAATATATACATATATTACAATAGTTTTCCCATTGAAACATACTTTTATCCTACAGTACAATGTTTTAAGTGCCTTCGCTTTGGCCATACTAAAACAGTGTGTAAATCAGTTGAAAGATGTTTCAAATGTGGCGAAAATCACCCTGCAAATGAGTGTTATTCTGAGATTGTGGAGGACCCCACGTCTCAATAAGTTTGGCATGCCCGGAGTACCAAAGACAGAAGGAAATAAAACAATCCATGGCCTCACAATATCTCGTTTCTTCAAGCCTCCAAACGTCATCCCCAACAAAAACTATCGTATGCAAATATCGTAAAAAAAGACGTTCCAAACCCCCGTCCCATTCCCCAACGCAATGTCATCGTTGAGAACTCTCAACAAAACATCTCATATAACTCAGTTAGATCGACCCCCGCGAGAGGTAAATTTGTTTATAAGTCCCCAAGAAACCCCCCGTCTCTGTCTTACGACCGAACGGAGCTTAACGCCCTTTTAATCTCCCCAAATGGGGAAATGTTATCATCCTCTCCAAATGGATTTGCCCTTCAAAACAATTATGAATCATCTGCCCAAAATATAGAAAGACTTTCAAAAGATTTTAACTCTGACAACAAAAACTTCCTGAAATCATTGATCTCTTTACTTTTAGAAGCACTTTCATCCAAGAATTCTGACATTTCATACGCTGCTCTAATTCAATCTCTAAATAAATTTGTCTCCGAAAATGGCTCCGAAAATACAGAAAATCAACAACCTGTCAATCCTTCAGTGGAATAACCGCAGTGCGGTTAGTAACAGGGATGACATTATTTTTCTTCTGAAAAAGCATCACGTGGACGTTGCTGGAATTTCCGAATCATGGTTTTCCACCGATACCGTCGTGTCTTTTCCAGGCTACGTGTGCCTGAGGGACGATCGTTCCGACGGTAGAGGCGGAGCCGCTCTTCTTATTAAAAAAAACCTCCACTTTTCCCCTTTAAAAATTCCTCCCTCCCCGGGATCTCAAGTAGTAGCCGCAGAGATCCTAGGTATTGTTATTTTTTCGGTCTATTCTGCTCCAAGAACTGCATTCAATTCTGATTATTGGACGAGGGTTGTCTCCAGCCTTCCATCCTCTTGTATCCTCTTAGCCGATTTCAATGCACATTCACCATCCTGGGGTAGCCATTTCACTGATCCGGCTGGAAGGGCTATTTTAGAGTTTGCTGATGACCAGAATTTAGTAGTCCTAAACGATGGTCAGCCTACCAGACTCTCTTTACCTAATCAAAACCCTAGTGCAGTTGACGTTTCTCTTTGTTCCGCTGATTTAGCCCCTTCACTGTCTTGGGAAATTTCAAGTGATCCTTACTCGAGCGATCACTTTCCGATTCACTTGTCGATCCGCAACAATAGGATCCAACTCCACAAATCTCAGGTTATAGAACAAAAAATGCAGATTGGACTCACTTCAAAGACCTCCTTGCCAATTGTAGCGTTGCCAAGCGCGGCATAGACAGCAGTGAGGTTTTGGTGGATACGTTCGCAAATGATCTGTCCAGAAGCGTAATTGAAGCAGCAGATGCCTCAATTCCCAAACAAAAGACCGGTGTAAGGAAAAAATCATCTCCCCCCTGGTGGGATGAGGAGTGCACAAATATGGTTAAACTGAGATCCGACGCCATCAAGAGGTACAAACGATACGCCTCTCAGGAAAACTTCTTTTCATTCCGTAACATTCAGGCCCAAACTAAAAAACTCCTTAGGAAAAAGAAACGTCGGGGATGGCAGGACTATTGTTCTTCTATTTCTCCAGACACTCCGATTTCCGAGGTCTGGTCCTCAATTCAAAAGTTCAGAGGCTCTTTGTCTCCCAAGCCCAACAATAAATGTTCTGATTGGGTCGATAGTTTTGTGGAGAGGCTTGCACCTCCCTATGTACCTAACGAGTCGGAAACGGTTAAAGTTAGCTCAGCGTCCCAACAAGATAATTGCTTTCTCTCTTCTCAGTTTTCCCTAGACGAACTGGTACATGCAATACAATCGTCAGGAGACTCATCCCCTGGCCCTGATAAGATCCCATATTCTTTCTTTAGACACTTCCCAACCCCCTTCCTCCTGCAACTCTTGAAATTATTCAATCAAATTTTGGAATGTGGCTCTGTTCCAGAAACATGGAAACGGCAAATAATTATCCCGATCCTAAAATCAGGTAAGGACCCATCTTTGGGACAGTCCTACCGGCCTTGTCTTGTTGCTTTCTTAAAATTTTAGAAAAAATGATAAAATCTAGACTCGAATGGTTTTTGGAGACGAACAACCTACTTCCTCAGCGGCAGCTCCGAAAAGGTAAATCCTGCCTGGACAACCTGAGTATTCTGATTACAGACGCACATATAGCCAAGTCCAAAAAGGAGGTTATGGTAGCTTGTTTCATGGACGTCTCAAGTGCCTATGACAATGTGTTGTTACCAATACTTTACAATAAAATGGTTTCTTTGGGGGTGCCTGTCCCCACCTGTCGATTGATCTCTAACATACTATGCGAACGTCAGCTCTTAATTGAGACTCCCGGGGAGACAATTCAGAGAACGGTGTGCAGAGGCTTGCCTCAGGGTTCTTCACTAAGTCCCATTTTGTTTAACATATACACCCAGGATCTTCATTTCCGCATCCCTCCCTATTGTAGTGTTTTGCAATACGCAGATGTTTTTGTAGTATACTGTAAGGATAATATAATGTCTCGAGCTGTGAATGGAATGGAGAACACTCTGGACCTCATACAGCCTTGGTTTTCCGAGGCCGGGTTGTCCTTGTCTCCTTCTAAAAGTCAAGTGATAATTTTCTCCAACAAACACAAGATACCAGACGTTTCTATCAAATGTAACAATGTGTCAATACCAATCAGGGATTCTCTTAAATTCCTTGGTATGACCATTCACCGAAAACTTAATTGGAATATGCATATTGAAGAAACAATACAAAAATGTGAAAAAAGCATCAACGTTTTGAGAGCGGTGTCTCGAGTTTGGTGGGGAGCCCACCCGTCTTCTATGAGGACAATGTATTGTGCTCTCGTCCGTAGTCATTTAGACTACGGTAGTTTCCTCATGGAACCTCTCCCGAAGTACCTGTCCATCAAGTTGGAAAGAGTCCAGTCAAAGTGCCTTCGAATCATTTTAGGAGCTATGAAGTCATCTCCTTTGGTCGCACTCCAGGCGGAGTGCGTGGAAAGACCTCTCACACTGCGTAGAAAATTCCTTGGTTTTAAGTTTCTTCTGAAGAGAGGTTTATCTGATCACCCCCTCACCCCGGTATTACACGTCCTTTTGGACAGCTGTCGGAGTAATTCTTACTGGCATTCGAAAGTGCCGCCCCTACTTTGTTCGATTTTTGAAAGCATTTGCAATGAATTTTCTGACTCTTTGGCTTCCTCACTTCCGATGTTCTCCATTCCATTCGAAGCAACTGTATACCCCCCAAATATCGTCGAATCTATTGATATCAATAGGTCGTTTGCATCGCTTCCCCCGCATGTAGTCAATACTTTATTCAACCAAAAGGTGGACGAGGATTGGGGCTCCTTTGTTAGTCTTCACTGACGGATCAAAGGCTTCCGGTGGAGAATGTGGAGCAGCTTTTTGCATCCCTTCCCTTGACATTAATAGAATGTTTCAGCTTCCTCGAAAGGCGTCCATTTTCACAGCCGAATGCGTGGCGATGAGGGAAGCACTGTTGGAGGTTTTAACTCAGTCATTACCCTGCACCGTAATATTCTCTGACTCTCTGAGTCTCGTTAATTGCTTAAACACAAACTCAAAATCTTCCTTGAGTTCTCATGTTTTGGGTGACATAAAGAGTTCCTTGCACTTGGCGTTCGTGAGAAAGCTTACCGTGATGATCGTTTGGATACCCTCTCACATCGGAATAAGTGGTAATGAGAGGGCAGATACTCTTGCCAAAGATGCTTGTACGTGCGGAGTGTTGCCGCACTCATTTATTCTGCCTGTCACAGACTGCATGAACACCGTGGAACATTCTATTCGGGAGGAATGGAATGAAGTTTTTAAGATTTCTGCGACTGGTGGTCATTACAGGGCAGTGCAGAGTGATATCCCGTATAGTCCATGGTTTAAAAATTGCAAAATTCCTAAGTTGAATGTCTCTCTAATAACACGACTACGATTGGGACACGTCGTCCTATCTTTCCATTTGGCTAGAATCGGTATAGTTGGTGACGCTACTTGCGAATGTGGGAGGGAGGAAGAAACAATAGACCACGTTTTCTTTAATTGCCCGCTCTTACCAAACCATGATTTTATCAAAGAAATTTCAAAGATCTGTCTCACTTTCCCTATCAAGATTCAATCCCTTTTGGCACTTAACGATTTTAAAGTCAATCAAATTATAGTAAATCACCTTAAAAAGTACGATAAAAAAGTATAATGTGTGTATGTGTGCATTGTGAGAGAGGGTGCGAGGGTTGTGTGTGTGTGTGTGTGTGTGAGGGTGTGTGCGTGCGTGTGTGTGTGTGTTTTAAGATAACATAGACATAAAAAAAGGAAAAAAAATAAAAAAAAAAAATAAAAAAAAAATAAAAAAATTATATGTGTATATAATTTTTGGGGGATTAGTTTTTTTACTGATGTATGTGGTCCTTCCCTATGACTAATTTGTTTAATTTGTATTTTTTTGTTGGTTTTTTTACGAATTAGGGCATAAATCACTCGAGATCGGGTGCATTGCCGGAAAAAAAAGAAGAAGAAGAGGAATGAAATTGACAGATCAACAGAAATTCCGCGAAAATATTAGTAAACAACCTATATTTTCCATAGATTTCCATGGTAACACTACCAACTGCTACCAACTTTAAAATATTTTTTTGACATTTCAAATTTTAGCTGGAATATTTTTTATGAAACGCGTCAGCTTAAAGGAGTCTTTAAATTTTAAAAGGAACTTTAACTAAAGTGTTCTTTTGAAATATTTTCAACTTACATTATTTTCCTCAACTTAATAAGCTACAAAACACCATGAAAATAATAACCTACAAGACGTGACAGCTGTCAATGTTCGACCAGTATATATATTGGCAATATTTGCCGACTTGATCGACAAATCCAATATCAAATATTGGTAATTGGTGAAGCGGCCACACTTCTTGCCCATGATGGACCAGAGCCCTTATTTGGCCAGCATTATCCATGCTGCGCCGTGGCTAAAGACGTCCATGTTCCAATAATTCCCTTATTTCAATGGAATGTAGAAACGAGCTTTTGCGTATTAGGTTTCGACTTGCTGCTTTCAATGAAAATCATGCGTTGAACATATCGACAATTCTCATGATTAGGAGTTTCGAAGACTTAAAAATTACCACCTAATGGCGAACGTTATTAACGTAAATTGATCACACTAAGCCTGTCTTCGAAATAAAAGTAGAGGAAGGTCGTAATCCCGTAGCGGTTAGTTCTATTAAAAAATGGAACATCAGTTAGTATAGAACAATAATAATTTTTGTTAGTTGAGTCATTAGTTGTTACATATTCGAAAATCATACCAAAGTTTTCAGGTTTTTTTTTCATAGATAATAATAATATCCCTTTCTGTGCGTTTTTGAAGCCACGTTATCAACTTTAATGTTCCCTATACAGGCGCACATTTTAATCTCCTTTACTAGCATTTTACTAGAGTTTAAAACTTAGTTAGAGCTTAAAATAATCTGACTATAAAAAATATAAATCATTTACACCTTGAAATATATTTTTTCCTACTTTTCTTTCTGAATCATATGATGTCACAACCAACACTAACTTTTATATTTATTTTGCAAAAGACTGTGTAATCAATCGTTGCAAATTTTACAGTATTCACCATGTAAACGTTCCGCAAATAAAAGTTATCGAACGCCTGACGAATTGTAATGATTTCGTGGCCATACATACCTACCCACAGCGGACTTGTAATGAATATTTTGTAGGTACCTGCCATAATGGAATGACATATTTTTACGTTCATTAAACGGTTTATTCAGACGTTGCAAACACTCGACACGCGTACCTTTATGACACAATTGTATTTAAGATATAACATTTTTAATTAGGTAAAATATAATACATCAGCAATATACATACATATTATAGTCTATAAATAATCTATGAAGATCTTAAAGTTTTAGATATTTACCAAAAACTTTGAATATAATAGATATTATGTATTCGAGTAAACGGAAAAAATGACTGAATCCAACATTACTAGGGTTATATCTGCAAGAAACTGCAACAAATAAAATCGAATGTAGCTTCTGTAGGTTTGGCGTGATACTTTCAACAAACCTCACGATTTCTCTATCAAAACCTTTAAAACAGTCAGCTTAGATATTTATTTTAATTTGTCGGCTAAGTAAAATGGCTTGTAAACTTCAAGAAGTAGCAAAATGAAGAAGTGCAGGCCCTTATCTATCTGGAACACTGTCGTTGAGGCCTGCTATTATACGTTTTACAATAATATGCTAACAATTATTAGAGGTGTATATACAAAATTGAAGACCTAACTACGATCGAATCTCCCCTGTGGGCCCTATGTCTCTTATAGAAAGCAGTCGTGGGTCAGAATGTGTTTGTAAATCAAAATTTTACAATATCTTATATCACACTTTTTTTAAGGAAATAAAAAAAAATCGGAAATAAATGATTCCTTGACGGGAGGTTAATATGCAGTGGCTGTGGAACCATCGCATAGTGCCATTCGATTACCTTCAATACCCCCTATTCCAATTCAAATTAAGTACGCACTAAACTAAAATAAGAACGTTCCAATTTTAATTAGCCGGATTGATATTCGAGAAATTTTAGAACGTTCCAATTTGTTCTTAATTAGACTATAGTTTGAAATTAGTTCATTTTGGTATTCGAATTTCGTATTTAAGTCAATTTTAGTGCGTTTATCTGTCAAAACGTTCCTAATCTTAGTTCACACCTAATTGTATGCGTCTAACTCTTTATATCTGATGATATTTTTATGATAAACGTGTTTTTTAACCAAATAATTATATAACAAGTTTATTTTTATTAAAAATATTAAGCATTTCCCCCGAATTTATTATAATTAATACAAATAATAGCATCAAAAATTATTATCATCGAACACCAATGCAATCATACAGTCGTCTTCGTTACACTTCGGGTTGATTCGGCAGTTTCCGGCGACCATGTTACCTTGAAACTTGCTTGGAACATGGAGCTCGTTTGAATTTGTCTTCTCCGATTGGCTGTCCGCTTGTCAGCATCAACCAATAAGGCGCATGCTCGATCCATAGACAATTATAATTCAAAAAAATATTTATGGTGAACTAATATTGGTTGATGCTGAACCGTCTGCCTCTCGCCCGCTGGACATACGCAGGTTAGAGAGTGCTCAGTGTCGTCATTCGTACGAGGCTGAGTTACGCACCAGGTTTGCCCCCTTGCAGGATTCACACGGAGCTGTTCCAATTGAGACAGTTTGGAATAGCTTCCGTGACGCCGTTATGGAATCCGCACGTTCTTCTGTCGGCTATAAGAGCAAAAAGAGGCCAATATGGATGTCCGATGGGTCCTGGAGCCTCATCGAAGATCGCCAGAAGGCTAAGACCCTCAGAGACAGCGAAAAAGACCCTCAAAAACTGGCTGCTTTGGTGTCTGAGTACAGGGAGCTGAGCCGCAAGGTGAAGCACTCTGTACGAACAGATAAAAGAAGACACCTGGACTCTCAGATACGGCGAGCGCAATCTGCTGCACTCGGAAATGACTCAAGGACACTTTTCGAAATCACCCGGGAGGTCGGGGGTAGGGGTCAAAAAAGACCCGTGACGGCAATACGAGACTCTCGTGGAGCCACTGTCACTGCCCCCGAACTGATTAAAGGGAGATGGAGGGAGTACTTTGAGTCAATATTAAACCGTCCCGAGCCCTCCTCACCTTACAACTTTGAGGAGGAGTTGGCTGGTCTGAATATACCTCAGGCAACTGGGATATGTGAGGAACCGCCGACATACAGTGAGATGGTGCTGGCCGTGATGAGACTTAAGAACAACAAAGCGCCAGGAGACGATGGAATTCACGCAGAGCTCCTCAAACAAGGCATAGACACCCTTGGCCAACCACTATTAGATATATTTAAAATGGCGTGGGAAGAGGAGAGGTGCCCAAAAGATTGGCGGAATGGATCCATCGTCGCAATATTTAAAAAGGGGGACCCCCTTGAATGCGGAAACTACCGTGGAATTACTCTACTGAGTGTTCCCGGTAAGGTATTATCTCAGATATTACTACACCGCATTCGGGGGCCTGTCATGGCTGTCCTGAGAGAGCAACAATGCGGCTTTGTACCTGGAAGGTCCTGCACGGACCCAATTTTCTGTGCCAGGTGCATCTTTCAGCAGTGCAAGGAGTTTAACTCTCCAGTCGCTTGTTGCTTTATAGATTTTGAAAAGGCCTTCGACAGCCCACATAGACCATCAATATGGAAAATACTTGCTCTGTATGGTATACCTCCGAAAATAGTTAAAATGGTGCAGTCCCTGTATGAAGACTCTGAGTGTAGCGTGAAAACGCCAGGTGGTCCTACTGAAGCTTTTAGGATCACCACGGGAGTCAGACAGGGCTGCGTACTAGCTCCCTTTATATTTATAATAGTCATGGATTTCCTGTTGAGAAAGTCCATGCAAGGAGCAAGAGGTATACCGATAACACAGAGAGATGGTCTAATGGGCGAACTGTGCGATCTGGAGTACGCGGACGACCTAGCGTTGTTCAGTACGACAGTGGAGGAATTACAGCGCAGTGTTTCAAGACTCTGCAACGAAACAGCACGCCTCGGCCTTCGAGTCAATGCCAGTAAGACGGAGCTCATGGCGAATAATGCCTGCCCCGATAAACAGCAACCGATAACCATCGATGGTCACCAGGTCTCCCGGGTGGATAAATTTAAGTACCTGGGAGCAACCATTACCACCGCTGGTGACCTCGGGGCTGAGCTCCCGATTCGTATCGGTATGGCAAGTGGCGCCTTCAACAACATGACCAAGATATGGAAAGCGTCGGCGTTTAGCGTCGAGACGAAATGTAAACTGTTTGATGCGTGTGTGTTGCCCATTCTCCTTTATGGGTGTGAGTCCTGGCACCTGACTCTGGCCCAGGCACAAAAAGTCTCAGCCTTTGAGATGAAGTGCCTAAGGAGAATTCTGGGCGTAAGATGGTACCACCGCATCACGAACGACGCTATACGTCGGCGCACCCAGCGTGAGCCCATCACCTCCACCATTGTGGGGAGGAGATGGACTTGGCTGGGACATGTGTTAAGGATGCCGAATGACAGTTGGCCGAGGAGAGCGCTGTTCTTCCTCCCATCAGGGTCCCGAAGACGAGGAAGACCCTCTCACACTGTGTTCCGCTCCTTCGAAGCAGAGCTGAGGGACATGGACATGGTGTGGGAGGAGGTCATCACCGTTGCGCAAGATCGAGCGCAATGGAGAGCTCTTGTTGCCTCCCTATGCCCCTAAGTGGGGTCTAAAGGGAGTTTGGATTGGAATATTGGTTTTTAGAACACGGCATAATTCCGAATACGAATTTTAGTTCGAGTGAACTTAATTCTAAATCATTTGGAACGTTCTTAATGAGAACGTTCCAAAATCCGAATAGGGGGTACTAACGTTCGAAAAATTTATCGATGAAAATGTGAAATTGTTGTTTAAAGTTTAGGTAGGTACTTCTTCTTGTATAGGGGCTCTTTAACTTTTGGTCAATTAAAAAATCAAACGTTGTGTTTTTATTGAATTTCTCTTCAAGTAAGCGGCATATTTTATTTAAGTTAATCTCATTTCAAATCCAGAAAAGTTACCTATCTATGAAAATAAATAAAAATTATGATATCAAAAGGAAACAAGTAATGTTGAATTGAAAATTGGTGAAATAAACTAGTTTATTTTCATAATAATGATCACGAGCGATATGTGTGGATGCATGGCTCATCAGAGGCAAAAAGGTCAGTGGGCCTCACCGAAATACCAAACGTGTGGATTAGAGGCAATTCTGCTCTGGTACGAGTATGATGTTACCTAATGCGGTCTGATAATCTACATGAAGCTAATCGAGTTGCACAACACCATCGTGTGTTCTTTTGCACCGAATCTTCATTGGCATTTAACATCAATGAGTTCCCAATAAAAATATTCTGCATTATTTTTTTGTTTGCGTTTGATTTTACATACGAATTATGCGGCGGAATTCATTCTCTACAATATGTCTCTCACGGGATACTAAACGTAGAGTAGAGTAAAGCTTTTATAATACAAACAAATGCCTGGAATCTATGACACATTAAATTTGGGAGCTTACTTTACTTTACTTTGCGTTCGTTAAGCATCTGAGAAGATAATCTCGACTCCTCTGTAGACAAATTGCGTTTGGCGATCGACTACAAACGAATTCTTCGACAATATAGAGTACGAAGAAAATGAATTGTCTACTTTTTATACAAATGTTTTTGTTTGGTTTAAAGAATTGTTCATTTGTTCCAGTGGACAGTTAATTTTTTCGCACTATACGTTGGCGAAATCTTCGTTTGTAGTAGAACGCCAATTTGAATTTGTCTACGGGGGCTGTTCCGAGGTGCACGAGGCCGCACCTTTCGTGACACATTCACTTGGAGTCAATGTCTGCAGGTAGAGCTGGTCTGAGGGATTATGTCACACTCCTCGGTGCATTGCTGCGGTGGGCGGCACCGCGCACATGCTCGCTACTGGTACCTGAATCCAAAGTTCTTATAGAGAACCAACTGGTTTGAGCATTAGGTTGACAGTCAGCATAGACCCACGAATCAAGAGCGTAATGAGGACTTGTTCGGTGTGAAGAATTTTCAATGCAGAGTCAATTTAGAAACCTGTGGTGCAACCATCGACTTATCTTACGCAATATCACAATTAACTGCACACGAATTGCGGGGTCGATCGAAAACTTTCGATAACATAAAAATAATTTGTAGATCACGAGTTGTAGATCGAATCTTTAGTTTTTACGCATCACAATGAAAGTGCGAGGAGATGAGAGAAGAGAGAGAAGACAAAACAAAAATGTGGAGTGAGGAGAGAGCACGAACATTCTCCTTTCTACTGTAGGAGTGGCTGGAGGGCCCAGAGGCCACCGACTTGCTCGCGTCGTCCGAACCAATTAATCATAATGTGTATTAGGAAATATCCGAGCCATGCCATGTTCATGTTATCTCACACTTTGTAGATCACTCACACAAACTTTCTAACGAATGACCTTTCTTTTATAGGTGCCCCCTGCACGCGCATGCCTACAGATGTGATTCGGAGCAGACTGCTTGTGCTTTGTCTAACCAACTGAGGGCCATAGCGGGACTAGTGCCGGAAGAAGAGGCGGAACCGGATATCAACGAAGAAGTCGCTTCCGATGTGGACTCCAGAGATACCAATCTTCCAAGATATAACAATAGCGAAAATGGCAAACAACTATCCAGCGATTCCAAAACGAACTCTTACGACAACAGACCCGCCAGACCGCGAATGGATGACAGAACAGATGGAAGAGACCGGTTCGACTCCAGAGAACGGGAGAGACTACACTCGCGCGATAGAGTTGACTCTAGGGACAGAGTTGATTCCAGAGAGCGTATGGACCTCAGGGACCCCAGAGAACGTGATATGCGGATTTCATCTCATCACGATTCCAGAGTCCCTCCAGTGGAGATGCGCTTGGCTCCCGAACAAGAAGTAGTCGCTGAGAGGTTGGCAGCCGAACTTCGTACCAGGTTGGCTGGACGGGAACCGCTTTTGTTACCTCCTAGAGATTACGAAACAACAAGACGTGGCCCTACAGCCGGTCCTCAAGTGTTAGCCAAAAGGAACCACCGCCCTGGAGTTGTGGGATCTTCAGCGGGATCAAGTGGCATCGGCAGTGATTTGGCGCCTTCCCCGGAGAGACCCCACACATCAAGCGGTGAGTTTAACATTTAAATAATCCCTAATTCTTGGATAAGATATTTTTATAATGAAACGATCAGTCGTTGGTTGTCAGATTTTATACCTACTATAATAAGATCTGTAAGAAGCATTTATCAAACAGAGTAGAATAGTTAGTTAGTTCATGCCTTCAGCTAACTGTTTTCCATAGAAACATCCAGTTTCAAGATAAGCTTCCCAAGTTCCACGTGGCTCGTTGAGAATCATTGTCATGTAGTGATTATTCTAATTGGCCGCAACTATTCTGCTTGGAGAAGTGTTGGCACCTTCACTGGGAACATTCCACCGAAGAATGTATCTCACCGCTAATCCGCTATCTGCAATGTCAATCTCTAGAATTATGTGGCTTTGTTTATAATTTGTTGGCTGTGCCCGGTGCACGTGAGAACCGTCGTTGTCCGGATGTGATAACACCAAGGCAGGTAGTTCATCAGCTGGCACCTCCACACAAGAGAGTACTGAACTTGAATTAGTCGACAATTTCGAAAGGCCTTGAATCGGGTAATGTTTCAGAGCATTCGTATATTCTCAAGTTCTGAATATGTATAACAATAAGATGTCTCTAGCCTCACTTCAGATTTTGATTATGAAGCAGGTAACGTTGTGTATTCTTTGTGGTCAGTCTTCTGCTGCTTCGTCGTTGAAATAATGGACTTTTTTCTCTTTCACACAAGCTTTGCTTATTGTGAAATATCTCAAGAGTGCATTTGTGTATAGTACTGTATAGTGAGCAGAGATTTCTTGAAAAATACGCTTTCCCAAACGAAGCAGAGATGTCTCCCGAAATTTGTTTCCTGCAAAAGCGCTCCATTTTGCTACTCAGCTCAGGTTTGTTTCTTCTCCTATTCTTACTCTACTGCATGTTCCTGCGCCTTCTCTCAAAGCAGAACATTAATGATCTCAGTGTTTTTCCGTTTACTGTTTCCGTCAGTTTTGTTTTATCCCACCTCACCTAAATTCAATTTATCCTTCCAAATTCCTCATGGCTGACTTCTTTAGTAAGTACCTGGTGTGCTTGGCGCTTTAAGACATTCTTAGCAGCTAGTGTGGGGAGGGGAGGCGGTGAGGTTGGTGCGCGTGACAGATATAGCCGTCAGTCGGTCACTTGCGATTTCACGCTGATTTCCATGCATCAGCCAGCACAGACGTCAGAAATAGTACAGTAATTAGACGTGCGACAATACGGAGTTCCGGACAATTCGATTGGCACTCAATGGTCATTTCATCGTTGCACGCAGAATCAAGTGTTCATATTAGTGCCTGCGTAAGTGGGTGTATGTGCATATTTATCGCATTTGAGTGTGATTACGGCTATTTGCATATCAAATTCATAGCATTTTCCTCCCAGCGATGCTAATAATATATTTAATACCACATTTAATTCTGGTTGTGGTACATCACTTTCCACCTTTAACAAAGGCTGTGGATTTGATATGTGTTTGATTGAACATTTAATTGAAAAGTAAACAAGCCAGTGACGTAATGTCTCGTAATCTTACCTATAACCAAAGAACTCAAAATTTACGGATTTCGTTTATTATTTTTTAAATGTTTTTTTTTTCAAAAGTGAACGAACACCAATTCACTTTTGACATCTTCCACTAAGCAAAAGTATGTGTCGTTAAAAATGCAACCCTGAGAACGAAAGTCAAAGTCGAAGATTACCAGTCACATAAAAATATTTAACTGGTATCTAAATCCTGTATTCAGCAGGACCAGAAAGACTAAAATAATTATACTAACTTGGGGGGGCTGGTTGGGGGCTCACCCACTAAAGAATTTTGTGGCCAGCCCAAGAAGAAGGTCGTAATTCTCTTTGTTGTGAGGCTCTGTGCACCACAATTATGTGTAACAGCGTGGCGCGTGGCCAACACGCTGGAAAGTTAGCTTCTTTACCACTAAGCGGCGGGCGTGTTATATTGCCTCACCATCTCGGGTCACGACTGTCAGCAAGCCGCTGGAATGTGCCATGTATCCGGAGTTTATTCCACGTCCACACTTGTCTAGTTTCAGGCCACGTCTGTTAAAAATATTCCAGTATTTCTTCTTTCTGAGCCTTTCTGTATGGCACCTCTAGCATAGAGCACCTGTTATATCCAAGCTTTTCTGAATTGGTCATGAAATTATAATGTAGGGTCACTTGCTCCATATGGAGGATCTTAAGCTACCAAAAATGGTGTTTTGTAATGACCCAGTCTAGTGACGTCGGGTTCTTGAACAGCATAACTGAGAAGTGATAGCCAGTGATTGATCAGGACGGAGAAGCAGCTAAGACCCAACACGGGTTGTATGCGAGGGGAGGATGCTAACCAAGCACGGTGGTATGGATGTCTTGGTGCATGGGTCAATATTATAAACTGAAATTGAATATCTACTCGATGCCTATAAATTATATTTTATTGTAGTAAAGGTACTCGAACTTAAATCAATCCCCGACCATAGGTACAATTTGGACATTGAATAAAATTCTCCTATTATCGAATTGTGTGTTTAGCTGAAGAGGTGTAAATAGAGAAGTTTCACTTCAGCACGTTTGCCCCTCTGAGAGTATTCACCCCACGTCCCACACACCTGGCAGGTGTGTATTGGCATGCGGAGCAGAGCAGAGCTGCAGGTAGAAAGTTGCCTGTCACAACAGAATGACATATGGATGGAGTTTACCTCGAAGAAAGTAAAACCACATGGAAATAATAATTATTGGCAGTGAGGGGCCGTTAGCCGCTGCCGGTACCTACCTACACACAGCACTATGGCCACGTCTCCGAATCAAGGTCACACGCTGCCACGCCACCATAGCGCGCCATAGTCACTGCAACAACAACACACCATACTACAGTATTCGGCAATCATGCTCTATTATTGCGAAAACTGATTACTATAGGGTTGCTAGATTTCAGACTAAACTTGCAATCGTATCCTAAAGTAACGATTCCAACACTATCCCATGTTGAGCATCGAAATAGCAAAATTACCGCTTGTCTGACATCAGCACCACAATAAGGAAGGACAAGAATCCTTCATGTGGTTGGGCAAAGAAATTACCGAGCCGCTATTATTAATTAGGTACTTACCGGTGTCGTCTTTACCTCAACCCCTAGCAAATCTCTCCTTATCTGGGATACCTGTTATAGAAGCCATAAAGAAGAAAGATCGTATTCAGGGTCGTATAGAAAGTGGACAAATCTCTCTTTCTCAGAATACATATCTTCATTGAGAGGAGAGGAGATGAAGGAGCGATAAAATGGTTTTAATATGTAGGAGTTTTCAAGCCTAGAGGCCCACTAGAGCGAGTCTAGTAGTTCAAATGTATCCAACTCAAGATTAGTTTGTATCTGACATTGTTAATGTGATGATGCTAAGGAAAAAAGGTTGTGATTATTTATTAACGTGAATATAATGATTACGTAGCACACGTGACCTCTGCCACTTCGCAAGTCATGTGGTGATCTAATGTCAGGGCCGAGATCCGGCGGGATCAAGAAGACGGATGCTGGCCAGTCTCTTGATCCCGCCTAGAGACAAGATTTGAAACATTGCTGTGATATTTGGTAAATGGCTGACAGTGCTATATATATCTGAGCTTCATTATTAGCCATTAAGTTAAGTTAAGGCAACTTACGAAAGAGTTTGAAATTTACCGGTAAAGAAGATGCTCATAATCCGGACAAATCACATTCAGTTCCTCGTTAGGTCTCTCTTCCTGTCATGAATCAATTTGAAGTATGCAACCGTGCTAACTATTCAGACAAATGTAAGTCTTTGAAGTGCGGAAATATAAATTGTACTCACAACTGGGAATTTGTCAGTAGCAAAAAGTAAATAGATTATAGTAAATATAAGGTAGTGATTATTTACCATTTGATAAGATCCTCTCCTTTGTAGAGACCCGCAATTGCGGAGTCATATTTATTATTGGGTGTCAATCTCCAATCTGGCATCTCTGTCACATCCAATGAAACTTCAAAGAGCTGTCCGACGTCCGCACATACTCTCCCATTGATGGGACCATTTACATAGCTTTCAATCCACCAGTGGCGGTGAGTTGTCTGAAGTTGCGTTGGTCAGAATGTGCAGGCAGTCTGCCCACCGCGGTCACATTGTCACGTCCATTACAGACGACAGCTTCCTCTTGCAGTGATGGCATGCCACTACCAGTCCAACCTTCCTTATAAGGAGTGCCGCTGTCTCTGCGTGTGCTCCATTGCCCGTGGCAGTACCGCAGCTTCCTGCACGTCCATATTTGCGAAAAATTTGCGAAATAAGAAATCGAGTGTAGACGTTTTTGGGTCAACATCTCTTCACTCCATGATGAAGCTCTCGGAGTATACATCACACACACAATTAATATTCAACCAACTATTTGTGCAATCGGCAAATAATAAAAAAGTCTTCGATTTTTTTTTGGTAATTTTTAAAACATTTGAACCGCTATGAACTTACAAAGGCTGGTGTGTGATAGTGCGATCACTTTGAAATTAACAACGTCCACCACTTGGGTGGTCAAATTCGTCGAAATTCCACATCATAGAATCTTCGACATGTCAAACATGTCGAAATATCCCGCTTAGCAGTAAAAAATCGAAACAGCAGTAAAAACGGTCAAAAGTCCGTATAGTAGTAAAAATTTAGGTATCTCATAAAATCGAAGACTATTTTATGTAAGATCTGTAAAACGGCACAAGAATTTAATAAACCTGATCACACAATTCAAGATCTTAAAAAAGAGACTGGATGATAAAAAAAATATTGACACATCAAATATGGCGAGGAGTGTTTATTAGCTGTTTTCATGAATAGAACCACTCACCCGCGGGCTCATCAATAATTTTGTTAATATGATTAACATTCGCGAGGATCGAGGGGCTATCAGCACATCCATCACGATTGTGGATCTAAGCATTTAGATCGGTGGTTTGTTCAACAAGAATATGGCGAAGCAAACAACAGAAATGTCTGAAGGCTGCGCAACTCCGTCAAACAACGTTGCACAATAAACTTTGACATTTGTGTCTGAGATCGACATTATGTAACTGCCGACTCAAGGTAACGAACGAAACGAGAGAGCACCTATACTCAAATATTAATCAACGTCTAAACTATTATCGGTGAGCAAGTTTAGAGAGATCCCGAACGGGACGTTATTTGGTAGAATTTGGGCGCTGTTTGAGTTTCCATCAGGTATTCCCTTTTCTCAGCTTGAATTGTTTCCTACTTTATGAGTTCTTTCTAATAGTCTTTTAGTAATTACTTTAAATATAATTGTTTATTTATTAAAAGATAACTAGCATGCATCCTGCTAATTGGGGTCGTATTGCCCAGCTCAGAATCTTTGGCAAATGAAAAGTAACACGTAGATAGAACGTCTTTCCAGGAAAATGTATCTATATCAGTATAGTTCAGTTGTCGCAACACTGGTTGAAAATACTATGCTGTAATTGTATTCTTCCAAATTGATTATGGAGACCTGGAGTGGACTTTGGATGGATTCAAAGATTTTATAAATGTGGGAAATACTTGATGAATTCATTCCATCTGATGAACAGCACTTTGAAAGTTACAAGAATTGTATATGTTTAGTTCCCTTTTTATTAAGGAAAATCCTTTTGATTCGTCAATTCTATTCCAGTACCACTAGTATAAGTTTTCGATGATCGTTTCGATATTCGATCATCGAAAGAGTTTCGATAAATTTCCATACAAATATGACCGAACGATTCGATCGTTTGATTTTAGAACACTATTTGCACGCTAATAAGCGCTTATTAGCGTGCAATTGGCTATCGATTAAACTCGTACTAGCCCCACAGATATGAAAGAATGAATGCAAATACAAAGAAAATTTATAAGACTGAAAGAAAGATGTATTAAGGTGTTGTTGAGCGAGAATGGTGTGGATCGATTCCGTCCTCAAAGAAGGCCAGGTCTAAGGGAAAAGAAATAGGAGAGGCTGTATGTGAAATGGTATGTTGGTGAAAAAAAGACATGCGAAAGACGTGTGGTTGGATAGAAAAGAGCTAAGGTCCATTCTTTCTGCCTACCCTTTTAGAAACACGGTGTGATGTGTAAAAAAATGTATTCCCACGACCAATTATTTTACCCAACAATGGAATTCCAATCTTCACAGGATCCCGCTGTATTGAGGGGACATCCTGCAGGTTGTATGTACCTACTTTGATTACAACCTGCACGATGGTTCCCATAATATAACCTGCACCAAGGGGTGAGGGAGCGAGCGAGTATCTGAAAGGGATGCCCGTAGTCTGGGTAATCCTTTGTACAAAGAGCGTATCATAAAGAATTCATGTGTTTTTTTTTATATAAGTAATAGTATTATTCCTGGCATGATATAACATTAATGCTCATGTAAATTTAACGATTTTCTTACTTTTCAAGCTTTTCATATTAAGTACACGAGACTTTTTCAACATATTCTTTGATGAGATGATTACTAGTTGTTAATAGTTTGTATTGGGCTCTTTCTTACCCATAATTTAAGAGTTTCTTTAAAGTTTAATTTCATGATTTTCATTCAAAAACTCCTAAGAGCATGATTTATTGACGTTGTTGTTGATGATGCATATTTCTGTACAGAGGGCTATAAAATTTAGACTGTGCTCCGTGGATTTAGTTAGCGATTAAAACGTTAGCATTTTTGTACATTGTTCGATCTTCTTCTTTAAAAACACAATCATTAATCACCTTGTATAAAGAATGTTTACTCGACACTATTTTCGATGACGCTTAATAAAAATACTGGCTGTCTGATTTAGTATTATTCTTTCTTTAGAGGCATCACTCATGCAGCAAATATCTGAGGTGTGTACTGTGTACCTATGTACATAGATAACACGAATATTTCTTTTGATACGTTCATTGTTTGGGATTAAGTAGTTATTCTACCTCAGCTCTAACTACGACACCCGATATGATAATTTTGATTACAATACCTCGTTAATGAGCAGCGGTTGTGTTAGTAATAATTGTGGCTGAGAGGTTCAGCTGGAGTAGAACCTAGTGCCTTTTTCCGGTGGAGGAACCCAATCGAAGAACAATGGCTAACTAACTTAACGGGGACCTCCTGAGCGCCGGAGATCACCAACGCTAGGCAACCTTCTATGTCTTCTAACTACCTACTATTCTTTCTTCTGATTTTCTCGGTTTTTTTATGTTATTAATTTCAAGATTATTCAAGGATCTTTCTTTTATCTTGTCGTGATTGATGAAGTCTCCTCACTGGCCTCTATCTGATCCCTTGCACTTTTTTTTAACTTCTTAAAACTAACCTTCTTTGGTTTGGAGTGTGAGAAATAAGAAGTTTCTGTTTCCTGAAACGTCCAGGACTACGGCAGGTTGCAACCCTTAATGACACGTCTGTATCGTATTGTTAGTTTAATATCCGCCCTCCCTCTTTGCAAAATATTTCTAGAATCTAAAAAATGTGTATATGTACTATTATACTGATGGGTATTGAAAATGCGAGGGACAAATACGGTAAGGTGTCAAAATTATCCAACCCAGGTCACTAAAATTAATCAAGTCTAGAATGTGTGATGCCAGAACTAATTTTAGCGAGTGTGGTATTGACACCACCAAAGAAAGACAGCTGCGGAAAGATATTATCTTTTCCCTAACAGAATAGGATTCGAAGGTTTGTCTCCCCTGTTTTTATAAAGTTGGCACGCTAGTAGCTGCCTATCTGATCCAACTATTAAGTTGTTGTATTGTTGAGAAAACCAGCCATTGTTTGGGACATTTACACTTCCTCTCATTCACAAGAAGTCGCTGCGCCGCTTAGCTTTGTAAATTCTCCCCATCCAACCGTGCTACGGTTTGACAATGTTTGTTAAAGTTTTGGTTTAATTTGAACAAAATGGAGAAAATTATGTATTGAGTCTAGGAGGCCACCAGATGACACCGGAGCGTAGGAGCAGAAGAGCCTCGACCTCAGGCGATTGCTCCTCCCATCAGAAAGTGAGTCTGACTCACTAATAACTTTTGTTGACCTGAATTCCTCGCTACACCGAATCTTTTCGCAAATACTTTGCGATGTTGTGTTGATTTCAAGGCGACTAGTTTCATCTGTAACCGGTCTCCGCGGCAACTCTCTCGCCCACATCGAGAGGAGACACCAGACCGTGTGTTTGCTCTGCACTAAACATCGATTCAAGAGAGTTGGGTGGAGTTACAGCAGCAGGTCTCCGTCATTCCACTTGTCCTCACACTCGCCCCACTAATGTAAAGGCACAGCTGCACCAGACCTCCCCTGACTTGAAAGCGACATTGTGTTGCACATTCCAACATCCGCGATGTGTCTGCAACACTCGCTAGGTTTATACCTATGCTAGAATGCATTGATAATGGAGGCTGCTCTCCAGCGAGTGTTAAATGTCGGAGATGAGAGGTCGTGCGCTACGGCTAAGTAAGTAGGTTTCTCGGCTTAAACAGCGCGTTGATGTCACTGCTATTTTGGTTGTTCGCAATCTACATCGACACAATTCGTCATCACAAATCTGAAGGATCACTAGTTTTTTTGTACCCAAGCTCCTATTTTCATACCGGACAGGACAGCGTGGTATAAATTTTTTATAACTTTTTAAATTTAGTTTTTCAATAGGTATTTCGTAACTTTATTTTTTTTAATCAACGTTCCATTGTTTGGACTCAGCATTTAAAGGCAAAAAATTTCGCTAACAAGCAGGCAATTGCAATCGGCCTCCGCGTTCTTCACATTGAATAGTTTCTGATTGTTTCCTTTTGGTAATACTTAAAAAAAAAAACGACTATCCAAATGTTTTTTTTTGCTACCACATTGTATTTAAGCAATAAAGTTTTATTTATTTATTTAAGAAAAAGTGTAGGTGTAGGTTATTTAGCCAAGAACTTTCTTGCAAATAAAAAAACAATATTCGTGAAGAAGCCGCTGCTATAACACCCGAATTTTGTGAAAGGTTGTAGAAAATGTTTTGAAAAGAGCACGGGATAATCGTGAAATATCGTTATTCATAACTAAAAAAATCCCATTAATATTCCCGTATTTAAAAAAAAGTTATAAAATACAAAAAATATAGCTCGACGAGAAGTTATAACTTCTGTCCTCTCGTCCACGTTGTTCGGCCAATCCTAAGCGATATCACTCCCATTTTAGTCAAAAACGTTATTCCAAATACCAATGTCATAATTTGTGCCGTAACAATTTGATTCTTTGTGCAGTGAAGAGTCAAGACACCTAGATAGGTCTGGTAGACACCTACACACCAGAGTATATAATTCTTACCATGGAGATTTCTCTTCACTAGGATGACATCGTTATTCGTTATAGAATCTCACGTTAGAATATCGGATGGATTTTGTCAAGCTTCCTTTTACCATTTTCGATGGCTTTATGATATTTGATACCCTTTCTAAAATCATAAATTCCTTAATTTTGCAATCGAATAATGATTTTTTGTTTTTTTTTTTCTAGAGGAGGACTGGAATGACAGTACAGCCTACATGCTCCATGAAGGGTACGACGTCTCGCCTTCTCCTCGCAGAGGCAGGTCTCCATCTCCAACGAAACATCGTGCAAGAACATCCGTTTCTCCAAAAGATCGCTTCAATGTAGCTAAAGAAAAATTCTTAAACCTAGAACGAGAAAAAATTAATGAAGAAATCGAGAAAAGGGTTCAGATGAGGAAAAATTTAAACCAAGCTTTGTCTAGAGGACCATTGCTGCCATCGGAGATAAAGAAAGAGAGGAGATCTGCTAATTGGGATGACGACGACGATGGACTTTTGGAGAGACGCAAAGGTTTCCCGAGGGCATCTGCAAGAAACGTTTCGAGGGATGTCAGAAGAGATGACTTCAGAGATGAAAGACAAGAACTAAGAGGAAGAGAATCTCGAGAAATCAGAGATTTTAGAGATTCAAGATACGGTAGAGATGCGTTGGAGAGGGAATATAGAGATCAAAGAGCATCCCGAGAATTAAGGGATCCCATGGACATGAGAGATTTGAGAGATCAAAAACCAATCAGAGAAGAAAGAGATGAGCGAAACTACAGAGATTACAGAGAGAGAGACGCTGTAGACCACAGAGATTTTAAAGATTATCCCAAAACGGAAGACAGATACGGCGGTAAAAACATGGACAGAAATGCTAACGATTTTAGAGATATCAGAGACAAGGATTTGAGAGATTACAAATATGGCAGAGACTACCGCGACGATATCCCCGAAGAACACGAACCGAGGAGAGTATCCAGAGATAAAACACCGCAACTAGAACAAAGGTACTTCGAATACAAGGGAGAGAGGGGAGACAAATTCTTCGAAAACAGATACCATAAGTTGGAGTCCAGGAGCGATGATGAGGGGGTGGAGAGTGAGAAGCAGTTTGAAGAAATGAGATATGTGCCACATGTAGAGTTGCCCAGGAGGAGGGAACCCGAATCCAAGATTATTCCTAAAATTGACTCTAAGAAGGAGCCAGTGAGAGATGGACGAATTCAATTATTGGAAGAAAGACAAAGACAAATAGAATCTGGAAGATTGAGGGTCCCTCCTGTTGTAGATTCACGATTTGATCGAAACATGGATCCTCCCGTGATGAGGTCTCGGGAAGCCAACAACAACGGAGAATGGGACGTCATCAGGAGATCATACGGCGATGCCGATAGGCAAAGAAGAGATCCGAGGACCAGGCACAGCTATGCAGAGCCTGTCGCTAGGACAAGAGTCGGGATGGCCACAGTGGCGCCATTCTGAAGGCATCTGTTTGTGAAATAGAAGGAAAATGTGTCATCCTGCTGGTCTTGCGATGGGTTTTTACTTGGACGGCTTGTTAGTGTATGCCTATCCTGTTTCTTTTCTCTGTTTACTCATCCAGCTTGTCTTGGCTTCAAAGTCAATGTTCCAGACCATCAATCTCCAATTCCTTCAATCAATGAATGAATTCTTAAATTTACAATATTTACTTATATATTTTGTATATAATATTTTTTTTTGTATATTGGTTTGTCATTTGGCAATTTTACCAAATAAGTTTAAAGTATTTGTGAATCAGTCTAATGACTTTAAATCATAAACCAAGTTGTTATTTGCTGCCCTTCTAGCCATCCTGCTCCATGTCAATAAATAAAATTACCCACATACTTGCCATAGAGCAGCAACTTAGTTTGTTTTTAAAAATCAATAGTACCTACCCAGTTGGCATATTATATTTCGCGTGCGCTAAAATATACACATTGGTCAATTTTTGTATGGGTTATATACTTACTAAGTAATTATTTTAAATTATCATTAAATTAAAAAAGAAATAAATTTCTCAATGATGAGAGACAGGTCTTAACAAATAAAAATAATATATTTGATGTATCTACATATTTAATCTCTTGTAAATATATTTTGTGAAAGAAGGTTTCGCTCTCGTGACGTTGCCATTCTCCAGTGTACCTCTCCATTGAGTAGGTAACTTGCTCATTGTTACATGTACAATAAAGGCAACCTACTTTATTTTTATCTAAACTGTTTTTATTTTCCTAAACCCCGGCACGTCCAGGATTTTATGAAGCAGATTGATTTTTTGGCAAAAACTCTTCTGTGTTAATCTAAATTTGTAAGAACTGCGGGAGCTATTTTTCTACATTTAACAAGATGACGACAACCTTCATGCAGATTCTCACTCCAACATGTAAATGTGGATCTAATCACTGACTTCTATTCCTTTTTTATATTTGACCATTTGACACTGCTATAAATTACCTACTACAGAGTGAGAATTAAGAGTAATGAATCTGGGCTCACCCAGAGTGAACACAAACATATTTCAAAGCAAGCAAATATATTTAGGTAACTTACTTATTTCATAAAAATATGGTTCTATTTACTTTAATTCTGCACGAACACCTAACTGAGGAAAGAGGGCTGGAGCCCCGGTGCCCAACATTTCCATTCTGGGAAAAAATGTCGTAAGTGCCCAACATTTGCATTCTGGGAAAAAATGTCGTAAGTGTTTTTGTGTTACATTTACATAAATATAAATTGAAAAAAAAACAACCCGAAAATTTTCAAAATAATATATTAAAAAAAGAAGCCTATCTATATAATATTTAATTTAATTTTTCAGCACAATAATAGGTATCGACTTAGTTTAAAAATTCAATTTTCGAGCAGAGTGGGACAGAGCCAACTTCTGACCCACAGATTTTTCTACCTGCAGACAAGGGAAATGTTATTTTTTAAAGGCTTTCACCCGAGATGAAATGTTATTTTTTATTTTATCAATCTCGTCGTGTATAGTACCTAGTACCTATAGCTCAAGCAAAATTCTCCGCCCTCCTAATAGAGGCGCGCCACTGGCTGGCATCAAGGACTTCTACGGAATAGTCTGTAGGTATGTAAGTACATACAATTCACAATTCGACAACATATTATAATATCTATTGCCCCCTTTTTGAGTTGTTCTTAATTGCAAGAAAATAAAACAAATTATAATACCTAATAATTCTTGTAAACTTGAATCATGCCAAACATGACAAATTAATATTCTCATGTTTATTATGTGTTTATTGTTTTTTTTTCTAGCACTGCAGCAATCTGGGTAGTGAGTACGTAACTTTTGCTATAGCACGACTAACCACACATCAATCTAACTACTCATAACCACGGCTTAACTACATAATAACCACGCTGAAACGCACAACTAACTACATTTGTAACGTTACGTACTCGCGCTAACTACACTAGGAAGTAGTTAGTCGTGCTATAGCCCTTACGTACTCACCCCCCTGCAGAGTTCTATTGCCTTTGGTAACTGACGTGAAAAATCGTAACAATCACAAATAATAATCTTATGTAGGCCACACACGCTCCGGTATACCTGCACAGGTCGCCTGCGCAGGCGGCCTGTTCAGGTGTACCGGAGCGTGTGTGGGGGTAGACCTGTGCAGTTTTTTAGACCTGCGCAGGCGACCGGAGAAGAATCGAAAATCAATTCTTTCACAGGTTCACCGGAGCGTGTGTGGCGGCACTCCGGTCGCCTGCGCAGGTCTTTCAGTAGTTTTCCAGCGTTTGCATGGAGTGGTTGTACATTCCTTAATTGCATATGGCTCAGTCGAGAGTAGAACTAGAGGAGTTTTTTTATAATTATTATTTTTTTAAATAATAATATTTTTATATTTAGTATATAGCATTGTATTTAATTCTTTTTTTTTATTATAGTTATACAATGATGTATACTTCATATATAATATATTATTATTTAATAAATAAATATTTTAAATAATAATAGGTAAATAACTCTCTTCTATACATCCAATCCAAACTCCCTTAACGCCCTACTTAGGGACATATGGAGGCAACAAGAGCTCTCCATTGCGCTCGATCTTGTTTATGACCTCCTCCCACACCATGTCCAGATTCCTCAGCTTTGCTTCGAAGAAGCGGAACACAGTATGAGAGGTTCTTCCTCTTCTTCGGGACCCTGATGGCAGGAAGAACAGCGCTCTCCTCGGCCAACTGTCATTCGGCATCCTTAATACATGTTCCAGCCAAGTCCATCTCTTCCACATAATGGTAAAAGTGACCGACGTATAGCGTCGTTCGTGATGCGGTGGTATCATATTAAACCTAAAATTCTCCGGAGGAATGTTGGTTCTTCTATACAGGTGTCAGTAGGTATAGCCGGCGGAACTCAATGCTTGAAGCATTCTCTACCAGTCAACCGGTCCCGTCCAATCTGAGACAGGATTCCAACCCCGAGTAGAAATTTCAAGTGAAAAAACACATTGAAAATTTCTAACCCGGCCGGGAATCGAACCCGGGACCTCTTGATCTGAAGTTGGAGCCTTTGCCACTAGGCTACCGAGTTCGGAGTTTTGATTTTTTTTACATATTTAGATTTATTTATTTATTTATTTATTTTATACTTTATGCATATTAAAAATAGTGTACAAAAAATAGTGTATAGACAAGTGGCAATGGCGGGATTATAGCCGTAGCAATCTCTAACATCCAACCACAATTTTTTTTCACATTTATAAAGGAAAATAAAAGATAAAAAAAATTCAAGTAAAAAAACAGAAAAATTCTGTCCCGACCGGGATTCGAACCCGGGACCTCGTGATCTGAAGTCCACGCCTATAACCACTACGGTACCGTACCGAGGTCGATCAAAAATATAGTCAGTAATCAAAAAAAAAATATCTTTCTAAGTAACTGCGCAGGCCGCCTGCACAGGTATACCGGAGCGTGTGTGGCGGCACTCCGGTCGCCTGCGCAGGTCTACCTTACGGTAGACCGGAGCGTGTGTGGGCGTTGTGAGGTATACCTGCGCAGGCCGCCTGCACAGGTATACCGGAGCGTGTGTGGCAGGCATTAACACAATAATTCAGAAAAATTGGTTTAAACGGGTAAATTCTTTCGACATATCTATACAATACGCAAACATACATCACATGTTATGTACTTCCTACTATACCGCCATCTATTGAATTTTTTAAAAAGTAAAGCAATTAAAGAGGAAATGTTTTGATTTCAAGCTTATGTCCCATCGAACGTCATCCTTCACCCGAATCAACGATAACTTAACATAATTCAATAGCTTATTAGCTAAAATTAATTAAGTTTTACATCGTAAATTGCATTTTATCTACATAATAAATCAGAAATGTTTTTATATTTGCCTTTTACCGTATATGGGAGCATCACGCCTAAACGGCTGAACCGATTTCACTAATTCTTTTTTTGTCGTGTTGGCTTTTATCAGTAGAAGGTTCTTATGAAAGAAAAAATTAAGAAAGTTGCGTGGTAAATTGGGAAATTAAATAAAACTCGCATTAGCCCCTCCTCTATCTACAAAATAATTCAGAAATGTTTTTTTATTTGCTTTTTACCGTATGTCATAGCATCACGCTCAAAATACAAATGCTACTCAGATATGAATCTGCACAGAGCCGTGCAAAATGCCGGAGAAGGTTCTTTAATAAAATTTGCTGCATTAACTTTTCTATATTTAGAGCTATTTTAATTTTTTTTAGGATCTTCATACAAAATTTTAATAAACATTAAAAGTGTCTTTCTTCTCTCTTTTTATGAATTGTGAAAGTTTCATTCTTCTTTTTCTGTGCTTATGTCAGTTATAGAGGTCTGCAAAGCAATGGGAAGCTAGACTAGAACCCGTTTAATTACCTACCGATCAAGCCTGACATTCGGAATCAAAAACGTAAAGCAAGACGGGTATAAGCTAGTCATTAATAATCACAAATATGTGAAAGATGTCGAAAGTAATTTTTGTGTTCACTTTAGGTGAGCCCAGATTCATTTAAAAAAATAATTTGCTGTCAATGGGTAGAACACGTAGAAAGCCGATTGCGACCCGCGCTGACCGGCTCAAAGATTGTTGTCTGGCGCCTACTCGGTAAAAAGTTTTTCGAGTTGTGAAAAATGTATTTTTTAGATATGCAAACATTTTGTGAAGTTTTTGAAGCATGGCAACATGGCGAGAACTGTCATAACAGCAAGTTGTAGGTTATTTGGTTATGTTTACGTAAATGTTGAGTAATGTAGTGTTTTATGTGAAAAATCTACTATTTTGATTTAATCGACTAAAAATATATTCTGAAGTAACTTTACTTTAAATTGTAATCATGGCTGAAAGCGTTTCTAATCCGAATAAAATGCCAGTTTCCAAAGACATTGTTGATTTCGTGAACAAAAATGATTGGGATGCTCTAGGCAGGCATTTAGTGGCAAATCATCAAAGATATAGAGAAAATGTGGTAATTCCTCGTGTATTTGGTCCAGTAGTTATTAAATCAGACGAAGAAAAGAGGATAGAAGGGGCCGTGGAGAGCTGTGCTTTTAAATCCCTAATGAGCTGTGTCATAGGTAAGCAACTCGGTTTTTATCTTTTTACTCTCAGCGAAGATGCTATATCGGTGGATAGTTAGTAGATCTGGGATAATATTGAGGACTATAACTTTGTATTTCATGAATATAAAGACACATTTTTTATTGAGATCTGAGTTTATTTGCAGTCAAATTATACTTTTTCTCCTTTGCACTTTTACTACTAGCTTGTTGAAGGGCACATCATAGCTTCTCTTAATCATATTTTTCCATTTTAGGTTATGGTCTCGGGGCAGCATTGGGTCTGTTCACATCCTCAGTGAATCCCAACATGGCAGACCCCATGGCAAACGAGAAACAGCAAACAGCCAGACAGGTGTTCAAAGAAATGAAAGGCACAACCCTTTCGTACGCCAAGAACTTTGCTATGATTGGAGCTGTGTTCTCGGCAGTGGAGTGTGCTATAGAATCATCAAGAGGTAAAACTGATTGGAAGAACGGAACCTACGCTGGGGGAGTCACTGGAGGGCTCATTGGATTGAGGGGTAGGTACCATGTTAGTAACATGATGTTACATGTGACCATTTTCATCTCAATAGGGTTTTGTAATAATAAACGTATTTGTATATAGCTCACTTAAGAAGTATGTGTGGTGCCGGCTTGTGTCAAGGTGTCACGCACATCTTTAGATCTATGGTTTGAGCAAATTTTTCTCTGCTAATAGGTTACATTCTCTGGAGGAGAGCACCTCCTGTTCAGATGCTTGGTGTGATGATGTCTTCTTCTCAGTTAATCCTTGGATTTGGTCTCTCACCCAAAATGTTCCCCCCTGGACTAGACAGATTGCTGTGATGCCATAAAACCCAGGACTGAATTAGCCTCATGCTTCACTGCACCAAGTAATCTAATGATGTGTGTGTTTTATTTCAGCGGGAGTGCGAGCTGGCATCATAGGAGCTGCAGGCTTTGCGGCATTTTCTACTGCAATTGACTACTACATGCACAGCCGATAGTTTGCAACTCCTCCTTGTATATAGACATAATATATATATTTAGTTTGTTAATGTGATATTTTCATTAAATTGGTGTATTTAATGACCAGAGCAGTCTCATGTGAGTCACTATGCTACAATAGTGAGGACAAGCTGTACCTGTGTGGCATCTTAAATTATTATTTTGTGATTAATAAATGAAATGAGCCAAAATAAATTCTTATTAACTCAGATATGAAACAAACCCTCAACATAGAACCTAGGGTGGTGCAGGTGTTCAGGGTTCCCATCTTACCAGAATAATTCGGTAAAATTTGGTTTAAATGGGGTCTATTCTTTCAACAATGTATACAATAAGAAAACATACATCACATGTCGTGTTGTATTTCCTACTACACCGCCATTTCTTGAATTTTTTTTAAAGTAAAGCAACTATAGAGGAATTGTTTTGATTTCAAACTTATGACCTATCGAACTTCATCCCTCATCCGAATTAACGATAACTATTAGGTACATAATTCAATTAATTATTAGCTAAATTTAATTAAGTTTTAATGTCGTAAATCACATTTTATTAATGTATTAATTTTTTGATTCTGGGTTCAATGGGTGAAATTCATTAAATACCTTAGCTGCGGCGCCGGTAATACAATAGTAACGTTTTACAAGAAAACTCCCCCTCCCCCCCCATATTGCGTTACGTAATACTTGAACGCTCCCTACGGTTAGCATAAATAAGTTGAAAACTTGTCATTTGCTAAAATCTAATTCTGAAAGAAACCCAAGGATCTATACATAATAATAATATAACACTTTTCTATACAAAGGTGTCAGTATAGCCGGCGGAACCTATTGCCTGAGGCAATTTTTTCCAGTCAACTGGTCTCATCCAATCTGAGACAGGCCGACCCCGGGTAGAAATTTCAAGTGAAAAAACTCTTTGAAAAACTGACCCCACTGGGAATCGAACCTGGGACATCGGATCTAAGCTACCGAGGTCGGTGATAATCTGTAGAATGGTGTAAATAACAGTTAGATCAATTATAAATCAGAAGGTGTAACACGAGGTAAGAAGAGGCGTGAGGAGTAATTTATACATTTTATTTTATTCACATCAGCTATATCAATGAATAGAAAACATTTACTTTAATTCTAGACATTATAATATAAATTAAATTTAAGTAAACTTTGAATTTTCTTATTTATTAACTTAATTACTGGGACTGAGTTATATTTATTGCAAAAAAATTCTTCATATTGCACACAAAGAGGTTTTGATATAAATTTTATTCATTCATCTCTCTCCATTTTTATTTTGGAAAGTTCTGCCTGAAGTAGACACTATGATAATATTGCACACACCAATAGGAAGATCTGTTGAACCATGTGATTCTAAATTTGTGGACACACTTATTACAATATAATAACGACTCTGACAAACTAATTGCATCTTATAAACAATACATTATGAAAGTATTGTGGAAAGACTAACAAGTTTGCGAGTATTTGTTGTATTGTGACTAGCCTAACCTAACTACTTTATAAATACTGGAGCATTCATTTAATTAATCTACATAATGCAAAGTTAAACAGTGTTAATTCCACTAAGGGTAATACTGGATTGACGAGTGGGGGAAGAAAATGACAACGAAAGATAAAAATAGGTTCTGTTCCCGCAAATATTGGATTAGATATTCATTTTGGATCCAAGGAAAATTTTATTATCACTCACATTCACAACTTAATTGTTCTTCTAAATAAAGTACAGACTACACAGAAAATTTTGTAAAAAAAAAAAAAACTTTTAACAGAACTGCCATCATGAGACAAAAACCTCCCAATCAACAGGATATTTCACTGGCCTCAGCTGCAATAATATTGTTTTTTGTTATTATAAGACCATTTTGTGTTTCTTTCCACATTCTCATAACTAAAAATGTCTGAAATAGGAAGCTCAGAATGTTCAGCTTTATGAAATAACAATTTTATGGTAAGTATCCTAAAGAGTCCACCAGAGCTGCAGAGGGGCCTCTGTATAGTCCTTTCCTAGCACTGAAGAGTCTCCCGTCTGAGAAGAGAGCTCCGACTTCTGCTTCCTTGTGCGTGAGGAGTGCTTCTTTCGATCGATGATTTAGCACTTGAAATAAATTGAAAAAATAACATAAATTCTTAACTATTATAAATTAAAAACAAACAAAAATAAATTTGGTGTTAACTTAAGCCTATCATGAGGACATCTCTTACCCTTTTGAAGTAACAAGCGAAATATGAATATTAGCATGATCCAAGTGCACAACTGCATAAACAACGCGGAAAGAATCTTATGTCTTTTGTCTTTAAAGATTTACTTAACTCTTGGTCACACACTGTCTGTATTTTCTCCACTTTTTTATTAGTGTTTTTTTTCAACATATTAGTTTTACAAGATACAAGTATTTTTAACTAATTTATAGCTTACTTCAAAATAAGATCCATTTTTATTAGAATTCACCCTAATTTCAATGATGTCACACACAAAACATCTGTGTAACAGATCATCAGACTTCTGCCGCATTGTGCGACATAAGTAATTGTCATAAAAAATTAAAATTTACCTGCATAAATATTATGTTGCAATTGATTATTATGAAGGATATCATGAAAAGTAGAGTAAATAGGTACTTCCAATATTAAAAAATGTACCTCGAGCAGAGTTTCAATGCCCTGAGGGTGACCAAGCGTTAAAAGATATAGAAATAGAGACACAGCTAATAAAAATAATAGAAAGACAAGATAACAGACAAATAGCTATTTCAAATGTGTATATGAGAATGATTGCTGGACACATGGCATGTAGCCTTATGCAAAGTAATGAGTATCTGCTCTACTCTCGCTGGCTACTCTAAACTGTGGAGACCCTGGTATTGTGTAAAGTCAACAAGATAAAAGAGTTGATATATCCTAGGTCCCTAGGTTTGAGTGAATGACTTTATTTGTTCTAGTAAAAAGATTGTAAAAAAAGAGTTAAATGAAGGGAATATAATATTATGTAATCAGTTGCTACAATTTGTGGGCTATTTTTTATGATTAGGTCCACACAATACTATATTGTTGCCCCTGTAAAAGAGTTTCTCTCTTCATCTGCCAGTCAGGTATGAAATAAGATTAGGATAAACTAGAATGGTGTTTACACTGTGACTGAATGCTAGATAATGGAATTTTCGAATTGACTATTTAACAAGAAAAACAAAAATATACTTATTAATTGAATTATATATAAATTGTGATGAAATGGCCATACGCTAAATAAATAAATAACTGAATGCTTTAAGCAAATAATTTACACTATATTCGTAAAGATCGGAATACCTTAATAATAAAGGAAACTTATGGGTCTTTATGTGGCAATGGCAGATGAAGGGATAAAGAATTTTAACCATTGTGCAGAAGAGGAATTCTTATATGGAGGCAACACTATAAGTCAGAGTAAAGTCTATTAAATGGTCTATTATTCATATTCAATGAACTTTGTAATATTTTATTTAATGACTGTAAGTTTGTTTGAATAAAAAAAAATTAAGTTGTTAAGTATGAACCAAGGAGGAGGTGCAAAGGGCTGTGCATGCAATGAAGAGTTCAAGTCCCGTACCTTCCTTCCTCACAGTTGGAACACAATAGACTTTACCAGGAAATTGGACAGATCCTCTTCTGGTCCCGTAGTTGGGGTTCATTGCCCTCGTGTGACCCACGAACATGTCATAGTCCACATGCAAGTTGTCAGAGCTGTAGCTCTTCCTGGTTCTCTGGAGACTGGCGCTGTGCCTTCCTCCCAACTCCGTAGAGCAACTCAAGTGGGAGAAAGTATCCAACCTGAAATTGTACAATTTATAAAAAACTTGGCATTAGGTATGCAATATTTGATATTGTACGGATGAATTACCTTGAATTTTTCCTCATGATCATTTCAAGAGGGATATCCTTGTGGTTTAAGATGCTGTGTGGTTTTGGTTTGAAGTGCTCGTAGTAGAGGGAGTCCAGGGTAGCAGGACCAGGGGCTGATCTCCTTCTTGGAGATTTTTGCAACATTCTGGAAGGACACTTTCCTGATGGACAGTGGCGAGCTGTGGCAGCTGGCGTCTTGGGCATTGAGTGGTGTGCAGTGGTATTATCTTGTTTTATACAAGTCAAAGAGTTCTTGGAGCCTCTCTTGGTGAGAGTGTTGGAAGAATCACGGCAGTAGCATTTGTCACTCTCCGCACAGCTCTCAGTGTCGCAGCCACACAGACTGTAGCAGTGGCTGGAGTCCCCAGCCGTGCAGTCGCAGCACTTCTCATCCCTGCAAGAATTGGACAGAATTATACTCATGTTGGTTCACAAACACCTGTGAATATTTCATAAGAAAAGAAAATAATAACTCACCTATTGCAACAAACATTTTCCTGAGTGGTGTGAGACTTAGGCTTCACTCGTACTGCACAGTAGCACCTGTCAATGCAGCTTTCTGATTCGCATTCTGAGCAGGAGACATAGCCGCTCGAGCTATTCCGGTTTTGACACTGCCCACCTATTTTTCTACTTAATGTCAAGAAATCTGAATCTTCCGATGTGCTTACGCGTTCTGTCAACCTCTTGTTCCGTGACTGTCTTTTAGAGGTTTTCCTCACTAGCTGGGTTGTTTCTGAGCGCTTTGAATTCCTACGCCTCACACTTTGTCGTTTGGGTATTAATTTTGGGGGTGTTTTGTCTTTAGGATGGAACTGCCTTAAGTCGTAGCTGGATGTGGAGAGTGAGCTCTCAGACGTGATGATGTTCTTCTTGATGGTTCCAATTTTAGGCATTTCGAATGGGCTCAATCTCAAGTTAGATTTATTTTTTTTACTTTCTCCTAAATGAAGCAGTTTTGATTTCAAAATATCTTTTCCAAATGGTTTCCGAAAAACCATCTTCAGTCCTCTGGCACCGATCAGCATTTTCTTCCTTTTGTTTTGCACCATGCTGTTTCTTCTCAGTTTCTTTCTCTGCCGCCTCATGATGTTCTTGCTGTGCTGGAACAGTTCATCTTTGGTGAGTGTCACGGCTAGTTTCAGTAAAAATTCCTTGTAAATTGGCTTCAGGTCATTAAAAGACATCCCATCGGCATCGATGATGGCTCCCAGTATATCATCCATGCTATGTAAATCCTCTTGTACTCTAAATTCATTGAACAGCTCACTGAATCCCAAAGGGGACCCGCCACACTTTTTCCCATTGTTTCTGTAAAGCATTTTTTTCTAAATAAGTCAAGAAAATTATTAAGTACTTAGTATAAGATTTTTACATAATCCAATATTATTATTACTAAATATTAACTTAAATTTTAAGCTTTACGAAACTGGAAAAATATATGTAGATTTCCATTGAATTTTTGCACTTTCCTTTTCCTCATACTGCCGAACTTGTGAAGTACTAATTTTGTACATAGGTACCTTGACCGTCTAAAAAATAATTTTATGTGAAAAAAATGTGCCTTTAATATAAACACAACAAAGACTTAAAATATTATTTTCGTAATAATATGTTTTGTCGTACTTGGTTGTATGAATTAAAATAATTAATTTCAAATCTGGCAACACACAAAGTAAGCTGTCAGTTGAGAGAATGTCAAACACAGTTTTAATTTTAAACGTCATGTTCGTGAGAGAAATTTCACTGTTGCGTGCTTAGTCTAAATATTCCATCAAAATCCACATTCAATAATAAAATAAATATATTTGTTGAAAAATCCGCCAGTTAAAATGTCAGCAATGGAATACACGCAAATAAAAGATCTAAGACCGGGCATGAAAAATTTAAACGTAGTGTTTATTGTTTTAGAGGTTGGACTGCCTACGATCACCAAAGAAAACAGAGAAGTGAGAACTTTCAAAGTGGCCGACCAAAGTGCCTGTGTTAATGTGTCCGTGTGGGACGAACCGGGGCAGCTCCTCCATCCCGGCGACATCGTGAGACTGACCAAAGGCTACGCGTCTGTTTGGAGGCAATGCTTAACCTTGTACTCCGGTAAAAACGGAGACATACAAAAGATAGGAGAGTTTTGCATGCTATTCAACGAACAACTGAACATGAGTGAGCCCAATCCGGCGCTGTCCAATGTTTGTATCAACAGCGTCCCTCTGGGGAACAACACTAACAACGGGACCAATAATGGCTCCAACCCCACCATGAACAACAGACAAGGCATGATGAACAGCAACAGCAATAGTGGCGGCGTACAACACTCCCAGATGCTGATGAACCAACCCAAGAACAACACTAACAACATGGACAGATACTCCGGGGAACAGAACAAGCCACCAAGCAAGATGGGGGGCGGAGGCGGGAGAGTGGGGCGCGGGGGACACAGGGGGGGCAGGGACGACCGCAGGTAGCAACAGGACCAGGCTTAGTCCTGCTTCCTATCATCACATTGCGAGTGGATCTCTGAGTGGTGCGAATGTGTGCGTGACTGGGAAGCAGACGTCGTAATTCCTAATCCGTTCTTTGAACAATATTTTTGTCTAAAGAAAAATACTATTGTGTGTATGAAATAATCACAAAGTAAACTAGTAGAAGTGTAGTGTGCGTGTGATCTGACTTGAACATTGAATCTATCTCCTACACTTTTGTTACTAAACTTGGTGTTTGTTCCGGATCCTGCGAACTTTATTTGTTTATGTTGTGATTTATTTTTGATCATGATTTATTCAATCTTCAAAGCAAAAAGTTGACTGGAAATGAAGATTTATTGGAACTGTTTTGTAAGAAAGTGACCTTGTAAATATTTCTGTAAGGTGGCTAATTATTTTAATAAAATTTGGTATACATATGAGCTTGTTTCAACCACTAACGACCTTGAGATATGAAAAGAACAAAAAGGTGGATTCCTAAGGTACAATTCCATCAAGGCAGTCGGTAAACTAGCGGTTACGACGCCGGCTTTCCTACTGTGTTGTGGGAAGGTTGTGGGTTCGATCCCAGGTGCCGACCATCTTCCTCTTTCACGACACAAGCTTTAAGTAGCTTACTGTGAAAGAGTCAAAGAGTGTATTTGGGTTCACTTTGAGTGAACACAGATTCATTTTTATAAAAAAAAATGGTATGTGCACATTGTTGTTTTGCATAAAAATTTACTAAAAACTAAAAAAAAGTATGCATACAAAATTTTTAGAAAATAAAACTAAGTAAATTCTTCTAAACTTGGCTTTATATACTTATGGATCAAGATCAATGGAGTCTAAAATAATATCCAAACCTGAGAGCCAACTGTCTTAACTCAAAAAAATATTAAATCATTTCACACAAAAATGCAATTAAGACAAGTTGGCTCTCAGGTACATGCAAATGTACTGATATATTTTTGTTCTAGTAAGCACTGTTCATACCGTGGTTAATTAATTTTTTTTCACAGGATACGAGGCTATGTGTTTTTAAAGATTGAAGCATTCTTCTCATGGGCTTGCACCTTTGACTCCAACTACTTTGGTTAGCTGCTTACCTTTGTCCTGTAGATTTGTATCGGCTGAGTCCACTAGCATTCAAGAAGCTGCCTGATCTTGGTATGGCCACCTTAGTCAAGATATCTCCAGATTCTGAAGAATTTCTCATGGAATGGCTTCTTCGCAATGGTTCAACAGGTCCCCTTTTTTGTGATGATTTTTCTTTGGATATTGTTTCATGTTTCATTGGCTTTATTGGAACAGGAGGAGGGACTGTCAAGGGTCTTTGAATATCTTTGGATTTTTCTAAACTCGAAAACATCTCGATCTTCTCTGACACTTTACTCTTTGTGGACTTGTCAGTATGTTTGGTAGAGTTGTTGCTGACGGATGTTGTTTTGTTGCTGTCGTTTGTTGTGCCGCTGTGTTGTTTGTTGAGAAAGTCCATGGATTCTTTGTAGATAGATTGAGGGGGGGTTTTCGTCTCCTTCTCCCGGTCGCTGCCACTTTCATTACCATTCTTAATTTTTGCAAGCTTGGCTTTGACTTCTTCTATCCCAGAAACTGGCTTTGTTGGTGGGGGTGGAGGAGGTGGTGGTCCAGGCAGGTCACTTCTCCTCAGCTTGGCCTTGCCGCGGCTGGATCCACTACTGCTCCTCGTGGAGTTGCCATCTTGCTTTTGAGAGTTTGTAGTGTTATTGTTTATTTCCACTGCCACTCTCAGTTTAGCTGGACTATTGCTAGGACTGTTCGCATGATTGGTTTGTTTGGAGACAGGGTTGCTGTCCTTACCAAGAGAACTTGAAAATGAATCTTGTCTGGCTGGCTTAGGGTTTTGCCTTTCAGAATTTCTTGTATCGCTGTCTCCACTAGCGGAAGAAGATGTTCTCTTTCTTCTTGGTGGCCGCACTGGAGCAGCTGTGCTACTGGCTATACTCGGGCCTGTGAGTCCCCCTCTAGCCCTGGGCACTTTACTCATGTGAGCCATTAACGATTTATACAAGGTGGCTGCTATAACTATGGCATCTTCCGATGTTTGACAAATGAATCCATGGCACTCGAGCTGCTTCGCAACTCCTATTTTCCTCATCACCACTGTGAACACGGGAGAGTGGGAGTTCCCATCCCTCCCCAGAACAAACTTCCTCTCTGACGGGTCTAAATTCCTAAACAGGGCCTGTTTGTCTATATTATCCGGGTCTGTGATGAGAGGAAGAAACGCGAACTGTATTACATTTGGATCTTCTTCGCTGGGTTGAATAACAAATTTGACCGCAGACCAGACAGCTATCGTCGGGAAGGGGTTCAACTGTTCTAGTTCTCCTCGGGGTCCACAGTGACGCACGTGTAGGCCGGCTTTTGAAATGTCTAGTCTCGCTGTCAGTTCAGAGCCACCATTTGCAGATGCAGTAGGTTGCTTTCTCCGATAAGCCAGATACAGCTTGGCAAGAGGCGCTTGCAATCCAGCAAGACTGGTCACTTTTCTTGGCAATGGCGTTGAGCCCAAATAATCCACTGAAAAGCTATGAGTTCCAGCGTTATTAGGATCCGCCTCCATCGCAAGTTCACTGAACATTCTTTCAATGTTGGCCTGGACCGAGTTCCCCGCTCCATTTCTCTGACTGCGTTGACTCGCGCCACTGTCTTGTCTGTTGAGTTTTCTATTGATGCTTTCGCTCTTGGCTCTGATGGCTTCCACCAGACCACCCGGGCCGTCCAGTCGCCCAGGAATAGAAGGTACCTGAAGTATAAATACAACATATTATGTTAATTGTGAGTTTATAATCGTCTTCGCAAGACCATAAAGTGCGGCTCACCCTTCTGACTGGCCTCGCCGCGTGGCTGCCTCCGTGCGACCTCGTGTGGCCGTACCCCTGCGTGTGACTGATGACGCTCCTCGTCTCATCGAACATGCTGTCGATCCGCTGCTTGTACAGTGAAGCAGAAGACACGGACTCCCTGCCGGACAGGTGGAAGCCAGCGGCTGCATTCAGCGGGAGACACCGCTCCGCCACCACCATCTGGAACATGCATTATTAATGTGTAGTGCTATTAGAACGGCACACGGAGAATGGATGACTCGTATAAATCATCAGATGAGAGCAGGTGGAGGTACCTTAACTTCTCGTGTCCTACTCCGCAGCTACTCCGCACATCTTAGGGCACGATTGAGAGAGGCGCTCGAGTGCCTGCCCCGCATTGCCGTCCTGGAACTGAAAGAAAAAGAAACCATCCATAAATTTAACATTTCACAAACAATACCCACATCAAACTTCTAGTTTGGGAAGCAATGTTCTAACTCTACCTGCGGTGTCCCTATATCATCAGGCAGGCAAACATTGACGACTTAAAAAAGGCATTAAAATAAATTGGTATAACCGTTGAAACTAATTTTGCGAATTTAGGGATGTAGGAGTTCCTCTGTAAGTTGGCGCTTCTGTAGAGGCTGTACAACGTGGTTGTTGGTTGTCACTACGAAAGTACGCTTTATTCTTGTTGGGCAGACAGACTGGTCACACGCCTGAAACAAGATAACCTGCGGCTTGTGTAGGAAGGTACCCCTTGTATGGTGTTCGTACAGTAGGTATTGTCGCGAATGAAATCGTAAAAAGTAGCTATTTACGATGTCATGTGATGTGATAGCCAAAATTAAAAAATTATCAATCAATCAATTCTCCCTTTTACATCCCACTCAGGAGCACAGGGAGGCTACAAGGGCTCTCCAAATTGCAAAAAAATATACAGTGAGATGGTGCTGGCCGTGATGAGACTTAAGAACAACAAAGCGCCAGGAGACGATGGAATTCACGCAGAGCTCCTCAAACACGGCATAGAAACCCTTGGACAAACACTACTAGATATATTTAAAATGGCGTGGGAAGAGGAGAGGTGCCCAAAAGATTGGCGGAATGGATGGACGTATCGGGACGATGGCGTCGCGATATTTAAAAAGGGGGACCCCCTTGAATGCGGAAACTACCGCGGAATTACTCTACTGAGTGTTCCCGGTAAGGTATTATCTCAGATATTACTACACCGCATTCGGGGGCCTATCATGGCTCTCCTGAGAGAGCAACAATGCGGCTTTGTACCTGGCAAGTCCTGCACGGACCCAATTTTCTGTGCCAGGTGCATCTTTCAGCAGTGCAAAGAGTTTAACTCTCCAGTCGCTTGTTGCTTCATAGATTTTGAAAAGGCCTTCGACAGCCCACATAGACCATCAATATGGAAAATTTTAGCTCTGTACGGTATACCTCCGAAGATAGTTAAAATGCTGCAGTCCCTGTATGAAGACTCCGAGTGTAGCGTCAAAACGCCAGGTGGTCCTACTGAAGCTTTCAGGATCACCACGGGAGTCAGACAGGGCTGCGTACTGGCTCCATTTATATTTATTATTGTCATGGACTTCCTCTTGAGAATGTCCATGCAAGGAGCAAGAGGTATACCAATAACTTCAGAGAGATGGGCGATCTGGAGTACGCGGACGACCTTTGAAGCGCTGTTCAGTACGACAGTGGAGGAATTATAGCGCAGTGTTTCAAGATTCTGCGATGAAACAGCACGCCTTGGACTTCGAGTCAATGCCAGTAAGACGGAGCTCATGGCGAATAATGCCTGCCCCGATAAACAGCTGCCGATAATAACCATCGATGGTCACCAGGTCTCCCGGGTGGATAAGTTTAAGTACCTGGGAGCAATCATTACCACCACTTGTGACCTCGGGGCTGAGCTCCCGATACGTATCGGTATGGCAAGTGGCGCCTTTAATAATATGGAAGGCGTCGGCGTTTAGTGTCGAGACGAAATGTAAACTGTTTGATACGTGTGTGTTGCCCATTCTTCTCTATGGGTGTGAGTCCTGGCACCTGATCAAAGCCCAGGCACAAAAAGTATCTGCATTCGAAACGAAGTTCCTCAGTAGAATTTCGGGTATAAGATGGTACCACCGCATCACGAACGACGCTATACGTCGGCGCACCCAGCGTGAGCCCATCACTTCTACCATTATGTGGAGGAGATTGACTTCGCTGGGACATGTGTTAAGGATGCCGAATGACAGTTGGCCGAGGAGAGCGCTGTTCTTCCTCCCATCAGGGTCCCGAAAACGAGGAAGACCCTCTCATACTGTGTTCCGCTCCTTCGAAGCAGAGCTGAGGGATCTGGACATGGTGTGGGAGGTCATAAACATTGCGCAATGGAGAGCTCTTGTTGCCTCCCTTTGCCCCTAAGTGTGGCCTTAAGGGAGTTTGGATAGAATATCGGCCCCCCATGCTCCACGCCACTAACCTCCAAATTGAATTTTCACACTTCTTGTTATAACATTAGAAGATTTCTCCCGCGACAGCAACTCACGAACCAGCATCTGCGCTTCACATGCAGGGATTAGCCAAACCAGTGATTGCATGCCACGCTGCGTGCTGCGGATCATGGCGGATTATCTGCGTGTGAGTGATCTTCTTCAATTATTCATCACGTGGACTCGTATCAATGTCGTTGGCTACTGGTTCCAATGCAGACTTGGTGTTAAATCAACAAAAAATGTGATTTCTCCAGCTACTGCATCGTAAATAAGATCACACCTCTGCAGACCCGCAAAGCCTCAACTGCTCACCAATGTCTGAGACGCGGCGGAGCGGAGGCTGGTGGGTTGTATAATGGTCTTCTTAGGTTTAAATATCTTTACAATACTTTACTTTCAAGCAACAGGGTTACTCACCAAAAATAAAAGAGGAATAAAGAACCAAAGGGAAAAGTGTCGAACTCAAGTTTGAGTTGATTTGTAAATAAGTTTAGGCACTGCCGGAAGATTTTTCCGTCAAGAGCAAAGAAAATGGTCTATGAGAGTGTACCTTAATGAAGAACAACCACTAGATACTCTTATAAGGCCCTGTTCTAGCTGGTCGCATTATCATGCGATTGCGATGATCGCATGGAAGGTTCAAACATATAACATTGTATGAACGTGTCCTAACTGGACGTTAATTCGATCGCGCATCGCTTTAATTGCTCTGTTGTATTGATAATTAATACGACACCTACTTGCCAAAAGTTCTTACTTACTAACATTCATATTTTTATTTATTTGTGTGCGTTGTCAAGGAAAGTGAACGCGCGATCATGCGATGGCAGTTAGGACACACAATTTTCATCGTGCGATCACAAATTTGTTTATGCGATCATCGCAATCGCACGATCATGCGACCAGCTAAAACAAGGCCTTAGATATGCTTAGCTTCGATTAGGTACTTACTGCCGCAATTTTATCAATCTACTGAATAACAGGTTATTTAGGAACGAGCTTGGTGCTGTAGGAAGATCAAACAACAGAAAAAATCGCCTAAAAAATAGGCGAATTGAACAAATTTACGATTTCTTGGGAATCTTGAACTTATTTTCGCATTTCCAAACCTCTCTAAGGTAAGGTACATGCTCAGACAGAACATTGCATTTCTAAAAAAAAACATGATAATCTCAAATATAAATGAAAGTCGGGTTAGTGCGAACACTTATAACTCGAGATCGGCTGAATGGATTCATCTGATGTTTGATTTATTGGATTCTTCTCCGCTCCGGATAACAGAATAACTAATAAAAAGTTGAAAAATGGATAATGGATAGTATAAAATATAATATCAAAGTTAGTATGAAACGGTCTTTCTGCAACGCGCCAACGCCATGATGGTATAGTTCCCTCTCATTCTCGCATACGTGATTTCCGCTCTTACAGTAGCCCATCCCACTTACTCCAATTTTTATACAAAGTCCAGATGCATCGGGCACATTTGTAGAGGCATAATGTCTGCGCGCGCATATTATATTCTCGCGTTGTTCCCGCCTGAGTATTGAATTCGTATTCAATAAAATATGGATGTTTTGGAAATATTTTAATGTTAATATTTTATCAGCTTAACTCAATCGAATTAATTATGTTTATGGGGGCGCAGTGCAAATTAAGCACATATTATGAACGGGCCACCCCGGGTTAGAACCACAGGACAACGTCTGTCGGGAAAGCTAGTAATTTATAAAATAAGCATCGATGTTGATACACAGGAGGCAACAGAGTTACCTACTTTATTCTGATCATACCTAAACGTATTTTTCCATGTGGAGATAGAAAAGTTTGTACAGATTGTGTGATATTTCAGGATACAGCGCTCTTTCGCCACACAATGCTTTGTCCACCAGCTCTCTATGATAGCTTGCTAAGTAATGGTAATGAGACCCTACTGGCGGACTGGCGGCATGCTCTTGGTGAAACTGCGGACGAACTAGCGACTAGACTAGCCGGCAACTAGTTATACGTCAAGTGGTCAGTAATGCTGATCTCGCTGTCCTAGTTCTGACACAACTCTCCATTAGAATCCCGTTTCGTTGGAAGCTGCGCATACTGTAAGTCTTTAGTGGTAACCTACCAAGGTAAGGTCATCTCTTCTCTTTAGCAGAGGACGCCGTGTCTCACAGTGTTGCAAATACTTGTAGTCTGACTTAAGATGACACCATGGTAAATAACTAACCGCCATCGATTTCAATCTATACCCAACGTTAGAGTTACAAATACAATGGCGTTATTTTCAAACCACTACTAGCTTACGATCTTCTTTACTGCTACTTCTTGGGATAAAATTTATCATCTAGATCAGTGATCCTCTAGTGGCACAAAATGGAAAAAAAAAACATCCTATTTAATTTAAGTTCATTCTATAATAAAATGTAAATTTCAGCATGGGTTCACAAAAAAGTTCACTTTAAAGGGGTATAATATACGCTAAAAAATCATTATCATCATCAGCCCACGTTTGCCCACTGCAGGGCATAGGCCTCCCCTCTCCTTTTCCACTCCTCCCGCTCCTGTGCGATCGCCACTGGGGTGATAAATAGTAAAAATCATCGCGCTTATGTATATAAATAAGTCAAATTCCAATGAGTATTAAGATTAATTTTCACATTATTCCGCAACGTAGGTACGTTTCCATAAGAATTGTATTTTTAGTTATGGATCCAGAAAAATTTGAGTGACGTTCCAGAAAAAAAGGAAATTACCTACTCAAAAAGCTTGTTTAACTAGCTAAGCTATTTAAATAAAGTTCATTATAGGTACAATAAAACGTAGATTTGTTTCGTATGCAAACAACAACTAAAATCGATTTACTAAAAGAACTCCCGTCTTACTTATAAAAATTCGTTAATCGTAAGATCAGTTTTTACTTAATTTATAAAAATATATTTTATCCGAGTTTGTTACGTATGAAGATGACATTTCATACAAAATTTTGTAAACAAATAAACTAGTAGCCCGGCAACGCGAGTACTTACAAGCTAGATGCGCTATGTCAGATTTGAATGATTTCGAGTAGGTGCCAGACCTTATTTTTTAATTATTTATTTTATATCCAAATATAGTTAAGTCCTTATTAAATCATACGAAACCTTTATGTTTCAGCCAAAATAAACCAATTCAAGTTTGATCACTTCAATTTTAATATATGTACCTACTTAAAAAGTATTATTTGAGTATTTTCTTCAAAACGTCATTATATTTCTTATAAATTTAATTGGTGCATCATGGTTGTAAGACCTCGATGATTACGGGAATGCAATATTTGCTTTATTTGTTTAAAATTTCTATTATCAAAATGATAAACCAAAACAAAATGGACTAAAATATGAAGAGAGCACCTATTGGACAGGAAAATAGCTTAAAAACAGTATATTGATTACAGAAAGCGTTGTTGTACACTCGAAACCATTGTCAGTTGACATAAAATCCAACATGGCGGGCTAAAATTGAGGTGGAGGCGGAGGTGGTTGATAAACCAGTGGATACGACGCCGGCTTTCGCACTGTTTCGTGCGGAGGTCGTGGGTTCGAATCCCGGCCGTCTCGACCAGCACGACACAAGCATTTGCTTACTGTGAAAGATGTCAAAAGTGTATTTGTGTTCACTTCGAGTGAGCACAGATTCATTAAAAAAAAAAAAGAAAAAAAAATCTACAGAGCTCGCAATCAATCGATATCAGAGTTTTTAAATAAAGCAAGTTTCAAATATTTGATTAGTTCTAAACATAAACTCGTGAATAATCCCCGGTTCCATAATCATTATCATTTTTTTAACGACATTTTATCAACCGTGGAAAGATGTCGTAGCTCCAATCAAGTCCATTCTCTGCGTTTTCATTCATTCATTCCTGTACAAGCTGGGTAATCTGTTAGTAATAACAAGAAAGAAAGACCGGGGCTTACCGCCCACTCTGAATGTCTCTAGGATGCAAATAGGAAAATGGCTATCAGTTAGTAATAATATTGTCAGAGCTGCTTTAGGTAAGTAAGTACCTATATTCGTACAATGGTAGACCCCAACACTAGCTGTACTCTGTACTGTCTGTACGTAGGTAGGTTATTTCAACTTTGAAACACCACGGGCTGACGAGCGTCTTCTAGTGAAGGCTTGGTGCGATCACTTTACGTTAACAACGTTCGCCATTTAGGTGGTCTAAATTTCCGTAATTCCAAAACTATAGGACGAAAAATTTCTTGCCCCTGCAGGAATCGAACCCGCATCCATACAGTATTAAGCCCGTAATATTTACCTACAATTTGAAAAGAATCGCGCAATAATCCATAAACACTTGAAACGTTGTATTGGAACTTGAGTTACTTCTAAACAAAATGCCCTCACCATAAATTCAGAACCCAGATTCATAAACAATGCAGCTCCCGCGTCACACAATAATGGACTTCTTTTTCTTACTACCGTACCAGTCGAGTGTAGAACACGAGACAATTGAAGCAGTATATGTATATACCAATGTTGCGGTGGTTAAACTGGTCCAGCACTGGCATAATGTCCTGGTCAGAGTAGCGCCTCTGGTGATCTCATTCCAGCTTCCTTCCACAGAGCAGCACGATATGTCACCAGTAGGTAGAGACTAGCAGACCCGACGTGCAAGGTCCCGGTGCGGGTCTAACGGCACTCCGCGGTCACCGTGCCACTTAGTCTGGCCAGCCCTTGTCTCGGACCAAAAACACACGACCACGATTCGGTTTGTTTGCCTCATCTAGAGGAATCTGTGTCGGCCGCAAGAGGAGAGGAGATATGGCTGCACGATGTTCCTCAATGAACAGTCCAGTTTGTCGGGTAGCCGCCACTTCTGGTGAAGTTATATGAACGAATGACACGGATCATCCAACTTGTCCCACGCGAATAAAAAACACTGAGAACCTCACAGATGTGTAAACTTTTGTATACAAATGTTTTAAAGCTGTCCGTATAAATGGCTAAATAGATAGATACCTAATAGATATGTTTACTCACACTCATATCCAACTCCAAACTCCCTTTACGCCCCACTTTTGTTATACTCATATGCACACATAAAAAAATTATTGATAAAAAAAAATGTATCAATATCTAAGCAAAAATTCTAAAAAACTACGAGTCATTGTAAACTATATGTAATTCAAAGATTAAAAACTAACAAAAATAATGAGGTTATGTGAGGCGATCAGAAAATTTGATCAAAATATTTAAATGAAGATAGTTCTGTAGGAATATAAGAAATATGCGAACAAAAGCAAGAATATGAAATCACCAGAAAAAAATATGCATCTATGTGAACCTCAAATTAAAAACAAGAGAGTAGCGGACGTTAAAATATTATGAAACGAAGGCAAAAAATTAGAACAGAGTTTGGTACATGAACATGTACCAAATATGAATATACTGAGAAGTTTATTATGATATTTATTTTATTAAGTCAATTTGGCTCCATGGGAGCTCACATAGTCGTGGTCAAGTCAAAATAAGCTATAATTTGATTTTAATAGTAATAGATATGTACAAGTAAAAAATATAAATCATTTGGAAGAGAGTGTGATGTTGTATGGATGGTCTAAGGACACGACTTCACCCAGAGTGTGCATAGTACACGATTTTTTCGATTTAAATTGCCGGTTTCTATAAGAGAGAAGAATTTCAATAGAGGTGTGAAATATTTCAAATTTGTTATTTTATAATGTTTGGTCCTATATACACCACACACGCCATAAGTTAGATGATCATTGACCCTAACACGATAATCTGCCCGTACTTCCAGTAGGTCACAATGTTGACCATTGTCGGAAGAACTCTTCAGAATAACGGCTCTGCCCACCGACTGCCGAGACAAACCTTTTACCACTTTACACGGGGTGGTTGGTTGGTGACTCATCTGCAATGTCTTCCAGATAAACAAATACCTAGCAGCATGCTTGCCATTTACCACAGTTCAAACCAGTGCGGTCAACAGCGAGACCAATGCACACAATGTTCGTGTATCTAGTATCTATGTCAATAATTCTTCTAATTTTTGCTAAATCTCGTTTCCGTACATATCTGAATACCTCCTCTACCTGCTTACATGTCAATCTGCCCATTGTGGTCTTGTTTGTTCCTACTGGACGGTTCAAATCAATCATCCACTCCTAACTCCATATCAACAGTGTTTTTGGTCCAATAAAATTGGTCTTTGAAACTTCTGGGTGGATGCCCTGTGCATTTCTGAGTCCACAGTAGGTACATACCTGGAAATCAGAAAACAGAATAAACTGAATGGGTAGATGGTCAGGAAGTTCTGCCAGAGTCACCAGAGGAAATTCTTGTCTCTTTTATCGAAAAGCACTGCTGTTCGTTGACCCTTGAAATCCATTGCGATCCGAAAAGCCCTACCTCCACGACAGCGTGTGATGCACCGGGAGAGTGCCTGCCAGCCAGCCAGCCAGTACTGAAAGTATGACGTGATGTCCATTCGCTCATCACGGAGTTTTTATATTGGACCACTAGCCTCTGAAAAGTATTACAGGTATATACTATAGGTAAGGTAGTAAGGACCTATTCTAGTCTTCATCGATTTGAAGCATTGCTCCCTTCTTTTCCCTTCCAGAAGAAGATTTTCCCTTCGGTAAAAGAAAATGTTTCTGGAATTTTTTGCTTCAAAATCGAGTAGCCATATTATGGACTTGGACGTAAGTATTTGGTTGTGAAGGTACCAGAAGAGATACTATCAACGATTAGAGATCGACGCACTCGGTTCGTAGTATAGGCAGATAGAGGTGTGTACTAGCTGTGGGTATATTATCACTGCACAGATACGAAACTTCTAGATGTCGCTCTACCTGGCTTCGCTGTCCTCTGTCCACAAGTGTTGGCCGCATCACATCTCCATACATCAATGTCGACTTCCAACATACCATCAGCCACAGAGCTACGGGCAATCTCCATAATACTGACCATCCGCCGAGAAAGAACTTCAAAAGCTGTTTATTTCTGTTCGTGTTGGTGGAAAGGCAGACACTGTTTAGTGGGAAATAAAAATACTGTGGCTGCAATCAAAAGTATGGAGGCGACTATTTTGAGACAGAAGGGCAATCCAATGTGAATGAAATAAGGTACAACCTCAATACGGTGTAAATCTGCTACTCAATTAGTTACATCTTCAATTATTCACATGTTTTGCTCACCTCTGTACAGGATGGCGCAGAAAATACGTTGTGGTTTGGATTCCCTAACTTTTAAACTAAAACTTTAACTAAACTTTTTAAATTTAGTTTTTTTAAGTGCTTTGTAAAAAAGACTTGGCAAAAATGCAAAATGAATCAAGATTCAACCGAATAACGCGAGCCCAAATTGTCGAAATTTATTTATATCTTAAATCAATGGTCTATTGTAACTAACTCAAGGTAACTTTAGCGAACAATCGATTTCAATCGGTCTCCGTTTTCACTGGATTTAACAGCTCCAGACTGTTTCCTTTGATACTTAAACAAGAATAACAAAAACCCTCTAATTAAAAAAGTTATAACAAATTCAAATCACAGCATTAATTTAATACGCCATCTCCCAAAAATTTTCAGGCAGTCCGTCAACGATTCCCAGACACGCAAAAAAGTAACACTGAAAGAGACTCACTCTTGCTGGAAGTGCAGTGCAGTAAGACGGACAGAGAGGAGTGACGCGTGACGAGTGGCCTAGTCGGCAGGCAAGACGACCAAGTGTCGGCCTCCACTGGCCTCAGCCACTCCACATGTGTGTGTATGAATTATTCTGATAATTGCTATTAAAGCATAAATAACTTTCTTTTTCACGCGCCCGTGCGGCTGCGTCACTCGCTACGCCACTGGCCGCTGCTCCCGCGGTGGCTGCACTGGACAAAGCTGATGGACCCACACACTCACACTTATTATCAACACGGAAGATGTGATGTGGAGGAGTAATGGTGAATGAAGAGAGAAAAAGAAAGAAAAGCTGTGAATGGAAGGAAGGCGTGTGAGGGAGTGTGGTGGCCCAGCAGTGCTCTCAGCACATCATTACCAACAATCATCTACATACACATTATAGGAATTCGTACCTACATGGTCAGTATGTGGTTCCGTTTTTAACATTAAAAGTAATTGTAGACTTTGTAGATTATGTAAATTACTTGTACTGAAGACTATCTGTAAATCTCGCGTTTAGATTCATATTTCAGTTCTACCTCATTTGGCCCCGCTTAGGGACACAAGGAGGCATCAAGATCTCTCCACTTTGTTCGATTTCACAAAGTCTCGAAGTCTCAAAGTCATATCCAGAGCCTTGTCTCGGCGGAAGGGTACACGGGAGGAGAGGAAAACAGAGTATCCTTTCTTTTATGGTTGATATTGGATGCCATGGAAACAACAACGAGCAATAACTAATTAGTAGGTGATGACAGTTCTTTCTCGTTGTTGTTTCCTTGGTGACCATATCAACGATCAAGAAAATATACTCCATGTATATCCAGCTCTGGCTGTAAACGCATCCTTAGTAGTTTGATAGTCAGAATGTGACCTGTAAACATCGTTTAAAACAGATGCACCGATCGGAACTTTATTGCTTATATTATTGGTAAGTTATACAAATTCTAATTCAATATTCAAAGTAAAAGCAGGACAACGTCTGTCGGGAGAGCCAGGGAACATACGCTTCGGAATATGGGATGTAGGCTGTATCTACATAATAATTGAAAGGTGTTCATTTGTACCTTGTGTAGTTAATTTGTACCCGGACGATTGTGTTGACAGAGAGTATTGTGAATGAAAGCATAAGTACTTATGTACTCCAACAAAATCAGAACAAAATGGATTTTGGTTGGTTCAGATTTCTGTAATCGGCCACATATCTAGTAATATAGCGTTTATTGTATTTTAACTTACTTTGACTGTAGTGGCGCAACTCGAGATGATAAAATGTGCATAATGAAGTGAAGATGTCTCAATATGAATCCATTTCATAAACCAGACCAGTCCACCAGGCCAGCGCAACACCATCCAGATACTCTACTGTGTTTATATTTTGGTTTGTTTCCGGTTTTTCATAACCGGAAATGATGGATCATGTCGTGCTGTGACGCCTCCCGCGTGGTGATTTGCACAGCTGCGTCTCTTCTGCAACCACCAGTCTGTATGACGTAACTGGCATGGACACGGTGAATATCACGTGGAGGTATCCAAGTGTCTGTAAGGACAGACTATAAGGGCTGCAGAATGTGAGATTAAGATGGAGACTCTGCGCCACGGAACATTCTTGTTGGTGAAAGAGGAATATGCTCGCATGTGACGGAAAGCAGATTTCTCAAATTGTGATCTGCGGCTGTGCACACGCCTCGCCTCGCATGTCTGGTTGCGTGTGGCCAAAATATTCATCTCGGCGTTGTTCGACACTATATTGGCACAGTTCACAGCAGAGTTTCCGATTTGAAACTATCTCGCACAGTTTTGGATTTATTTTTAAAAGCACCTGCTTCGAGTGTTAATATAAATGTTTAAATGGTAGATCTTCCTGAAATATGAAGGCACCTTTTAGAATTAGAATAGATTGTCACAAGAATACAGAAAGAAACAAATTGGAATTTCAATTGACACCTCAGTTATTTCCCAAAAAACGGAGCTATCGTATATTATATACATACTTGGGAAGTTCATGCGTAGCTCCATATTTTCGTTGAAACTCTAAACATTTTTTTTAAATATATTTCAAACATATAATTTTCGTCGGTAAGTCTATGACAATCAATCAACAGATGTTCGCGGGAAATATTGAAATACAACAGTTGCTACGGGAAGAAAGTCAAATTGTCCGCAGTTCTCAACGTAATAATATGGTAAAATTGGGACTCTTTAGGGCTTTAAGGCCGGGACGCAATAACTGATTTGTAGAACAATCATACAATTAATGAGCCTTTTCTATGTAGCCTGTCGTCAGGTTTTGCTGCTCGTAAAGCAATACTATCTGAGAAAGCACAATATAATAATTTATTCTATGTATATTTACGACATTAATATTGTCTACCTTTTATTTATGAGGACTTTCAGAGGTTGACACTTCAACAGAGCTAAGATATTATTTAGAAGCTTTTTATTCTCGAGTTCGTAGGATTGATCTAGAAGATTTGCCCTCAAGAACAGATCAGTTTGCAGAATAACGGCAATACCGAATGGATCTGGGTGAGTGGCCGTCTAATTACTTTTACTTATATAATGAATGTTTGCTGATTACAATGTGCATATCATTACGCCAGCAGTGGGCTCCAACTCGAGGAAAGCCCCGGAGTTACCAACCAAATCCGAAAGACACTTCTCTCCTCTGCTGTGCGGCAGATGCTAATAATATGTATACTCCAAATATTCGCCAAATTTCTAATAAAGCCTCACCCGCCCGCGGCTACATCTAATTACTAATGAATGGTTTTATGAATATGTATTTATTGCAAAACTTTGAATGGCTTTCTATCTCTTCGAGTCTCACATATCTCAATTATCGAATACACACGTGATTCTCAAGATTATCAAGGACCTACGGTGTTTGCTAGTCAAGGTATTGATGACCCCTGTTCTTGTTGATTTGTTCACACCTGACCCATCAGTCGCTTTCAACAAAAGATCAAAGACAAATATATTGATATCGAGGTGAGGAAGAATTAATTTTATGAATGCTCTTGTCTGGAGTGTACTACTTTATGGCAACGAAACATGATCTATTTTCCAGAGCAAGTCCAGGCCTCCAAGCTTAATTTGAAACTGAAAGACGCGCTCTAGTATAATTCATTGGTCGGATCATGCTACAAAGAGCCAGGGAAAGAAGGCAATTAAAAAAATGTTGTCCAACAAAGTGCTAAATGGATGGGCCAAAATAACATCAGGTACCCGGGTCTGTGATTGACCATCGTCGAACCAATCATTTCAGGGAAAAAAACACAGAAGCTGCTCCAGAGATCTACATAATTAACCAGGTGATCAGGGAGAACAGAACCTAAAGCTGCTTCACCACACAAAGAAGGTGACTTGCAACAACAAACCGAGATTGAATGTGAATGTGATGATCATTGTACATGTACACCCCAATAGTGGACCACACTAAACTTACGGAACATTTGAACACTACCGATGTTACGTATCCAATACTCATCGATATTTCGTTACAGTTAGATATGTATTAATACGTTATGTAGTTGTGTGTTAGGTATATAATTACATTAGGTATAATGGGCGATAACTGTCTCTACTAGAAATCAAACACTCACAGACCAATCCCCCAATAGCATTGAGTACCTACGTCTACCTAACTACTGTATGCCGCTGATCTATGGAGTTCGAAAGTAATCTTTACTTGTGAATTTGGGCAGGTTCTTGCCCCAGCGTTTTCAGAACTGCTTTTGTGTTTTTCTAAGACTTTTGAATACAAAAAAATCAGCTCTGCAGGCTTCTGCTAGTGGTGTCAATGGTGTCAATTATATAACACTTTGTATAATACTATACCTAATTAATATGTACCTATTTGCAAAAAAAATATTATAAATATACAATGATTAAAATATATAATTAATGTTTATTTTTTTAAGTGAACACAAAATATACACTATCGATATCTTTCACAGAATGCAAATTTTGTGTTATGAATGGTTTGTGTGGAATTGTTCGGCACCTGGGTTTTGAACCCGCAATCTGAGCGCACTGAGAGGCTGTAGGTATGTAGGTACTAAAACCGCCATGTGAACCGCTGAGCTACCAACGATTTGGTCCCAATATAACACTGTCTTTGGCTTTTATTCAAAACATAAATAATTAATCATACCTCCGGATTCACTGTAGGTATAGGTACGGTTCTTTCAAACAGGGAACCATTCCTGTCTGTCGAAAGCATGTTGAAAATCAGAATCGACCTTTTTAATGGTTTTGCTGTTCCATGCATGATGATAGCGAGTGAGGACCTGAACCCAGCAACAGGTCCAAGTTATGCTGATGGTTGTTGGCCACTCAGGTGTGGTCACTGCTCTGGTTACGTGAGTGGTGTGGCACATAAGAGCGCCGGCTCTGCTGGTTGGTAGTTGGTATCTTCGTCTCGTACCATTACGACTTGCCGACCCGCGCACTGGCGCTGCAGCACCTCCAAATACGTAACGCCGCACCGCCCGGCCTGCTTATGCAAACGAACTAATCTGCACGTCATATCGACAATAAAAGTGATGTATCAACCCATAACGTACACAGTTATGTATCAAGCCAGAATTTAATGAGATAACAAAAATAATCTACACATTGAAAACTCTTCTCAGATTTTCTTCGTGAAGAGTTGAACATTGGTGTTTGCCATTAAGATTCATTTTGAGGTTGTGCAAGTCATGTTTTCCTGCTTGTCAGATGCGTGGTAATGCGCGTAAGGAGCGCGCCAGAGCTGGAACTGGAGCATTCTTTCTTAATCGTTGATATGGACACCGGGCAAACAACAGCGAGCGAGAACTTGAACTCTGTGCGCCTAATTTATTACGCTATTAAGTTCTTGGTATAAAATTCTTGTTCGTCATTGGTGTTTGTTTGGTGTAAATCCATCAGCGATAGAAAGGGAATGGGAATCTGGCTTTATATTCGTTTGGTGTAAAGACACACTAAGTCTCTCTTCATATACTTGGCAGTCCACATCATGTCTTCAAGAAACAGATCTCCAGAGCTCTTTTAAGCAGTTCTACTAATTCGCGATAGCTTGTTGATTCTTTTTTCCCACACCCCTTCCTCCTTCCCTTCTTCTTGCGCTCTCCATTTGTGTTTTAGTTTATCTTTAGCTGTTTTCATATTTCACTTATACTAAGAGTTTTCCAATTGATATTTTTTTGCTCTCTAGAACATGGTGTACCTGTTTACTATCAATAATATACTATTGTAACATGTGACACATCTCGATGGAGGTTAACTTAGTTTAAGGCCATAAATTTATACTGTTTCTACTGTACATGTACACATTCTAATGTACATATAGTTGTCCTCTGTAATGTGTTTTGTTAAAATAAATAGTGGCGTTGTTGTTGTGCACGATAGAGATTCAGGGATCCTTCCGCTGCAAATTCTTTTCGGCGATCCATGCTTCCATCACATTATAGGTGTGACCTTCTAAGTGGAGGATTTCTTGGTATAAGCCGATAACTGCTTACCTTCCAATAAGATGCAAAACAGCCTTCTTCAATTGAAAATATCCATAAATATTTTTATTGTGTGTATGGTATGGTGGTTAGAGCATCTAGCATCTATTTTACAAAGAGTTGCAATGTAGTTTTTAACCTATTTTAGATTTCCGAAGAAAAGGCATAAAGCGGATCTGGCTGAAAGACACAACGAAGTAAAAGGATTATTGGAATAACGGTCTCTAGTTCTAGCGGACGGAAGATGCAAGGATGTGGCGAACTTTGGACGAAGTCAGGGCCTCACAGGGCAGCGTAATAACGGTGCTGCATGATGTAGCAAATTCGTAGCAGATGCTGAGAATATTAAATAATACGATTTGTAATTACATAGAGCAGAGAGCAGGTAACATTTGGCAAACGGATAGATATCTTCACCAGTCTGCAGAATGGGGTCAATTAGAGAAATGAGCTTTTAGGCGGCATTTTAACGGATCAGCTCCAACTGTGCCGCACCTGGTGCCTGCAACTACTCTAAGAAAATCTCTAATCCACTCATTGGATCCATTCATACACTCAAGAAGTTTGTTGTTTCTGACAATTTCTGGGTAAGGGTTCAATACATTTTCTTCAGGGGCGATGAAAAGCGCAGGTAGAACTCGTGAGAAAAATCCTTTGCTGAATTAAATGACTTGTTGTGGAAGCGAACTGTTATTTATTAAATGAATCTAGACTAACCCAAAGAGAAAACAAAACAATTTTACATACATCACAAAAAGCAAACCTTTTCGACATCGAACGTACGACCTCCGCTACCCAAGTCGGCGACTGAACCGTTATGCTACCAACCACTTCAATTATAAAGCCTAGACACAATACACAAATGTGTGAAATAGGCTAGCCGGTGTACAAAGAATAAAAAACAGGAGCATCTAGAAGATATATATTTTGTTATACACCAGGTGGAAGGAGAAAAGTGGGAAGACCCAGACTAATCTACAGAGACATCAAGCAACGTAACCCCTGCACGTGACAGTCAACAGTGTGGAGGTCAGTGGTGCAGGGGCTGTAGCGCTATAAGGGGGTGAGGAAAGTGGCTGGGGATGTGGACCATGTTGATAATCATAGCAGTCGTAAAATTGAGCCATTTCTTGGTGGCGTCTGTTGACGTAAGACTTCGGTGCGTGTCGGTCCGTTGTGCAAGCGAATTATGCGTAACAAGAGACCAAACCAGCGCAGCGCCCATCCAGGAAGTGGTCGTGTAGCCATATTGAATAATATCATAACATAATAGTGTACATCTTGCCGATATTTTGATTGCACATTATAATAATATGCGAGTCAGTTGGGCTGTGAGTGTTTGCACAAGAATACTCGTATGTATCTAAGTGGAGTGTGACCGCACCTCATCGGAGAGTTTCACGTTTACTTTGCCAACACGAACCTGTGCAATAATTATATGTGCAACAACTCTACTCAAATCTTTCCCTCTAGTCTAAGTACACACAAGCCCATATTTCTTCATAAAGTTGAAAAAAATACAGTCCAATCATAAGCTACCAATCCACCCTGATGTAGAAGATCTGCCTCCATCCCATACGAAGTCAAGGACATTCTTTTGTATAGAAACATAATAATATGCGGGTATTTTCAGTAGATAATGATTTGAAATATTGGGGAGATTACTGACGGACGATTAGCCGAGGTCACAAACTCACGGGACGACCACGCCGAGAATACTTGCCGGATGTGAATTCAGACTTTGCTTTTCCTTCCTAGTCTAGATATAAAATCTATCTATATATAATATACTAGCAATCTGTCCCTGCTTCGCACGGGTAGGTACATAGGTATTTAAAAAAATAATTCAGTTTTCTTATGATCTTTATAGATCCCTAACTTTATCAAAATATTCTATAGGCTATGTTAATCTGGAATAATGTAGCATTCTAATGGTCCCCTCCCGTCCGGCTCGTACCCCAGTGACGCCTATACATTAAAACGCTTCTTTAGAAAAAAAAAGTTTTATACTTATTCGGCAAATAATATCAAAAACTTCTACGTCTCTTTGGTTATATTCATTACATGACAATCGAAGAATATTTTTTGAAATTTGAAATAAAATATATTAGAATTAATGTTTGATGCAATTAATAAATACTGATTTTCTTTTAACAAGCTTTTATTTTCTTCTAACCCAACAAACATTTTAAAACAGACAGACAGGAAAAGGAAACCATAGAGTATACTAGTGTTGCCACTCTTATAACATTATACAGTTCTAACACCCTTCCTCAATTTTCACTCTTTAAAAAAAAATTAACATGGTGAAAATTGTTCACTGTAAACATAATAATATAAAATTTCTCAGTCTAATAAAGTTATCATTTGAAAGTGCTTTGGTGAACAAATCTGCATAGTTATTCTTTGACTCTACATATTTTAAAGTAATAATCTTCTTATAAACTAAGTCCTTAATATGATGATATTTAATGTCTATATGCTTGGTTCTTTTGCTGTTTGCAAATGAGTCTAATATATTAATTGCTCCCTGATTATCAACATATAAAACACAGTCTACTGATTCGTTAAAGTCACTGCACAGACCTCTCAAATTTATCAAATCACAAGCACTTAATGATGCAGCAATATATTCAGCCTCCGTCGACGACAATGATACACATCTCTGTTTCCTTGAGAACCATGCAACTGGGCAGTTGCAATACAGTGTGATAGATCCACTCACACTTTTTCTATCATTTTTATCACCAGCCCAATCAGCGTCTGAGTATGTAACTAAATTCACAATGGTCGTCTTCTTGTAAACAAGTCCCATTTCTTTGGTTGATTTTAAATATCGCAGGATGCGTTTTGCTTCGATCCATGTAGCTTTAGTAGGATTTTGAACATATTGACTCAAATAGTTTGTGGCATAGGCAATGTCTGGTCTAGTACTTGTTGCCAAAAACAATAATCCACCAATCAGCTCTCTATAAGGAGCATCAAATTCTTCACCTGTGAGTGAATTTTCAAATCCTTTAGTTATAGGTGATTTAGCACCTTTTGATTCTGTCATATTAAAATTTCTGAGCATTTTGTCTATTTGAGCAGTTTGTGTAATTTTCATTGTGTTCTCCTCACGTTCAATTAGCATTCCCAAAAAATGCTTTACTTCTCCTAGGTACTTAGCATCAAATTCTTGTTTTAATTTTTCAGCCAGTTTGGTTACATCCCTACCAACAATTAGGATGTCATCTACAAATATAATTAACCATGTATCTCGACCAACATACATACAAAAGTCATATAATGAGCGTTTCAATCCATTTTCCTCAGCAAAATAATTAAATCTATTGTTCCAACATTTGGGACTACTTTTCAAGCCATATAAACCTCGGTTCATTTTTAGAACTTTGTTTTGCTCTTTAGACACACCTTCTGGAATTTTCATATAAATTTCCTTTTCCAACTTACTATTGAGAAATGCTGTTGGAATATCATACTGATGTACGGGCCATTTATGTTGTACCGCCTCAGCCAGCAAAAGACGAATAGTTGCAAATCTTGCCACTGGTGCATAATTATTATAGTCATCTGGTCGTTCTAAGAATCCACGAGCTACAAGCCTGGCCTTTTTGGTACCGTCTTCTTTTGTTTTAAATATCCACTTAGCGTCTATTGTTGTCTCTCCTTCTGGTAAATCGGTGATCGTCCACGTTTTCATCTTGTTGTGAGCATTTAGTTCAGCTGATATTGCTTCTTGCCAAGCAGGTATTTTATATGCTTCTTTAAAACTTGAAGGGTCGCTGCAAACATTTGTATTCAGGCAGAATGCTGTATATAATTCATAGTCATTCAAGTACGTCGGTTTACTGGTTGTTCTCTTAGATCTTGATTCGTCACAATTTCCTGCTTCCTCACTATTAGCATTCTCACTATTACTATGTTGCTCTTGTATGTTAATCTCATTTTCATTTTCAATACTTTTGTTTCCATTTTCTTCAAAAATTGCCACATTTTGGTCATCACTTAGTGCAGAATTATTTACATTTTTGTATATAATTTGAGTCTCATCAAATTTCACATCACGGGAAATAATAATCTGATCTTTGTCAGCATTCCATAAACGATATCCATTTGGAGCATATCCAACCATGTACACAGGTTGTGCTCTACTCTCTAATTTCTTTTCACGAGGTAATATAACAGCCCATCCTTTTGCACCAAATACTCGCAAGCTTTCTAAGTTTAATTTTCCTCCATACTTTTCAACTGGTATCTCAAAATTTATTGCAGAAGATGGACTACGGTTCAAGAGATATGCTGCACAACAGATTGCTTCTGGCCATAATGATTTTGGTAAATTCGTTTCATTTAACATAGTCCTTGCTTTGTTATAAAGCGTTCTATTCATTCTTTCTGAGACTCCATTTTGCTGTGGTGTATAGGCCTGGGTATACTCTAATTTTATACCTTGGTGATCACAATATTGTTTAAAACTTGTAGTACAAAACTCCCTTCCTTGATCACAACGTATCCTCTTCACTGTTACATTGAACTGTGTTTTTGTTTCACTTATATAATTTCTCAAATTTTCTTCTGCCTCTGATTTACATCTTAACAAATAAATCTTTACAAAGTGGCTATAATCATCAGTAATGGTCTGGAAATATTTATATTCCTGATTTGATGTTGGTGTAATGGGTCCTGCTAAGTCAGTGTATATCAGTTCTCCAACATGATTGCTTCTAGGCTTTTGTACATTTTTAAATGGTTGCCTTGTTGCTTTATTTTGCATGCACTCTTCACATATTTTATTACTTACTGGTAAATTCAATTTTATCAATCCTTTCCTATTTAAATGACCTAATCTTTGATGCCATAATATTGCATCATTTTCATTCTTTGTTACATAAACATTTTCTCTATTTTCTTCACATTCTTTTTCTCTGAAGCCCTTTAAAATATACAAGCCATTGATTTCTTTACATACCCAAGATGCTTTATCATTCTTGATCTTCGCATAATCTTTGTTAAAAATTACATCAAACCCTTTCATTGTTATCTTCTTCACTGATAATATATTTTGAAATAAGTCTGGTACTATCAAACCTTTTATATGAATCAACTTATTATTGCAATAGAACGATATTTCTCCCATAATATTTGTGTTTATAACAGATCCATTTGCAATTTTGATATTGACTTCCTTCTCTAGATATGTTACATTTTTTACATTTGTTGTGCCACTTCTTATAAGATGTTCCGATGCCCCTGAATCTACGATGAATTCTATATTACACATGTCTTTACAAGACTGTTTACTTGCATGCATCGCATGCGTTGCTAAAAAATTAAATTCGCCTTGATTGGCATTACTACTGCTCGAGTGTGCTTGTTGCGTTGGTCTGCCTTTTTCTCTATAACTGTTTGGCCGGAAAATTCCTCTTTTAGATGTTGTTTGACTACGGCACTGATATGCCTTATGCCCCTTCTTTCCACACTTGAAACATTCAATCTTTGTTGTAAATGCAGTTTCATTATTGGTGTTGCTGCTTGTTGTGCCGTTGCTTTCTTTTAACTCTGCATCCAAGAGACACGACTTTACCGTTTCGATGGTGAGTTGGTTATGAACACTCATTGTCTCTATTGATGTTACAACATGCTGATATTTGTCTGGTATTGTAAGTAATAAGTGGCATATTTTGTCACTCTCATCCATTTTTGTACCAACAGTTTCAATGTTGTTTATTAAAGTATCAAATTTTAAAAAATGATCTGTAAATTTTTCCCCGTTTTTGCATTTTAAGGTTAAAAGTTGCCTTCTCAGATTTAACTTATTCACAGTGCTGTTTCGCTCGAATATCTTGTCTAATGCATTTAGCATTTCTTTCGCAGTTGTAGCTTTCTTAACATATTCTAAATACTTATCCGACAAACATTGTACAATGGTAGCTCTGGCACTTGCATCTTTAGCTTTTTCACTCTCAGTTACTTTGTCTAATTCAATGACATTTAACACATTCTTTGTTTCAAGAATGAGTTTTAATCTATATTTCCAGTTGCTGAAGTTTGTGCCTTCTTTTAATTGTGGCAGAGACACGAAATCGATGTTTGAATTTGTGTTCGCCATGCTGTCTTTTGACCACTCTTTTTTTTATTAAAACAATAATTCACTTACTTTGATTATTTTTGGTAATTTTATATTACCCACTTAATAAAAACACTTTAGGCACGTTCTGGGCCCATAACCTATTAGAATTAATGTTTGATGCAATTAATAAATACTGATTTTCTTTTAACAAGCTTTTATTTTCTTCTAACCCAACAAACATTTTAAAACAGACAGACAGGAAAAGGAAACCATAGAGTATACTAGTGTTGCCACTCTTATAACATTATACAGTTCTAACAAAATAATATGTTTTTTCTTGTTAGATACAGTTAAGTACTCAAATTATGAAATTGCGTTTCAATTATTTTTTTAAAATAAATAAACACTTATTGTGGCATAACTATAATAGTTAGACATATGCTGTCGCGATACTTTTTGTAAATAATGATGTCTTCTACAAAATTGTAGTACATTATTTTACTCTATCTTCGGAGCCTATTCCCGTCAAACAAACAATCAAAACTTTCCTCTTTATAATAGTAGTGTAGATAAAATCTAGACTAGGAGCAGAGAAAAAGACGTGTCGATAAGTGTTGATCTAATAAGGGAGGAAGTCGAGAAATTGAATACATTATAATTAGAAAACAATATGCGACGTTTTTCTTCAAAAAATAGTATTTCAGGGTTTAATCGCCAAAATTTGAAAAAATAAGGATGTTTTCGAGTTTCTTTCGATTTTTGACAAAGTTGCGTTCAGCGCTCGAGTTCACAAACATGGATTATTCATCAGGCCAACATCATAAACAAGTCTGCAAAAAATCAGAACTACCGGATTTAACGCATACGGTGATGTATTAAGTTACTGTACTATGGAACATATACATGCACAATTATTATTATTTAAAACTAAAAAAAAGACGCATAAAAAGTGTGCAGTTAATTTTCTTCCTACTGTACACTGTCGAAAAATTCGTTCGAATAATTCAAATTGTCTATAGGGCCCCTGTTAAGTTTTTGGAGAAGATAGTTTGTTTTAAGATTATTTAAAATCACGTTTCGACTATTAGATACATTATTTTATTGGTACATTAATTACGGAGAAATACCACACGACGCGCAACGCCATGTTTGCCAGACAGAGACATATTGTGCGACTTGAATGTTGTCATGTTCTTCAATATGGCGAATTTTGTATGTATTTATTGTATTCTTTAGTTTGTATGAAGATTATATCAGTTTTCTTTTGAAGTTTCAAAAATCATAAATAAAAATAATATGATGTTCAAATAAAACAATGTTTAACTTATCCACAAATTTTTATTTTCCCGACTAGTTTCGTAGGTACACGTCCTACATGGTCACGGGAGACTAAGAAACATGTTTCTTAGTCTCCCGTGACCATGTAGGACGTGTACCTACGAAACTAGTCGGGAAAATAAAAATTTGTGGATAAGTTAAACATTGTTTTATTTGAACATTATTTTCAAATATATCCATCAAGAAATGCATGTTCACGAGTTGGTTAATTTTAAAAATAATATGATTCATGGAAATAAATAAAAAATAAATGGATTATTTCTGTAGCAAAACAAAGTTTACTGGATTAGCTTTAGCTAGTATGTAATAAGTATGTAGCTGTAACAAAACTGGATTGAACTAAAAATATGTAACAAAATTTAATGTATATTATAATAACTTTAGCGTGCACTTAGATTTACATAAGTCATATTATTTGGTCTGCAACATCGATATGATGTACATCAGTAGGTAGGTAAGAATGTTAGAAGTGAGGTTTGGTTAGTAGCATAAAGTGAAGTGAGGTAGGTTGGTGCTGTACCGTTAGGACCAGGTTTACTAGAACTAGGCGAGCGATGGAAAGATCACGAGACAATTTCCTGCCCGCACTGGAGCTCCAAGTCTCGGATCAGGACCACATGACTGGGTCACAACGCTATTTGGGTCGCCAGGCCTGAGAGTACTCGAGAGAGTCTCGTGGTGCGAACAGTTGGCTCAACGGAACCACAACAAGGGAATGAGAGCACGCGTCGGTATTGGCTAGTTACCGAACATGACTTGTGTGTTTAATGACCAAACGATGTGCCATTGAGATTTTTGACTCTTGCGAACTATGGGAAATAATTAGTAGATACTTGTCGGAGGTTGCTTTAAAGATGAGGCGGTTCCCTGTTAATCCACCAGGTACACACCTCACACCTCAGTAGTTAGATTGACTAGACTAGCTCATGAATTAAGTATTATATTATGTATGATTCGTTATTCTAAAAAATCTTTCTATGTAATTTATTTACCTATCAGTTTGATCCACCAGCAGATCAAAGATATTAATTAAGAGTAGAAAAAATATGTTGAAAAAAATATTTCTGAAAGCTTGAAAAAAGTACCTATCATAAAAAATCTTCGTACGTATCAATATTTTTTTAATTCCAATGATGTCAGGTAAACAATAATTTTCCATAGATGGCGGTGGCGTCGCAGAAAATCCATTTCATAATAAATTTAATATTATATTTTATATCATTTCTTGTCCATTTTTTCAACTTTTTATTAGTTATTGATATTGTGTTATCCGGAGTGGAGAAGAATCTGTTCAGCCGATCTCGAGTTTATAGTGTTCGCACTAACCCGACTTTCATTTAAGATTGTTTCAACGCGTGCCCTCAATAACTTCTTCTATTTTATTCATATTCACAAAAAGTGCGTAAGTATTATAATATTGGTTGAATTAAAGAACTTGCTACGTCAATAAACGTTGTTTTAAGCTACTTTCCTACGCGTCCTTTTTCTTTTAGCTGTGCAATGTGCATGAAAAATGTACTAGTATGGATGACTTCGAGATTGAACCCAGGCCTTTTAATATGAGAATCTAGCTCCTAAACAGTTGTATTGATCTACAGAGAGTAAAATGAGAGTTCGCAAGAAGTGTCGACGCGGGGCCGGGCAACAGTTATATGTATAGTTCCTCTGTTCTCCGAATGTCCAAATACACTGCATCTACACGGTAGCTACATATGGGACACGGGCAGAGCGGTACTCGGAAGTGTGTCTCGGCAAGAAGATAGCCAGTAGCCAGAGGCCGGAGAAGAGTCAGCTGGTCGCCGGAGCTTCGTATGAACCATCAAATGTTGCTCTTGCTTGAGCATTCTGGAACTACATCGGCACTTTACACACAGTCGCGAGAATACGGATCTGTACATCCTAATTTCTTTGTCGGAATATCAGTATTTCTAACCTTATGTGAATAGGACAAGATATAACTATAATAGGGATGTTAAATAGCAATAATTTCCGAGGTCGGTGACCTAACCTCCTCCTAAGCAGGGTTGGTAAATCGTGACAGATCTTTGAAACAGTCTTTTATTTTTTTTTTACCCTTCACGCCGTTTCCCAAAGGGGGTAGGCAGACAGTTCCATTCTTTCCTATCCAAACAAACCTCTTTTGCTTCTTCCAAACGCATAACATTCCGCATACATACTCTTCTGTTCTTTTTGCTCCTAAGATTTATTATTATGAGACAAGAAAAACCCTCGCATATTAATTCCGTTCCTTCGAAGCAGATTTGAGGAATTGTAACGTGTAAACGCAACTCATTGAAACTGCACAGTGCAGAACTTTTGTTGTCACCCTATGCATATTTCTATCAGTCAACCGGTCCCGTTCAATCTGAGACAGGATTCCAGCCCCGATTAGAAATTTCAAGTGAGAAAACAAAGAAAATTTCTGATCCGACCGGTAATCAAACCCGTGTCCTCTTGATCTTAAGAGTGCGTCTATGCCACTAATCTACCGATATACTAAATTATTATTTACATGTCATTGTGATTCATGGTAGGTTGACCTGTACAAATGTGCACATCTTAACAAAGTTCAGCTTTGTCACATCACATTGAAAATAATATTTTATTATGCACTGGATCTTTCACAGTTTCAGAGGTGCCTGAGGAGAATTCGGGGTTTAACATGGTACCACCGGCGTAACCAGCGTAGGACTATCACCTCTACTATTATGTAGAGGGGATGGACTTAGATGGGACATGCCGAATGACAGTTGGCCGAGGAGAGCGCTGTTCTTCCTCCCATCAGGGTCCCGAAGACGAGGAAGACCCTCTCACACGTGTCCCGTTCCTTTCGATGCAGAACTGAGGCATTTAGACATGGTCTGTGAGGAATCATTGAAGAATGCAAGATCGAGCGCGGTGGAGGGCTCTTGTTGCCTCCCTACGCTGCTGCACTGCTGCAAGCGTTAAAGTTCCGCCGGCTATCAATACTGACACCTAAGTAGAAGAGCCTTATTTATTTCTGCAGTGTTTAAACCCAAAGTGTCCACACTCCACAACTAGATAGTTTTTTCACCTTCACCTTCACCCAGTGCGGTGTGTTTCCGGTCAGCACAGCTTCACACTATATACACAGTTACTTTAATAAAGTTGTAAGATAACAACACTTCATGAAGGAGTGGACCGATATGTGCAGGTTTACTTAAGTGTAGATGAACGTGTTAAGATAGTGGTAAATAAGTGTTGAGCGCTCAGAAAAAGCTGAGCCGCGGAGAGACGAGACAAGAGAGATCTCGCAAGACTCGCTGAAGATGTAAATGTATGGACAGCGGCGGAGATATGTGGCGTGCTCACTGTGTGTGGTTCCGGTCCATTTCCGGCCACCAGTAAAAGTGATGCCCTCCTCCTGCAGCCAGCACTTCTTCTCTCTTCTCACATTCCTCCACACCAAGTCTTCCAATTCCAAGTCACAGGATTGAGTTATTGATGGCGGTGTAATCGCTAATATTGACAGAATTTTAGAGACCACTCCGAAATAAGATACCTACAATTTTTAAGGTTTCGTCGCTCGAACCAAATCACTTCAATTTGTTGTCATCGTGTCCTTTATAAAGACCGCTATTTGTCAAACACTTCACTATCTTCATTCGACTATGATGGAAAACGGCTTAAAATGCCTAAAATAAGCCCAGCAAGCTGTTTTTATTGACAGATTGATACGTTTAGTTCAGTAGTTGCAATGACAATAAGGGAAAGAGACTATACCACCTTTTACTCAAAATATTTATGAAAATAAGGGGAATCTTTTTTTTATTTTGCCGAATAATAATTCCGCACGACACTTCTAGTCCTATCCGACAGTAGGAGGGAAATTGGGAACCCCAGCACTAGCCAAAACTCTTAACGCTAGGAACATCCCAATTATAACTGAACAGAGCTTTGAAACGGATAATTTACAGATCACTGGGATCCATAAAGATAACCTCATATAAAAAAACGTTAAATTTTATGACAACGAGCCTATTAGCGAGTGTGTGCTAATTTTGTCAGCAATAAAAAGTTTACCAGCACCTGCGGGCAGTGCTCCGTGGTCCAGAACCGAAGTATTTTCCAAAAAAACAGTTATTTGCTCTGATATTCCTATCTACTTAGCAATTATGATTAGCTAGTTATGCAAAATTATCTGGAATAGCTGAATAAGGTGTAAACGCGTACTCACCCTGAAGGATCCGCTGCAGGAGGAGTCCTGGACCTTCTGGCACAAGATGTGCAAGAGAGGATTCACTAAGAGCACTGTCACGTATTAAGAGGAGACTCACAGAGTTAAGAGACACCAGATTTGATTAAAGCAAGCACCGCACTATTGAAAGAGAACAGAACTCGAGTTGTTTACTGTTATGACAGTTGGAGGGCCGCTGTCACTGCAGATGTGCTGTCGGTGGAGTGAGGAGTGGTACTGCATGTGCAGAGCCAGGCCTGCTGGACACTCCACCACCACGAGAGCCACACACATATGTGCTGCGGACCAACACGAAGTGCTCTAACTGTTACATTCACTTGCAACATGTTTTTTTTACGCCGTGTCCCTTAAAGCGTAGGCAGAGAACGGGCCTCCAGTCTTTTCTATCCAAACGTACTTTTATTTATTTGTATTTGGCAGTGATTGTAAACAACAATAAAATAATTATTGTATGATATCGTAAAAAGCACAACATATTTTACTTTTTTTAATTTATGCATACCTACTTTCATTGAGTGTTAAAGTGATGAATATTACCACTAGGTCAAATCCATCTTAAAATGATTTATGAAAAGAGTTACAAATATGATAACACCAGTAAAATAGTTAGGCAGATAAATTCAAATTTACCCACGTCAACAACATACCATACAGAGGGCGAGTTTACCCCTATAAAGTTGCTTTCTCTAAAGAAACAAAACAAATAGACACAAACTTAATAAAAATTAGTTTAAAGGAAAGTCAGAAAAAGAAGGAAGACGGGTGAAGATAGGCGGAGGGGGAATGGGAAGGCCAGGCGGGTGAAGGTAGGCGGAGGGGGGATGGGAATGCCAGGCGGGGGGTCAGGCTACACAGAGATTGTGTCTGAGAAAACGCCTTGGCTTTCCTTGAGGACGGAATGGATGTGTTCATTGTTAAATCCACGTCATTCTCAATCAACCACGCCTTTTAACACATTTTCTGTCAGCCTTACAAATTCTTTTTGTAATACTTTTTGCATCAACTTCAACTCTGATTCGATAAAAGAAACGAAGGGAAGTTGTTTGAGTTGGTATGTCGCTGAAGTAAGCGAAGAAACTGTTTGTAGGTAAAACAAGTCAAAATATTTAAAATTTTCACAATGACTATACATTTTTTTACAAGAAACACTCAGTCAACGTTATAACCCTGAAAGTAATCACACTAAGCCAAACTTTGAAATAGGGAATTTAAGAAAATGTTCGTAAGCCCGTTGTGGTTCAATCTCAACTAGTGAATTGGGAAAATATTGTGGTTTTTGCAGAGTTTCTAATTATCGATCGCCTCTCATGCGCTGAACATCAAATCAACTTAATTATTATTATAACATCAGTAGTAAAGGTGCTAAAATAACCTGCCATCAAGAGGTGGAAATGATTCTTCGATAAAAGACGTAGGTAGGTACTTCTGTGTATTTCTGCCCTATATGGTTAAATCGCTCTAACAAAATTGCCCCAAGACTTCAAAATGGAAATACCCACAAATAAAATATTGTTATTGCGAACAAAGTTACGCGAGTTTTCACCGGCACCACACACGCCGTAAAATCTGCATGAGACGACCAAGGCGTCTTCGTGTAACGGACCGTGGGGGAGCAGCCGCCAGCGGACCTCTTCTCGGAGAAAGCACCACTATCTGAGCGAGGTTGGTCGCTTGTGTCTGATCGCACCGCCGCGCCCCATAAGAAGCGCCCGTGTGCAGCTCTCCAAAAAACTTTGTTGATGTCGTCGTTTGACTGATAGTCCTCTATATTGTTGTATTTTATTTTTTTTACTTGTACCATTTTTTTTTAATTAGATACATATCAGTCAATCAATTCTCCCTTTTTACAGCCCACTCAGGGGGGCAACAAGCGGTCTACATTGCGTTCGATCTTGCTGTACATATAAAAGGAATAAAATACATTATGGGATTTGTTATCTCATTTGTCAAATGCCCGTGCAGAGAACATACTTCAGGGTAGTTAGAAAATAGGGTTACAAAGAAAAGAAAATATTTTTTAAAGTATATAGGTACTATATAGATAGACTACAGGTAGACCGAAATGTATAGGATCCTCAATCGATACAAAATAACGGCATTCGCTCCAATCACTTCCACCTCAAAAACACAATGAAAACCACGAATGGGGCACAACATCGAAAAATGTAGAGGAAAGGTTCACAATCACAACACAATGCTGCACATTTAACCTGAATTGTTTTACGAAATAAATTCTTGCACTTACGACCTACACATTTTTGGATTTTTCTCGCAATTTCTTTCAACAATTCATTTTTTATTAACAATGTCATTGTCCCAAGCGCACAAAAATCTAATACTTCCCGTTTATTGTAGAACTCTTCAACTGTCATCCTTAAGGCAGGGGTCGCCAAACCGCGGCACATTGCAACCTTGCTACATACATGAATGAATACTTTCCTACTCATATTAAATTCATTCAGCTTTTATTAAAAATCTCTCAATTTACGCGGATATTTCAGCATTTCTTAAATCTCTGATTGAGGAGGTCCGTTCTCTCTGCCTACCCCTTACGGGACACTGCGTGATGGGTAAAAAAAAAAGATTGAAAAAAGTAGCTATTGGGTTAGATTAGATTAGATTTATTTGCAAAGAAACCCTCAAACAGCCGGTAGAATCTGCTGGTTGCAGAAGGCCGTATATGAATGAACGTACTACAAACATATTTATGCAATTCTAACTTTATCTATTCACTTTTTAACACCGGACTGTAAAATATCCACCTACCGTAAACTCTTGGTAAACTCCTTTATGTTCTTTAAGCTTCTGATGTCCTTTGATATCCTGTTATAGAGCAATGTAGCAGTGTATTGTGTATTTGAAGCCATTTCATATTCTATTGGTTCTAGGCAAATCATTTCTTAAGTCAGGAGCCGCTCGCGTATTGTACTGATGTATGTACATTGCTATTCAATGCTAATTTTAAATTAGTTTTTCCCATTCCATTTTAAATTTTGTGAAGTGATTTCACCTTTTCTATTTTTTATCATTTGATCCAGGTTAAGTTCATTGGTCAAATTGTCTAAATCAGTTGTTCTAGTTAATCTACTACTTAATCCATGAAAATTCTTCGAAACCTTATTCATGATTCTCTGCATTGAATTTCTAACCTGTATGTAGGTATGTATACTGCATTGTGACCAGGTAGTCCGTAGGTGATATGTGGCACGATGAAGGCATGATATTATACACTATGTTTTATTTTTTGTTGAATAATTCATTCCTCCTCATCACACCAATAAGTGGGGATAATTTGTTAATTTTATTATTTACATGTGATATCCAAGCAAGCTTTTCGTCAATTTCTAGTCCTAAGTATGTCATGTTGTCAGTTCTATCAATTTCATTAATAACAACAATGAATGGTTGAAAAGATGAATCGTATCAACTTGTCGGCGAAGAAATTGGCAAATCAAAATCATGAACACCAATGAAGTACAAGTACAATTTCAAACATTCGCAATCCCTATCATGTTGGTACAACAGTACCTACTTTTTTTTAAATTTACCTACTTACAAAATCAAAATTATACACGGGGTAATAGAGACAGTGAGGTACCGTAGAGGACCTCAATACCTATCGATTTGACCCCCATGTATGTTCAGCGATATTGGGTGGTTCAGAAGTTATTTACCTTTTTTGTGAATTATGAACGAATTCCGTAAAATACAGAACTGTGTCCAAACCATTGATTTTACAATCTTGAATTTTCTGGAGATGTGGCGTACAGAAAAGAAATGTATCTGATGCAGGCAGCTCGTTAGAGAATATTTGCCAGCTTCTGGATAAGACTAGTGTTAGAAATGCCTGTAACTCCAAAAAATGGAGAGTCGAGAGAGCAAGGCCACCTGCTGCGAACAATAGAAACATCACAAAATGCTCTGGTTTACATAGTTCTGATAATTAGAATCAATAATCATCAATGATCGACCAATGATCACAATATTTGGGTGAAGACACATTACGGATGGTTTCTCCATCTGCGCGGAGCAGACGTGCTGCGATGCCATGCGGCCTCCTAATCCACTCCGGGCCAAACAATGGATCTCCAGAGGTACTGTCTAAAGCGTTGGTAATCATGGCCCCCAACGCTTCTTCGAATTGTTCTTTTGTTCGAGATGATACTAATCAATTATGGATTACTTTTTTTAATAAAAAATATTATTAGTGATGATAATAATACTTATTGATGGCAACGATTGTTCTATAATCGATCTAAGAATCAAAGCCACCTCCGTATAACTCAAATGTTCACTTCTAATAAATTGTTGATTGCTTTCAAAATATAATGGAGAACGAATGATATACAAACACCAAACTTGTCGGCAAATATTGCAAACAATATTTTCGAATTGTTTCGACATAATGGCTGAATTTCTTGAATCTAATGGTGTCTAGGTACCTACTCCTATCCCCCATTTTATTGGTGTTGTTTGTCTTTGGCTTTTGGAGTTTAGCTGGGATGACTGTTAAAACAAGACTAAATAATATTTTGGAAATAAATAATCACCAAAAGACTTGGGATAAAGTTATTAGAACAGATAAAGAAATCATTATCAGCAATGCAACATCTGGTAACCGAAAATAAAAGAAATATCAGCTCGGTGGGCCAATTTAGATAGACCGGTTAATAATCACCGGCGCAAGGTGTTCAGTTGAAGAACGAACTTACCAACAACTGCTATTGGAAGTCTTTCCAACAGTATCTACATAATAAGGTATTTTAAAATATAAATTCATATAACTTTTAATAGAAAACTAGAAGAACTGGAATGAACTTGCGACCTATTGTATTCAACGAAAAGAAGAACCGATATGCAGAGAAGACGATAAGGTTCAGTCGAGGAGACAAAATGTCCGTGCTCAGCTCAGAGTGTGATTCTCATTCAAGAACAGAATCCATGGCCACATAAAAATACTAAAATATGCCTCCATGGCATAGAAGATTTAAATATTTTTTTATGCTCATTAATCGGGCGTAGTTGGGGATTGGATTGAAAACGCTGAAAAAGATCTTGGCTATGAACTCACTGCCAAACCGCATTCCCTTCCTCAAAAGCAAAGAAGAAGGTAATAAAGCATTTTGCAACCCTCCGTGGAAAATCTATCAACCACACGCGACTTATATCAGCTGTGAAGAGTAGATAAACTCACAAATACTTAGGTACTGCAACACTCTTTGACTCTTTCACAGTAAAAGCTACTTTAAGCTTATGTCGTGAAAGAGGAAGATGGTCGGCACCTGGGATCAAACTCATGACCTCCGCACGATACAGTGCGAAAGCCGACGTCCACTGAAGTTTCGAAGTGGTTGATAGATTATCACCACTGAAGTTTCGAAGTGGTTGATAGATTATCACCACTGAAACCACTGAAGTTTCGAAGTGGTTGATAGATTATCACCGCTTCGAAACTTCAGAGTCGTAATGGCAGAAAAACAAATCTGCGGAAGAGTGGTTTCATTTTAATGACTTTTTATTATTTATTAAGTCATATTCATACAAATTATTAGAAAAAGGTGAGCTTTTGGAAAAGAAAAATAACTTGAAACAATGCTTGCTGACCAACGACTAAAGCATTTTATTTGAAAAAGAACAAATTTAAACATATCAATTATTATTGAGGAGTTAAGATTAAATAAGTGCCTAAATGATAATATTTCTGACACAAATTAAATGAAAAGAGTTCTCTTGTAACTGATTTAAAAATTATTGAAGTTTTTTGAACCGTTCCCTCACAAGCTGGTACAATTAAGCCATCCAAATTTACAGGAAAATAATATCATTTTCTCATTCACTTTTTTAGAGTTTCTACAACATGCCTTGCCAAGCTGTGTCCCAACCCCAACTATGTACGAGTATATTGTCCCAGTACCCAATACACGTCATGTATTAATTATTTTTGACAAGAAACAATACGAATTTTTCAGTGGAATTGATTTTATTAGTTAGATGAATTTGAAAAAAATAAATAAACAACTTAGGTACCTAGGTATCTATATTTTTATAATAGATTTCAAAAGGTTGAACAACAGTTTTGGGAAGAAGAAGAGACCGTACAAAATAGTTTGCGAAACCTGCTTGTAGGTATTTTTTTTATTCATAGTGATCTTTTTGTGTTTAGTTTATGGCCATTTTCATTTGACAAGTCAAAGGATTTCGCGGTACGGCGGTAAATTTTCATTCTTCTTACCAATTATTACAGTATATTATTATTCTGGCTTCATACATCCATAGTAATTTCACGAAGCTCTTCGTGGTATGAAGACAAATGCCTGCTAACTACAATAATGAATTTTGGTTACAAAATGAATTTGAATAAGTGAGTTCTGAGTGGAGTGGCTCGAGTATAAGAGCTCCCTCTAGTGAAGACGTGTACAAGCAGTTGAGTGCTGTGCTGTGCAGTGCTCTTGCAGCGAAGATGCTCACCATTCACCAGAGCAGCTCATGCTCATGCATCATTCCGACTACCTCTTACAGATGGCGCTGATCTTATCTCACTTGCAACCACCTGACCGGAGACTGCTTCCACGGCCAACATCTGGTAAGTTTAGTTAACCAACTAGCTTCCTGACCCACTAGTCATTATATTCTTTACCTACTTCTTCCTACAGTAGCAGATACTGACTATGAGATTGTAGTTTATGTCCTTGCACATTGCTATAGTTCAAGGAATTCAAAAACTACCCCAACCTCCTAGAGAGAAGGTACCCTAAAGAAACGGGAATTTCCTCATAATTGCTTTATTTTTTAATATTTTTACACCTAATTTGGACTGTCCTCAAATTATTCTCCCTTGACCACAACAAAATTTTTCAAATTATTCAAAACAATTTTTACATTCACTCACTGGGATGTTCTTTAGGTCTTCCGGCATTTTTTTATACCTACTTTACAGTGTCAAAATGCTTTCCTCTCTGTCCTTTTTGAGTTTAGAGAACAAACATAAATAACAAGGGCCTAAATCTGGAGGTACGTGTCATGCCATTTTTAGCACCTGAAGTCGATACTCCCTTTGCTCCTCTGTGAGAACAGAGGGGACAAATTTATTTGCAAATCTTCAGATAGAATCCCTTTGGATTTTTTTAATGAATCTGTGCTCACTCAAAAATACACTCTGACTCTTTCACAGTAAGCTACTTACAGCTTGTGTCGTGAAAGAGGAAGAAGGTTGGCACCTGGGCTCGAACCTTCAACCTTAAGTACGAAACAATACGAAGCAGGTGTCACAGCCACTTCTTCCATTGCCATCTTCATTTAAATCCACGGTATTCAGACATCTCACAGAGTTGATCAATTGTTTGACGATTATCTTTGCAAACACAATTTCCTCACTATTTGATGTTGAGGGGTGTGAGGGTCGTGAACAAAGTTTTTCCATTTTTTTAAATGTGAAAATCATTTGAAGAGTTTGGCTTTATTAAGAGCAGCATCCTCATAAGCATTGTAAAGCAGAAAAATCACAATTGGTCATCACATTTTTGATGAAACGGAAAAAGTTTTGTTCACTGAACTGATGAGCTCACAGCGACGCAATTTGGCATACCATCTCAGGCATCATGCTCCTTATGGACACCGGGTTGGAAATAGGTTTCCCAATCCTTCACCCCACCGCACTGTAATTACAGCTTCTTTCAACACCCCCTCAAGTATTGTCTGGACTATGTGTGGGAGGTACTTAACTGAATAAACATTACCTGATTTGATGGATGCTTCTGTCTCAATATTGGGGAATCGCTACAATACACCACCTTAAAATGATTATAATGAATAGCTCTGAATATTATCGGGTAAAAGTGCAGAGAATCTTTGATAGGAAGATATTCAAACAATCCTTGCTGTGGTTGCGGTAAGAACATTTATACCTCCAATCATATTTTGTAAAGTTTCTGGAATGATGTAGGACCATGCAGGGCTGAGGGAATTAAGTATTCCTTTATTAGTCTTAGGTTAGGTACATACTAAAATATCAAATAAAGCCGCCATATCAAATCCCCCGAAAACCTGCAGCAGTGCCAGCTTCGGCAGACAATGGTGTGATAGATAGTCTCCAACGCGGAGGTACTCAGAAGGTCGGACTGCCATAGCATAGACACGCTTCTTACCCACTCTCTTGCGCTGGTCTGGCCACATGACCCGTATGGGTGATAATAAGCTTCCAGAAAATATGCTTTATGGCGAACTTTCAAAGGGAATCAGGAAGCAAGGAGGACCGCGCAAGCGACTTAAGGATAATCTGTATACGGCGGTTAAGGTTTTTAGTCGGCAGTCTGACTGGAAGTGTCGCTGCGAACAGGGAAAAATGGAGAAGTGGCGTGGTGGAATCTCGAGGCACTGAAACAATTAGGAAGCGCGGACTGACTGTCGGAGCGAAGTTTTCCTGTCCGGAATGCGGAAGGATTTGTCTGTTGTGGATTGGTCTCCATAGCCACATCAGGTGCACCAAAGACACAATATATAATGATCTCTCTTTTTGTGTTCCTTATGTCCATTTAACGGGCTATGGGCTTGATGTTGATGACATACTAAACGCACAATTTTATTGGATTTCCATATGTAGGTAACAGTATTATGACTAATCTTCATATATTGGCCACATCTCTGTCTTGAATTAACCTAATGGTTTTATTGTTAACATAACATACCTACACAATACAATAATATACTTACGTAGTGCTTCAAAACTGTGCTAACTCCGAACTTCATGCCTCATTAGACAAAGCCTCTGTTGTGCCAAGGCGGATTATATAAAACATAAATAGCCAATATTTTGCAAAATTATTGGATCTTAATAGGCCACTCCACTAGACAATCCTACACCCACAGACATTCCATCCCTTTCTTAGCCTAAGTCGAAAAAAGAACACAAAAATACCCGCAGCACGGAGGTCAGTATCCCACTTGAGGCAGCCCATAAAAGAAAAATACAGATTGATTTGCTATTTACCCCTCTTGCACACTGTGAACTTCTCAGTTTATAAAATAAAAGATCTGACTTGACCTTGCGGTGGTGTACCAAATTTATTAGCTGCATACACACGTAACGATTTATCTTTACGATTTGACCGATAATCGCTCATGTTTCAAATCTTATTGAAGAAAACAATCAAATCATTACATGTGTATGCAGCAATTTAGTTGATGTGGCAATTAAAACATTTTGGCCTTACATAATATTTTGTTAATATTAGCTATTTGGGGTTAAGTGTGGATTATGCAGATGAAGTGAAACTTATATTGTCTCTGTGACTTCCTGTATGCAGGGACATCTTGTTCTATGCCCGGCCCCGAGTTCGAGGATCCCATAACACTCAACACCTTTGGTGTATTCTTGTATGTGCGTAGAGACCGACCTCGGTAGCCTAGTTGTACTAGCGTGGACTTCAGATCCGGGGTCCCGGGTTCGATTCCCGGTCGGGTCAGAGTTTTTATAAGTGTTTTTTCACTAGAAATTTCTAACCGGGGTTGGCCTGTCTCAGATTGGACGGGACCGGTTGACTGGAAAAAATTGCCTCAGGCAATAAGTTCCGCCGGCTATACTTACACCTTTGTATAGAAAGTGTTATATTATAAAGCCCCAGCCTAGATGCACAGACAAATGAATCTATGATCAATCTCTGTAGATCATAGATTCATGTGTCTGGCAGTTTCCTTGCCTCCGAGACACCCAAGGGAAGTAGAAAAAAGTACAAGCATAAATATTTGATGAGTTTATTAATAGAAATACCTAGGTAGATATATATATTACAATATGGAAATGTGTACATCAGATCATTAACAAACTAGAGGTCTAGACGAGGCTTCTTAATATGGACATAATAAACATAGTGTGGTGGCAGACAAAAGAAGTGCGCTTATCTTAACATCTTATGACACTTTTTAAGGCTACATCTCGTGGTAGCGTTTGCCTGGTGAATGGTGTCTGTCTGATCCACACCTCAAACAAGTCTAAACCCGGGGATGTTTATTAGAAAGGTACAGTTTGGCACATCTCCATGGACACTTTCAGATTAATGAAATGTACAGATACAGGCCCCTTACAATATTATATACAAACAAGGCACTTGGGGTCCAAATTATAAAAATTCATTCCTATAATAAATTGCTCCAAAATTTGATGTAACTATACAATTTTCAGGCATTTGTTAGTCATATTTCCAGATATTTTTATAATATAACTTACAAGTCATTGTTTTTTGATTACTTTGGCTAACAAAAAGTGGTTTGTGTTTATAATTTGGACCCCAAGTGGTTCCTCCAACACAATTAAAGTTAGCCATATTGAATAAATGACACATAACTATGGTAATCTCTCCCAGCACTATTCCTACAACTTACTCGGCTACTCCTACACAATATACAAACTATTTATTTATTCACTTACTGAAGATAACAAAACATATTTTACACTTTATTTAGCTGTGGACGGAAGTGTTCCTTGAGATTCCTTCTTGACGTGAGTTTGAGGGGCCTCATATCGAAGATAGATACATTCTATTCCATGTACAATTAACATTTGTGTACGTTTTTTTTTATTGCAAATATAAAAATTGAATTTTGTTGAAAACTGAAAGACTCAGCACAGTTTTTTAAATGAAACTTTCAGAGCTTATTACAATTGTACATTGGACACTTAAGATTTATGTTAGCAGACCCCCAGAAGTTGGGCGTTGGGTCCATCTTTGAGACAAGACTCCTCAAACACATATTATTTTACAAAGGTTTTTTTCCAAAATAACAGGTCACCAATACAATCTATATTATAAATACTATTAACACTTTGCTCTCCTGCTCTTCTCTTCATTTATGGCGTTGTCTTTTGAGAAATTTCAAAAAAAAAATTCATTGCATTGTTTCGATGTGAGTTGCACGGGGCCCCAGGCCCCAACATGAAGACTGTCCAATAGCTGCCACAGGGCACGGCTCATTACATCAACACAGCAACAATGAACGTAACATACAGACACTAGATGATGGATTCCTCCAGCACATAATAGATCCGGAGAGGGTCTGCGCGGACCAGACTTGGAATGGTGGAACTGTGGAAGGTGGAGTGATGTGCTGCTGTGCTTCTCCATGAGCATCATCATCAGCTGAAAAGTCACCTGCAATGGGAGAGCATTGGCTTAGAAGAGTTCTACACAGGCAATAGGTTATACAATTGATCAAACAAATTATGCAAATAATAGACAAATTTGAAATTTTTATCGATTAAATTTCGAAGAATTTTCGGAAAATTTCTTCTTTTAAAGAGGCACTTTAATTTTTTGAAGTAGACAAATTCATACTTTTATACGTCTTTGTGTTTTAGTTGATGTGTTTTGGTGTTTTTCGATATTTTTATTAAATTCTGAAATATAGGCACTGAAACTCGTAAATTTGTCATAAAAAAATATTTTTCTTTATAAAAAAAGTTTGAGTAATCCTGGAACTTTTTCATTAAATTCGATTTGAGATATTGTATTTTTCTATATACATACACATTTTTAGGGTTCTAGCATTTATAGTTTTCGAGATATATGAAAAAATTAAGTAAAATTTCAAACGTTGATTATTAGTATACAAGTTTTGTAGGCTTAGAATTCAATATTTTCTGAAATTGTAGAATGTGTGCATCAAGCGAATCAAAAGTTATAAAGGGGGGGGGGGGGGGGCCGGCACAGGCACGCTAAATGTTCTACTCCGAATTCTGAGTAAATCCATATATTATGGAACATTTGTAAAACATTCTATGGCAAAGGTTGTATGATGATACAAAAGGCCCCTATGGTCATGTTTGCTTGTTACCATTCACACAAATCGGAGTTATCGAAAACAAGAAGTCTTGTCTTCTGTTTTTAGTTGGAGAAATATTTAATGGTGAAAATTCTAAGTTGAGGCTGCCACCCCGTCTCAGATGTTTAATTATTGGGCATTAACCACCTACTGGTAACAATAAGTTTGTTTCAATTAAGGCTCAAGATCTGTCTGAGGATTAAAGGTGAAGAATGTAGGTCAGCCTATCAGTTGATCACAGTGCCAACTGTTAGCTCCTAACATAGCCCTGCAACCCTCTCTAGTGTTGAGGCTCGGCTGTGTTGGCAGTGTGTGACGTGGCTAACCAGTTGAGGATCCACCGCAGCACAGCGGACCCACTGACACGCAACGTGCGATGGAGCGCAGAATGTCGACCTGTACTCCTCCCCCACTCCTCTGCCTGCCGCAGCGACAGGTACTTGGGAGGCGCACAGACAGGTCTCATACCTCCGCATACGTCGCTACACGGCCAGAGAGAAGTATCGCTATATTTAAACAAGAAGCACTATGCTTGCCTATATGGTGATCTCCCCTTTTCATTACACAGGCAATTAAAATATTTCAAAAACCCGCTGAATCCTCACCTGGGCAGGCGGTACATTCCTGGGGGCACCTCTCTCCTGTCCATGTCATCGCCCAAACCCAGTCCGGCCACCATCTGCAGGATCTCGCGTTCCTTTTTCAACTCTTCTCTGCCGTTCTCGATCTAAAATACAAAAATGAATACTAAATTAATATTAAGTTCAACATCAGTTAGGATGCAACAAAGATTGCCACTACATAGCAATCAGTGTAGAAAATGATCTGGAAATAATAACTGGATGCAAACATGGGGGGCAACCCCACCTGGTTATTCGTCTGGATTCGGTTCATGGGAATCCTGTATAGAACGTGTAATTTGAGCGTGCATCAAAGGTCACTTTTCTAGAAATACTCTGGAAAAATTAAGTATGAAATAATCATGGGTGTACCGCAGGGATCTGTTTTGGGTTCCTTATGAAACGAGCGATATAATTTTCAAATAAGATTACCGGTTCCAACCGGATAGATTCTTTGGAGTTCGAGGACCCGGGTGAATAAGCCGCCAATAAGACCGGTACAAGGATATACGATTGTGTTAGAAGACTTAAAACTCTTTGCAGTAGATATGTCGGTAATGATTAGCTTTCATCTGGATCTGTGGAACTAATGACTGGACGTGGGACCGGACGATCGACATAATAATTTGAATAATCTAGAAGTTTCTGTGGATCTGATCCAGGAGTCATACGTTTGAACTAATATTAATAATTGAGCTGCAGGTAGAGTCAAACACAGGTTCTATATAAGTAGCTACACAAAAATTACCGAATTTTTTTATTAATACTCTGAAGAGGCTTCATCAAGATATGAGAGCCTTGGTTTCAAATTGATTAAAGGTAAAAGAGATTCCCAATTTCTAAAAAATACCCGAGTAACGTATGGAAACGATTTCATCTATAATGGTATTGATTTGGCATTTCGTCACCAATCTAAACAAGGCCAGGTAACTCGGAGTCAACATGACAAGTGGCACAGTGGCGGTGGCTGCACTTCATTGCCTGTACCGCTGTGCAAACACACTACACACTCATTGCTTGATTGGTCTCAGAGCGACCCGCTCTCACCTTCTTATTACTGTGGTTCTCGATTATTTTAGGGCTTTAGGCTGACGAACCACAGCTTCCAACAAGCCCAATTAATCAGGAGTTTAACGCAGTTAATGCTAGAAGGTAGAATATGTAAGTTGGAGTCCTCCTAGAGGCGTAGGAAGTGCGACAAATATAGGAGTAGGTGATAGGCGAGACCCGAGGTCCGTTATCGCGATGTGAGTCAACAGTCACGAGAGTGTGGTCGGCGGCAGAAAGTAGCCCCGCACGTCCGCACACACAGACATGGTTTGTTTACTAGTGACGTTATGTTGGTCACCGTGGAAGAAAGTGTAACTGCGCACTGGAGTGGACTCCATATGCAGCCACGACTTCTTGTTAGCACATCCGTTAGCAGCGTTGGCGCATCCCCAATACAAGCAGCGCAGTGGAGTCGGAGAAGAGTGAGGAATAGTTGCAGAAGTGAGGCCCACACACTGGCACCACACACGCGAGGCTCGTCGTGGGAGAAAGCACACAATGGGCAGTGAGTGGAGCAGAACGCCAGGTCGTGGGAGGGTCAGCCCCGTCTCCGGGTGAATGGAAGTTGCCGGTCAATAGCCCTTCAGCACCTCTACCATCTCTCCTTTATTCGTATGAATGGTACCCTTCCTGTCCTGTCAGATAAACTCCTCGCCTTACGAACTGGCTAATCCTTCGTAAAATATGCTGATCGATTCTTGATAATAGCAACTAATGAGGAAATTTCTTCTTCTTCAATGATTTTTTTTCATGTATTGAAGATCATCGAATATAGGAGTAGGTACCTCTATTGATATTCAATACGCGTGTAAAGTGTGACGTCATTTGACAGCTTTGCGCTCCACTCTTCCATACATTTTGTATGGAATCAGTTCCAGAAAAAAAAATGTTTCTTAGAGAAACAAAAAATAGGTTTATTGCTAATCATTGTACTGAAAACAAACAGGGGCAAAAAACATCTTATAAACGTCGTTTGTGGTTAAAAAAAAATTAAACAATAAACCCAATTTCATTAGTAAGTATGGGAATTTGTATGGGATTTAAAATGTCAGATAGCTTCGTGGAGCGCGGCTGTAGGTGTCTCTATACATTGACTTTACACTAGGGATGCAAAGACTACTATTATAGGTAATAGGGGCCACTGGGGAAGATTATGAGCCAAGGACGGGCCGCTACAAGGAAAATTAACACTTCTTCTTCTCCCAGGAAATTATTATTCCCATATGATGGTGGGGTCTGCCCTGTCTTGTGCATCCTCGGGGGTAGCTCCATAACTCCTCATATTTTGACTTACACTGTAATCATATTTTTTTTATTTATCATCACGGCAGTAAGTACGTCCATGTAGGGATGATGTGTCATTATTTTCATTTTTTTACCCATCACGCCGTGTCCCGTAAGGGGTAGGCAGAGAGAACGGACCTCCACTCTTTTCTATCCAAGAATACTTCTTTCGCTTCTTCCACCGACATAACGTTTCTCATACACCTATTTCTCTTACTTCTTATCTGGCCATCCTTGGAACGGAATCGATGTATTCGATCCACGCCATTCTCGGTCGGCCACGCTTTCTTACACCTTTCCTTTCAGCCTTATGAATTATCTTTGTCATTCTGTTTGCATCCATTCTTTCCACATACCCAAACCATCTCAACTTATTAACTTTCATCTTTGTCAAAAAGGTACTCCCATGCCACATTAAAAAACACCAAAGGAATGTAAATATTAGGAAGGAAGGAATTAATAACAAATTTAAAAAAAAAGAAACAACAATCAATAGCATGTTTTTTGGAAGAGCAGTAAACTATGAATTTTGTACATGATGATTGAACAAGAACATAAAACAACATTGTTTAGGAAAATAGAAAATATTATTGTCACAACACTAATCACAGAAATCTTGTGGAATCGTTTTTACATACAATACACATATAATGGATTAATTAAATAATTTCAAAAGTCGCACAGAACATCAATTAACATCACAAACAATCCAAAAACACATGACAGGCTTCTTCCCGGCGCGGCGTAAACGTATAAAATTATCTACTCAGGTATATTTTAAATATTCTTTTGATTTTTGAATATTTCAATTCATCAACGGGCCGCATGCGGCCCGCGGTTTCTGCATCGCTGCTTTACACCCTTATAATATATTGTACAAGGATGTGTATCAGTAAAATTTAGCAGCTAGTGGGGTTATGCAAATGTTTTTTTAGTTGAAAGTGCGAGGTGGAGAACTTATTTTCTAATCTCTATATACAAAAATGCAGCCCTATGTTCCATGGTCATCTTACCATACGTGAACGTCTGGGCCAATTTTGTAGAACGTTGTTAACGTAAAGTGATCACACTAAGCCAGCCTTCGAAATAACAGTAGAAGACGGTCGTAAGCCCGTAGTGGTTTGTTCCATTTAAAAATCGAACATCAGTAATGAATTCTTAGAGTTTTTAGTTGTTGGATATTCGCTAATTTTGAAAATGAATTGGCGTTTGACAGAAACTGTCAGTCGTTTGATACTTGCTGCGATGGACAGAATGCGGATGCAAAATATAAAATATCATTATGGTTTATGATAGATGTATCGGTCTGAATTACATTGGTTATTATTTAGTTAATTAATTTAACATTATGTACACAAATTCGCATTAATATTCGTAGTAAGGATAGTGGGACAACATTAGGTGGGAAAGCTTGTACGATATATTTATGATGTATTTAATACGAAGAAAAACAATTTGAACGGGGGCAAACGGTACAAAGTCGAACACATGTTTTTTATTAATCCTTAACTATTCATAAAAATGCCAATGCACGGCTTATCAACGAATCGATGTCAATCATCGCCTTGTTACATTGCACGCCACTGTCTGTGTCTGTGGTGGAAAAATATCTTTTCCACACTGATTGATCATCGTCTTGTACTTTTTACCTCTACCATAAAGATGTCACGTTCTAGGATCTAGGAGCTCACCTAACTTCAAAGTAAATAAAAAAGTATTTTTCCACCTTGCGTTCGCTTACAGGTGATGGTGTGATATATTGTAACTTGCATTACTTACTGCTTACTTATATTTCGGAGTTACTTCACAATAAAGTCAAGGGTGCTTGATAGAAGGTCATTGGCACGGAAGTAAAAAAGGAGAGTGTCGAAGAATTTTTATGATTACTTAACTCGAAACTTTTTAACCATTTGAACCAGTACGGGCTTACGACCGTCTTCTACTGCTATTTCGAATGCTCGCTTAGTGTGACCGCTTAGCGTTAACAACGTTCGCCATTTAGGTGCTCAAAATACAATGTACTATCTCGACACTTTTGATTAAACGACGTTTGCGAAAATTATGTAGGCACATACCTACTACTATGAATACGTTTGCTGCCATTGTTAGGTAATAAGTAATTTGTAAATTATGGTCATTTTGTTACACTACATTTATTTGGGTAAATGGATTTGGCGCGACTGTTTATTTTAACTGCTCGTTCCACCCGTTTAGGGTGATTGTAATTTTTCTTTCTGTGAAATATTATTCTAATAAAAAAATAATACTCATAAATCAGCCCAGAGGGGTTGGATTGCCAATATTGAAAAAAAAAAAAAAAATAATAATAATACTACACAAAAAAAATATCGATTAAAATAGCTGCGCTGAATATCCACACAGTAAAAAGAGGTGGACCTTCCATCGTTTTTGAGAATTTGAAGAATAAATTACGAAATTTTACAAAAGATATAAGAATTTATCTCAATAAACCTTCTAATTATAAAAGATACTTATAGGCGCTTTTGCGCCTGTTACGTCTGGGGTGTATCAGGGGGCGGGAAGGGGGGGGGGGTTCAGACAGCAGGTGACCCCCTGTGATAGCGCATGATCGAGCACAATGGAGAGCTAAGTTTCCATTTGAAATTTTATATCTTTTCTTAGATACTTCCTGAACTTCACATTTATTTATTTATGCAATTAACGGCTTTCGCCTTTTACAGTTTAAGATAACATTTACATACAAAATCAAACTTTACATATTATATTAAAATTAAAAAGGTGAGACAAAATAAATACAAGATCAGCTGTGTTCACAAAGTAAATAAAAGAATATAAACGATTAAAATATAGATTATACAGATCTTACAATGAGTATACATAAACATAGGCACCCGCACTTATGTATGCAAGCGGTAGAGTGCACCCGATACCATGTACCATTTCATAGTTCAATGCGAAATAATAATAAGAAACAACATAAATGATAATTACCGACCGTTCCCTACTAATATCGGGATAGGCGACAATACCAAACAATAGGCACGGTGTTCGCAAACTATAAATAAATAAATTTCACATGAAACTAAAAATTAGAACAGAAAATAAATAAAATTACGAAGTACCTACCCATGATTTTTTGATGTCAAAGAGTTGAAGTGCCCCTGCCCCTATAGAAGAAGAACTTTTCCCAAAACTTCCTATTTTCATAATTGTTTATTATTCGCACATTTGGATTGAAAAAGTCTCGAGTGCATATAGTGTAGGTATATACATAAACAAATAAATTAACCCTTTTCTATACAAAGGCGTCAGTATAGCCGGCGGATCTTACTGCCTGAGGTATTTTTTTCCAATCAACTGGTCCCGTCCAATCTGAGACAGGCCAACCCCGGGTAGAAATTTCAAAAGAAAAACACGGACTTCGTGATCTGAAGTATTATTGCAACAAACTTTGGCTACTGACTGGAAGATAATATCTTACCTACATATTATCAATGGACCTCACCAGCAGTAAACTCCGTCGGACCACAAGCAGGTCCAATGCTTATGCTTGTTTCATTAATCGTCCCTTAAAGGGTCCCAATGTAACTTTACCACGTTGAGAATTGCGGGAAGTGTGACATTTCTTCCAAGAGGATCCCAACCCCGATTCCATGAAAATTCTTCGGAACACAATTCTTCGAAAACTCAATTGTTCGAATTATGTACAATTGTTCTAAAGGTAATTATTCGAATGAATATTTCTACGAATATACTTCTTTTTTAATATTTGTATTACTTTAAATTAATTCGAGGGAACAGCTGAGAAGGTATGCCTATAATTATAACCTAACCTAACTCATTCATGTAAATAGTAGAAAGCTTGCTAACGCCAAGGTAAAATAATTTTTTTCGAAGAATTGTGCATTAGAAGAATTATGATTTCATATAATTGCCATTAGGTGAATTGTGATTTCGTTCAATTGCCAATAGGTGAATTGTGATTTCGTACAATTGCCAATAGGTGAATCGTGATTTCGTACAATTGCCAATAGGTGAATTGTGATTTCGTACAATTGCCATTAGGTGAATTATGATTTCATATAATTGCCATTAGGTGAATTGTGATTTCGTTCAATTGCCAATAGGTGAATTGTGATTTCGTACAATTGCCAATAGGTGAATTGTGATTTCGTACAATTGCCATTAGGTGAATTGTGATTTCGTTCAATTGCCATTAGGTGAATTGTGATTTCGTTCAATTGCCATTAGGTGAATTGTGATTTCGTTCAATTGCCATTAGGTGAATTGTGATTTTCGAAGAATTGTAATTCGAACAATTTACGTGTTCCCCCCAGCCCCGACCTCTTGATCAGAGGTCTGCGCCGAAACAACACAACCTAGATGTTTTGGTTCTGTCGTTTCAAAATGAAAAAGTCAGTGTCTTGATTTAAGTAGGTATGTAAACAGAGAGCACCAGTGTGGTCTCAAAAGTTAAACTAAAACATGTCATTGTATAGGTATGTAAAGTAGAAACGACAATAAGTGGGGTGAAAGTGACGCAATGTCCCGGTGAGGCGGCACACGTCGTACCACCCACATCCCTAGAGCACTCCCATGACTGTACACACTATATTAACAATAATGATCCTTTGGTGGGACACGTCTAACAGGTGGGACAATTTAATATTATATTTTCCATGAAATCTGAGTACTGGCTAAATCTATTCAAGCTATAATACAATAGAAAAGGGTAGGATTATTTTTATGACAGTTGCACCCTTATATTATTGTTATTGGCGAAGCATTAATTGGAAACTCGTTACGCGAACCCGTCCAGATAAATATGAATAAAACTGACAGGATAATTCTCGCTCATTTTTTATACAAAAATGTATGTATCTTTAAATTATAATCTCCATCCATTTGTATAGATAAAGATTATTTTTGTGATCTTATTATTCCTATTTTATGTGTGTAAGTGTGTATTTTATTCAAAGAAATATTCAAATTGAAATATTGTTTTCTGATTATTGTTTCTCTTTTTTTATGTACTTAGTTTCTTGCATATTTTATTCGATCATAACACATCACACAGAATTTTAACGCTTTTATCTATCATGTCCAACTTTTGTTTTTTGTTTTGTTTTTAACTGTTTTTAGGTTGATCTCATTTTAGGTATAATTTCCATAAAAGTGTATAGATAAAGATAATTTTTGTGATCCTGTTGTTCCTGTTTTATTTGTGTGTAAGTATATATTTTATTTAAAAAATAGTTCAAATTGGAATATTTTTTCTAATTATTGTTTCTCTTTTTTATAATCTGTTGCATATTTTATTTGAATCGTAACACATCACACAGAATTTTAATGCTTTTATCTGTCATGTCTGTTTATTGATGTATTTTTATATGTAATTTATAAATGGCTAATGAAGCCGTAGAAAGAGGAAAATAAAAATAAAATGTAGTTATGCGACAAAAATCTTCGACCATTTCCACTTCCACACGGTATCCTCGCCTTCTGTGGAGGATGTCTGAAGGGTTTTGTGTTCACTTAAGAGTGGGCCCTGAATTATTTCCATAAAAAAATATGTGGTTTTTCATCAATGTATGTAATAAGTTTTTGTTTTGGAAATTGTAGTTATTTTTCAAGTATAAAGATGTGTTGCAGATTTAAAAATATATTTTTTAATAATTAGTAAGGTAGTGATTTTAAGGAATACTATTTATATACATTCGTGTATTCTATTTAGGGCTACATAGAAATATATTTTTATATGCATTCATGATATCTTAGGGGTGATTTCGTATATTGCCGATAGCCCTTTAAGTAAGGGAATCTACCTGTGCAAATTCGGTTGATATTTACCCGGTACGCGATTGGTGAATAACACGTGTCACCGTAAGACAACACCACTACCTGCTTTTGTCTTTCAATTGCTATTCTTTCTAACCGTTCTCTAGTTTAAGAGAGACACTCGCGGCTAATCATATTTATATATAAGATTGTGGAATTATATTATTGTCTTGATAAAACCAATGCAAAGTCTCGGGGTTGTTTTATATCGATGTTGATATTGATCCGTTGAGGGCATTTCCTCTTTGAAGAAACACCGACTTGGTCCGCCTCTGCACGCCACTGGCCCGCCTAGACCGGGTTATAGAGCGGCATTTCTGCATAGATTACCCACACGGCGCGCCTAACGGTACGCGGGGCAACCAGCCACTCCCTTCAGAAGCCCAACACAATATTGGAGCTGAGTCCACCTGGTGACAGCAGCTGATGCCCGAAGTGTGCAACACATCATCGCGTGCCACCAGCACATCTCCGCGCTCGGAGAGAGACGAAGGAAAAAGTGAAACAGCACAGCTGGAGCCAGAGAATGTCGGGGACCTTCACGTTGTACGGATGGGTGCGTTGGACTGCGGATATTTTAGATCACTGCTAAGTGGGAAATATTTCCGTAAAACATTGAGGAAAAGTGTTTCATTCCAGCCTGAAATGTCTCCCAAGAACCAGAACTAGAGAACCTCTGAGCAGCTTCTCCCAGAGAGTGTTCTCTGAGATACACATACCGGGATGGCTCGTAAGAGAGATACAGCTTGCAGTTAGGTCCAACTACACGTTCCCCTCATTCTACCTGTCAAGCAGGTTTGTATGTTTGGTAATACACCGAGGTATATGTCTGTGGTCAGATGGCAAAAGACGATATGTCACATTTTTTGCGAAAATGAGTTATGCATACCGTTGAATTCGTCTCAGTGAGATCTAGAAGATGGCAAAAGTTGATATGTGTGAGTATTGTATGCTTCGAGAAAATCGCTGTGGCAATATGTGATATGTCAACTTTGTAGAAATTACAAGTTGGCAAAACACGATATGTCATTTAACCTTGTTTGCCACATTCCATATCCAAACATTCGATAGACATGAAAGTAGACAAAACATGATATGTCACTAAGTAGTCATTTTTTGCCTACCTGTTGATTCCTGTTTGCCGGTTCTAGCCTGAAGATGGCAGAACACAGTATGTCCTATATAGTATCAAAATTAGGCTGAGTGGTGTTGACGCACGCGAATAAAAAAACTGTTATTGGTATATTTTTAATTTTTAAAGTTGTTAGACAAATTGTGACCTGCCTTCTTATTTTTAGAAGTATTTAAAAAATATAATATGAGGGTTTTTTTTTTTTAATGTATCTGTGCTCACTCAAAGTGAACACAAATACACTCCTTGACTCTTTCACAATAAGCTACTTAATTTGTTTATTTCCAATGTTTTATAATTCGAAAACCATTACAATAAGATCTTGAATTATTAATGTAATGAAAACGTCGCCATGAAAAATATAGAAATATTTTTGTTTACTGCCAATTAAACATTTTTTCTAGTAACAATTTTAGTGTGAATACCAGGTTAGTCGCTGATGTCGATTTTTTTATTGAATAATATGCTTTTTTGGAGGTTCTATATTCTTGATCATTAAAAAGCGTCATTTGCAAAATAAAGATTTTTTAATTAGAGATGAAACGGATATCCGATATTCTTATCCGGAGGTTCAATCTCCTACGAAAAGCCTTAGCCAATAACTCATAACTGATTAAACTCAAGAGATCAATCCAGAGATCTTAGCCGCGCGCTTTACGTCTGCTGATAATTCGCCTCGTCAGTTGCCCTTTATTTGAATATCAATCTATGTAAAATTAAAATAAATAGTAATAATACTTGGACAACTTTTATGGCGCCGTTTAGTGAAACATCTTCACCTCAAAGGCAAATGAAAAATATATAATTATCTAAGCTGCCGAATAACAGATATCCGTTATTAGGCAGCTTAGTTGGCCGAATATCCGGTTATCCGGCTAATTTGCTATCCGTTTCATCTCTAGTTTTAATATTCCCCTGTCCCCTAGCTGATAAAACCAGTATACTGGATTGTATAGGAATATAAGGTAATGTAAATGAGACCCAGTTCTTGAATCTCAAAAGTTAAAATGATTGGTAGCCTAGTGTTTCAGTCGTCGACTTTCAAATCCGAAGGCCGTGGGTTCGATCCCCGCTGTTGACCGTCTTTCTCTTTTTCAACAAGCCTATGCTTAGTGAGAAAGATATCAAGTAGTGTATTTGTGTTCACTTCAGGTGAGCACAGATTCATTTCATTTGAAAAAAAAATATCTTTGTGGGTCATTGATTTTTTTTTCATTTAACGCATGTTTTTTTAAATTTCTTAACCAATAATTTAATTACACATACATATGACAGTAAATAATAAAATGATAATAATCTGAAATACAACACCTGGATTTCACATTTTTAAATTCTTTCATCCGATTCAGGTTTGCAGGTATAACTAGGTATGATTCCTATGGGATTTTTTGTCATATCATGTTTCGCCATCTTCTAACAAACTGGCCAAATGTGATATGTCATGACAGCATGACAATATTTTCAAAAAAACTGTTTATTCCTGTATACTACACAAGCAAATATAATATGTACATAAAAACAACTGTTTTTTACAGGTTTTAGCAAAATTTAGGGTTTATTGATTTAGATTCTGATTTGTTGAAGGAATCCAAACTTTGAAATTGCTCTCCTGTAAAATGTGTAAAAACTGACATATCAACTTTTGCCATCTTTCCACAGATGTATACTTTAATATCAGCCTAGGTATGTCTAAGTGTTCCCTCTGAAGACATCGATCAATCTCGGTAGTATTATAGTGTCATATGCGCCGATTTCTGATCAGGCGATCCCGGGTTCGATTTCCGGTCGGATCAGAGATTTTCTTATGTTTTTTCACTTGAAATTTGACTCAGATTGGACGAGACCGGTTTACAGAATGCTGTAACCATTACATATATTCCGCTGGCAATATTGACATTAACGTATATAAGAGATGGAGCATGGCGCTGGTTCCAGCCCACTCTGGTTCGCGATCTTGTTACTTAATGACCCGTGACATGTCCACACACAGTGTGCACCGCCTCGCCCTGCCAGCCATCAGACACAGAGCTGTGGTTCCAGTAAGTATTGGTTCTCGCTCATTTGCGGAACACACGGACGGACAGTTTCCGCTCCACGGAGCGCACGTAACGTTATGTAACTGTGGACCGCCTTGCACTCGGCTGGGTCTTCCGCCGATGGAATGTGACATTTGTGTGCGCTGTAAGTACCGGACCTAATGATGCGTCGCTCGCTACGACTGCGCCGTGGTGGATCCAAAGGGGATAACCTATGTTAAACTTGTCTTGGTTAATTTTAAACAAAAAATTACATTAAAGATAATTTATGGGGTTCTAATGAATTGATCTAATATTGAATGTGTTTGAGGTAGAGCTGTAACCTACTCTAGTGGATGAATATTCAGGCTAGAAAGGGACAGCTTTAGAGGGATTAACTTGGGAGGTGCTATTTATTATTAACCATCTGATTTGGTAAACGTTTTTTTGCCGTGTAAGTAAATATTATATTGCACTCGCATGACGTTTCTCTGCCATAATTGGTCATTGATTGGTAACCTAGCGGTTACAACGCCAGTTTTCGTTCTAGAGATCGTGGGTTCGATCTCGGTTGGCGACTTTCATGACACAAGCTTTTAGTAACTTTCTTTGAAAGAGTCAAAAAGTATGTTTGTGATACACAGATTCATTTATTAAAAAATAGCCAGTGTCTCTAAAGATCACAATGACATGATCAACGATGAAGAATAGAATATTATAGTTTTGTATATCCTATTGTTAAAATTATTGTGAATAATCTCTTTCGCGGTATGGAAGTAAATGTAAATTAATTTAGTGTAAATTGTAATTATTATGTTTTATAACGTCAATTATTGTAAATAATAAATCTTACTATTTGATATGGAAGTATATGTAAATAATATGTAAATTGACTTATTGTAAATTGTAATTGTTTTGTCATATTGTATAAAAGCATAACCTGATGACAAGCTCGTGTGAGCTTATCGGGACTGTGCATTCATGTAATCTTGTTTATGAATAAAGAATATTATCTTAAAAAAAAAAAAAATATTTATTCACGTGAATGTGAATCATATAGCAGCGCAGTGTGAAGAGCATCTATCAATACTCTATGGCCATAAACGTTGGTCACAAACTCGACTTTGCGCGTCATTTGGTTTTTCTTCGCAATGAATTTACAAATACTATATATCTCGTAACGTGATTTTAAATAGCCTATACGGGTGTAAAGACAATGTATAGAGACATCTACAGCCGCGCTCCACGAAGCTATCTAAACATTTCAAATCCCATACTAATAAAATTGGGTTTTTTGTTTAATTTTTTTTAACCATAAACGACGTTTTTAAGATGTTTTTTGCCCGTGTTTATTTTCAGTACAATGATTAGCAATAATCTATTTTTTTTTTGTTTCTCTAAGAAACATTTTTTTTTTCTGGATCTGATTCCATACAAAATGTATGGAAGAGTGGAGCGCAAAGCTGTCAAATGACGTCACACTTTACACACGTATAGCCTTCTCTAAGAAATGGGATATCAAAATAAATACGAAAAGATATTTTCAATCAAATGGATAGTTTCTGAGGTCAAACCCACAACGGTTGTAGCTTTATATATCGGTAAGTATAGATTATGCACGAGTATGTCTGGAGGGTGCCACCTTATTTATGAGGAGTATGTGGAGAGGTGTGTGCGTTGCGGTGAGGCGAGAGAAAGAGGCCCAAGGCCAGTCCACCCGGGGCTCCACACCTGCGCTCAATCAGAGCAGGCGCCGCAGATAGGAGGTGTCATTGCACAAGAGGTCACACCGGCCTCACGCATGGGTGGGCCACACGACCCAGCCTCACAGAGACTTCTGAATTTATTCTACAAATCATCATTGCACCCCTGGGTACACTACTTTTATATCCAACCAAAAGACATGAGACCACCCAGTGACAAAAAGAAATGTCTTCCGATATTTCCGTTCATATTTTAACTAGCTAGTTCAACCCTAGCCCACAGCACTGGGGCATGTCCACGTTAGGGGATGGTTTCGTGCGTGCTGCGCGTTGATATCGGATCCACATGGAACATGGCTGTAACGAGACTTACTTATCTGGAAATAAAAATATTGTCTAGACCACTATGAAGCCGTACTATAACTCATATCGTGTCAGGAGATCTCGTCTTCTTGGCATACTTAGCACAGACTCTCTAGTCTGTGATGGTTTGGAGGCTTTCTTTTTTTAAAGAAATTTTCTTTCATAAAAGAACAGTGTAAGGAACATAAACATACATAAACATAAAGAAGTACATAAAGAAAGACTTACGTCTGGAGGAGCAGCGAACTTGAGGCTGGAAAGACTAGCGTGGGACCTCGCCCTGTGCTCCTGCCTGATGCTGTAGCTGAAAGCCCGTTCGTTGAGATGTCCCCTGCGTCCCGCCGAGCCTCCCAGGTGTGGCCCGTCCAACGCCGCGAGAGACCTGGCGGCCCTCAGCGGCCTGGGCTCCACCGTGGCGTACTGCGGCCTCAGGCGAGGCGGAGGCAGGGTGGCTGCGTAGGCCATGCCCGGCGCTACAGGCCAGGGCCCCCGGGGTGGCGGGAGGGTACGCATATCCTCCCGCATCACTCCGTTGGGTTTCCTGTGCTGCTGGTGTTGCTGTTTCTTTTCCTTCTTCCTGGTGTTGGTGTTGGGGATGGCGGGCGGTGGGGGCGGGGGTGGCACGGGAGCGGGCCTTGTTACCTGCCGCGGCCGGGGGGTCTTGCTCCTTCCCCCCGTGCCATAAAGGTCGTAAGGCCCCTCGTCCAGTCTCTCCGTGGAGCCCGCCCATATCTTGTGATTCTCGTCCCCGTCACACACGTCCTCCTCGTCTTCTTCCTCCTCCTCCACGGTGGATTTGCCGGAGTCCTTAACACTCCCGTTGGTTCCTCCGCCCGCCGCTCTGGCGTAAGAACTGTCCGCATAAGCGTGGAAACAGCACCTGACTAGGGCGTTAGCGGCCATCTCCTTCTTGCAGATAAACGCGTGACACTCCAGAACCTTTATCCCTGTAGTCCTCCTCAGTATGGCAGCAAACAATGGCGGATGGTTTGGCGACGGCGCCCTGGCGAAGGGAGAGTCCAGCGGCAGGAACCTGGGCACCCCGTTGCCCCCGGCGCCCACATGGCGCACGGCCGCGCAGTAGTGCAGGGACTCTATGGGGAAGAAGCGCGTCACCTTCTTGTGGTTCTCGTCGATATTTTCCAGCAGGATCCCGTTGGACCACACGGAGAGCCAAGAGTCTATTCCTCGGGCGTAGCACGTCTGTTTGGGGGATTTAGACGGATAGAGCTCTCTCAGGGGCTCCTGTATGCCTTGCAGTCCGTCCTTGGTCTGCTGCGGCACGGCGCTGCCCAGCCACAGCACACGGCACCGACATATGGGAGTGGCCTCCATCACTGACACTCCTCACTACGGCACTGCTTGTCTCCGGGTTTAACAACACAACACTACACCAAAGCACTTGTCACTAACAAACCATGTTGACGTACGATCTGCGCTGCGCGACTCCACACGACGCGCGCGCAAGTTGGACACACGGCTCTGACTGGCTGCGCAAGATGGCGACACTCCCACAAAGTATTTCTTCACCTAATAATAAAGGTCGGTAAAGCAGGCCAACTCTTTATCGGTCTACCTGGCCGTGCATTGTTCTCAACAGGTAAACGTCTTACCTAGAGACGCCACCGAGTCAGCGGGGTCCCCGCCACACTACGCGCATCTCTGACACAGTGTCGTTGTGGAACCACTGTTGAGGAGGTTCTGTTTCAGCTCTGTGGAATGGTGCCTGAGCCAGCATTAAATGTTTGTGACGTAACGAAGAAGCCGCGCTATAAAATTACAAAGCATTAGGTCGAAGTGACAATGGAAGCCTTTGTAATGTTTGAGACATTTTTGCACGGAGCCTCGTACAGCTAGAGAGAAAGGAATGTCGAGTAAGCAAGCTGGTGGCACAGGAAAAAGCGCTGTTCAAACACGTGCAGTGGTCGTTTATAAATACTAGAGACGTGATGGGCCGGTAGATACCATTTTAGCTGAGCAAGCGTTTGGCTCGAGGCCTTTGACCACTAGTTTGGCCGCACGAACCACAAGCCTGACATTCCGGTAGAAGTAGTGCCGCCCTCTGCCCCACAAGGCAATGTCCACTCTATTAACTTGAGAGAATAAGGAGTGTTTTCGCTTGTGTTGAGTACGCTGCAATGCAAGGTATGTACAGTGAGAGTCTCACTCGCAATGTGACCCGCACGGTGTGGAATTTGGGTCCCTGCTACCTGCCTGGGCCTGGCTGCAGGCCTCGTGCTGCCACAGCTGAGTGGTCCACGGAGACAGACCTCCAACACTCACCCTGCATGCTGCAAGCGCCGGGCGGGGGAGGTGTCCACATCTTCAACTATGATAATATATACTTACAGAACTCTACTATTTGAAGCTATCATCGCATTGTTTGATTTTCGATTTTAAAAATGTATCTATCCTGCTGATCCTTATGCCGTCTCCTATCAGCAGTAGAGCTATGTAGATTAGGTTGCACAAGCGTTCTTCAACGGGAATCCACAGGCTGGAATTCTGAACCGAGTTTAACCAGGTAAGGCAATGGGGAGTTAGAAAATCCTCATGCGATGATCTATATTTATTTATTTATTTCAAGATCTATGTATAAATAAAGAAAAACAAAAAATACTTCGAACATTACGATGTGTGTACAAAAATTATTATTATTGTTGCTTTGCACTTATACATACATAGGTACATCATTGTATAACTCCATCTATTGAAGTAATCCTACAGCTCTTCTTAATGTTGTCGAAGGTCTCTTTTATTACAGTCATACCCAACCTGATTGTGGAACAAAAATGGAGGTCGTGGGGGCGTTCTAGTTAGTTATGTTTATCTACAAAAGCGGTAGGTGGCATCTAGAAGAACTTTTACAAAAGGTAAATTCTCAACTCTATCCAGATCCAGGTTCTATTTTAAACCGGTGGTCATGTATGAATGATGGTTGTCATATTTCTGGACAATGTCACCCAGAGATCAGCAAATTTCTCTGACTTTTGAGAATAGAAAAACCAAATATTTGATGCAATTTTAAATTGTAGTTAAATAAGAAAATTATAATCATACCCATGCGTATGCGTAGTCGATGGTAATGATATTATGTTAGTTCACTTTTTCAATAATAACGATATAACATAATTACCTTTTTGAAAAGTATTTATTTATTTTATTCCAGTGGGAATACTTTGTCAATAGTTTAATAATTATTTTATCGCATGTCAAGGAAGTGATTAGAATTTATGTATTAAAAAGAGGTATTACTTAAGGTTTAGATAAGCTACATTTATAATTTGTATTTTTGTAACTTTCTTAACTATAATAAATAAATAAATAATTTTTAGATAAACCTATAGACTAGTCTCTGTATTTAATATGTCGTAAGATTACAATTTGAAATAAACAAATCAAAAAATTTCAAGTGGTAAGGCCGTAAAGTTTTCCAAATGGCAAAATTTGATCACGTAAATAGGTGATCAAATGATCGAATTTCAGATATTCTTCACCAATTTGTAGATATTATGTCAATAAAATAAAATCAAAACTACCTAAATAGGAATGTTGTATAATTATTTCAGGCCTCCCTAATCGAACCCCAAAGATAAAAGGATTGTGAGATCGATTTTGGGAGCTTAGTCGGGATTGCGGCTGGTATCCGAAGAATGAGGCAGGCGCGCTCACAGAACGACCAGAAGCAGATCCAGAAGATTTTGCCAAGTTCGGGAGCAAAGGTACCAAATTAATTTTAAAATACCAGCGAGATGACCAAGAAAGCAGCTGATGGGACATGAAAAGCATTGTTCAGGAGTCAAAACTTTACTGGCCATAGGAAGTAAGTATTCGAAATTCCCATCAAGCAGATTGGCGGATATATTGGGGTATTCCAAGAGATTTTCATCCTTCTTGCACATCTCTTCGCTAGTCCCCTAACTTCCAACACTAGTAATAAAATTGTGTCTTTAGTTGAGTCTCACTTTAATTTTTTTATCTATTTTTTTGTTAAAAACGTTGACTTTTCTGTGAGCTCGGGCCCTCTTAGGTCGGAGGTCCGTAGCATTTAGCCAGCCCTGCCGCCCTATAATTACGCCTATGTGCGAGGCTAAAATCCTCGACGAATCGCCAAACCTTCGCCACATCTCATCATTGGACACGGCTCATTAGTGCTAGCTGTCAGCTACTACATAATAATATGTCCGCCAGCCTCAGCGAGGTGAACTCAATATTGCAAAGATATGAAACACGAAGTATGAACATTTATTTAAAAAAGCTAACAACTGATGACTGGGTGTGAGATCCCATTTATTTTTTTATTTTGAGTGAGTTTTCCATTTATTTTCTATTCTTCCATCTTTTACCCGTTATTTTCATAGCCAAATCATTTTCAGTATTTTATTAGATCTCAATCTGTTGCGATTTTTGGGAGGAAAGGTATTGGGATTTTTTTCGATACTTGGAGAAAATAGAAAGGCCAGCGATGAAACAAATAAAACTTTATTGACAAACAAAAACAAAACAATTAGATATAACACATGGGGGTTATTCATACACTTACCCACTAGCTTAACATTTAGGTGGAGGAGACCTCGCTGCATAGTCCCGTGGCACCACCATTTAGTAGACGTGCCAAGGGGATCTAAAGGTAGCCACTGTTCGTCTCCTTCAGCGGGCCTAAAGATGGCCTCAAATATTCATTTAGAGAGGTATCGTATATTCTTCATAATGTTATGAAAAGTTAAAAATCAACAAACTATATGGTGAAATAATAGTGTGTGGGAGTCAAGAGTACTTACCTTTTTAGTACACAACACCGGGCATGAGATCTAGAAAGAGCTCCACATATATTCAAAGAAATCACTCCCCTTTTCTAGAGTTGCACTGTTTTCGTCGAAATTACTGAATAAAGCCTCGTTAATATAATATGATACAAAATGCTGGTTCCCGCGAAGAAGGTGACCTCGCTTTATAGACAACAAAAGAGGTGCCTATCCTTGTCAGCTATGCAGAATATTGGCGAAGAACGACTTGCAGTGGCTACTAACTTGTCCTACAGCTACGTGGAGCGATGCTAACTAATAAAGCAAATAATTTCACTGCCATTCTCTCATTGGAGTAAGTACCTACTTATTAAACTTAACACTAGATATGCATCTCCTCTTCTTTCTACTGGTAAACATTTCACAGGCCAACTTCACTGAGTTTGCGGAGCGCGGAAGATTCGTACGACAGAAATAAAATGGTAACATGGCCGAATGAAATAGGAAATCACAAACACAAAGACGGTTTTACAGAATATTTTAAACACTGGAAAACATCGAAATAATGGACTGCCCCGTGGCGTGGCATCACACAACTTGAACCGTGGCGAAGGCGCTGAAAGTGACCTTCTTGGGAGGCTCCGCACTGCATGTCCTCACGACGGGCCTCTTAGAGCCCTCTGTCGGAGACGGACTCTTCTTGATGACTGGTTTCAGTTGCCCTTTGTCTCTTCTATCATTCCTCTGCCAATGTGGTCTTATGTTATCTGGTCTGCCGATTTCTTTGATTTTATCCGTGATTCCGTGCAGCTTGCTAGAGATGTTGAGATAGTTCATTGATCCTCCAAGTGTGTTCTTTTTGTAGTCTTGATGGAAGAGCATTCTTCCGTATTTTAACTCTTGTTTTTGTTGTACATTTTGGAATTGATGCAAATCTTGTTGGTAAGCAGATCTCTTGTCTGGCGCGTGAGGAAGGATTACGTAATCCGCGTTAATTATATTTTTCGGAAGATTTTGCAAGCTTCTAGGATTCCTAGGACTGGGTTTCAAAGCCATGTCTGCTGGTGGAGTTGGCGGTGTGGTGTGCTTGTAGTAGGCCGCCAGGGCGTGTCTCGCTGGTCGAGCCAGGCTATGGAAGGCACTGCTGGAAAAGGTGGATCTGCTTCTCCATTCCTCGCGATCCGACTCGTATCCATTCGAAACTGAAATCAAAACAAACTTATCAACACTCCGAAGAAACACAAGAGTTTGACATTATGCTCTATTATGAATGTAGTCGCAATTTTTTGTTCACAAAGCACATAATATTATTTTGTCGTCGCAAATGGAGGAGAGCACATAATGAACGAACTGAAATATTTACTGAAACAACATGTTCGTTGAATAATAATTATTCGCATTCTTCAAACACAGATATATATATTTTTTTTTTTTTTTAATAAATGAATCTGTGCTCACTCGAAGTGAACACAAATACACTTTTGACATCTTTCACAGTAAGCAAATGCTTGTGTCGTGATGGTCGACACGGCCGGGATTCGAACCCACGGCCTCCGCACGAAACAGTGCGAAAGCCCGCGTCGTAACCGCTGGTCTATCTATCAATTTATTTGAAATTTTTATATTATTTGAAACTTCGTAATACTTAGTCATGTTACCAATTTATAAAGAAAACAAACTTTGCAGTATTACTATATAATATTACAGATTAGAATATTTCGGAAATTATATAATCTGTATATAGTAATACTGCAAAGTTTGTTTTCTTTATAAATTGGTATTATTCGCATGTCCTCAAAAACATTGCTTTAATAATTATAAAGCTTGAATATTCCCACTAAAACGCGAGGAATATTGTAAAAGTTACTGTTATATTCAGATGTCTAGCCAAGGGAATCGATTCATACAAAATTGATATGTTGAAATATAATACCCCTAATGTAATAGAACCCATTTGGGTCATATATTGTCAACAAGGGGTTCTGTGTATGAATGGTGTATTGTATTATGAAGTGTTAAGTAGGAAGCTAGAGACTCACCGATGTGGACTCTGGGAACGACTGCAGAACATTTGAGTCCCTCGTGGCTACTTTCTTTGGTACCAAATTTCTCAACATTCGGCCTCGTGGTCTGCTCTTTGACAATCTCTCGGTCGATGGCCGGAGGAGGCGGAGCTCTCCCTTTCAGTCTCCTCACGACCTGCTTCCGTCTCTGCGGCTTCATGGGAGCAATGCTGTGCTCATTGCACGGCTGGTTGGAAGCTGAAACTAAGCTGTTGTAGTCCATACTCTCATACTCTACGTCGGTGTAAATCAGCCCGTCTATTTCCCCCACCACCTCCGTACTCCCGTTCTTGCGTCCGCCAGCAGAGTGCTCCACTCCCTTAGCGCCGATCCAACTCTCACTGTTTATTTTCTCGACCTTCTGGTCGTAAGCCCACTTGTTTTTCTGGTTCGGACCCCAATGGTTCGAAACGTAATCTAAGCTTTTCGGGGAGAAGTCGTGCGCTGTCTGAGATCCGTTGTTGTTACTATTCCCAAAAATAAAATTACTTCGGTTTATGTGACTTTTTGCACTTGCTGTGGTGAAATCAAACCCCCTGTTGGGGGCGGGAGAAGCTTCGGTGGAGCCGAGACTGGATTTGCTTTTAGTAGACAAACTTGGACTGCAGCTGCCATCACTCGTGTCGCCGGAGTTTGCGAGTCTGTTTCTCATTTTAAAATATTTGTAAGTAAAAAGTGTCCTGCGGAACTCCTGTTCACTGTCAAACTTCAGCACCAGATCCTCCTTGACGTTCTTCCTGATGGTCTCCACCACCAGCGTGTTGATGAAGTCCTCCGTGTCGCTGGGCACACAGTCCACTATCTCGTCTATCCGGAAGGCCTCCACCCGCGCCACCCGCCCCTCGTGGTGGCAGTGCGTGTTGACATTTTCTTTATTTATTTTTGGTATATCATCTTTGTCTCCGGTGAACTGTAACTCTAATTCGTCCTTCGTATTGAACTCCACAAAGAGGTTTTGATGTTTGGCTTCAGGTTTGTAGCAGGCCCTCCAGTCGGGTTTGATGTCGCTCTGGCCCCTCAGTATCCTGATTAGAAGCTTGGCAGACCCCTTGGTCACGGCGCTCTTTCTTCCCGAGATTGTCATCTGAAACATAATATATATTGTCACTGTTAATTTGGGTATCTTTGACACTGGAAGTGGTTGGCACCATAACGCCAAAATTCTAAATGAAGGTCAAAGGTTCGATCTCTGGCAAGTAGCGACCATCTTTCTCACCAAGCTTTGCTTAATTCAATTGTTAAGTATACGAGTACCTATATTACAATTAATTGTTTTAATTGTATTCACTTTGTCTGATTTGTTTAAAAATAACATCGCTACAAAACTGCTGTAAGTCAGCTCTAGACTTTACTGGAGTTCTCCAACGGTCTCAAGTAACTTTCATAGAGAGTTTGCAAGCCTCTAGTTCTAAGACAATCCATGGGCGCAGAGCCGAGTGGGGCCCTGTCACTCAATCAAAAGCGAAAGTTAACATTTCTATGACTGGCCGATACTTTTTATCGGCAAAAAAACTCGTTTACTGCGTCTTCGTTCCACATTTGTCGGCTTTCAGACGTGCTCAATCATTAGTGGTCACCTCGGCCCGCCCCTGCTGGGGAAATCACCGTCATACTCACCACACATGTGTGCGCTATTTCAATTGTTTGTTTTGCACTTGATTGTTTTTCCATCGACCAGTCTGCTATGTTGGGCAGCAGTGTAGAAAGTTCCAGCAAAGGGAAAGCTTCGGGAGCAGCGGTACGGGCTGGGTGCAGCTAGTAGGTATACACTCACTACACTCCTCATTCGACACGCGCGATGTGACACACAGACCCACTGACGTCCCTCACACTGTGGTTGCAGCACAGGTGCCAGCGATGCTTCTGGTCACGTGACGTAAATAAAAGGTAATCGAGACATTTCCTCGTTGGACTTGTGCCCACAAATATTGATTTCAAATTAATATTATGTCCATTAAAGGTATTCATCACATATTATAGCCTTGACAGTGAAACATCATTTTTGTGATACTTACGGAAGACCTAAGATACAAACAACAATCTTTATCTCTTTGATATCGAAGGCTTCTTCACTCGGGCTCACAGACAATATAAGTCCTCTTGCTCGCGGATGGGCACCCCGCAGCGAGATGGTGCAGGATCGAGCCTCTGATTCAAAATAATGGAATATTTTTTCCAGAAAGAATGGAGACACTGTGAGGACAGGACAGTAATCTAGACTCTAGCTATGGGGTGCAGTGGGAGTCAGTCTTAACATTTCCTTGATTAGAAAGTCAGGAGGACTACCTCGTGTCAGCACAAATTGCGTAGCTGCAAGCTTCTTAGAGAGCGCACTGTGGCTGGAGCAGATCCACAGAGGCAGAGAGAGATGCGAGGGCACACCCGCGCCACTAGAAAGCCTTCCATAGCTGCGGGCTGCGGATGTCTTCACTGTGGTGTGAGGAGTGGCTTGCATCTCACTTCTGTTGTCTTCTGTACTATATACGTACACTCTGACAGGCCGTAGCTACCCGATGTCCCTGATATATTTCGAAAATGTGACAAATTCCTCTCCTGTCTTTTATAAAGTTTATGTTCCAAAAAATGAGCAAGGACCTACTTTTTTGTTGATTTATAATGAATTCTTGTTTTTTCTCGATATGCTGTGTATTTAATTGATGCTGAATTTTACCTTTCCGGATAACAAATACCAATTTCTACCACCTTTTGGCAGTTGATCTACTTGCTTTTTTTAAATTTGGCTGGCAACGCTTCTCCGCTACCCGCCACCCGGAACATCTCTTCCATTGTTCCTTTTTTTCCCCATATCAATAACATGAGTACAAAGTACAATAGAGTAGATAAATAAGTAGCTATATAAATATATTTTTTATTTTGGGATTTATTATCTCACTAGGCAGATGCCTGTGTCGAGATAATACTTTTTTTTTATAGAAATACTGGAATAGTACTTACTAGACTAAATCTAATAAAATATAACAAAGAAAATAATAAAGAAAAACCTTAAATAAAGTATACTTTTGAGACTAGTTGCATATACGAGTATGTAGGGTTACAGTGGCATTCACCCCGATCTCCTTTCATTCAAAAAATATAAAAAAAACTCACGAGTGCAACTCATCATCGGAAATGCAGGGAAAAGTCCACAAGAATCCACAACAACGCAAAAGGCGATCGATCATCACAGACAAGTAAAATTCATAATCATATACTTCATGTTTTACATCAGTGAATCATTCGTCTACCTCAACACATACACCAGAACTCTCTCTAACTCCTTTATTCCCTTTTCTAATAACTAGGTGTTGGTTAGCTTTTTGAGGTTTAGACCGCCAGGGCTCAAAGAGTCTGATATATCTGCCATTATTTTGTTATATTATATTCTAGGTCCAAGAAATGTGAGGTGTCTCTGCGCGAATGTCGTCTTTACGGCTCGCGGCTGGAGAAGACGTTTGTTTCTTGTGTCAGCAGTCAGCATATATGTGTGTGAAGTATAGTCTGGGATATTTTTATGTACATACAGCACTGATGATTTTATGTACAGCTGCCTAACATCCAAAACTCCAAACTCAGAGAAGAGCAGTTCTGAAGAATATCTGTAGGGCTTTCTGCAGATCACCTTGATGATCGATCTCTGCGCAACAATTAATGAGCGCAGATTTGTGATCGCCATGCCACCCCACCCCAGAATGCCGTATAATAGTGTAGATTGGACCAGTGCAAAGTACAGCATCTTAAGGGTGTCTCGGGAAAATATCTCACGCAGATTGCAAAATATGTATATCATTTGTCTGAGTTTCTTTGCCAATATCTCAACATGGCTCGTCCATCGGGGGTTTTCGTCGACCAAGACTCCCAAGTATTTGTATTCTCCGACTCTCTCTAAGCCGAGACATTGACAATCTGAATGACCCTCGCAAGTGTGAACCCTTACAACTAATTCTTTCTGTGGTTGTTGTCTCCCATCATCAATACTGAATGTCATTATTTTCATCTTTTGTGTATTCAGTGATAACAGATTTCTGTCAAACCATTTCCTGACTATACCTATACCCCGTTCAGCAATCTGAAAAACATTTTCCCACTCATTCGATCTATTCTCTAACGTTGCGCATCCAAGATATCTTTTTTTTTTAAATCCAAGATATGTATCTGTCTACGACTCGGACGGACCTCTTCGACCATTCACCTTTCCCATCAGGAAAAGAGTTGAAAGATTTCAATTTTTATCCCCACGTACATAGATATAATATTTTTCGGATCTTCTTAATGGTTTGTAATAAATCTCTGCGCCTGTTGGCTCTTCTCGGGTTTAATAACTAACTCGAAGAATCGAAAAAAACTGAGTAAGTTTGACGGACCTTCACAGTGAAGGTTAGCGCTGCCAAACGCATATACTGGTATATATAGGTTATGTTATATATTATGTATTCTTGGCCTGTTTGTAAATTTCGGAAATATATAAATTACATTTATATTATATCCAGCTTCCACTTGTGCAACATCTAAGGTCCCCATACGAAACAAAATAAGGCGACATCCAACTCTGTCGCTTGTACCTACTCGGATATATGATTAAGGGACGTCCAATTATAATTTAGTTAATTAGGTTCCCTTCCTCCGCATTCCATCCAATCATGGATGATTTCTGACTGCCCTCCATCATACATTATGACATCTAGTTGAACTAGACGGGCATGGTCGATAATTGGCCACCGCAAAGAGAATCCTGATAAACAGCGGTGGAGAGACAATGGGCGGGCAAGAGTCCCAATAACACAGAGCACTCACCTTGCTGGTAGGAGCACTAGGTGCCGGGCATCTTTGTGAGGGGGCAGCAGCCAGAGGCCGGAGCTGGTCACTGCTCACTGGTCAGCTCTGAAACAAACACTTGGTCAGTTCATGGTTTAGAAATATGTGCAGTAGTAGCAAGAGAAACCGGGTAAATATTTATGTGGCTTCATCTCAGTTCTTGCTGAGGTTATTGTATGATGGGAGCAGAGGGTGGAAACGTGCAAATTGTTCATAAACAGTTTCATTTCTTTGGGAAATCAGTGCTGTAATAATATTATGTAGAAATCAATTGACGTAGTTAATACGGGATAATCCTAAAAATCAGAGGCTTTCTCAGAATAAAATAATGTTTGTAAAGAAAAAAAACAACAATGAAAAATACAGATATTCTCAAATCCTGTTATACATAATATATACCCACGTCTAAAAATATCGATATTAGCTTACCCTGTGCGAATACGACTCCTCACCGTAGCAATAATCTTAGATAACTCATATATTTAGATTGAGTCGATTGTTTCTTTGGAACTGAGGCTAGTGACGAGGAGTTGTGTGAAGAGGAAGGCAGCCGCTCTGAACCTTAGGGTGAAAGTAACTCTGCTCACAATGTCTGCGTCCGCTATAGAGTTCATTAACCAAACGTAATGTAGTTGTGTTGATGAGGGGTACCAAGAGACAGAAAACTGCTCGGAGCCGCGTCCAGGCGCTGCTCCCAGAATCCGCGTCGCGCTTCACTGGCTGTGGCCTCTCCTTGTGGCGGATCTGTTGTGGGCATTATTTGGGGCGCCCTTCATGGAGACACACCCACGGTACACTCGTGCGGCTTCTTTGTACACCGTGTGTTATGTGACAAAGCCGATTATCTGGTTGAATCATCTGACGTAATGTGTGTCAGCGACAACTGTCACGGGGTGACTGGGGAACCTGCCCCACCATCTGGAAGTCAGGAACTGTAACACTTATAGAGCTGCAGCGACCTTTAGTTTTCTCCACAGAAAGTCAATGTTAATTAATTTTGGGTAAACACAGGGACACCGTGGCTTGTTATAAAGTCACGCAGAGGGCAGTTCATATAATGTAATGTTTTGAAGTGGTTGGTACACCAGTGGTAACAGTCGACGGCTTTCGTACGTACAGGGTATTGGAGGTCGTGGGTTCGAATCTCGGAACGGACCATTTCCACTTTCACAACACAGGCTTTGCTTTATGTGAAAGATGTCGAAAGAGTATTTTTGTGTTCACTTTGGGTGAGCACAGATTCATTAAAAAAATGAATTTGATTATGATTATTCTTAAAGTATTATGTCTTTGTAGAGCAAAATGCAGTAGGTATCTAAAGCCAGGCTAGGCGGTAGTTGACATCCTATCAAAAATGGACAGATATAAATCGATAGTACTTGAAGCAAAGTCTATTAATACGTGTAGGAAAATTTTTGTGACCATTTCATGAAATTTGCGCGGACGGAGGAGTATTAAATTTCGCACACTTATAGTAAAGTTTATATAGAGGAGTGGCGAATGCTAATATTAAAAAAAAAGTATAAGTACATTAAATCAATAAAAAAACATTACAAACAGTATTGTAATGTTATGTATTTGATACTCACACAAACTTAGATGTATTTGACATTGACACATACACATATATATTATTTTATTTATCTGTGGTCAAATTGAGGATAGATTAATATTGTTTGTCTTTAATAATAATAGAAAAAACTTTGTACGTATCAACATTGCAAATTTGACGTATCCGTGTCATTATGTCATCATGCCTCCGATAGCGAAAATAAATATATATATATATATGTATATATATATATTTTTTTTTTTTTTTTGAAAGAAAATTTTGAAATAGCGCTCGCTCAGTTTTGAACCGTAATAATGTTAAACTTATAATTTAAAAGTCATGGTCGAATTTCGAGCACTGGTCGACCACTAGTATAGATTAATACGTATCTGGCTTGTTTATCATCTTCCCAGTGCTGGCACGCGATGGTGTGGATCAGTCACTACCGCGTGTGTTCTCCTGGTCCCGCAGCTTGGTCACACCACTGATACTTCCTCCTAGAGGACTAACTTCTCATCACTGTGCACCTGCAGCCGCGGTGCGGGCTGTCCTCCTCCAACACAACACAAGTCTCACCGGTCCATCCATGCCCTCGCTACCACGCCTCCGCGGCTCTCACACGCCGATAACAATAGACCCCGAAACACTCTCACTTCGGTTGTTTTTAAACATAATAATATTGACTGCAGAGGAACCAAGCGGAGCAATCATATAAAAGTGTGAAAAGTTAGTGGTGTCCACCAAGGGTTTCAAGAAATAGACAGCACATTCCGTTATTAGACAGGCTCTACTGTCCATGATGAATTTCGTGGGGTCCCTACTTTACATTTGAAGACTCTTTAAAAATGTATTCCTAAGTAATGCATTTTCGCTTTTCTGTTAGTTGAAGTTATTATTTATCACCAAAAGTGCGAATGTTTTTCGTCAGATTTGTGCTCGAATAGAAAGTTGTGGCAGAGACGCGCGGGGGAGGTGTGCGTGTGCAGCCAAGTATGTTGGATGTGCTGCAACTCTTACATCACTCCCCATCACGTATTGCGTAACAGAAGCAAGAGAAAGCCGTACACCACTCACCACTTCACTCCACTCAAGTATTCCGTCCCCCGAGTAACAACAACTCCTCAGAGAAAGTCCTGGCAGCCGCCGTAGACACTGTTGGAGAGTCTGTAGCATTCTGCAAGTCACCCATCTACCTATCCCAAATTAACACGAAAGCCCGCGATCAATTCGATAATGGCTCTAGACTTTGATTCACACTGGCTGAGGCAGTAGGCCAATAACCTGGCATTCTGTCTTCCTGTTCGCAGGGTAGGAATCTGAAGATAATTCTACCACGAAAAACGGACGAATCTTCATAGAGTACCAGAGTAGTTAATAGCTGATGGCTGAATTATTGGTAAAACATTGTGTCTACTGAATGTCTCGTGAATACCACTGTTCAATTCGGTGATTACTTAAACTAATACAACACTCATTGCATAATGGATAAACATTATGGATGTGCCTACACTAAATGTAGGTATGTGGAGTGTTGTGAACGGCGAAGAGTTCCAGTGAGGTGGGACGGCTAAGATGACTGCTCCACTGCTCCGAATTAGTGGATATCTGTTACACTTCTCGCTCTGAAGAGCTTCTGGACTGCCCCGGTGGGCGGTCGGTTGGTTGGATAAACAGCCACCAGCGCCTCCACGTGCTACGCTCGTTATGCAGAACAACCTAAGATAACGTTAAGCCGATATGTAACCAGATATGCGTGCTACGCCAGGTACTGGTGATGCTGTCACTGAAATAGCGGTCCGCCAGACCACTGCAGCGGGGAACCTGAGTCCGCCTGTCAAAACATCAGATGAACTGAAGTAAAACGCGTGCAAGGACGGCGACAAGAATGAACCAACATTCGGTCACTCGAAGTTGGAGTTGACCAAGAATTGATTTGGTCCGCAGTCTACAGATATGGATGTTAATTGCGAGATGTGTGACAGCCTCTCATCTCCGAGGCTAGTGTCGAGTATTGGTGACACGGCCAGTCGAGTGCTAATTGAGTGGAAACACTAACGAGTAGGACCGGCATGTGATTGGCGAAACAAGTTTGGGTCCGTGATGGATGTCACTTTCACTGGGGAGATGCCAGCCACTGTAGACACTTCACGTAAGAGGTCATCGGAAGAGCTGCTGTAGGTGGACAGCTGGCAGACATGCCGCAGCTCTGGGAAGTGCCCAGGGCCACAGCGCTAGGAAGTCCCGAGAGCGGCGATGCTACCGCGATAACTGCACTGCACGGATCATAAAGAACAGAGGCCGTGGGATGGCAACTTCCGTGGTGCGTGCAGACTATCTCAAGGAGGATCTCCTCTCCTGACCATCAGAGGATCCCCCGACTGACACACTACGAATCGATTGTGTAACGAACTAAATTTAACACGAGGCAAACATATTATGTAAACATTATTAAAGGCATGAGAGATTCACTGCTGTAAAAGTATAACGAGTCTTCACTTCACATAGTCCATCTGAGGAAGGGAGCAGTCGCTTCCGAAAACATGTTTATGGTAATAAAATAATTTGTGGAGACTCGTGTTATTTTTTCATCAGTGAAAACGGACTACTACCGGCCGAAACTATCAACAGAATATTTTCGTTTTCATACGGCGAATGCAAGGCGGGCGCCAGGAAGAGGGATAATCTGTTATACTCCTCAAGCTGTCAACACACAATACAAACTACTTTATCATTAGGTGGTTCACTTCACAGCAGTTAGTAAAGCTTGGCCAGTAAGGGGCAAATGTATAGAAGCCTCGCGATCACTTTGTTGCAGGTTGGTCGAGGGGATACTTTTCATAGAGATAGACAATGAGATAGATACATTATTATAAATGTTTTATACATACAGGTAATAGCAGATATTGACTGTCCAATCGGGAAAGCTTCAATCTACACAATGTTCACATGTACCATGAAAAGGTTTGGGGTGACGGTTCTTAGTTGGGAGAGCCTTCGGGCGCCCATCACCATTCGCTAAATGTCATACTATGACGGAATCGGCAGGGTACAATTCCTTTTCATACATTTACAATTAATTATTTATCTAATTTATGCATAACGTCATTTTTTTCACTGTTGTATTTTACCCGAGTTTTTTTAAAGTCAACATAACACAATTGGCACATCTTGCACATACAGAGGTCTGGCCTGGTGGAAGAGGAGTAAGATGGAGCTCATGCCCACAATTCTATGACAATTCGTTCTGCCTCATCCCGGTGGTAGCCCGAAAAGGCTGCTATCATACGTGTCGGCTAGAGAGAGGCTTCCGAGGACCAGTGACCGGTTGCCCCCACCCCTCGCACACACAAGGCTGACTTGTCAGCGCGACAGACAAGAAATGGGTCACACTTGTTCGCAATATAGAAGTGACTGACCTCGGCTGAAGACCGATATCAAATAATTAATTTATTCCTGACCTTAGAGAATAAAAATGACGTTTGCCTGCCTTTGACATTTGAAGTTTATCATTCGCTGGTCTGAGCAGTAACTCAAAACTTTAGGTTGAGTAATACTCATAATTTTTGGCGTTCTTTATCTTTTTTTATTCATTATAATATTAGGATACAGTTAAGTCTCAGCGATGAAATAAATGCAGCCTTAAAAAGTAACTACTCGAATCTTTACAGTAAGTAATAAAAAACTAAGCGAAACTCATCTTTACAGTAAGTAATAAAAAACTAAGCGAAACTCATCTTTACAGTAAGTAATAAAAAACTAAGCGAAACTCATCTTTACAGTAAGTAATAAAAAACTAAGCGAAACTCTGTTTCTTGTACGTAGCGAAAATAAATAAATAACATTCATTGCAAATCCATCCATATCATACAACATATATAATTCCTGGTATCAAATAAATAATTGGTTAAATTCGACCGTAACTTGGTATTTGCGTGCCACCCTAACTCCGGGTAATATTTTTTCACACATTTCATACAAATGAAAAAACCTACGGGAAATATTTTTCATACTAAGTACTTAATAATATTCGTCAGTAAGCCGATGGTTTCTATGGAAATCAATCAACAGACGTCCGCGGGAAATGTTTCTAAATCAATTGTTGCTACGGTACTAAATGTCAATTTTCCGTAGTTCTCACCGTGGTAACGTGACATTGGGACCTTTTAAGGGTCAGTATAACCGATTCATAGGACAATCAAACAACTAATGACCCTTTCAAGCCTCATTCTGTCGTTTCTTAGTTATTTATATAACCAAGTAGGAACACATTGTATCCACAAACACGGTCGGTATATCGACTAGGTCCTAATGGCATGCGGTGTCCACCACCCGATGGCAGTCGCAGGACTCCCGTGTAGGAAACACGACACAGGCCTGGCACGGTTGGATTCCCACCTCTGATAAGATCACCGACGCACGGCTGATGGGTGCCCAGCAACTGCGCCAGCCTCTGCACAAGAAACGCGAGAATCTCACAGCGATGATTAAGTGTCGATGATGAATCGGTGCGCTGTGTGGTTCCCACGAGGTTAATGACGTGTGCAGGTCGCAGGTGCCGAGAGAAAGGAGAAAGGCTCATCTTTGCGCCGCGGCTGCCAGAAGAGAAGGCCTAACGTACAGACTCTACCTTGGAGGGGCGTCCTGCACCCCTGTCTAAGAAATTATCATTTAACGTGATTAATCACGTAGTTCTCTCTCTACCCACACTGGAGCTCAGAAGTAAGCCACAAGAATTTCTTTCCTTGGGTAAAATCCTCGAAATTTGACCCTTTTGAACATCTATCTATCCTCACTCTCCGTGTTCAGACTTGGACCAAATTAGGTAATTGATATTTCTGCTGTCCACACCAAGGATAGACGGTGTGACACCTTTGTATGGTATGCCTAGAGGTTGGAATTCTGTGCAGTGTTATCAGTGCAGTATATTTGGCTAGTCATCACGAATACAAGAAACGGATTTTCAGAGTTCTTCGAAGCAAATAAATGGTTGGTAACCCAGTGGTATCAGTCGACGACTTTCGTACGCACAGCGTAGATTGAAGGTCGTGGGTTCGAACCTCGCTGGCGACCATTTCCACTTTCGCCACACAACCCTTTGGTTAGTATGAAAGATGTCAAAAGTATGTTTATGTTCCCTTCGAGTGAGCCCAGATTCATAGAAAAATAAAATCTTACTAAATCTTTTTCATACCTAACCTCGTAATAGAAAGATTCCGAGTGACAGACAGTACCGGATATTATTGTGAAAATAAAAGTGATTTGTGTTAAGTCTAAACGCTCTATAATTTAATTTAATTATCATCAGAGGAGTACATTAAATCGGGATAGCTTGTTGATTGTCTCCTTCACACCTTTTTTCACTCTCCTTTCATGTTGTTAATTTTGTAAACAACAAGAAAGGAGGCTCTTTCATTATGCACTAATAGTTTTTGTTCTTTTTCGTTTCTTTGTTTGAATAGGTGCCTGCATATTATAATACAACAGTGACACATCTCGATGGGGAGAAATTTAGTATAAGGACGTAAAATGTTATTGTTTCAGTTATAAATGTATGGTTGTCTTCTATTATGTATTTTATTAATTTAAATAAATCAAATATAGGTATCACTCTCCTTCTCATATTCCAGGTTGGGAAGATTCCACAAGTAAATGTAGCAAGTCACTCAAAGTATCGTCAGTTCGATGTTCGAGGGTCAGTGAAACCTTCAGGGCAGGGTAACACAACTCTGTAGGGGTGGACTATGTAACTAGAATGGTGCTAGTAAGTAATCCTCTCGCCCAGCCGCGGAGTTCAATTGGGGCTTGGGAAAGAAGAAAGATACTTCGGTCCAGGAAGGCACTCGTAGTCACCAAGCAACAGTTTGTTTCAACCAACGAAATCGTTACAGCCAAAGACTTTCTATTTGGGGCTGCCGGTGAGTGGGTCTGGTGGCTGCGATGCGCACGTAACGTCGGTTATCCAATCCACCCATGATGCTGCACGGCCTCCACCTCGCAGACAACAGAGAACGTGAGGCGGACTCCTGCGTATTATATCACTCAGTTATTGCTGTGGGAATTGGAAAGATAAGTCAATAGCCTCGCCAATCGGTTATCTCTTACTCGATGTAAAGTTGAGATACTCTTTTGTCTTCTAACATTTCCTTCCCTGGATACATTAATTAGGTCGATTGTTTTCACAATTATTGCTTCGATCTTGTCCTCCGCTTTATGGCTAACCTCGGTTTGATGAGAAAGATAAATGTGTCGAGTATCAGAGTCTGATCTGCCGCCATTGGTACCTATTTCTCTTTTGTATCAACGTCTTCTTCTATTCGTAAGTCCACGTAAATATCAGTAGCATCTTCGCAACATTCAGAACTTCACGGGCCTGGGATACAAACTTATTTGAAGGAGTTTCCTCTCCAGGAGGTGTGAGGGCCCAGACCCACTCCAATGAGGATGGCTAAAGGACATTTGACACCTACACGGAGGATGACAACTTTTTGCAAGTTGTTGTCCTCCATGTAGGTGTCAGTTTTCGGGCAGGCAGAGAGGTCTGGTGGAGAGAGGCGCGTCGCGTCGCTGTTTTGGTTGGCAGACGCCGACTGCTTTCTCCGCCAATTGCCCGGGGCCACACAAACAGGTTGCCCTGTGTAACAACATAATATTTGCATCTGCGGTCGCGATACACTGGCGAGGGACCGAGCTAGACGAGCTGCCTCTTAATAAATGAGCAAATATAATAAGTAACTACTTACTATTTTAATATCATCTGCATTTATTTTTATTGCAAAATCACAGCTCATACGGTACAACATTCGAAAATTTAATTTGATTACTATTGTGACTATAAACAATGATCATGTTGCAGATTACCTACTGCTATGCGAAAAGAGTTGATGGGAGTGGATTCATCTGTAGAAAGCGTCGGGAGCTTGATGAAAGCAGATAATGAAGGTCACACTGAAGATGCTCCTCACGGCAGAGCAGAGACACGCGGTGCGATGCGGAGGATAACCACTAACCAGACCGCGGCACTCTCGTCCCCATTGCAGCTACCAGCGTGGGACCAACACACAATGGCAGCCGAGTGAAACCAGCAAGTGTGCTACCACCGGCAGCCGGAACATGTGTCACTGCATCTCTACTCTACCAGGGCCGCACCCAGCGAGGCTGCACTCAACGGCCGCATCTACCCATTTCTTTACATGGCTAGCGAGCCTCAAACAAGACTTCCTGTACACGCCGTGACCCTTACAGTACAAGGAAGCTTCAGCTTAGCACACTGGAAGGCGCCTACTTCGAGTCTTCTCGAACTTCTCTCTTCCTTCTGTAGTAGTGCCTTCGTCTTGGTTTCATCTCTTTCCTTCTGCACGTGGCAACATGCGCCTTGGATCTTCCACTCGTTCTGCATTGTTTCATACAGAGAAATTAATTTCTAGAAACGCCATCAGCAACTGCTGAAATTCATCCGGTCTTGCAAGAAAACACGACCCACTCTTTCAAATGTCTTTTACCAGTGAAATCACTGGAACACACCAGTTGATCTAACAGGAGCTACAGAACATAGCCAAGTATTACATAGGTGCGCATAACTACACAGACCCATGCTTAATACTAAGCTCACTAACAGGTACCTAATTATACAGAGATGCGAATAACAATAGATGAAATGTCTGGTAAATAGCTACTGGTGTGATGAGTCGAGATAGAGGCAGAGTGGAGCAAGTCTCACGCGATGTGTCTCTAGTCCCAGTCCGCTGAAGATGACCCGTCCAGTCCGCCTTGACATTTCTCACCAAGACACTGGCTACTCGCTTTTTGTTTCATGCGTAGTTCACGGATGGTTACTAAACAATAAACATGCACTCGCTCGCGACTATCAAACACCTCGGCGGGAATACTTGTGGAGTGGAGGCCTGCTAGGGGCCGATGAGACTCCACCACAGTCCACCGCTTTGTGTGAAACGGACTGGATAAGTCTGCAACTAAAATTAGGAGAATAACAAGGAGGCACCCGGGCGAGAGAGCCCTGGGCTGCAGGGAGGACAAGATCAGAAGCGACGCAGCGTAACTTCTTTCTTTGGGCGTGAGTACTTATGGAAGGAAAGATAGGGACGATTATAATGTATGTGAATATTACATCCACGAACGTATGTGGAGTCAAGGCTTTTCTTCAAAACAAATTGGCCACAGGAGTCACAGGACCCATCCTCGTCTCTCGAAAAACCCGCAGGGAGCGATAGTCATTAGCCAAAATGTATCAGACTCTTTGGAAGTTTTATACACCCAGCTGATGACCGTCTGCTAGGGTCGAAAGTTCTAATTCTACCGGGGTATGGGATTATTCCATATTGAAAATATTTGTGATGGGTCTAGGATTTGAATTTGACTACCTAATGGCGAACATTGTTAACACAAAGTGATAAAAAAACTGTAGAATCAGTGGTGCAAATGAACCATTGAAATCGAACTCGATTGATATACCTGATGGTAACATAAAACATGTTGATAACTCATCATTTGCGTATCTAAATAAAGATCTACATCGATTCCGTCTTCAGAGAGGTTGTATGAGAATTGGTATGTCGGTGAAAGAAGCGAAATAAGTGTGCATGGGTAGAAAGGAATGGAGATCCGTTCTCTCTGCCTACCCCTTACGGGATACGGCGTGATGGACAAAAAAGTAAAGATAGGTACGTATATAACTATTTGGTATTAATGCCAGCTCAGACAATCCCCCTCGTGGGGTGACGACAAGCCTAAAAAGAAAAGGCACTATAGCGACACCTGTTGAGATGTATATAGTGTGGTAACTGGATGATGGATAGATTCACTCCGGTAGGTCTGTTGATCTTTGGGGGATTATCATTTCGTTTATCTGATCAGTAGATTCTCCAGCCTTAACAAAAAATTGGTGACATCCAGCACTGATATTTTTGTTTTAAATGAAACTGTGCTCACTTAAAGTGAACAAAAATACACTGCTCTTATCACAGTAAGCTGCTTAAAGCTTGTCATGAAAGAGGAAGATGGTCAGCACCTGGGATCGAACCCACAACGACCAGTACGAAAGAGTATCAACCACTTCATCTATCAGTATTTATCAGAACTAAAATAAAAAGGGTTTTTGAAATCTACCGCTCATGTTATGTTTGACTATGATTGCTCTATCTTAAATAACATTCCGGCGATTTGAGGAATCTTTTGAAACATTTGAGTGAATAGGGTGCTTTCGGTGGTTAATTGCGGCCGTTAGTCCTGGAGCACAGGGATATAGCCGGCAATGCAAGGGTGGTTCTGGCAGAAGCACGTTACTTAGGCTGAAAGGTTTTTACTGTAAGTACAAAGACCTGGCAACAGAAGGCGATTGGGAAAGCAGACCTTCTGCCGCGTAGTGAGGCCAGCAGTGTTTACAAACACCAGCCATTTGACGTAACGCTTGCACAGGTGTCTCTCACAACAGCTGTGCTAACAAGTAGTTGCCGCTGCTTTGTTTCAGGGAATTATCTCCAATAGCGGTGCACGTCATCACTTTATTCAGAACAAGCCACCTGACATAACAACAGTGTACGTCTCCGCGCAATAGCAGAGGTGCGCACCACTGCAGGAAGAGTTCGAACCAGCCGAGGCACCAGAACTGATGTTGATAGCAGACATCTCGCAGTGACGCAATGCTCACTTGTCCAGCGAACGGAGACGCGGATGCGCGTTGCAAGGTTAAGGAGAGAGGCAACGCGATTCACTTGGCGAATACTCTGATGGTGGAACACCAACTGCCGACTCGATGCGTCTTCTTCCTTTTCCGGGCTGCCTGCTGGGGTCACCAACACCACCATAGCACGCAGCCATCCAACCAGATGAAAACTTTAGTCCGTGACAAATAATTTTTATTTAGACCAAGTTTCAGATAAACGGGCCTTTTACAATGGTAGTTAGTCGCAAGCACAGACTAGCTCCCCTGTCCCTGCTTGCTGAATGGAACTGGAGCATTAATACGCTCACGTAACTCTTTTTCTCGCAAACGTGCAGCATACCCGAACCCGGACTGTTATTCCCTTGTCCACACGCATGCTATTTCAAGGAGGGATGTAACCGTCAACGGGTATAATAAGCCTCTATGGACTGGAGCGGTACATCATCAGAGTTGCTCTGGGCGCGTCGGCGAGGCTTCAGCAAGCACTGCAGGGATGGGACCTCTGACGTGATTTATATTGAGGGAGGTTATGCCGTGGATTGTATGAGCTTAAGTATATTACTTAAGTGTTTGTAGGTAGGTATGTATATTTTTATTTATTTATGCACTCTGGTCCGAAGTTAGCTGATTTGTGGATTAATGTTAGTAATTAATTAATAATATACAGATAGGTATTTAGTATTTGTACCTACATGTTCTTGTTTTTCACCGCACTCAGCGTAAAGGCGTGTTATGCTGAGTGCGATTTTTTTTAATTGGAGTAAAATAAATAAAACAATAATAGATGTGCATACCTACTCACTTGCTGACTTTTACACACATTTTTGGAAAAGAATGTGTCTAAATAACACATATGTATTTGATGTATATACTTGAATAGTTGATTTTGTTTTCCTGAGGAAAACCGTGCAGAGAGGAGAACAAGATCAACATATTTGAGACCAAAGAGACAGAATAAGCGGACCTACCGACTGGTACAGGACAAGTAAATTAGAGGTGCTGGAGAAATGTGGCACACTTGGTGACATTTTTATTTCCTTCACTCTGAATGTCGCGAATAAACAAGTAAGGAACGAAAAAGAGAGTTATTATAAATTTCACCCTTTCTGGAACTCTCACTGGTTTTTTTTAATTTTCGTAACGAAGGACATGGTTGGATTACAAAACATTTTACACAAAATATGTAGCCTAGTTGTCCAAACTAAAGGACAGCCTGTCGCTAGTCCACAGAATAATTCAGGTACATAGATATGTGGTGGCCTCACCTAGAGAGTGTTGGTTGGCTACCAGTTATCTGCTGGAGGAGGAATCCTAATTAGTGGCACTTCACTGGGAGGGTATCAGGCACTACACTACCGCCGCGAGTCTTCACCGGGTCTGAGCGACTGTTGTAGCGGAGGCCGAAGAGTGGCAGACACCTGCCTCGTGCAGGCTGCGCGGGGTACTGAGGCTCTGCACACCTGTGAGACCCCGCGGGGCTGCGACGGGCGGGGGGCGTCGTGGGAACTCTTTGCGGTGGCGGCCCTCTTTAAAAGGTGTAGCCGTGTGTTGGTGGCTGTGAAAATAACATTGAGGCAGAAAAGCTCTTTCTACCAATGTGTGTTGCCGCGCTCCGAGTCACTCTACTGGCCGCTCCATTCATCGGAGTCTTGGTTCTACTCTCGAGTGAAAGTCTGGGTCTCGTCTCCTCGAGACGTCTTGAGGCAGGCCTGCTCAGTGCTCAGGAATATGGGTCTCACAGTCATTACCTACTCGCTAGCGACGGGGGGTCTAATATGGATCATGATCGGGACTATATGGATGGATATTATTATTCACATATCTAGCAATTGAGAATGGCTTGAGGAAAAATTTAGCTGTTCTCAGTAGAGTTATAATAAATTATTGACGCTATTATTCCAATTAGGTATAATCTGGTAAGGATGCCTAGTGCCTATTAGTACCTAATATGTATCGTATTCTGTTTTTCTCACTCAAAGTGAACACAAATAGACTATTTCACAGTACATGGTGTAAAGTTTGCAATGTGCCGTATAATAATATAACACAACTTGACTATGTTGCAAACATAATATTTTCATTTGGATTAGCGCCATCTGTTAGACTGTACGGAAAAGAAAATAAACTGGTGTTAGGTATGTAACAGAATGGCTCACCAGTGAGGAGGGCACTCACCAGTCACCACCAGACCATTAGGTACTATCTATGCACCAGACTACCTACATACCAGCTTCCTCGCTGCAACAACAGGGGACCGTGATCCTATATATCACTTGGGGGACGTCCATTAATCACTTGATGTTTTTTCCTACTGTTTAGACCCCCCCCCCCGGTGATATTTGGTGATGTTTCAGAACCCCCCCCCCCTCCCCCCCGGAAATCACGTGTACTTTTTTAGTACAAAGAATTAAGAAACTATGGTTTTAATTTTCGTAATTTTTTTTTAATTTCTGGAAGTGTAACTGTGTTTCTTTTAATTCATCAGAAAAAATAAATGCATGTGATTTTCTCACTAGACCCCCCGTGATCTTTCGTGATTTTTGTCCAGACCCCCCTCCGCCTTTTGGACTCACGTGATTTATGGACGCCCCTTGGCAATAGCATATGGGCTGCTCGCTATTAGGTACGACATTTCATGTTTTTATAACTTGTTAATGTAGCAAAATGTTCCAATCAGTAAACACAAAACAATAAAGTCACTTGTAGATGGGAAAAATCTTTTGAAAGTTGTTGCACGTGGTTTATTTTCAAAAAGAAAGAAAGAATTAAGTGGATTCACATTCATTGCATGTTCTTATTCAAAATATTGCTTCTTCCCTGCATGAACCAGTATTCATTCCTGTGATTGGTACCTCGTTTATGTAACCATGGTGTGGCTTAGTAAGCAAAGCAGGCAGGATGGCTGATGGTGGGGGAAGCACGAGGATAAACAAAGACCCAGAGCTGGAAAATAGAGTTTCTTAATCGTTGATATGGTCACCATGGAAACAACAACGACCTGCGTAAACTAATTAGTGGGCGATGACAGTTCTTTTATCTCTCTGTTGTTTCCTTGGTGACCATATCAACGCTTAAGAAAATGTACTTACTCTATTTTCCAGCTCTAGGTTTTGTGGTGCAAATATATGTCACTCACAGAGTTTAAAATGAGCTGTGAGTGCTGTGACTGTAGTCAATTTTATGACATTCTAAGCTCACCTAAAATAGGACATTGTTACTATGTATTTTTGGACAGTCCCTGATTAAAGATTCTAGGTATAAGTATCTACCTACTTATTAAAGATACGTGAAGGTGTGTATTCTTTATGTAATTATCTATCATATTATAAGTATTTTCTTTGACATGTAATGTTTTATGAAACCAAAGTTAATTAATTTGTATTTTAGGTGTAGGATGTATTTTGTTTAAAGTAGGTAATAGATAGTGGAAGATTTATTACACGAGACTAGGCACCTTGCATGATCCTATAATACTAATATTCGAATGAATTAGGGGAGTCCACCAAAATCTGGAGAGAAAATAGAAGAGATCTCCTCCAAACCACATCGGTGGATAAGACCCCGATGTGTGCCATTTCTACAAAACAATTAACTTTCCGATATGTCAAAATCAGCTGTTAGCCAAAAACAACAAATTGTAAACAAAAACTTCCCACACTACTGGCGAAGTAAATATTGGCGTGGGAACCATAACGGTAGTTGTCCATGCACAATATGATTATTGACATAACTCCGTGGCAACCGCTGACTCAATTCGTCCTCTCAAATATTGATTTTACAACACACCAAGAGAATCCCTCATTATATTATTATTTACGCGACACGACACTCCGTATTGATCGGTGCCACACTTCCTGTCGGAGCCACACGGAGCTGACTTCATGCCAAAGACTCTTCGCGCGCGCTTCATTATATAACTGTTTGCAAAATTCCTCCACCAATCACAGCGCGAGTTTTAGACACACCTTCCTAGTGTCCAATCACATGGCAGCGTTCGACGGAGGGAAATTTAATATGTAGAGCGCGCGGAAATGTAAAAAAATGCAATATTATAATAATAATTAACCTAATATGACTGTCATTGTACTAAATTAAGATGTATGTATTTCGTTTGCAAGGGAAATAAACGAAACCACAACGAGAAAATATGGGAGGAAGCACTCGTCAGAAGCGAGACGGAATCCAAGTTGTAGGAGACGTGATGAGAGCCGAGAGGAATATACGCACGTCCAGATGATTGTCTATGGTGTTACAATGTTGCGTGATTAAAGGTTGACTGTTCTAAATTTGAATCGTGTGTTTACTTTGTATCGCGATCAATGTCAAGTGGCGTTGCGTATTTTCCGCAGATGTGACACGGCCCGTGTTTACTCCCGCAGATTTCCGTCATTCGCTGTAAACACAGAGTGCGCCACTTGAAAGTAGAGACCGGTGGGATATTATACCTAGTGGCTAGTGCATCTGTGGGGAATCTGTGTTACATTACAACAACTCGTTCACAAGGAACAGTCGCCGCGCCGCGACGCGCGTGTGTGAGTGTGAGTGCGCGCGCTCCGTGCTATAGAGATGGCGGTGTCCGCGCAGAAGAAAATGTATTTTCGTTAACCGCGCCGAGAGAACGTAGTGCTGTGGTTGGTGGAGCAAGGCAGTGGCAGTAGCTCACCAGTCGCCGAGTGGTGGTCGTGTGCACGCAGACTATCGCCACGCACCACTCTCCGGGTTGCATCCCACACTCTCCCTACATTCCCTCTAGACAAATTACTAGTGTAGTGTGCTGTGCTGTGCTGTGATATATACCTAACATAATATAGTGTGTAGTGAGTGTAAGACATGGCCATGTTGAAGAGCATGGTCTGCGCCAGGAGCTCTGCCAGCCTGTACAAGCGCGCTGTGCTGCATGACAGCGGCCTGGTGGCTGGCTGCGGGGTGGCCCACCACAAGCAGCAGTGCCTGTACAGGTCCTCGCAGCCACCCCCCGCCCCATCCAAGACCCCCCAGAGGGACCCCCTGGACCTCAGCTTCAACGACCACGTAGCGGCCTTCAAAAGTAAAACCTTCAGTGACTTGCTGCGGGCCTACTTCGTCTATCAAATGTGTTCCATAGAGTATCTAGTGGAGAACAACATGAAGGTAAGTGTCTGTCTCTGCTTGCTCTTTGGCTGCCAGCCTTATGTAACCACCTCGAGTTGGCCTGGGCCCGCGCTTCCTCCTTCCTTGTAGGTGCACCAATCAATGTCCAGCGGAAGTAGCAGAAGAAGAGTGAACCAGGACCTAATACTAGCCTCTCCTAACCTTCCTTATTCTTATTAGGTACAATTATTCATACAGTCAGGATAACAGCTTTTCGCTAAGTGCGACGAATGGAACTAGGTACATTAGGTACTTAAATAAGAACCAAAGATGTGTAAACACTGTAAACAATATGTTGTGGAGAATAGCGCAGGAGGGGTTGTGTCTCCCTCCCACGTGTCCCGAATCACGTGATTTCACCGGAGACTCGGACACTTCTTTCATCCCTCACTACCACACACAGCTCGTAATTTGTCTCCATCTATTTTATGTTCCTCTACCAGACCACAGCCTATGAGATATGTCGATGCGCATACCTCCTCGAAGAGCAGCACAGTGTAATTCATTTAGCAAAATTCACCGCGAGGGGAGACATCACGTAAGGCGGCCATCTGGTGCTACATGGCTCAGCGCCAACGGCAGAGCTGGTCCTCCAACTTGTAGTGCGGGGAGGAACATACACTGGGGGCTGCACCTAATTATCTTGTCCATGCGGATTACCTTGACTAATGTGGCGCCGTTAATGACCCTCTCGTCTGCCCTCCAAGACATCTCGCTGCGGTGCGCTCTCCTACTCCAGTCACCACATGTTCTATTGTGTCCCCTCTGATGAGGTGTCTGGGTGACTTTAATTAACATTTTCCCATCTTTATCGCCTGACGACGAGAACGTCCCCAGTGTTACCACCAGGGTTGCCAGGTGTTCGGTATTTTACCGAACTGTTCGGTATTTTTGCTCCATGTTCGGTGTTCGGTATGAATAAAATAGCGAACTATGGAGTGTTCGGTATTTTTATTTTCGGGAATGATTTTCCATTTTTCCTAGTGAATTCATAACTTCCCGGACAGCAAATTCAGAGAATGACATTTTTTTTTAGTGAAAAAGTCTCAAGTTCCGGGGTGTCTTTTTTTTTTTCGAGGAAGTTTCTACTTTCCGGATAGCAAATTTAGAAAATGACCTTTTTTTGTTTTGGTTCGGTATATTTTTGAGAAAAACCTGGCAACCCTGGTTACCACTTGGACGCGGTGTGACGTCACCCGCACCGCTGACATAAGAGTGCCCCCGCTCCCCTCCCCTGGGCCAGCTGATCAGCGCTCCTACTCGTTACATCACTCTGCAACTACATTGTATTTATTTATTTGGCAATCAACATTTAGAATGTTTGGCAGGGCAGGTCGGGTGCGATCGTTTAGTGGGCAGCGGGACTCAATGACTGACAGCTGACGCAAATGTTTGTGACTTGTACCTGCTACAATATGACACGCACCGTACTTACTAGGTACCACCCCAAAGGAAAGGCAGCTGCTACAGTGTGAACCCTGTGTACGGTACGAGAACCTAGTTGTAACTTCGCGTATGTGTGACTATCAGCTAATTTGCATCCATTACATCTATTCATAGACCAACGTGTCGTGTCAAAGGGAAGTTACAGCGCCGAGTGCTATTCTATTACAGATGTACCTATAGGTATACGTATGTACCTTCTTCTTCTTTACAATGTGGCAATTCACTCTCGAGAGAGTGATCTATGTACGTATGCACCTAATACCAGTGTATTTGTCTCCCGCTCCTTCCAAACAGAACTTGCAGATATCGCGGCACATTGAGTGAGACACACACCCAGACAGAGTGAGAGGCTGCCTCTTGCAGCGGCCATTACCGACCCTTGTAGAGCGTTGCTCCCGTCTCCCCGATGCGGGCCAGACTACCCAAGTTGAGTTGCGCCAACATTTGACCACCGCCTCTCTCTGCAGATAATGAACACGATGCACGCCACCATCGGCTCAGCCTTCTTCAGGGTGGTCATGAAATGGTCTTTCTTCGGGCACTTCGTCGGCGGGGAAGACGTGGTGGATTGCGTTAGGACCGCCCACAGGTACCTTCTTCCCTTCCTTCCTCACGCCCATCCTCTCTCACCCACCACCCACCACACAATTGACCATCCCGACATCATTGACACTCGGCGTAGGTACTTACATGATTGCAGGGTACCTACCTACCTATACACGTGAGACTGGCAGAGCACTCCACACCACACCGCACATAAGCACCATCATCCAATCAGCCTCTAGGTGTTATGTAGAAACTGCTCGAGTGTGACTCTGCCTAACATCACCTCGTCTTGGCACTATGTACCTACTCTACTCTACTTTTGTATTATTCATTCATATTCATGGTGTATTTTTGTTGTTGGTACAATACAGTATCTTGGTACTTATAATACTTATATGAACAATGAACATATTTAGGGAACTTCAAAGTATTCTCGGTACTTCAGTATGGTTAGCATAAGGTTGGTTTATTACTTTTTTTTACACAATTTTTGAGATTCCGCAGTGCAACAGATTTACTGACGCAATAACAATCGAGCACCGCGCTGAATGTTAATACTGGTATAGAGATTCTCGTTTAATAATGAAAATATTAATAATTGTAGTCAGAAATCCCAGAAAAAATGCAAGGAAAACTGAACGCGAGTATCTTGCTCCTCCACAAACCCACGGCTTCACTTGGCGTGAGTCGCAGAGCTGTTCAGGAGTAAAGAGTGCAGTTATCAAAACATCAATCATCCACTTAACACTCTTAACAGCCCAGACATGGGGCTTAGCGTCATTTTTTTGTTTCCGAGGCTAAAAAGGATATAGTAGGTAGTAATTTTTGGAGTTTATTGACAATATTTATTTCTCATGTTGAGCAAATAGACACAATGGCATACATTTTTATGGCTTTTCTTCCCTTTCTTTCATATCCATACCGAGAATACTTTGAACACCCCTCGAAAACATTAACGGAGAACTACTGAAGAATACAGTAGTGCGTCCGACTAAAATGCTCTTCCTAAAATTATGTTTGTTATATATTATTATGTGTACTATTTGGCTGCAAGTATATTCTCAGCGTCTGCAATGTGTGGCAGCAGGAGCAGAGGACAGCGCTTATGTGGATATACTACATGGTACGAGTAGGGTGGCTGGCTAATGAACAGTTTTCTTGCCCTCAGATAATGGCCGTGATGAAGAGCGTAATGGGGGAGAAAATGTTCACATTCCTTATGAAACAAACATTCTACGGACACTTCGTGGCTGGTGAGGATCGCAACCGCATCATTCCCTGTCTGGAGAGGTACACCACATGGCGCCCTTTCATTTTGTCCAACATTATGTTCTTCTCCTAAACCTCCTTTTCCAAATGTTTCTGAAATTTGTGTTCCTCCTCTCCAATTCTACTATTCCGAATGCTTCTGAAATTTGTGTTCCTTCTCTCCAATTCCGAATGCTTCTGAAATTTGTGTTCCTTCTCTCCAATTCCGAATGCTTCAGAAATTTGTGTTCCTCCTCTCCAGTTCTACTATTCCGAATGCTTTTGAAATTTGTGTTCCTCCTCTCCAATTCCACTATTCCGAATGCTTCTGAAATTTGTGTTCCTTCTCTCCTATTCCGAATGCTTCAGAAATTTGTGTTCCTCCTCTCCAGTTCTACTATTCCGAATGCTTTTGTGTTCCTTCTCTCCTATTCCGAATGCTTCAGAAATTTGTGTTCCTTCTCTCCTATTCCGAATGCTTCAGAAATTTGTGTTCCTCCTCTCCAATTCCACTATTCCGAATGCTTCTGAAATTTGTGTTCCTTCTCTCCTATTCCGAATGCTTCTGAAATTTGTGTTCCTTCTCTCCTATTCCGAATGCTTCAGAAATTTGTGTTCCTCCTCTCCAGTTCTACTATTCCGAATGCTTTTGTGATCCTCCTCTCCAATTCCACTATTCCGAATGCTTCAGAAATTTGTGTTCCTTCTCTCCTATTCCGAATGCTTCTGAAATTTGTGTTCCTTCTCTCCTATTCCGAATGCTTCAGAAATTTGTGTTCCTCCTCTCCAGTTCTACTATTCCGAATGCTTTTGTGATCCTCCTCTCCAATTCCACTTTTCCAAATGCTTCTGAAATTTGTGTTCCTTCTCTCCTATTCCGAATGCTTCAGAAATTTGTGTTCCTCCTCTCCAGTTCTACTATTCCGAATGCTTTTGTGATCCTCCTCTCCAATTCCACTATTCCGAATGCTTCTGAAATTTGTGTTCCTTCTCTCCTATTCCGAATGCTTTTGTGTTCCTCCTCTCCAATTCCACTATTCCGAATGCTTCTGAAATTTGTGTTCCTTCTCTCCAATTCCGAATGCTTCAGAAATTTGTGTTCCTCCTCTCCAATTCTACTATTCCGAATGCTTTTGTGTTCCTCCTCTCCAATTCCACTATTCCGAATGCTTCTGAAATTTGTGTTCCTTCTCTCCTATTCCGAATGCTTCTGAAATTTGTGTTCCTTCTCTCCAATTCCGAATGCTTCTGAAATTTGTGTTTCTCCTCTCCAGTTCTACTATTCCGAATGCTTTTGTGTTCCTCCTCTCCAATCCCACTATTCCGAATGCTTCTTATTATCCTTTTTAATATTACTGAAATTGTGTTTCTATTTTCTTATTCAGGCTGTATTGAAATCTTTTGAATGTATGATGCGAGTATAATATTATATCAAGCGTTTTTATTTCTTCTATGCATAATATCATCATTAAATGTAATTGAGATCGTTATTATTATGGCTGAATAATAATTATATTGTATGCCTGTGGTGAATGTGGTGGACTTAGAAAATAGAGTGTGCTGGAGCTAGAGGAGCTGGATGAGAGGATGTCTGAGTGCGAGGTGTTGTGAAGTGGAAGATTGCTGAAGAGTTATGTGGGCTAGGTACTATAGTACCTATTGCACGTGAGTCCTACGAGACGCCTCTGCCATGCACAGTACAGTATGTGGTGCTTGCAGGTTGCGGCAGTTTGGTGTGAAGCCCATCCTGGACTACTCTGCCGAGGAGGACATCTCCCAGGAGGAGGCCGAGGAGCGGGAGGTCAGGTCAGTCATCTATCTCTATTTATCTGCCTCTTGTTCCACAGCACTCCCAACCCATCACAACCAGGGTTGCCAGGTGTTCGGTATTTTACCGAACTGATCGGTATTTTAGCACCGTGTTCGGTATGAAAAAAATACCGAACTATAGAGTGTTCGGTATTTTTAGTCATAATATCGGATATCAATTTTCGGAATGAATTTTTTCAATTTTTTAGTTTAGAGGAAAAATGTCAACTTTCCGGATAGCAAATTTTGAGAATGACTTTTTTTTTAACACTGGTTCGGTATTTTTTTGGAAAAAACCTGGCAACCCAGATCACAACACGCAGTATGATGTACTGACAGGTAAGCTCGCTCTAAATCCAATCACTAAAAAGATCCTATAATCCATCAGAGGCTTATCCACAAATAACACATTACTGACCTTTAGTCAGTCTGACCACGTAGCTCCTCGTCAAATAGGTCTGGTTTCTTGTTCAATTATTTTTATTGCACTCCGTTAATTCGTTTTGTCCGAAGCGTTGAATCATAAAGAGTAATGTATAACTGTGTTATTGGATCCCATTTGAGCATTCGAATATTTTTGGCGTTGTGTAGCCTACTATTGTAAACTTACAGCAACAGGTCTCTCCTATATGAAGCAGGATAACAACCCCAGGTAGACATGTCAAACCATTAGGTTTTGTGAAGTTTAATTGTGACCCGGTGCGTGTTCAAACTGGATCATTATTGTGGGATGCTTTCATAGCTGTCTAGGGGCAGGGGGGTACAGAAGTACTTAGATGGAGGGCCTTGGTACGGCCAGTGCAGTGCAGGCAGGTATGTGGAGGTCAGCTCCTTGGCATTGTCATAATGACCGCAGTTAGCAGCAAGGTCACCTCACACGGAGACAGAAGTAAAAAATTAGAGCCGCGGCGTGATAGTCCCGTCTGGGCGCAGTCTGCCTCAGTCTGGCCCGGCCTCTTCACACTCACACACACCCATATTATATTGCAGGGCTACGAAACCTTTTCCCACCCACGGCACTCCAAACAAACTGAAATAATACCCATACTTATTTATTATAACAAAACACATTGCAGGGACAACTGTATGTCTAATAAATACATACATTATAATGGCCTTAAACTAAATTGTCTCCCATAGAGATGTATTAGGCAGGTACTACAAAGACGGGCATGGAGTGTTTTCTTTGTTCTTCTACATTTTGCAAAAAAGGCAAAGAAATTATGAATAATAATTACCCAGTCATTTTGAATTAAAACATCATAAAAATTTGAAATAGACCTGCACCCAACTCACGATACACCGCTGCCGGAGCACTACTGCTATGTTACCTATAATATATTGTTGTATGTTGGAACTTGGAACCATTGTGTATGTAGGTGACGACACGACGCGGCACACACAGAGCAACGCCAATTACGTAACGTTTCTCGCAGACCATTCAGGAATCTTGTCGAGATACAATATTATTTATTGCGAATATTCATCACACCTCGCCTGTTTCTTCGTGCAACAACTTTGTTCCTACATGGTTCCTACTGCTTAAGAGCGCGGTATAGGGTTAAAACACAAAGAACGCTGATTCCGACCAGGGTTGCCAGGTGGTCGGTATTTTTGCACCGTGTTCGGTATGAAAAAAATACCGAACCATAGTGTTCGGTATTTTTGTCATAATATTGGATTTTTTAGTGAATTTATAACTTTCCGGATAGCAAGTTTTGAGAATGACTTTTTTTTGAGAACTTTCATCTTTTCGGATACCAAGTGGGAACACTGGTTCGGTATTTTTTCGTTCGGGCAAGTCCTGCACGGACCCAATTTTCCATGTTGATGGTCTATAGCATTTTCCATGTCGAAGGCCTTTTCACAATAAGCGACTGGAGAGTTACACTCAATGAAGGTGCACCTGGCACAGAAAATTGGGTCCGTGCAGGACCTTCCAGGAACAAAGCCGCATTGTTGCTCTCTCAGGACAGCCATGACAGGCCCCCGAATGCGGTGTAGTAATATCTGAGATAATACCTTACCGGGAACACTCAGCAGAGTAATTCCACGGTAGTTTCCGCATTCAAGGGGGTCCCCCTTTTTAAATATTGCGACGATGGATCCATTCCGCCAATCTTTTGGGCACCTCTCCTCTTCCCACGCCATTTTAAATATATCGAGAAGTGATTGGCCAAGGGTGTCTATGCCTTGTTTGAGGAGCACTGCGTGGATTCCATCGTCTTGTTGTTCTCTAATCTCACAACGGCTAGCACCATCTCGCCGTAGGTCGGCGGGTCCTCACACTAAAACATAAAACTATCTAAAATATTATTTTATTCAACAAGTAAGTTTAGATAATTGAAGAGTTTTCGTGCGCAGAGTCCCAAAAACGTTCCCCATTTCGATTTTATGAAATATTCTTTATTTTAAACGAATGTTATGAACTTACGATGAGTTACATTTTCTGCATACAAACATTAGATAGGAAGAAGTATAATAAATAACACTCTTCTATACATGATGTCAATATAGCCGGCGGAACTTAGTGCTTGAAGCATTCTCTACCAGTCAACCGGTCCCGTCCAATCTGAGACAGGATTCCAAACACATTGAAAATTTCTGACCCGACCGGGAATCGATCCCGGTACCTCTTGATCTGAAGTCGGAGGTACATAGTGAGTAGAACCGCAAGATGACAGTTTGGAAAGTAGGTGGGCGGGTTGTTTCCAGGATCAACTCTCAAGCAAAGGGAATATGACACTGTGACTTGGCACGCTAAATAGATTCAAATGTTATGTAAGAATTGATTCTCATTTTGTGTTCACTATAATAATTAACACAACACATGACTCATATTTTGAGAATAAATATGACAGGTGAGTGGTGACAGTTGTTAGAATAGGAATGTGTGGCCTCCACCACGAGCCAGTGGAAGTGTGCCCAAGTGTAGTACAGGAATAGACAATTTTACAAGTTACAAGTCTTATATAGGTGCAGCTGCACAGTAGCTACACAGAGTAGAGTAGGTAGGTGATGCACAATAGGTCGGGGAGTGCTCTAACCAGAGCCAAGAGAAGGAAACACAATGGAGTGACACTGATATATTACGTAGGCGCCACACACTGCATATTCACTTCCAACAGTTAGGTAAATACATTATCTGCTTGGTGGGCAGTCCGAGTAGCCAGAGGGTTCCACCTGGTGGTAGGAATTTCGGACTCAACTGATGATTGAACCTGGAACCTAGATTGATTATAATCAGGTGTGTTCTGTTAATAAAAGGTGTGTTTTATTTCAGTGCGTCGGTGTCTGAAGCCCCCAAAGCCCCTGACGAAGTGGCCCACTCCCCCCAGTACCAAGTGAACAAGAACTTCGCAGACAGGAGATACAAAGTGCAGTCGGCACGCACCTACTTCTACCTCAATGAGGCCACCTGTGAGAAAAACACCGAGATATTCCTCAAGTGTCTGGAGTCTGTGGCTGGTGAGTGCCCCTGTCTCCCTCTTTCCTCACTCCAGCCATTTGCGTGTATCTCACCAGGCGCTTGTTGTTACAGGAGCCACCTTTGGGACTGGAATTATGGCCATCAAGGTGACAGCTCTGGGCAGACCACAGCTGTTGGTGGGTAGAGCACGGTACTAGCCCCGCATGCACTGGGTGTCATTATCAACTGTAAACTAATGCACATGATTGTGCTGTTGCAGCTCCAACTGTCTGAGGTGATCATGCAGGCGCGTAACTACATGAAGGAGCTGGTGGGAGGCAAGGGCAACGTACTGACACACCACAAGACCCTGGAGGACCTGCAGAAGTACTTTGGGGACAAAGCCACCAGTCCGGAAGTACAGAGCTTCCTCAAGAACCTCACAGTGGACAGAGAAGGGTGAGATCAGATGTTCTTAGTGATGGGTGGGCTCTCTTCTTGGTCCATCAGGGGGATGAGGAGACCAGGACTCCTTGCCTTGCCCAATAGTGTGGTGCTCCAAATAACTCAACACCGCTGTGTGGTATCATTTCAGTGTGGGCGGGCAGACGTGGCGTTGCAACTGCGACTGTGATAGGCATCTCCAGTAAGAATGTACACTGTACAGCCTCCCTTCTCATATGTTCTATTTCATCTAACTTGTCCCTGCAACGCTAAACCACCACACGCCGCCAGAGTAGTGGCCTAGTAGTGTACCGGACTAGACGGACACGTGTGTAGTGCGTCCCCGCCTAGCTCCAGCAGTCTACTGCGCTTATATCATCTGCTCTCAGTTGGTAGTAGAGGGCCATGGTAGAGGCCAGTAAGAGGCTAGTGAAGAGAGTGTCCCATCACTTGTAGAGTAGACCTGGAGTGCAGCCTCACACATTGTATCGAGTAATCCTCCTGAAAGCTTTGTTTATTGCTTTTAGAATCCTCCACTTGTTCCCATGGTCCGGCATCATGGATGAGAATTTTGGTCTGTCGGAAACATTTAGAGTCCCTGATCCGAAAACAGGTCAAATGAGAAGACTCATCAGTCGGTTGCCACCCAAGGAAGAGGAGATGTTCAAGAACATGATCAGGAGACTCAACACCGTCGTACAGGTCTCTAGACAACTTACATACCTACCTACTTTATGCCATGCTACCACGCCACCCACATGGCTGGAGCTGCTTCTTAAAACAGAGACACTTAGACAGGTCCTGTACAAGTTAAAGCATTATTAGGAGCTAAGTTAGAAACACAACTACTTATTCAAATCAAAGATACAATTATCTCCCTTTTTTACACCAAATTTGTTTATCAATTAATTAATCTTCCATAGCTGAAGAAGATTTCAGTTTTCATTGATATTCTGCCCCACAGATAATAATGACAAATCTGATACACGTTCCTGTCCCATAAAAGCCCCATGATATTTTTTATATCAGGTATTGTTTTTAAAACTTGATTCAGTGGTTGCAGTTGTAACTAGAAAAGTCGTAACATTTGGGACCCCTGTACCTAGGGGCCCTGTACCTAGGGGCCCTGTACAATATCACTGATATGGGACCGTTCAAGTATTACGTAACGCATTTTTTTAACATTATTGACCCCCCCGGGATGGACCGTAACGCTCTTTGTTACCCCTCTTCCCATTCTCTAAACGTTGCCTACCGCGCATATTACAACTATGTATGCCTCAAATCATAATTATTACTGGAAATTCACTAAATACCTTTGCTGCGGCGCCGGTGATACAATAGTAACGTTTTACAAGAAAACCTCCCCTCCCCCCCATATTGCGTTACGTAATACTTGAACGCTCCCTATCTTAGCTGTAGTTGTGTGGGAGGCAGAGAGGCCACTAAAGATTTATCTAATAATTGTTGTTGAGTTCTGTTTTATGTAACACCTCTGGTTTGGTTTTGACAGGCAGCAAAAGACATGGACGTACGGGTGATGGTTGATGCTGAGCACACATACTTCCAGCCAGCTATCTCTCGCATCACCCTGGAGATGATGAGGAAGTACAATGTGGTACGTACGTACATCATGGCATTGTTTTCCAGTTATTTATTGCGTAGGCTTGGTACTGTTAATGGCTTAACATACAAAAGTAATTCCTTCCAGGAAAAGGCAATAGTGTTCAACACGTACCAGACGTACCTGAAGGAGAGCTATGACGAGCTGGTGACAGACCTGGAGCAAGCACACAGACAGAAGTTCTACTTCGGAGCCAAGCTAGTGAGAGGGGCCTACATTGAGTTGGTGAGGAGCACTGCTACTACTACCAACACATTACCATTACCTTCTCCATTGTATTCTCATCACTATTTCATGTTTGCTTCAGGAAAGGGCTCGAGCTGCAGCCATGGGGTACGAAGATCCCATCTGTCCCACGTACGAGGCCACCACAGAAAGCTACCACAAGTGTCTCACCGAGTGCCTGCGCAGGATAAAGGTTGCTCACAAGCTTCTCATTGCTGATAATTTGAATGTTGTTTTCTCATTCTCATATTTATTTATAGATTATATTAAAAATGAATAGACTAGCTTGATTTGGATCACCACTTACAATGTAATAAACATTACCTGGTTTTCCAAAACAACCACTTTGTTCTTCAATAAATAAATACAAACTTGATAGCAAAATTTCTTATATAAAAATGTACTGAAGATAGTATAATATTCATATTACATGTGACACATCTCGATGGAGGTCAACTTAGTTTATGGCCATAAATTTATATTGTTTCTACTTTTAATGTAGAGTTGTCCTCTGTAATGTGTTTTGTCAAAATCTACATAATAATTTAGAAATGTTTTTTAATTTGCCTTTTATCGTTGCTCTATCGTATGTTAGAGGCGTAGTAGGCCTAAACGGCTGAACCGATTTCACTAATTCTTTTTTTGTCGTGTTGGCTTTTATCAGTAGAAGGTTCTTATGAAAGAAAAAATTAAGAAATTTGCGTGGTAAATCTACATAATAATTCAGAAATGTTTTTTTATTAGCTTTTTACCTAATGTCATCGCATCACGCCTAAACGGCTGAACCGATTTCACTAATTCTTTTTTTGTCGTCTTGGCTTTTATCAGTAGAAGGTTCTTATGAAAGAAAAAATTAAGAAAGTTGCGTGGTAAATTGGGAAATTAAATAAAACACGCATTAGCCCCTCCTTCTCTATCTACAAAAAAATTCAGAAATGTTTTTCATTTGCTTTTTACCGTATGTCATAGCATGACGCTCAAAATACAAATGCTACGTCAGATATGAATCTGCACAGAGCCGTGCAAAATGCCGGAGAAGGTTCTTTAATACAATTTGCTGCATTCACTTTAATATATTTAAAAAACCCTATTTTTTAGGATCTTCATACAAAATTTTAATAAACATTAAAAGTGTCATTCTTCTTTTTCTGTGCTTATGTCAGTTATAGAGGTCTACAAAGCAATGGGAAGCTAGACTAGAACCTGTTTAATTACCTACCGATCAAGCCTGACAATCGGAATAAATAACGTAAAGCAAGACGGGTATAAGCTAGTAAATGAATAAATATTTGTGTAGGTACTTGTAAATATCTCTCACCAACTTTTATTAAAAATAAATTTGTATCGAGGAAGTATGTATCATCTGAGGAAGAAAGTGGTAGCTTTCAGAAACCGTATAATGGTTATTGAACTTGTTGATAGTGAATATTACAGATGTAAATTTATCTTTTCATTTTTGAATATAGCCACATAACGCCTTTTTTTTTTTTTATCTTGTATAGGGGTTATAGCTATATGCTATTATGGCATCTCGACCCTTGGGATCTTTTATACCTTCCCCCTCCTTAATCCGTGATGGACTTCAGGTAGCTTATTGTGCTTCCCCTTGGGATTGAGGCATAGTCTTCTGGTCTTGGGAATCCACTGCCCAGCATCCTGTGTCTCTTATTAGCGAGAGCGTCGCAGTTACATAGTAGATGTTCCATAGACTCTTCACACTCGCTACAAAATCTGCACTTGGGATCCTCCACAAGTCCCATTTTAAATAGTATCCTATTGACACCATAGTGTCCGGTGAGTATTCCGATTGTTGATCTGATATACCCCTTGCCATAGTTCCAGATTTTGTGGATTTGGTCTTCATTTACATTCATTATGAATTTTTTCGAGTGTCTCAGTCCTGGTGAGGACCTCCACTCCTCTGAGAATTTATCATTCGCGTAGCTTTTAATCGCATTTATGATCGACACATATGGTAATCTCAGAACAGGTTCTGGTCCCGTATATGTTGTTTCTGATCCTTTCCTTGCTAGTTCATCAGCCTTTTCGTTGCCCTCAACCCCCATGTGCCCAGGGACCCACACCAACCTGACCTTGTTCCAGCGCCCCAACTTGTTGAGTGCATGTGTACAATCCAGTATAAGTGCGGAGTTTATCCTGTATGCACATAGTGCTCTGAGGACAGCTTGGCTGTCACTGAGAATATAAACAGTTCTATCTCTTGTAGTTCTGTTTAGTATCTCTTGTGCACATGCCAGTATGGCGCATGCTTCCGCCTGGAATACTGTGGCGTATTGACCTAGGCTTAGGTATATCGAGCATCCTCTTGAATAGATGCCTGCTCCTGTGCCCGATGCCATTTTCGAGCCATCCGTGAACCATATTTCACTATTCTCCTCCTTGGGACGAAACTCCCGCTTCCATTCGTCCCTTGAAGGGATGTGGATTTTATAGTTTCTTTTACATACTAGTTTGGTTGTCACTTTGTCACATCCCATATCCAGTATTCTTTCAAGTTCCAGTGTGGTTTCCATATTGGTGTGTCTAGTCCTAGGCTTGGATTTGTCCCACAGTCCGGTCATTGACAGCCTGTGGAGAGCCTTCCTTGCCTCAGTTTCTATCACTAAATGCAATGGCTTCATTCCCAATATGGATTCCATGGACATTGTTGGTGTTGTTTTGAATGCCCCCGTGATGGCCATGCAGGCGTATCTCTGCAATTTTGTTAGAGTCCCCCTGCATGTCCCCAGGGAGGTTCTCGGCCACCAGATGATGCTATCGTAGGTGAGTATGGGAATCACCATTTGTTTGTAGATCCAGTATAGAACCTTTGGTTGAAGGCCCCATGTTTTCCCATAGGTCCGGCGACAAATGTTAAAGACTTTATACGCCTTTTCCATTTTTTCGTCTTGGTGAGCTTTCCAGGTTAGTTCTTTATCTAGGATGATACCCAGGTATTTCACCTGCCCTGTCCACTCCAGTTGAGTACCAAAGAGAGTTAATTTCTTTAGCTCTTCTAGTTTCCTCTTTTTGGTGAAAGTTATCACTGAGGTTTTGGCTGGGTTAATGGATAGGCAATTTTTTTTGCACCATTTCTCAGCCCTTGTCAAAGCATTTTGAAGAATTTCCGAGACAATCTCTGGAAATTTCCCGTTGATGAGAATGACTATGTCATCTGCGTATCCCACAGCTCTGCATGGTCCTGTATTAAGTTCCTCCAGCAGAGAGTTGACTACTAGGCTCCACAGTAGGGGGGATAGCACTCCTCCCTGTGGACAGCCCCTTGTTGTGTATGCGTGGAGTTCATCTCCCGATAGTGTCGATTTGATGATTCGACTCCGCAGCATACCTTGTATCCATTTGCATAGAGTTGGTTCTATGCCATGTTTTGAAGCCGCTTTATCTATGATGTCAAAACCAGTGCGATCAAAGGCGCCCTCAATGTCTATGAAGGCACTCGCACAGATTTCTTTATCTTTGATGGCGGTTTCCGCTCGATTTATTACCAAGTGTAGGGCAGTTTCTGTTGATCTGCCTGCTTGGTAAGCACATTGAAATTTGTGTAAGGGGTTCCTACGCAGAGGTCCCTCCCTTATGTAATTGTCTACCAGTTTTTCCAGCGTTTTCAATAAGAACGAGGACAAACTGATTGGCCTGTATGACTTTGCATTTTCGTAGTCGTCTTTTCCTGGTTTAGGTAGTAAGACTACCTTTACTCTACTCCATGTTTGTGGAGTGTAACCAAAGGCTATGCATGCTCTAAACAATTTACACAAATGTGAAGTTAGTAGTGGCATGCCTTTTTGTAGTAGAATTGGGTATATCATATCTGGGCCTGGAGTCTTATAAGGCTGGAAGCTCTCTATGGCCCATTTCAGTTTTACTTCATCTACTACTTTTTTCGATATCTCCCAGTCTCTCTTGTATGTTCTTGTTTGAACTCCAGTATCGATCCTGTTCAGAATCTCCCGATTGTTATCAATGATTGTAGAGTCCGGAAAATGAGTTCCTATCATAATGTTTAGTGTACTTTTTCCAGACTCAGTCAATTCACCATTTTCTTTCCTTATTGTTGTAAGCGGATTAGTCTTTGAGATCCCTAGGGCTTTAACTAGTCTCATGCCTTTTGGCAATGATTCCAGCCGCCCACAGTGTTCTCTCCAGGATTCTCGCTTAGCTTTCCTTACTGCTTTGTTATACTCTGTGAGCAATGTATAGTACATGTCAAAATTTTTTGTTTTGGCAGCCCTATTGAAAACAGCTCTTGTCTGTTGGCGTAGTTTTGCCAGTTCCTTTGTCCACCATGGGACTTTGTTGGCTTCAACACGTTTTTCTGGGCAGTTTGCTGTCCAGGCCCTGTTTATGGCCCTTTCAATGTTGTCGGCCTCAAACTCTATATCAACGAATATATAAAAATGAATATAATGTAAATTATAATTATTGTAAGAATTTGATTGAATAAATAAATAAAAAAATAAAAAAAAAAATGTTGCCATCTCACTAACTTCCTTCCTCTTCACTTTGCCATTCTCTCCACCTCACACCTTCTTTGTACAAATATGTTAATGTTTCTATTGATGTAACACCCTGCTTCTTGGCCCAAAACTCTCTTTGGCTTAGACAACATCTTCCATTCTTCACTTAAATCACTTCTAAAAGAGAGTTCTAAAAAATAGTTTTAATATAACATAGAACCAGCCAAAAACAAGTGCAGGCTTTAAAGAAAAAAATGGAAGCAGTTTCTGTCAAATCAGACTAAATTATTAAAATGAACATATCCAATGCCTAGTATTTGACCACTAGCTGTCTCCTATAAGGTACCTCCTATATGGTGGTGCAATGGTTGCTTTGGGAAATATTCTCATTGTATTCACTGGTGACTAGCACTGGTTCCCTCCTGTTGTCCTGCCCAGACAGTGTTCCGCTTCCCTCCTCTCTCTCACTCCCTCACTACTTCCAGCTTTCTCCCTAACAACACTCTCTGATATCTGTAGCTCTCCATGAGCAGCCCATGCCACAAATGTAGGTACCTGGCACACCTCACTTCTCCAGGACTTATTCTTTTTACATACATAGCTCTGCCTCTAAAGACAGAGAGATGTCCTCCAAATAACGCTCTTGAAATCTTTCCTTTCTCTTAGAGAATGTTGAAATACTTAATGTTATTTATTTTATTTTTCAATATGTTCCCAAAATAATTTAATGAAATGCACATCCCAATACACGCAGATATGTTTCTCTCAGTTAAAACGTTTTCCGACAACTCTCCATATTATTATTCAGTTGCTGCTATTATGCTGCTTAGATTACTAAAGATGTTTGTTTTTTTTTTTAAAAAGTTTATAAATCAATACATGTAATATTCAAATTAAGTAGAATCGACAATGTTTGCGTTTATTATTTTAATTTGTTTGCTTATTGAAAATATGTTCTACAAAGTTGTTCGCACAAAAAGTTTGAAGATTTATGTTTCTGTGATTAGGAATATAAACATAGCAAATTGCAAATAAAAAAAAATTAAAAACAATTAGGTACTTGCTAAAAGTATTGTACCTCAGAAATTATCTACCAAAAAAGTGTATTATAATTGGTTGGTAGACTAGCGGTTACGATGCCGGTTTTTGTACTGTATTGTTCTGAGGTCGGGTTCCATCCCAGGTGCCAACCATCTTCTTGTTTCACAACACAAGATTTAAGTAGCTCATTGTGAAAGAATCAAAAGAGTGTATTTATGAACACTTTGAGCACAGATTCATGACAAAATGTAATAAAGAAGTTGGTATCTGCACATAGCCTAGTGCTAGAGTGGTTCGGTCATCATTTTTCAGTTAAGAAGTTTGGTGGGCGATCCAGGTGCAGACCACCTTTCTCATTCACGATGCACGCTTAGTTTACTGTGAAAGAGTCAAAGAGTGTATTTGTGTTCACTTTGAGTGAGCGCATATTCATTATTGTTATTAAAAAAAAAAATTAGGGTTGCCCTCTAAACGGGAGACCGTTTTATGTACTAGAAGATATTTTTTTAATAAAATGCAATTATGGTATCAGTAGCAACATTTTTTAATAAAAAAGCCATGCAAATATGCAATGTAATGTAGTTTGTCGTTAATGGAAGCCAGAAGTAAGTAGTAGGATCAATTAATATTTTTGTATTTAAAAGTATATGGTACAGGTACTTGGTATTACTTTTGGCTGTTCTAATGGCTTCTTTGTTTTCTATAATGAAACTATAAAAGTGTTTGCATTTCATGTTGAAGTGTGACTTTATTTTGTAGTTTTGCATATTTCGGTTTTTGGTATTCGTAGACAAGGTAAAACCACGTTGATTCATTTTTTTCCAAATTAAAGAATAAAGAATTGTCCTCTTTTGAAGATTTCAAATTAGGGAACACGATCAATGTTTAGGTCTGGAATACAGGACAGCATCCTAATTATATATAAGATAGACATAACGCTGTGTGTGCCAGCATACGCCAGCATTCACTTGTAAACACTTTGTACACCCACACAGGGGGAAATACAGGACAGCATCCTAATTATATATAAGATAGACATAACGCTGTGTGTGCCAGCATACGCCAGCATTCACTTGTAAACACTTTGTACACCCACACAGGGGGAAATACAGGACAGCATCCTAATTATATATAAGATAGACATAACGCTGTGTGTGCCAGCATACGCCAGCATTCACTTGTAAACACTTTGTACACCCACACAGGGGGAAATACAGGACAGCATCCTAATTATATATAAGATAGACATAACGCTGTGTGTGCCAGCATACGCCAGCATTCACTTGTAAACACTTTGTACACCCACACAGGGGGAAATACAGGACAGCATCCTAATTATATATAAGATAGACATAACGCTGTGTGTGCCAGCATACGCCAGCATTCACTTGTAAACACTTTGTACACCCACACAGGGGGAAATACAGGACAGCATCCTAATTATATATAAGATAGACATAACGCTGTGTGTGCCAGCATACGCCAGCATTCACTTGTAAACACTTTGTACACCCACACAGGGGGAAATACAGGACAGCATCCTAATTATATATAAGATAGACATAACGCTGTGTGTGCCAGCATACGCCAGCATTCACTTGTAAACACTTTGTACACCCACACAGGGGGAAATACAGGACAGCATCCTAATTATATATAAGATAGACATAACGCTGTGTGTGCCAGCATACGCCAGCATTCACTTGTAAACACTTTGTACACCCACACAGGGGGAAATACAGGACAGCATCCTAATTATATATAAGATAGACATAACGCTGTGTGTGCCAGCATACGCCAGCATTCACTTGCAAACACTTTGTACACCCACACAGGGGGAAATAGTGTCAAATCAGGGATGCGGACCATACTACATTTACTTCTTCTTTCTGCGTCGTGTCAGTTCAGGTTGTCCCAATGTTGACTTATCACTCTGAAGGAGTAAAATTAAAACTAATTAAGTAATTTAAGAAGTAAATTATTATTAAATTAATTAGTAACTGTAAAATTTTTGAACGCAACGCAAACTTAAGAAAAGATCGTTCTGAAAATTTGGTATCCGTAAAGGTGAAAGTTTGCTAGTAAAATTTCATTGAATAAAGTTACAACCTGGAAATTTTAGGTTAGACGTGGACAGGTGGAAAGACTACTCTGGAGAATGCATTCCGGTTCTGTGCGGCAAGAAACAGTTTCCCAACACGTTTGATCCCTGTCCAATCATTTCGGATCCCTAGCTCCACGTCTGCCACTGCCCCACCTTGATATTTGTCAGCAACTCTATCAACCCTAGCTTTTTGGAGGACTCTTTATTCTGTTGCTAACCATGTCTGTCCATTACAATGGATACATGTCGTGCATTCCCACGTTTACCCACATCTCAAGTGCTTCCGATGGTTCATGCTACTAACTTTGAGAGTCCGAGATTCAATTATCCGTATAAGAGAGCAGACCACACGTAGCACTTGACCAAGGAGTTTCATATTAAGATTGTCATCACAGAAAACTGGTTTCATTGTATTGAAAGCCGTGCAAGCTGTCTCTATCCTGCACATCATTTCTGTTTCTGGGTGGAGGTTTTCTGTCAGGATGCTATCCACCTATTAATCTTCTTTTAATGAATGCTCCTGAAAACAATGTTCCGTTTGGAAAGAACATTTCCTTCAATGGAACTATATCAAGTAACCGCATTGCTGAACGTTTGACGAATTTATCTCCAGAGGCTGATACTATACTGTCCTCGAAGAGTTAAAAATAAAAAAACAAATAATGTTTTCTTCAGCAAAAGGAATTGATTATTTGACTGATAGGCTGTCTGACATAAGTCTTAACACCCCGCACCCCATTGATAGGCTGTCTGCCTCCTACTGCGTCCCATATCATTATAGAGCAAAATGGATATTTCACCCCTGAATCAGTGTGACAAGGTTATTTCTTATGTCTTAACACCCCGCACTCCTTGTTTCAGAAATTGAAGAATAAAAATGATGACAAGAAGATCGCCATCATGGTGGCTTCCCACAATGAGGACACGGTCAGGTTTGCCATAGAGCAGATGAAGCAGATCGGGGTGGAGCCCGAGGACAAGGTCATCTGCTTCGGGCAGCTGCTGGGCATGTGTGACTACATCACCTTCCCCTTAGGTAAGGCCACCACACACTTCTCTCTCCTCTCCTCTTCTTCCTTACTCTAACTTCTCTCCCACTGAAGGCTGCCTGTGTCTTGTTGCAGGACAATCCGGCTACTCGGCTTACAAATACATACCTTACGGGCCAGTACACGAGGTCTTACCATATTTGTCCAGAAGAGCCCAAGAGAATAAGGGGGTGCTGAAGAAAGTGAAAAAGGAAAAGAGATTGCTGCGGAGAGAGCTGCTGCGGCGGATCTTCACTGGACAGGTGTTCTACAAGCCCCAGGGCAACTACCAGCCTGTCTAGGCAGCCCTAGGGCAGAGTCGTGATCACCAACGCCAGAGCTACCAAGGAAAGTTACATCCCCGGGCGTGTGTGGCCTCTCACGACCTATCAGTATTATTTCTAGTCACGTCTGTCTGTTAGTGGAGCAGCCCAATGGCTCTCTGTCTGTGATGCAAGTGTTACATGTTGCTGTCTGCTGCCTGCTTCCTGCTGCCTCCTCACATTAGTCCAACTAATTAAGTTAAGACGTGTCATGGTAGTGTTTGTGATGGCAGAGGTCAGGCGGGGCACTCCACTGCCTCCTGTGTTCCCTCCAGCAGGGCTGCCCATTGTTCCCTGGTGGCAGTCCCTCTCTCACATTCTCCTCCTCTCACATTCTCCTCTCTATACTCTCCTGTCTATTCACGTTGACACATGTTATGTCCCCTCCATTTGTAAATATTGAGCCTTTCGCTGGCCCCTTCCTCGTGTCTTACATTTGCCATCAATTTTACTTCCTTTTATACTCTGCACTTCCATGTGAATACATTCTAAGAAGTCCAACCTTGTGGGATGATCCGAGTGGATTGTGTGGGCTCTATCGGGGAAAAAGTTCCTAAAAATGAAGGTTAGTCTGGTCATGTGTGAGTGCAGGGCCGCTCCCAGCAGTACGGAGAGTCACTTGCCTGCCAACTTCTCGGCTGTATCTGGCTTCATGATGACTCACTCAAATATTCCACCAGTCAATTGGGAGGTGTGCTGGCTGTGGGTATGTGTTAGAGGGGGGGGGGTTTATTTATTATCTATGCGTATGGAAATGTTGACAATAAAATGTATTTAGACCTCTAAGTAGGTGTACCTATGTATGTATGTACCATGTTATGTTGAATAAATAAATAAATTTACTTAGTGATAATGTTTAGTGGGGCCAGGCCCCAGGCCCGACGTTACATACCATTCTACTATACTCGCTGTCTTTCAATACTACCCCTGTCCTCTACCAACTCTCCTGTCATAGGGCACCTGTAGTACCTAGTTGTGTAGGCTAGGAGGACTCTAGTTGTTAATCCTCCAGGCCCCCTCCGTACGCCGTGGTAATAGCAGTAACCTTATAACCTACACCCACTCGGCTCCATTACAAAATAATAGAAATACGCCATGACGAGTTTTGATGATTCGAGTAGGCATACACAGTGGTAGGTATGGTGTAACTAGATGACATGTCAATAAAACGGCCCCGAGTCCTTATCTCCCACTCGGAACCCGGGCAGGCGGCGCGGCAGTGCAGATAGGGCGCACTCACGTGACTCAGATGTGCATATCTGAGTTTGAAATCAGTCAAAAATGTCATAATAGTAGGTACGTGCGATAGCAAGTAATAATGGTTGCTGTCCTGTAACGGGTTAACGGGTAGGTATGGGGCCCGGGAAATCCGAGGCCAGTCGTGGCGGCATTATTCAGGAACATACCTGTCCCAGAGACAGGCCGGTCCCGGCGCCCCACCGCAGTAGCAGGGGAAAGTCCGACGTGAGTCACCCGCACCCCCGTACTGCGTTTGGCGTGCTCTTTTGTTTTGGAGACTTCCTACCTGAGATCGGACCCCCCTTCAGCCGCTCCAGTGCGCGTCGCCGCATCTCATTTTGTCTTCGAACTTCGAGCCGTGAACGTCGCGTGGTCTAATTCTGTGAATCAAATTGCTGTCGTGGGCCGTCAGATAGTCGAGCGCTCCATCTCGGCGTGGACTAAACAAACTTGTGGTGTGCAAACATCAGTGATAAACTTGAACCAACCAAACAATAAAATGTGCGCGGAGACATTCTGAAGTCCATTCATAGCGGGTCCGTTCGATAAAAAATCGGAAAGTTCATCTAAGCGGTGTGTGGCGCGTTGACAAGATGGCTCTGAATCATTGTGTCGTGTTGTTGGTGTTCTTGGGACTATGCTGCTGCGTCTGGGGCCAGATTGACTCCTACGAGGAACTCTCCGAGGAGGACAGCTCGCCGGAAGACATGGAGGACGGGCAGCTGGTGCAAGTGTCCGTGGTGACGAGACACGGCCAGAGGACCCCCAAAGAGCCGTACCCGCTTGATCCGTACAGAGGCCGGCAATATTGGCCCGAAGGCTGGCTCCAGCTGACGGCGGTGGGGGCGGAGCAACACAGGAACCTGGGCAGACAGCTGAGGAGACAGTACAACCAGACCATCCCGCTGACCTTCACGTCGGACCATGTCTACATCCGCAGCACCGGCATATCGAGGACCCTGGCTTCTGCATTCGCTTTGACATCCGCTCTCTTCCCCGACCAAGCTATCCCGATACATTCTGCGCCCTCCAAACACGACAAGCTATTCTCACCGCACAAATCTTGTCCGGCGTTCATGACTGAAATGGAAGAATATTTAGCGAGCCCCCGGGTAAGACGAGAAGAGGAAGAGAGGGTTCCTTTTTACAAATGGGCGTCTGAGAGAACTGGTAAAGCCTTCAAGGGAGTGGACGCTGCGGAGGGTCTGTACAGTCTGCTCACCATAGAGAAACAGAGGGGTCTGGACCTACCCCAGTGGACGTCCGGTGCGTATCCTCAACCGTTGAAGAACTTGACTGCCGTATTTCTTGCACGGAGCTCTGCCACCAGAAAGTTGGCGCGATTGAGGTACGGGTCTCTGCTGAAGGACATTTTATGGCACGGAGAGAATGCCGGCAGGAAGACGTCAAAAAGATTCCTCATGTACAGTGCGCACGACTTCACTATTGTGGGCCTCCTCAACTGCATGGGCGTGTTCGATGGACAGCCCTCGGGGTTCGCATCCTCCATCACCTTCGAAGTGAGATACAACAGCTCTCACGGAAACACCCTCGACATGTTGTACAGGAATGAGTCTCACGCCCCGCCCGTGAAGCTGAGGGTGGAGCAGTGCGGATCTCCTTGCCACGTGAGGAAGCTGACCACCATCCTCGCTGACATCCTTCCTGAAGACATTCACAGGGAGTGTTCCTTGGATCTCGTGCAATCAGCCGCTCAGTCTTCCAGCTGCCTTCCAGATAATACAAGTTTCCCCGTGTCGTTGTGGATTATCTTCACCGCTTCTTTCATCATAATATCCATCATCCTGGTGTGCTGCTCCAGACCACTCAACACCTTCATCATGGTGCCAACTAAACGGGAGGGCTATGTGGCGCTATGACACTTAATTGCCTCCTCCCAGTGCAGTGCTATAGACTAACAACTCTAGTTGTATGCTCGTTGGTCGTTTTCCTTCAGACCAGCTTTATTTTTATAAATAACAAACATTCCATGTAAATAAACCATTCCAAAACACAATCAGTTCTTTTGTTTCCACTCATTGTCTTTGCAGGGAGATACAATAAAAGGCTGTACTGTCGTATCAAAATTTTATTTTCAAAATATTCAAACTTATAGGGAACTCGGGCACAAGGTAAGTACTTAGGCACATGTCTACCTCGGAGACGAGAAGAATAGTCTGTCTTCGTGTGTATCTTAGTCCAGCTGACTGTGACGAGGGCGCGGCTCTTCTTATTCTGTACTAGAGCATCACATCTCTAAGAGCAAACATGGATTGCACAAATAATAACAGTAGGATTGGTCAACTTCATTCATGAGTGAGAATTAAGTCTTTAATGGTCAGCAGATTTGGTTATTCAGAGACCAGCACTGCATTGGAGAACTAAATTATTTCCCTAAATGAGCTGATTAGCGCAACAAACGCCTAACCCACAATTTAACACATGTTCATTTTATTTGATTTTTGGACGATAAAAATGCCATATTTTATCGCGCAACAAACGAATACAATTGGTAGAATGTAAAAATGATAAATACGAAATATCTTGAACCATTTTAAATCTTTTGTACCATTTTAAATTATTTAAATATTTTGAATGCATCAAAAACCTAAAGTGGGTTAGGCGTTTGTTGCGCTAAACAACTCAAATATTCAGCTGGAAGATCACTTCCACATTCCCAGATGCCAGAGCTTAAGATAAAACCTTGTTCCAAGTCAAGCTATTGGTCGTACTCCTGGAACTTGGTAGATTACAATCTATACCTAAACTAACTTAGAAAGGAACATTATACTGTAATGGGTACAACAAATTAACATCACATATCTTGAGTTTGTTGTCCTACATATAATATTTATCTTGGTACTTACAACTAGAGATGTAAATCAGCCAAGACCAAAAGACTTCCCTTGTGGTGTCGTCCGTGTAACTCACCAGAGAGGATTTATGTCCTCATCCAGTCAAAGGAACTGCCTACTTAATGCATTACACATTCTTATTAATGCTAATACACAACTTCTCATTCACTATAATTATTTCACAACACAAATGGGAGATATGAAGATTCACTAAGAGCAGACAGGGGGAGAGCGGAAACATCATCGACGCCGAGTGTTGGGGAGGAAGAGCAGAGGGATGGTGGCGGCGGGCAGCATCACGTAGAGGGTCCTCAGGGCCCAGCGGGCGCACAGGAAGCTCCTGGCCAGCAGGGTCACTGACAGTCCCAAGGCGCGCAGGCTCAGGCTCCAAGCTGATCTTCCTCCGGGAATTTGCTCATCTACGATTGCTAAAATAGATACAACACATAACATTGAGATGCTTTTTTATATGTAAGTATCTACGTGAGTAGGTATATTGTTTTCTCGGTACATGCATGTTTTTTTTTTTTTTTTTTTAATTAATCTGTGCTCACTTAAAGTGAACACAAATACACTCCTTGACTCTTTCACAGTAAGCTACTGAAAGCTTGTGTCGTGAAAGAGGAAGATGGTCGGCACCTGGGATCGAACCACGACGTCCGCAGTACGAAAGCCGGCGCTGTAACCGCTGGGTCACCAACCACCACGTTTGTTTTAGCATTAAATAAATAAATAACACTCTTCTATACGTAGGTGTCAGTATAGCCGGCGGAACTTAATGCTTGAAGCATTGTCTACCAGTCAACCGGTCCCGTCCAATCTGAGACAGGATTCCAACCCCGAGTAGAAATTTCAAGTGAAAAAACACATTGAAAATTTCTGACCCGACCGGGAATTGAACCCGGGAACTCTTGATCTGAAGTCGGAGCCTTTGCCACTAGGCTACCGAGGTCGGTAGCATTGTATTGGAAGAGATTGCTACACCGAGCAAGAAGTTCTTTGTAAGATCAGAATGACTATAAAATAGCACTTGTCCTCACACCACCGTCATGCTCATGATTAGAGGTACGTAATTTTCGCAAATAAAAAATTGTAATATCGCATTTAAAAAATATATAAAAGCGAAATTTCGCATTTATTCGCATAAAACATAAAATGTCTATAATAAAACACCTTTGAGTATTTTAAATATTTAATAAAAAGTTAACAATTGTAGAAAACCTTTATAAAATATCAACATGTAATAAAATATACGCTTTCAATTAATACAATTATTTAGTTACATCGGCGACTTCTACTAACTGATTTTTCAGTTTCAATTATTTTCACAAGGATAAAGCGTTCGTTTTGACGAGTTACTTGATCGTTTACCTTTAAAATATAATAATTATCGACATTTCACTGAAATTTACTTAAAATTAAAACATCGCATTTATGGAATATATTGACAAATTTCGCATTTATCGCATCTATTTCGGAAGTACGAAATTTACGTACCCCTACTCATGACGTACTTAGATGAAGGGGGCAACTTTGCATTGGAAAAATAAACAATTCGTTTCGATATTGGAGAAGAAGTATTAGTTTTTATGGTCCCTGGTTTCAACGTCCACTTTGCACATTTTCTAGATCCTGTTCTTATTCAGATTGAAAAAAGATCTTTGTAATAAGTGATTATTTTTAAAGCTGACTATGCATTCAGGTGGTAATAAATGAACTGTCAGAAAATGAATCATACAATGACGCAATATTAAACTTTAGTGTTTTTTTTATTCCAGTGTGGTGTAACTGAAACCCACCCACAGGGGTACCAACTGCCGAGGTTGTCTTTAAAACAGTGTTGCCAACCCGTTTGGGTTTCGCAACTTTGTCCGGGCGAACCCTAAACATTCTTGGACCTTTTTGGATAGGCTTTGAATTATTGAAATGTTCTTTCAGGATATCATTTTTCTTGGAACTTGATCTTTTACACGGGTGTCCGGGTAAGTTGGCAATATTTCACCGACCTCGGTAGCCTAGAAGTGTAGGCGTGGACTAGAGGACCCGGGTTCGATTCCCGTTCGGGACAGAGTTTTTCTAAAGTGACAAGTCACTTGAAATTTCTACCCGGGGTTGGCCTGTCTCAGATTGGTCGGGACCGGTTGACTGGAAAAAATTGCCTCAGGCAATAAGTTCCGCCGGCTTCCTTTGTATAGAAAAGTGTAAATTTACTTATAATAAAATAAAGAATGTGTGCAAGTGAATGAGAGGAGTACTTACTGGGCAAGAGGATGTCCCACACGGCCCCGCAGCCAGCCCAGGCCGCCGCCATGCCGGGGGGCAGGTTCCTATCCGTGTCAGCCGCCCTCCAGGAGCCCAGGGCCAGCAGCAGACACGCGTGCCACACCAAACCAACTCCTGCAAAAACAACACCTTCAGAATACAGGCTGGAGAACCACCAGGTAATCTTACAAGTTAAGACCAAATCATTATATGCTGTAGGCAGAGATGTGCTTTATTTCAAATAAATCCATTTCAAATGGAAATGCAACATGTACATTTCCATTTTGCATTTTAAATGGTTTTTATTTTCACCCATTTCTATTTTAAATGCATTTTTGATGCATTTCCATTTGAAAATGTGTTTTCAATACCAAAAATGGTTTTCATTTCTGAGCTGGCGCATGGCGCCTTTCGCACATTTCGTCACATATAAATTACGGATGTCAAGAGTTTTAAAAAAAATTCTATGGCAGAAAGCATTGTCATAAAATTCTAAAATTCAAATACAGGTAGGTAGGTACTTGTATAATTACTGATTCCTCGGGACTGGAATTTTTCGCCTTTGCAATTAACAGTACCCCCTATTCCAATTCAAATTAAGTACGCACTAAACTAAAATAAGAACGTGCCTGTAATTTGTTCTTAATTAGACTTTAGTTTGAAATTAGTTCATTTTGGTATTCGAATTTCATATATAAGTCATATAATTTCATATATATCGCTACGTGTGTACCCAGCTATTTTTAGTGCGTTTATCTGTCAAAACATTCAAAAGTTCACAATTGTATGCGTCTAAAAAGATATCTGATGATATTTTTATAATAAAAGTTTTTTTTAACCAAATAATTATAAAACAAGTTTATTTTTATTAAAAATATTTAAAAAGAAACTAGGTAATTAAGTAAAATCTACATAATAATGCAGTTATGTATGCATATTTATTTAAAAACCGCAGACTCTAGGTTTGATATTAATCGTCGTGGATCCTTGCAGGTATATTTATGGTAATCATACATATATTTTTTCCAATTTCTCAAATATATTTAATGTTACCTATTAAAAAATATTTAAAAACTTCTTCATACAAAAAGTTCAATTATTGAGACAGTCATGTTTTAAAAGTTAAATTAAACATGTAAATTTTGTTTAGAACTTGTGGCATTACGGTATTAAAATATATATAAGATATTTTGTTAATAAATTCAATACAGTTTATTGTTTCTTTCTCTGAAAAGAGAATAAATATTTATTGATATTTGGGGTGGAACCCCCCATACCTCTTCGGACACCTCCCCGAATGATAACACTACACTCTGTTAGGTTGAAACATACTCATTTAGAAGGGTTTTGTCAAAAATCTTTTCCTTGCAAGGAGTGACATTTTATTTTTGAACTACTAACGCCGCGAGTAGCCACTTTTTGAACTGTGAGTATTTTTTACATTTTAAAATATCGCGTGGCTCGCTCGGAGAGAACTCCAGCTAAGTAGGTCAAACTACATAACTATAATAAGTAGGTAGGTAGGTACCTATATTTTTACATTCATGCAGTATTGTGAAAAGTGTTCGATCCATAGACAATTATAATTCAAAAAAATATTTATGGTGAACTAATTTTAGATTTTAGAACACGGCATAATTCCGAATACGAATTTTAGTTCGAGTGAACTTAATTCTAAGTCATTTGGAACGTTCTTAATAAGAACGTTCCAAAATCCGAATAGGGGGTATATGTGAACTTTATTCGCGAATTTTATGTTTTGGTAAAATACGACGAAATAATAACATGATTACATATATTAAGAAATAAACATAACGGAATCCGCAAAAAGTGACAAAACTAATAACATCAGCGTTTAAAAAAGGAACCTAATACTTGCGGCTGAAGGTTAGCATCAGAGTATGGATGTCTTCTGCTTATATCCATTCGGATAGATAAGTATCATCTTACACCACGCTATTCTCTAAACTATTTTTTTAGCTTTTTCGTTTTCGAGAGATTCGGTTATCTAAATTTCTTCTTCTTTACGTCCTGTCTGGACGTTGGACCCCTCAATGTTGGCGATCACTTCGGCGAACTAGTCCCTGTCCTGTGCTGCTCGGAACAGATCCTCCACAATTCGGATGCCGTTCCACTCCCATACATTGTCTCCTGCCAGGCCCTCGGCCTCCCTCTCATTTTCCCTTCAGTATCAGGTGAAGAGGGTGGCACTTTTCTCCTAAGGACTCCAGTATTGGTTACCATATCTGTCCAGGGAATTATTGGTTACCATATCTGTCCAGGGAATTATTGGTTACCATATCTGTCCAGGGAATTATTGGTTACCATATCTGTCCAGGGAATTATTGGTTACCATATCTGTCCAGGGAATTCTGAGCAGTTGACGATGAAGCCACATTTCAAATGCTTCCAATCTGTTCATTGCGTTGACTTTCAAGGTCCATGTTTCACATCCGTGCAATAAAACGGACCACACATAACATTTCATTAGTCTACAGCAGGGATGCACAGAGTTATAGGGAGCAGGGGCCACTGGGGAAGATTATGAGCCAAGGACGGGCCGCACTATAAGTTATAATTTTTTGATTTCGTATATCACCGGTTTGTAAAAGTAGGATGCTGTGTTTCATATAATGTGAAGGTAGGTACTTAAGGATGCATTTTATTACTAACAATCCAAAAGTTTCAATAAAAAGTCAAGAAATATTGTTACTTACGACTTCCACAGTCGATATTTCAGACAAGAAACCAAAAAAGAATCTTATCAACAGTTTTTTAATAATCCTTCGAAAAGCTACAAAAGTAATTATTAATATTCTTTTGATTTGCCAGTATCGTGGGCGCGGCGGGCCGCAGATAAACTGACACAGGGCCGCGGTTTGTGCATCGTTGGTCTACAGTGATCACCTTGCATAGGCTTTGGTTTCTTTTCGGATTTTAGAGGCTGGATCGGGCAAATTTTTTTAACTTTTTCTTGTATGACAGTCTTCCAGAAAGGATGCCAGACAAATTATCAAAATTGGTTTTATATTTGAACCTGTACAGTACAATATAAATGAAATATGAAAACTAAATAAACTTTATTAACATCCCAACTCTGCAAGATTTACATTCTTCACCTATTTTTGCATTAAAATCGCCCATACAAATTATTTTTAAGAATTTGAATTTATCTGAAGTCTCGTGCTTATAATTTATGAAACTTATTATATAGGTACTTATTAATAATACCTGTTAATAATATACACAGAATTTTTCTTTCTTAGTTTGTGCAAACAGAGGTTGTCTCCATATATACCTACATAAACTGAATATTTTTTTTTTCATTTTATTTTAAAAGTGTTTGTTTTACTATTTTCATGTATGACCTGAAAAACCATTTTGCATTTGAAAAAAATCATTTTGCAAATAGGTATTTTGCATTTATCAAATGGAAAAGTTTTGATCCATTTCCATTTTGCATTTCAAATGGTTTCGATTCCCATTTTGCACATCTCTGGTTGTAGGCTCTTTTTATGTGAGAATATTTGAATGTTTGGACAAAATATTACATAATATCCAAACCCTTACCCCCATGACAAGGAGTAATACCTACAGAGCTGTGGCCCAGGGGATAATGTGGGGTCCTATCTATAAAATAATATGGGTTGGCTGGAAGAGGTCCTTCGGGATAAGTCCGCCCTTTGGTTCGTATTTGTGGGGCAGTAAATTCCAGTAATGATGTATATATTACCTGATTGTTGTAATTGTATTGATAATGGAAATAAATAAATACTAAGTAGTAGGTAGGTACCTAGCCGGCCATCTACCGGCGAACTCTCTAAGCTCTACCACCTAGGTACTGACACTGAGTTGTTGTATTTCCCGCGATTCAGGAAGAAGCATTTATCTGTCAAATAACAGAACTAACTAAAATGTTAAAAGGAATTTGGTAAGTGGACGCTTTATGTAGTAGAGGTCGGGTCAATCCATTTCAAATCACCCAGGCCCTGTTGCTCGACTTTTAAAAAAAAAATAATGTGTGTTTTGTGCTTACCTACCTATAGAGACCTCATGATAAAAAAATCAGGAAAATTAAAAAAGTCGAGCAACAAATTTTATTCATTTTGGGTGATTTGAAATGGATTGACCCGGTCCCAAAATGTTCCATATTTGATTATCAAACATTCTTAGGAACCTGTGATAAGCTTATCCTACACGTAAAGTGTGTGGCTTTCTGCTGGCTTACACTGATACGTAGGATGTTATAATAATATAGGTTTAAGTGTGGTAGGTACCTGCCACCAGCCTCCGCCTGCCGTGCGCCAACAGCATGCTGAGGGTGGCAGCCACCAGAGCCCTGAGGAAGGCCGCACTGCCCAGCACGCGCCACACCTGCGTCTCTCCGAACACGCACACCACGTACCACTGCAACACATAGAAGCACTCTCTGTAGAGTCAGCAAGCATAAAACAGCACTACGCGAGCTACTTGTACCGAGCGGTGACTTACTTGTAAGAAATGCCCGTAAAAGAACCCCTGCTCCAGCCCTGTGAAGAAGGCCAGAGGAGCCGCGAACTTCATTTTGGTGTCCCGTAGTGCCAGGATCACGCTGGGGCAGGGGGGCCTCGAGGGGGATAATGCCCTTCTGCCCAGGTTGGCGTCCCAGCCGCAAAGGGAGGCGGCGACGGCCAGCACGCAGCACCCGCACAGGGCGTAGGGCAGGTACCCCATCCCAGAGAGCCCCGTGTGGCCCCTCAACAGGCGCGGCGGTGCGACAGCCCCCGGACACCCTCTGTTGCCGCAAGAATCCTCCCTCCACTCTTCCAAATCCTCTTCGTTCTCCAACTGAACTGCATTGGGATCTTCCGCTATGAGGCTAGTTGTATTGGCAGACATCGCTATGCTGGTCTGATAACCATCATGTTCCACGTTCCCTTGATGCTCCATCCCGTGTCCGGCGCATCTCGAGGACTCTGGACAAAAAGAAGTATGGTTGAGAGGCACGGTGTTGAAAGAATTCCTCTCGAAAGCCGACGGCAGAAAAGGCAAAAACACAGCTGCCATCAGCAACCCGCAGTCTCTCGCAAACTTGGAGGCCCTTGTGAGTCTCCTGAAGAGTGCCTTGGATCTGTGCAGCCCTCCCGCCGCGCTGGGTCCCTGCTGGTCGTGGTGACTGGCGCTGGCTGCGAGCTCTCCCAGCAAGGTGTCGTGCGCCAGAGCCATTGGAGTCCAGCACAGTCCGGCCGCCACGTAGGCAGGGACCAACAGGTAACTCTGGAAGAACAGGTCAATGCTATAAATGCGGTAATTCACCAATTGTTAGTTAAATCGGTAACCGACGAGATCATCGAAAATCAATTCATCGAATATCAATTCATCGAAAATCAATTCATCGAAAATCAATTCATCGAATGATCAATTCATCGAATGACCAATTCATCGAAAATAAATATTTTGAAGATATTTGAGAGACACAGTCTTTTTGACAACCAAACTCATGTGTTGAAATATTTGGACTTCAATTTAGAAAATGGGCCTATTTTCATATCGTGCGATAAAATATCACACACTTTCAAAGTATGCGATATTTATTTTTATCTATCACTTTTCTTTGTATCGAAAAGCGTATTTTAGTATTTGTCGTCGATAATTAATTATCTATCACATTTTGACCGATAATTATCTAGTGATATTTGTAGTAGATAACAGAGAAATGTGAAATAAATAGATAAATAGATAGACGGACAGACAGACAGACAGACGGACGGACAAACAAACGGACGGACAGACAGACGGACGGACGGACACACAGACAGACAGACGGACAGACAGACGGACGGACAGACAGACGGGCGGACAGACAGACGGACGGACAGACAGACGGACGGACAGACAGACGGACGGACAGACAGACGGGCGGACAGACAGACGGACGGACAGACAGACGGACGGAAAGACAGACGGACGGACAGACAGACGGACGGACAGACAGACGGACGGACAGACAGACGGACGGACAGACAGACAGACGGACGGAAAGACAGACGGACAGACAGACGGACGGACAGACGGACGGACAGACAGACGGACGGACAGACAGACAGACAGATAGATAGATAAATAACTAAATATATAAATAAATAAATAAATATGTAAATAAATAAATAAACAAACAAACAAATAAATAAATAAACTAACAAACGGACGAGACAGACAGACGGACGGACGAACGTGACAAGATCTGCCAACATCTTCTTCGAGGGGGGGCGAGGGGTACAGACGCTATTTTCGGCCATTATATGAGGCACTAATAAAGATAATAATATGTTTCCATATAAAAAACAATGGAGGTCGTAAAAGAAAGCCGGGGTCAGTAACACTCGGTTTCGGTATGAAAAAACAGAAAAATCCAATAAGAAAGCCGGGCACTTCTCCACGTGAAAACACGGTAATTAATTTGTAAATAACCTGTTCATATGCCTATGATAATATATAAAAAAAAATACTCCAACGTATTATGTCAAAATCGCCGCCATCTTTAATTTATAGGAGTGACCAAACTGAAGCTTTACCTTATTATTAGGTCATAAACAATTTCTCTAAAATATCTTCAAAATAATGGTTTCCGATGAATTGGTGATTCGATGAATTGATCATTCGATGAATTGATTTTCGATGAATTGATTTTCGATGAATTGATCATTCGATGAATTGATTTTCGATGAACTCGTCGTGAATCGTTAAATCACATGTTAGCGAAATAGGTATATATATGTACCTACGCATAATAATTAGTGTACTTTAAAATCTTTGGAAGCGTCTTTTCTAATAGGTACTTACTTTCTCCGATTATTATTCATTGGAACTCAAACATTTCAGACTCACCTGATGTGACAAATGGAGCGCGAAGAAAACTGCGAAGAACGTGTAGGAGATGGTGAGGAGTCTGTGGGGATGCAGGGCTCTGGTGAGACTGGGCGCTGCCAGGGCTGCTAGGGCGGCTGTCCCGTGCAGCAAGGACATCAGCAGGGGCCCCGCGCCCCATACTCCGAGAGAGCCCTACGACCAATACACTCAATATGTTAACGTTTCTCATGACTAAACTAAATAAAATCAAGATAAAAGTTAATTTGTGCCCAACTGATCCAAAGTGAAACACAAAGCCCCGTTTCACACAAGCGTCTTTTCGCTTTAGAAACGGGGCCTATATTGGTTTAATAAAAAAATAAACTATCGACATTTTCCGCGTCAAAAGCAAAACTTGTGTTGTAAAAGATAGTCGGCACTGACTAAGCCATCATTACATCGACAAATCAAGCCACCAGGATCGTCTAATGCTAATGTATCGGCATGACAGGCGCGGACAATGTGGGCGCACTTGCGTGTCCTTACTCCTTGCCATGGATTTTTATAGTTTTTTGTATAGAATTTTGTGTTCCTTAGATTGTTTGATAAGCATATCATACCACTCACCTTGTGAGATGGGCCATGGTAGATAAGTTCAAGGGCAAGGACGGACAAACCTACAATAGGTATCAACAATTACCTGGAACGCCTGCAGAACTAAGAGAGAGGACGCTGCGAAGAACCTCGCCATGACGGCACCAACAGCCTTCCTAGTCCAGCGCACACTGGCGGGGCATCTGGCAGTGGAGCCCACGTGTGCCCCGGGGTAGGGCACCGCGCCGCGGACCAGACGCCGCACGGACGTGGCGCCCACAGAAGATGCGCAGGACTCCCTTCGCCGTGCCACTTGAATCTGCGGGAAACGTTGAAGCTTTAGATCCTAAACGATCAGGATGGAAGTTATGGAACAAGGGCAACTTTAAGAGAGATGACACAAACCTCTAGGAGTGCGGGAGTCAGGGGCTGTCCAGCTGGCCTGGGGGCCGCGCGGTGAGACGAGGCTGCCCCCCCCACAGGCCTCACCCGAAGCCCCGTCGCTGCACCTGCAATACACATATCTTCTGTTAGTTCCTTGTGAGATGCCGTCCCAGAAAAGGAAGGATAAGAACTGTGGATGGACTGACCGAAAGACCTCCTGGGTGCCACGTGGTGCGGGCTCTGACTCAAGTGGATCTGTCTCAGCTCCGGCAGACTGCCCATGGCTCCTGCTCCAGCTGCGCAGCCCCATCACTTCCCCCGCCAGGCGCCTCCGTAGCTCCCAGTCGCTGTCATTGGAAGTTCATGGATCAACTGCAACAAGATGTGCTTAATCTGAATCTTACAGATCCTGTTCATATGATGCATTATTTAGCGGAGGAGTTTTTTTTTATTTTGATTACTCGGTACTATGTTTTATTTAATTATACTAATTCCACTTCTAAAGCGGCTTCGATCGGAAGAAAAACATTTCTCCTAGTCTATCGATGCGATGAGTTAAGCCTTGGTAGGAATGTTTAAATTACCAAAGGTACTGAAAAACCGATAGTCAGATTTGTCATGCAGAAATAATGAGGTGTATGTAATATGGAAGCGTCTCGAAGACGAGGAAGACCCTCTCATACCGTATTCCGTTCCTTCGAGGCAGAGCTGAGGGCTTTGGATATGGTGTGGGAGGAGGTCATACGCATTGTGCGAGATCAAGCGCAATGGAGAGCTCTTGTTGCCTCCCTATGCTCCTGAGTGGAGTTTTAATTTTTTTTAATATGGAAGCGTAGACGCTTAAGGGATCCGTTCTCTCTGCTTACCCTTGGGACATGGCGCATGTGGGTATAAAAAATCACGAAACATACAAATCTTGTGGTATGCCTTGTCAGTACCCTGTTGACGGTCCTGCGACATCTAAACACACTTAGGTACTGTCATCGAATACCTAAGTAGTAAATTATCGACCAGTTGGGTTTGCGGGTGTATGTTTATACATACCTAAATAATTGGCAAGCAAGATAAATGCAATTAATTTAAAAAAAACAATTGATTTGTTATTCCACAAATAATAACCTGACTAGTTTCGCAGGCACAGGTCCTGCATGGTCACAGGTGACAAAGAAACGTTTAGTTTCTGTGACCATACAAGACCTGCGCCTGCGAAACTAGTCAGGTTATTAAATTTGTGGAATAACAAATAAATTGTTTTACTTTAACCAAGAATGCAGTTCAATTCGTTAATTTTAAGATAAATGCCAACTTGCCAACGGACGCAAGACACGTTTAAACAATAACAAAATAGAACATACATCAAAAAAGAAAACAGCCATATGACTTGTGAAAGAAATCATTAACAAAAAAATAGACACTTGCTTATCGATGAATGACCAAATAATTGGTGTGTGAGGGATGGCTTATTTTGTCTAAGACAACTTAAGCTTCTAGGATGTGCCTTACCTATAGAAGCAATTGAACGCTTGCGAACTCGATTATGCTTTTAAAGATAGACTACCACTTGGAGACGGTTGATACTGAGGTCTGCCAGGAGCCCTAAGTGTGGCGGGATCTAACCTTTGGAATGCTCCACCCTGGCTGGCCGACAGCCACGTTTGAGAGCGTTCAGAGATGGCCTCAAGACTCACCTGTTTGTTCAATGTTACGGGTCAGGTCAGACAATTATTTGCTGGCGCAACTGATATGTAAATAAAAATGTATTTTATTTTCTGCTTCTTTTGATGAAGTGCTTAAGGGATTATTGACCACAATCAATTATATGTAGCTATAAGTAGCTAATGACAAGCCCTATTGGGTGATATTGAAGTATGTACTGTAGGTATGTACAGCGGCCTCGAAGTGCACTGCGCTAAAGGGCGCTTTAGAAATTGACAAGTGATTTTTATCATTTGGAGAGATACGGCTGTCACGCCATCATGAACCACGCGGGCCCTCAAGACGCTCTCCAATGGAACATTGAATATATGTGTAAGAAAGTACCATGTAGGTACGTTCCTTAGTTTGGTTTGCTTCACTTAAATTTCAATAGATGGCATTTTAGATATTTGACAGCTAATGCATGGCGACGATATAAAACACGTTGTGTTATAGTAAATAATAAATTAAATAAAATCAATTCAGTTAGTGATAAAAGTATAAACATCAATTGTCGTTTCTTTGTTTTTCAGGTAAGATAAGTGTATACATTATAATGGTTGTGAACCTCATTTTGTTTATTTTTATTTCAAGTTTAATAAAAATATTTTAACTTTGTTTTTCAGAAGAAACTCAATTGTGTTTTAAATAATATACTATCATAATCCCAAATCACATTATAAAACGACAATTACTTTGTACAAAAATGCAGAGAAAGCTGAAATTTTCATTCAAATATGTGGAATCGCCTCATGAAAAAAAAACCAATATAGTTATAATAACCTCACTTTTTACGGAGGACGATACCGAATATATTTTTTCAGATGAAGACAAAATTGTTAGCAAACACATTGCATTAATTAAAACAGACAATTATAAAAGAATAAAAAAAAGTTTAACCAGAAGAGGGCAAGAGAGAGAAATTTGGATAACGTGCACAGAGGAAATGGAGAAAATTTATTTCGATCAAGACGGTAATATAACCTTTAATGATCTATATCTAGAGCGGATTGTGGGAGGAAATATAATAGAATCCACACATAAAGGAGAAAATCAATTTAATTTAAAAAACATAGCAGAGAGATTCATGATTGATAAATTTTTTTTGAAACACCTAAATGCAAAGCAATGGCTTGATACTTTTGAAAAAGAGTGTAGAAGATTTGAGATAGAGGAAGAGTGTGCAAAAATTGAAATTCTGAGACTATTTCTAGATAGACCGTGTACAGAATGGTACGCAGCAACGTTAACAACATTGACGGCGGAGGCTGGATGGTTGAAATGGAAAGAAAACTTTTTAGAATCGTTTGCAGACAAAGGGTGGAGTGGCGGCATGTATGCTATATCATTCAAGTATAAGGAAGGCTCATTGATGGAGTATGCAATGAGAAAGGAGAGGCTGTTACTTGATATGGACAAAAATATTAGCCCGAAAACTCTTGTGATGCTAATAGCAGCAGGATTACCCGAGTTTATTAGAAGTAAAATCGATAGAGAAAAATGTGAAAGTTCAACCGGCCTACTGCATGAAATTAGAAAATGTGAAAATATTGTGATTAAAAATAGTTTTATAAAAAAAAGAGAGGAAAGACAAGATAATAAAAGGAAATTTGAAGAGAAGAGACCATGTAAAACATGTGAAAAATTAAACAAAGGTAATAGGTATCATACAGAGGACTCGTGTTGGTTTAAAAAGAAAAGCGAGAACGAAGCTAGAGTAATTGGACACAATTCATTAATTGAAGTAGAACTGAACACAGAAAAAAAAAACGAGTAAGCACACCATTGATTAAAGTAAAAATGTTATTAGAAGATAAGTTAGAGATAAATGGAACATATGACTCTGGATCACAGGTATCTCTCATAAATTCAAAACTAGTTAAGATAAAGCAAAAGACAGAAGATGTCAATAAAATATTTTTAAAAACGGTCAATGGTGTGACACAAACAAAAGGTTTAGTAACCATAAAAGTAAAAATTTTTAAGAAAGAAAAATATATTGATGTATACATCGTAGAAAGAGATGATTTTGAAGACTTTATTATTGGTCTAGACATAATAAAGAAATTTATGCTAATTCAGGATGAAAATTTACAAATTTTTCAAAAGGAAAATTTACAAATAGAAAACAATTTTAATAAACTGAACAAATATGATGAATTGGAAGAAGTTAAGGTAAATTTTAACGAATATGTGAATGAAGATGAATTTAGAATGATTTTGGATCACTTAGACAGTGAAAAAAAAGTCAAGATTGAAAATTTGGTAGAAAAATATAATACAGTATTTGCTAAAAATAAATATGATGTAGGTACTGTTACAGATTACGAAGCTCGAATAGACCTAATAGTTGATAAATATTGTAGTAAGAGGCCGTATAAATGTAGTATAGAGGATAGAAAAGAAATAGAAGATCAAGTGGAAAAATTACTGGAAAATAAACTAATTGAAGAGTCTTACAGCCCATTTGCAGCACCGGTAACTCTAGCATTCAAAAAAGATGAAAACAAAAGATCAAGATTGTGTATAGATTTTCGCGAATTGAACAAAATAGTTACACCACAAGCACAACCATTCCCATTAATAGAAGATCTAATAATAAAAACAAGAAACTGTAAATACTTCACCACGCTAGATATAAATTCCGCCTTTTGGTCAATTCCACTACGCATTGAAGATAGACAAAAAACAGGATTTGTTACTCAAGAGGGTCATTTCCAATGGACGTGTCTACCGTTCGGATTGAAGACATCACCAGCTATTTTCCAGAGAATTTTATCCAATATCTTAAGAAAGCACAATTTAAAAGAGTTTTCGGAAAATTACATAGACGACATTTTAATTTTTTCAGAATCATTCAACGCACATATAGAACATATAGAAAAAGTAATAAAAGCAATTGTATATGAAGGTTTCAGACTAAAGTTTAAAAAATGTACATTTGCAGCAGAATCAGTGAAATACCTCGGACACATAATAGAACATAATACCGTAAAACCATTGAAAGATAATTTAATTTCAATACAAAATTTTCCAACACCGAAGAATATAAAAAATATTAGGCAATTTCTAGGAAAAATAAACTTCTACCATGATTATATACCAAAAAGCTCAATACTATTAGAACCGTTACATAAACTATTACGAAAAAATGAGAAATTTTTATGGTCTGAAGAATGCGAAATATCTTTTAGAGAAGTAAAAAAATTATTATGTTCTCAGCCAGTGTTGGAAATATTTGATAAGGATCTACCAATAATAATTTACACGGATGCAGCTATAGAAGGCATTGGCGCTGTATTTAAACAATTGCAAAATAATGGTAAAGAAAAGCCAGTAGCGTATTTTTCTAAGAAATTGAATGATTCACAAAAACGAAAAAAAGCAATTTATTTGGAATGCCTGGCAATCAAAGAAGCAGTAAAATACTGGCAACATTGGCTGATTGGAAGAGAATTTACAGTATTTACGGATCATAAACCATTAGAAAACATGAATATAAAAGCTAGAACAGATGAAGAACTTGGTGAGTTAGCTTATTATTTGTCACAATATAATTTTAAAATTAAATATATTCCGGGAAAAAATAACACTGAAGCAGATAGTTTAAGCAGAAATCCGGTTTTAGAATCAAACGAAAATACGGACGAAGTGCTACAAATAGTCAATCTAATACAAATAAATGATATAAAACATGATCAAGAACAAAATCAATTATTACAGAACAATAAAAAAAAATTAATAGAAAAAGATGGAGTGTTCTATAAAAAAATTAGAAATAAAGAAAAAATAATTTTATCTGAAGAGTTCAGCTTACAGTTAATTAAAGAAATACACTCTGAGTGGTGTCATAATATAGGAATAAAACAAATGATGAATAGGATATGCAGTTATTATACAGCCAAAAATATGATTTCAAATATATTTTGTTTTTGTAAAAATTGTGAAATATGTATTAAGAACAAAACTAGAGGGCAAGGAAAATATGGTCTTATGTCACAATTGGGTCCAGCAAAAAAACCATTCGAAATAATGTCAATTGACACCATTGGAGGCTTTGGAGGAAAAAGATCAACAAAGAAATACCTCCACCTGCTTGTAGACCATTTTACAAGATATGCATTCATTTCAACTTCAAAAACCCAGAGTGCAACTGATTTCAAAAAGTTGGTTAACAAAGTATTGGAAACGGACAAAATTGGAATAATACTTGCAGATCAATATCCTGGAATAAACTCTAGAGATTTTAAAGAATTCCTAATAGAAAATGACATTAAATTAATCTTTACAGCTGTTGATTCGCCATTCTCGAATGGTCTGAACGAGAGACTGAATCAGACTATAGTTAATAAGACGAGATGTAAGATCAATGAGAAAGAAGAAAAAAGAGCTTGGACAACGATCGCTAGAGAATGTATCGAAAAGTACAATGAAACAGAGCATACGGTGACTGGATTTACGCCCAAATATTTATTAGATGGCACAGATACTAGTATTTTACCAGAAGATATGAAAATAAGAAATAATAAAGAAAATTGGATAAAAGATAAAGAAATAGCTCTTGAAAGAACAAGAAAATCACATAATTATTACAAGAAAATATTTGACAGGAATAGAAAGGACTACCAATTCAAAACGGGAGATCTAGTATATATAGAAAATGGCAACAAGTTAAACAGAAAAAAATTAGATGAATTGAGAATTGGACCTTATGAAATAATAGAAAAAATATCGGATTCGATATATAGAGTAAAAACTGGAAAACGAAAACAAGAAAATGGATTATACCATATAACCAAATTAATACCAATAGCATTTAATAATGAAAATTAAGACTGAAAATTGTAAAAATTTTCACCCTGTGATGGGGAGATGTAAGAAAGTACCATGTAGGTACGTTCCTTAGTTTGGTTTGCTTCACTTAAATTTCAATAGATGGCATTTTAGATATTTGACAGCTAATGCATGGCGACGATATAAAACACGTTGTGTTATAGTAAATAATAAATTAAATAAAATCAATTCAGTTAGTGATAAAAGTATAAACATCAATTGTCGTTTCTTTGTTTTTCAGGTAAGATAAGTGTATACATTATAATGGTTGTGAACCTCATTTTGTTTATTTTTATTTCAAGTTTAATAAAAATATTTTAACTTTGTTTTTCAGAAGAAAATCAATTGTGTTTTAAATAATATACTATCATAATCCCAAATCACATTATATATGTATCTACATTTCCATAAAATACATTGTTTCCGAAATAGTTCCTCTAATCTCCTCTCCCGGATCCAGTCTTCACCGTTCCTTTACCCACGATGCTTGCTCTCTACTACTAATTACTAATACCACTTTTATCACTGTGTGCTACTTTTCGCCACGAAATATTTTACCCAGGTACCTTATATGTACATATTCATTACCTGACAAACCCTTTACAATCCAATGCAGGAAAATCATCTCCGGTTTTCTAACAGTTCACTCCAACCAACAAATAGGTACTCAATATCCGCTGATTAGCAAACTACGTGTTACAAACTTGATATTATTAATATTGACAACAATTAATTAAAAGCGCTGCACGACAAAAATACCGCGTCGCACGTCTAGAGCGCTGTGGTGCCTCGCAGTGCCAGTTGGGACCAGGATTGCGCTAGATATAACCAGTTCGCTAAGGAAATTATTACTTTTTGAGATTTCTCGAACTATTTCGCGTATTGGCTGAACCTAAACTGTGCTTTAGCAAGCTCTGGGCAAGCGTGGAGTGTCCTGGCGTAGAAGTGATGATGAAATATTTCGTTATTGTCACGATATGTACTTTCGTAAACGCTTTTGGTTGTTGGTACATTTTGTTTAAAACAAGATTCGCCAACATAATATTGGTGAAGCACCCGAAAGCAGCCGCACTCATTATTGTGGACTCAAATCCTTCTGTTAAATGCTATCTATGCGGCATTTGGTTTTGGTATTATGCTCGATATTTTCTGAATAATAAATTATTGAGAAATGAGCGAGTCCAGGTCCGCCACAAGGTGAGTTACAATCACAAGAAGACTCGAGAACATCTCTATAGGCAACCTTCATGAATTAAATATCTATTACAGGCCCCCGGTACCTACCTGTTGTACCTACTCCCCCGTACTGCAGTCTCACTGGATAATGTAATACAGGCAGGTACCTAATGATTAGTCCGCAATCACTTATTTATAAACAAAACAACGGCTGGTAATTGATTTAACCGTCGAGAAACGAGTCATTTAATTCGGTTTATGATTTTTACATCCATTTTAAAACACTCCTCCCCACTATACGCGCTGAGATTGTTCGCCGGGACAACAATTTGTGAGTTTAGTGGCTGGTGCTGGTACTCCTGGTAGCGAACTCGCTGTTCTTGTACAGTTCTGAAAATAGCACTGCGATGTATAAGAGCAAGGGCTGGGGTCACGAAACACGAAATTTTGAAAGCAAAGATATTCGGGAGGAAGCTGGTAAGGAAGTAACAGCACTCACCTGAAGTGTGCAGCCGTCCTGAACCTGGGAGACCCGAAGTGGAGGAGTCTGGAGGAATGTTGATACGGAACAGAAACACGTGAAGGTAGACAAGGAGCGCGGCCAGGAGAGACAGTGGCTGGGACGCGGCCTGCGCAGAGCCTGAGTCGCGGTGCGCATGCGCTGAGGGGGCAGGCGGGAGGGACGCCTCCCCAGGACCTGTGGGACACGTTGCGGACCCTCATTCATTCAACGAGCCCGTGAAAAGGTGGGGGGCACGAAGGGGGACCCCCCTCCTCCTGGCCCAGACGAGCCTCCAGAGAACAGTGGGTGCCCCTTGTTGCACACAGATAAATGATCAAGTGTTCACGTGTCTACCACATCCCTTCCGACCTCTGCCCACCCCTCGCAACAGCTATGAAGGGAGGGTACAAGAGAGGCACACTGATGTAGATGGTTTGATAATGTCCACCTGCCAGTCATCTGGTAACACTGAGACACTGCTCCTGTACTGGGCTGGGTTGATTTTCAGTTTGAGCATTTTGACAGTGTCAGATTATTAGTCTATATAACTTACACTTTTATTTTATTCCAACAACATAATATACACTTCAATTACAAAAAAAAATATAACACATAATGGAATTTATCGCCTCACTAGACATGCCGATCTTGTATAGTTTTTAAGGCCTCATTCCCTTGCGACTTTGTCTAGTGCCGCTGAGTGCCGCAGACCTAGACCTATCGGAAATCAGTCAGATTGTACGTAAAGTGCCAAAGTGGTAGTGTAGGTACCTACTTCAAACATTATTATGTACTAGCTGACCCGTCGAACTTCGTACCGTCTCAGAATAAATGTACTGTCGTATTAGCTGAATTTCGTTTTTCTTTTGAACTAGGTATTTTGATATTATGGTTCTTTTCAATTAAATGGAAAAATATGAAGACCTACAATATTGCTTGGTACAAATAAATATCACAATTGTATAGAGGTTGAACATCTAAAAAAATCTTATCTCATTTGAGTGATTACAAATACCTACACTTTTGTCAATTTCCACACTAAATCAAGGTTGTACCCTGTTTAATAAAATTCATTCGCAGCGAGCACATACAGCAGTATGACTGAACCGATACGAAACCAATTTACTTATACATATGTTTATTTATAAGCCTTTTATATGTACATAAAAATAATGATCATAATATAATTTACTTTCACAACACACTAAATATATAAAATAATCAGTTTAGTAAAACAGAAAAAAAATTAATGTCGACCTTGGAATAAATAAATAAATAGAAACCTTAATAATTGAGTATGGGGTCAAATAATAGAGATCTCAACTAAACCTAATTGGAAAAAGAATGTTTATAAATAAAAATAACTTTGCAGTACTACAAAGTTGAAAATAATGTGTTTGAAGAATGGAAAAAGAAGTTAAATCAAGTAAACACCAAATAATTTTCGATAGATGGCAGCGATCAAGTTTTCCATTAGAGTTCCTACATTAAAAACAAACTGTGGGACATTCGAAATAATAATGTATTGTCTATGAATGAATAGTATGAAAATAATAATTTATTGTCTATGAATGAATAGTATGAAAATAATAATTTATTGTCTATGAATGAATAGTATGAAAATAATAATGTATTGTCTATGAATGAATAGTATGAAAATAATAATTTATTGTCTATGAATGAATAGTATGAAAATAATAATTTATTGTCTATGAATGAATAGTATGAAAATATGCTATGACACTATGGAAACGTTATGGAGGCATAATATGATGACATTTCATGAGTAAAATAAGCTAAATTGTTTCAATGTTTTGTATGGAATAAAATGAAAGTTTATACTTTGTAGATTAAAACAAAACCGTACATAAGTACCGATAGTCTAACTCAGTGTTTTTCAAACTTTTTGAATACGCGACCCCTTTACAGGTTGAAAAATTCTAGCGACCCCTTTAGGCAATAGACAGACAAAAAAGGTAGTCTCTATTTTGTTACCATTATTCAATATTAAGACAGTGTGATACACTGCAAGAAGCCGCGAGTTATTTGAGTCTTTTCCATGTGTTCAGAAGACTGTTGAAGATAATACAATATATTATTCGCTTGTGATAAGGGCTCACACTCCTTGCATGATACAGAGCTTGCATAATTTGCAAGAGAGACTATGAACATACTTTCTAGACCTGCACTCTGATGCTGACAATGAATGTAGATGGATTCTAAATACTTTCTTGGATAAGTCAGTAGCACTAGCTGATCTCACAACAAATATTAAAAAAAATCTTATAGATTAAGCTGCTGACGGCATGCTTAAGATGGAATTTCATTCCCAAAGTGTTCCCAAAGAATATGTAGAGCTGGCAAGGGAAGCTGTAAAATTATTAGTGCCATTCGCCACTTCTTACCTCTGTGAACTGACTTTCTAATCAATGGTGGACATTAAAACTAAAAAGAGAAATAGACTTCAATTAGAAAATGATTTGACAATTAACATTTCAAAAATAGCACCACGATTTGTCATAATGAAAAATAAACAATCCTCGCCGTGAGGTTGCCGGCTTAGATTAGCACCTCTGCTCTTTTTGCTGGCTTTTTCGAGCATCCTGTAAGAGGCAGGAAATCGAAAAATCAGATCGGGACCGTGGGGACCACCTCACGTCCTTAAAACAATCGGTCAGAAAAGGCAACAGAATTAAGCCTCGGACGCCTGGACCCCATCAGGGGGGGTTCAGGCAGCTGGTGTCCCCCCTGTATTGACCACGGCTCGATTATGGAACAAGAGCTTAAAAATCGGGACTCTGAATGTCCGCACTCTGAAGGCGGGCGGGGAGCTTGTTGCTGCCATGTTGGCGGGAGATAATGGACTAGATATCCTGGGGCTGAGTGAGGCACGCGTCCCAGGTTCGGGGCAGAGTGACGCTGGCAATTATGTCATGCTTCACTCTGGCCAACGGACTGCACGGATGCGTGACGTCGCTCTACTTTTAAGTAAATATGCCTTCTCTCGCCTTCTTGGTTGGGAACCTGTTTCTGACCGCCTGATGAGTGCGTCCTTTAAGATGAGTGGCGAAACACTGACGGTCCTTCTATGCTATGCTCCCACTGAGGATGGGGATGCGGGTGCTAAAGACTGTTTCTATGACAGTCTGGATGCAGTTGTGTCTCATGTTCCGAGGCGCCATCGTCTAATAGTTCTGGGGGACTTTAATGCCAAGGTTGGCAGCGGCCCCCAGAATGGACCAGGCGTCATGGGTACGCATGGCTTAGGAGTGATGAATGATAACGGAAGCCGTCTCATTGGTTTCACCACGCTCCATGGACTCTTAATAGGGGGAACTCTTTTCCCCCACAAGGATATCCATAAATACACCTGGACCTCGCCCGACAGAAGAACGAAAAACCAGATAGACCATCTCCTGGTAAGGGCTAGCAGCCGAACTGACCTGCGGGATGTCCGCACCTGCCCCCCGGCATGTCTGCTCCCCAGCAGACATGGACACTGATCACGAACTCCTTGTGGGTTCGTTCAGATTCAAATTCCACCATTTCCAGCCAAAATCGTCTGCTCCTCGCCCGCTGGATATACGCAGGTAAGAGAGTGCTCGGTGTCGGACCCCCTTGAATGCGGAAACTACCGTGGAATTACTCTACTGAGTGTTCCCGGTAAGGTATTATCTCAGATATTACTACACCGCATTCGGGGGCCTGTCATGGCTGTCCTGAGAGAGCAACAATGCGGCTTTGTACGTGGCAAGTCCTGCACGGACCCAATTTTCTGTGCCAGGTGCATCTTTCAGCAGTGTAAAGAGTTTCACTCTCCAGTCGCTTGTTGCTTCATAGATTTTGAAAAGGCCTTTGATAGCCCACATAGACCATCGATATGGAAAATTTTAGCTCTGTACGGTATACCTCCGAAGATAGTTAAAATGGTGCAGTCCCTGTATGAAGACTCCGAGTGTAGCGTCAAAAAGCCAGGTGGTCCTACATACAAAAATAATATAACAGTTTTTTTCTTATAAATT